>OY757016.1:61676079-63019829 GCA_963580285.1 Lucinisca nassula
ATATTGAAAAACAAACAGCAGGAGCAGCAGTTTCGATCCCTGATGAAACTTTGAATATCGAACTCAAAACCAACCCGAGCCTGTCTATATTTACTATTGAACTGATAACAATAGAACATGCCATTAAATGGATCATCGATAATAACATCCCGGAGGCAGTCATACTTACAGACTCGCTCAGCTCAATACAAAGCCCTCCAATCTTGCCAATCAAAAACAAGACTAGATAAAATAAACAAAATACTTCTACTCTTAGACTCAGCCAAAGACAAAGGCAACAATATCTACCTGGAATGGATTCCTTCCCATGTAGATATCCCAGGTAATGACATGGCAGACTCAAGTGCCAAATCAGCAATGACAAACGGTAAAAACGATCAGACCTTACCGACCAAAACAGAAATATACCCGGCAATTAACCAGACCATTATGACAAAATGGCAAAAATTATGGGACAACCCACAAAGTAAAGGTCGCTTCTACCATAGACTGGAACCTAAGGTTAAAAATACTACTACCCATTACAGCGATAACCGAAAACATGACGAAGTTTACACACGTTTGCGTCTAAACCATAGTAAACTAGGGACCCATTGTGTATTTAATCAAAACCACATCAAATATAATAGCTGTGATAAAGATGAACAAAATAACATCAAACATATCCTTTTTCACTGTGAAGGAAATATAGAACCCAGACAGGAATTAAAAGCTGCGCTGTTTATATTGGGATATAACACTTTTGATGAACGAGACCTACTTAACCCCCCCACGAAACATTAGACCTCAGATAGTTGACGCAATCATTACATTTTTGAAAGACACTGAGTTATTCGATAAAATATAGACAGCTGCAGTATAAAAGAGTAACCATGTAATATTAATCCAAGTTTATTTCTCTTCCAGCGCTGGAATCCTTTCATGCAGCGATCATTAATACTGCATGTTTCTTTCTCTTACAGTAGAAGCCTCCGTGGTGCAGTGGTTACGCTACTCGCCTTGTAAACCAGGGATCGCAGGATCGATCCCGGGCTTCTCCAGACTTTCGGATGAGTCTTTAAACCGATGCCCCGTCTCCGTATGACCTTAGCTGTTGGTGGGACGTAAAACTAAAACTCACTCACTTTTTCTCTTACAGACACAGCCTCCAATAACCACCTGGCCCTAACCCAATTACACCATATATCCTTTCCCCCATGGACTCGGGGGGGGGGGAGTTTGTCCGGAGATAGGATTCTCCCACTCTCTAAACTAGATCATAAAGCAATATGAATCTCTCAATCTAATTATGCTGGGCGTGGGACTAAGGTTTCTAGGTTTCAATCAGAGAGCCAACTAATGCTGCTAACGTTAGGTTACTACTGCGGGAGGCAATCTGGTTCCCTGTGCCTTGTTCCATAACCAGTCTTTAATTACATGTAAATGCCCAGAACTGTGTTCAGGACATCCTGAATGCATTAGGTTTGCAAATCCGTATATGCCAAAAGTGCTTGTATGTAGTTTGGCGTGTGCGGATTTGTGAACCTATATATTCCTGTTCAGGCGCACTGGTCGCTATGGCTGTGTGTGCCGGAAAATGATTTATATTCATTGGTTCTCTCGATTTTGGCAGGCAGTTTCATCTGTGTGTCTGGGTCGGGAGAATCAACTGAAGTAGCATATAAGTTTCTCTCTAAACAAATCATTCAAATCAAAAATTGCGCCTGGTCGTGATTGCGTGCTTGCTGTGGCATGGGCTGGTTGCAACCTAGGTGGGGGTTATCCCAATCAGACCGTGACCGCGTTGTGCTTCTGGCCTGCGCCGTCGCGAACAGGTGAATTATTTTTACTAAGAATTTAACAGTGCTGCTTATGCTGCCCAACCCATAGATATAGGCCCCATTCTCATATTTCTGCCTCTCCGTGCACCTGGGGGCCTCGGGCTGGTGCCCCTCGGGACATGATTCCCCCACTTTGGGCGGACTGGCCGTTCCCGGGGCGGTGGCCCGGGGTCCCCGGTTGCATGGGTGCGGGGGGGAACACAAAACGCATAGATATAGGCCCCATTCTCATATTTCTGCCTCTCCGTGCACCTGGGGGACACGGGCTGGTGCCCCTGGGGACATGATTCCCCTACTTTGGGCGGACTGGCCGTTCCCGGGGTGATGGCCCTGGGTCCCCGGTTGCATGGGTGCGGGGGGGAACACAAAACCCACACATTCTTATACAGTGGTTACATGAGCACTGCTTCTACCTCTTACAGACCCTACCCTACATGACTTGGACTAGAGCCGGTTGAGCCGAAGCGGGGCGCTGTGGTTGCGGCTCATTTGCTTTGCACTTATGAGTGCTCCGCCGATGCAACACATCGGTGATAGACAAGTCTAAACTTAGGCTTATGTAACCCTAACCCTAACCCTAACCCTAACCCTAGCCCTAACCCTAACCCTAACCCTAACTCCAATACACACTAATCATAATTTCTCTTGCAGGTTCACGGGGATCCTTGACGATGAATCCCACCATACCTCGTGTAGGACAGCTACCGAGAAGTCATCAGCTGGGTGCCCAGAAGGCTGCCTCGTAGAGGCCCCCTTGGGGACACCCTCCTGATGAAACCCGGAAATGTGCGAAGCGAAGACAGCATGCTGTCAGAACGGAGCATACATCTCTGGAGTAGGTCAAATACAGAACAATTTAATAGGCGGGGAAAGGTAATGACCAAATTTGATAGGGATTTGGACACAGGAAGACCCTTAAAAAAGCCTTTTAGACCGACCGTTCAAAATGAAATAAAAGCGAAATTGCACAATGGCTGGTTAGCCACATAATCGCCTTTGCCTAACCACATAACGTTTCACCACTAAAAGACACGCCTATGTGTAAACATTATAATTCTAACTACACTGATCCTGAACAAAAGAGGGTTACAACACTACCACATACAATCGGAACTAATCCATAATGTATTACAATCCATATATCCCCAATATGATATCCTCCTTCACGTAGGATGAGATAATGATATGCAAATATGGCGGTCCGGTCCCAATTGACCCACTTACGAATTTATAAGAACTCGACATCCTACGTCGATGAAAGCATCACCTTTTCAGAAACTGAAAAACTAAGAAGCAATATAGGATTGACCTCCTTTCGCATCCTCCGCGATAGAAGTCACCAACTGCACACTTATTTGCTGAATTAACTACAAACTACGAGAAAAGCAACAACCGAAACACCAACATATGACATCCCAACGCGACGAAATTAGGGGCCAGTAGTACATGGTACTACCAAGATTATCCTTGTAGAGACCTGGGGGGTGGCGACACAGCATAGGCGTGTTCTCAATGTGGTAGAGCACGGGTACTAGGACATTTTGCAATAGCCGAAATTGGCTGGTCTAATAGTAACCCTTCCTGGCTCACTTTTGGCCGCCGTTCAAAATTCAAAATTACATGCATTATCACCCTTTAACAAGCACCGTGTCCAACGGCGTTTTCTCTACCACGGCAAGGGTGGGGGTAGAGTCTAATGGAAGCCAAAACAGATAATGCATGAGAAGCTTTTTTCCTCGGTCAGACAAGGGCTGTGTACTGACACATTTTGCAGCCGGAATTGGCAACGTGTCACCACATTCTAGAGCCCGACCATTGGTCTGCATCTGCATTCAAAATTCGAACCCCGCCAGAGGACTGCCCATTTTACAGGACAAACGCTTAACATTGGGTGCGTTCTGTGCCTACATGACATCTTGAGCGGGGGATGTGGGAGGTGGGATTGACCTACTTCTCACGTCCTCCGCGAAAGAAGTCACCTAACTCCCAATCGGCTAGCTGATAACTGTCAAGCAGACAGGAGTCAGCATATTGGCAGCCTAGGGAAAAGAGCAGTACCTACAACTAATCCCAGATGGCGAACTGGGGGTAGCCCCTATGTGCCTATGGCGCCCGTTACCTTAAAAACAACCGTCAGTCAGACGAGCCCAGTAGATTGACAGTTGTACAGCTGCATTGCTAAATCTTTAGGTAGGGACTGCCCCAGTCAGGTATCAGCTAGCTCCCCATCGTCTTCATTATGTCTGTCTGTCCTGAAACTTTCAACAGTTTTTGGGTCGATCGGTTTACGACCCAAATTTACTAAATGGCCAAACGGAATTAATGCAATTGACCACGTGACCATCACTGATTTGGGAAAACCAATATTATGTTTTATAAATAGAACTTGAAACGTTGCGCTATTTTTATCGATGCAACAGGAGCTATCAATAGAGACCATCACTGATTTGGGGGAAAACCAATATTATGCTTTATTAATAGAACTTGAAACGTTGCGCTATTTTTATCGATGCAACAAGAGCTATCTATAGAGTCTTGACAGGGATCGTGTGCTGGATAATACCCAAATCAGACGCCGCGGAATCTGATCAGCAGGTTCCACAGGAACTTTACTGTTTGCTTAAATATTGGCATCGGAGTGTTAAACGAAATAGTATAAGAATGCCAGGATGCTCGCGTAATGAAAGAAAAACAATATCTTAAACCAGGCCACGATGTCACGTGACGTCTTTCGGAACATTCTATTTATAAAACTGTTAAATGTATGCCAAGTCGAGTAAAAACAGACTTTTCGCACTCCTGATAAGAACTTAATTTTAGAACCTTGAAATGTTTAAGTGCAAAAATGATTAGCCCAGACTTTATAGGTGGCACCGTAATTTGAAATACAGCGTGGACCAAGATCGGATATAGAGTACATTGCTTCTGATCAGGTCGACACTGTTCGCCATTCGTATGCAACAACAGTTTTTGACATGATTCAGGGCGGGTTTAGGATGCGAATTTCAGGTATTTTGTAGAGGGTGAAAAACTGTATGAATCTGAAATAATTTCCAAAAGATGGGAGGGGGCTGCGTTTGCAACCCTCCCCACTCTGTTGAACAAAATCCAAGTACTACCCTAAAACGTCAGAGCGCAGCGTAAGAAGAAAATTCTGGACTGTGCTCGTTTGTTTGATTTGGAGACGTTACTTCCAAAGTTGCGGGACTTTCAGCTCTGCGTGGAAGCATCATACAGCCCATCTATTTATTCAACCCGATGGGCGGGGGCGGGTGGACTGTGCGCTCGTACACTTGGGCATTGGCAAACAGAATCTACATAATCAGATGCCGCATAACTCGATGTCTGATCAGCTCTACTGTGCTTGCTAAAAGTTCGATTCTCAGCTCAGGACTATGTTCCCAACCTACACTCAGAGACGATCGATCCGCCAGTACTCGCAGTGCTTGGATTTTTTTTTTTTTGGGGGGGGGGGGGTTATTGTGTTTATATTTGTTTTGTCGACACACATTTGTTTGTTTGTAATGGAGTTTAACAGCCCTGTCAACACTATTTTAGGTCATTTTGAGCCGGTCAGTTAACCTATCCACACTTTACCTGGGCAGGCTTATACGTAAGCGGTTAACCAGTACAGTGCATATTCTTTCGCCAGAAACTGACAACTGCCCTTCTTGAATCAGCGGAAGGTAGAAAATGACCGTAGGAAAGATTGCATGATCAATCTCCACGAAAGAATGTTGCCGACCCCGACAGGGGAATCGAACCCGCGTCCTCTCGATCACCAGTCAGACGCACATCCGACTGAGCTACCGAGGCCGGCTTCGACACACATTTTGCATTAATGTTTCCTCTCAAATAATATTGTTGAAATGGCAGACCCAACACGTTATGCTCGTTCCTAACTTTCGTTTTCGTCAAGAGCGAGCTTTTTGTTCTGGGTACGTATGTAGTACGACTAGAATAGCACCAGCCGCTGCCGTCCGTTTCGTTCTTTAATTAACCCTTCTCTTGCTGAATATTCTGTTTAGCCGCACCCATTCCTATCAGCCAATCAGATTACTTGATTTACTTTATTCTTACAAATCTATACACTAAATGTCAAATAGTGTAGATCCTGATCAGAAGCCATCTGATCTGGATCTGATCAGATGGCTTCTTTCTTTAGAAGCCATCTGATCTGGATCTACACTGTTTGCTAAGGTAGGGGTTTGCGTGAACAGCAAGATAAGAGTTAAAGGAAAGGACGGTTAATTATAAACTAAACTGTGTTTGTACATGAGCAATGCAGCAGGTAAAGCAGTATGTTAAAGATGTACTTAAGGCATCGAATAAGAAATTTTGCTTTTGTTTGACTATTCTCACACCGTCGTTTTGTAGTAATTGAACTCCTGTGCTGTTGCTTTAAATATTAATATAGAGGATTTTATATGTGTATTCATGTATCGTTGAGAAAGGGGGATAAAAATGCTCTGCTTAGCTTCGCATTTTTATCCCATTTTGACAACATTTTTAACTCAGGAAATGGAATTTCATATACTTGAATACGGATGCATCATATGACATTCAAAATGCATTTTATTCACGATGTATTACATAGAACGTCAATATTTCTAATAATAGTGAAAACGACGTCATTAAGGACGTCGTACGTGTAACGTAACGGGGATGCGTATCTAACCAATTTGCTTAATTAACCTGTGGATTACTGATTTAGATGCATGACGTTATTACATTTTCAGATACGACGTCATATTATAGACACACCTTCTCCGCAGCTTTTACAATTACTCATGTTTTGAATGGTTGTTATGTCTTAATAGTGTGTAACCAATTAAATGCTAGTGGGCTCTTCTATTGCTATATGTTGGACGGCCCCATTTGTCGTATGAGGGGTGTCAGGCCCATTTTTTCGTTTTTGTTCAATTTTGGTGGAGAATTCTGTTTGCAAACAGTGTAGGCCCAGATCAGACGCCGCGTTCTGGTCTGGGTCTACACTGTTTGCCAAGGTGCCCCCTTTAGGGGTTTTCCGCATAAAATTGGGTAAAGAGGGTTACTATGGCCAGACACACATACACATGTCGCTATCGAAATCACATTACATGTATATATTTATATCCTCAAGGGCTTTATAGCCTTTTGGAATTTTGAATAAAATTTCTTCTTCTTCTTCTTCTTGTAGTCCCGTAACCTCGGATCGATTGTGCATATATACCATAAGGGAAAAGTTCGGCCATATGAAATCAAGGGAAATCAAGGGAACGAACCTGTACTGGCAGTTTTTCCAAGTAGCTTCCAGAATTACGCTACTTGACACCTGTTTTAAAGCAATTCGGCTATAGTCGGCAGTTTTCGATGAATATCGGTTGTGACCATTAATCCTTGTCTCAGACAATTGCTTAAGGGTATTACAGTGGCATATTTGTTTTAACAAGCAAATTCGTTGAATTGATATCCCCCGCCGAATGGGTTTTTCGTGTAGAATGGCAAGAAAATATATCTGGCCAAAATTGAGGATGGTTCTAAGAAGCAAACTAGAGACAACTAGAAATGGTGTTTGTAAAACACAATGCCCCCAACCTTTGCTTGACCTTAGCTGGCAAAATATTCAACAAATATTGTTAAAGACTCAAAAACATACAACAAGAATTCCCCCGAATGCTATGTCGCGCCTGTGGGGGCGCAAAGTCACCAAACCATGAAATCTAGGTCAAGGTCAAACATGGATGCCTGCATAAAAATTTCACTCCTAGCTGCAAGCATGTACCAAGTAACTCTTAAAAACAGACTCTTACATCAGGGTCAAAGGTAGGGTTGTCACACTATTTTACAAAGTCAGTGAACCATAAAATGTAGGTCAAGGTCAGAAATGGATACTTGCATTGAAGTTTCAATTCCTAAATGCAAGCTTGTACCAAATACAATAAATGAAGCTCTAATAGATCTTGAGAAATGGACTCTTACATTAGATAGAAAGTCAGGGTGGTCGCAATAATTCACAAAGTCAGTGAACCATGAAATATGGGTAAAAGTCAAATATGGATGCTTGCGTTGCAGTTGGAATTCCTAGATGCAAGTTTGTACCAATTATAATTTAAAAAGCTTTAATAGTTTTCGAGAAATGGTGAAAGTCAGGGTGGTCGCAATAATTCACGAAGTCAGTGAACCATGAAATATAGGTCAATGTCAGATATGGATGCTTGCGTTGAAGTTACAATGCCTGGATGCAAGTTTGTACCAAGAATGATTAATGAAGCTCTAATAGTTCTCAAGATATGGACTTGCTGACAAGATTTTATTAAAAAAAACAAGGCATCGCATGCGATACAAATCCCCTCGCACAAGACAACTTCGTGTGTGGAAAACACTGAAATGGCAAAAGTCCAACTTGCTTGAGATATTATCATATGCAACATTTGTGTAAAGTTTGTTTAAAAATCCATCCATAAATGTAGGTTCTAGAGTGATGACAATATTTCTCTAAAATAGTCATAGGGACCTTGACTTGAGGCCATTGCCGCGAAGTAGATCTTGCTCAAGATATTATCATAAGCATCTTTTGTGTGAAGTTAGATTAAAACCATAAATGTAGGCGGTAGAGCAATGACAAAGTTTTTCTAAAAATAGCCATAGTGACCTTGAGCTTGAGGTCATGACCAAGCAACTCGAGATATTACCATAAGAAACATTTGTGTGAAGTTCTATTAACATCCATCAATAAATGTAGGCACTAGAGCGATGACAAAGATTTTCTAAAAATAGCCCCAGTGACCTTGACCTTGAAAGTCGAAATAGTTCGAGATATTGTCATAAGGAACATTTGTGTGAAGTTATACTGAAATCGGTGAAGAAATGTAAGCGCTAGAGCCATGTCAAAGTTTTTCTAAAAATTGCCACAGTGACCTTGACCTTGAAAGTCAAACTCACTCGAGGTATTATCATAAGGAACATTTGTGTGAAGTTATATTGAAATCAGTGAAGAAATGTAGTCGCTAGGGTGATGACAGTTTTAAAAAAAAAAAAAGCCACAGTGACCTTGACCTTGAAAGTCGAAATCGCTCGAGATATTGTCTTAAGGAACATTTGTGTGAAATTATATTGAAATTGGTGAAGAAATGTAAGCGCTAGAGTATTGACAAAGTTTTTCTAAAAATAGTCACAGTGACCTTGACCTTGAAAATGGAACTCGCTACAGATATTGTCATAAGGAACATTTGTGTGAATCGATTTTGAAATTGGTGAAAAAATGTAAGCGCTAGAGCAATGAAAAAGGTTTTCTAAAAATAGCCACAGTGACCTTGACCTTGAAAGTCGAACTCTTTCGAGGTATTGTCATCAGGTTCATTTGTGTGAAGTTATATTAAAATCGGTGAAGAAATGTAGGCGCTGGAGCGATAGCAAAGTTTTTCTAAAAATAGCCATTGTGACCTTGACCTTGAAAGTTGAAATGGCTTGAGATATTGTCATAAGGAACATCTGTGTGAAGTTATATTGAAAACGGTGAAGAAATGTAAGCGCTAGAGCATTGACAAAGTTTTTCTAAAAATAGCCACAGTGACCTCGACCTTGAAAGTGGAACTCGCTAGAGATATTGTCATAATGAATATTTGTGTGAAGTTATATTGAAATCGGTGAAGAAATGTAGGCGCTAGAGCGATGACAATTTTTTTCTAAAAATAGCTACAGTGACCTTGACCTTGAGGTCATGACCCTGAAAGTCGAACACACTTGAGATATTGTCATAAGGAACATTTGTGTGAAGTTATATTGAAATCAGTGAAGAAATGTAGGCGCTAGAGCAATGACAAAGTTTTTCTAAAAATAGCCACAGTGACCTTGACCTTGAAGTCATGACCTTGAAAGTCGACCTCGCTCAAGATATTGTCATAAGGCACATTTGTTTGAAGTTATATTAAAATCAGTGAAGAAATGTAGGCGCTAGAGTGATGACAAAGTTTTTCTTTAAATAGCCACAGTGACCTTGACCTTGAGGTCATGACCTTGAAAGTCGAACTCGCTGAGATATTGTCATAAGAAACATTTGTGTGAAGTTATATTTAAATTGGTGAAGAAATGTAGGCCCTAGAGCGATGACAATTTTTTTCTAAAAATAGCCACAGTGACCTTGACCTTGAGGTCATGACTTTGAAGTCGAACTCGCTCGAGATTTTTTATAAGGAACATTTGTGTGAAGTTATATTGAAATAGGTGAAGAAATGTAGGCACTAGAGCGATGACAAAGTTTTTCTAAAAATAGCCACAGTGACCTTGACTATGAGGTCATGACCTTGAAAGTCGAACTCGCTGAGATATTGTCATAAGAAACATTTGTGTGAAGTTACATTGAAATTGGTGAAGAAATGAAGGCGCTAGAGCGATAACAAAGTTTTTCTAAAAATAGCCACAGTGACCTTGAGGTCATGATTTTGAAGTCGAACTCGCTCGAGATTTTTATAAGGAACATTTGTGTGAAGATATATTGAAATTTGTGAAGAAATGTAGGCGCAAGAGCGATGACAAAGTTTTTCTAAAAATAGCCACAGTGACCTTGACCTTGAGTCAATAACCTTGAAAGTCGAACTCGCTCGAGTTTTTTTTATAAGGAACATTTGTGTGAAGTTATATTGAAATTGGTGAAGAAATGTAGGCGCTAGAACGATGACAAAGTTTTTCACAAATTACCAAAATGACAAAGGGCCATAACTCACAAAGTATTTTTCGGAGTTTTGTCATAAGTTGATCAGTTCATGTACTCATCACCACCAATCTATTCACCAAGTTTCAAGGCTCTAGCTCCAATAATTTTTGAGATATCTTGCTGACAAGATTTTATTAAAAAAAAGGGCAATAACTCTTAAAAGGGGCATAATCCGGACAAGAAAAAAAATACGCGTTAGCTAATTTTCCATGACGAATCCATATATGAAATTTCAAAACGCTAGCATACACGGTTCTAAAGTTATGCTATGCATCACTTTTAGCATACATTACAATGGGCACAAATTACCAAAATGACAAAGGGCCATAACTCACAAAGAATTTTTCGGAATTTCATCAAAAGTTAATCAGTCCATCTACTCATCACCACCAATATATTCAATAACTTTCAAGGCTCTAGCTCCAATAGTTTTTGAGAAATCTTGCTGACAAAATTTTATTAAAAAAATTTCAAAGGGCAATAACTCTTAAAAGGGGCATAATCCGGACAAGAAAAAAAAAACGCGCAAGCTAATTTTCCATGAGGAATCCATATATGAAATTTCAAAACCCTAGAATACACGGTTCTAAAGTTATGCTATGCATCACTTTTAGCATACATTACAATGGGCACAAATTACCAAAATGACAAAGGGCCATAACTCACAAAGTATTTTTCAGAATTTTGTCAAAAGTTAATCAGTTCATCTACTCATCACCACCAATCTATTCACCAACTTTCAAGGCTCTAGCTCCAATAGTTTTTGAGATATCTTGCTGACAAGATTTTATTAAAAAAATTTCAAAGGGCAATAACTCTTAAAAGGGGCATAATCCGGACGAGAAAAAAAATACTCATCAGCTAATTTTCCATCAGGAATCCATATATGAAATTTCAAAACCCTAGCATACACGGTTCTAAAGATATGCTTTGCATCACTTTTAGCATACATTACAATGGGCACAAATTACCAAAATGACAAAGGGCCATAACTCACAAAGTATTTTTCGGAATTTCGTCAAAAGTTAATCAGTTCATCTACTCATCACCACCAATATATTCACCAACTTTCAAGGCTCTAGCTCCAACAATTTTTGAGATATCTTGCTGACAAAATTTTATTAAAAAATTTCAAAGGGCAATAACTCTTAAAAGGGGCATAATCCGGACAAGAAAAAAATACGCGTCAGCTAATTTTCCATGACGAATCCATATATGAAATTTCAAAACCCCAGCATACACGGTTCTAAAGTTATGCTATGCATCACTTTTAGCATACATTACAATGGGCACAAATTACCAAAATGACAAAGGGCCATAACTCACAAAGTATTTTTCAGAATTTTGTCAAAAGTTAATCAGTTCATCTACTCATCACCACCAATATAATCACCAACTTTCAAGGCTCTAGCTCCAATAGTTTTTGAGATATCTTGCTGACAAGATTTTATTAAAAAAATTTCAAAGGGCAATTACTCTTGAAGGGGGCATAATCCGGACTAGAAAAAAAATACGCATCAGCTAATTTTCCATGAGGAATCCATATATGAAATTTCAAAACCCTAGCATACACGGTTCTTTAGTTATGCTATGCATCAAAAGCGTAACGGACGGACGAACGGACGAACGGACGAACAGACGAACGGACGAACGAGGCAGAAGCAATATGCCCCTCCAACTTTTTCAAAGTTGGGGGCATAATGAGGAAGGGCCCCGCTAAACATTTACTCCCTGGATGAGAGGCTGTACCCTGACCTACTGACCTAATTATCAGTAGAGATTAACTTGTCTGTCAAAGTTGAGGTTTATTTACCTGTTATGTGGTTTCGAGGATACCAAAATAAAATTCGCGAATATTAAAAAAAACCGATATAATCACCGAATAGACAAAATTCCTCAATTTCAATCATTTAAGGGGAAATAACTCTGGATAAAAAAGTCAATCCAGGTAAATCCGAAAAAAAAAAATTGCGCATGCATCACGGCAGCATAATAATACATATTTATTTCAAGTTTCATTTTATTCCATGCAATAGTTGCTGAGAAGCGGTTCCAGACAAAGTGAGACGACGAAAAATCCAGAATTTTAATCATTTAAGGGGCCATAACTCTGGGTGTAAAAAGTCAATCCGAAAAAAAATTGTGCGTGCATCACCACAGCATAATAATACATATTTATTTCAAGTTTCATATAATTCCATGCAATAGTTGCTGAGAAACAGCTCCCGACAAAAAAGTGAGACGACGAAAAATCCAGGATTACAATCATTTAAGGGGCCATAACTCTGGATGTAAAAAGTAAATCCGAAAAAAAAATGCGCGTGCATCACCACAGCATAATAATACATATTTATTTCAAGTTTCATTTAATTCCATGCAATAGTTGCTGAGAAACTGTTCCGGACAAAGTGAGACGACGAAAAATCCAGAATTTCGATCATTTAAGGGGCCATAACTCTGGATGTAAAAAGTCAATCCAGAACAAAATTGCGCGTGCATCACCGCAGCATAATAATACATATTTATTTCACGTTTCATTTAATTCCATGCAATAGTTGCTGAGAAACAATTCCGGACAAAGTGAGATGACGAAAAAATTCAGAATTTCAATCATTTAAGGGGCCATAACTCTGGATGTAAAAAGTCAATCCGAAAAAAAATTGCGCGTGCATCACTGCAGCATAATAATACATATTTATTTCAATTTTTATTTAATTCCATGCAATAGTTGCTGAGAAACTGTTCCGGACAAAGTGAGACGACGAAAAATCCAGAATTTCAATCATTGAAGGGGCCATAACTCTGGATGTAAAAAGTCAATCCGAAAAAAAAATTGCGCGTGCATCACCACAGCATAATACATATTTATTTCAAGTTTCATTTAATTCCATGCAATAGTTGCTGAGAAACGGTTCCGGACAAAAAAGTGTGACGGACGGACGTAAGGACGGACGGACGGACGGAAGGACGGAAGGACGGACGGACGGACGGACAACGCCAAAACTATATCCCTCCGCCTTCGGCGGGGGATAACTAAATATGATGATTTATTGGTCCATATATAATACGGATTAAATTGCTTTTCAAATATTATAGTATTGTAAGGGAAAGTGTTTGTTTTATGCCGCATTTATAAAATAACCTAATGCCACTTTTATTTATTTATTTTATTTATTTATTTTATTTCATTTTTTTTTTTTTTTTTGCGAAGTCGTTAGTTAACGAGTCGTTAATTTTTTTTTATCATTTTGTACAGCAAAAAAAAAAAAAAAAATGCGAATAGGGTTTGCATCAAATTTGCAAAAAAGCTCCTCACATTTTCAAGTAGAAATACAAGAGTATTAGGTACCTATTGAATAGTTACGTTTTGACCATTAACGAGTTCATTAACCTATTCAGTATACCAGAAACACCTAAAGGGGTACCTTCGCAAACAGTGCAGGCCCAGATCAGATGCCACAGAACGCGGCGTCTGATCAGGGCCAGCACTGTTTGCTTAAAGTTCAGTCATTTTTCCAAATAGATTTTGATGAAAACAAAACCTGACACCCCTTAATTTTGAAATGGAGCCCTGCTGTATATAATGTGGAAGATTCCATTTGGTACAAAAAGGGTTAACTTACGCTGCTTTGAACAACTTGGCCTTGATGATCAATGTGTGTTAAGTAGAACGTAGTTGACTCAATGTTAAAGTTTTGATAGTTTTGAGACGGATTGACAAACGCTACTAAGTACAGTTGCTTTCCACTGCTGATTTCCACGTGCCTTTCACTGGTCTGTTTGAAACCCATCATTGAGACTGCTCTAACGAGTATCCACAATCTATGTCTTGGACCAGAAAGAGCAAAATAATGTATGCCCCTGTTAATACAGAGCGTGTTTTTGAGGGGTTCTTCAAGGACTTGTTTTACGTGTTGGGAAACGGCTATTTTAAGCCGCACGTCATAGAGCGAAAGCATGTGAAATGTACTGGTTAACCGCTTACGTATTAGCCTGTCCAGGAAAAGAGTGAATAGGTAAACTGACCGGCTCAAAAATGACCTAAAATAGTGTTGACTGGACCGCTAAATTCCAAAACAAACAAAAGCTCTGTTGGCCTCGTTTAGCAATAAAGGGGAACACAGTAAGCAAACTGTTTCATTTTTAATCATTTCATTTGACAACTAATCGGTTTTTAATCAGTTGAACCCATACTGGCCTAACATCACTTAACCGTTTTTGTACCAAGTGGAATCTTCCTCCTATAGCAGGAGTCCATTTCAAAATTTAGGGGTGGCAGGTTGTATTTTCTTCAAAACCTATTTGAAAAATGGTTGATTTTTTTTAAACAGTGTAGGCCCAGATCAGTGTGATCTGGGCCGACTGATCTGGGCCTGCACTGTTTGCCACGGTACCCGTTTAGGGGTTTCCAGTCTGAAATGGGTTAATCACTATTAGCAGTGAAATATTTGCATATCTGAAACACTCGTGAAAACTATGACGTTTTCAACGCACTCGTTAGAAAAGTTTTTTTTTTTTTTTTTTTTTTTTTGCACGAGTGAAAAGTTTTATGTTTTCAATACAATCGATGAAATTATATTTTTGGTATTTACCTAAAAAAAGTAAATACATACATTAGGTTAACAAGTCCGTGAAATGAACACCCCATAAACCCCACTTTGTATAGGGGAAAACTTGGGTTTACGGGGTATACACTATTTTGCGCTCGTTGAGGCGGTTCTAACGAACACCCATAACCTATGTTTGCAGTATAAACTAGAGCTGTCAGTGAAACTGACTAGGGCCCCGGCAGCGCTATCAGAGGAGTAGGAAAATGTTGATGTTAAAAAAGACGTTTTTTTTTTCCTTTCACCTCTAAGTATGACCTTGACCTTTGAGGTACGGACCTGGGTCTTGCGAGTGACACACTGTCACATTATGGTTAATATTTCTGCTAAGTAATATTTAAATCCATCCAGGTATAAGAAAGTTATAGATTGGACACAATAAAAAAGACGCTTTTTTGACCTTTTATCTCTAAGTATGACCTTGACCTTTGAGGTACGGCTGTGGGTCTTGCGTGTGACACTTCGTCACATTATGGTTAACATTTCTGCCAAGTAATATTTAAATCCATCCAGGAATAATAACAAAGTTATTAATTGGACACAGGAAAGACCCTTTTTTGACCTTTAACCTCTAAGTATGACCTTGACCTTTGAGGTACGGACCTGAGTCTTGCGCGCAACACTCCATCACATTATGGTTAACATTTCTGCCAAGTAATATTTAAATCCATCCAGGAATAAGAAAGTTATGGAGGATAAAAAAATTTGTGGACGGACAGACGGACAGACGGACAGACAGACAGACAGACAGACAGACGGACGAACAGAGTGATGCCAAGTAATATTTAAATCCATCCAGGAATAATAATAAAAAGTTATGGAGGACAAAAAAAATTGTGGACGGACAGACGGACGGACGGACAGACAGACAGACGGACGGACAGAGTGATTACGCTTTTTATGCCCCCGCCATTCGAAGAATGGTGGAAAGGGCATATAGCGTTGCCCCTGTCCGTCCGTCCGTTCGTCCGTGCGTCCGTCCGTGCGTCCGTCCGTCGGTCCGTCCGTCCGTCCGTGCGTCCGAAACTTAAACGCAGTCAATAACTTCCTTATTTCTTGATGGATTTTAAAATTACTCGGCAGAAATTTTAACCATAATGAGACGACGTGTCACGTGCAAAACCCAGGTCCGTACCTCCAAGGTCAAGGTCATACTTAGATGTCAAAGGCCAAAAAAAGGGGTCCGAAACTTAAACGCAGTCAATAACTTTCTTATTTCTGGATGGATTTTGAAATTACTTTGCAGAAATGTTAACCATAATGAGACAACGTGTCACATGCAAAACCCAGGTCCGTACCTCCAAGGTCAAGGTCATACTTAGAGGTCAAAGGTCAAAAAAAGAGTCCGAAACTTAAACGCAGTCAATAACTTACTTATTTCTGGATGGATTTTGAAATTACTTTGCAGAAATATTAACCATCATGAGACGATGTGTCACGTGCAAACCCAGATCCGTACCTCCAAGGTCAAGGTCATACTTAGAGGTCAAAGGTAAAAAAAATGGTCCTAAACTTAAACTTCAATAACTTACTTATTTCTGGATGGATTTTGAAATTACTTTGAAGAAATGTTAACCATCATTAGACAATGTGTCACGTGCAAACCCAGATCCGTCCCTCCAAGGTAAAAAAATGGTCCAAAACTTAAACTTTCTATGGATGAATACGAACATAGACACATTTTCAGGCGGGGGCATCCGTGTCCTATGGACGCATTTCTAGTTTGACCTTTTATCTCTAAGTATGACCTTGACCTTTGAGGTACGGCTGTGGGTCTTGCGTGTGACACTTCGTCACATTATGGTTAACATTTCTGCCAAGTAATATTTAAATCCATCCAGGAATAATAACAAAGTTATTAATTGGACACAGGAAAGACCCTTTTTTGACCTTTAACCTCTAAGTATGACCTTGACCTTTGAGGTACGGACCTGAGTCTTGCGCGCAACACTCCATCACATTATGGTTAACATTTCTGCTAAGTAATATTTAAATCCATCCAGGAATAAGAAAGTTATGGAGGATAAAAAAAATTGTGGACGGACAGACGGACAGACGGACAGACAGACAGACAGACAGACAGACGGACGAACAGAGTGATGCCAAGTAATATTTAAATCCATCCAGGAATAATAATAAAAAGTTATGGAGGACAAAAAAAATTGTGGACGGACAGACGGACGGACGGACAGACAGACAGACGGACGGACAGAGTGATTACTATAGGGCACCCACACTTTCAGTGCGGGGCCCTAATAAGAAAATTATCACGGATTTTCATCAGAAAAATAGCTATTTTGGAGATATGAAAAAAATGCACGTTGACGCGCGAGTGTGTTAATTCTTGCTCCAAAACATCGATTGTGGGTACTCGTTAGGACCGCTGTAAGTGATATATCTTGGAGAAGAAAATAGGATACTTGATAACTAGCGAATAAGATTATATGACAAACCCCAGACCAACCTGACATCTGCACAACCTGATCAGAGTGTTCATTGTGCGTTTTTTGGATATATTTCGTTATAATAGAAAGACTTGAATTGTGCCCAACCCTTTTTCTTTTTTTTTTTTTTTTGGGGGGGGGGGGGGGGGGGCGGAGTTGGCTCAATTCTAATTAACAGAAGCTAGGGGGTGAAAGGGAAAGCGTTAACTGGACCGAGTCCATTAACTACAGAGAACGTTTGTCTAAAGATTACCTAACATAAGTTTGTCGATATCATGTCAACAATTAAGGCTTCCGGGCCATAAAGCGATTAGTTTGAATATTCACACAGTGCGTGTCAACTCTTAATTCTATGCATGTATTAATTGATGCCTATTAATCGAAACTTACTCCAGGTACAGTCTTCGGACAGGTAGGACGTATTGATCTCTTGCTCTAATTGTTATTGCACGACCCGGAGAAAAAGCGACCGACTGAAGTCGGTTGATTTTCTAAGAGTGCCCTAAAATCACCGTGTCATTCGGTCAATCGGTCATTCTTGTCAGTCTGTCTGTCCGTCCGTAACCCGTTTGTGAAAATTGGTGATAATGACTTAACCGCTTGGAATATTTAAACAATTTTTGGCATACTGATAGATATCAAAATGACTTAACCGCTTGGAATATTTAAACAATTTTTGGCATACTGATAGATATCAATGAGATCTAACCAATGAACTTGCGAAATATTACATTTCATTTAGTATAGCCTCGCAGAGAAGAAACATCCGTAACCCGTTTGTGAAAATTGGTGATAGTGACTTAAACGCTTCGAATATTTAAACAATTTTTGGCATACTGATAGATATCAATGAGATCTAAACAATGAACTTGCGAAATATTACATTCCATTTAGTTTAGCCTCGCCGAGGCGAAAAATGTGAAAATTTTCGAACTGCTTCTCCTCGGAAACCGTTGGGCCGATTGAAGTCAAATTTCATATGGAGCCTCTTTGGGATGGGGGAAACCAAACTTTGCTCATGGGGTCCAGGTCATATGACCAAAATGGCCGCCAAGCCGTACATTGTCTGTCTGTCCGTCCGTAACCCGTTTGTGAAAATTGGTGATAGTTACTTAACCGCTTGGAATATTTAAACAATTTTTAGCATACTGATAGATATCAATGAGATCTAACCAATGAACTTGCGTAATATTACATTCCATTTAGTATATCCTCGCCGAGGCGAAACATGTGAAAATTTTCGAACTGCTTCTCCTCGGAAACCGTGGGCCGATTGAAGTCAACTTTCATATGGAGCCTCTATGGGATGGGGGAAACCAAAATTTGCTCATGGGGCCAGGTCACATGACCAAAATGGCCGCCAAGCCATATATGGTATGTCTGTCTGTCCGTCCGTAACCCGTTTGTGAAAATTGATGTAGTGACTTAACCGCTTGGAATATTTCAACAATTTTTGGCATACTGATAGATAGCAATGAGATCTAACCAATGAACTTGCGAAATATTACATTCCATTTAGTATAGCCTCACCGAGGCGAAAAACCCGTAACCCGTTTGTGAAAATTGGTGATAGTGACTTAAACGCTTGGAATATTTAAACAATTTTTGGCATACTGATAGATATCAATGGGATCTAACCAATGAACTTGCGAAATATTACATTCCATTTAGTTAGCCTCGCCGAGGCGAAAAATGTGAAAATTTTCGAACTGCTTCTCCTCGGAAACCGTTGGGCCGATTGAAGTCAAATTTCATATGGAGCCTCTATGGGATGGGGCTAACCAAAATTTGCTCATTGGGTCCAGCTCACATGACCAAAATGGCGGAGAAGCCATATATGGTCTGTCTGTCTGTCCGTCCGTAACCTGTTTGTGAAAATTGGTGATAGTGACTTAACCGCTTCGAATATTTGAACAATTTTTGTAATACTGATAGATATCAGTGAGATCTAACCAATGAACTTGCGAAATATTACATTCCATTTAGTATAGCCTCGCCGAGGCGAAAAATTTGAAAATTTTCGAACTGCTTCTCCTCGGTAACCGTGGGTACGATTGAAGTCAAATTTCATATGGAGCTTCTTTGGGATGGGTAAAACCAGAATTTGCTCATGGGGTCCAGGTCACATGACCAAAATGGCCGCCAAGCCATATATAGTAAACACCCTTCAAAAATAGTATTCTCAGAACCACTGGGTAGAGTTTCCACGAAACTTGATAAATGGCATCTGGGACGTAGGCCCATCATAAATTGCTAAAATGGTGACCCTTGGTTGACCTTGACCTTCTTTGTGCCTAGGACAAACTTTGACTAATATGCTTTTGTATTGGAAAATGTGAGAATGCATTTTATCCTGCAAACGATACAGAATACAGTACTAAAGTATAAGATATATTTTTGCTCGTTTAGGTTAAGGCTTTTTATGTCTGCCATGGTCAAGCGGACAGAACTCCATAGCTCCACAACAAGACATATGTTAAGTGCTTCTGGGCTGCAAATCGTGGCAGTTTGTCCAACAAGAGTAAATGGTGTTGAGCTTCCGGTGCCCGACCATAGAAAAATGAAGCACTGCCTGTGTTTTTGGAATTTAAAAGGCTGATCGAAAAATGAGCCGAAAATGTGTAGAAATCAGTGCCAATACGACTGCAAATCGTGATTTCTATACTTTGCTCATGAGCGATAAGTGATTCAATAGTGCTCTGTCTTTTTGCCGCTTGATACTGGCCATTTGACTAAGGCTGCAAATGGAGCATGCCTATGCAGGTTTCCATGCAGGAGCACACACAGCTTAAAGTTCAGAGGAAGAAGACTGGTCGCAAGTCTTGCTTTCAACACTGAGACAACATAATAATTATGATATAAGTTAATAATGGTTATTATAATGATAATGGTAATAGTAAAAGATGACAATCACAATAATAATGATAAAGGCATACTAATTACATGCTGAAAAGGATGGTGAAGATTATACTAAGCAAAGACAGGCTTAAAATATGATTATTATAATCAGAATGAAAACCGTACGAGAACATAGTTTTTCATGGAAGTTAAGTTTTACATGATTAAGTTGATTCTTAACATACTATTTACATGCTGAAAAGGAAGGTGAAGATTATACAAAGACAAGACAGGTTTATGTACAGTGTCAGAGGAGAGATCTGAAGAGAAGAATATATGGAAAGGGAAAAAAGAGACCCTTAATTTGCTATCTTCTTCTTCAAATCCAGCTTTGATGTGTTTTTTTTTTTTTTTTTTTTCAAGATTTTTTTTTTTTTTTTTTTTGTGGACATTGCTGAGGGTAAACATTTGTTAATACAATAGATACTTAAAAACATAAGACCAAACATGTGGCAAAAATAGTTTGATGTAATTTTGGAACCAGGGACCAAATTCTTATCAAACAAACTAGCAAACAATATCATTACTCATGTATAAAGGTGTTGTCTTTGGTCAGCTGTAACACTTGATGTGAAAACTGTTGATCCTTTGAAGATTTTTTCTTTTGTATTCAGACTTGCGTGAAGTTAGGCTGATTGTACTAATTGTTATTAATATCATCTATAGACAGATGGTTAATATGTTTGGTTGGACAAAAGATCCTAAATTGATTTGTAAACATAGCTGACAAACAAGCTGCTTATGCAAGTGGCTGATTAATAAATTTATTGAAAATTTCAAATAATAGATCTTAAAACACAAAGGAATGTATAAAGTTTGGACAGGTAATTATAGAAACATGATTGATTACCTCTGGTGCGTTACAGAACTGTTAATAGCTTAATTGCTTTTAATACTCTGTTGCTAAATGGTCCCTGGTTTCCACAAGAAGAAGAGAAATAAACAGAGGAAAAAAAGCCAAAAATAAACAAAACAAACACACTCACATACAAAAAAGATGGATAGTTTTAGCTTTCACACCAATTAACCCTTGTCCTGCTGAATATTTAAACATACCACACCCACTACTGATTATCAGCCAATCAAATTACTTGATGTAATTTATTGCTACAATTTCATAAACTGTATGCCAAACAGTGTAGATCCTGATCAGGTGGCTTCTTCAGAAGCCATCTGATCTGGATCTACATTGTTTGAAAGACAAGGCATATCCGGTCTCAGCAGGACAAGGGTTAAGCAATCATACTAACCGCATTGACCATCAGACACATACCGGTATAGAGATTCATTCCATGACATCAAATATGGATGTTTGTGTACATATATACAACTACTGATTATTTAGAGGATTGGCCTGCAGGTTTTAGTGATTGCCTCTCTCTTCGTTATGTCACCGTACTACAGCTTCATATACCCTTGAATTAAGCAAGTTATATTTTTAATTCCTAAATGCCCTATTCTATTGATTTACGTTCCCATTTTTATGATGAAAGTGGTACACGATCAAGCTCGCCCCACTGGAAAGCGGGGGAGGTCAGTAACCAATCGAAAGTAGAAAGTTTAGCCCACTAACATCCTTGCATCTAGGTATAGATATAATGAATATAGTAAAATTAAGGTTCCTTTTGATTTGTTTTCCCAATTTTATGATGATAGTGGTACGCGATTCAAGCTCGCCCCGCTGAAAGCGTGGGAGGTCAGTAACCAATCGAAATAAGAAAGTTTTGTCCACTATCATCCCTGCATCCTGGTATTGATATAATGAATATGGTAAAATTAAGGTTTTCCCGCTTTTATGATGATAGAGGTACGCGATTCAAGCTCGCCCCGCTGAAAGCGGGGGAGGTCAGTAACCAATCAAAATTAGTAAGTTTTATCCTCTATCATCCCTGCTTCTTGGTTTAAATAATAGATTGGTAGTTTGTATTTTTAATGTATGTAAAAACTGCTTCCCTTATTTCAAATGAATATTTTTTGTTTGGATTCAGTAGCAGTTTTACACTTAAATTAGTATCTGCTAACCCCTGATGGTTTCATTAAGCATTTTCCTGTGTTCATTATGTTGGGAGCAGTGGAGAAAATAATGAGCTGTGTCCTCTATATCCCAACAATGAGGATATAGAGGATCCATCTCATTATGATATTGGTTATTTGCTTTAAGTCCATTGTGCCCTAGCCTTAATCGGGTATATACTCTATCCATTTGCCTACTATTTGAGTACTGGGTGATCTTCGTTGAAAGCGTGCTGTCAAGTTCCCAACGCTGACCATGCCCATATTGTGCCCACTGTGATGCCCATTTCTTCCTTACTTGACGTTTAATAATTGAATATACTTCATTTTTGCTGAGCTTTATATCTAGCGGTTTGCCTGTTTTAGACCCTAACTTAGCTGCTTTATCCGCTGATTCATTGCCCTCAATAAGGCAATGTGATGGGCACCATTCCAATATAATATTGAGATTTTTATTGATAATTTTATCAATAAGGTATTCAATTTCTAGGAGGATATCTGGTCTAGAATTATATGTTCCAGAAGTAAGAGTCTGTATCGCACTTAAGGAGTCTGTCAGTATTACTGACTTTTGTGGTTGGTTCTCTTCGACCCATTTAAGGGCTTCCCTTATTGCAATTAATTCTGCAGTGAAGACAGTAAGATTCCCATTTAATTTATATTGTTTGGTAATCCTTAACTCTGGTATAGTAAAAGCACATCCTGTGAGAGAATTTTCTTCATCTTTACTTCCATCTGAATAAATTTGCAATACAGAATTGTACTTTTCTCGAATGTGTATTTTAGCCTTGCATTCGACAGCCTTAACTCATGTTTGATTTTTATTAATATTATCTGTCTTTTTATTAATTGCACCTGACAGTGTAGCTTTTGGTTTGATTGACCTGAGAGCGAATTTACTTCTATATATTGGTTCTTGTATTTGAATATCTGGTATATTGTATTCTTTTTTAAGATCTTCCACAGCAATGGCATAAGGTATCTTTTTCTTTACTCGCTTTAATTCAGTTTCGTAGACAGAGTGTCCAAAAAGTTCATTCAGTGGTAATTTGTTACCATGTGGAATTGACCTTGCCCAATATTTTAGTATCATCTCTTTTCTTCTGAGATTTAGCGGTAAGACATTACATTCAACTTCTACAAATACATTTGATGTTGATTTGTATGCCCCAGTTATGATTCTAAGAGCTGCGGATTGTATTCGGTTTAACCTGTTCAGCTGAGATGAGCTTGCTGTTGTTGCATATGCTTGACAACCATAGTCTAGTTTGCTTCTGATCAAGGTTTTGTACAACATCAGTAGAGTTTTTTATCAGGACCATATTTGGTTCCAGAAATGTACCGCATTAGATTGAGATCTTTTTTGCACCTTTCTAAGAGTGAATCAAAATGAGAATTCCAGTTTAGGTTGCTATCAAAGGTTATCCCTAATAATTTTGCCTGCTTTTTGTATTCAACGGTTTTGTTCCCAATTTTTAATTTAGGGATGTCTTCAGATGGTATTTTTCCATAGTTATAGACTACGCACTGAGTTTTTTCTGCAGATATTTTTATCCCCCATTCCTCTGCCCATGATTCAATCTGATCTAGGATTCTTTGGCAGAGAACAGCTAAGTGTCTGAGGCTTTTAGCTGTTCTCCATGCCGCAGAATCATCGACATATTGTATGAGATCTGCATCAGATTCCTTAAGTACATCATATTGAGTGTTCATTAGAACATTGAAAAGAATAGGACTTAGTACACTACCTTGTGGGGATCCATTCTCTAATTTTCTGATTTCTGAAAGGTCTTGCCCTACCCTTACTTGTATTCGTCTGTCACTTAAGAAATCCTTAATCCATGCTAACATTCTACCTTTAATTTTATATTTTACTAGTTGGGATAGAACCCCATTAGTCCACATCAAATCGAAGGCCTTTTCAAGATCTTGGAATATGCACATTAAAGCCCTGTCCTGCATTTTAGCTTTTAGTATAGAGGATTGCAGTTTCATGATTTGGTCTAAAGTTGATCGATTTTTTCTGTATCCAGACTGCGTTGGTGCCAAAAGATTATTGTTTTCTAAATGAGAGGTTAGCCTATTTGTAATCATTGTTTCCATAATTTTGCAAATTGTTGATGTTAGAGAAATAGGTCTGTATGATCCTGCCTCATTTGGTGGTTTATTTGGTTTTAAAATGGGAATAATGGTCCCAAGTTTTCATTCATCCGGAAGTTTACCAACTGTCCACGATTTATTTATAAGACTTAATAACTGCCATTTCGCTTTCTCAGACAAGTTTTTCAGCCTATCATAATGTACTGCGTCTGCCCCTGGAGATGTACTCTTTTTCTTGTTTAATGCAGTTTGGAGTTCTTTTATTGAGAACAGTTCATTATAAGCTTCATTGTTGACAGCACCAATGTTTTCTTTCACAGAGTTTATGACTTCTGGTTCGACTCTTAATTTCCTAGCCCTAAAATTTGGGTTCAGTTGTTCATCGCTGCTTATGTTTTGATAGTGGTCAGCCAACTTGTTGGCTTTATCTATATTTTCATGACCTCTGCCATTGGGTTGCTTGAGCACTTCAACTGGTTTGAATGGTTTTCCATTGAATTTCGCTATAACATGCCATATATATTTACTGCTCACCTCATGATTCAATTTAGAAATGTATTCTTGCCATTTTGCTACTCTAGTTCTATGAAGAAATTTTGTGCTTTCGGCCCTAGCTGTTCTGTAGAGTTCTTTGAGATAAAATGTACCATAATTCCTCCATTTTTTGTATGCCTTATGTTTAACCTTAACAACTTGTGTGCATTCCGGGGTCCACCAGGGCAAGTGCCGGTGTTTTTTTCTCTGATTTTGAGCTGTTTTTGGTATTGTTTCATTGCATACAGATAAAAGTTCTGATACAAAATTTTCGTTGGATTCGTTTATTGGTATTTCATCATAGCTTATGTTGATTTTTTTTGTCAGTTCACGAAAAAGAGTCCAGTCAGCTTCAGATAATTTCCAGCGGGGTATTTGATGTTGCGAAATACTCTTGTAGTTCTTATTAAGTATTGTGACAACGGGAAGATGGTCACTGCCTAGAGGGTCATCATGTACATACCACTGATGACCCTGACATGTACGCTTAGAAGCTAAAGTAAGATCAAGGACAGAAGTGTGCCCTGTTGAAACATCAATGTGAGTTGCCTCGCCACTGTTTAGAATTATTAAATTGTTGTCATCTATGAAGTTTAAGATTTCCTTACTTTTGCTGTTTTCGGGACCAGTGAATGTGTCATCCCAGAGGCTGTCCCTTAAGTTGAAATCTCCTACCATTATGAAATTTTGGCTTACATGCCCTATTAGGTACTCGTAATCTTGTTTGGATATAAACTTTTTACCATTAGTATAGAAATTAATTATATCAAGCTGAGAATTTGTACCAAAAATTCTTACAATTGCTGCCTCTACATTGTCATTTTGTTGCTGGTATTTGATTTCTTCCGAATCTAAGCCCTCCTTCACAAAATTGCTACCAAACCCCCACTTTGATTGTCTATAGGAAGTTGGTGCCTTGTACCCATTTAAGAAGAGAAGATTCTGGTTTGATTTATTCCAAGTTTCTTGTATACATATAATTTCTGGGAGCTCTTCAAAAGAAAGAAGGAAATTGTAAAATTCTGCCTTTTTGTGTTGCATGGAAAACCCACAGAGGCTGCGGGCATTCCATTGAACAATGGTTAGTTTCTGACGTAAATTACCTGAAATCATTACGGGTTATTTAGTTTATTTTGGACCTAGTTGGAGCGGTTTTACATAGTGTAACCCTTACTATTCCTACATTAAGGTCTGAACCATGTCCATTCAGTTTTTTGTTCTCTAAAGTTTTAGCCGATTTTCTAACTCTAATCTTTCTTTGAGAATGTGGTGTTAAACCTTTACTGATTTTATTTTCTGTTTTCCGGAGTGTTTTTGCAGCTTTTGACCCCTTGCTGGTTTTCGTAACAGTTACATCTGCATATGATTTTGCCTGTCTAAGAGGGATAACAGACTGTTTGTTGATGGTGTCAACGCTACCTTTGGTTTCTTTTTCATTGCCCTGGAATAAATTAATTTCTTGTTCAGCCTCACTCGATAAATCTTTTGCATCAGGTTTGGGAACCGTTTCTGTTTCCCCTTTGTTCGAATTTTCTTTAGATTGATTAGATTGACTGGTTTGTTCAAACAATTTCGGCTTGTCCACGAGTACATCAATGAAAGCATTGCGTTCATTATCGTTTGATATATCAGCAATTTTGTTCAGGTTTTTTGGATCAAGTATGACCTTAAGGATAGTTCGCATTTGCCGTTTCATAACAAGATTGCCATTTGTACCATTTCCCCTAGGAACTCGATTGATTTGAAAATTGCCCATTGATACTTGTTCAGCTTTATCCTTTCTTTCTTTGCACTGGTTTGCTCCTAGCGGCCCTAAATGGGTTTCATTCAATTTCTGTTTGTTTGCTTCATTAAGACATTATCTGACATATTTTGGTTAACTTCTGCTTGATGAGTAGTTTTCATTCTTCTCTGTTCCCATTCCTGCTTTATGACCTTATTTTTGTCCTCAATATTAGTTTTATATTTCAAATATACTGGGCAAAACCTGTAGTCTGCGTAGTGGCTTCCATTACAGTTGGCGCAATTTCTCGCAGCAGCAATGTGTCTTACTTTACAATCAGTCACACTGTGGTACCAGCCTCCACAATGTATACAGGCAATGAAATTAGACCTACAGATACTGGCATAGTGTCCAAATTTCTGGCAACAAGAACATCTGATTATGTTATATAAAACTGGATTTACTGATACATTATGAGTGCCACAGTTAATCTCTAACGGAGCAAGTTCTGTATTAAAGTGTAATATTGCTTTTCCTGTTGCCTTACCAAACCTGTTGAACAGTTTTTTAATTCCTACTATTTTATTGGAGCCTGCATGGAGCCAAGTTTTCAGTTGATCTAGATTAAGGTCTAAAGGTATCCAGACAATTCCCTTGCTTGTTTTAATTGTGGGGTTTGCCTGGCATTGGTTTCCATTGCTTTGATTTAGTCTGTTTTTCTGTGCCGTTTTGGTCTGGTTACGTTTTTGTAGCCTAGGTGACAGATTATTAATCTTCATGTCCATTGCAGGTAGTTTTAAACTCTCAAAGTTAAAAGATTTGGCTTTATTGGCCAGCCCTATTCTTATCTTGAAGGAAAGTTTGTTGGTCAGGTCCATTGTGAAGTGTTCCCCAATGTGTTGCCGAAAGCTAGCTGCTAGTGTACGGGCATAGTCAGCTCTGAAGAGCTGATTTGATAATAAGGTAAATACCACATAGACATAACCGTTGCTGGTGGTTGGCGGGCTCCGTGGTTCGGAAAAATTGTCGGCAAATGCTGGTTTCCGGGACCTGACTGACTCCCAATCCATGCTACCCTGATCATCAATATACTCAAAATCATTGATTTGATTTTCGTTTTGACCCTGCTCAAAAGTGTCGCCTAGAGACTTTCTGGCTTCCTTAAATTTCTTGGCTTGGGGTTCATTATTATTTTCACTTAGCGGACTGTACTTATTGCTTATTTCAATGCCAAAATGTCTCTTACAAGACCCTGTGATTGGATTTAGGATTTCCCCATTCCCTGCTTTTGTGAACTTGGTTGAAGTTGCCTTAAATAAGGTTTTAGCGGCAGTTTTAGTCATCTCAATTGTTTTTGCAGCTAATGGTTTTGCCAATTTTGAAGTAGTACGTGTGATTTCCTTATACACCTGAGTATCTAAAACCTTACTACTGTCTTCCTCTGTTTGAGATGGTTCAGACTGGTTATTGTTGACAGTGAGTGACTGAGGAGTATTTTCCTCTAAAGCACTACTTAATGAGGAGGATGTCTGCGAGATCCCAGTGACATTTTTTGCTCCTTACGATAAGGCGCATTTATTGGGGGAACCGTTTTAGGTCCAGGTCACATGACCAAAATGGCCGCCAAACCCATATAAGGTAACACTCATAAAGCTAAAAGCATCCGGCGGGTCGTGCACTTCAGCTGAAGCACTGGTTTTTTGTATTAATCTTGTTCTGCAGACAATAGTCTGCAATCTTGCTTGACACAATACACGGTGTCACACCTATTTTCACACCTTTCCAAGCTGTGAAAACCGGCTTCTCGACGTGTTAAAAAGTGACATTTTAATTAAGTTGATTAGTTAGTATATTGTCAGAATTGTGTTAGTATATTGTGTTAGTATATTGTTGTTGTGTTAGTATATTGTTGATTAGCAGTAAAATGCAGAACAAAACACAAGACAAGGTCGTGATAGGCTCAGGGGCTCATGATATGGGCCCGATGTCGGACTCTGCCCCCATCGGTTCCACTGACCCTTTAGCAGGGGATGGGGCACCCACCGCAGCACCTGTTGCGCAGGCTGGGGAGGGGGAGGGCCTGGATAGGACAAGGGATGTCTGTGACATGGTTGCGGACCGAGGTCTCTGAGCCCCTCCCTGAGGGGCTTGTCACCCAGGGAAAGGGTGACACCACGCAGGAACGGGAGTGGCGCGATGGGATAAGATACCCAACCCTCACCCTGCTGGGATCCATGGGGTCAAAAATGACCTCTACCCCTAAGCCCGGGGCTTTCAAGGGGAAGGTGGTCCCTGATCAGACTGATCATAGCCAGGCCACGGGCAAAAAGCGGGACAGGACACACCTGTCCAGCGACTCGGATGGGGATACATTTGAGGGGCGGCCGCTTCCTAAGGCCATGAACCTTGGACTAGGGGAGGGGATGGAGGACCTGGACCCAGTCTTGGTCATCGACTCCGGAGTTGGGGAGGAGGCCATGGAGGAGGGGACTTTCACAGAAGTGGGCAAATAAAATGGGAGGACGCACAAAGAGGGACACTGAGATAGGGCACCAAACCCCGTTCCCACTCCCGCCTCTTGCAAGGAAAGACCGGAGGCACGCCAAACAGCGGCAACGGGCATGACGTATGTATACGTGATGTTCGCGCTGCTGGGGGGCGTTTTCCCCATTCAGAAATTGGAGCAATTCGCATCGGGCTTCAGGACCTACATAGGGGAGGTCATTGAAGCCCATACCCCGGGGAAAGGAAAGGGCCCGATTTTCAAAATCTCGGCCGCCAAGGAATCAAAAGTAAAGGGTTTCAACTACCAGGGCCTTGATCTTTAAATAACTATAGGTAAAAGCTTATCAGAATTACAGGGAAAACCAAATTCAAGCAACACACGCAGTAAACCACATCAAAACAAGAATTCCGCCGAAGGCTATGTCGCGCCTGTGGTAAACTTGACCATTAGGGTGAACGCTAGGGTGGTCGCAAATGTTGACGCCTTGACGAACGGGCGGACGAACGAACGGACTGACGAACGGACGGACGAACGGACGGAAAACCGGGCGCCTATATCGCGCCATGCTAATAGCAGGCGCGACAAAAAGACATACGCGACACTGAAAATCGGGGCAAACATAAGGCAGGAAAAACTCGGGGAGATGTTTGACTTTGGGCGCTATCAAATCTGCGATGCACATAGGATAGCGTCCAGGGGCAAAGATCTCGATCTAGTTAAACTAACTTTTAATAAGGAAACGCCAACCTTTGAGATTACCTGTACAGCAGATATCACTTATCCACTGCTACCATGCTATTTGCAATACCTGCGCTGCCAAAAGTGTCAGAAATATGGCCACTCAGAAAAAAATTGCCGAAACAAAAAAAAAACATATGCCCGCACTGTGCTGGGGTCCATAAACATAATGAATGCAAAACAAAGCATAATAAAAAGTGCGCAAATTGCGGATAAGCCGGCCATGGAGCAGCATGGCGCGGGTGCACATTCTTTCTTAACTACAAGGCGCAAATCGATCAAATAAACGGTCAAATAGCCAGAGATTGGGAACAAGCAAAATCCCAATCTCAATCATTTAACACCGCGCAAGAAATCAGGAGCTCGGGTGCGGCTTACACCGCACCACCCAGTGCGGCTTATACCGCACCCCCTGCACAAGCCCCTGAAAACCAAAAAGACAACAATAAAGAGACCTACACAAAAATGGAGGTCGAAACTCTCATCGCCGCAGCAATAAAAAAGGCCACGAGCTCAATCCTGCATGAGCTCAACAAACAAAAACTGCTAAGCATCAAGGCGTCAGATGAGGTCATAGACCTCATCATCGAAAACGCCACCACACACAGAGTGGAGACCGAGAACATGAATACGTCGGGCATCACAGGGGAAACCGCTGCTAACAATGAGAACCCCCCATCACCATCAGAATCGACGGAAAATAAACAAACCAGCGCCGCACCCGCACCCAAACCCGCACAAAACAGGCGGAAAGCGAAAATCACAAGGAGAAAACACAACAAGCGCGAGACACAGGAACTCATTAGGAAAAACGCGGATTACAGCTCCACTGATCCTGGACGAAGGATCAAGGGTGGACGTAAAACCACACGACACTAAAACATAAAAAAACTCTTACTGCCTAATTATGGACCCCAGCACCATTGCGAAAATCCGTGTGTTGCAGTGGAACGCACGTAGTCTGTCTGGCAGGGAAAATGGAACAAAACTCGGGGCTTTAGGGAATTATCTAGTAACTTTAGGCTACACACCGGAGGTAATAGCTATCCAAGAAACTTTCTCAAAAAAAGATAGTAAACCAACAAAAATTCCAGGATACAAAACTCCCGTCAGTTTCAGTAGGGAAAAGGGGGAGCGCGGGGGAGGGCTAGCCACCTTTATCAAAACAGGATTAGATTCGGAAGAAATCAAATTTAGACACACAAAAAAAGAAATAGAGGTGGTGATCGTCAGAATTTTTGGACAAAAAGAAAACATAGACATAGTAAACTTCTATGCACCACCTAAAGCAGTAGTAACGTCTGACGATTATGATGAAATTTACAAAAAATTAGGGAAAAAATCAATTTTTCTAGGGGATTTCAATGCCAGACACGAACTATGGGAGACAAACCACAATCCATCATATGATAAACGACGAGGCCTAGAACTGGTCGATTTCATAAACAGCACTGATTACATAATCCTTAACACGGGGTATGGCACACGACTCAACGTCGAGCGCGGTAGCACGAGCGCCATAGACTTAACACTGGTTAGCGCATCACTATACCAATCTAGTGAGTGGCAAGTGGGAGACGACACGATGGGAAGCGACCACTTCTCCATCCTGGCGTCGCTCAACTTCACTCACAAATGCGTAACGCAACGGCCTGCCCTACGTTGGAATTTAGACAAAGCAGACTGGGACCTCTTTAGGCAGAAACTTAAACACATCAACATATCCCTCGAAGGCACGAATATCGATAAAAACAATGAGGATTTTGTTTCGGAAATAATGGCGGTGTAGCGTGAGATCTTTAAACCCGTGAGAACCTTAATACCAAGGTATATCTGCGCATGCGCAAGAAGGCCGTGAGAAATGTCATCCATTTCCTGTTAACCCCTGTCCCTTTGTTTAAAATGTCTAAAGAAATTTGCTTACATTACGAACTTTAAATAGTACATTTTTTATTACAGGCTTTATTTTTATTTATTTGTTTATTTATTTACTTATTCGAAAGATGCGCGTTTTAAATATGCAATAAATAGGTTTCCATGTGTTCAAAAAGAACAAAATATATGCGGGTACATGTATTTTCTTGAAATTATTATGAACCCCATTAAACTCCACTTTTATACAGTAAAACTGGGGTTTACAGTGGTATATATTATTTTCATATTTCCGCTGGAAAACATAGATTGTAGATACTGGTTTGAACCGTCTCTGCGAGGCGATTCTAACGAGTACCTACAATCTATGTTTTCCAGCGAAAAAATGAAAAATATCAGAATATTTTATCTAAAATTTTGATGGTAAAATTTCAATATATTTTAAATAGGCGTGTTCTCGCAATTAATACTTTAAAAAAACAAGTTCTGTGGAAGTTTTAAAATTATTATTCTGCCTAAATGGATTGGAACACTGTAGCATAAGCCTGATCTCAATATAAGTGCCTTTTTACTGCCTTTACAACAACAATAATAATAATAATAATAATAATAATAATAATAATAATAATAATAATATAACAATAATAATTACAATTATAATAAATAATAATGATAATATTAATCATAATTCGAGACATAGAGTAAACATGTACACTCTTACCTTTTCAGTTCTACGGTGTATTCTTACCTTCCAAACGATATTGAACCCTTCATGGAATTTAAATTTTGGTTATATACCAAAGTGATTAACATGTGTGATTTATGGTTTGACATTTCCTGTTGTCCCCATGCTTATCAAAACACACTGACTTATTTTCACACCTTTCTGCTTATATGGGGTAATAATGCCTAATGTCAACCAAACAGGGTTTTTCTTAACCGTTTCAATAAATAAATAAATAATAATAACAACAAAAAAAAAAAAAAAAAAAAAAAAAAGAAGTAATTACCGAACCCACTGCTTACTGTCAACCAATCAAAATCGACCCCGCCAACCGGGGCTTGAAGAAACAGATGGGCTGCATGGTAGCTAGAATGAAGGACAAAACGTCCCATGGACAAAACGTCCCATGCCATTTTTGACCAAGTGGACAAAACGTCCCACATCATTTTTGCAGGGTGGACAAAACGTCCCATATCATTTTGTCAGGGTGGACAAAACGCCCCACATCATTTTTTCAGGGTGGACAAAACGTCCCACACAGTTTTGACAGGGTGGACAAAACGTTCCATGCTATATTGACAGGGTGGACAAAACGTCCCATATTCTTGAGGTGGTGTTAGGGAGGTGGAAGGGTTTTGGAAGGGTATGTGACAATATAGAGTAAAAATTCACTATTAAGACCACCTTAAATTAAGACCAATTATGCTTTTAAAAGCATATTTAGAAGGTTTTAGGTACATTTTCTTTGTGTTTGTAGTGTCCAGTCTGCACTAGTTGAAGCCCACCCTTGGAACTGTTCAAAAGTGGTCTTTTAGGCCACTACTGAACAGTCCCAAAGGTGGTCTTAATATATGAATTTTACTGTACTAACATGAACACTACAAAAATGAATGTGGAAATATAGTTAGAGGCTTTTATTTGCAAAACATGAATATGCAAACACAATCATTAAAGAGCACATGGTTAAGAGCACATTTTTTACATAAAAGAAATTTTTTTATGATAGCACATATAAGATAATGTGTACAACTTATCTTACTCTGTTGAAAAAAAAATAATAATATCAGTGGGTAATTGGCAAACAGTGCATGCCAAGATCAGATGCCTCAGAACACGAGGTCTTATCAGGGCCTACACTGTTTGCAAAACTATAAGCAATTTTCTTATTCATTGTTAGAATTTTTGCATTGATGATTTCACTGTTATACATTTTTTCACCTTTTGTACATGTGCAGTACTACCTGCCTATTGCAATAATTTCTCCATGAGCACCAAAATAGCTTTGACAGTATTGCAATCTACAGTTTTCAACACATGTATATACAGACTGATTTTCCAAAATCAGTAATTGTGCATGTGGAGGAGTGGGGGGGGGATATTGTCAGCCTTTACAAAAAGAAGGGATTTTGTCCGGGGGTGGGGGGATTATGTTTGGGGCGTCTGATCAGGGCCTACATTATTTGCAAAAAGTTCAAATAAATTAAAAGAAAACACCCCTTAATTTCAAAATGGACTCCTGTCATATATAAGGAGGATGAATCCATTTGGTATAACAAGGGGAATATAATGGTCCTAATTTGCTCACCTGAGATAAGAGATATACATGTGGGTCCCATGGTGGGGCGAAATGCATGACACTAGAGGTCAATTACATCATTTCAACAAACAAGAATTAGTCATTTATTAGATAGATTAGATTAGATAGATTAGATTAGGTGTAATGATTCCCTTTGAATTGAATATGGGACGTTTTGTTCACCCTGTCTAAATAGCATGGGACGTTTTGTCCACCCTGTCAAAACCGTGTGGGACGTTTTGTCCACCCTGTCAAAATCATGTGGGACGTTTTGTCCACCCTGCAAAAATGATGTGGGACGTTTTGTCCACCCTGACAAAATGATGTGGGACGTTTTGTCCACCTGGTCAAAAATGGCATGGGACGTTTTGTCCATGGGACGTTTTGTCCGGCTCCCTGGTAGCTAGGTAGGCAAGTAGGTAGGTATGTAGGTAGGGTGAATGGTCTAGTGGGCAGGTAGGTAGGCTAACTTTTAACGTCTTCCTTCGACGTTGTTTGTTTGTTTTGTTTGTTTTGAGGTTTAACGTCCCCGTCAACACTGTATAGGTCATTTTAGGGGACGTTGCTTCCTGGTGTATGAATGTCATTTGACGTGTCACCAGTAACAATTCTGATGTGGGACTTTTACCCGACATTGAGATGAAATGACATCTCAAGCCCTGTCGCCCAATGAAACCAATAGGGTTTATAAGCATGGACGGGCCGACTCGCACCGCTTTGCCTGGACAGGCTTAGATCCTGTAAGCGGTTTACCAGTACTCGTGTGCGGTCAGTTTCAGCTTTGCGTGGAAGCATCATGCAGCCCATCTATTTCTTCAAGCCCCGATGGGCGGGGGCCAAACTTTGACGTTTTAGGTAGGTAGGAAGTTAGGTAGATAGATTTTGTTTGTTTGTTTGTTTTGAGGTTTAAAGTCCCCGTCAACACTGTATAGGTCATTTTAGGGGACGTTGCTTCCAATGTGGGATTTTTACCCGACATTAAGATGAAATGAATTCTCAAGCCCTGTCGCCCAATGAAACCAATAGGGTTTATAAGCAATGACGGGCCGACTCGCACCGCTTTGCCTGGACAGGCTTAGATCCTGTAAGCGGTTTTTCAGTACTCGTGTGCGGTCAGTTTCAGCTTTGCATGCAGCCCATCCATTTCTTCAAGCCCCGATGGGAGGGGGCCAATCTTTGACGTTGTAGGTAGGTAGGAAGTTAGGTAGATAGATTTTGTTTGTTTGTTTGATTTGAGATTTAACGTCCCCGTCATAACGGTGCAGGTCAGTTTGGAGACGTTGCATTCATTTTTGTGTGACTTATGCCCGACATTGAGATGAAATGACATCTCAAGCCCTGTCGCCCAATGAAACCTATGATGTTTTTAAGCATGAACTCCGACGGCTTTGCCTGGGCAGGCTTAGAGCCTCTGTGCGGTTTACCAGTACTCGTGTGCGGTCGGTTTCAGGTCTGTGCAGAGACATCATGCAGCCCATATATTTCTTGAAGCCCCGATGGGCGGGTGCGACAGGTAGGTAGAGTGGAGGTATGCATGTAGGTAGGTTTATCACGAAAACACGCCTATTCAAATATATTGACAAAATTTTACAACCAAAAACGAAATTTTTCAGATAAAAATCTTGATATATTTTCCTATTTTCTGCACAAAACATAGATTGTGGGTACTCGTTAGAACCGCCTCGGCTCTTACGAGTACCCACAATCTATGTTTTTGAGCAGAAATAAGACAAATAATAAATACCCCATGTACACCCCAGTTTTTTCTATCTAAAAGTGGGGTTTAATGGGATCAAAATTATACAGGCGCGTTTGCGTGATGAGGAAGGAATGGTAGGTTTGGACTAGTGGCTATGGTTATGTAGGTAGATCTATAGGAAGGTCGAAGGTAGGATCGTAGATATGTATGTTTTGTTAGGTAGGTAGGCAGGCAGGAATGTAGGTAAGTAGATATTACGTCCGTATATCGATAGGAAGATATGTAGACGTATAGGCAGGTAGGAATGTAACTAAGTAGGTATGTTTTTGTTTGAATTGGGGGTTTAATGTCCCCGCCAACACTGTATAGGTCCTTTTGGAGACGTTGCTTCCAATGGTGGACTTTTACCGACATTGAGATGAAATGACATCTCAGGCCCTGTCACCCAATGAAACCATAAGGGTTTACAAGCAGGGACGGGCCGACTCGCACTGTTTTGCCTGGTCAGGCTTAGATCCTGTAAGCGGTTTACCAGTACTCGTGTGCGGTCAGTTTCAGCTTTGCGTGGAAGCATCATGCAGCCCATCTATTTCTTCAAGCCCCGATGGGCGGGGGCCAACCTTCGACGTTGTAGGTAGGTAGGAAGTTAGGTAGATAGATTTTGTTTGTTTGTTTGATTTGAGGTTTAACGTCCCCGTCATAACGGTACAGGCCGGTTTGGAGACGTTGCTTTCATTTTTGTGTGACTTATGCCCGACATTTAGATTTAATGACATCTCAAGCCCTGTCGCCCAATGAAACTTATAGGGTTTATAAGCATGAACGGTCCGATTCCGACCGCTTTGCCTGGGCAGGCTTAGAGCCTCTATGCGGTTTACCAGTACTCGTGTGCGATCGGTTTCAGCTCTGTGCGGAGACATCATGCAGCCCATATATTTCTTGAAGCCCCGAAGGGCGGGCGCGACAGGTAGGCAGAGTGGAGGTATGCATGTAGGTAGGTTTATCACGAAAACACGCCTATTCAAATATATTGACAAAATTTTACAACCAAAAACGACAAAAAGCGCTACATGCCATATATGATTGGGCTACAAACTGGGGTTTCAAATTATCAACTGAAAAAACAACAGTGGTGGTTTTCAATAGAAATTTCGCAGACACAAAGGGCATGCCCAGGCTGGCGTATTACGGGCAGGAAATAAAGTACGCCAGTCATGCCAGATTCCTGGGCATGTACTTTGAAAGCAATCTAACATGGAGACTGCACATTGAAAATCTGGTGTCCAGGTCCCAGCGGGACCTAAATGTGCTCAGGGCGGTCTCGGGGGCAAACTTTGGAGCAGACAAGAAAACCCTGATCAAAATGTACACAGCACTCATAAGAAGCAAAATTGATTATGGCTGCCAAGCATACGCGTCTGCGGTGCCATCACACCTGAAAAAACTAGATGGCATACAGGCCGCAGCCCTCAGAATCGCTACTGGGGCATACAGGGGAACGCGGAACCTGGACCTGGAGATTGAATGCAGCGTCATGCCCCTGCACCTGCGGAGGGATTAACTGCAGCTCAAGTACTGGGCCCGCTCAAGCAGTCTTAGGGAAAGTCTCCCCATAAACCAAATGATCGCCGACACGCCCAATCATGTTAAAAGAGATAGGTTAAGAGGAAAGATCCCCTATATTATCAAAGTCCAGGACCTAATTAAAAACCATGACCTCGAACAGGTCAAAACAGCAGAAAAAACATATCCGGAAGTTTTTAATTTAAGAAGCCTACGCGCAAAAACAACACTAACGGGTGTCATAAAGAAAACTGAAACAACACAGAAAAAATGCAATGAGATCGCAGAATCACACATCAGTAAAAACTATAAGCAAGCGCTTAAAATTTTCACTGATGGAAGCAAAGATGCAGACAAAAAAGAAACTGGGTGCGCTTTCACAATACCAGAATTAAATTTCGACCAAAAATTCAAACTTAACCAGCACCTCACAGTCTACTCTGCAGAACTTATAGCCATACAGAATAGAAGTAAAACAAAGATCAGGAATTGATACAATTAACTTACTCCATCCATAAAAGACACCAAAGGGAAAGAAATACGGAGCCTTCGGCTCTGGTGAGCTAAAAACACAAAACCTGTATAGGCAAATATGGTGAATATTTTCATAAAGTCTCAGCCTCCTAGAGCATATGGTTTCTGATGAGATTATTTTTTAACTATTTTTTTCTATTTTTTGCATTTTGGTTTCCATGGCAACCAATAAAAATGAACAGAATGCCTAAAATCATACGGCAGATAGTAGATTGCCTATGGAACATTTCTATACAAGTTTTGTCAAAATATCTGCAGAGGCTTGGCAGTAAATGCCATTTTTCAATTTTCCCCATTACAAGTCTATGGAAACAACAAGTTGCCATAGCAACCAAACTAATGAGCCGATTTTCATAAAAAACACAAACTTTCAATCCCCCAGCCCAAGGATGCTACAGATAAAATTTGGGCCCAATCGGCCCAGTTGCTTCAGGGGAGATGTCGTTTGAAAGTGTTGACGCCAGACGACGACGGACAACTGCCTATCCTATAAGCTCCCCCGGAGCCTTCGGCTCTGGTGAGCTTAAAACGAAGACCCGCAACTGGTTTGGCCAATGTCAGATTGCTACATGACAATGAGTCATCGCACAAGGCGTTCATTGTGCAAGACTATCTGAAGCTGGAAAAAGCTGTTGAACTCCCTCACCCCCCGTATTCCCCTGACCTTGCCCCGTGTGACTTTTTTTTTTGTTCCCGTGGCTGAAAAAACACCTTTCTGGTCGAAAATTTGTACAGCGAAAACACCTCGGTTCTGCAATATTCCAGTGCCTTCAAAGTATACCTCGAAAAGACTTCCAAAATGCATTCAATGATTAGATCAGAAGACTGAAAGTTTGTATATCTGTTAAAGGGGAATACTTTGAGGGGACAAAATTAATTTTTCATCGAAATCTATCACGGAATCATTTTTATGTGCTTAGTTGCATTCATATTTGAACAGTCCTCGTAGTATATACGAAGACGAGGTATGACAATAATAAACCACACCAGACTCTGCTTAACGAATACAAGCGTATTCAAATTCATAGCAAAGTTCACCGCCGAAAAAAAATTTCAGATGTAAAATCCTGATATTTTTTCTTACTTCATCTCAAAATATTGATTGGGGGTATACGTTAGAACCACCTCATCGAGGCATTTCTAACGGGTATACACAATCTATATTTAAGAGCAGAAATAAGCAAAATAAGGTTTACCCATGTAGTCCCCAGTTTAACAATATTAAGTGGAGTTCAAGGGGGTCAGAATTATATTAGCGTGTTTTCGTGATGGGGGCTAAAATAGATTTGACGTGACCACAATCCCCGCTCTTGGTTCTGTCTTAATAATTCGTTCGTGCTGCATGGAGGATTTCTGTCTCATCGTCACAACTCCGAGAACATAAAGCTTGTCAAAATACAGCATCAAGATAACAAATCCGTGCGACAGAGTACATTCATTCAATTCGCCAAAATGGTTAATGTTCTGACGAAATTTTTTTATAAGAGTGCCGAAAAAACACCTGACGGTAATCGCCAGTCTTTCAGCATCATCGATTTATAACCTAGAGTGACCTAATGGGTAAGATTATTAGGGGTTAAGAGCGGTGACCGCTCGGGTCACATGTGAGACGAAAGGTCAGGTGGTTTATCTCCGGATATTCCACTTTTCGCCCATCTCGAAATCAGGGGCTAATTATCTTGAAAGTGCCGTAAAACAAAAACGGTATGCCTTTTCATAATATCCTATCTCTAACATGTCTAAAGGTATCAATTCTGAAAGCATTCGCTACAATTGTTACACGATGCTCTTAAATTTTTATTAAAATATCCCATTTTCTGAGATATATAAACAAAAAATATTTAGAATAAGAAATTCCAGATGGGCCCTATTAATGATCAACTGCTTCTAAACAACATCTAATTAATTTTATGACAGCATCGTTAACAATTGTACCCGGGGACTGGGACGAGGACCCTGCTTTCGTAGTCCCCACGGACCGGATGCAGGCTGGAAACAGACATGCTGGTGCATTAGCAACAGAGCAGTTGCTGGCAACAGAGGGCTGTTGCAATGGCTAAGCAGACTGGTATTAGCCATAAGACCCAGCAGGCACTCAGCGTTAAAATGACGTCCTATCAACATCGATGCGATGAGAAGACATCACTTCGACGCCGATACGTCATTTCAACGTTGTGTGCCCGCAGGGACAGACATATTCCTTGATGGTGTTCCGTTTTCCAATTCTGACCTCAGACCCTGGCGTGAAGAAAAACCGTCATCAGTAAAGAGAACCCATTTGTAACTATGACACAGGAATTACTGCATTACCTCAAGTAGAACTTCACTGCGAGCTTCGGCGAAAGAGGTAATTAGGAAGTCGCATGCAAGGAAGTGCCCAGCCTCTTTGCAGACATGCACATCTGCAGAAAGCCAGAATGCCTCTGGCTGGTAAGGAGGCAAAAGCAGTCGAGCCCACCGGAGTCCAACAATTGGTTTTCTTTTGGTCCAGCTGTTATCATTTAATGCTGTGGAGTCCTCGTCGTTTTCGTTTAATTTAATGTTCTCGGGAATGATGCACTGATGAGTTTCAAATCCTTCATGCGGACCGAACAAATTGTCTAAACCACGACTGAAGCAAGGGTGAGGAAAATAAATAAATAAAACGTTTTACTGACCTTAGCAAGGCGGTTATTCTTTTGTTTTGTATTATTGTTATAGTTCGTCTTTGCATATTTGTATAGCTAATGTCTCGTCTTAACTTCTGACTAAAACAAATAACCAACACATTGGTGCAGATTGACGTGCCTAATGGATAAAGAGTACGTAGTGATCGTTGAAAAAAGGCGTTGTGGAAATAATAATTCGATATTTTCTTACATTACCTGAGGACTGTGTGTCACAACATATTAGATTTATACACGAATGCCTGAATTACAAAGGCAATTGTTGACGTTTGCAAAACCCAATGTTTCTTTCAAATATTGATAACGCGTAAATTGTTGCGAGTGGATTTTTGTTGAAACAGGCGATAATTCGTCACCATTGGATCAAACTGCCGATAACGTAACCTAATTGATCCTATCAGTACAAAATTATTTTGTGAGCTGAACACTGTAGAAACTGACCACATCACGGTAACTGACAACGTGACATACCTCTACTTGACTATACTACACGGCGTTGTTAACGACAAGGCAAATATTCCGATCTATCGGAATGTTAAATATTTTAATTTTGGATAGCCTTTCGGCCATTTTGCGGTAAAGTAACTGTCCTTTTGGCTTTTCACTTGTGACTTTTTCATTTGGGCGAAGTTATTTTAAGTAAATATTTCTTTCCTTTGGTGTATTTGATGGGAGGTGTGAGGATATTTCATTACGATAACACACCCGTGCGACACATCTCCAACATGGCTACTTTTCAGATGAAAATCGGTGCTATTTTTGTTATTTTTACATCAAACATAGGTTGTGGGTGCTCGTTAGAACCGCCTCATTGAGGCGGTTCTAATGAGTACCCACAACCTATGTCTTGGAGCAGAAATAGGAAAAATAATGTCTACCCCCGTAAACCCCAGTTTTCTCTACATAAAGTTGGGTTTAGGGTTTGCACGTTTCACGGACTTGCTCACGTGCTTATCACTGCCATCACTTCCATATGGCTACAAAGGAACCAAGTATTGTTAAACAAGAAATCCGCAGATGGCTATGTTGTGCCTATTGGACTTGAACGTTATTGCGAGGGGTTGTCGCAAATGTTGACCGCTTGATAAACGAACGGTGGGAAACTGAACGCCTATATAATGCCATGCTTAAAATTGATACAACAAAAATAACGAAGTAAAATTCACACAGCCTGAAATGCAAAGTTGAATTAAACAAAAATAGCAGCTTGTAAATACAGGATCTTTCACAAGTGGCCATACGATATTTAGGTAAATTTCATAAATTTCAAATATAATAAGCACGAATGCAAGATTATGTTTATCATATCACCACTTTAAAAAGGATCTCATCCCCTTTGAATTTGACATTTTGTTTTCGCAAAAAACATGCATTGTTGACATGGACGTAGTCATGACGTTACTTAATCCCGCCTAAATGTTAGTGAACGTATGGTTACAGGACTTTAACCACTGCTAAAGAACGACGTCATGTAATCAAGAAAAGTATTAGTTACAACAAGAATTCCAATCTCAAAAACACGCATATAGTTTTGACCCCTTGAACCCCCACTTTTTATAGTTAAACTGGGGTTTACAAGGGTATATAATTTTTATGTTTCTATTATTTCTGCTAAAAAATAAATTGTGGATACTCGTTATCACAGTCTCGTCGAGGCGTTTTAAACGAGTACCCACAATCTATGTTTTTTTTTGTTGTTGTTGTTTTGCAGAAATACGAAAACTTTCAGAATCTTTATCTGAAAATTTTCACTTTATGTTGGTAGGCGTTTCACTATGTTTGAAAAGACGTGTTCCCCTAATGCACCGAAAGTTATGTCCTGTCTGTATGGACTTGGACTTTTGCCGCAAATGTGCTTAATTTTTGTTTGTTTGTTTAGGAGTTAAACAGCTCAGCCTGGGCAGGCTTTTGCGTAAGCGGTTAACCAGTACAATACACATTCGTTCATCAGAAACTGACAACTACCCTTCTTGAATCAGCAGAAGGGAGAGATTGACCGGAGAAAAGATTTCGTGATCAATCTCCACGAGTGAATTCTGTCGATCCGGGCAGGCATCGAGCCCGCGTCCTCCTGATTACCAGTCAGGCGCGCACCCGATGGAGCTACAGCGGTCGGCTACTGATTGCTTGATGATTGAAAGAACGCTGGTAAACCCATATCCCAAAATGCATTACGAACAAAGCCTCTAAACATAAAGTGTGCCGGCCTGGGTAGCTCAGTCGGATGCGCGTCTGTCTAGTGATCAGGAGGACGCGGGTTCGATACCTGCTGGCGTCGGCAACATTCTTTCGTTGAGATTGATCATGAAATTTTTCTACGGTCATTCTCTCTCTTCCCCTGGTTCAAGAAGGGCAGATGTCAGTTTCTGGCGAAAGAATGTGCACTGTACTTGTTAACCACTTACGTATAAGCCTGCCTAGGAAAAGTGTTGATAGGTAAATTGACCGGCCCAAAAATGACCTAAATAGTGTTGACTGGGCCGTTAAACACCAATACAAACATACAAAACATAGATTGTGGGGACTCGTTAGAATCGCCAGGCGAGCTGGTTCTTACTAGTAACCACAATGCTTTTGAGGTGGTTCTTACGAGTAATCACAATCTATGCTTTTGAGCAGAAATGAGAAATAATGAATGCCGCTGTAACCCATTTTTCTATTATATAAAAGTGGGGCTTTAATGGGTCAAAATTATATAGGCGTGTTTTCGTGACGGATTAAAGCAGGGTCAACAGAAATTTAAAGTAAAAGAAAAATATAAAGTCTGAAATGCAAAGCTGAATTTAGTAAACGTAACAACCCGTAAAACAAAGCATTAATTAAGAACAAGAATTCCAGCGAGGAATGTCTCGCTTGTATGCACTTCAACCTATGGATGAACAATAAGGTTATAGCAAAGGTATGGTCTTGGCGAACAAACATATGGATGAACAAATGGATGGAAAGCATTTGCAGCAAATATTTATGAATGTCAAAAACAAATACATTTAAATTAAAAACAAATACATAAGTGACATACAATAAATACATATAAATGACACAAATTTTAATTCTTGTTGCATAAACACATATATACATTAAGATGAAACATTCAAAACGAAGCAACTTTGGATATAACTAAAAACATGGCAAACAAAAAATGTCAATTTAACACCGACTGACGAAAAATCATATTCATGACAGAACAACTCAATGAAGACCTCGTCGCAAACAAACGTCCGAAATACCAACACAAGAAAGACAATCTAAATACACACACATCTAATACCTACAAAAGCAAAACTGACCTTTCACTGACCAACGAAAGCAACAAAACCACTTAAAACATGCCTGATAAACCAACAAACAAAACTGCAAATAGCCAATGGAAAAATGTCCAACAGCAGAAACTTCTAAAACAAACTTTAAAAGCCAAATGAAGCAAAATTATCACATTTAGAAACACAAACAGAAGAAAAGACCACATAACGCACATAAACTATGTTATTTAAGTAAGCACCACATCCACGCCCCCAAAAACGACAGAGAGACGACTAAAGTAGGATTCAGTAATTCAATAATGAACACAACGGCAAACACCAAACGAACCCATAAAAGGACAAAATAATAACACACGTGACAAAAAAAAGACACAGACCAACTCAACAATGAACACAACGACAAATATAAAAAGAGCAAAAAATGACCAAATAATAACACAACTAAACCAAAGTAGTCAGGAGAAAACAGCTCGCCAATGGGGAAATAAGTTAGATTGCGAGCTTCTACCTCATAGATATTGCAATGAAGTGTCTTTCAGATATGATTACCTACCTATGGCACAAACAAGGGTAGTCTGAAAACAAAAGAAAACTAATCAGAGGGAATGAAGTCCAAAACTAAGAAAAATTGGGCATTTTTTTTGTTTCTGACACGCTATCTTGACCTCATACTCAAGATTGGTCAGAATATTCTGGACGAACTGACGGCCGGCCGGAAAACGCATTCATAATATAACGGGCGTATAAAAACTTTCGAACCCCGCAATTTACAGTTTCGTGATTAAGTCCTTGTTTCAACCCGGTTATAGAACATAATTACTCCTTTGGCAAGACCAGGCCATCTGTGTAATTTTTAAAGCTCTGGAGCAGTGGGTGCTAGATGATAGAAAACAAGAGATCGGAAAGAACGGATAAAAGCAAAACCAGCAGAATAGAGACAATAATGAGACAGGCTGATCCTAACTCTATAGGTATTCGGGGTAGCTAACATGCATCACATATCTTTGATAGAGAAAATTTATATTCTTGAAAGGCCATAACGCTTTAATTAGACATATCAGCATATATACTGAACTGAAACAAAACAAATGCATGTACATCCACCTGTGCTCAGCGCCCGTGCTATTAGAGGCTTTTTCAACAAACCATGGGAAGTCAAGCAGTTGTAAAAGGGATATTTATATTTTTGTAGGAAAGAGCACTCAACACTACTGCAGCACAAAAAATGAAAAACAAAACCCTACCCTCCGTACGCAGTGCCCTGCATCGCACCATGGCGCACGTTGTGCAACACGGTACCCCCTTCATGAAACAGGTTGTACTGGTTGCATGACACTTACCAGCAGCAAGCCAGGACCTGACAGATGACAAAACAAAAGACGGCTAGCCAATGTACAGGGTATTTCCTTATTTCGAAAAGGTTAAAATAAAAAAATCAGACATAGCACACTGACATATGTACAGTACTGCATTACACAAAAAATATAAAACACAAAACCGTCCATGCGCAGCGCTTATGTCACGGCAGCCTTCTTCAACAACAAAGGCCAGCCTTTGTATTGGATAAATGTATATTTTTTGATTGGCCGTCGCACTCAAATCAGATATAACTTACTCTCAAATCAGATATAACTTACTCTCATTCATTCATAGCGCCCCATGTCATAGGAGCCCTCTTCAACATACCATCGGAAACCTAGGCTTTTTACAAAGAAATGTATATTCTTGAAGGGCCATAGCTCTCAAATCAAACAATCAACCAGCATATTGGCAGGGCAGCAGCAAAAAAAAACACGCACCCATGCGCAGCGCCTCGTGACATTGGAACCTTCTTCAACATACCGTGGAAATTCTAGTCTTTGTTCAGGTGAAATTTACATCCGTGTAATGCCATAACACTCAAACAGATGTCATCTACTACCTTATAAACAATACCACAGCAAATAAAACAAAAACGTCAACCCTTCGTAAGCTGTGTTCCGCACTACGCCAAGGCGCACGTTGTACAATGCGAAACCATACACCAGGATACACGTTGTACTGGTTCTGCATGGCTGTTCCCAAGTAGCAAGCCATGTGCAGCGCTCCGCACCTTGGGCGCCTTCTTCAACACAAAAGAGGAAGGCTAGCTTTTGTATATGTGAAATTTACATTCCTGAAGGGCCGTGGCGCTTATAACCTACCAGCATATGTATAGACTGCAGCACCTAAAATAAAATTCATGGGCAGAGCCCCATGCCTTTGGAACCTGTTACAATATATCAAAAAAGTCTAGCCTTTGTACAGGGAAATTTATATTCTTGAAGGGCTATAGCCCTGAAATCATCTGTGACCTACCAGCGTGTGTGTACAGGGCTGCAACACCTAACACATCTATCCGTGCGCAGCGCCTCGTGCCAAAGGAGCATACTTCAAGATACCATGGAAAGTCTAGCCTTTGTTCAGGAGAAAAATACATGCTTGAAGGGCCTTAGCACTCAGATCAGGGGTAACCTACCAGCAAATGAACTGCAGCACAAGAAAAAAAAACACCCGTTCGTGTTCAGCGGCTCGCTCCATTGGAGCCATTTTCAAGGTAACATAGGAAGGCTAGCCTTTGCAGGGGTTTGGGGGGATTTATGTTCTTGAAGAGCCATGACTTTTAATTTGACATAACCTACCAGAATATTACCAAATAAACCCATTAATGCACAGCGCCCTATGCCACAGGAGGTTTCTTCATCATACAACCTGAAGTCTAGCCCTTGAACAGGAGTAATCAATATTCTTGGAGGGCGCACGCAAGTCAGATGTTACCTACCAGCAAATGTAAACGCATCTGTGCGAAGGGTCCCATGCCAAGGGAGCTTTCTTCCACGTACAATTGGAAGTCTAGCCTTTGTTCAAGGGAACTTTATAATCTTGAAAGGTCATAGCACTTAAATCATATGTAACCTACCAGCTAATAGTGTAGAGTACTGCAGCACAAAACAATAGAAGAAAAATAAAATCAACCCTACACTTTTATGGCATAGGAAGGCTAGCCTTTGACAAGGGACATTTATTTTCTTGTAGAGCCATAGGACCCATATTAGACACCACCTACCAGCATGTGTAAAGTACTGCAGTTCAAAAAATATAAACAAAATCCACACGACGGTGCGCAGTACCCCGTGTCATGGGAGACTTCTTCAACATATCCTAGGAGACCTAGCATTTATATGGGAGACCTTTTATATTCTTGAAGAGCTATGACACCCAAAGCAGACATATCGGCAAATGCACGGGGCTGCATCAAAAGCAATATCCGCACGCGGGGTTCTGTGCAATGGGAGTCTTCTTCAACATAGCATGGAATGTTGAGACTTTGTTCAGAGTGAATTCATATTCTTTAGGGGGGGGGGGGGGAAATACTCAAATCAGACGTAACCTACAAGATTATGTTCAGTACTTCAGCACAAAAAAGAAAATCCACCTTCCGTGTGCATCGCCGCGCACCTGGCCATTGCACACGTTGCACAACGTGACACCACCCACCATGATACAGGCTGTATTAGTTCATGTTCTCACATGACCTGAAAAGCTGGAAACAGCACAAAGCAACGGCTTCCTTTGTACAGGGGAAATCTATATTCTTAACCTACCAGCAAGTGCATAGTACTGCAGCATACATAACCCACCCTCCTTGCGCAGCGCCCCGCGTCATTGGACGATTCTTCAACATAAGAAGGCTAGCCTTTTTATAGGGGTTTTGAGGGCCGTGACGCTCAAATCAGACACATTATACCCGCATGTGTACAGGGCTACAGCACAAGAAAAACACCCATCCTTGCGCAGTGACCCGTGCCATTGAATTATATTCTTCAATGGCGATATAACTTATATAAACTATTAGCTAAAGTACAGCACTGCAATACAAAAATAAAACAAAAACACACCCTCCGTGCGCAGTACTCCGCAGTGCGCCATGGCGCTCCTTGTACAGCGTGACCCCACCCTACATGATATAGGTTGGACTGATTCTATATGGCTCTTGACCAGTAGCAAGTCAAGTCCAATCTAAACAAACCCTGACAAGCTGGAACCCTTCTTCAACATAACTTAGCAAGGCCACCCTTTGCACAGGAGAAATTCATTTTCTTGCAAGCCAGACAAGGAAATCCGTTTTTGACCCTGGGATAGAAATTTATGTTCTGACCATGGTGTTCCGACGCAAAATCGAATACAATCGCGGGTTTGATAAATGCACTGGTTGATTGGGACCTCGAATGCGTCGTCGTTAAGGTTGACGTTCCTGCAGTGCCAACACAATATGGCGGACGTTGGTAACAGAAGTTACTGCAGCATTAAATCAGCGCTACAAGTTGGACGGTATGCAAGAAAAAGACTCCTTTATGGGTATGAGGGGTGGATGGAAAAATCCGTCCCTCGGGATCACTGTCCAGCATCACTCGGCAAGCCTTGTAATGCCGGACAGTGACCATTGGGACGGACTTGCCTTCCCATGGTTTGTTGAAAAAGCCTCTAATGGCACGGGGCGCTGAGCAAAGACTCACCAACCCCTTTCCTTTTTATAGACATGTATCATGAGTCGGCAAAGAACCATGTATCCGCCCATGTTTGGAATATGTAGTGTTACTTTGTAAGTATAGCAAAACAAGAAAGCAACAACAAATTTTCCCTATGTTTAGGGCACATGGTCTACATGAAAAGGTCTATAATTACACATGAAATAGCTCAAATAATTTGAGGGATCAAGTTTATAATCTGTTGCTTGACTGGCTGATATGCATGTAAAACTGCAGGAATTATCGGCTTCAGGCTGGGTGTCCAAATATCCACCAATGTCATGACGGGCCTCCGTGGCCTAATGGATAAGAGCGCTGACTCTTAGTCATTAGGACTCTCACCGCCGTGGGTTCGAGCCTCGCTCGAGTCACGTGTGAGACGCCAAGTTCTGCAACGGAAGGTCAGGTGGTTTTTCTCCGGGTCCTCCGGTTTTCGCCCACCTATGATTAACGATCGGCTCAATATGAGTGAAATAATCTTGAAAGGGCCGTAAAAAAACCCCAAACCCACCAATGTCATGAGTGCCACCAAGATCGGCCTTTAAAACAAATGTACAGGGCTGCATGATTCATGTCAGTGCGCAGCGCCACATGCCATTGAAGCCTCTTCGAAATACCATAGGAAGTCGAGACTTTGTGCAGGGAAATTTATATTCTTGAAGGGCACAGGTCTGAAATCATGAAGCCAATTTGCTAACATACAGTACTGCAGCACAATTAAATAAAGCGAACAAACCAAACTAGGCCCCATCTTACTTGGTGTGATAAGCTGGAAACTTTCAAAATAACATAGCAAGGCTAGCCTTTGTATATGGCAAATTTATAGTTTTGAAGTGTCGTAATACTCAAAACAGACATATCCCACCAGTTTTATGTAAGTACTATAGGTCTCAAAAAAGAAAACCAAAAATCATCCATCCATGCAGAGCGCCCCGTGCCATGGAAAAGTTCTTCAGCATAAAATGGGAAGGCTAGCCATTGTATTGAAGAAATTTATATTCTTGAAGGAAAAATCAGACATAACCTACCAGCATATGTATGTGTGCAGGGCAGCAGCACACAAAAAAACATCCGTGCGCAGCGACCAGTGCCATTAGAGTCTTCTTCAACATGCCATGGAAAGTCTAGCATTTGTGCAGGGGAAATTTATATTCTTGAAGGACCATAGTACTCAAATCAGATGTAACCTACCAGCCAATGTGCAGCACTGCATCACAAAAAACAACAAAACCCCGCAGCGTGCCGCGCCATGGTAGAATTCTGCATTCTTACAAAGGAACGCTAGCCTTCGTGTAGGGATAATTTATATATTGTTGAAGGGCCATTACACTCAAATGTCAGAACCTAATAACATATATACAGGGCTGTAGCACACCCAAAAAATAACAATTATCTGTGCGCAGCGCCATTGTTACCTTCTTCAACATTGCAGGGAAAGTCTAGCCCTTGTGCAGGGGAAATGTGTATTCACGAAGGGTCATAGCTCTCAAATAAGGTGTAACCTTCCAGCTAGTACTGCAACACCAACAATTAAAAAAATGAATCCAACCATGGGCAGCATCAAATAACGCGTCTTCGCACACGTTTACAACGCGACAACACCCATCACGATACATGTTGTACTTATTCTGTATGGTGCTTGCCCAGTAGCAACAAGGGCCCCATCTGACGTCTCACCTTCAGCATAACATAGTAAGCCTTGCCTCTGTAATGAAGGGCCATAGTACTGAAATCAGACATATCCAAAAAATATATGTACTGTACTACAACACACAAAATAGAAAAACAATACCCATTCATCCGTGTGCAGCGCCCCACGCCATGGAGGATTTTTCAACATAACCTACAAAGGCTAGCCTTACAACGCGGAAAATTTATATTCTTAAGGGCCATGAAACTCAAATCAGGCATGACCAGCCAGCATATATATGCATAGGGTTGCAGCAAACATTCATCCGTTTGCACTGACCCGTGTCACGGGAACCTTCTACAACATATTATGGGAAGTCTAGCCTTTGTGAGATTAAATTGCTATTCTTTAGGGCCATATCGCTCAAATTATGGTATATCCTGCCGACCACTGTGCAGTATGCAGCACAAAAAATACGAAAAGAAAGTCAAAATTCTATTGCTATTGGCCACATGACGGGCACTGACCAATAAAGCTAATTCGTCCAAAGTTTATTGCTATTGGTCAAATGACTGTCACTGACCAATTAAGTAAAACGTCTCAATTATATTGCTATTGGTCACACGACTGTCAGTGACACATAAAGTTAAAAAAAAAAACTTACTGTATTGTTATTGGTCACATGACTGTCTTTGACCAGTAAATGTCAAACATCTAAACTGTATTGCTAATGGTCAGTTGACTGGCACTGACCAATAAAGTAAAATATCTAAATTGTATAACTATTGGTCACCTGACTGTCACTGACCAATAAAGTAAAACATTCGAACTTTTGTTGCTATTGGCCAAATAACTGTCACTGACCAATAAAGTAAAACGTCCAACCTATATTGCTATTGGTCACATGACTGTCACTGACAAATAAAGTTAAAACATCATTACTGTATTGCTATTGGTCACATGACTGTCATTGACCGGTAAATCATTTAAACCATCTAAACTGTATTGCTTATGGTCACTTGACATCCAAACATTCAGACTTTATCGCTATTGGTCGCATATAAATATAAATAAATATAATTCGTTTAATTTGCATTGATATTGGTCACATGACTGACACTGACAAATAAGGCAAAACGTCTAAACTGTTTTGGTTTGGTCGCATGACTGTCACTGACCAATAAAGTTACATCGTCCAAACTGTTTTGTTATTGGTCACATTACAGGCACTGACCAATAAATTAAACATCCAGTCTTTATTGCTATTGCTCAACTGACTACCTCTGACCTATGAAGTTAAAACATCCCTATTGTATTACTATTGATCGCATGACTCACTGACCAAAAAAATTTAAACATCAAAATTTATTGTGTTTGGTCAAATTACTGTCACTGACCAATGGAGTAAAACGTCCAAATTATATTGCTATTGGTCACATGACTGTCACTGAGAAATAAAGTTAAGGCACCCTTACTGTAATGCTATTGGTCACATGACTGTCATTGACCAGTTAATGTAAAACATCTCAACTGTATTGCTAATGGTCAGTTGACTGTCACTGACTAAACAGGTAAAATATCCAAACTGTATTGCTATTGGTCACTGCCACTGACCAAGTAAGTAAATTAAACCATCCAAACGTTAATGTTTGGTCAAATGACTGTCACTGACCAATAAAGTAAAACGTCATACCCATATTGCTATTGGTCACATGACTGTCACTGACAAATAAAGTTAAAACACCATTTCTGTATTGCAATTGGTCACATGACTGTCATTGACCAGTAACACATCTATACCATCTAAATTTTATTGCTAATGGTCACTTGACTGTCACTGGCCAATAACGTTAAACATCCACACTTTATTGCTATTGGTCACATGACCGTTTCTGACCGATAAATATAGCTTTTTTCAAGGCATGAAAGTCAGTCACCTGAATGAGAACCACAAGACTGAGACTAACCTGGAATGATAGCAGGTTATGGTAATGACTCAGGGAGTTGAAACAAACAACAAGAGGGCCATGATGACCCTGGATCGCTCACCTGATCCATAGAGTAACAAGTGGGACCCGGGGAGGGCCATTATTAACCCCAGGGCTATAATGTGCATAATGTTCAGAGACGTCTAAAAAGGTGAAGCTTCATACCAAATATCAACAAAGGCTATAATTTGAACAATCTTGGCAAAGGTCCACTAGATATGCTACATACCAAATATCAAAGACTGGGCCTAACGGTTTCAGAGAAGAAGATTTTTATTAAAGATATTCCCTACATAAGCCTATGAAAAACCAAATGGATCTGGGGCGGGGGCATTTTTGGCCTCAGGTCTATAATTTAAACCATCTTGATAGAGGTCCACTAGAGGAAGCTTCACACCAAATATCAAAGACCATGGCCTTGCTGTTTCAGAAGAAGATTTTTAAGGAATATCTCTATATAAGTCTATGTAAAACCAAAGGGCCTCAGGTCGGGGGCAGTTTTGGCCCTAGCACTATAATTTGAACAATCTTGGTAGGGGTCCACTAGATGAAGCTTCATACCAAATAGCAAAGACCTGGCCCTTGGGGTTTCCGAGAAGAACATTTTTAAAGATTTTCCCCATATAAGCCCATGTAAAACCATAGGGCCCCGGGGCGGTGGCATTTTTAGCCCAAGCACTATAACTTGAACAATCTTGGTAGGAGTCCACTAGATGAAGCTTCATACCAAGTAGCAAAGACCTGGGCCTTGCGGTTTCAGAAAAGAAGATTTTTAAAGATTTTCCCATATAAGCCTATTTAAAACCAAAGGGCCCCGGAGTGGGGGGGGGGGGGGGGAAGAAGGACCATGGCCTTGTGGGATGAAGCTTCATACCAAATATCAAAGACATGGGCCTTACGGTTTCAGAGAAGAAAATTTTTAAAGATTTTCCCTATATAAGCCCATGTAAAACCAAAGGGCCCACGGAGCGGGGGCATATTTGACCCCAGCACTATAATTTGAACAATCTTGGTAGGGGTCCCCTAGATGAAGCTCCATACCAAATATCAAAGACCTGGGCCTTACGGTTTCAGAGAAGAAGATTTTTAAAGCTCTTCCCTATATAAGCCCATGTAAAACCAAAGGGCCCTGGAGCGGGGGCATTTTTGGCCCCAGCACTATAATTTGAACAATCTTGGTGGGGGTCCACTAGATGAAGCTTCATACCAAATATCAAAGACCTGGGCCTTGCGGTTTCAGAGAAGAAGATTTTTAAAGATTTTCCCTATATAAGCCCATGTAAAACCAAAGGGCCCCGGAGCGGGGGCAGTTTTGGCCCCAGCACTATAATTTGAACAATCTTGGTAGGGGTCCACTAGATGAAGCTTCATACCAAATATCAAAGACCTTGGCCTTACGGTTTCAGAGAAGAAGATTTTTAAAGCTCTTCCCTATATAAGCCCATGTAAAACCAAAGGGCCCTGGAGCGGGGGCATTTTTGGCCCCAGCACTATAATTTGAACAATCTTGGTAGGGGTCCACTAGATGAAGCTTCATACCAAATATCAAAGACCTGGGCCTTGCGGTTTCAGAGAAGAAGATTTTTAAAGATTTTCCCTATATAAGCCCATGTAAAACCAAAGGGCCCCGGAGCGGGGGCAGTTTTGGCCCCAGCACTATAATTTGAACAATCTTGGTAGGGGTCCACTAGATGAAGCTTCATACCAAATATCAAAGACCTGGGCCTTACGGTTTCAGAGAAGAAGATTTTTAAAGATTTTCCCTATATAAGCCCATGTAAAACCAAAGGGCCCCGGAGCGGGGGCATTTTTGGCCCCAGCACTATAATTTGAACAATCTTGGTAGGGGTCCACCAGATGAAGCTTCATACCCAATATCAAAGACCTGGGCCTTTTGGTTTCAGAGAAGAAGATTTTTTAAGTTTTTGGAAAAAAAAATCTCTTTTTGGCTCCTATGACCTAGATGTGCAACGGACCGGAACCATTTGAACAACTTTGAAAGGGGACCACCTAAGGATCATTCCTGTGAAGTTTGGTCAAAATCCGATCAGTGGTTTAGGAGGAGATGTCGTTTAAAGAATTGTTTACGGACGGACGCACGGACGCACGGACGACGGACGAAAAGTGATCCCAAAAGCTCACCTCGTCACTACGTGACGGTGAGCTAAACACAACAAGAAAAACAACATGACATGAAGTCACAATAACTGAAAGTAAAGCCATCTGAGGCCAAAACAGTAGCTATTGGATTCTTGGATCCTGATCAGAATCAGTAAAACCGGATTAAATGGAGAGAATACATATGATCCTCCATTCAAGAGACATACATGTAGCATCCAAAGTACAAAATGACATGGCCTGTGGTCCGGAAATGAGAACACCAAATGGAAATCGCCCCCACCCATCGGGGCCTGAATAAATATATATATATTCACATAATCCGGAATATAATTGAGGACAATAAACTGATGAAGACACCAAAGAAGCTCCCAAACTGTGTGTGCGTGCGTGCGTGTGTGTGCCCCACCCTTGTTTAAAAGGTAAGCCAACTGACACGCCTGAAGCTAACGTCACGTATGAATGCTAAGAACTGATTGAAAAAAATGGAATGCTCTGGTAACAAAAAGCTAAAACAGCAAAAAACGTTATCGCCCTTGGCGCGGGAATGATACATTCGGAGGCCATAAAAAGCAGGACAAAGACAGCAGCACCGGCGACGACCGAAAAGTCTCTCCAGCATCACGTGAACAAGTCCGTGAAATGAAGACCCCCCTATACCCCACTTTATAAAGAGAAAACTGGGGTTTACGAGGGTATACATTATTTTTCTTATTTTTTGCCCCAAGACATATGTTGTGGGTACTCGTTAGAACTACCTCAATGAGGCGGTTCTAAGGAGCCCCAACAACCTATGTTTGCAGTATTTATAAGGCAAATATCACGGATTTTCATCGGAAAAGTAGCCATTTTGGAGATGTGAAAAAATGCATTATGTCGTACGGGTGTGTTATCGTAATGAGGAAACGCTCCAGACATAGGTTCTTATAAAGCAAGAACTAATAAAGAGTATACAAAGAAAAGATCAACGCGGAGGTTCATCAGATGCAGAAACCGAAATGCGTGGAAAAAGACCAGGAAAAGGTTAAAACAGATCCAAGAGGCAAAAAAGACTGTTCTAAACTTGTCTAGTCGGTGGTTGTCCTTTGACGACTATATTTTGTTGGAAAAGGGGCTGTTCTTTTGTCCTAAAAGTAAAAGTCACGATAAAATTAAACTCGCTGAGGAACTTTTAGAATATACACGTAGAATACGTCTTAAGGAGTTCTTTGTTGATGGTGACCAATCTAACAATACACCAAAGGAACATAACAGTTTTTCTGAACTTCCATTTTGCAACAAAAAACGGTCGTCATTAAAGCCTCCTAGAGGTCGCGAAGTACAGTTAGATTTTTACATAGAACCTATTTCACAGAACTTATTGCGTGCTGAAACTAAAATATAAAACATAGCAATATCTCAAAAGCTGAAACTGCCTCGCTTCAAAGTCTGGTACGTGACGATTTCATCGTTAAATAAAGATCTGATAAATCAGGTACTATTTTTGTCATTAATAAATCTGATTATACCGCCGAGGTTGAGCGTCAATTGCATAATAGTAAATATTATGAAAAATTAGTCTCAGATCCATCTGAGGAGGTAAAGTTAAGAATAAATGACTGCATTGCGAAACTTGGAGTGGAATGCGATAAAATATGTGATGAAGCCGGAAATACGGACGCCAAAGTTCTACATTTTACCTAAGGCGCATAAAGATTTCGATGCCAGTTTGCCTCTTGGATATTTTGGTCGTCCTATTGTTTCAACATGTAATTCTAGTATAGAAAACATATCTAAGTCTATTGACTATGTCTTAAAACCTCTCGTGCAGCCCCTTCCGCCCTATGTAAAAGACATGACAAACATTATTCAAAAGTTAAATTCGTTTAAGTTAGCACATGCTAATTCATTTTTAGTGATTTTGGATGTATCGTTTTTATACACTTATATCCCTCATAAGGGTGGTCTTGATGCATACAGGGTTTTTCTTGCCCAAATCAATTGCTTGTTGACAACATTCTTAGCTTTATCTGTCTCGTTCTGGAAAATAATCATTTTCATTTCAAGAAGGACAATTACCTCCAGAAAATGGGTACGGCGATGGGTATTCATGTGACTACCGCATACATATGCGTCGCTATTTAAGGGTACACTTGAACAGAACTTTCTTAAAAGTAGATCTCTTGCACGCAGTATATGGTTGAGATGTTTGGGTGACATCTTTGTGGTATGAGATCATTCCATTGAAAGCTTACATAGTTTCATCGATGCTCTCAATTCTTTTCATCCATCAATTAAATTCACATATAAATATTTCCACAAATAAAATAAACTTTCTTGCTGTTACTGATTCCAAATCTGAAATCCTGGAATTTGCTACTGATGTATATGTGAAGTCCACGAATGTTCACCGTATATTGAATATTCATCTTGTCATCCCAAATCTTGCAATAAAACAGCATTCCTTTTAGTCAAGGTAAAATATTTAGAAGAATTATTTCTGGTGACACAAAATTCAAAGAAACTATTCTTCAACTGCGCCAGTTTTTCATAGAGAGAAATTATCCTGCATCTATTGTCGATGAGGCTCTGGGTTATGTTTCTTCATTTACGCAGGGCGAGGCATTGCAAACTTCAGTCAAAACTGGAGAGAGAAATGTTATCCCCTTTGTTTTTGAAAAACAGCCGTCATTGCCTGACATAGGTCTGGTTATAAACAAATACTGAGATTTGTTACAGCTATCGCAAAGAGCTAGCGTTAATACTGTACACGCATAGAAACCTATTCTGGCGTTTCGACGGTCTAAAACTTTACGGGATTACCTTATACGCTCGTCATTCGTTGATAGGACCCAACATTGTTCTCAAACATGTGACAGACGTAGATGCTCCCATTGTAAAAATATCATTAAAACTGGCGTTTTTTACTAGTAGCAGCACTCGAGTCTTTCAGAATGCGGTCTGCAACAAGTTGCACTTCTTATCTGATAGAATGTAAACGCTGCAACATGTCATGCATTGGTCAAACAAATCAACGCGTTTCCAAACGTATGAACAGTCATATATTATTTTTATCTTTTATGCGGCCGATGGGAACTTATCGGGCTGCGCGGCCTGGCCCCGGGGTTATAGTACTTTTATACCCGCGTCTGCTAAGCAGGGAATTTATTATGCGCATAAATACTGAAATACATATGAAATAGGCGGGTTCCCTGCTCCGATCAGCACAGACTGTCATTTGTCCTGCTTATAAATTTAAAAATGCCAACAAATTTGAAGTTTTTGAGCGGCTCAAGTTTCGTGCTCGGATGGGTTGAGCATGTATGGGTGTGGGGGTGTTAACACGGACATTAATCTTGGTCATCACATGTCGCATGTATTGCTCTGCTCCAGTTTTATTATTGTAAACTGCCGCTAACGTCTGTGTACCGTAGCTAGCGTGGCACATCGCATCATGTTACGTTCTCGTGTGCATCGCCATCTGTGTCTATTGTTTATAACATCATGATTTTGTTTGATTTGAGGTTTAACGTACCCGTCAACACTGTAAAGGTCATTTTTGAGACCTTGCTTCCAATTTTGTGGGATTTTTACCCGACATTGAGATGAAATGACATCTCAAGCCCTGTCACCCAATGAAACCAATAGGGTTTATTAGCATGGACGATTCGCCTCGCACCGCAGTTCCTGGACAGGCTTATATCCTCTAAGCGGTTTACCAGTACTAGTGTGGGGGCCGGATTCAGCTCTGCGTGGAAGCATCATGCAGCCCATATATTTCTTCAAGCCCCTATGGGCGGGGCCTTTATAACATCATGAAGAAGCCATGATGGCGAAACGTTGATGTTAATACACAATAAAGATTATTTCGTGACGGTGTTGATATACTATGCAAAACTGGATACGGTAATTCCAAATTTATGTTATGAAAAAGGCTGGGGAGGCAGCGCCCATTAAGCCCTGAAAAATGAGGCTAAACTTTTTCAAAATGAGCCTATAGCCAGAAGGCTGTCTGAAAGAAAAATTGGAAGGCAATACTATTGGGATTCCCTTAAGATAAATGGAAGGGTTTATCCGCAATTAATTGCCCGGATGACAAGCCTGGTATATAAATTGTAAAAACCAGACTGACATGATTGGTCAGTGACAATATTGAGTTTTATACCAATACAGAAACAGTGTGTTACCTTTATTGGTCAGTGACATCCATGAGACCAATATCAATACAGTAAGGGTGACAATCATGAGATCGATATCAAAAGAGTATGTTGGCTGTTTTGGCCAATGGCAATAATGAGACCAATATCAATACAGTCAGGGTGTCTTATATATTGATCAGAGACAATAATAAGTTCTATACCACTACAGAAACAGTGAATTATCTTTATTGGTCCGTGACATCCATGAGACCAATATCAATACAGTAAGGGTGTGTTATCGTCATTGATCAGTGACAGTCATAAGGCCAATAATAATATAGTTGTGTGTTAACTTTATTTTGGTGACAATCATAAGACCAATATCAATGCAGTAAGGTTCTATTGTCTTTATTGGTCAGTGATAATAATGAGACCAATATCAATACAGGTAGGGTGAAAATCATGAGACCGATATCAAGCGAGTAAGAGTATGTTGGCTTTTTTGGTCAATGGCAATAATGAGACCAACAACAATACAGTAAGGGGTCTTATCTTTATTGGTCAGAGACGATAATGAGTTCTATAACAAAGTGTTATATTTATTGGTCAGTGACATCCATGAGACCAATATCAATACAGTAAGGGGGTGTTATCGTTATTGATCAGTGACGGTCATGATACCAATATTAATACAGTAAGGACGTGTTACCTTTATTTATCTGTGACCGTATTGAGACCAATATCAATACAAGCGTACGTTAACTTTATTCTTGGTGACAATCATAAGACCAACATCAATAAAGTAAGGACATGTTATCCTTATTGGTTAGTGACAATAATGGGACAATTATCAGTAAGGTAAGTGTGTGTTATCTTTATTGATCATTGACAATACAGAGACCTATATAAAAACAGAAGGAACGCCCATCTTTATTGACCAGTGACATTACTGAGACTAATAGTAATACAGTAAGAGAATGCTATCAGTATTGGCCTGTTACAATCCGGTAACAAGGTGTCATCATCATTGGTCAGTGACAAAATGAGACCAATATCAATATAATACGTGTGTTATCTTAAATGGCAGTGGCAATAATAAGACCTTTAACGATACATTGGGAGTGTGTAAACTGTTTTGGTCAGTGACCATAATGTGACCAATATCAAGACAGTAAGTGTGTGCTATCACTTTTGGTCAGTGACAACAATGAGACCAATATCAATACATTAAGGTTCTTTTATCTTATTGCTCAGTGACAATAATGGGAACAATGAAATAAGGCTGTGTTATCTTCATGGATAAGTTATAATGATGCGACCAATATCAACACACCCCTTTTAGTATGTTCCATAAAAGGGTTATCCTTTGAAAGCAAGGAATACACCGCAGAACTGGAAAATATGAAGTGTACATGTTTTCTGGGCTAGAATAGCTAGTTTCAGCCGATTAGGCCTCATCAGTGTCCTTCAAATATTTTCAAAATTCCACAATAGAATCAATGATCCCAAAGTGAAACAAAAACACAAAAGCTTCACTATGATGTAGCTAGGGAGACTATTTACGGCCGCCACATATTCCAAGACATCAGTTGTAGTGACGTCAAATATGTTCTATAAAAGTATTATTCTTTGGAAGCAAGGAATACAACACAGAACTGGAAAATATGAAGTGTACAGGTTTTCTGGGCCAGATTAGCTAGTTTCGGCCTATTAGGTCTAATCAGTGACCCTCAAATATTTTTCAAAAATCCACAATGGAATCAATGATCCCAAAGGACAAGCAACTATAAAATAAAATATGATGTACGGCCGCCACACATTCTCAGACATCAGCTGTTGTGACGTCACCTATATTCAGTAAAAGGGTTACCATTTGGAAGCAAGGAATACACCACAGAACTCGAAAATATAGAGAAAACTTGTATATAGAGAAAACTTGTACATTAATTTTCTTATTTTTTTCTCCATGACAAAGGCTCTGGGTACTCGTTGGAACCACCTCTATGAAGCGGTTCTAAGGAGCGCCCACAACCGATGTTTGCAATAAAGGTGAGAAAAAATCATACTTATCAAAAAAGTAGCCATTTGGGAGATGTGAAAAAGCACTATGTCGCACGTTGTATTATCGTATTGGTTATCTTTATTGTCCAGTGACATTAAAGAGACCTATATCAATACAGTAAGGTTGTGTAATCTAATTGGTCCGTGACAATACTGCGACCTATATCAATACACTAAGAGTGTGTTATCTTTGTTGTTTAGTGACAATAATGAGACCTATATGAATACAATAAGAATGTGTTATCTTTATCGGTCAGTGACAATTATGAGACCAATATCATTACAGTATGAGTGTATTACCTTCATTGATCAGTGGCAATTCTGAGTTCAATATCATTACAGTATGAGTGTATTATCTTTAATGATCAGTGACAATGATGAGACCAATATCAATAGAGTTAGGGTTTGTTAGCTTTAGTGGTTAGTGAATAGCAGTGACAAATATGAGAACAGTATCAATAGAGTCAGGGTGTGTTATCTTTATTGGTCTGTGGCAATAATGAGACCTATATCAATACAGTAAGAGTGTGTTATCGTTATTGGTCTGTGGCAATAATGAGACCTATATGAGTACAGTAAGAGTGTGTTATCGTTATTGGTCAGTGACAATAATGACACCAGTATCAGTACACGCAGGCTGTGTTAACTTTGTTGGACAGTGAAAATAATGACACCAATAACAGTACAGTAAGATTTTGTTATCTTTATTAGTCAGTGACAATAATGAGAACCAAACCAATACATTGAGAGTGTGGTATCTTTATTGGTCAGTGACTATAATGCAATCTTTGTCAAAAAGTAACAATGTTATATCTCATTGGTCAGTGTCAATAATGAGACCAATATCAATCCAGTAAGATTTTGTTATCTTTATTGGTCAGAGAACAAAATGAGAACAATACCAATACAGTTAAGTGTGTCTTATCTTTATTGTTCAGTGACAATACGGAGACCTCTATCAATATTTTAAGATTGAGTGAGTGTTTACGTTTTACCAACAACTAAGTTCATACGGAGACTGGACCACGGTTTAAAGACTAATTCCGAAAGTCTGGAGAAGCTCGGGATCGATCCTGCTATCCTTGGTTTACAAGGCGAGTAGCGTAACCACTGCACCACGGATGCTTCTCAATATTTTAAAAGTGTTAATCTTTATTGGTCAATGACAATAATGAGACCAATATCAAAACAGTACAAGTGTATTATCATTATTGGTCAGTGACAATAATAAGACCAACCAGTGTTTCAGCTGAAGTCAACGACCCGCCGGATGCTTTTAGCTTTATGAGTGTTACCATATACGGGTATGGCGGCCAGTTTGGTCATGTGACCTGAACCTAAAACGGTTCCCCCAAATAAATGCGCCTTATCGTAAGGAGCAAAAATCTTATACTTAAGTACTGTATTCTGAATCGTTTGCAGCATAAAATGCATTCTCACTTTTCCAATACTAAAGCATATGTGTCAAAGTTTGGGCTCGTCACAAAGAAGGTCAACCATTTTAGCAATTTCCGGGCCTACGTCCCGGATGCTATTTATCAAGTTTCGTGGAAATCTGCCCAGTGGTTCTAGAGAAGACTTTTTTGAAGGGTTTTTACCATATATGGCTTGGCGGCCATTTTGGTCATGTGACCTGGACCCCATGAGCAAATTTTGGTTTCCCCAATCCCATAGAGGCTCCATATAAAATTTGACTTCAATCTGCCCAACGGTTTCCGAGAGGAAACAGTTCGAAAATTTTCACATTTTTCGCCTCGGCGAGGCTATACTAAATGGAATGTAATATTTCGCAAGTTCGTTGGTTAGATCTCATTGATATCTATCAGTTTGCCAAAAATTATTTAAATATTCCAACAAAAGCATATGTGTCAAAGTTTGACCTAAGCACAAAGAAGGTCAAGGTCAACCCAGGGTCACCATTTTAGCAATTTATAATGGGCCTACGTCCCAGATGCTATTTATCAAGTTTCGTGGAAATCTGCCCAGTGGTTATGGAGAAGACAATTTTTGAAGGGTTTTTACCAAATATGGCTTAAGGGCCATTTTGGTCATGTGACCTGGACCCCATGAGCAAATTTGGGTTTCCCCCATCCCAAAGAGGCTCCATATGAAATTTGACTTCAATCGGCCCAACGGTTTCCGAGGAGAAGCAGTTCGAAAATTTTCTCATTTTTCGCCTCGGCGAGGCTATACTAAATGGAATGTAATATTTTGCAGTTCATTGGTTAGATCTCATTGATATCTATCAGTATGCCAAAAATTGTTTAAATATTCCAAGTGGTTAAGTCACTATCACCAATTTTCACAAACGGGTTACGGCCGGACGGACAGACAGACCATATATGGCTTGGCGGCCATTTTGGTCATGTGACCTGGACACCATGAGCAAATTTTGGTTTCCCCCATCCCATAGAGGCTACATATGAAATTTGACTTCAATCGGCCCAGCAGTTTCCGAGGAGAAGCAGTTCGAAAATTTTCACATTTTTCGCCTGCAAGTTCATTGGTTAGATCTCATTGATATCTATCAGTATGCCAACAATTGTTTAAATATTCCAAGCGGTTAAGTCACTATCACCAATTTTGACAAACGGGTTAAGGACGGACAGACTGACAGACTGATAGAATGACATGGTGAATTTAGGGCACTCTTAGAAATCAACCGACTTCAGTCGGTCGCTTTTTCTGCGGGTCGTGCAATATAAATACAGTAATGTTGTTATCACGTGAACAAGTCCGTGACTTTGGAAGCAAGGAATACATCACAGAACTGGAAAACATGAAGTGTACATGTTTTTTCGGCCTCACTTGCTAGATTCGGCCAATAAGGCCCCATCAGTGACCCTCAAATATTTTCAAAATTGCACAATGGAATCAATGATCCCAAAGGACAAGAAAATATCAACTACACTATGATGTAGGGTAAGGAGACTTTTTACGGCCGCCACAAATTCCCAGACATCAGTTGTAGTGACGTCAAATATGTTCTATTAAAGGGATATTCTTTGGAAGCAAGGAATACACCACAGACTGGAAAATATAGAGAAAACTTGTACAATAATTTTCTTATTATTTCTCAAGGACCAAGGCTTGGGGTACTCGTTAGAACCACCTCAATGAAGCGGTTTTAAGGAGCTCCAACAACCTATGTGAGAAAAAATATATTCCTCAGACAAGTAGCCATTTTGGAGATGTGAAACGGCACTATGTCGCACGGTAGTGTTATCGTATTGGTTACCTTTATTGTTCAGTGACATTAAAGAGATCAACATCAAAACAGTTAGGTTTAGTTATCTTACTGGTCCGTTGCAATAATGCGACCTATATCAACACAGTAAGAGTTTGTTATCTTTGTCAGTGACAATAATGAGACCAATATCATTACAGTATGAGTGTATTACCTTTATTGATCAGTGACAACTAGAGCTGTCAGTGAAACTGACTAGGGCCCCGGCAGCGCTATCAGAGGAGTAGGAAAATTTGTGGACGGACAGACGGATAGACGGACAGACAGACAGACGGACGGACAGAGTGATTACTATAGGGCACCCACCCTTTCAGTGCGGGGCCCTAATAATGAGACCAATATCATTACAGTATGAGTGTATTATCTTTATTGATCAGTGACAATGATGGGACCAATATCTATAGAGTAAGGGTGTGTTAGCTTTAGTGGTTAGTGACAGTCAGTGACAAATATGAGACCAATGTCAATAGATTAAGGGTGTGTTATCTTTTTTGGTCAGTGACAATAATGAGGTTTATATCAATACAGAGAGAGTGTGTTTTCTTTATTTGTCAGTGACAGTGACAATAATGAGACCAATATCAGTACTGGAAGGTTGTGTTATCTTTGTTGGTCAGTGAAAATAATGACACCAATATTAATACATTAAGATTTTGTTATCTTTATTTGTCAGTGACTATAATGTAATCTATGTGAATATAGTAACAATGTGTTATCTGATTGGTCAGTGACAATAATGAGACCAATATTATAGTCTTTCAAAACGCAGTGAGACATGGCTGCACTTTTAATTTTGGACTAGTCCGCGTTTCAGGTAAATCGCCTTCAGTTGGGATTTTATTTTCGGCGATACAGTTTGACCGAGGATCGTACTGCATCATTTTTACCACTTGGCCACGACTTCTACATAGTAACACTATCAAATAACTTATTTATAATTTCAAAATCCTTTGAAAAAAGAAATCCGAAACCTGCTTCCCCTAAAACATGGAATAGTCTTGGCACGCTTGATCGTTGAACTCTCAAAGGTCGTTGATAAACTATAATCCAGTAAGATTGTGTTATCTTTATTGGTCAGTGAAAAAATGAGACCAATATCAATACAGTTAAGTGTGTATTAGCTTTATTGTTCAGTGACAATAATGGGATCTCTATTAATACTTAAAGAGTGAGAGAAACGGTGTCTGAATTTTACGTCTCACCAACAGCTTAGGTCATACGGAGACGGGACGTCGGTTTAAAGACTCATCCGATAGTCTGTAGAAGCCCGGAATCGATCCGGCGATCCCTGGTTTACAAGGCGAGTAGCATAACCGCTGCAACACGGAGGCTTCTCAATATTTTAAGAGTGTTAATTTTTATTGGTCAGTGACAATAATGAGACCAATATCAAAACAGTAAAAGTGTATTATCATTATTGATCAATGACAATAATAAGACCAATATCAATACAGTAAGGTTGTCATCACGTCCGTGACTTTGGAAGCAAGGAATATATCACAGAACCGAAAAATATAGAGTTGACATGTTTTCTAGGCCTGACTTGCAAGTTTCGGTTGATCAGGCCTCATCAGTGACCCCCAAATATGTTCAAAATTCCACAATGGAATCAATGATCCCAAAGGACAAGAAAATATCAACTACACTATGATGTAGGACAGGGAGACTTTTTACGGCCGCCATACATTCCCAGACATCAGCTGCAGTTGCGTCAAATATGTTCTATAAAAGTGTTATTCTTTGGAAGCAAAGAATACACCAAAGAACTGGAAAATACGAAGTGTACATGTTTTCTGGGCCTCGCTTGCTAGTTTCAGCCAACTAGGCCTCATCAGTGACCCTCAAATATTTTCAAAATTGCACAATGGAATCAATGATCCCAAAGGACAAGAAAATATTTATTTATTTATTCAGAAATTTTTGTCATCAAACACTTATTTACACAGTATAGCTAAGTATTCGAGAAAAATATCAACTTCACTATGATGTAGGACAGGGAGACTTTTTACGGCCGCCACACATTCCCAGACATCAGCTGTAGTGACGTCAAATATGTTCTATAAAAGGGTTATCCTTTGGAAGCAAGGAATGAAAATATAGAGAAAACTTGTACATTAATTTTCTTATTTTTTCCCAAGACAAAGGCTTGGGGTACTCGTTAGGACCACCTCAATGAAGCGGTTTTAAGGAGCAACCACAACCTATGTGAGAAAAAAAATATATTCCTCAGTCAAGTAGCCATTTTGGAGATGTGAAACGGCACTATGTCGCACGGTTGTGTTATCGTATTGGTTACCTTTATTGTTCAGTGACATTAAAGAGATCAACATCAAAACAGTAAGGTTTAGTTATCTTATTGGTCCGTTACAATAATGCGACCTATATCAATACAGTAAAAGTGTGTTATCTTTGTCAGTGACAATAATGAGACCAATATCATTACAGTATGAATGTATTACCTTTATTGATCAGTGACAATAATGAGACCAATATCATTACAGTATGGGTGTATTACCTTTATTGATCAGTGACGATGATAGGACCAATATTATTACAGTATGAGTGTATTATCTTTATTGAGTAGTGACAATAATGAGACCAATATCATTACAGTATGAGTGTATTATCTTTATTGATCAGTGACAATGATGGAACCAATTTCAATAGAGTAAGGGTGTGTTAGCTTTAGTGGTTAGTGACAGTCAGTGACAAATGTGAGACCAATGTCAATAGATTAAGGGTGTGTTATCTTTTTTGGTCAGTGGCAATAATGAGGTCTATATCAAAACAGAAAGAGTGTTCTTTTTTGGTCAGTGACAAAAATGAGACCAATATCAGTACAGGAAGATTGTGTCATCTTTGTTCGTCAGTGAAAATAATGACACCAATATTAATACATTACGATTTTGTTGTCTTTATTGGTCAGTGACTATAATGTAATCTATGTCAATATAGTAACAATGTGTTATCTTATTGGTCAGTGACAATAATGAGACCAATATTAACCCAGTAAGATTGTGTTATCTGTATTGGTCAGTGAAAAAATGAGAACAATATCAATACAGGTAAGTGTGTATTATCTTTATCGTTCAGTGACAATAATGAGACCTCTATCCGTATTTTAAGAGTGAAAGAGAGACACGGTGTTTCTGTTTTATGTCTCACAAACAGCTAAGGTTATTCGGCGAAGGGACCTCGGTTTAAAGATTCATCCGAAAGTCTAAAGAAGCCCGAGATCGATCCTGCCACCCCTGGTTTACAAGGCGAGTAGCATAACCACTGCACCACGGAGGCTTCTAAAAGAGTGAGTGTTTGAGTTTATGTCTCACCAACAGCTAAGGTCATACGGAGACGGGACCTCGGTTTAAAGACTCATCCAAAAGTCTGGAGAAGCCCGAGATCGATCCTGCGACCCCTGGTTTACAAGGCTAGTAGCATAACCACTGCAACACGGAGGCTTCTCAATATTTAAAGAGTGTAAATCTTTATTGGTCAGTGACAATAATGAGACCAATATCAAAACAGTAAAAGTGTATTATCATTATTGGTCAGTGAGAATAATAAGACCAATATCAATACAGTAAGGTTGTCATCACGTGAACAAGTCCGTGACTTTGGAAGCAAGGAATATATCACAGAACCGAAAAATATTAAGTGCACGTTTTCTGGGCCTCACTTGCTAGTTTCGGCCAATTAGGCCTCATCAGTGACCCTCAAATATTTTCAAAATTCCACACTGGAATCTCTAATCCCAAAAGGACAAGAAAATATCAACTACACTATGATGTAGGACAGGGAGACTTTTTACGGCCGCCACACATTCCCAGACATCAGCTCTAGTGACGTCAAATATGTTCTATAAAATTGTTATTCTTTGGAAACAAGGAATACACCAAAGAACTGGAAAATATGAAGTGTACATGTTTTCTGGGCCTCACTTGCTAGTTTCGGCCAACTAGGCCTCATCAGTGACCATCCAATATTTTCAAAATTGCACAATGGAATCAATGATCCCAAAGGACAAGAAAATATCAACGACACTATGATGTAGGAGAGGGAGACTTTTTACGACCGCCACACATTCCCAGACATCAGCTGTAGTGACGTCAAATATGTTATATAAAAGGGTTATCCTTTGGAAGCAAGGAATACACCACTGACTGGAAAATATAGAGAAAACTTACACATTTTCTTATTTTTTCTCGAAGACAAAGGCTTGGGGTACTCGTTAGAACCACCTCAATGAAGCGGCTTTAAGGAGCAACCACAACCTATGTGAGAAAAAAATATATTCCTCAGACAAGTAGCCATTTTAGAGATGTACAAAGGCACTATGTTGCACGATTGTGTTATCGTATTGGTTACCTTAATTGTTCAGTGACATTAAAGAGATCAACACCAAAACAGTAAGGTTTATAACCGCATATATAACCGCAATGACTTCAGCACCCAGTTTCGTAAAATCATTCTTCGATATAAAAAGATTGGGTACAACATGGATATTATACGACAGACTGCATGCATGGTAGTTAACCCAATCTCGGTTGGCAACTTTGCTTCCCTCTTTAATTGCACGCCGGTGGGTCAGGCCTCAGATTCTATGACGGCTCCAACGTAAAGGCTTATTGAAAATTAAAGAGATAATGTTGGTTGGTGCCTGATGCTCTGTCTCTGGTCGGGCTCATCGGAGTCTAACTGTTGGTTTTCTTTTGCTCCAGCATTTCAGTGGTTTCTTGCTGTCGAGTCCTCACCGTTGTCTCACCTCTGTGGTTCTTTGATTTCTGTGTTCACGGAGATGTTGCACTGATGAGTTAGGAGGCCTTCATGCGGACTGAACAAATTATTTGTCTAAATCGCGACGGAAGTAAGGGCGAGGATTGTGGCCACGTAAAATCGATTTAAGCCCCCCAGTGGAAATCTTCCACTGACCGTTCCAAGGCGGCTCTTCTGTGGCGATTTATTTATGTTGTTGTTTGTTACTTACTGTGTGTATCACTTGTGTCTTTTAATTTTGGATGGCCATATGGCCATTTTGTGGGAAAGTAACTGTCGATATGGCCTTCCTTTGTTTAGGTTTCCATTATGGTCTGGTCGCTTAATGTTTGTATTTCTTTCCCTTTGGTGTCTTTTATGGATGGAGTAAGTTAATGGTATCAATTCCTGATCTTTGTTTTACTTCTACTTTAGTTATCTTATTGGTCCGTTACAATAATGCGACCTATATCAATACAGTAAGAGTTTGTTATCTTTGTGAGTGACAATAATGAGACCAATATCATTACAGTATGAGTGTATTATCTTTATTGATCAGTGACAATGATGGGACCAATATCAATAGAGTAAGGGTGTGTTAGCTTTAGTGGTTAGTGACAGTCAGTGACAAATATAAGACCAATGTCAATAGATTAAGGGTGTGTTATCTTTTTTGGTCAATGACAATAATGAGGTCTATATCAATACAGAAAGAGTGTGTTTTCTTTATTTGTCAGTGACGAAAATGAGACCAATATCAGTACAGGAAGGTTGTGTTATCTTTGTTGAACAGTGAAAATAATGACACCAATATTAATACATAACGATTTTGTTGTCTTTATTGGTCAGTGACTATAATGTAATCTATGTCAATATAGTAACAATGTGTTATCTTATTGGTCAGTGACAATAATGAGACCAATATTAATCCAGTAAGATTTTGTTATCTTTATTGGTCAGTGAAAAAATGAGACCAATATCAATGCAGGTAAGTGTGTATTAGCTTTATCGTTCAGTGACAATAATGAGACCTCTATCAATATTTTAAGAGTGAAAGAGAGAGACGGTGTTTCAGTTTTACGTCTCACCAACAGCTAAGGTCATACGGAGACCGGACCTCGGTTTAAAGACTCATCCGAAAGTCTGGAGAAGCCCGAGATCGATCCTGCGACCCCTGGTTTACAAGGCTAGTAGCATAACCACTGCACCACGGAGGCTTCTAAAAGAGTGAGTGCGTGAGTGTTTGAGTTTTACGTCTCGACAACAGCTAAGGTCATACGGAGACGGGACCTCGGTTTAAAGACTCATCCGAAAGTCTGTAGAAGCCCGGGATCGATCTGGCGATCCCTAGTTTACGAGGCAAGTAGCATAACCACTGCAACACGGAGGCTTCTCAATATTTAAAGAGTGTTAATCTTTATTGGTCAGTGACAATAATGAGACCAATATCAAAACAGTAAAAGTGTATTATCATTATTGGTCAGTGTGAATAATAAGACCAATATCAATACAGTAAGGTTGTCATCACGTGAACAAGTCCGTGACTTTGGAAGCAAGGAATATATCACAGAACCAAAAAATATGAAGTGCACGTTTTCTGGGCCTCATTTGCTAGTTTCGGCCAATTAGGCCTCATCAGTGACCCTCAAATATTTTCAAAATTTCACAATGGAATCTCTAATCCCAAAATGACAAGAAAATATCAACTACACTATGATGTAGGACAGGGAGACTTTTTACGGCCGCCACACATTCCCAGACATCAGCTGTAGTGACGTCAAATATGTTCTATAAAAGTGTTATTCTTTGGAAGCAAGGAATACACCAAAGAGCTGGAAAATATAAAGTGTACATGTTTTCTGGGCCTCATTTGCTAGTTTCGGCCAACTAGGCCTCATCAGTGACCATCCAGTATTTTCAAAATTGCACAATGGAATCAATGATCCCAAAGGACAAGAAAATATCAACTACACTATGATGTAGGACAGGGAGACTTTTTACGACCGCCACACATTCCCAGACATCAGCTGTAGTGACGTCAACTATGTTCTATAAAAGGGTTATCCTTTGGAAGCAAGGAATACACCACAGACTGGAAAATATAGAGAAAACTTGCACATTTTCGTAGTTTTTTCTCGAAGACAAAGGCTTGGGGTACTCGTTAGAACAACCTCAATGAAGCGGCTTTAAGGAGCAACCACAACCTATGTGAGAAAAAAAGTGTATTCCTCAGACAAGTAGCCATTTTGGAGATGTGCAAAGGCACTATGTCGCACGGATGTGTTATCGTATTGGTTACCTTAATTGTTCAGTGACATTAAAGAGATCAACACCAACACAGTAAGGTTTAGTTATCTAATTGGTCCGTTACAATAATGCGACCTATATCAATACAGTAAGAGTTTGTTATCTTTGTGAGTGACAATAATGAGACCAATATCATTACAGTATGAGTGTATTATCTTTATTGATCAGTGACAATGATGGGACCAATATCAATAGTGTAAGGGTGTGTTAGCTTTAGTGGTTAGTGACAGTCAGTGACAAATATGAGATCAATGTCAATAGATTAAGGGTGTGCTATCTTTTTTGGTCAGTGACAATAATGAGGTCTATATCAATACAGAAAGAGTGTGTTTTCTTTATTTGTCAGTGACAAAAATGAGACCAATATCAGTACAGGAAGGTTGTGTTATCTTTGTTGAACAGTGAAAATAATGACACCAATAATAATACATAACGATTTTGTTGTCTTTATTGGTCAGTGACTATAATGTAATCTATGTCAATATAGTAACAGTGTGTTATCTTATTGGTCAGTGACAATAATGAGACCAATATTAATCCAGTAAGATTTTGTTATCTTTATTCGTCAGTGAAAAAATGAGACCAATATCAATGCAGGTATGTGTGTATTATCTCTATCGTTCAGTGACAATAATGAGACCTCTATCAATATTTTAAGAGTGAAAGAGAGAGACGGTGTTTGAGTGTTACGTCTCACCAACAGCTAAGGTCATACGGAGACGGGACCTCGGTTTAAAGACTCATTCGAAAGTCTGGAGAAGCCCGAGATCGATCCTGCGACCCCTGGTTTACAAGACTAGTAGCATAGCCAATGCACCACGGAGGCTTCTAAAAGAGTGAGTGCGTGAGTGTTTGAGTTTTACGTCTCGACAACAGCTAAGGTCATACGGAGACGGGACCTCGGTTTAAAGACTCATCCGAAAGTCTGTAGAAGCCCGGGATCGATCTGGCGATCCCTAGTTTACAAGGCGAGTAGCATAACCACTGCAACACGGAGGCTTCTCAATATTTAAAGAGTGTTAATTTTAATTGGTCAGTGACACTAATGAGACCAATATCAAAACAGTAAAAGTGTATTATCATTATTGGTCAGTGAGAATAATAAGACCAATATCAATACAGTAAGGTTGTCATCACGTGAACAAGTCCGTGACTTTGGAACAAGGAATATATCACAGAACCGAAAAATATGAAGTGCACGTTTTCTGGGCCTCACTTGCTAGTTTCGGCCAATTAGGCCTCATCAGTGACCCTCAAATATTTTCAAAATTCCATAATGGAATCTCTAATCCCAAAAGGACAAGAAAGTATCAACTACACTATGATGTAGGACAGGGAGACTTTTTACGGCCGCCACACATTCCCAGACATCAGCTGTAGTGACGTCAAATATGTTCTATAAAATTGTTATTCTTTGGAAGCAAGGAATACACCAAAGAACTGGAAAATATGAAGTGTACATGTTTTCTGGGCCTCACTTGCTAGTTTCAGCCAACTAGGCCTCATCAGTGACCATCCGATATTTTCAAAATTGCACAATGGAATCAATGATCCCAAAGGACAAGAAAATGTCAACTACACTATGATGTAGGACAGGGAGTCTTTTTACGACCGCCACACATTCCCAGACATCAGCTGTAGTGACGTCAAATATGTTCTATAAAAGGGTTATCATTTGGAAGCAAGGAATACACCACTGACTGGAAAATATAGAGAAAACTTGCACATTTTCTTATTTTTTCTCGAAGACAAAGGCTTGGGGTACTCGTTAGAACCACCTCAATGAAGCGGCTTTAAGGAGCAACCACAACCTATGTGAGAAAAAAATATATTCCTCAGACAAGTAGCCATTTTGGAGATGTACAAAGGCACTATGTCGCACGGTTGTGTTATCGTATTGGTTACCTTAATTGTTCAGTGACATTAAAGAGATCAACACCAAAACAGTAAGGTTTAGTTATCTTATTGGTCCGTTACAATAATGCGACCAATATCAATACAGTAAGAGTTTGTTATCTTTGTGAGTGACAATAATGAGACCAATATCATTACAGTATGAGTGTATTATCTTTATTGATCAGTGACAATGATGGGACCAATATCAATAGATTAAGGGTGTGTTAGCTTTAGTGGTTAGTGACAGTCAGTGACAAATATAAGACCAATGTCAATAGATTAAGGGTGTGTTATCTTTTTTGGTCAGTGACAATAATGAGGTCTATATCAATACAGAAAGAGTGTTTTCTTTATTTGTCGGTGACGAAAATGAGACCAATATCAGTACAGGAAGGTTGTGTTATCTTTGTTGAACAGTGAAAATAATGACACCAATAATAATACATAACGATTTTGTTGTCTTCATTGGTCAGTGACTATAATGTAATCTATGTCAATATAGTAACAATGTGTTATCTTATTGGTCAGTAACAATAATGAGACCAATATTTACCCAGTAAGATTTTGTTATCTTTATTGGTCAGTGATAAAATGAGACCAATATCAATGCAGGTAAGTTTGTATTATCTTTATCGTTCAGTGACGATAATGAGACCTCTATCAATATTTTAAGAGTGAAAGAGAGAGACGGTGTTTGAGTTTTACGTCTCACCAACAGCTAAGGTCATACGGAGACGGGACCTCGGTTTAAAGACTCATCCGAAAGTTTCGAGAAGCCCGAGATCGATCCTGCGACCCTGGTTTACAAGGCTAGTGGCATAACCACTGCACCACGGAGGCTTCTAAAAGAGTGAGTGCGTGAGTGTTTGAGTTTTACGTCTCGACAACAGCTAAGGTCATACGGAGACGGGACCTCGGTTTAAAGACTCATCCGAAAGTCTGTAGAAGCCCGGGATCGATCTGGCGATCCCTAGTTTACGAGGCAAGTAGCATAACCACTGCAACACGGAGGCTTCTCAATATTTAAAGGGTGTTAATCTTTATTGGTCAGTGACAATAATGAGACCAATATCAAAACAGTAAAAGTGTATTATCATTATTGGTCAGTGAGAAAAATAAGACCAATATCAATACAGTAAGGTTGTCATCACGTGAACAAGTCCGTGACTTTGGAAGCAAGGAATATAGCACAGAACCAAAAAAATATGAAGTGCACGTTTTCTGGGCCTCACTTGTTAATTTCGGCCAATTAGGCTTCATCAGTGACCCTCAAATATTTTCAAAATTTCACAATAGAATCTCTAATCCCAAAAGGACAAGAAAATATCAACTACACTATGATGTAGGACAGGGAGACTTTTTACGGCCGCCACACATTCCCAGACATCAGCTGTAGTGACGTCAAATATGTTCTATAAAAGTGTTATTCTTTGGAAGCAAGGAATACACCAAAGAGCTGGAAAATATGAAGTGTACATGTTTTCTGGGCCTCATTTGCTAGTTTCGGCCAACTAGGCCTCATCAGTGACCATCCAATATTTTCAAAATTGCACAATGGAATCAATGATCCCAAAGGACAAGAAAATATCAACTACACTATGATGTAGGACTTGGAGACTTTTTACGACCGCCACACATTCCCAGACATCAGCTGTAGTGACGTCAAATATGTTCTATAAAAGGGTTATCCTTTGGAAGCAAGGAATACACCACAGACTGGAAAATATAGAGAAAACTTGCACATTTTCTTATTTTGTCTCGAAGACAAAGGCTTGGGGTACTCGTTAGAACAACCTCAATGAAGCGGCTTTAAGGAGCAACCACAACCTATGTGAGAAAAAAAATATATTCCTCAGACAAGTAGCCATTTTGGAGATGTAAAAAGGCACTATGTCGCACGGTTGTGTTATCGTATTGGTTACCTTAATTGTTCAGTGACATTAAAGAGATCAACACCAACACAGTAAGGTTTAGTTATCTTATTGGTCCGTTACAATAATGCGTCCTATATCAATACAGTAAGAGTTTGTTATCTTTGTCAGTGACAATAATGAGACCAATATCATTACAGTATGAGTGTATTATCTTTATTGATCAGTGACAATGATGGGACCAATATCAATAGAGTAAGGGTGTGTTAGCTTTAGTGGTTAGTGACAGTCAGTGACAAATATGAGACCAATGTCAATAGATTAAGGGTGTGTTATCTTTTTTGGTCAGTGACAATAATGAGGTCTATATCAATACAGAAAGAGTGTGTTTTCTTTATTTGTCTGTGACAAAAATGAGACCAATATCAGTACAGGAAGGTTGTGTTATCTTTGTTGAACAGTGAAAATAATGACACCAATAATAATACATAACGATTTTGTTGTCTTTATTGGTCAGTGACTATAATGTAATCTATGTCAATATAGTAACAATGTGTTATCTTATTGGTCAGTGACAATAATGAGACCAATATTAATCCAGTAAGATTTTGTTATCTTTATTGGTCAGTGAAAAAATGAGACCAATATCAATGCAGGTAAGTGTGTATTATCTTTATCGTTCAGTGACAATAATGATACCTCTATCAATATTTTAAGAGTGAAAGAGAGAGACGGTGTTTGAGTGTTACGTCTCACCAACAGCTAAGGTCATACGGAGACGGGACCTCGGTTTAAAGACTCATCCGAAAGTCTGGAGAAGCCCGAGATCGATCCTGCGACCCCTGGTTTACAAGACTAGTAGCATAACCACTGCACCACGGAGGCTTCTAAAAGAGTGAGAGCGTGAGTGTTTGAGTTTTACGTCTCGACAACAGCTAAGGTCATACGGAGACGGGACCTCGGTTTAAAGACTCATCCGAAAGTCTGTAGAAGCCCGGGATCGATCTGGCGATCCCTAGTTTACAAGGCGAGTAGCATAACCACTGCAACACTGAGGCTTCTCAATATTTAAAGAGTGTTAATTTTAATTGGTCAGTGACAATAATGAGACCAATATCAAAACAGTAAAAGTGTATTATCATTATTGGTCAGTGAGAATAATAAGACCAATATCAATACAGTAAGGTTGTCATCACGTGAACAAGTCCGTGACTTTGGAAGCAAGGAATATATCACAGAACCGAAAAATATGAAGAGCAACGTTTTCTTGGCCTCACTTGCTAGTTTCGGCCAATTAGGCCTCATCAGTGACCCTCAAATATTTTCAAAATTCCATAATGGAATCTCTAAATCCAAAAGGACAAGAAAATATCAACTACACTATGATGTAGGACAGGGAGACTTTTTACGGCCGCCACACATTCCCAGACATCAGCTGTAGTGACGTCAAATATGTTCTATAAAATTGTTATTCTTTGGAAGCAAGGAATACACCAAAGAACTGGAAAATATGAAATGTACATGCTTTCTGGCCCTCACTTGCTAGTTTCGGCCAACTAGGCCTCATCAGTGACTATCCAATATTTTCAAAATTGCACAATGGAATCAATGATCCCAAAGGACAAGAAAATATCAACTACACTATGATGTAGGACAGGGAGACTTTTTACGACCGCCACACATTCCCAGACATCAGCTGTAGTGACGTCAAATATGTTCTATAAAAGGGTTATCCTTTGGCAGCAAGGAATACACCACTGACTGGAAAATATAGAGAAAACTTGCACATTTTCTTATTTTTTCTCGAAGACAAAGGCTTGGGTACTCGTTAGAACCACCTCAATGAAGCGGCTTTAAGGAGCAACCACAACCTATGTGAGAAAAAAATATATTCCTCAGACAAGTAGCCATTTTGGAGATGTACAAAGGCACTATGTCGCACGGTTGTGTTATCGTATTGGTTACCTTAATTGTTCAGTGACATTAAAGAGATCAACACCAAAACAGTAAGGTTTAGTTATCTTATTTGTCCGTTACAATAATGCGACCTATATCAATACAGTAAGAGTTTGTTATCTTTGTCAGTGACAATAATGAGACCAATATCATTACAATATGAGTGTATTATCTTTATTGATCAGTGACAATGATGGGCCCAATATCAATAGAGTAAGGGTGCGTTAGCTTTAGTGGTTAGTGACAGTCAGTGACAAATATGAGACCAATGTCAATAGATTAAGGGTGTGTTATCTTTTTTGGTCAGTGACAATAATGAGGTCTATATCAATACAGAAAGAGTGTGTTTTCTTTATTTGTCAGTGACAAAAATGAGACCAATATCAGTACAGGAAGGTTGTGTTATCTTTGTTGAATAGTGAAAATAATGACACCAATATTAATACATAACGAATTTGTTGTGTCTATTGGTCAGTGACTATAATGTAATCTATGTCAATATAGTAACAATGTGTTATCTTATTTGTCAGTGACAATAATGAGACCAATATTAATCCAGTAAGATTTTGTTATCTTTATTCGTCAGTGAAAAAATGAGACCAATATCAATGCAGGTAAGTGTGTATTATCTTTATCGTTCAGTGACAATAATGAGACTATCAATATTTTAAGAGTGAAAGAGAGAGACGGTGTTTGAGTTTTACGTCTCACCAACAGCTAAGGTCATACGGAGACCGGACCTCGGTTTAAAGACTCATCCGAAAGTCTGGAGAAGCTAGGGATCGATCTGGCGATCCCTAGTTTACAAGGCGAGTAGCATAACCACTGCAACACGGAGGCTTCTCAATATTTAAAGAGTGTTAATCTTTATTGGTCAGTGACAATAATGAGACCAATATCAAAACAGTAAAAGTGTATTATCATTATTGGTCAGTGCGAATAAAAAAGACCAATATCAATACAGTAAGGTTGTCATCACGTGAACAAGTCCGGGACTTTGGAAGCAAGGAATATATCACAGAACAGAAAAATATGAAGTGCACTTTTTCTGGGCCTCACTTGCTAGTTTCGGTCAATTAGGCCTCATCAGTGACCCTCAAATATTTTCAAAATTCCACAATGGAATCTCTAATCCCAAAAGGACAAGAAAATATCAACTACACTATGATGTAGGACAGGGAGACTTTTTACGGCCGCCACACATTCCCAGACATCAGCTGTAGTGACGTCAAATATGTTCTATAAAATTGTTATTCTTTGGAAGCAAGGAATACACCAAAGAACTGGAAAATATGAAGTGAACATGTTTTCTGGGCCTCACTTGCTAGTTTCGGCCAACTAGGCCTCATCAGTGACCCTCCGATATTTTCAAAATTGCACAATGGAATCAATGATCCCAAAGGACAAGAAAATATCAACTACACTATGATGTAGGACAGGGAGACTTTTTACGACCGCCACACATTCCCAGACATCAGCTGTAGTGACGTCAAATATGTTCTATAAAAGGGTTATCCTTTGGAAGCAAGGAATACACCACTGACTGGAAAAAAGAGAAAACTTGCACATTTTCTTATTTTTTCTCGGAGACAAAGGCTTGGGGTACTCGTTAGAACCACCTCAATGAAGCGGCTTTAAGGAGCAACCACGACCTATGTGAGAAAAAAATATATTCCTCAGACAAGTAGCCATTTTGGAGATGTACAAAGGCACTATGTCGCACGGTTGTGTTATCGTGTTGGTTACCTTAATTGTTCAGTGACATTAAAGAGATCAACACCAAAACAGTAAGGTTTAGTTATCTTATTTGTCCGTTACAATAATGCGACCTATATCAATACAGTAAGAGTTTGTTATCTTTGTCAGTGACAATAATGAGACCAATATCATTATAGTATGAGTGTATTATCTTTATTGATCGGTGACAATGATGGGTCCAATATAAATAGAGTAAGGGTGTGTTAGCTTTAGTGGTTAGTGACAGTCAGTGACAAATATGAGACCAATGTCAATAGATTAAGGGTGTGTTATCTTTTTTGGTCAGTGACAATAATGAGGTCTATATCAATACAGAAATAGTGTGTTTTCTTTATTGGTCAGTGACAAAAATGAGACCAATATAAGTACAGGAAGGTTGTGTTATCTTTGTTGTTCAGTGAAAATAATGACACCAATAATAATACATTAAGATTTTGTTATCTTTATTGGTCAGTGACTATAATGTAAACTATGTCAATATAGTAACAATGTGTTATCTTATTGGTTAGTGACAATAATGAGACCAATTTTAATCCAGTAAGGTTTTGTTATCTTTATTGGTCAGTGAAAAAATGAGACCAATATCAATACAGGTAAGTGTGTATTATCTTTATTGTTCAGTGACAATAATGAGACCTCTATCAATATTTTAAGAGTGAGAGAGAGAGACGGTGTTTGAGTTTTACGTTTCACCAACAGCTATGGTCATACGGAGACGTGACCGCGGTTTAAAGACTCATCCGAAAATCTGGAGAAGCCCGAGATCGATCCTGCGACCCCTGGTTTCCAATGCGAGTAGCATAACCACTGCACCACGGAGGCTTCTTAAAGAGTGAGTGCGTGTTTGAGTTTTACCTCTCACCAACAGCTAAGGTCATACGGAGACGGGACCTCGGTTTAAAGACTCATCCGAAAGTCTGTAGAAGCCCGGGATCGATCCGGCGATCCCTGGTTTACAAGGCGAGTAGCATAACCACTGCAACACGGAGGCTTCTCAATATTTTAAGAGTGTTAATCTTTATTGGTCAGTGACAATAATGAGACCAATATCAAAACAGTAAAAGAGTATTATCAGTATTGGTCAGTGACAATAATAAGACCAATATCAATACAGTAAGGTTGCCATCACGTGAACAAGTCTGTGACTTTGGAAGCAAGGAATGCACCACAAAACCGAAAAATATGAAGTGCACATGTTTTCTGGGCCTCACTTGCTAGTTTCGGCCAAATAGGCCTCATCAGTGACCCTCAGAATTCCACAATGGAATCAATGATCCCAAAGGACGAGGAAATATCAACTTCACTATGATGTAAGACAGGGAGACTTTTTACGGCCGCCACACATTCCCAGACATCAGCTGTAGTAACGTCAAATATGTTCGATAAATGGGTTATCCTTTGGAAGCAAGAAATACACCACAGACTGGAAAATATAGAGAAAACTTGCATAGTTTCTTATTTTTCTCGAAGACAAAGGCTTGGGGTACTCGTTAGAACCACCTTAATGAAGCGGTTTTAAGGAGCACCAACAACCTATGTGAGAAAAAAAATATATTCCTCAGACAAATAGCCATTTTGGAGATGTGAAAAGGCACTATACTGCACGGTTGTGTTATCGTATGGTTACCTTTATTGTTCAGTAATATTAAAGAGATCAACATCAAAACAATAAGGTTTATAGTTTATCAACGACCTTTGAGAGTTCAACGTGCAAGCGTGGCAAGACTATTCCATGTTTTAGGGAAAGCAGGTTTCGGATTTCTTTTTTCACAGGATTTTAAAATTATGAATACATTTTTAATAATGCACTATGTAGTCGTTGCCAAGTGGTTAGTATGAGGCAGTACGAATCTCATTAAAACGATATCTCTCAATGTAAAATGCAAACTGAAGGCGACTTACTTTCAACACGGACAAGTCCAAAATTAAAAGTGCAGTCATGTCTCACTGCGTTTTGAAAGACTTTAGTTATCTTATTGGTCCGTGACAATAATGCGACCTATATCAATACAGTTTGTTTGTTTGAGTTGAGGTTTAACGTCCCCATCAACACTGTAAATGTCATTTTGAAGACGTTGCTTCCAATTTTGTGGGACTTTTACCCGACATTGAGATGAAATGACATCTCAAGCTGTCGCCCAATGAAACCAATAGGGATTATTAGCATGGACGGTCCGCCTCGCACCACGGTCCCTGGACAGGCTTAGATCCTCTAAGCGGTTTACTTGTACTAGTGTGCGGGCCGGATTCAGCTCTGTGTGGAAGCATCATGCAGCCCATATATTTCTTCAAGCCCCTATGGGCGGGGGCCGATATCCATACAGTAAGTGTTTGTTATCTTTGTCAGTGACAATAATGAGACCAATATCATAACTTGTATACCAAGGAAACTTGTGCATTAATTTTCAAATGTGTATTATCATTATTGGTAAGTGACAATAATGAGACCAATATCAATACAGTAAGATTTTTTAGTAAGGTTGTGTTATCTTTATTGGTCAGTGACAATAATAAGACCAATATCAATACAGTAAGAAATTTGTTATCTTTACTGTTCTTTACCTATATCAGTGTAGTTAGAGTGTGTTATCTTTATTGGTCAGTGACTATAATAATTTGACCTATGTCAGTACAGTAACAATGTATTTATTGGTAGGTGACAAAATGAGACCAATATCAATACAGTTAACGTGTTTTAGCTTTAATGTTCAGGGTCAATAATGAGACCAATATCAATACAGTAAGGGTGTGCTACCTTGATTATTTAGCAATAATACGAGATTATCTGTATTGGTCAGTGACAATAATGAGACCAACATCGATACTGTCTTCATTTGTCAGTGACAGACATGAAACCGATATCAATACAACAATTGTACTGTTATCTTTGTTGTTAATTGCAATAATGAGACCTCTATCAATGCAGTAAGAGTGTGTTATCGTTATTGTTAAGCGAAATTCATAACATCAGTATCTGTACAGCAAGGGTGTCTTATCTTTGTTGGTCAGTGACTAACACGTGACCACTATCAACAAAGAAAGCGTGTGTTATTTTTCAGTGACACACATGCGACCAATACCAATGCAATACGTTTGTCTAATCTTTATTGGTCAGCGACAGTCATGTGACCAATATCAATACATTAAGAGTGCGTTATCTTAATTGGTAAGTGACACAAATGATCCAATATCAATACAGTAAGGGTATGTTATCGTAATTGGTAATTGACCGTCATGAGACCATTATGAATACAGAAGTGTGTGTTATGAGACCAATATCAATATTGTAACTATGTGTTATCTTTATTGGTCAGTAACAATCATGAGACCAATATCAATATTGCCGTCACTTCTTTTATTATATCGATACAGTAAGAGTGTTTTATCTTTACTGGTTAGTGGCAATAATGAGACCTATATCGATATAGTAAGAGTATTGGTCACTGCCAATTGCCAGTGACCAATAAAGATAACACACACTTACAGTATTTATATCGGTCACATTCTTGTCACTGACCAATACAGATGACACACTCTTACTGCATAGATATAAAAATAGAAGTGAAGGCCACTGTTATCTTTGCTGATCACTGACAGACATGAGACCACCATCAATACATTAATGGCGTTTTATCTAAATTGGTAAGTGACACTCTTAGACCAATTTCAATACAGTAAGGATGTGTTATCTTTATTGGTCAGTGACAGTCATGTGACGAAGGTCAATACACTAAGTGTGTGTTATTTTTATTGGTCAGTGACATTAATGAGACCTATATCAATTCAGTAAGAGTGTGCTATCTTTATTGGTCTGTGCTTATAATGAAAACCAATATCAATACAGTAAGGGTGTGTTATCGCTATTGGTCAGCGACAATAATGTGACCAAAATCAATACAGTAAGGACATGTTATCATTATTGGTCAGTGACAATAATGGGACCAATATCAATAAAGATACCATGTGTTATCTTTATTGGTCAGTGACAATCATGAGACCAATTCCAATTACAATAAGGGTCTGCTATCTTTATCGAGCAGTGACAGTCATGTGACCAATACCAATACAGTGAGGGCGTGTTATCTTTATTGGTCCGTAACAATAATGAGACCAATATCAATACAATAAGAGTGTGTTATCTTTATACGTTAGTGATAATTTTGAGTCCAATATCAATACGGTAAGGGTGTGTTTTCTTTGTTGGTTATTGACAGTCAGGAGACCAATATCAAAACGGTAAGGGTGTGTTATCTTTATTGGTCAGTGACAATAGTGAGACAAATATCAATACAGTAATAGTGTGTCATCGGTATAGCTCACTGACAATAGTGAGAACAATATCAATACAGTAATGGCGTATTATCTTTATTGGTCAGTGACAATAATAATAATAATAATAATAATAATAATAATAATAATAATAATAATAATAATAATCTGAATTGCTTGTTCCCCATTTTCGAAGAGGGTTGTGTTTTCGGAGATGTTGTACTGAAGAGTTTGGAGTCCTTCATGCGGTCTGAGCACATTATTTGTCCGATTCGCGACGGATTTATTGGTTATATGTATAAATGTAATAGAATCTGTGAAGCTGGACAGAATAGCGCACAGTGCAACGCCAGAGCTAAGGCATCGCCAACAGAGCTGTCTTCATCTAGCCTCTGTTGCTCTATCTGCAACAGACAGTTCAGAGCTAGAATTAGTCACATCAGTAAAACATGTAATACCCACTAATTAGGCATCAATAGGTAAATAAAAATCTAAAATGAGTTCCTTTAAGAGCAATGAATACATTCATAAGAAAGAAGATGGGTCATACTACGTAGTTTCGGCTAATAAAACCTCACCAGTGACCCTGTAATCATCCGGCAAAGAAAAACAGGGGAAACATACTGCAATTTAGATAATTTCGAACAGGCAGTCGATTCAAAGACTGATATAAATCAAAATGGGGTCCAAATAATTAAAAACCTGTCTAGAATAAGAGTCTAAACCAATAATATATTTCTGATTTCTCAGAATATTCACGCTGATCTCAAAGGACCAAAAGTAAACTATAAACTGCACTATGGTTGGTGTACGGGGAAACGTTTTACGGCCGCCACACGGCACAACACCAGCTGCAGTGAAGGCAAATAAAAATCTAAAATGAGTTCCTTTAAGAGCAATGAAAACATTCATAAGAAAGAAGATGGGTCATACTACGTAGTTTCGGCTAATAAAGCCTCACCAGTGACCCTGTAATCATCCGGCAAAGAAAGCCAGGGGAAACATACTGCAATTTTGCGAATTTCGAACAGGCAGTCGATTCGAAGACGGATATAAATCAAAATGGGGTCCAAATAATTAAAAACCTGTCTAGAATATGAGTATAAACCAATAATATATTTCTGATTTCTCAGAATATTCACGCTGATCTCAAAGGACCAAAAGTAAAATATAAAGTGCACTATGGTTGGTGTACGGGGAGACGTTTTACGGCCGCCACACGGCACAACACCAGCTTCGGCTTCTTCTGACGCTTCTCGACACTTGTCATGGCTGGTAGCTGGGGGAAGTGCAGAGTAACATGGGGTCTCAAACTTATGCGGGTGACCTTTCCAGCACTGGTTAAGTCTTGACGTGAACGTGTTGAGTGAGGGTGAAATTATGTTTTCACTGAGCTTATTCTTCCATGCACGTACTACCCTATCACTTAATACGTTTGCTCTCTTCTTTAATCTGGAGTGTTTTTGATCAATTTCTTAAAGAGTGGCCTCTTGTTGATCTTGCTGTAGCCATTGTAAAGAATGTTGATCTTGTTGTAGCCATAGTAAAGAATGTATCTGTATCCAAATTGCCATTGTCATTGAGAATTTTATACACTTGTATCATATCCGCACGCTCTCTTCAATACTCGAGTGTGGGAAAACCAGGATTTCTAAATAGAAGTGAAGGTAATGATCAGGAATCGATACAATTATTCCCCAGCTCCCATCAGGGACACCAAGGGAAAGAAACACAAACATGGAACAACTAGATCCTAGTGGAAACATCCAAAGCAAAATAATAAAAGCTATATACTCGTACACACACTCAAAGACAAGCCATAACAAAAATTAACCACGACAGAAGCACCGCCTTGGAACGGTCAGTGAAACGAATTCCACTGGGGATTTAAATCGATTTTACGTGGACACAATCCTCGCCCTGACTTCCCTCGCGATTTAGACAAATAATTTGTTGGGTCCGCATGACTGCCTCCTAACTCATCAGTGCAACATCTCCGTGAACACAAAAATCAATCATGCACAGAGATGTAACAACGATGAGGACTCACTGAAATGCTGGGGGAAAGAAAACCAACAGACTCCGATGGGCCGAACCAGTGACAGAGCATCAGCCACCAACCAACATTACATAAAATTAAATTCTCTAAGTAAGCCTTGGCGCTGGAACCGTCATAGAATCTGAGGCCTGACTAAGCCTCTCTGGATAACTGAGATGCCTCATCGACTTAACTAGGCGGGTCGCGCGGCGTTGAACGTTTTCAAATGATATAATGTCCGTTTTAAAATGGGGGACCAAACCACCGTTGCATACTCCAAATGGGGTGAAACATTGGATTTGAACAGATTAAAAAAAAAAAAAAAAAAAAACATTTACATGTCCATGATTTCAAATGTTTTGGATTTAAGCCCAATACTTCTATTAGCTATTCCTACGTTTTTGGCAATGTGTTCTCTGAACAGAAGCTTATTATCAATAATAACGCCTAATTCTTTTTCAGATGACACCTTTTGTATTTCACTTAATTCACCACTGTTATTCATCAGGGGCCAGTTGTTCAAAACTAACGACATCGTTAGTTAACGTATCGTTAAAACTTTGATCATTAAATATGGCAAATATGCTGAAATTTTTGCTGAAAAAATGTGAGCGGCCTTTGCGGACGCAAAAGCTGCTCACATTTTTTTCAGCAAAAATACCAAAATTTTCAATATTGTACTTGCTAGAACAGTTAACAATTTGACCACTAACGAGCTCGTTAAGCTAACGATGCTTTGAACAACTGGCCCCAGATATTTTAAACTTTGGTCGTGTGATCCAATATGGACATTTTAACATTTACCAAAGTTAAAAACATTTCCCACTCAAGGTCCACTCTTCGGAGTTGATAACAGATTTTTCTAACCTAGTGGCTATGTATTTGACACTATAACATATCTTTGCATCGTCAGCATATAACTTTATACAACATGCGATAGCATCCGGCATGTCATTTATGAAAATTACAAATAATATTGGCCCTCAAACAGAGTCCTTCGGGTATACCGGAGGTTACATTTGAGCATTCAGAGCATTGACCGTTCACTACTACCTTTTGCCTTCGATTTGCTAGAAAGTCTTTTATCCAAGCATAGGGTTTTTAAGAAGGCGTTCGTGCGATACCTTTCTTAAAATCCAGGTAAATGACGTCGACATCTTAACCATTGTCTCTGGCATCTGAGACTTCTTCTACAAACTCTTAACTGAGTAATGCACGATCTGCCAGCGAAGCTTATTCTTTGTGTCATGGTCTACAAGTGCATTTCAAACATGGAACAGTTGTCAAACTAATTGACCTGTAGTTTTTAGCAAACTTCCTGTCACCACTTTTAAAAATAGCACTAACGATGGCTTATTTCCGATTGCTTGGTAAGGTTGATTCTTCAAGTGACTTTTTTTTTAAATATAGATGATAGAAGTGGAGCTTGTGATTGCTGGTTTCCTTTACGAGGATGGGGTGAAGTTGGTCAGGGCCCTGAGATTTGCCTTTTTGAGTTTTTTTTATACTTTTCAAAACTTTTACCTCGGTGATTTCTATTGATTCTAGGGGTTCTTCACTGTTCCGACTGCGAAATTCAGGCCTAAAACAAGATGTGTTTGTGAAACAATGATGCCCCCGGATAGCACATGTTAAATATGATGCAGTATCACTAAACAATCGAAAGGTATGGTCAATGTTCAAATCTTAAAAAAGTAGGTCAAGGCCACACGGTCAATAATTATGGTTCCATTAGAAAAGTCTTGTCACAAGGAATTGACATGTGAAATATGAAAGCCCTACCACTTACCAATCAAAAGTTATGGCCAATGATAAAGTTTGTAAAAAGTAGGTTAAACATCCAGGTCAAGGTCACGAGGTCAACAATTATGTTACCACTAGAAAGGGTTTGTGACAAGAAATGCACATGTGAAAAATGAAAGGCCTACCGCTTACCAATCGAAAGTTATGGTTAAGGTTAAAGTTTTTAAAAAGTAGCTCAAACATCACGGTCAAGGTCACGAAGTCAGACATTATGCAACCACTAGAAAGGGATTGTGGCAAGGAATGCACATGTGAAATATAAAAGCCCTACCACTTACCAATCAAACGTTATGGCCAATGTTAAAGTTTTTAAAAAAGTAGGTCAAACGTCAAGGTCAAAGTCACGAGGTAAAAAAATTATGGTTACATTGGAAAGGGCTTGTGACAAGAAATGCACATGTGAGATATGAAAGCCCTACCACTTACCAATCGAAATTTATGGCCAATGTTAAAGTTCTAAAAAGGAGGTCAGAAGTAAGTTCAATGTCAAGGTCAAGGTCACGAGGTCAAAATTAATGGTACCTCTTGAAAGGTCTTGTCAAAAGACAGACCAAAATCTATATGCCCCCGAAAGGCATAAAAACAGCCGTGTTTCAACTAACCCGACAGACCCTGCTTCAGCCCCCCCCCCCCGCCCCCAGCCACCCACCTTCATATACATACACACTCCGACTGTTCTATTTTCATCATTAAAAGAACAAAAGAGAAATTGAAACATCGACCCAACCATTTTCAATTTCCGGCCCTACCCAGTGTCGTCTTTGCATTTTCCCAGAGTAATTTCGTGTTTTAAGTACATTTTTGAAGTTTTGGGCATTTAGTTACCTTCCAAAATACAGAGCCGACTTTTTTAGCATCTAAAATGAATTATGATATACAGTGCAAATCTCAACATGGCAATTTTATTAACAACAAGAGGGCGATGATGGCCCTGGATCGCTCACCTGATCAATAGGGTAATAAATGGACCACCGACGAGAGCCATTATGGACCCAGGGCTATAATTTGAATAATCTTGATAGTGGTCTAAAAGGTGAAGCTTCAAACCAAATATCAAACACCGGAGCCTTCTGGTTTCAGACAAGAACATTTTTTCCTTATATAAGTCTATATAAAATATAAAACTGCGGGCCCCGGGGCAGGTCCACTGTTGGTCCCAGGGTTATAATTTGAACAATCTTGGTAGAAATCCATAAGAAAAGCTTCATACCAAATTTCAAAGACCTAGGCCTTCTGGTTTCAGACAAAAAGATTTTCAAAGGTTTTTCCAATATAAGTCTGTGTAAAACCAGTGGGCAACAGGGTGGGCCCATTTTTTGGACCCAGTGCTATAATTTGAACCGTCTTGATAGTGGTCCACTAGACAAAGCATCATACCAAATATCAAAGACCTGAGCCAGACAAGAATATTTTTAAAGATTTTCCCTATATAAGACGACGTAAAACAAAAGGACCACATGACAGGGGCATTTTTGACCCTATGGCTATAAATTTAACACTTTTGATAGAGGTCCTTTAAATGAAGCTTTACACCAAATATCAAAGACCTGGGCCTTGTGTTTCAGAGAATGAGATTTTAAAACATTTCCCGATATAAGTTTCTGTAAAACCAAAGGGCCCCGGGCGGGGGGCATTTTTGGCCCTAGGGCTATAATTTGAACACCCTTGATAGAGTTCCACTAAATGAAGCTTCACACCAAATATCAAAGACCTGGGACTTGCGATTTCAGAAGATTTTTTTTTAATTTTCCTGAAATAAGTCAATGTAAAAACAAAGGGCCCCGGGGCGGGGACATTTTTGGCCAAAGTGATATAACTTGAACAATCTTGATAGAGATGCACCAGATAAAGCCACACACCAAATATCAAAGACCTGGGCCTTGTGGTTTCAGAGAAGAAGATTTTTCAAGATATTCTCTACATAAGCCTATGAAAAAAAACAGAGGGCCCCGGAGCAGGGGCATTTATGGCCCTTGGGCTATAAATTAAACAATCCTGATAGAGGTCCACTAGATGCAGCTTCAAACTAAATATCAAAGACCTGGGCTTTGCGGTTTCAGAGAAGATTTTCAAATATTTTCCCTATATAAAAAGTAGAAGTGGAGGCAATGATCAGGAATCGATACAATTAACCCACAGCTCCCATCAGAGACACCAAATGGAAAGAAACACAAACATGAAACAACAGACTCTTATGGAAACATCAACGGCGGAAAGCCAAAAGGACAGTCATTTTCCCACAAAATGGTCAATAGGCTATCCAAAATAAAATAACACAAGCGACACAAACACACAAAGACAAACCTAAGTCTTTGTAAAACCAAAGGGCCCCGGGGGAAGGGGGCATTTTTGGCCCATGGCTATAGTTTGAACAATCTTGGTAGAGGTTCACTAGATGATGATTTATACCAATTATCAAACACTTTGGCCTTGCAGTTTCAGAGAAGAAGATTTTTGATGATTTCCCCTATATAAGTCTATGCAAAACAAAAGGGCCCCGGGGTGGAAGCATTTTTGACCCTAGCGCTATAATTTGAACAATCTTGATAGAGGTCCACTAGATGAAGCTTCACACCAAATATCAAAGACCTGGGCCTTGTAGTTTCAGGGAAGAAGATTTTTAAAGATGTTCCCTATGTAAGTCTATGTAAAACCAAAGGGCCCCGTGTTGGGGCATTTTTGGCCCCAGGGCTATAATTTGAACCGATCTTGGTAGAAGTCCACTAGATGAAGTTTCATACCTACTATCAACGACCTGGGCCTTGCGGTTTCAGAGAAGAAGATTTTTTTTAAGATTTTCCCTATATAAGCCTATGAAAATCAAAGGGCCCATGGGCTTGGGCATTTTTGGCCCCACAGCTATAATTTGAACAATAGAGGTCAACTAGATGAAGCTTCATACCAAATATCATAGACCTGGAACATGCAGTTTCAGAGTAGAAGATTTTTTTTTAAGTTTTCAGTAAATACATACTCTATTTTAGCTCCTGTGACCTAGATGTGCAACGAACCGGAACCAATTGAACAATGTTGAAAGGGGACCACCAAAGTATCATTCCTGTGAAGTTTAGTCAAAATCTGATCAGTGGTTTAGATGTCATTTGAAGAAATTGTTTACGCTCACACGGACGGACGCACGCACACACGGACGCACGACGGACAAAAAGTGATTCCAAAAACTCACCTTGTCACTACGTGACCGGTGAGCTAAACACATGTAAAAAAACAAAAACGCATAAAAATACAGGACCGACCCTGTTTTTTCTTCTCGCGAGAAAAAATAACTACAAAAACACAGAGGTCTCCCATTTTTTACCCCTAAGTAATACCTTGACATTGGAGGTATTGATCTGGGTCTCGTGTGCAAAACATCATCTAATGAGTGCGAGTGAGTTTTAGTTTTACGTCCCACCAAGAGCTAAGGTCATACGGAGATGGGACCTCGGTTTAAAGACTCATCCGAAAGTCTGGAGAAGCCCGGGATCGATCCTGCGATCCGTGGTTTACAAGGCGAGTAGCGTAACCAGTGCACCACGGAGACTTCTATCATCTAACGAAGGTGAACATTTCTGCCAAGGAAGTTTAAAAAGTCCATCAAGAAATAAGAAAGTTATTGACCGTACAAGAAAAAAGTCCTTTTTTACCTTTGATCTCTAAGTATGACCTTGACCTCTGAAGTCCCTTGGACCTTAGGCGCAGCACATCTTCTCATGATGGTTAACATGTCTGCAAAGTTTTTCATAACCCATCAAAGAATACGACAGATATTGGCCGTACGCAAAAAGAGTATGACCTTGACATTGGGGGTACGGACCTTGGTCTTGCACACGACACATCGTCTAAAGAAGATGAACATTTCTGCAAGGTTACTTTAAAAGTTCATCCAGAAATAAAAAAGTTATTGACTGGACACGAGAAAAAGCACCATTTTTGACTTTTGACTTTTGACTTTTAAGTATGACCTTGACCTTTGAGGTACCGACCTGGGTCAGGCGCGCGACACATCGTCGCATGGTGGTTAACATTTCTTCCAAAACAATTTAAAATCCATCTAATAATAAGAAAGTTATTGACCGGACACGATTTGCCCATGCATATACGATTTTGTCACCGGTAACAAACTTCCAAGAGAGATAACTAAAAAGTATAAATGCGAGAGTTATGGTCCTTGTGCTCTGCACATCATCCAATGTTGATTAATATTTATATGAAGTTTCGTGAAGATAGATGGAATGGTTTTCAAGTTATAGAACGGACACGATTTTATGACAGACAGATGGACAGACAGACAGACAGACGCCCGGGGGAAAATAATAGGTCTCCCCGAAAAGGGGGGAGACATAATAAATGAATGTTTCTGCTACCTACCGACCCAATTTTTTTTGCATGTTAGTAGAAACACGTCTGTTTTTTACGCCTCAGTCATCTTAGAATACACAGACAGTACAATTTCAAAAATGTGATTATGACTTGTCATTGTCAATAATAGTTAGCAATACAGTAACCGGCCCCGATAGCTCAGTTGGTAGAGTGTCCGCTCCGGGGAACGGGAGGTCACGGGTTCGATCCCGGGCCGCGACATACCAAAGTCGTTAAGAATGGTACTAGCTGCTCCTCGCTTGGCACTCAGATTTACGGGGTAGAGCTGGAACTGGTCGACCCAGTGTCAGGATAATGTGACTGGGTGTGGTATCATGTAATGTGTCATGGGACATGATACTTCAGTGAGGCAGCACTATAAAAGTGAGCATTGAGCTCCCTGTCGCAACCAGACACCGTCGTGATATGACTGAAAAATTGTTGAAAGCGACGTTAAACCCGAATTCACACACACACACACACACACACACACACACACACGCAATACAGTAAGGATGCTTTTTTACTTTATTGGTCAGTGACAGATATATGACTAACAGCAATATAATTTGGACGTTTTACTTATCGGATCAGTGACAATCAAGTGCCCAGTAGCAATACACTTTGGACGATTTCACTTTATCGGTCAGTGACGGTAGCAATAAAGTTTTGCAATAAAGTTTTGCCATAGCAATAAAGTTTTGATACTTTACTTTATTGGCCAGGGAAAGTCATGTGACCAATAGACGTACAGTAAGGATGTTTCAACTTTATTTGTAAGTGACATCCCTGTGACCAACAGCAATACAGTTTGGGCTTTTTATATTTATTGGTTAGTGAGTCATGTGACCAACTGCAATACTGTTTAGACGTTTTACTTTATACCGGCCCCGATAGCTCAGTTAGTAGAGTGTCCGCTCCGGGGAACGGGAGGTCAAGGGTTCGATCCCGGGCCGCGACATACCAAAATCGTTAAAAGTGGTATTCGCTGCTCCTCGCTTGGCACTCAGATTTACGGGGTAGAGCTCGGACTGGTCGACCTAGTGTGAGGATATGGGACCGGGTGTGGTATCATATAATGTGTCTGGGACATGATACTTCAGGGAGGCAGCACTATAAAAGTGAGCACTGAGCTCCCTGTCGCGACCAGACACCGTCGAGATAGGACTGAAAAAATGTTGAAAGCGACGTTAAACCCGAATTCACACACACACACACACACACACACACACACACACACACACACACACACACGTTTTACTTTATTGCTCATTGGTAGCCATGTGACCAACAGTAATACTGTTTGAACATTTGTAAAAGCATCATTGGTAATTAGTAGTCATGTGACAAATTGAAATACAATTTGGACCTTTTAAATTTATTGGTCGGGGCTGGGTGGGGGGGGGGAGTCATGGGACCAACATTTTTTACATTTCAACTTCATTGGTCAGTAACATTCATGCGACTAAAAGTCATAAAGTTTACACGTTTTAACTTTATTGGTCCGGGAAAGTCAAGCGACCAATAGCAATACAGTTTGAGCGTTTTGAGCGTTTTGGTTTGTGACAGTCATGTGACCAATAAAAATACAGTATGGACGTTGACTTTTTTGGTTTGTGACAGTCAAGTGACCAACCGAAATGCAGATTTTTTCCTTTTTGGTTTGTGGCCAATAGAAATACAGTTTGGACGTTTGGACTAGTTTTGGTTTGTGAAAGTCGAGTGACCAATTGAAATACAGTTTGGGCGTTTTAACTTTTTTGGTCAGCGACAGCCATGTAACCTATAGCAATACAGTTTGGACGTTTTATTGATCTGTGACAGTCATGAAAACAAGAGGGCTATAGTGGCCCTGGATCGCTCACCTGATCCTTATTGTAGAAAAAACAGTAGGTAATGTAAGGTGGATTGGATGGTTTGAGCAATTTTGCTTTTAACAGTGACACAAGAAACATTTGTTTGACATTGTTTTTTTTTCTTTTTTCGGGGGGGGGGGGGGTTACGGCCCTTTCAAGATTATTTCACTCATATCGAGACGATCGTTAATCAGAGGTGGGCGAAAACCGGAGTACCCGGAGAAAAACCAACTGACCTTCCGTTGCAGAACTTGGCGTCTCACATGTGACCCGAGCGAGGCTCGAACCATAGCGGTGAGAGACCTAATGATCAAGAGTCAGCGCTCTTAACCACTAGGCCACGCGGAGGCCCGTTTGTTTGACATTGCTTTGTATATTTAAGTGTAGAAATCATTTTCTTGATTGTATATGTTTTTAGTTCTGGTGACTGGGTGGTAGGGGGCTAGACTTTTCACCAGAAGTCTACATTCCAGCATGGTTCAAAAGTGATGACATAAGAGGTCAAAGTTCAAGGTCACAAGTCAAAATGTTTGTATGGGTGGGAGGCCCTTGTCAGAAGGAATATACATGCCAAATACGAAGGCTCTATCTCAACTAGTTCAAAAGTCAGGATAAAGTAGGTCAAGGTCACAGGTCAAACCTTTTGTATAGGCAGGAAGCCATCGTCACAAAGAACATACATGTCCAAAGTTATGATAAAGTAGGTCGCAGGTCAAGGTCACAGGTTAAATTATATTTACATGAGTGGGAAGCCCTTGTCAAAAGGAACCTACATCTCAAATATGAAGGCTCTATCTCAAATAGTTCAAAAGTTATGGCAAAGTAGGTCAAACGTCAGGGTCAAAGGACTTTTTGTATAACGGGAGGCCATAATCAGAAGGAACATTCGTGCCAAATACGAAGGCTCCATCTTAAATAGTTCAAAAGTTATGATAAAGTAGGGTTGGGGTTACAGGTAAAATGTTTGTAAGGGTGGGAAACCCTTGTCACAAGGAACATACATGCAAAATATAAAAGCGCTATCTCGAATTGTTGAAACGTTTTTTTTGTATGAGGGGAAAGTCCTTGTTACAAGGAACATGCATCCCAAGTAACGAAGGCTCTATCTCAAATGGTGGAAGAATTATGACAAAGTATGGAAAACGAAAAGGACACAGGTCAGAAAAAGTTTTGTATAGGTGGGAAGCCCTTGTCACAAGAAACGTACATGCCAAATATGAAGGCTTTATGTCAAATAGTTCAAAAGGTATGATCAAAGGAACAGTTCACAGGCCAACATTTCTGTATGGGTGGGAAGCCCTTGTCACAAGGAACATATATGCCAGATATAAAGGATCATTCTCAAATGGTTCAAAAATGGCGATTAAGTAGGTCACATGTAGTCAAGGCCATGGTCATAGGTCAAATTCTTTTGCATCAGTGGAAGCCCTTGTCACAAGGAACCTACACGCCAAATATGAAGGCTCTATCGTAGATGGTTCAAACGTTTATGACAAAGTAGGTCAAGTTCACAGGTCAAAATTTTGTATGTGTGGTAAGTCCTTGTCACAAGGACCATACATGTCAAATATGAAGGCTTTACCTCAAACGGTTAAAATTATGATAAGTAGGTCCGTGTAAAAGTCAATGTCACATGTAATAGTTTTGTATGAATAGGAAGCCCTTGCCACAAGGAACCACCATGCCAAATATGAAGGCTCTATCTCAAATGCTTTAAAAGTTATGACAAAGTAGGTAAAAGGTCAAGGTCATAGGTCAAAATTTCTGTATGGGTTATACCTTGACACATGGAACACGCCAAATATGAAGGCTTTATCTCAAATGCTTCAAAAGTCATGATAAAGTAGGGCGCAGGTTAAGGTCACAGGTCATTTTTGGTATTTGTGGTAAGCGATTGTCACAAGGAACTCATATGCCATATATGAAGACTATCTCAAACGGTTTATAAGGTATTTTAAAATGACCTACTGATATTTTCGACCCGACATGGCTCATATTCAAACTTGAACGAGATATTGTCAAGATGATCATTCTGAGCAAGTTTGATGATGAATGAACTGGACTGGTCTCTAGTGTGTTTACAAGACTTTTCTACGATTTGACCAAGTGACCTAATTTTTAACCCGACACGACCCTTATCTGAACTTGACCGAGATATTGTCAAGGTGATTATTCTGAGCAAGTTTGATGATGATTGGATCAAAGTGTTGCCCCAAGCGTGTTCACAAGGTTTTTCGATGGTTTGTCCTACTCACATACCTTTTAATCTGACATGACCCATATTCGAATTTGACCGAGATATGACCTACTTTTTGACCCGACTTGACGCATATTCAAACTTGACATAGATATTGTCAAGATGATTATTCTGAGCAAGCTTGATGATGATTGGATCAAAAGTGTGGCCTCTAGAGTATTCACAAGGTTTTTCTACATACTGACCTACTTTTTAATCCGACAGGACCCATATTCGAATCTGACCGAGATATTGCAAACATAATCATTCTTAGCAAGTTTGATGGCGATTGAGCCAAAACTGTGGCCTCTAGGTTCACAAGGTTTTTCAATGATTTGATCTACTGTCTTACTTTTTGACCCGACATGACCCATATTCGAACTTGACCGAGATATTGTCAAGGTGGTCGTTCTGAGCAAGTCTGATGATGATCGGACAAAACTGTAGCCTCTAGTGTTTTCACAACGTTTTTCTATGATTTTGCCTACTGACCTATTTTGTGACCCGACATCATCCATATTATAACATGACCGCTATATTGTCAAAATGATCATTCTGAGTAAGTTTGATGATGCTCGGACCAAAACTGTGACCTCTAGTGTGTTGACAAAGTTTTTCTATGATTTGACCTACCGACCTACTTTTTGACCTGACATGACCCATATTCGAATTTGACCGAGATATTGTCTTGATGATCATCCTAAGAAAGTTTGATGATGATTTGGCCAAAACTTTGACCTCTAGCGTGTTCACAAGAAAAGTTCACGCACGGACGACGGACGACGACGCCGTACATCTCACAGTCACAACATCTCACCATAACCTTCGGTCAGGTGAGCTAACAATGACAATTCAGTTTGGAAGTTATTACTTCAATGGTCAGTGTCGGCCATGTGACCAATGCCAATACAGTTTGGATGTTTTAATCCCATTGAACAGTGAGAGTCTTGTGACCAATAGCAATACAGTATGGCAACTTTAATTTATTGGTCAGTGACAGGTACAGAAATACAGTTTGCATGTTTTAACTTCATTGGTCAGTAATAATCGTGTGACCAATAGCAAAACAGTTTGAACGTTTGAACTGCTTTTATCATTATCAGTGACAGTTCTGTGACCGATATCAATTGAGTTTGCGCGTTTGAACTTTATTGGTCAGTAGTAGTCATTTGACCAATATCAGTGGGGAAGGGGAGAAAGAGAAAAAAATGACATAGACGGCAAATAAACTGAATTTATCCCTTTCACTGCCAAGCGGTTTTTTTAGGAATTGCCAAATGTGCACGACGTTGACGTTTTCCATAAACAACGTCTAACGTCAATGTCGAACGTTGTCGATTGATGTATACCTGTTGAGTCGTTAACGTCATTTGCACCAGTAACATTAATTGTTTTTATTTGATTGGATATTAAACGTCCCCGTCAACACTGTATGGGTCATTTTGGGGACGTTGCTTCCAATTTTGTTGGACTTTTATCAGGCATCGAGATGAAATTACATCTCCATCCCAGTCGCCCAGTGAAACCAATAGGGTTTATAAGCATGGACGGTCCAACTCGCATCGCTTTGCCTGGGAAGGCTTAGATCCTCTAATCAGTTTACCAGTACTCGTGTGTGGTCACATTAATATGTCCTAGATTTTGACACAAGCCCCACCCTCAGGCATGAGGTTCTTGTGGAATCTAAGAAGACCCTTGGAATCTAAGAAGACCCTCTCAGGTAAGCAGCTCTAAATATGAATGCATTGTGAATGTCAATTTACAAACATTTGAATAGACCCCCGCCCATCGGGGCTTGAAGAAATAGATGGGCTTCATGTTGCTTCCACGCAGAACTGAAACCGACCGCACACGAGCACTGGTAAACTCTTTTGAGGATCTAAGCCCGCCTAGGCAAAGCAGTGCGAGTCGGAACGTTCATGCTTATAAACACTATTGGTTTCATTGGGCGGCAGGGTTTGAGATGTTATTTCACTCAATGTCGGGTAAATGTCCCATAAAATTGGAAGCAAAGTCTCCAAAAATGACATATACACTGTTGACGGGGACGTTAAACCTCGAATCAAACAAGAGGGCCATGATGGCCCTGGATCGCTCTCCTGATCCATAGTGTAACAAGTGGGCCCTGGGAGGGCCATTATTGGCCCCAGGGAGGGCCATTATTGGTCCCAGGGCTTTAATGTGCATAATGTTAAGGGAGGTCTTAATGGTGAAGCTTCATACCAAACATCAACAAAGGCTATAATTTGAACAATCTTGGCAAAGGTCCACTAGATGAATCTACACACCAAATATCAAAGACCTGGACCTTGCGGTTTCAGAGAAGAAGATTGTTTTAAAGATATTTCCTACATAAGCCCATGCAAAACCAAATGGCCCCAGGGCTATATAAGTCTATGTAAAACCAAAGGGCCCCGGGCTGGGGGGCTTTTGTGGCCCAGGGCTATAATTGAACAATCTTGGTAGAGGTCCACTAGATGAAGCTCCATACCAAATATTAAAGACCTGGGCCTTGCAGTTTCAGAGAAGAAGATTTTTAAACATTTTCCTTTATAAGTCTATGTAAAATGAAGGGTCTCGGGGCAGCGACATTTTTGGCCCCTGGGCTCTTATTTCGCACCAAATATCACATACCTAGGCCTTGTGGTTTCACAGAAGAAGATTTTTTAAGATTTTCCCTACTTAAGTCTATGTAAAACCAAACGGCCCCGAAGCGGGGGCATTTTTGGTTTCAGGGCTATAATTTGAACAATCTTGATAGAAGTCCACTAGATGAAGCTTCATACAAAATATCAAAGACCTAGGCCTTGTGGTTTCAAATGTCGGTGTCCGAACACGCTCCATTGGCATCATTGCAGGAATGAATGTCATAAAGTGCACCGTCCTTCGGATCGGGACGTTAACTGGAGGCCCCCTGTGCAGGAAGAACCATTCCCTGTGCAGGTTAAAGATCCCTACCGTAATTACATGATTACTGTGTAGGCTTTCATTCTGCAAAGCTGGAGTGTATGTAATATACCACTGTCACGACTTTGACCACGATTGTCCACGACCGTCCACGACCAATTGGCACCATGAAAATCGTGGCAAATCGGGGCATACACGGTTCCGATTTCACTACCCTACGAATACTCACGACACTGTCACGACTTTGACCACGATTGTCCACGACCGCCCACGACCAATTGGCACTATGAAAATCGTGGCAAATCGGGGCATACACGGTTCCGATTTCACTACCCTACGAATACTCACGACATTGCTACGACACTTCTACGAACAATCACGATTGCTGTACGATAATGGAGCCGATTTACAACGATCGACCACGATGTCTTACGATCCTCTAGGATTCTTCTACGACTGCATCACGATTGCTTCAAGATAACAGACGATCATACACGATTTCTCACGATCCCTGCAAGACTGCTCTACGACCAAGGCACGATGATCAAAGTTTCAGTACGATCATGGAGGATTCGATAAGATTTACTCACGATTAACCAAGACTTCTCCCGATTCGTCAGGATTTATAACGATCTGGGTATATTAAAGTGTTCATCAAATGCACAGTGTCATTCAGTTTCAACCATTTCTGTAGAGAGCATCTGACGAAAATATTTTTGCAGCCAGGTCAAAGGCTTCTGTATCTTCAAAATTTAGTTCAGCTCGAACAAGACACGATAGAAAATGACATTGCAATGGCTGAACAACTGGAGGTGCAGAGGAACAGGAGGGACAGGTGACAGTTGACCATAGTTGCTTGGATAATTATATGTACAAAGTTACGTGGAGAAAGTAGTGCGTTCGACGTAGCGTCGGGATAAATCGTGCTAGCGTCGTCATCAATCGTAGTGCATTCCTGGTGAATCTTGCATTGTCGTGAGCAGTCGTCATGATATCGTAGTAGATCGTACGGCAGTCGCAACGGAATCGTAGAGGCATCGTAGATGATCTTGTCTCGTCGTAGCACAATCGTGGTAGAATTCAGTCACGATTATTCACGATTGGCCACGATTACCAAGACGACGGCTCACGACTGAGCTACGATTTCTCTACGACCGCTCTACGATTTGAAAAATGATGCCGACTCGTCACGAATGTTTTGAACATGTCCAAAACAGTCGTGGTCACTCCCGAACTATCACGATCAACCACGATTCCTCAAGATCTCTGCCGACTTCTCTACGACATTGTTCACGATTTACCACGATTTAAAAAATCGTGGTGAGTCGTGGTCAAAATCGTGACAGTGTAAGAGCCCCTTTTTAAGCTTTTTGTCCTCTGCACCTTCTCCACCCCCTGAATCTGAGTTTTAACATATGGGTGCCAAATGGGTGATGCATATTCAAGCTGAGGGCGAACCAATGTTTTATATGCAACATCCTTTTTCTGCCGAGGTGCAAAAGCCAAATTACGTCTAAGGAATTCTAAGGTCCAAGTTGCTTTAGATGTTATTTCCAGAGATATGTTGACCCCAATCGAGATCGTCAGTGATGGTGATACCAAGATATTTGGCGGAATGAACTTGCTCCAAAGTTTGCTTATGTAGTGTGTAATCATACTTAATTTGCTTGTCCTGAAGGTGTCGTGACACCCTCATTGAATGGCATTTGGCTACATTGAACTTCATCTGCCAATCTGCTTCCCATTGTGTAAGTCGATCCAGGTTATCCTGTAAATTAAGACAGTCAGAAGATAAATATATGTCCCTATACAGGACACAATTATCAGCAAACAAACGGACAGATTACCTGATATTATCACGGAGATCATTGATGAATACCAAAAAGAGGACCGGTCCAAGGACCGAACCTTGTGGAACACCAGATAGAACAGGGACTGGATCAGACGCTTGGCCATCAAGTACAACTTGTTGAGAGCGCCCGGAGAAACATGAGCTGATCACATTATGTGTGGTTCATCTTATCCAATAGTAGTCCAATTTATACAATAGCCTTCTGTGAGGTACCTTGTCAAAGGCGTTGGTGAAATCCATGATGATCAAGTCAGTTTGTTTGTGGCCACGATTTATGGCCCCATCCAGATTACTCACAATGTCATGGAAGAATTGAACTAGTTGAGTTTCGCAAGACCTTTGATGCTTCCACGCAGAGCTGAAACCGTCTGTGCGAATGAGTACTGGTTAGCCGCTTAGAAGCTCTAAGCCTGCCCAGGCAAAGTGGTGCGAGATAGACCTGCATGCATATAAATCCTTTTTGGTTTCTTTGGGCGGCAGGTACCGAGATGGGCGGCAGGTATAGAGATGCATGCATATAAATCCAATTGGTTTCATTGGGCGTCAGGTATCGAGATGTCATTTCATCTAAATGTCGGGTAAAAGTGCCACAATATTGGAAGCAACATCTCCAAAATAACCTTGACGGGGAGGTTAAACCCAAAATTCAATCAACATGTACATGGAAAAGTGGCAGCCCAATCTATTTCTCCAAACCCCGATGGTGGTGGGGTCGGGTGGGGGCAGACGCCATTATAAGCACACGGTTGTGTTAGGGTTATGTTGTCTACCAGCCCTTTCCCGAAGATGACGTCCAAATACAGCAATGGGGCACTGGAGGTGCCCAGTCAAGACCGAACTCAAGTGTGCAGAAGATGTATCATCTTGTTAATAAGTCCGTGAAACAAACACCCCCTAATCCCACTTTATACAGAGAAAACTGGGGTTTACAGAGGTAAACATTATTTTTTCTCAATTGTGTTCCAAGACTTTGGTTGTTGGTACTCGTTAGAACCGCCTCAATGAGGCGGTTCTAACGAGCAATTTAGGCGGTTCTAACGAGCACCCACAACATATGTTTGCAGTTTAAAAAAGAATAATATCATATATTTTCACCAGTAAAGTCACCATCGTGTAGATATGAAAGTTCAGTGGCAGTTCTTTCTCAGAATAACATAGTTCAGCCAAAACAGGTGCACAATTATGATTTTTCAGTGAAAAAGTTTAGCAAATTATTCACCTAAATTACATTTCGCTAAGAGATTTACTACTATTTGAATGAGATTTTGGAAAATCTCACAAAATCTTATCTGCGTATCTCAAGACATTCGTCTTCATTGCTTCACTTCGTCTTCATTGCTTCACTTAAAGAGGGACCGTAGTGGGCGACCGCATAAACACCTTTGAGAGGTTCCTTGCTGACTGTCAACATGGCTTTCGAAGTCAAAGGTCATGCGAAACTCAATCAGCAGTCTGGATGGGGCCATAAATCGTGGCCACAAACAGACTGACTTAATCATCATGGACTTCGCAACGGCCTTTGGCAAGGTACCTCACAGAAGGCTATTGTATAAATTGGACTCAGCTCATGACTGTCTGGGTGCTCACGGCAAGTTTTACTTGACGACCAGGCGTCTGATTCAGTCCCTGTTATATCTGGTGTCCCCCAAAATCCGGTCCTTGGACCGGTCTTTTTCTTGGTATTCATAAATAACCTCCCTGATAATATGAGGTCATCTGTCAGTTTGTTTGCTGATGATTTTGTCCTGTATAGGAACAAGGAACATACGGTCTCTTTCTGACTGTCTTATTTTACAAGATGACCTGGATCGACTTGCACAGTGGGAGGCCGATTGGCAGATGAACTAAGAGCACCGCATGCAGGTGCCAACGCTGGGCTGCAGCCCCTTTTCATAATGAACAACTAGTCCGAGTTTCAAGTAAATACAGTTAAGATTGAGAAGAACTTTACAGCGCACACGCATTTGTTTCGCATTTGTAACGCGCGAGATTCGCACTCGTGATTCACGCGTTTCACTTGCGAATGACGTTTTAGCCAACCAATTGCTTTTATGAATAACGCGATATTGCGTGTAAATCGCGATTGTTGACTAGCCAATTAAACATGAGTGTCGAAAACGCAGATAGTGCACATTCACAGACTGCTTCGCGTTTCAAAAGCAACCAATCAGTACCGCGTAACTATTTCACACTTATCCTTCTTTTTTGTTTCTTTTTTTCTATTTCTTCAAATTTTCCTTATTCCATATATTTTTTTCAGTTTGAACATAACAAATCTGGCGGACTAGTAAATTATCCATTTACATTTGCCTGGGGCTAAAGGGTAAAATACAGGTACTGAGTCGTGATTGAAGTTGACTGTCAAAATGCAGGATGTTTATTGACCAAAAGTTTTATGACACCCAGGTGCAACTTGGGGGGCTATAAAGATATCAGCTTAAAACAACATCTCATTATCGTCATTTATTCTAGATGTCCGAAATAATCAATGTTCTTTCACTCATAGAAGCGGCCCAATTTTCAATTGATTATTTTTGTAATTTTCATTTATTTTGTTTAATTAACTCGGAGAATCAAGTTGCATTTTCTTCCATATTTATTTGGAAATGCCTGAACCTTTTGCATTAAATGTAGGCCCTGATCAGAGGACTACGTCTGCTGCGTCTGATCTGGGTCTGCATGGTTTTTGCCATTTGGCACAAATGGAATCTTCCACCTTATTAATAGAGCAAGTCCATTTCAAAATTAAAGTTGAAGTTTTGTTTTCTTTGTTTATTTTGGCATACCGAGTAGGTCCTGACCAGACGCCTACTCCAACTAGGTCTGATCTGGATCTGCACTTTATTTTGCCATTTGGATCTTTCACCTTATTAAAAGCACAAGATCGTTTCAAAATTTAAGAGTGTGAGGGTGTGTTTTCTTCAAAATTTATTTTGAAAATATTTGAAGCTTTTTGAAACAATGTAGGCCCCGATCAGGTGCCTATTTCTGTTGCGAATGATCTTGGTCTGCACAGTTTGCTAAATGGCGCCAAATGGCATCTTCCACTTTGTAAATAGCACAAAACCATTTCGAAATATAAGAGTGTGAGGTTGTCTTTTTTTTCAAAATTTCCGAAATAATTGATGTTCCGTCACTCACAGAAGCAGCTCATTTATTTAATTACTTATTGCTGTAATTTTAATTTATTTTGTTTGCATTAACACATTTGTTTTACCAAATGGAATTTTCCGCCTAACATACAATTTTTTATCGAAATTTATTGGGAAATAACTGAACATTTCGTAATCTTCTATAATCTAGGCCCTGATCAGACACCTACTTCTGCTGCGCCTGACCTGGGGCATTTTTACTATTACCATTTTTCCCATTTTCTTCAAAATTTAATAAATTTGGAAAAAAAAATCCTGAACCTTTCCAAACAGTGTAGTTCCTGTTCAGACGTTAATTCTGTTGCGTTTGATCTGGGTTTGCACTTTTTTGCTAATTGGCGCCAAACGGATTCTTCCACCTTGTAAATAGCACAAGACAAGTTCAAAATTTAAAAGAGTGAGGTTATGTTGTTTTCAAAAATATTATGAAAATGTCTGAAGCTTTTGGAAGCAATGTAGGCCCTGATCAGACGACTAGTTTTTCTGCATCTGAACTGGGCCTGCACTGTTTGCCATTTGGCGCTAAACTTTATGAACTTTAAGAAATGTGCGTATTTCAGCCTTTACCTTTTTCCTTATTTTTTATTCATGTGCTTATATATTCATTTATTTGTCTTTGATCCAAACAGAGATTGTTGGAACTTCATTGCGAAAATACGCCTATACAAATCTATTGATTTTTTACCACCAAAACTGAACATTTTCCGTTATTTTAATATTTCTGCACAAGACATAGGTTATTGTACTCGTTAGAACCGACTCGGCGAGGCGGTTCTGACGAGTACCCACAATCTATATTTTGTGCAGAAATAAGAAGAATATGTAACCCCTTAAATTCAAATTTTACTATTTAAAATTGGGGATTAACGGGGTCAAATATGTATAGGTGTGTTTCAAGATGTGTTAGAAACACCATAAACACCCATTAAATGGCGGTTCTGATGAGCGCCCACAAACAAGTAAATAGACGTGACTTGTCAAACAAATATACCAGGATAAACGATTACCCTCTTGGTTCCCTACACCATATGCATCAGAATACCCCGAGTGTTTATTATCTCTAAACTGCCAGACATTAGGGTGTTATGCAATCTAAAATATGTCTTTAAATGTAAATATTATTGTGTGTGTTTATCCGGAGAAATCACTACTGATAAGAGAGGCCAATACCGCCATTAATTTGTGAATGAATAAAAAAAATAAAATAAAGAATATTGGTCAAACATACGAGCTAAGAGGATTTTGATTGGTCCGTGCTCTTTCGCATTCACGCGGTTTATCTTCGCTTACCTGTCTTATTCTCATTGGTTGGAATTCTCTCGCAAAGAGACGCGTATTGAGTTAACCTAACGCGTTACGAATAATCACTTTCATTGGCTGATATTAAACGCGTTGCAATCGCGTATGAACGCGATGAACCGCGTATTGAAACCCGAAAATTTTACACGCACGTAATGCGCGTATGTCCCGCGGACAAAACGCGAAAATGGTTAGGTTCTTCTCGAGCTTAACTGTATGTTAAATAATGACAGAGATATTACAAAGTTTGTGCACGACGACGACGCAGACGAAAATGTCCAAGTTTTGGCATGACGACGACGACAGAGCTAAACAGCCGAGCTAATGAGAGTGTCACGACACCATCCGGACAAGCAAATTAAGTTTAATTATACACTACACCAGCAAATTGGTTCGCCCTCAACTTGAATATGCATCACCCATTTGGCATCCCTATTATGACGTTACATACGCCATAAAGTGGGGTTTAACCACAATCGTACAGTTTTACATTACGAAAGTTAGTACTTCGCAAATAAATGATGTCAAAAAGATTGTTTTTCTTTTAAAATTAATGTTACATATTATAACATATTGAAAATCTAAAGCTTTTGAAACAGGCTGTGTTCAGGGCTAGATCTAGCCCCTATATGCACACTGAACACTAGCAAGAACTTGGCACACTGAACACTAGCAAGAACTTGACTGCTTTATAACTGAAAACCTGACTGATTTCACATGATCAAACTGGCATTTTTATATGTTTCAGAGCATTTTACAGGCTTTTGTTCTCACGTTAACATAGTTTCTGGTTATAACAGATGTCTATCACTAACTAAAATGTATTTCAACATCTGCTGGGCACCTGTGCCCACACCTGCACGGTACTGTGTACTTATACAATGGCTAAACCACCCACATGATTGGCATAAACGGAAACAGGCACCCATATGATTGACGTTTTGTAGATACATTTTGCTTCTATGTAAGCTTGCACTTGTTTCTTCCTGCCCAATCTAGTTTGAAAACAGCACGTGTTGTCTACGCAATAAATAATTGAAAAGCCAATTTGAAATGTCAATGTTTTTGGACAGGCTCCAATGTAAATATCGCTTATGTATTATGTGGTCGTTCGGTACATTTTGAAATTTTATAGATAATGGATAATAATATATTGAAAGGTAAAAGGTATAATGGATAATAATATATTGAAAGGTAAAACTGTAAAAGCTTCAAATATTTCATAACCCAATCAACATATTCCTAAATACATTTATTACCCATTCAACAGTATATTGGTCTTATGAAGTTATTACTACTCATTAACGTTATTTCAACTATTCCTGTAACATGCCTGTGTAATAAAAAGTGCAAATTTTACAATCCATCAATACTGTTTGGATCATTAAGATCACATGCCTATGTAACTATGTTACACACCTCACATTTTTATAATATTCATTTTGTTGGTGAAATTAATTTAAACATACATTATATACATATGTCCAGTTGATCATGCCCTTCCTTAAACAACTTTAAAAGTTCAGTTTTGTCATACAAGACCGTTTGCATAAGCTTAATTATTCTTATATGACGATATAAGATAGACGTGCATAAAATGTAACAATCTTATATGAAGTAAATAAAGTGTATTTTAAAATAACCATCAATAGAGCAACACGTTATCCTGAACCCAACATGTTTAAATTATTTAAAGCAATGTCTAATGTCATTTTGTCTATATGTATGTATATTGTTTATGACTGGAATGAAAATACAATGCGTGTATTCAACAACTCTATCTGTCTGTTACAATCAATCTTAACCATCAGTTTGACGTTTTGTAGATACATTTTAGCTTTTATGTAAGCTGCACTTGTTTCTTCCCACCCAATCTGGTTTGAAAAAAGCACATGTTGTCCACATAATGATTAATTGAAAGATTAATTCGAAATGCCAATGGTTTTGAACAGGCTCCAAAGTAAATATCTCTTATGTATTATGTGGTTGCTCGGTACATTGTTTAATTTTAAAGATAATGGATATTATTAAATTGTAATTTGTAAATCGTTTCAAAATCTAACTATAAAGGATAATTATGTTTCATAGCCCAATCAACATAATCCTAAATACATTTATTACCCATTCAAAAGTATATTGGTCATATGAAGTTCTTACTACTCATCAACGTTATTTCAACCATTCATGTAACATGCCTGTGTAATAAAATGTGCATCTTTTACAATCCGTTAACACTATTTGGATCATTAAGATCACATGCCTATGTAACTACGTTACACTGTGTTAAAACTCAGATTCAGTAGGTAGAGAAGATGCAGATGACAGCTGCTCGATGGACGTTCCGGCGATGGGGAAACAGAACTACCGTTGGTGACATGCTTAACGGGCGGTAATCGCCGTCCCTAGAGGCCCGTCGAGAGCAGTCCTTTTTATCTTTTATAAGATACACTCTGGTTCAGTGTCTATTAATAAAGACAGACACTTGACCCCTGCGACCATTTCAACCCAAAACAAGGACATCAAAAGTAAACAACTCACAATATTGTAGGTACCAGTCCTATAAAGATTCCCTGGAAAATCCGTTTTGTTTCCTAGAACTAGTCCTCAGGGGATTAGTCTTCCCTCTTCTGTTGGTGAATGCTAAGCCCGGAGTTGAAAGCCGGTACAGGATAAGACTGAGACCCAGAGGTATGCGTTTTTGTATACCTCTGTTATTCAGATTGTAAAAAGTTTTAAGGACTCATTCAGTGATTTTTTTCGTTTAGCTAAATTCTCAATTTAGCTGCGCACACAATTGAGGTAATGGCCAAATATGACCGACTCAGTATAAGAAAAAGATAGATAGATATATATTTAAGAAAGGAAAAACAAAGAAACCAAAATGAGATTCTTGAAGGAGTGTGCAGAAGACATACTTCGAGATCTAACATTAGTCTTTCAGGCTTGACTACAGCTGAGGACAAGAGGACGGCCAAAACAACATCTATCCAATATTTAACGTTGGAAAAACAAACAAACAAACAAACACCCAACCTCAAAGGATTGTACAGAAGATGTAGTCAAGCCTTGACTTGGGTCTACCGGGCATAACTACAGCAGGGGACAGTATCAGACGGCTGCAAATATATCAATCCAATATTCAAGAATGGAAAAACAAACACACAAACACAAAAATTCCCTTTTAGGAGTGTGCAGAAAAACAAACGAAAACAAACAAATACTTTGAAAGAGTGTGCAGAGCCCTGGCACTGATCTCCCGTGCTTCCGGGCCTCACAACAAACATACAACAAAATTAGTTTTTGAAGGAGAGTGCTCAGAACATAGCTCAAGTCCTGACATTGGGCTTTTTCAAATTTCGCTACAGTAGGTTTCCATTATGGTCTGGTCGCTTCATGTTTGTGTTTCTTTCCCTTTTGTGTCTTTGATGGGTGGAGTAAGTTTATTGTATCGATTCCTGACCTTTGTTTTACTTCTACTTTGAAGAAATAGATGGGCTGCACGATGCTTCCACGCAGAGCTGAGACCGACCGCACACGAGTACTGGTAAACCACTTTGAGGATATAAGCCTGCCCAGGCAAAGCGGTGCGAGTCGGAACGGCCATGTTTATGAACCCTATTGGTTTCATCGGGCGGCAGGGTTTGGGACGTCATTTCATCTTAAAGCCGGGAAAAAGTCCCGCAGAATTGGAAGCAATATCTCCAAAATGACATATACAGTGTTGACGGGGACGTTAAACCTCGAATCAAGCAAACAAAACAAACACGAAGGAAAGACAAGACGCGGCTCCACAGGGACCCAGCTGTGTAATCGGCACAGTTCAAGCGTTACGAATTGTTAATATATAATATAGTGGTTTTTTTCATATTGGTTGTATATAAGACACCCTTGAACGACAAATTTGGATTTCATTTCGGTCTTTTGACTTTATGTCGTGCTTTGTAAAGCCTTGCAGACTAGAAATAAAAGGAACGCCGTCTTCTAAGCGAAGAAATATTTTCATCATGGTTGAAGTTGAACCCAACGCAGCTGCTACTTTTTGGGTCGATTATTTATCACCGACAAAAAGTTACTAACTACAGAAGCTTCCCCGTTGTGATTGTCCGCGTGACTATCGCTGTCCATGCACAAAATATAGGTACCGGTCATTTAAAGCAGCGCTAATCCTCTGTGACGCCAGAACGCAGTGAAAAAATTAATTATTGACTTGGCTTGTGTACTGTGGTATTGGCAAACAGTGCGTCTGATCAGGGTCTACATTATTTACTTAAAATACTGGCATAAAAGACTTAAACACAACAGAATAAGTCAGAGTTCGGGACTATTTTTCGCAGCCCGCACTCACAGAGAAGTGCTGTCGCGCTGTCAGTGCTTACCCTGCAATGGAATTCTTGATAACGCATCAATGTCATAAAGTGCACTTTCTATATCGTCTTAACAGTTAGTTTTCTGGTGAAAAATTGTGATATTCTTCCTGTTTATACTATAAACAATATTCATTGATTGCCTTTCTGTGAATGGAATATGACGATTTGTTCATCCTCGAAATGAATGATCATTCCAAATTCTGACTTCTAAAGATTGTTTCAGTGAATGCACTTGTACTTGTGAGCGGAATATTTGCAGGGGAATATGATAATTTATTTCCTTGCGCTTGACTTCTAGAGTATATTTCAATGAATGCACTTGTACTTGTGAGCAGTGACGTCAGAGGGGAATATTGCAGTGGAATATGATAATTTATGGTCCTGCGCATGGCATGCTCTCGACCAATCAGAATTCTAGAATAGCTCATGAATATTATTGGGGTACAATTAAGCTTCTCGGTGCTCCTCGGTGTTGGTGAGTACCAACAACCTATGTCTTATAAGCAGAAATACCAAATAAACCTCTACCCCGGTAAACCCCAGTTTCTCCATATAAAGTCGAGTTTTGGCAGAGATTGTAATTGTTGTAATTTCGACGAAATACGCCGTTTTAATCGAGCAACATACGACCACGGGGTTAAAAAAGAATTTCTTCCATAGACTGATTAAAACATTGAAGGGCGTTCCCATCATATCATCAACTCCGTGTAGTGAACACCCTTCTACTGTTTTAAAAATTAATTAATTCTATAGTATAAAAATAATTATTGAAATGTCCGTTTCACATTTTTTTTACAAATTTAGGAAAAAGGAAAAGTTTTTTTTTTTATACATTTTTTTTTCACTGACCGTTCCAAGGCGGTTTTTCTGTCGCGGTTTATTTTTGTTATGTTTTTTTTTTTTTTTTCGGTGTGTGTATAGCTTATATATTTTTGTTTTGGGGAACCAATTGGCCAGTTTGGTGGAACGTAACTGTCCTTTTGGTTTTCCGCTAGGGTCTTGTTATTTCATGTTTATCTTTCTTTCCCTTTGGTGTCTCTTATGGGTGTGGGTTAACTGTATCGATTCCTGATCATTGCATTCACTTCTTTTTCTTCTAGAGAAAAATAAGGAAGGCTTCTTCGGGAAGTTTATAACATGATGTCGAAACGTTGATGCTAATACATGATTAAGAGTTCGTGTTTGTATTGGTTTACTATACGCAATTATATACTTTCTTCTACACACCAGGAATAGAAATTTTCAGGGAAATTGTAAATTTCGACCTGCTTCTCATGTTTTGATCGTATAAAGTCGAAGGTGGGATTTTTACTCTCCCTATCTATCTATCTATCTATCTATCTATCTATCTATCTATCTATCTATCTATCTATCTATCTATCTATCTATCTATCTATCTATCTATCTTTTCTATCTATCTATCTTTTATCTATCTATCTAGCTATCTATCTACATGTATCTATCTATCTGGCAGACAGACAGACAGATAGATAGATAGATAGATAGATAGATAGATAGATAGATAGATAGATAGATAGATAGATAGACAAAGATTGAGTAGAAATCCCACCTACGACTTTATACGATCAAAACATTAGAAACAGGCCGAAATTTACAATTTCCTTAAAATTTCTATCCCTGGTGTGTAGAAGAAAGTATATAATTATGCATAGTAAATCAACACCAATACAAAATCTTGATCATGTATTATCATCAGCGTTTCGCCATCACGGTTTCTTCAGGATCTTATAAACATCCCAAAGAAGCCTTCCTTATTTGTCTTTAGAAGAAACTGAAGTGAATGCAGTGATCAGGAATCGATACAATTGATCCACACCTCCCATAAGAGACACCAAAGGGAAAGAAACACAAACATGATATAACAAGACCCTAGTGGAAAAACCAATAGCAGAAGGCTAAAATGACAGTTACTTTCCCACAAACTCCAAAACAAAAATATATATGCCACACACACACACTCCAAAACACAAATAAATCGCGACACAAGAACCGCCTTGGAACGGTCAGTGAAAAAAAAACTGTATGAAATAAACGTTTCTTGTTCCTGAATTTGTCAAACATAAAATAGTTTTTGAAACGGATATTTCAATAATTATTTTCATACTTTAGAATTAACCAATTTTTAAAACAGAAGAAGGCTGTCCATTACACGGACTTGTTGACATGATGGGACCGCCCTTCAATGTTTTAATCAGCCAATGCAAAGAACTCATTTTTAACCGCGTGGTCGGTTTTTGCTCGATGAAGACGGCGTGTTTCGTCGAAATTACAACAATTTCAATCTCTGCCAAACCCCTTTTATGTGGAGAAAACTGGGGTTTACTGGGGTAAATTATTCATTGCAGAAAGATTTAACAATTCGATTGACCCAAGCACTGCATTTGAGCTGTCATTTTTGACACGTAGACAAGTTATTTTTGGATGGAAATTTAGTGCGTAATTAAAGCCTGTTTCAAGAACTCGACGGCTGCAAACGATTATGATGAATTCGTGGGTCAAGCGTCGATTGGTTGATGATAAAAAGCTAACGGCCGCGAACGAACATCAGCTTTTGAATTGAGGTTTAACGTCTCCGTCAACACTATTTAGGTCATTTTGGAGACGTTGCTTCCAATATTGTGGGACTGTTACGCGACATTCACATGAAATGATATTTCAATCCGTGTGGCCCGATAAAACCAATGGAGTTAATATACATAGATGGTCCGACTCGCATTACTTTGCCTAGGCAGGCTTAGGAGGCCTTCATGCGGACTGAACAAATTATTTGTCTTAATCGCGACGGAAGTAAGGGTGAGGATTGTGGACACGTAAAATCGATTTAAACCCCCAGTGGAATTCGTTTCCGCTGACCGTTCCAAGGCGGCTTATCTGTCGCGGTTTATTTTTGTTATGTTTTGTCTTTGGGTGTATGTGTCGCTTATATTGTTTTATTTTGGATAGCCTTTTGGCCATTTTGTGGGAAAGTAACTATCCTTTTGGATTTTCGCTGTTTGTGTTTCCGTTGGGGTCTGTTGCTTCATGTTTGTTATTCTTTCCCTTTGGTGTCTCTGATGGGAGCTGTGGGTTAATTGTATCGATTCCTGAACATTGCCTCTACTTCTATTTTCTATAACATATTTAACGTCACTACAGCTGTTGTCTGGGAATGTGTGGCGGCCGTAAAAAGTCTCCCTGTCCTACATCATAGTGTAGTTTATGTTTTATTGTCTTTGAGGATCATTGATTCCATTGTGGAATTTTGAATATATATGAGGTTCACTGATGAGGCCTAAATGGCCGAAACTAGCTAATCTGGCCCAGAAACATGTATACTCCATATTTGCCAGTTCTGTGATGTATTCCTTGCTTCAAAAGGATAACCCTTTGTAGAACATATTAGGCGATCTAGCCGGTTTACCAGTACTCATGGGCGGTCCGTTTCAGCTCTACGTGGAAGCACCATGCTGCCCAATGAATTTCTCCGACATGTAGCACCGATCGGCGGGTTCCGAGCGAACATGCCTGCGTACGTGTGTGTGTTTGTTTGATTTGAGGTTTAACGTCCCCGTAAATACTGTATAGGTCATTTTGGAGACGTTACTTAAAATTTTGTAGGACTTTTACCCGACATTGAGATGAAACGACATCCTAAGCCATTTCGCCCAATAAAACCAATATGGTTAATATGCATGGACGGTCCGATTAGCTTCACTTTACCTTGGCAGGCTTAGTCGCTTATTTTATTTTATTTTGGATAGCCTATTGACTGTTTGGAGTGTGTGCCTCAATTGGCAGAACTCATACACAGAACAGAACAGAACAGAACAGATAGCCTATTGGCCATTTTGTGGGAAAGTAACTGTCCTTTTGGCTTTCCGCTGTTGCTGTTTCCATAAGGGTCTGTTGTTTCATGTTTGTCTTTCTTTCCCTATGGTGTTTCTGATGGGAGCTGTGGGTTAATTGTATCGATTCCTGGTCATTGCCTCAACTTCTATTTAGAACCTCTAAGCGGTTTACAAGTACTCATGTGCGGTCAGTTTCAGCTCTGCGTGGAAGCATCATGCAGCCCAATATATTTCTTCAAGCCCCGGTGGAACGGGGCGTGCGTGCGTGTGAGATAGATTGATTGACTATTTGGGCTTTAACGACGGCACGTCAACACTTGTGGGTTATATTGTGTCGTCTCTCAGAGAAAGGGAGAAAAGAGAAGACAGAAGAGATGAAAGTAAAAGACTGTCGAGAAAGAGGAAAATAGAAAGAAAGAGATGAACTTACAATACCCCCTCTACCTTACTTGCTGCAAGGACAGGGACAGCAGACCCTGCCCAACTGTAAGCCAATATCAGTTGGACGCCTCGGTGGCGGCAAGATATATACGACACCTTTGCCTCACCGGACTCCCCCCCCCCCACGCACAGGTGTGTGTGTGTGTGTGTGTGTGTGTGTGTGTGTATGTGTGTTAGAGAGAGAGAGAGAGAGAGAGAGAGAGAGAGAGAGAGAGAGAGAGAGAGAGAGAGAGAGAGAGAGTGAGAGATTAAGGTGTGTCAAAATTTCATTCAAGATGATGCGTTCGCCGAGGAGAAAGAACGAACACTGCCTTTGCATTGGAAGTCTACATCCAATACATGCTATGCGAATAATGAAGAGCGTAACACTATTGATGTTGCCATGCATTTTGCTACGGAAACGATTTTCAGATAAATTGTCTCTTACTCTGAGTTGTCGTGCACGACTTTTTGCTTTGCTTTTTGTAACCTTCGAAATTCGTTCAGTTAGATACATGGCAAACTCGAAGAAATAGATGCGTTTTCTCAAACTGGAAATCCCTGGGAATTGCCTCCTCGCCCTTACTTCAGTCGCGATTTAGACAAATGGTTTGTTTAGTCCTCATGAAGGCCTCCTAACTCAGCAGTTTAACATCTCCGTGAACACAAAAATCAAACAACCTCAGAGATGAAACAACGGTGAGGACTCGACAGCAAGAAACCACTGAAATGCTGTAACAAAAGAAAACCAAGAGTTAGACTCCGATGGGCCCAACCAGAGACATAAGTTATACTAATGAGACCTTATCAACAGTCTGTTATGAGCTGCTCTTCGAATATAAGCATTTTCCACCTAAACTCGCATATTTGGAATAAGGGATGGCAGTCTATTGGAAAAGTTAAACAGGTTTAAGATTTGTATGTAAACAACACATTGAACCTGGCCAAACAGCTGTTAAAACGCACAAACCAAGAGTTTGAATGTTTTTTTTTTTCTTAAAGCGTGTCCAGTAAATCTCGAATACAGTGGTGTTTTAACTTCTTTCACTTGCTGTAAGGCTAATCAGCTCATTAAACTCCTCTGAACATGTTCTTCTACATTTGTTTGCATGCAGATATGTCATTATTGTCAATTGGTTGGCCAAAATCCGTTTGCCGTTTGAGCTCTGTTAACAGGTACAGCACATCGTGTTTTCCTTCGGGGATATCCATGTTCTTCTGGAATCGTATTGTGTAAAGATTCCAATTTTGGCCAATTCTGTCTAGCTCTGCTTGTATGATGCCGTAAAAACAAAACCTGATACAGTCAACATGCATAGGGTTGTCAGTATCTATCAAGTCTTTGTACACTGAGAAAAAAAAATAGTCATGCCGACTAAGGAACCTAGTCAATATGATTGTCCAAAAAAGCACTATGCAAAATAGTCGATGTGACTAGGAAGACCTAGTCAAGCATTTTGACTAGAAAAAACTAGTCAACTTGACTAGCTTTACTTAGCCTAGTACATTTGACTAGCTTCATCTAGTCAAAGTTCACTAGTTTAAGCTAGTCATATGTACTAGCTTAATAGTCAAATGTACTGGTGTGACAGTCAAAAGTACTAGCAAGCATGGTCACGATTACTAGATTCTTAGTACTGATTACTAGTTGCTTTAGTCGTAGATTACTAGATTCTTAGTACTGATTACTAGTACTCAAAACACATATGGAAAAACATGCTGTGTAAAGGCGCCTTTAGGAAGATAAGAGAAGAAATAAAAGAATATTTCTTACCTGCAGAGTTATATTTTCATATTGCAGAAAAGAAAATCCCCATTATTTATGCTTGGATTCACGGAAATGTCGACTTTAGAGCTTCTGGACGTATATTTGTATGTTGACATTGTTGTTGTTGTTGTTTATCTTGTAAGCATTATAACGCTGCTTATAACCACTAGGTGCTTAAGAAATAAAAGAATATTTCTTACCTGCAGAGTTACAAACAATAAGAACAAAGTGCTCAAGGTGAGTACAACAACCCACTGTATGTTGGGTGAAATAATATCAGAATCAACCCACTGTATGTTGGAGCATGTTCTCCTAAACGTTAAGATGGCGTCTGGAACGCTTCCTCTACACATTCTGCAAGCTGTCAATCAACATTCGGCGGGAAAACTGTCTAGACACCCTAGTCATACTGACTAGAAAGGGTAGTCATACTGACCAGATGCCCTGTCAACGATTATTGATTTACGCTTACTAGAGAGACTAGTTAAATTGACTAAGAATGGTCAGTCAACCTACAGACGACTAGGTGACCCTCTGTGTTTACTAGGTAAACTAGTCGAATGTACTAGTTATTTTTTTCAGCGTAGTCCATGGCGTTGCATTATACCCAACCAAGACTCTATACGTTGGTTTGATGTGCTTTTTTATAATAAAACTGATTAATCCAGAAAAAGGATCTGTCCATGCGTGCCTGAAAAAAAGGTTGAAGTAGTGTAAATGTAGAATTCTCTGTACCCATGTCAGAACACAGAAGACGTGGAGCCACCCCAAACTCTGTCAATGTATCCAAGTAGTAAGTTACACTAAGGGACGGATAATTGTTGACAGAAAACAGTTCTAACCATAAAATGTTTCGACTGTATACGTCTATACAACCCGTATGGTTTAAGTTGTCGTATCCGTCTACGTGCCAAATATAATTAGGTCCCCTTGCATAATACTGTCTTCTTGGGCTTTACGCATATTTACCCCCCTGCGGATCAGCCAGTCGCATTATTCGTAAAACCTCATCACGAGCAACTCGTAGTTTGTAATTTATGACTAATCGTTGCCACGTAGTTATATAGCCAACACTGCCCAATGTATTCCATCTCACCTAGCAAGTGTGAAACTAGTTGTTAATCTGGTGTTCATCTGGTGGACGCTTATGTCTTCTATGTCGGTTATTTTGTTTACGAATGGGGATTTGTTCTCTTCTATATAATTTAAAACCAAGAAACACAAACAGTAAAATCAGTAGCTCGTTGTATGAAAATCCTCGATCAAAGTAAATTAGAATTAACTGCAATCTTGATAAACCACTCACTGGAGGTAGGTATGGAGGAACGACGTTCGAAATTCTGCAAAGTTGAAGGATAAACACAAGCACAGCAAGAGAAGCTTCGTACATAGTCATAACCGTAATCTGAAAATAAGCAAAAGATCAGATTCTGCAGTTAAGATCAGATTCTGTAGTTAAAGCACACAATGGCTAGAATAGTAAATATAAAAATAGAATGGTGTTTTAAATGACTTAAGGTGAAAGTTTGTTTCAATGAAATAAAATCATGTTTGAAAAGTTCGTGGTTTTAAACATTAAACTCAAGGCCATATCAAAAGTAACAAAGCCCTTCCCCAAATAATAGTCTATATGTCTTGTCGTTCCCCAGTATCTCTAACAGAAATATGAAGGGTTGCTCTTTGAAAAGCTTTCCGTTACTGATATTGTTATAAGTAACAATGGCGAAGGTTAATGAATTTCTTAAGCTGTTCGAGAATAGAAATGAAGAGTTTCCTCCTAAAGACTTTGACCTCGAGCTCAAATAATTACACTCTTAACTAGTTGAAACTTTATTTTGTTTTATTTGTATATTTATTACGTTTGGTATTATTGATGCGATATACCAAACACAATTGAACAACATCAAAAGTGCGAAATCATTATATAATGTGATTCATATGAAAAGTATAAGACTGGTGTAATCTGTTTCCCAGTCGTCTATTGACTTAGACAGGGGCAGCTACAATAAATAATGGTAACAATAAATCATCAAAACAAGTTATGATGGTCACTAATGAGGCCTAATTGGCCGAAACTGGCTAGTCTGGCCCAGAAAACATGTACGCTTCAGATTTTCTTGTTCTGCTCCAAAAGGGTAACCCTTTGATAGAACATATTTAACGTCACTACAGCTGGTGTCTGGGAATGTGTGGCGACCGTAAAAAGCCTCCCTGTCCTACACAATCGTGTAGTTTATATTTTCTTGTCTTTTGGGATCATTGATTCCATTGTGGAATTTTGAAGATATTTGAGGGTCACTGATGAGGCCTAATTGACCGAAACTAGCAAGTCTGGCCCAGAAAACGTGTACACTTCATATTTTCCTGTTATATGGTGTATTCCTAGCTTTTAAGGGATAACCCTTGCTATATATTACATTGTCACTGTACTGTACTGTGTGTATGATCTGAGGGGGTGCCTGCTCAGTAAACTTCCGGCAAAATACGTAAAACAGTGTAAAGGAAACAGAACACAAGGCAAAGCATATATGAAAGAACACAAAAAGCAAAACATATAAGGCAGATCACAAAAGTCAAAAAGCATTAAACAAAATACAATATGCAATACACAAAAGACAGAGCACAAAAGTCAAAACAGGCTAGGCAGAATTCAACGAAGAAAAAAATATGTCAAAATACATTTAACAAAACGCCAAATGCATTACACAGAAGACAGAACACAATGTAATTCAACAAATACGACTGAACTTTTGACTGACTGCTAGATTGATTGCTGTTTATCAATGCAAAATATACAGATACAAGAAAAACACCAAATGACATAATGGACGGGTTTTTCAGGGTTAACCAAAAAGTAAACAGGGACGCGGACACCCGGGCGCCCGGACATCGCTATTCTAAAGGACGGAATTTTTCCTTGAAAAACCCGTCCAAAAATGTACAAAAAAGATTTCAACATCAATTGTTTACACTGTTGAGAACAGACTATGTTTCAAAATGTGACCTTGCAAATAGATAGGTCAGGATGAACCCATGGTCTTGCTATCAATAAACTTTAAAACACATTGCTACCACAATGCTTCTCCTTAATTTTAAAGACAATCGACACAATGGTTCCAGGGAAGACAGTACGGCTAACAGCTAGTTGAACAAGTGTTATATAAGTACCACAGAGATCAAATAACCTGGCAGTCCACAACAGTAAAATTAGAAACAACCTCCACCAAAAAGTCACCAATTGTAAGTAAAGATCCAACAGTCATAAGATAAACATGCAGGTCATGGTACCCGACTATAATTATCATATCAATTTTGATACTAGTATCTTGGGAATTCCATATCCAAATTAATGAGTCAATTCATTGAAAAAGTCTATGAGAAGTAAGGGAAAATCATTCGAATCATTTCAGTTTGAGCTCCGTGTAGTGAAAGCTTAATATGTTTGCGGTTGAATGGTTGCGTTATATTTCAACCCTGCTTTGACGTCCATGATTGCTAGGCAACAAAAGAGAGTAGGGTAAATATTTTTGGCTAGGATCTGATAAATTGAATTAAAACGGGTATATTTTAGCATGGTTTTTCATAACTTAAAACTTCTTATATAACTTTTGGCCTAAATGAATCCCCTAAAGTCTCTAAAGAGACCAACGTCGTTGTAACGTCATTCCAAGCTGCAATTTCCCGGTATCATTCCAGTTACCCTGTGAACTGAAACGATATGAGCGGTAAAATGAGATTATGTCCCTTAGCGTCCTCCTAACTCATCACGAAAACACGCCTAATTTTGATCCCTTGAACCCATCTTTTATATTGTAAAACTTGGGTTTACAGGGGTAAACCTTATTTTTGTTAGTTTTGCTCTAAAATAAAGAGTGTGGGTACTCGTTAGAACCGCCTCGATGAGGCGGTTCTAACGAGTACCCACAATCTATGTTTTAGAGCAAATATAAGAAAAATATCACAGTTTTTCATCTTAAAATTTTCATTTTTTCGGCGATGAAGGTTGCAATGTATTTGTATAGGCCTGTTTTCGTAATGCTGAATTTTTCAAATGCGCCTGCTCAAGCATCTAGTGGAGCTAGATGTCTACTATCTGGTCTGAATCTTTGTCTTGTGCTATACTCCTTATGTGCGAGCAGTGAAGACTCTGGCGAAACGGCGCGGATGCGCAGTCACGGCCGAGCCTTCACTGTTCGCATATGCGATAAGTACCAAAATCTCATGTGCTGGCTCATATCACAGACGAGGTCTTTATTTCAGAGGCACAGAGTGTAAAGCTGCACTCATTTGGAAATTTATTTCACGTTTTCCAGAGTATGTGCCATGTATATTTTTTATAGCTTGACCATGGCTGAATACAGAAAAAATACACACACCTAGATCATTCTCGGATGAACTGTTTGCAATATAATAGCTATAAATGATAATAAATGCTTGATTACTTATATCTCCCGTCTTTTCCCGATGATCGTATTTTTTTCTTCCCGATGATCGTATAATTCTTCCAGCTTTTCCGGAACGTCTTTGGAAATGCCTTTGTTCGCGCCTTAATCAATGAAAATTACGCTACACAATACAAATAATTCAGAACACAAAAACGAGAAATCAGAAACACAGAACTCAAATTCTTAAAGTAAAAATACACAATACACAAGTCAAGAAGTGTAAAGTCAGAAGACCATTACACATAAAACAATGTCACATATAGGCTTCCGCAGTACAATCACTCCGCCCCAAAATAACTGAATTCATAGGAAGATAATCTGTTCAGCTTGGTAAAAATGTCAAAAGGTTTAGGAGTTTTGGACATGAATTTGGGAAAATCTCTCAACTGTGACAAAATAACCGAATACTTCTACCTCGCTCTCCACATCTTTATATCACAGAAAGAAGCCTGTTAAGTTTCATAGAAGTCCAAAAAAGGCATAGGAGGGTTTGTGGACACAAATTTCGGTCATTGGAATTCTACATTTCATCACTGAAGCACTGAGAGTACTGGTGAGTCGATTGTCTCTGTATTTAGGCTGATAAACTTGTCCTGTTTGGGGACTTGAACGGTTTCGTTTAACCCTTATATTCTAGTATTTTTAGTTCACCAGAGCCAAAGGCTCCGGGGGAGCTTATAGGATAGGCAGTTGTCCGTCGTTGTCGTCGTCGTCTGGCGTTAACATTTTCAAACGACATCTCCTCTGAAGCCACTGGGCCGATTCAGCCCAAATTTCATCTGTGGCATCCTTGGGTTGGGGGATTGAAAGTTTGTGTTTTTTATGAAATTCGGCTCATTGGTTTGGTTGCTATGGCAACTTAGAGTTTCCATAGACTTATAATGGGGAAAATTGAAAAATGGCATTTACTGCCAAGCCACTGCAGATATTTTGACAAAACTTTCATAGAAATATTCCTTAGGCAATCTACTATCTGCCATATGATTTTAGGCCTACTGCTCATTTGTATTGGTTGCCATGGAAACCAAAATGAAAAAAAAGAAAAAAAATACTTAAAAAAATCATCTCCTCAGAAACCGTTATGCTCTATGAGGCTGAAAGTTTATGGAAATATTCACCATATTTGCCTTTACAGGTTTTGTGTTTTTTATGAAATTCGGCTCTTTAGTTTGGTTGCTATGGCAACTTAGATTTTCCATAGACTTATAATGAGGAAAATTGAAAAATGGCATTAACTACAAAGCCTTTGCAGATATTTTGACAAAACTTTCATAGAGATGTTCCTTTAGTAAACTTCTCTCAGCCATATGCTTTTATGTCAACCTGGGGGTCCAGTAGGTTGTGCCGGGGCCATGCCCCGCCCCCAGTAGTTCATAAAATGATCTATATCTCAGAAACCTTACAGATCCCCACCCCTAAACCATATATATTCTTGTTCCTATTGATAAGACGCATTCAGTGACACCAACCTGGAGGTCCTCCGGGATGTGCCGAGGCCATGCCCCACCCCCTCCACTTCATAAAAGGCCCAATATCTCGGAAACCATTCAGATCCCCACCCCTGAACCCTATATACTCTTGTTCCTTATGATAAGACGCATTCAGTGACATCAAACTGGGGGTCCCCCGGGATGCGCCAGGGCCATGTCCCGCCCCTCCATTTCATAAAAGGCCCAATATCTCGGAAACCTTACAGATCCCCACCCCTAAACCATATATATTCTTGCTCCTTATGATAAAACGCATTCATTGACCCCAAATTGGGGACTTCCGGGGTGCGCCGGAGCCATGCCCCACCCCTTCACTTCACAAAAGGCCATATATCTCAGAAACTGTTCAGATCCCCACCCCTAAACCATATATGTTCTTGTTCATTATGATGAGACACATTCAGTGACACCAACCTGGGGGTCCCCAGGGATGTGCTGGGGCCATGCCCCACCCCCTCCATTTCATAATATCACAATATCTCGGAAACCTTACAGATCCCCACCCCTAAACCATGTATATTCTTGTTCCTTATGATAAGACACTTTCATTGACACCAACCTGGGGGCCGCCCTGGGCCTTGCCCCACCCCTGCACTTCACAAAAGGCCTTATATCTCAGAAACTGTTCAGAGCCCCACCCCTAAACCATATATATTCATCTTCCTTATGATAAGGCACATTCATTGACACCAGCTTGTGAGTCCCCGGGGCATGCCCGGGCCTTGCTCCACAGCTTGACTTCATTAAAAGCCACATATCTCAGAAATAGTTCAGATCCCCACCCCTAAACCATATATATTCTTGTTCCTTATGATAAGACTCATTCAGTCACACCAACTTGGGGGTCTCTTTGTGCTGAGGCAATGTGCCCCGATTCATAAAAGGCCATATATTTCAGAAACCATTCAAATCCCCACCCCATATTCATATATGTTCTTGTTCCTTATTATTAGCACACCTACTGTAGGGGTGTCCGCAGGGGCCAGTCCTCTCCTTTATCACTTCATGAAAGGATATCTTGGAAACCGTTCAGATTCCCACCCCTAAACCATATATATACTTGGTCCTTATGATGAGACACATTTAGGGACAACAATCTTGGGCTTTCCTGGGAACGACAGGGCATGCTCCAACCCCTCCACTTTTATCTCCAGCCATGCAGATCCCCACTGCTAAACCATATATATTCTTGTTCTTTGTGATAAGACACATTTAGTGATACCAACCAGGGCTCCATTGGGACCATGCCCCACCCCCTCTACTTCATAAAAGGCCTAATGTTTCATATACTGAGTCCACATTGATGCTCATTTGGATATGGGGGTTCATTTGGCAGATTAAAATGATATCATGTTAAAATACATGGCTGCAATTTGGCAGTGCCCACCTGAGCTCTGGTTAAGTAAAAGTTGTACACCCTGACCAGACGTCGCTTTCTGCGGCGTCTGATCTGGGTCTATATTGTTTGCTACGCCCACCCCATGATTCCAGTCAAGACTCTGTAGATAACCCTCTTATGCTGCGATAAGAAAAGTGCAGCTATTTTCTATAAAAAAAACCAACAGTTACCTGGTTTTCCGATAAGTCAGTTATAGTCACGTGGACATCAGCATTGAAAAGCTCACGGCCCTTTATAACTAAAAAGTCATAACTCCGTAAAAATGGGTAAAAAATCTGAAATCAACCGAGGATTTTATAATGCCATAATAAGAAAGCCTACAAAACTTCATCAAAACCCAATGGCCAAAAATGGTGTTGTAGGAGTTGGGAACATGGCGGTCTAGACTCGTGTAAGACTAGTTTTGCATGTTTCCAGCATTCTCCGTTCCTTATTAGGATACCAAAGCCATGTGAAAATTTTTTGTATATGTCTAAAATGGTAATTTAATCATCACGAAAACACGCCTGTATAATTTTGACCCCCTTAACCCCACTTTATGTACTAAAACTGGGGTTTCAGGGGGTAAATCTTATTCTTCTTATTACTGCTCTAAAACATAGATTGTGGGTACTCGTTAGAACCGCCTCATCTAAAACATAGATTGTGGGTACTCGTTAGAACAGCCTCGATGAGGCGGTTCTCACGAGTACCCACAATCTATGTTTTAGATGAGGCGGTTATCGAGGCGGTTCTAACGAGTACCCACAATCTATGTTTTAGATGAGGCGGTTCTAACGAGTACCCACGATGAGGCGGTTCAAACGAATGTCCACAATCTATGTTTTGAGCAGAAATAAGAAAAATATTGCAAGTTTTCATCATAAAATTGTTGGGATTTTTTTTCGGCGGTAAAATTTACACTGTATTTGTATAGGCGTGTTTTCGAAAAATGGATGAAAATTTCTGATTGCACTGCCCGTCAATGTTCGGCGATAAGGCCAGTTTTGATTAGTGCTTTTTAATCATGTCAACTATTTATCGGTTTGTTATTGGTCGCTGCAAAAGCTGGTACTGTTGTCGGAGGATAAGTTGCACTGACGTCAGCGAATGTTTTTGTTGTTGAGCATTGTCCACTGTTGTCAAAGGGTGAAGACGCTTCGGTAATGATAAATATAACGGTATTATATGTCTCGCCAACCAATGATGGGTATGATAATGATAACGGTACAACCTGCAAAACCTACTGTCCGTCGACGAATTGCTGACAGTGAGTCAGTGACGTCACGACTTGTTTTCGTTCTGAACAATGCAAAGCTTATGGGGCTAACGGTAAAATAGCTCAAATAGTCAGCTACGTCACTGCCAGCTATTTGTTGGCGAACTATATAGTCCGCCAACAAATAGCTGGCAGTGACGTAGCTGACTATTTGAGGTTTTTACCGTTAGCCCCATAAGCTTTGCATTGTTCAGAATAAAAACAAGTCGTGACGTCACTGTCAACTATTCCTCGAAGGACAGTATAGTCTTTCAAAACGCAGTGAGACGTGACTGCACTTTTAATTTTGCACTAGTCCGTGTTTTAGGTAAGTCGCCTACAGTTGGGATTTTACATTGGGAGATACCGTTTTTCTGAGATTCCTACTGCATCATACTAACCACTTTGCAACGACTTCTACATAATGACATTATCAAAAAACTTATTTATAGTTTTAAAATCCTGTGAAAAGAAAATCCGAAACCTACTTCCCCTAAAACATGAAATAGTCTTGCCACGCTTGAACGGTGAACTCTCAGAGGTCGTTGATAAAACTATACCTTTGGTGGTATTATCTTTTACGTCACTGTTTACATATCCTCCGACAACAGTAATTATCTTATTTCCTAAATAAACATGGAATGCTGTGCTCGTTTGAACCACCTTAACGATGCGCATCTATGAGTACCCACAATTTATCTTTAAGCAAAGTAGAAGTTATTCATACCCGGGTAAACACCATTTTCTCTATATCCTGTGTGACTTACAAGAGTTTTACTGTATGCTTTTTTTATATTATTTTTCCTTCAGTTGCCACTTGTTAGCAGTGTGTTAGTGGCCTAGTGGATAAGAGTGCGGACTTATTCACTAGGTCTCTTACCGCTGTAGGTTTGAGCCTGGCTCGGGCCACATGTGTTCTGCAACGGAAGGTCAGGTGGATTTTCTCCGGGTACACCGGGTATCAGTAATTGTTTCCATCGTTGAGGGGTCAGCATTCGTGCGTGAAGTGTTAATTCGAAAATGTACCATCTGCGATCAGCTTAGACCCCGGCAAGACTGTGTATTCTCGCAAGCTGATCGGGTCATCAATTTAACACGCCTATATATCCCCGCCCATCGGGGTTTGGAGAAATAGCTGCCTGTTGCTTCACGCAGAGCTGAAACCGACAGCACACATGATTACTGAACCATTTAGAAGGTCTAAGCCTGCCCAGGCAAAATGGTGCGAGTCAGAAGCAGAATCAGAATTGTTACTGCTGACACGTCAAATGACATTCATACACCAGGACCTGCGATATGGGAATTTAGTCCCTAGCTCTAACCAAAGATGTAAACTTAGCTACACAATCCTCAGCACCTTCAGCCGTCGAAATAATAGAATCGGGAAGGGCAGTCCAATCTCTAATGGTTCGGGGGAAGAACGATTCTTTATAAATATCCGTTCTTGCAGTAGGGGTCTGAAACGTCATTGAATGTTGCTTTCTACAGTGCCTAGCCTGGGGAACAAGGACATCTGTTGGAATGCTGGAAGCACCCTTTAGATCTTTGTATAAGAGTATGAGCCTACTGTCTCTTCTCCTTTTCTTGAGAGACTCCCATCTTAATTTTCCTAGAATTCCAGTCATGCTCCCAGTTTCAAAGCAGTAATTTCCAATTACAAATCTAGCAGCTCTATTCTGAACTCTTTCAATTTCTTCATTTAGGACCACTCCGCTTGGGTCCCAGATGCAACTACCATATTCCAAGTTTGGGCGAACAAGTCCCCTGTATGCTGTCTCTTTCACATCCTGAGGACACTGAGGAAGATTTCACCTCAGGAATCCAAGTGTTCTATTCGCCTTTGTACACATATTGCTAATGTGTGTATCCCATCTCAAATCGCGAGTGATTGTCACACCAAGGTATTTAATGGAATTCACATTTTCGAGGACCGTTCCCTCTAAAGTGTAAGAAGCCTCAACTTTATTAGATCTCTTCCTTGTTATCTGCATAATAATGCATTTAACTGGCTGATATCTCATGCCCCATTTTCGGGCCCATGATCCTAATCAATCTATGTCAGCCTGAAGTTTCAGTGAGTCATCTGTATCTCTAATTTCCCGGTAACAAACACAGTCATCTGCGAAAAGTCTTATTTCTGAGTCAATGTCAGTGGAAATATCATTGATGTACAGGGAGAACAAGAGAGGACCAAGAACAGTCCCTTGATGGACTCCAGACAAAACTGGCGCCAATACTGAAGATTCACCATTAACAACAACACGCTGTTTTCTGTAGCAAAGGAAGGAATCTATCCATTTAAGAGTCTTCCCTCCAATTCCATAACCAAATAATTTGGATTTAAGTAGTTCATGAGGAGGGGTGTCAAAAGCCTTCTTGAAGTCCAGAATAAATGTGTCCACCTGCCCCCCTTTGTCCGGACCGTCCATGCATATAAACCATATTGGTTTCAATGGATGTTGCTTCCAATTTTGTGGGACTTTTAACCGACAATTGGATGAAATGACATCTCAAGACCTGCTCCCATTGAAACCAATAGGGTATATACATGTATGCATGGATAACTCGCCCCATTTTGCCTGGGCACGGCAGGCATAGTGTAGGTTAGATTTTTTAATCCCTTGGGATTATTGATGCCACTGCGAAATTTTGAAAGTGTTTGAGGGTCACTGACGAGGCCTTATTGGCCGAAACTAGCTAGTCTGTCCCAGAAAAATCTTGTACACTTCACAGCTTTCAGCTCTGAGCTGTAATCCTACTCCCAAAGGATTTCCTTTCTATAGAACATATACTCAGAGGCAATAAAAAGCATACCGTTTTTTGATTTGGAATACCGGATCTTGTATTGTTGTCTGTAATGTAAAAATGCCTATGTTCGTTTTTTCCAAACATCTAAAGTTTGTAAAACTCCAATTATTTTCTTTTTGCAGTCATCCATGATGGAGTTACTGCCCTTAATTGAAAATCAATATTTCCAATAAAATTTCGCGTTGTACTTGACATTCACGCGACACCCCGCACTGACATTAAAATAAATGCAAATGGTTACGGAGTAATGCTCCGGAAACGAAATGCTGACGCCCACTCGCCCGCCCGCCCTGCCGCCTGCCCACCGATGTACATCATTTTAATTACCAGAGTTTTCCGTTGGAAAACCTGATTAAAAATGGTAATAGATATCAATAAGGAAAGGTCTATTGCCAGTCGACACGTTAAAATGGCTATTGACGGTCGACTGGCCCTAGCCATTTTAATGTATTTTGGCTATTGCCAGTCAACTGGCACTAGCCATTTTTATTTTATACAGAGCAGTGAAATCAATGCATATCTGAAACAAATAAAAGTGATATACTGTGAAAATATAAATGATATTTTCACAGTGTGAATGTTATTTTCACAGTAGCAGCCGGACTACTTTTCTCGCCAAAATTCATATGTTATCTATAAAATAATTCTGTAACATACCTGGAAAAAACATTCTTTGAACTGTAAAAATGATGTATTAAAAATGGCGATCTGCCGCGATCTGTTACTGACAGTTGTGACGTCATAGCCAAGTCAAAAACTGTGACGTAAGATCCGATTGATCAATTACAGTAAGTGTCCTAAAATATTATCAAAAAAAGAAAATTTACTTTTAATCGATAAATATCAAAAATATTTCATCTCGTGTATTGAAAACATCAGAACTCTGATCTTTTCAACACTCTCGATGAAATATTTTTGGTATTCATCTCAAAAAAGTAAATATCCTCTATTAATATATTTTGGCTATTGCCAGTTGCTTCTTGATTTTTTTTTAGTTTTGGAAGATAAATTCTAAAGTCATGTACGAACGTTCATCGATTAGACCACATCATTGCTTTGTCATTATATCCAAACAAACAGCTTCAAACTCAATTGGAATTTCTGCCTGTTCCGGATTATCTCCCTTTCAATTAAAATCATAGTGAATTAAATGTCTTTTTCTCAAATCGTGTAAGGAAAATTCATATGAAATTTTCGCATAATTATTGTTTTGCTCGGCATCTTTATGCTTACTCCATAGTTATCACGCTAAAATTGCTTAATGAAAAGTTAATCACCAATACAAATCCCATAGAAACATAAGCATCTAATAAAGGCAGAACGTAAAAGGCGAAAATGCCATTTTCTTGGACAGAAGATGGTGCAGTTTATCTTGTGTTTAATTTAGATATGCGACATATTCTCTTCCTTGAATCTTTTGCATGAAAAATCATTTATTGAATAATCCTTATTCGAAACACATGTTTAAAGGGAAGCTACGCAATACAAATATTGGATCAGACCCTCTGTCCATTTCACCTGACGCATCATTTGATCAATTTTAGCGGAAAATGCTGCAAATTATACGAAGGTGGTTATTGTTATTTATGATGCCTCATATGTATGTAGAGAGGGACACATTGGGACGCAAATCGGCATTCAGTAGCCTGTGTAAGTACTGTTGCCTTTGAGTATATTATACCTAACCGGTATACCCGTTCAGCTCTGAGCAGTCCGATCTATTTCTCTTCGCCTCGATCTCGTAACTTTGGATCGACTGATAAACACTGGAGATTGTCATTATTTGTTGTACCAATCGATCGAACATTGTACATGGTGTATAAGAGCGTTAATCGCTGTTGGATTTACTTTTCTTTTCCCACAGTAGTTCACTCTCTTAACATTGTACAGTAAAACTCCTATATTAAGACCACCTTTGGGACTATTCAAAAGTGGTCTTAAAGACCACTTTTGAATAGTCCCGAAGGTGGTCCCTGTCCAGAGGACACTGTTGGGAGAAAACACAAAGAGAGATTAGGTTTATCTTTCAGAAGATGCTTTTTATAGCAAAAATGGTCTTCATTTTAGGTGGTCTTAATAGCGAAATTCCCCTGTACTGTACTGGGAGCCAAGTCGAGAGAAAATCTGCTTTTTCATTTGCGGAATACCATCCACACAGTCTGATCAGCGGAATACCATCCACACAGTCTGATCAGCGGAATATCATCCACACAGTCTGATCAGTGGAATACCATCCACACAGTCTGATCAGCGGAATATCATCCACACAGTCTGATAAGCGTAATACCATCCACACAGTCTGATCAGCGGAATACCATCCACAGTCTGATCAGCGGAATACTATCCACACAGTCTGATCAGCGGAATACCATCCACACAGTCTGATCAGCGGAATATCATCCACACAGTCTGATCAGCGGAATACCATCCACACAGTCTGACCAGCGGAATACCATCCACACAGTCTGATCAGCGGAATATCATCCACACAGTCTGATCAGCGGAATACCATCCACACAGTCTGATCAGCGGAATACCATCCACACAGTCTGACCAGCGGAATACCATCCACACAGTCTGATCAGCGGAATACCATCCACACAGTCTGATCAGCGGAATACCATCCACACAGTCTGATCAGCGGAATACCATCCACAGTCTGATCAGCGGAATACCATCCACACAGTCTGATCAGCGGAATACCATCCACACAGTCTGATAAGCGGAATACCATCCACACAGTCTGACCAGCGGAATACCATCCACACAGTCTGATAAGCGTAATACCATCCACAGTCTGATCAGCGGAATACCATCCACATAGTCTGATCAGCGGAATACCATCCACACAGTCTGATCAGCGGAATACCATCCACACAGTCTGATCAGCGGAATACCATCCACACAGTCTGATCAGCGGAATACCATCCACACAGTCTGATCAGCGGAATACCATCCACACAGTCTGATCAGCGGAATACCATCCACAGTCTGATCAGCGGAATACCATCCACACAGTCTGATCAGCAGTATACCATCCACACAGTCTGATCAGTGGAATACCATCCACACAGTCTGATCAGCGGAATATCATCCACACAGTCTGATCAGCGGAATACCATCCACAGTCTGATCAGCGGAATACCATCCACACAGTCTGATCAGCAGTATACCATCCACACAGTCTGATCAGTGGAATACCATCCACACAGTCTGATCAGCGGAATATCATCCACACAGTCTGATCAGCGGAATACCATCCACAGTCTGATCAGCGGAATACCATCCACACAGTCTGATCAGCGGAATACCATCCACAGTCTGATCAGCGGAATACCATCCACACAGTCTGACCAGCGGAATACCATCCACACAGTCTGTTCAGCGGAATTCCATCCACACAGTCTGATCAGCGGAATATCATCCACACAGTCTGATCAGCGGAATACCATCCACAGTCTGATCAGCGGAATACCATCCACATAGTCTGATCAGCGGAATACCATCCACACAGTCTGATCAGTGGAATACCATCCACACAGTCTGATCAGCGGAATACCATCCACACAGTCTGATCAGCGGAATTCCATCCACACAGTCTGACCAGCGGAATACCATCCACACAGTCTGATCAGCGGAATATCATCCACACAGTCTGATCAGCAGTATACCATCCACACAGTCTGATCAGCGGCATACCATCCACATAGTCTGACCAGCGGAATATCATCCACACAGTCTGACCAGCGGAATATCATCCACACAGTCTGATCAGCAGTATACCATCCACACAGTCTGATCAGCGGAATACCATACACACAGTCTGATCAGCGGAATACCATCCACACAGTCTGATCAGCGGAATACTATCCACACAGTCTGATCAGCGGAATACCATCCACACAGTCTGACCAGCGGAATATCATCCACACAGTCTGATCAGCGGAATACCATCCACACAGTCTGATCAGCGGAATACCATCCACAGTCTGATCAGCGGAATACTATCCACACAGTCTGATCAGCGGAATACCATCCACACAGTCTGATCAGCGGAATATCATCCACACAGTCTGATCAGTGGAATACCATCCACACAGTCTGATCAGCGGAATACCATCCACAGTCTGATCAGCGGAATATCATCCACACAGTCTGATCAGCGGAATACCATCCACACAGTCTGATCAGCGGAATATCATCCACACAGTCTGACCAGCGGAATACCATCCACACAGTCTGACCAGCGGAATACCATCCACACAGTCTGACCAGCGGCACACCATCCACATAGTCTGACCAGCGGAATACCATCCACACAGTCTGATCAGCAGTATACCATCCACACAGTCTGACCAGCGGAATACCATCCACACAGTCTGACCAGCGGAATACCATCCACACAGTCTGATCAGTGGAATACCATCCACAGTCTGATCAGCGGAATACTATCCACACAGTCTGATCAGCGGAATACCATCCACACAGTCTGATCAGCGGCACACCATCCACATAGTCTGACCAGCGGAATACCATCCACACAGTCTGATAAGCGTAATACCATCCACACAGTCTGACCAGCGGAATACCATCCACACAGTCTGATCAGCAGTATACCATCCACACAGTCTGACCAGCGGAATACCATCCACACAGTCTGACCAGCGGAATACTATCCACACAGTCTGATCAGCGGAATACCATCCACACAGTCTGATCAGCGGCACACCATCCACACAGTCTGTTCAGCGGAATACCATCCACACAGTCTGATAAGCGTAATACCATCCACACAGTCTGACCAGCGGAATACCATCCACACAGTCTGATCAGCAGTATACCATCCACACAGTCTGACCAGCGGAATACCATCCACACAGTCTGACCAGCGGAATATCATCCACACAGTCTGATCAGCGGAATACCATCCACACAGTCTGACCAGCGGAATACCATCCACACAGTCTGATCAGCAGTATACCATCCACACAGTCTGATCAGCGGAATACCATCCACACAGTCTGATCAGCGGAATACCATCCACACAGTCTGATCAGCGGAATACCATCCACACAGTCTGACCAGCGGAATACCATCCACACAGTCTGATCAGTGGAATACCATCCACAGTCTGACCAGCGGAATACCATCCACACAGTCTGATCAGTGGAATACCATCCACAGTCTGATCAGCGGAATACCATCCACACAGTCTGATCAGCGGAATACCATCCACACAGTCTGATCAGTGGAATACCATCCACAGTCTGACCAGCGGAATACCATCCACACAGTCTGATCAGTGGAATACCATCCACAGTCTGATCAGCGGAATATCATCCACACAGTCTGACCAGCGGAATACCATCCACACAGTCTGATCAGTGGAATACCATCCACAGTCTGATCAGCGGAATATCATCCACACAGTCTGACCAGCGGAATACCATCCACACAGTCTGATCAGTGGAATACCATCCACAGTCTGATCAGCGGAATTCCATCCACACAGTCTGATCAGCGGAATTCCATCCACACAGTCTGATCAGCGGAATTCCATCCACACAGTCTGATCAGCGCCCTTGTATTGTCTATTTTGATAGTACGATACGTATAGCCTACCTGGTAAAAATCTGGACAAAGGACCAGTGAGTGGTTCTTAATGAGTACCCACAATCAGAGTCACGTGCAGAATAAAGCAGGATATTGTTTACCATTGTATAACCCACGTTTCTCTTTATAAAACGGTTACATGAAGTAACAGAACTGTCACACTGAGACACAAGGTTTTGCAACGGAATGTCAGGTGGTTTTTAATAGGGCGGTTCTAACAAACAAACATCACTACCCCACCCCCTATCCATACATGTGCACCTGACCAATATCATCATGTTAACAGGCCCATAGAATAAACAACCCTGTAAACACCAATTTGTATTTTATAGATAAAACTCGGGTCTGCAGGGTTTTACCTTGTTTTTCTTATTTCTGCTCCTAGACATAGGGTTGATACTCGTTACTGCTACTGCAACTACAACTACTACTACTACATATAATAATATTAATTATTATAATAATAATAATAATAATAATAATAATAATAATAATAATAATAATAATAATAACGATGTTAATACTAGTAATAACAGTAGTGTAAGTATTAAACTGTTGAAAATAAAATGTATAAGCACTGGACAGAATTGCGTGCGTGCGTGCGTGCGTGCTACAAATAATGATGATAATAAAAATAATGATACAAACGATAATAATAATAATTCTAACAAGATCAAGTCGATGGTGCACCATCGCAAATACCCGCTTATTTTCTCACCAGACCGAAAGTCATGGTGAGCTTTTGTGACCGTGAGATGTCCGGCGTCGTCGTTCGTCGTACGCCGTCCGTGCGTACACTTTTCTTGCAAACTTTTCTTGTTTGTTATTTAAAAAAGTTTGTTTCTACTTAATTCTGCCGTATAATAATCTGAAATGGATGGAATAATGTGTCAAAAATACTAATTACATTTAAATCAAATACACGTATATGTATCCACAATTTTGGAAAGTATTCAGTTTTAAAAGTGACCCCCGCACCCGCCCCTCAACAAAATGTCTACTAAATGGCCTGTACCCATAAAAACATTTGTTTTCCTACCCCACCCCGCCCGAACAAAACACGAAAATTAAACAACTTTGAACCCCACAAAATAGTCCCACTCTATGTAACAGGCAATTTAGAGTACCCTCCCCCACCCCCACCCGGGGTACGAGTTAACCAAAATAGGTACGAGTTGACTTGGAGGTACGAGTTGACCAAAGAACAGGTACGAGTTTACTAAGGTACGAGTTGACCAGTTACCTTCAGGGTCCTGGGTGCAGTGGATATTTTTAGAGAGAAAAAAAAACAACATTGTCATCACTCAAGCGCCTACTTTTATCAAAGGATTTTTATGTAACTTTACACAAATGTTGGTATGATAATACCGTGGGTCAAACAAGTTTGACTTTCAGGCTCAAGGCCAAGGTCACTGTGGCTATTCTTAGATAAACTTTGTCATCGTTCTAGCGCCTACATTTCAAGGTCAATCACTGGCTCTAGCTAGTACCTAGATTTATCAATGGATGTTAATTTACATTCACACAAATGTTAGGAATGATAATATTCTCAAGCAAGATCAACATTCAGGGTTCTGGGCTGAAGGTCAAGGTCACTGTGTCTGTTTGGTATGGCCGTAGTGCCTATATTTATGGATGGATTTTGCTCAAATGAACATGGTAGCCCCAAGAGCTAAAACTATCAAAACCTTGAAATGACCTTCTCATAAACAGCTAGATTGATTTTGATAGAATTTCACAGGAATGTTCCCTGGGGCACGGTCAATCGTAATTGCTCTAACACGCCATTCCTTCTTACCGCATTACTTCATTTGTACAGTATAGATCAGGTGAGCGATCCAGCGATACCCGTGACGAAACTAATATACCCGTTTTATTTTATTTTTTTTTTTTTATAAATAAGCGGGTATAATAAAACAAGAAAACTATGGTACACAAGAAACGTGGAAACTCCACGAAAACCAGGCTTTCCAACAGTTGCATGAAACCATGGAAATATTTCAAGGGCACATCACAAAATCACCCCTATATAATTTTGACCCCCTCGAAACCCACTTTTATATAGTAAAATGGGGTTCATAGGGGTAAACATTATTTTTCTTATTTCTGCTCCAAAATATATATTGTGGGTACTAGTTAGAACCGCATCGATGAGGCGGTTCTAACGAGTACCCACAATCTATATGCCTATTTTGAGCAGAAATAAGAAAAATATCAGAATTTGTCTTCTTAAAATTTTCGTTTTTCGGCGGTCATGTTTACAATGCAATACAAGGTGTGGTTTCGTTATGACGTGAAACTCAACACTGACCTGTTCTAAAATCGTACGAAGTATCATTTAAATATTTGACGCGGTCGCGGAGTAACGTTCCAGAAATGAAAATGAAGTGAAAATATGTATTCGGGGACGTTGTTGCAAAATGGACAGGCGGAGTTGTCATTCTTGTACTCGACACTCCGCAATGATCAGATATACAATCCTACCAAGTGTCATTAAAATATTTCAAATGGCTGCAGAGTTGTGCGCCGGCAACGTAAATGAAATATAAATGTCGGAAAGGACAACCGGTCAAATCAGTTGTTCATTCTTGTCGACACAGTCTTATTATTCTAGTTTATAAGTTTAAGATCGGTTTTAAAAATGAATCCGTATCGAAAGTTTATCGGTCACTTGATGATGACACTTGTGTCATATCTTCTTAGTTGATTTTTTTTTTTCATTTTTTTTTCCACTTCTTTTACTTCAACTCTTTAACAAATTTTCGAGGGTCTCCCCTCTTCATCAGGGTTATATGGGTCAATATAACCCTGATGGAAAGTCATGTAAAATGTAGAGTGGGGTGTTTATATAACCCTGATGGAAAGTCATGTAAAATGTAGAGTGTGGTGTCCATATAACCCTGATGGAAAGCCATGTAAAATGTAGAGTGGGGTGTCCATATAACCCTGATGGAAAGCCATGTAAAATGTAGAGTGTGGTGATAACCCTAATGGAAAGGCGTGTAAAATGTAGAGTGTGGTGATAACCCTAATGGAAAGGCGTGTAAAATGTAGAGTGTGGTGAAAACCCTGATGGAAAGTCATGTAAATGTAGAATGCGGTGTTTTTATAACCTTGATGGAAAGTCATGTAAAACGTAGAGTGTGGTGTACATATAAACCTGATGGAAAGTCATTTAAAATGTAGAGTGTGGTGTCCATATAACCTTGATGCAAAGTCATGTAAAATGTAGAGTGTGGGGTCCATATAACCCTGATGGAAAGTCATGTAAAACGTAGAGTGTGGTAAACATATAACTCTGATGGAAAGTCATGTAAAATGTAGAGTGTGGTATACATATAACTCTGATGGAAAGTCATGTAAAATGTAGAGTGCGGTGAACATGTAACCCTGATGGAAAGTCATGTAAAATGTAGAACGTGGTGTACATATAACCCTGATGAAGAGAGGAGACCCTCGAACATTTGGTAAAGCGTTGAAGTAAAACAAGTGGTTGGTTTTTATTATTCCCTGGTGGAAAATATCTACAATTGGAAATATTTTTTGCATACAAGCAAACAGTATGTGTCCTGATCAGACAGTCTGATCTGGATCCACACTGTTTGCAACAACGTAGCAGCAGACAACAAAGCAGAAGACAATTGTTGTGATTGACATCTGGAGATTTCACTTTTTTATGCCCCAAACTTTGAAAAAGCTGGGGGTGGGGGGGACATATTTCTTCTGGCTTGTCCGTTCGTTCGTTCGTTAGTTCGTACGTTCGTCAAACTTTCTTCTGCATAGCATAACTTAAGAACCATGTATGCTAGTGTATTAAAATTTCATATATGGTTTCCTCATGAAAAAATAGTTGACCCGTATTTTTTTTTCTTATCAGAATTATCTCCCCTTTTTGCATTATTTCCCTCTTAATTAAATAACATAGAAATCTCGTTAGCAAGATATCTAAAAAGTTTGAGCTAGAGCCTTGATATTTGGTATACTGATTGGGACTGAGGAGGAAATCACCTGATTAAATTTTCAACAGATTTAATGAAATTTTGTTAGAGTTATTGCTCTTTGCAATTTCTGGGCATTTAATTGTGTTGCTTTCTAGTGCATAGCATAACTTTATAACCACGTATGCTAGTGTTTTGAAATTTCATATATGGATTTCTCATGAAAAAATAGTTGACCCATATTTTTTCTTTTCCGTATTATCTCTCCTTTTTGAGTTATTGCCGTTTAAATTAAATAACATAGAAATCTCGTTAGCAAGATATCTCAGAAAGTATTTTAGTTAGAGCCTTGATATTTGGTATACTGATTTGGACTAAAGAGGAGATAACCTGATGAAATTTTCAACCAATTTAATGAAATTTTGTTAAAGTTATGGCCCTTTGCAATTTCTGGCCATTTATTTGTGTTGCTTTCTAGTGCATAACATAACTTTATAACCATTCAGCTAGTGTTTAGAAATTTCATATATGGATTTCTCATGAAAAAATAGTTGACACATATTTTTTTCTTTTCCGAATTATCTGCCCTTTTTGGGTTATTGCCTCTTTAATTAAATAACATAGAAATCTCGTTAGCAAGATATCTCAGAAAGAATTTTAGCTGGAGCCTTGATATTTGGTGTACTGATTTGGACTTAGGAGGAGATTACCTGATTAAATTTTCAACCAATTTAATGAAATTTTGTTAAAGTTATTGCCCTTTGCAATTCCTGGCCATTTATTTGTGTTGCTTTCTAGTGCATAGCATAACTTTATAATTATGTATGCTAGTGTTTTGAAATTTCATATATGGTTTCCTCACGAAAAAATAGTTGACCGCTGTTTTTTTTTTTTTTTTTTTTTTTCTTATCGGAATTATCTCTGCTTTTCGCGTTATTTCCCTTTTAATTAAATAATACAGAAAGCTTGTCAGCAAGGTATCTCAAATAGTATTTGAGATGGAGCCTTGATATTTGGTATACTGATTAAGAGTGAGGAGGAGATCACTTGATTAAATTTTCAACCAATATAATGACATTTTGTCAGAGTTATGGCCCTTTACAATTTCTGGCCATTTAATTGTGTTGATTTCCTGCGCAAAGAATTTCTTAAGAACTGTGTATGCTAGTGTGTTGAAATTTTATTTATGGTTTCCTCATGAAAAAATAGTTGACCCGTATTTTTTCTTATCTGACTTATCTCCCCTTTTTGCATTTTTCGCATTATTTCGTTTTTGATTAAATAACATAGAAATCTCGTTAGCAAGATACCTCAGAAAGTATTTGACCTATAGCCTTGATATTTGGTATACTGATTGGGACTGAGAAGGAGATCACCCGATTAAATTTTCAACCAATTTAATGAAATTTTGTTTGAGTTATGGCCCTTTACAATTTCTGACCATTTAATTAGGTAGATTTCCTGTGCATAGTAGGATAGGATAGGATAATTTATTTATTAACGTCTCACCAACTTTACATTTACAACAAAATAACACATGTACAGTTAGCATTAAAATGTAAAAGATTGCCGCTCAGTGATTGAGCTATGAGAGACGATATATGTTTAAAATACGACTGTTTATTCTTGCCCGATATCAGCTCCACATCTTATACCCCCATTCCACTAGGCGGCGATTCCGCTACGCTTCAAATTTTTGGTCAAATCGCCATGGATCGTAGCAGAATCGCCAACAGCGCAACAGAAGCGTGATAAGCGTAGTAGAAGCGCATCGGAAGCTTCATGATCGCCACCACACGGCGCTTGTTTTGACCCTGCTCTAAATTTACGTAGCGGAAGCGCCGAGCAGACGAAGCGCAACAGAAGCGTAGTAAAAGCGTAGCGAGAAATTCATGAGCGCAGCCGTATCGTAGCAGAATCGCCAGGATCGTAGCAAGCGCGTAGTCACATCGTATCGACAGCGCGAAGAAATTTGTCCACGATCAAGCTACGCTTCTGCTACGTTCACTGCGTTTACGCTACGCTATATGCGCCCAGGCGACGATCCTGGCGATTCCGCGGCGACTAAACAATTTGCGAAAACCTAACTACTACGCTTCCGCTACGCTTCCACTACGGTCTTGGCGACATGGTTGCGTTCCCTCCACGTTCATGCCACGCTCTTGGCGACTGAACTGCGCTCATGGCGTTTCGCTCCACGACGTTGGCGATCAGTATAAAAGTAGCACGCTTTCATTGCAAATTTCATTCTTTGCTAACGTTCCGAACTGTTCACAGGTAATGCAAGATGACAAATCCCCGTAAACGGAAGGCCAAATCGGTCAAAGCGAAGCCTACAAAACAAACTCAGCCTGAACCTCAGCCGGGGCCATCCCAAACTGATGATTCTGTTTGTCAAGCTGATTCTGACCCTACCCCTCCAGAACTCCAGGCAGAAGGCGAAGTTCAGCCGAATGAAGAAGAGGACAGCTTGGAGGTGGACGAAAGGAGTGGGCTGGCGAAAGAAATCGTCTAAAAGCGCAACAGCAGCGCAGCTACCGCGCCTTGGTCGTAGTAACATCGCAACTACATCGCCGATAGCGTAGACTAAGCGTAGCCTGATCTCCTTCGTCGTAGCGAAAGCGTAGTAGAAACGCCATGAAGAGACCCAAAGCGCCACGGAAGCGCAACAGTATCGCAGCATGAGCGTGACCATCGCAGCGACATCGCAGTAGAAGCGTACTGGAATCGTAGTAGAAACGCAGAAGTTCCAAAAAGTGGCATATGTCGGCGCTTCTACGGCGATTTGAAGAAGCGCCATGATCGCCATGAGCGCAGCGGCATCGCCGTCTAGTGGAATGGGGGTATAACTGACATATCAGACACCATCTGCAGAACAGAGACAGGACAAGACGAAACATTATAACAAACCGCACATGGCAGATATTAATATTGTATACAACTAGCGAATGAATTAAAACAGAATACCTAGGTAAAATAAGACTATGTCTATATAAATGTACAAATATACATTAACTGTACAAGAAGCTACGCCTTTTGTTTAAAATTTGATAACAGGTTTTGGCACTTTCTTTAATTATAGATGGGTCGGATAGAATAAACGATAGTTGCTCATTATCATTTAAACTATAAAAATCATTTAAAATATGTCCTGCTTTACTGAAAAGCTCATTGCGCAAACTGGAGTACTGCGGACAATGAATTAAAACGTGTACCTCATCCTCGACACTTTCTTGACAATTAAAACATTTCTTTCATTAACATTCAATCGCTTATAACGCCCAGTTTCGATTGCTATCGGAGCAGTCCCACTTCTAAATTTGGCTAATGCGCCTCTGTGAGATCTGTTAAAAACACGTGTGCAATAAGTTTCAACTTTAAAATCCTGCTTAAATGTTTTATATAAACGAAGTTTATTTCCCCCGGTACCGGAATGCGAACCATCTCTATTAACATCAGCAACCCATTGTTCTATATAAGTTTGAGTAATGAAAGGTAAAACATTGTTTAATACGCTTGGTTTATTGATGTTATTATCAATGTTACTATATGCTGGAAAACCAGACTCCGTCAGTTTTTTGCCTACCCTAAAATGCCAGTTCTTGCACTGGGAATTCGACTTGGAATTTGACCAGCAGAATATTTTTTTATTCATTCTCATTGCATCCATATTAATACACCGACACCAAAATGTAAGTATAGACTTCCAACATTTTTCTACCATGGGCGTCCAACCTATATCCCCGTTAACAGCGGCATTGGGGGTATATTTTCGTAATACTTAAGAACTATGTATGCTAGTGTTTTGAAATTTCATTTATGGTTTCCTCATGAAAAAATAAAAGACCCGTATTTTTTATCTGACTTATCTCCCCTTTTCGCGTTATTTCCTTTTTAATTAAACAACATAGAAATCTCGTTAGCAAGATATCTCAAAAAGTATTTTAGCTAGAGCCTGAAATTTGGTATTTTGATTTGGGCTGAGGAGGAGATCACCTGATTAAATTTTCAACCAATTTCATGCAATTTTGTTGGAGTGATTGCCCTTTGCATTTTCAGGTCATTTAATTGTGTTTCTTTCTTGTAGCAAGATATTGATGCCCCCAACTTTGAAAAAGTTGGGGGGCATCTTGCTTCTGGCTTGTCCGTTCGTTCGTTCGTTCGTTTGTTCGTTCGTTGGTTCGTACGTTCGTCAAACTTTCTTGTGCATAGCATAACTTTATAACAATGTATCCCAGGGTTTTTAAATTTCATGTATGGATTCCTCATGAAAAAGTAAGTGACCCGTATTTTTTTCTTATCCGAATTATCTGCCCTTTTCGAGTTATTTTCATTTTAATTAAATAACATAGACATTTTGTTAGCAAGATATCTGAAAAAGAATTTGGGCGAGAGCCTTGATATTTGGTACACTGATTGGGATCGAGGAGGAGAATACCTGATTAAATTTTCAACAAATCTAATGAAATTTTGTTAGAGTTATGGTCCTTCGCAATTTCTGGCCATTTAATTGTGTTGCTTTCTGGTGCATAGCATAACTTTATAACCATGTATGCTAGTGTTTTGAAATTTCATATATGGATTTCTCATGAAAAAATTATTGACCAGTACTTTTTTCTTTTCCGAATTATCTCCCCTTTTTGAGTTATTTCCCCTTTAATTAAATAACATAGAAATCTCGTTAGCAAGATATCTCAAAAAGTATTTTAGCTAGAGCCTTTATATTTGGTACACTAATTGGGACTCAGAAGGAGATTACCTGATTAAATTTTTAAGGAATTTGATGGAATTTAGATGGAGTTATGGCCCTTTGAAATTTCTTGCCATTTAATTGTGTTGCTTTCTTGTGCATAGCATAACTTTAGAACCATGTATCCTTGTGTTTTGAAATTTTGTATATGGATTCGTCATGAAAAAATATTTGAATCACATTTTATTCTTATCCGAATTATCTCCCCTTTTCACGTAATTTCCCTTTTAATTAAATAACATAGAAAGCTCGTTAGCAAGATATCTCAAAAAGTATTCTAGCTAGATCCTTGATATTTGGTATACTGATTGGGACTGAGGAGGAGATCACCTGATTATATTTTCAACAAATTTCATGAAATTTTGTAAAGTTATGGCCCTTTGCAATTTCTTACCATTTAATTGTGTTGCTTTCTGGTGCATTGCATAACTTTAGAACCATGTATCCCAGGGTTTTGAAATTTCATGTATGGATTTCTCATGAAAAAAATAGTTGACCCGTATTTTTTTCTTTTCCAAACTATCTCCCCTTTTTGAGTTATTTTCCCTTTAATTAAATAACATAGAAATCTCGTTAGCAAGATATCTCAAAAAGTAGTTGAGCTAGAGCCTTGATATTTGGTATACTGATTTGGACTAAGGAGATTACCTGATTAAAATTTTCAACCAATTCAAGGAAATTTTGTTAGAGTTATGGCCCTTTACAATTTCTGGCCATTTAATTGTTTTGATTTCCTGTTCATAGTATTACTTAAGAACTATGTATGCTAGTGTTTTGAAATTTCATTTATGGTTTCCTCATGAAAAAATAGTTGACCTGTATTGTTTTTTTCTTATCTGACTTATCTCCCCTTTTTGCCTTGTTTCCTTTTAAATTAAATAACATAGAAATCTCGTTAGCAAGATATCTCAAAAAGTATTTGAGCTAGAGCCTTGAAATTTTGTATACTGATTTCGGCTGAGGAGGAAATTACCTGATAAATTTTCAACCAGTTTAATGAAATTTTGTTGGAGTGATTGCCCTTTGCATTTTCAGGTCATTTAATTGTGTTTCTTTCTTGTTGCAAGATATTTAAAAAAACTATTTAAATGGTTGCCTAAAAATTTGGCAGGCTGATTTGGAATGACTAGTATATCGCCTGATTAACATTTGAAAAAAAAATCTGATTTTTTTTTTTTTTTTTTTTTTTTTGCGATAATGGCCTTTAGAAAATGTGGGCATTTATGGACAAGCATATGGTTGGGGGCATAGTGTTTTACAAACACCATTTCTAGTTGTAAAAAGTTTTGTGTATCTAGAAGATTGTAATCCATATATGAAATTTCAAAACGCTACCATACCTGGTTCTAAAGATATGATATGCAAAGTACAAAAGTTACAACGGGCCATAACGTATGAAGTATTTTTCGAAATTTCTTCAAAAAGTTAATCCGGTCATCTACTTAGCACTAGCAATCCAATCGTCAATTTTCAAGCCTCTAGCTTTAATAGATTTTTTAGATATTTTGCTGACACAATTTCATCCCAATGTTTCCACTTAGGCAAGGGGCATAATCCTGAAAAGGAAAAAAAATACGTCTAATCCGAACAGATGTCATTATTCTTTCTTTCCTTTTTTTCCCCTTGTTTTTAGACAATAAGACACGATAGTTCATGTGAGTCGTATGTCTCATTTAATGCGAATCATCACGAAAACACGCCCATATAATTTTGACCCCCATGAACCCCACTTTTATATAGTAAAACTGGGGTTTACAGGGGGTAAACCTTATTTTTCTTATTTCTGCTCAAAATATAGATTGTGGGTACTCGTCTAAAATATAGATTGTGGGTACACGTTAGAACCGCCTCAATGAGGCGGTTCTAACGAGTACCCACAATTTATAATTTAGAACCGCCTCAATGTGGCGGTTCTAACCAGGACCCACAATCTCTATTTTGAGCAGAAATAAGAAAAATATCATAATTTTTTCAGCTTAAAATTTTACTTTTTTCGGCAGTAAAGTTTGCAATGTATTTGTATAGGCGTGTTTTCGTAATGAGTCTGCTACAAAACGGTATTATACAGGAAATGTTTGCAGGACATGACAAACCTTATTTTCTTAGAAAAAAAAATTGAAAAACAAAGTCTCTGCTTAATTTTGCTTGGTGTTTTTAGCTTAAATGTCCGGGATGAATCTATACATTTAATAATAAATAACAACAACACGCCTGAAGATGGCATGATTTTATAACCGATTAAAGACGTCTTAAAGTGTCATATTTTCTTAAACTCCTCCGATAATCTTCAAATACATTTCAAGTTCCAATCAATTTATCTTTTTATTGAGGCAATAATATGTTTAAGTGGATTAAATAAATCCGACACGAGCGTTTTTTATATTTGTTTTTCTTGTCTATTGTGATCGAACCGGTTTTGTTTTTACAGGCATGTCAATATTTTGGTAAGTGACTTCGAAATAAGAAAATAAAACAATATTTCGTTAAAATTAAACTAAATCAGGTTACTCAAAGCTGTTTCGCATAGGGCTTTTAACATGTTTAGAGTGTTCAACCAAAAGGCCACATTTTGTGCGCACCCTATTAAACCTACAAGTATAGCTTTTATAAAAAGCGAGGTCTACGCTTAAGGCACATACAAGTATTAGCTTTTACACGTAGAGATGAAACTGACCACACACGAGTACTGGTAAGCCGTTCAGACGGACTACCCTGCCAAGGCAAAATGATGTGAATCAGACCGTCCAATGCATACAATTTATAAAACTAAGGAAAATATCGAAAAATGCTGGTCCAGTCACCATTTTAGCGCACGGTCGTGAAAGCGTTATGAAAATTGTTCAAGCAAACTGTAATTGGAATCAATGAGTGTTGCTCATAGCAGAAGGCCCGGAGAATCATTGCGAAGTTCTATAAAATACAACAATGTTTTGTGTTCGCGGTGGTGCGATTCTTTATACAATCACGAAAACACGCCTTTATAATTTTGACCCACTTAAACCCATAAAAATATGATAAAACTTGGATTTACAGGGTTAGACATATTGTTCTTATTCCTGCTCCAAACATAGAGTGTGGGTACTTGTTAGACTGCCTCGCCAAGGTGGTTATACGGCGAGGTGGTTCCACATTCTATTTTTTCGAGCGAAAATCAGTTAAAAATATCAGATTTTTTATAAAAAAGTATTCGTTTTTTGGTGACAAAATTTTCAGTTTATTTGAACAGGCGTGTTTTCGTGATATCGAGTGAAAAGATGTGATTCACATTTTTTATCTGATGTTATGGGAAGAATTCTCTATAGAGACACCTGACAGTTCCACTCATCTATGGTAAAACGGCTATGGGTGTTCAAGTCATGTAGGTTCTACTGTATTATGCTGTTTTAATACATTTAAATCTTCTATTTATGCCATAAAAACAATAATTGGTCAATCTTACTTGTACACGTAAGTATCGCCATACTAAGGCGGTAACACCGTGCGTTCGTGCATGCGCGTGCGCGTGTGTTTTTATACGGTCCTTTCAAGATTATTTTACTTATTTCAGGCCGATCGTTAATTAGAGGTTGGTGAAAACCGCAGTACCCGGAGAAAAACCACCGTACGTTCAGATGCAGAATTTGGCGTCTCATATGTGTCCCCAGCCAGGCTCGAACCACAGCGGTGAGAGACCTTATAATTAAGATTCTACGCTCTTACCCACAACGTCACGGATTATTGCTTGTCAGTGTAACTAAGCGGCCCGGCTGGAGTCATACCTGGTCACGAAAACACGCCTATATAATTCTGACCCCCTTGAACCCAACTTTCATGTAGTAAAACGGGGGTTTATAGGGGTAAACCATATTTTTCATCCTAAAATTTTCTTTTTGTCGGCGGTTAGGTTTACAAAGTATTTGTTTGTGCGTGTTGTCGTTCATGCTGGTCTCATATTCCGAAGGCAGGTTTTCTCGTGGCGGGGCCCATATAGGAAGAACAAAATTATTGAGGTTTTCATTACATCACCATTACATTATGAAATGTATATTTTCACTGTCCTAAAACTATTATTTTCTTATCAAAAAAGTGTTACATGCACTTGTGTACACCCCACTTTTCTCAATATAAACTTAGTGGTACATGTATCTATTACACTTTAAAAGATAGTAAAACGGTGCAAGCTCATGGTCTAACATGTCATCTTGTGAAGGACAGATGCCAACAGTAATTCACCCTGGCTCTGCCATCGTTAATTGATATTTTGCAATCCCACCCCTACCCGCTCACCCACTAATTTAATATTAGAATCGCCTCATCGAAGCGATTCAAATTAGTGTGTTTACGGTACATTTTCATGATCATCACGTTAACAAGTCTATGCAATGAACACATTTTAAATCACACTTTATATAGAGAAAAACGGGGTTTGGGGGTTATACACTCTTTCCCTTATTTCCAATCGAAACCATTTTTGCAAAACTGAATTTCCATGTCACCCATCAAGTTTCAGCCCAATTCGACCTTTGCTTCGGGAGGAGATCATTACGAAAACACGCCTATACATTGTAACCTTTATCGTCCAAAAAATGAAAATTTTAAGATGAAAATATTGTGATATTTTTTTATTTCTGCTCAACACATAGATTGTGGGTACTCGTTAGAACCGTCTCGATAGGTTGTGGGTACCCATTAGAACCGGCTCATCGAGTACCCACAATCTATATTTTAGAGCAAAAATAAGAAAAATAAGGTTTACCCCTGTAAATCCAAGTTTTATTATATGACAGTGGGGTTCAGGGGGGACAAAATTATTTAGACGTGTTTTAGTGATGTGTCGTTTGAATAATTTCAAGATGGCGGCCATCTTGATTATCGGAACGGAACGAATTTAGCAGATTTGAATCTCCTTTGGTTCGGGAGATGTCGTTTGAAAAATTTCAAGATGGCCGGAAATCCGAACAGAACCATTTTAGCAAAACTGAATCTCCTTGTCACCAGGATGCCTCCCACTAGGTACATGTATCAGCTTAATCTGATTTCCGGTTCGGGAGATGTCGAAAATGTGAAAAGCTAACGACGGACGGATCGACGGACGACGGACGGACGGACGGACGACAGACAACAGGCCACGGCATACCAGGTGAGCCAACAACAAAAACAACAACAACAACAAACCAGATTTTTTTTATGTTTTTGGCATTTTATGGGTTTAGATCCTTTGCTCATTACAACGACGTCAATGCTACTCCAAAGTACTTCTCATGTAGACTGGTAGCTGATTAGAACCGTTTCATGTCCATAGCGAGGGCCAACAATCTATAGTGTTGATCAGAAATAGCAAATACTTTGCAAATCCTTATGAGGCTTGCGATGCTTACAATGTAAACATTACCAAGTATTACCAACATATGTCATACGTCTAATCTGCTCTTCATTACGAAAACACGCCTATACAAATGCATTGTACTTTTTACCGTCGAAACATAAAAAAATTTAAGACTAAAAATTGTCATATATTTCTTATTTCTACTTTTGAGCAGAAATAAGAAAAATAATGTTTACCCCTGTAATCCCCAGTTTTCTATATAAAAGTGGGGTTAAAGGGGGTCAACATTTTATAGGTGTGTTTTCTTGATGTGATATGTCCGATTTTATTGTTTTAAACCACAGGTATAAGATTAAATAATAAACGCATGAAATGGAGAAATAATTTAATCATGATAAATTAGATTTTATAAAGTTAACAATCTAACAAAATGTGACATCATACGGAAATACAAAACAAAATTCACACACTTTCAACAAAATAAATTCGTGCCGAACTTCGGCCCCCGCCTGTCGGGGCTTGAAGAAATAGATGGGCTGCATTATGCTTCAACGCAGAGCTGAAACGATCCGGACACGAATACTGGTAAACCGCTTAGAGGATCTAAGCCTGCCCAGGTAAAGCGGTGCGAGTGTCGGACTGTCCATGCTTATAAACCCTATTAGTTTCATTTGGCGACAGGGCTTGAGATGTCGTTTCATCTCAATGTTGGCTACTAAAAGTCCCACAAAATTGGAAGCAATGTCTCCAAAATGACCTTTATAGTGTTGATGGGAACGTTAAGCTCAAATCAAACAAAACTGTCTGCCGAACTTAACTTCAAAAATACATCTATCACGTGAACAAGCCCCTGAAATGAACACCCCAAAACCCCACTTAATATAGAAAAAACTGGTGTTTACGGGAGTATACATTATTTTTCTTATTTCTGCTCCAAGACATAGGTTGTGGATACTCGTTAGAACCGCCTCAACGAGGCGGTTCTAACGAGCACCCGCAACCTATATTTGGAGTATAAATAAGAAATATATCCCAGATTTTCATCAGAAAAGTAGCCATTTTTTTATGTGAAAAATGCACTCTGTCGCACGGGTGTGTTATCGTAATGTCAGGAATATAAGTGATGGAACTGATTCAGGTGTTTCCAACCCGGGAGAATCCTGGGGCGATCGCAGCCGAGGCATAGTCGAGGTACCGATCGGGAGAGGAAACCGTAAGCAGATTATTATTCCTGCATACCACAACTCTTTAGAAGAATTTTATTCTCATAACCAATAGCAAACATTACGAAAACACGCCTACACAAATACAGCCAAGCCTGTCTTAGCGGCCACCTCTGATAAGCAAGCAACCTGTCTTAAGCAAGTATGTCTTTGGTTCTTGGAAAAGGAAAAAGCATAAAAATCCACCTGTATTAAGCAAGCACCTGTCTTAAGCAAGCAAATTTTGATTGTCCCTCAGGTGCTTGCTTAATACAGGTTGGACTATACATTGTAAATTTTACCGTTGAAAAAATAAAAACCCGAAAATTTTACGGTGAAAAATTGTAATATTTTTCTTATTTCTGTTCAAAATAAAGATTGTGGGTACTCGTTAGAACTGCCTCATTAAGGCGGTTCTAACGAGTACCCACAATCTATATTTGAGAGCAGAAATAAGAAAAATAAGGTTTACCCCTGAAAACCCCAGTCTTACTATATAAAAGAGGGGTTCAAGGCGATTACGGCTCCCGCACATCGGGGCTTGAAGAAATATATGGGCTGTATGATGCTTCCACGGAGAGCTAAATCCGACCCACACACGAGTTCTGATAAACCACTAAGAGGATCTCAGCCTGCCCAGGCAAAGCGGTGTGAGTGTCGGACCGTGCATGCTTATAAACCCTATTGGTTTCATTCGGCGACAGGGCTTGAGAAGTCATTTCATCTCAATGTCGGGAAAAAGTCCCATAAAATTGGAAGCAACGTCTCCAAAATGACCTTAACAATGTTGACGGGGACGATAAACCTCAAATAAAACAAACAAATCAAGGTGATCAAAATCATATAGGCGTGTTTTCATGATGGCCCGGGTAGGCGGGTAAGAAAAATAATCAATAGCAAAGTTGAGACCATGTTTGCCAGAGGGAAACTTTGATGACTGTCACTTTGTTTTCCTGTATTACCCGCATCTCTCGCTCTCAGAAAAGATATCAACTCTAAACGGAACGGCTTCAACCTCCTCAACACCATTTGTTTTCCGTCTAAGAGTTCCATTCTAACTTATTGCCAAGGAAAACAAATGTTTTTGGAGGAGTTACCACCCATAAAAGGGCATCCCTTTATATGATACCTTTAAAATGAAATATGAACTATTTAATGGGAATGGGTACACCTTCTGGCGTTGCAAATCCTTCGAAAGTATTTTTGTCTCCCATGTCAACTCTCAAAGAAAGTCTTTCCTTTAAGAGTAGACCCCTTTTTCCGTGGGACGGAGCTTATAGAAAAGCGAACAGGAAGTCCCGAAAGTTGTCTCCCTTTGAAAAATGGCGGGAAAATGTGCTAGGTGTTCCCATTCCCCTTAAACAATTTTAAAATGTGAATGATTCCATAATACTTCCAAGTCATTTATAGCTTAGATTGGTTTGTGCATCTACAATTCTAAATAAGTGCATTAATTTGTATCTATGTTTAGAATTAATATAAAACGTTTCCTTTCCAGAAATTAAGTTCATTGACGGTCTACAGAAGATTGGTTGTGAAATTTTACACGATCCCGTTGCTTCACATTACCAAAACACGCCTTTACAAATACATTGTAAACTTTACTGCCGAAAAAATGAAAATTTGTAGATGGAAACTTGTAACAGTTTTCCTATTTCTGCTAAAAATATACATTGGGGCTACTCGTTAGAACCGCCTTATCGAGGCGGTTCTAACGAGTACCCACAAATTATGTTTTTGTGCAGAAATAAGAAAAATAATGTATACCCTTGTAAACCCCAGTTTTACTATATAAAAGTGGGGTTTGAAGGGGTCAAAACAAAATTAAATAGGCGGGTCTTCATGATGATATACAATTTACCCGAACAGAAATAGCCACCCAGTAGGGCGTAGTGAGAGGTTGTTATGGCCAGACCCCTAAATGATGTGTTTCAACTATATATAGTGGCAGAAACTTTATCATAACTTAGATAAATGCCATTTTCGTAATGTATGTGGTGGGCAGCCTAACCCTTGACTTATTATAGCGCCTCGCTTAAATATGAATTAAGAATACAACCTAATAATGGATTCTTCAGATCCGAAGTTTTGATAAATTCCCGATTTATCGGTTGGTTATTTGTCAGATCCTCCGCCTCTACGAGGCGGTTCTAACGAACACCCACAATGTGTGTTTCGAGCCAATATAAGGAAAATAATGTAAACATATGCCCTTGTAAACCCCACTTTCCTCTATATAAAGCGGGGTTTCCTTTATTTCACGGACACGTTAATGTAATGTGACCCGAGGAAAGCAAACAAATATTTTTTTCTTGCTCTCTATGCAATTATATAATTGTACTACGATAAAAATGCAAATGTTCGTAAACCTGAACAAAGAAAAAAAAAAGGTTTTCATATTAGCACTATACTGTCTCAACCTGACTGAAACGCTCTTGAATGAAACACGGGCAAACCAGACATCCATTTGTAACGACGCTTCACATATGATGCAGCTTTATTCATTAGCGTAATGTGATTTCATATTTTTACTTTTGAAACATCACTTTTTTTCGCCTATATAATTTTCATCCGCTTGAACCCCACTTTTATATAGTAAAACTGAGGTTTAAAGGGGGTATACCTTATTTTTCTTATTTCTGCTTTAAAATATAGACTGTGGGTACTCGTTAGAACCGTCTCGATGAGGCGATTCTAATGAGTACCGACAATCTATATTTTGAGCAGAAATAAGAAAAATATCACAATTTTTCACCTGGAAATCTTCATTTTGTCGGTGGTTAAGTTTATAATGTATTTGTATAGTCATGTTTTCGTAATTAAATGTGCTGCATGGTGCTTCTGCGCAGAGCTAAAACTGACCGAACTGGAGAACTTGTAAAGAGCCTATGTCTTGTAAACCCCACATTTTCACAAAAACAACGGTATTTTCCTGGCTGTTCTATACATGGACTTCTTTACCATTATCCTGCTTGATAGGACAACCTCTGCTATTACAAACACCATAGATCCAGATCAGATGGCTTGAAGAAGCCATCTCATCAGGATCTACACTTTATGTCAATTAGTAATCGTTTGCGAATTTCAATGAAATGTTTCACCGAGTGTTAGAATAGCCATTTAGTACCGGAACCCCAAAACGGGTACCTTGGCAAACAGTGGAGGCCCTGATGAGACGCCGCAGGACGCGGCGTCTCATCAGGGCCTACACTTTTTGCAGGAAGATCAGCCATTTTCCAAATCAATTTTGAAGATACCACAACCTGACACCCCTAAATATAGAAATGGACTCCTGTTATATATAAGGAGGAAGATTCCATTTGGTACAAAAAGGGTTAACTGTCATTAAAGGGTGTGGCAAACTTAATATATTCAGCAGGATAATGGTCTGCTTTGTCAGTTTCAACTCGACTGCGTCCAGAGAGAAGGCACCTTCGCGAATGAAAGTTCAGGGAAGATAAAAATCCATCTGCTTAATCAGGATACAGCATTCAATTTCTGTACATTATGTAGATAGTGAAAACTCGGACACTAATCAGAGTCCTCGCTGCGCGTATATCCGAAGACAAATTTTGCTTGGCGCGACCCGACATACCTTTGTGAATGTGTAGTTTCGCACAGACTATGCACTTTTTCACACTTGCACCCAAGAAAATAGACTCTTGACAGACTATGTGTGCACAGGCTGATCTGCGTATTCGCTATCACACGAGATAATGGTGAGCTCAGTTTTACCGCGACATGTATGTTCGAGCACATTACGAAAACACACCCGAGTGACATACTGAATTCTTGTAAGACCCCAAAACAGACATTTTTTCCTGATAAAAATGACTTTCATAGTTCTGTATCAAACGTAGACAATCTGTGCTCGTTTGAACCGCCTCATTGAGCCGGTTCTAACAATGAGGCGGTTCTAAATAGTTTCCCCAATCTATACTTTTAGCGAAAATACTGAAACTAATGTATACACCTGTAAAACCCATTTTTTCGCTAAATGAAGTTGAGTTAACAGGGGTATTTATGTCAAGGATATAAAACGTGATGATGTGCGCACATTGATAAGAAAGGTCAGTCTGCGCAACAAGTTAATCAGAAGACAAGTTTTTCCTGTCAGCCTGAAGACATTCCCAACACCGTGCATAGGCAACACCCTGCTCAGTCTCGTTGAGTGCACATGCTTGATATCACATTGTCGGTTGGCGCAGTCCACCGGATAAGACATCTAAAAGCCACTCTGTAACTCGAACAAACGTCACTAAGCAACAATAACTTGGTGACCCGACTGAAAATCACCAGACAACATGTGAGTATGAGCCGGAACTGGAAACATGTCTGCAGTTGTCTTCTCCTCCCCGTGTTGTGTCTCTAGGTGGCGCCTCATATCCACCTTCCGCTGGAACGCTCGTCCACATTTTGTGCAACAGAATGGCTTGAAGCCTGTGTGTTTTCGGCAGTGGGTGATGAGGTTTGATGACTGACTAAACGCTTTACCACAGTGAGTGCATTTATACGGTTTCTCACCTGAAAACAGAAACAGTAAAGTTAAGTACATGTATTCATAGACGTAACCAGACCATAACAGGTTTACATTCACCTAGGACAACTGTCGGCCTCGGTAGCTCAGTCGGATGCGCGTCTGACTGGTGATCAGAAGGACGCGGGTTCGATACCTGCCGGGGTCGGCAACATTCTTTCTTGAATATTGATCATGAAATCTTTTCTATGGTCATTCACTCAAGAAGGGCAGTTGTCAGTTTCTTGAATGAATGTGCACTGTACTGGTTAACCGCTCACGTATAAGCATGCCCAGGAAAAGTGTGGATAGATAAACTGACCGGCTAAAATGACCTAAAATAGTGTTAACTGGGCCATTAAACTTAAAGCAAGTAGATAGCGTGTTGATAACACGGACGTGAAATATGTCACACAGTGCTAATGTTTGCTTCTACTCTGAAGACGGACGCGTTAAAAATGAGAAGCGCAATTTTCAGCTCATAGTTGCATAAAATGAATAATTCTGATAACCCAACTTTATATAAAGAAAGTGGGATTTACTCGGGTTACTATCTTCTTTGGTTTTGCTCAAAAACAAAGAGTGTTGTTACTGGTTAGAATGACGCAGTTCTAACGATCACCCATAATTTATATTCAAAGCAGAAATAAGAAATATATCACATATTTCCGTCAGAAAAAAAAAAAAACAATTTGTAGAAACATAATCAAAGTACTGACAGCACTGGTTGGTCGACTCAGTGTAGCTGGAAAATGGTCCTGAACGGAGACTAACATGTATACTGTTTCTTTTAACCCTTTATTGCCTGTACTGTTAGCAAACAGCCTATACTTGTTCAGACGCTGCGTTCTACGATGATTTTTATTATCCCCATTACGCTAAAATCCCCGAGCGATATAGTGCATTTTTTCACATCTCCAAAATGGCTACTTTTCTTATGCAAATCCGTGATATTTTTCTTGTTCACAATGCAAACATAGGTTGTTGGTGCTCGTTAGAACCGCCTCACCTATGTCTTGGAGCAGAAATTAGAAAAATGTATACCACATTAAACCCCAGTTTTCTCTATATAAAGTAGGGTTTAAGGGGGTCTCATTTCACGGACTTGTTCACATGATGCAGTCCAGTTTTATAGATAACCTTCTAACGCAACACTGACCTCACAACGGTAAGAATAACGGGGCTGTTTTCTATCAATACATCACGAAAACACGCCTATATAATTTTGACCCCCTTGAATATGTTCTATAAAAGGGTTATCCTTTGGAAACAAGGAATACACTACAGAAGTGAAAAATATGGAGTGTACATGTTTTCTGGGCCAGACAAGCTAGTTTCGGCCAATCAGACCTCATCAGTGACCCTCAGATATTTTATATAGTAAAACTGGGGTTTCCGGGGGGGGGGGGTATACCTTATTTTTCTTATTTCTGCTCTAAAATATAGATTGTGGGTACTCGTTAGAACCGCCTCGATGAGGCGGTTCTAACGTGTGCCCACAATCTATATTTTGAGCAGAAATAAGAAAAATATCACAATTTTTCATCCTAAAATGTTCATTTTTTCGGCGATGAAGGTGGCAATGTATTTGTATAGGCATGTTTGCGTAATGATTGTTCACTCTATTCATCACGAAAACACGCCTATATAATTTTTACCGCTTTGAACTCCACTTTTATATAGTAAAACTGGGGATTACGGGGTATACCTTATTTGCTTATTTCCGCTCTAAAATATAGATTGCGGGTACTCGCTAGAATCCACAATCTATATTTTGAGCAGAAATAAGAAAATTATTACAATCTTTTTATCTTAACATGTTCGTGTTTTTTTTTTTTTTTCGGTGGTCATAATGTCATTTGTATAACCGTGTTTTCGTAATGTTCCTACAATTCGGTGATAGTCAAGTGGACAGCGACGACGAAAAGCTACTGTACTTAGTAAATTTGGGTCGATTATTTGGTCGATTGAGCAATATCTCCCATGTTTGTTTTTATCCTCAACCCGAAATCGCGTTTCATTTCTCATGATTCTTTGTTTTCATCTGAGAGCAATAAACCGCAAATTTTCCAATGACCAAAAGTGGCAGTTTACCGTAGGAAAGTGAGAATACGAAGAATCGAGATAATTTTATTATGTCGAGTTCTAATATGTGATCTAAAGAGCATGTTTAGCTTGATAAGATCAAGTAGCTGCCTTAATTCGGCCAAATCGAATCATGTCTCAAATATCATGTACTTGGGAAAAATCAAATCGGAGTAAATCTGACAAATGAATAATGCTTCCTGCAAATCCACAGAATTATTGCTGATTTCTGGTGTTTGTTTTCTATCATACAAGATAAGTTGACAAATCAGTGTTTCACAAGTCCAATGTTACGCTAGGACAAATTTGATAAATATCGAAATTCCCATACAAGGACTCGTGAACACCACGAAAACACGCCTCATTACGATCAAACACCCATGCGACAAAGTGCATTTTTTCACATCTCCAAAATGGTTACTTTTCTGGTGAAAATCCATGATATTTTTCTCATTTATACTGCAAACATAGGTTATGGGTGCTCGTTAGAACCGCCTCAATGAGGCGGTTCTAACGAGTACCCACAACCTATGTCTTGGAGTAAAAATTAGAAAAATAATGTTTATCCCCGTAGACCCCAGTTTTCTCTATACAAAGTGGGGTGTACGGGGGTGTTCATTTCACGGACTTGTTCACGTGATGTATACATAATAGTATTTGTCTGACCCCCTCCAACCCGACTTTTATATAGTAAAACTGGGGTTTACAGGGGTAAACCTTGTTTTTTCTTATTTCCGTATATTTTTCAGCAGAAAAAAATATCACATTTTTTATCTAAAAGTTTTTGTTTTGTTTTTTTTTGCGGTAAAATTTAAAATGTATTTGTTCACACCAGGAGAACACACCTATATAATTTTGAATCCCTTGAACCCCACTTTTATATAGTAAACTTGGATTTTCAGGTGAAAACCTTATCTTTCTTATTTCTGCTTTAAAATATAGATAAATTAACGTGTACCCACAATCTATATTTTGAGCAGAAATAAGAAAGATATCACAATTTTTTATTCGAAAGTTTTCGTTTCACCGGCGGTAAAATTTACAACGTATTTGTACAGGCGTAAGACACTTATTAATATGGGAAATACCAAAATTAGCATCTTAACTTGAAAAATTGTATTGTTCACACATTCATATATTTAGTACTGATATTCCAGAAATTATGGTCTGGTCGCTATTAATTTTAGACTACATTTTCCATGAGCACTGACACTACACATAAGAAACGCCGTTTATAAATTCTCATCATGTGAAACAGTCCGTGAAATGAACACCCCACAAAACCCCACTTTGTATAGAGAAGACTGGGGTTTACGGGGTTATACCATATTTTTGTTATTTCTGCTCTAACATATAGGTTGTGGGTACTCATTAGAACCGGTTCAATGAGGCGGTTCTAACGAGCACCAGCAACCTATGTTTGCAATACAAATAAGAAACATATCACGGATTTTCATCAGAAATGTAGCCATTTTGGAGATGTGAAAACTGCACTATGTCGCACGGGTGTGTTAACGTATTGTCTACAAATGCACCAGATACATGTACATACACGCACATCAACTGTATCTAAAAGGCAGGTCCCTCTAGCCTTTGTTATGACACAATCTGTGTTATTCTGAGAAAACCACCTAAAGCCAACTCTCTGTCCAAAGTTTACGTATGAGATTGTTTACATTATTTTGCTGATCAATGCTTGTAAATCAAATATCAGAAATGACTTCAACGTTAGCTCTGGGATGGTTTGAAAATCCCCATCACTGTCGTACATAAGCAATTTAATTTAGCAGTCAGCGCTCTAGTCTGTAATTACGCGCTGCGCTCTGCCTATTGTCTAATAAAATGACCAGCCCATAGGTCCCATAGGAAGTTGTCAAATAATTACAAGATTAGAAGAATTATTGTGTTAGCAATTTAAACACCCCTTGGTTAGCTTAGATGACAGATCGGAAATATTTCATTACGCTTGCAAATGAAACAGGACCGGATTTATGTAGATTTCTTCATTTCCTATTCCGAGTCTCGGAGAAGCTCGCCTGTTACTACACCAGATCACGATCGAGGTGCGAAAGCAATTTAGTTTTCCTTCAATCACATTGATTGAATTTTCTCAAATCTGTGGAACCACGTGCACACTATTGGCCACGAGGTGCATCTTTTCGCAAATATAGAAATCATTTTTGTCAGTTAAAGACGGACCGCTTACTGTAATATTAAATATGCATGATGAATTATGAATTTCCTTTAAATATCTGTTTCAAGAAAGTTTTGCTTCTGAATTTGACACGGATGCGATCAACTTAAACTAATAGTGAATCTGGTCACGCACGTACAATTTCTGTTTGATAATTCACCATTAGAAAATGGTTAAATCGTTTATATAAAAATGTGTGTGAGACATTTCGCATTACGAAAACACGCCTACGCAAATACATTGACACATTTATCGCCGAAAAAATGAAAATTTTCGGATGAAAAATTGTGATATTTTTCTTATTTTTCTCAAAATATAGATTGTGGGTACTCGTAGAACCGCCTTTAAAAGTGGGGTTAGAAGGGGTCAAAATTTTATAGGCGTGTTTCCGTGATGGCTTCGCATTCAGTGTCGCACGAATAATTATACACTGACAACATTCTGAATGCTGGCAGGGAAAACGGTCCGGGGACATTCGTTTACCCTTAACCTTTGACATGCTGAATATTTCAATGCATTGCACTCCTCCTCGATTTCCAGCCATTAGTGTTGCATGATTTCAATTTTAACCATGGATTCAGTAGCAGGATAGAAAACAGTATAGATCCTGATCAGCTGGCTTCTCAGAAGTCAGCTGATCTGGATCTATACTGTTATAGATCCTGATCAGCTGGCTTCTTAGAAGCCAGCTGATCTGGATCTATACTGTTTAAAAAAAAAACAGGTATTTCCGGGTTCAGCATGGTAAGTGTTAAATTCCTGTACTGTGAGCAAATAGTATAGGCCCGTTCTAGGACGTCTGATCTAGGTGTACACTGTTTGCTAAACCCAACAGCGCGGCAATTTTCTATTAATAACCACGACCTGGATGTCCTACAAATCAGTGATAGTCACGTGGACATCAGCACTGAGTAGCTTCTGTGCGTAGTAATTTGTGTCACTGTCGAACATTAATGGGGCAATGAACATGATGAAATTTGCTCTAAACATGGGTAGTTCTGACCAAATCATAACTCAAGGTAAAGAAACAGAATGGTGATAATTTAGGGATATCTCAAATTAAATAGTGTTTTTTATGTTTTTTTTTTTTTTTATTAATATTATTCTGGTTTTACGGCCCTTTCAAGATTATTTCACTCATATCGAGCCGATCGTTAATCAGAGGTGGGCGAAAACCGGAGTACCCGGACAAAAACCACCTGACCTTCCGTTGCAGAACTTGGCGTCTCACATGTGACCCTAGCGAGGTTCAAATCACAGGGGTGAGAGACGTAATGAATAAGAGTCAGCACTCTTATCCACTAGGCCACGGAGGCCCGTATGAAATGGTTGTATTGCCATTTAGAGTCGCCTCGGTGAGTCGTTTTAATGAGTACACACACTATACAGTTTCAAGATAAGTAACAAACCCCTGTCCCAAATGTCACTAAATATTTGTTATCTGGTGCTATAAAAAGAATTCTCTAAGAACGAGTTTGTCCGCTCCGGGGAACGGGAGGTCACGGGTTCGATCCCGGGCCGCGACATACCAAAGTCGTTAAAAATGGTACTAGCTGCTCCTCGCTTGGCACTCACATTTACGGGGTAGAGCTAGGACTGGTCGACCCAGTGTCAGGATAATGTGACTGGGTATGGTATCATGTAATGAGTCTGGGACATGATACTTCAGTGAGGCAGCACTATAAAAGTGAGCATTGAGCTCCCTGTCGCAACCAGACACCGTCGTGATATATCTGAAAAATTGTTGAAAGCGACGTTAAACCCGAATTCACACACACACACACACACACACACACACACACACACACACACACACACACACACACACACACACACACACACACACACACACACACTAAGAACGAGTAGGAATCAGTCAAAGTAAATGAGCCACGGGTGTTCAGTCATTGACGAGTCACAGTATTTTTATTCACGCTTACTGGTAGTGAACATGTTACGACAAGATTACCGTTGACGCAAAGGATTACGATACCACACCCGTGCGACATAGTGTATTTTTCTCATCCCCAAAATGGCTACTTTTCTGGTGGAAATCTGTGATATTTTACTTCTTTTTACTGCAAACATAGGTTGTGGGTGCTCGTTAGAACCGCCTCGTTGAATACCCACAACCTATGTCTTGGAGCGTTAAAGAAGAAAATATTGTTTACATCCGTAAACCCCAGTTTTCTCTATATAAACATAAACATTTTATGCTTAGTTTGTGCAATATGCTAAGTTTGTGAATGATTCGCCGGAGTTTACACATCGATAAAATCAAACAAAAATGGTTTTCATTCTTTAAATTCCAACTTTGCCATCGAAATGTTAAAAATTCCACCACAATGGTAAGTTTCAGAAATTCTTTCGAAAGTACCAACGGCCACGGTGGAATCATTATTCAGTTAGAAGCTGCCATCTTTGAAAAAACCAAAGAGAAAAAAAACGTCATCTTTAAATCAAGTTTATTGGTCTTCTAACATTTACATTTTCAATAGTTTAGTAGAACCCTTTAAGGAATAGATGATGATGATCATCATCATCATCAGCAGCAGCGGCAGCAGCAGCAGTGTCACCGATGATGATGTGCACTGTTACATACATGTATAGGTATCAAGTTTGTCATTAGTCCTAATTTAAAAGATGAGAGTTCAAACTTAAAAACTATTAATCTTATTTTTTTGTGCTTTTTCAAATGTAATTTCACTTGACTGAATAACCTCGGTTTCATTTACACGGTACTCGAGCTCTAACGACGAGTCAATGAAATTAACGCGCACGCCTTGAACCTGGGGCGACAAATTAGCACAAGATCATGTGATATTGCTCAACAATAATTGGTTAATAATACAAACTGGCTGCTAATCGTCTTTTATTAGCGACAGAAATTGTTTTAGAGATGACCTTTAAATCAGATAGAAGCATTCAAGGGAATGTATTAAGATTTAGATGATCGCTGAAGGGAAGGAAGTCGGTAGAAAACAAAGGGAAACATCGCACATGAAAAGTAATATTTCGTAAAAGGTAAAGCGGAGGCTGACAATGCTCTCTCTTGAAAGGCAAAATGGGAAAAATCTTAATATCTTAGTAGGTCGGACTGATCGGGCTTGTTGAAACAGTCGCATTACCAGTTCAGTAAGTTTTGAAGCTGAAGTGGTGACAAACGGACGGACGGACAAACAGAAGACAGACAACCAGCCTATAATTTCGTGTTGTGCTACTGTAGAATAAAATCCCAGTCTGACTTATGAAGGAAATAATTTTCTTCCGGGCCAAGTTAGTCAGACAGACGGACGCATGAAGCGATAGCTGACACAATGATCCCAGGTTCGTTTCTCTGCATGTGGTGATACGGGGTCGGGCCCGAGGAAAAAGGAAGTAATATTTTAACTTTTAATGAACATGAAATTGCTACGAAATTATGCTTTGTTTATTTCATATATTACTGAAAACTGTTTTAGCAGCTGAATTAATAAGGATAATGAGCCTCAAGTGGGCCCAGTCGGGTATGAAATTTATAAGTGTGCCCATCTTATATGGGCAGTGGTCCGTTAGAGGGCCAAGAGGAAGGGATTTATTCAGTCAGATTGCTGACAAACTTTCATAATCATGTCTTCGAAAGCACTAAATAGAAAATCAAATGGATAAGATGCGCACACAAGTTCAGGATCTGAGAAATTTAAAAATGAATCATGAAGATAGTCGATTTACATTGGAACAACAAGTTTCTTGCAAAGGGGTTAATACAATAATCCTTTCATACTGTCACAGATCTAGGCAATGATCCGTTTGCCAAAAAAAAATCCAAATTTTGATGGCTTAGTTGAACGATTCAATTGTTCACTGAAATGTGCTGAGATCATTCGCAGCCGAAAATCCGCAGAATGGGGACGATTATCTCCCGTACATTCCTATGACATATCGAGCTACTCAATACAAAATTTCTGACAAAAAGATGTTGTTTTATTGCAAGAACACTAGAAGTTTAACTCATGCTCAGCTTACTGACTATAACAGATTAAAATCTATTTTGTCAGATGGGTATGGCTCAAAAGGAAAATCCTAGTCACGGCACCAAACTGTAGTAGGCAGAACAGTTTCAACAAGCCCGATCAGTCATGCCTACTACAATACAATAGTTGAAGCAATAGTGAAAGAATGCTCTTATTTGTGTGTGTTTGTGTGGGCGGTATGGGGGAGGGGGTGTTCATATTCGTATAATCTGTAATGCATTAAGTCGCTTAATTCGTAGCAAAAACCAAGAAAAATGTAATTCTTAGTGTTTGGACCATTATATATGTGCAGCCCAATTTGAGTTACATACAAACGATTTTGCATGAAGCTTACAAAAGGACGCAATGTATGGCAGATATCCCCGACGATTATAATAACTTCATATAAGGTATGTCCAAGCCTGTGTACAGTTTGGATGTATCTGAGCCTTCCTCTAGCACAAACAGCCTTCTGAAGCTCTGTAGTCGAAATTCAATTTCCCCGGTTTCGGTTACAAATGTGTATATAACACGTGGCTTTTGAAAACATTTTTCTGAGGCATTGTTATGGTGCCAATATGTATTTTAGAGAGAGTTTCATACAAGAAGAATGCATCAGCTGGTTCGCTACATTATTTAGAATGCTTGGCCCCGAGCTTTGTCACGAGTTCCAATTGCTTGTCCCGGATCATCTAATGAAAATCTCATACTACACAATATGACATAATTCAAAATAATTCAATATGGCCGTGCCCATTTTACCAAGGAAAATCACATTATTGATCTGTTGGAGAAACAGATATGTACACCAATGTTAACATGATGACACTGTCTGGGGTCTCTGTTATCATGTTGTTGTTTTTTAACTATTTTGATGTTCGCAAGAATGGATTAAAGGCTTTATTATTATCATCATTATTATTATTTGTAGAAGTATTATTTCTTAACGCTTTTCCTGCTAAATAAATTAAATTGCCACATCCATTTCCGACTATCAACCAAACTAATTACATTATAAAATGTATTCATTCAAAGTCACAACCGGATACAGTGTAGATCCTGATTAGAATAGACTTCTCTGTTTGCATGTGCTAAGCTTGACAAGGGTTAAGAGGCAAATGAGTACATCAAAGCAACGCATATGAAAAATGCTCTTTCTTGTGGCGGAACCAACACCCTATTGTGTAAGGTAGTAAGACTCTTTCAAATTATGTACAGAGTACTGGTTAAGGTGCTGATGTGTCAGACAGTGCGAATGGTACATCAAGTTCTCTCATGACGTGAGCCGTCAGGTGAAGTGCCATCGGGTGCAAACCCCACTTTATGTAGAGTGAAGTATTAAATGTTACACATTTTCCCATATTTTTGCTCAAAAACATAGATTGTTGGGATTCGTTAGACCCGGCTCATCGAGGCGTTTCTAACGACAATGCATGTTTGAGTTAGAAATAAGAAAACAATAGTTCGGCGCAGTTTTAACACACGGTGTGATACCGTATTATAAACGAGACAACATACCTGTATGTATATATGTGTGTTTCTTCATGTCTGACTTCTGGTGAAATCTTTTGCCACAGTACGGACAGGGATACGGTCTTGTATCGCTGCAAATAAATAAATGCATAAATAATAAATAAATTTGAAAATAAAATCTTATAAATTTAGACACAAAGACAATCACGTTGACAAGTCCGTGGAATGAACATCCGGGAAATCCCCATTTATATGAGAAAAAAAAACAACTGGTAATTAGATGGGTATATGTCATTTTTCTTGTTATTCCTCAAAACCATAGAATGTGGCTACTCGTTAAAACCGCCTCGTATTCGGTTCTAACAAGAACCAACAATCTTTGTCTTGACTAGGAATAAGAAAAATATCAAACAATTTTATCTGAAAAACGCTACTTCAAGAAAGTAAGAAAGAAACTATTTTCCCACACGTCATCGTCAATCTAATTTTCACCTGAGATACTTTCAGCTATTTGGTACACGTAAAAGCGGGTTAATGTTCAGGACTTCTTTTCTGTTTACCTGTAGTCAAAGTAGGTGTGAAACTAAGGGGGCGGGCTGGGGGGCGTGGAGTCTTCTCAGGAACAAATTCTCATTTTAATAGTAGATTCTTAAGACAATATTTTAAGTGGATTAGCCATTCCCCGATAATGGAATCTCATGTGACGAACGCCAAGAATGAACATCTAGGATAATGATATTTTTAGTAATTTTTACTAGTATTTTAACTGCATTGGTTGATTCGAAACTTGGAATGGAAAACCAGTTGATTCGAAACTTGGAAAGGAAAACCTTCTAATAACTTGATTCTTTGTTAAAATAACTGTTGTTTGTTTGCTTGTTTGTAGTTTAACGATACAGTCTAAACAATTTAAGTTATATTTTGTCTCCTCTGAGCGTATTTGCTAGAAGACCCATTTTCGCTTGACGCCGTCCAGTTATCATGTACTCATCTGCTAATGTGGCTTCTTGTATATCTCTACACTCAAAAGCATTTTTGATGAACATTTTTTCTTATTTCCAGTCCAAACATAGATTGTGTGTACTCGTTAGAACCGCCTCATTGAGGCGGTTTCTTACGAGTACCTACAAGCTATAGTAGTCGCAGATAAGATTGACTAGGCGGAGCTATCGTTTGTACCTGCCTTAGGAATATTCCATTAACAAACAGGTAAACCAAGTCACCCGATTTTGTGAATTCAACTGTAACAAAAGCATAGCTGTGGCGTATATGACCATTTCGTCCGTTTGTAGAAAGCGTGCGAAAGGCACTCTACCGAATCTTCTGGTGGACTAAGCGAATTTGACATATACTGACAACACCTGAATAGCTCCGCCTAGTCAATCTTATCTGCGACTACTATACGTTATGAGCAAAAATAAGAAACATAATTGATAACCTAGCAAATCCCAATTTCCTCTCTATATATAATGGGGCATACAGAGGTGCTCGTTACGGACTTATCGACGTATTGCTTTGAAACTTACCTGTGAATTAGCAGATGTGTAGACAACGTTGAGGACCTTTTGAAGCACTTTCCACACTGTTGACATGAAAAACTCTTTTCCTGTGTATGCACTGCCCTGTGCTGATTGAGGCTTACTGAATGCCCGAAAGTCTTGGAACAAATGTCACACTCGTATGGACGCTTGCCACTGTGCGTCCGTCTAACATGGACCTCTAGTCCGTGTGGCGTGTTAAACTGCTTCAAACATTTAACACATTCGTAAGATCCTTTCTCAAAACCGACGAAGCCGTCTTCAGTTTGGCGACTGCTCACGTCGTATCCTGTAACATAACCGGTGATATTCTTTGCGGCGCATAAGAACGGGTACAGCCTTGGGTCCGACCAGAAGTTGGTCCTGGACAAGGCGAAAAGGTTGAAGGGTGACCTGTACATGTTTTGGATGATATTATAGCGATATATATCAGCCAGACAGAATCCTTTCTGTTCTTTCGCCGTAGTCTGTTGAGGAACTGGTTCTTCTGAAAACAAAAATGGACAAACATACAGTTAGGTATATGGCCGTTAAAAATGTATTTAAAATGAGTGGATGAAAATCGATGGGAGGTAACTGTTTCAAAATAAGTTTTTACCATCGTCAATAAGGGAGTATTCTTTTCGTCTTGTTTCTTTTGCCTTATCATCAGTGATGTACCTTATAGTCACTCCAGATTTGCAGATGAAAGTTTACACAGAGTACTTAATTACGGCAAGGTACGAACGCAATGTGTTTCTACTCGGTGTAAATTTTGTAGGCAGCACAGTGTGGCTCTACACGGCACTCACTGAAGAACTTAAATGACTGGTATACCTGGTTGCCAACGCACTTGCTGTCAATTTTACAAGCGTTCGTATGTTATTTGCATGAATTGCCTCGCAAGGCAAAACAGAAAAGGACGATGTAGCTCTGATTTACCATATACCGCACCCGCTAAATTCTACCCACTGCTACTTGTAAGTATGTTCCATTTTCCAGTTTTGATAAGTACAATCAGGATAACAATCTGTGTTAAATCCAGCATTCTTTCACACCTTCACAACTGACTTGTTTTCTGAAAATGTGCGATATTTTCTTATTTTTGCTGCGAATATAAATTGTGCGTGCGAGCTAGAACTGGCTGCTAGAACCGCATAAATAAGCGGTTCTTACGAGTGCCCACAATCTATGTTTTAGCAAGATTTAACCCCTGTCCTTCTGAGCCCGGATATGTCTTATCTTTCAAACAATGTAGATCTAGATCAGATGGCTTCTTCAGAAGCCATCTGATCAGGATCTTCATTGTCATTCAGCTTATGAATTTATTGCAATGATTTGCATCAAGAAATCTGATTGGTTGATAAGCAGTGTCGGGTGTGGCGTATTTCAATATTCAGCAGGTCAAGGGTTAAGGAAACAACGGATATCATTGCAATCCCCACTTTTCTACATCAAGTTGGATTTAAAAAGGGTTTTCACTACACTGACATCACAATATTGACTAAACATTGATTGAATGTTGCATGAAGATTATTTGGCCTTCCGGGTTAAATTTGCTTGCTCACCATGTTCATCTTTAACCGCTGTATCCCTGTCGTCTTCACTAAGCCAAGGTCTGAAAGCATTAAACGTGTGTTTCTCTCCCATTTTCTCTTCAGGTTTACAGTCTTCATCTTGTTCTGACTTAAAGTCAAGACTTCTCGGTTCACACTGACTGTCAGTCTGTCTCAGTGATACCATAGCCATATGGCCTTGGAGTGGAGAGGGTAATAATAGGTTCGTTGTTGAACAGCGCGGGGATAGGGACAGGTTCATTGCAGTATCCGGCAAGCTCAGCGGAGTGTCAGACTCTGGAAAATAAATAAATAAATAAATAAATGAATACTCTTGTTATCTCAATCTCCAAGGGTTTGGAATAACTGTATATTGAGATGAAAGAATTTGAAAACTAAGGAACATAATTATAGCAAAACTGACATAACTGTGCACAAAATTTAGTTTGACTTAAGCCATTGCTTGAGATATCAGAGTTTGAGATAACAGGAGTCTACTATAAATAAACAAATAAATAAATAAATAAATACTAATTTCAGTTGTGCAATGTGCAGTTTGGGTCGATTGATAAACAAACGACCGAAAAATGATATTTTCATTAAAATATTTGATGTTTGTGTTTTTTCTGTTGCAGGCATTGTTAAGCATACCTTCCATATGTTGTGATTAGAAATAACGAAAATAGAGTGTATCGTTTAAACACTACTTTTCTTTTTAAAAAGTGGGATTTACAATGTTGGGGTCATCATTTTACTGACTTGTGATGTTGATAATGTAATGGGTTTCTGCGGAACAATAAGCACAGTCATGCTCTTACTGGAATCAGTGTAGATACGGATGAGATGGCTTCTGAATCTGGTCAGTATGCATTACGAAAACACGCCTATACAAATACATTGTAAACGTGACCGCGGAAAATACGAATATTTTAAGATGAAAAATTGTGACATTTTTCTTATTTCTGCTCAAAATATAGATTGTGGGTACTCGTAAGAACCGCCTCAGAAATAAGAAAATTAAGGGTTACCCCTGTAAACCCCAATTTCACTATATAAAAGTGGGGTTAAAGGGGGTCAAAATTATGTAGGCATGTTTTCGTGACGGTATTTTGTTCGACCATCAGTTCGTGCATTTGTAAAAAAAAAAAAAAAAAAAAAAAAAAAACATGTATACAAAAAAAATGCCTAGGAAAAGCCGCAATCAAGGAAGAATAACTAATCATTACGAGAACACGCCTATACAAATACACTGTGACCTTTATCACCGAAAAAATGAACATTTTAAGATGAAAAATTGTGATATTTTTCTTATTTCTGCTCAAAATATAGATTGTGGGTACTCGTTAGAACCGCCCATGAGGCGGTTCTAACGAGTACCCACAATCTATATTTTAGAGCAGAAATAAGAAAAATAGGGTTTACCCCTGTAAACCCTAAACCCCAGTTTCGCTATATAAAAGTGGGGTTCAAGGTGGTCAAAATTATATAGACGTGTTTTTGTGATAAATGAGGAAAACATAAAAAGGAAAAACGAACCCAAACCAGCTCCCTTTGATCATGACGCAACAGGCACAATTAATGAAAATTAAATAAAAAATAATAAAAATAAACAGCCATAAGTACGTTTAAATTACAGTAAGGGATCTGATTGGTTGATAGTCAGAATGGGTGTGGCTTAATTAATTAAACAGAGTGGCTATTGACAGGCGTCTTTAAATAGCCAATAATAATAATAATAATAATAATAACGTTAAATTCTGTAAATAGCCGATTTTCGCAAAATTTTCTGCTAGATTGTTAGTACTCGTTTGAACCGTCTCGATGAATTCGTTATTAAGTTAACCAAACAAAGCACTGCAATTTGAATATGCAAGAAGAGTTTTCAATTGTAATTAATTTATTTAACAGGACATAAGATAAGGCGACTCTAACGTGTTTTATACTGGCTGCTCTGTCCTGTATATCCGCAATGTGTTTTTGAAAAAAAAAAGCAATGCTTCAATATGCAAAGTAAACACCATTTGTCCCTGTTCCTAAAATTGTTAACTCGAATGCAAGCAAAGTGTCTCGGAATCTGTTGTTTTACCACGCGATTTTGAGATATTAAATAAATCTGAGACTCCAACAGAGAAGAATAACGAAATGAAAATATGTATTTTATCTAGAAGAAAAACAAATCCTTTTTATTGAGGTACTTTATATTCTAAAGCGGAGCTATTAAATCTTTATTGCGTATGAAGAAATAATAAAACAGTTACATATAAGCCAATAAAAACACTGTACAGACTAGTTAATCGGAAATAATAATTCTTTCAAAATTAGGCAATTGTCCTACATATGCCATGCAATGGAATACACAATACAGTAGAATTCCTGTATTAAGACCACCTTTGGGACTGTTCAAAAGTGGTCTTGAAGACCACTTTTGAACAGTCCCAAAGGTGGTCCCTCACCAGAGGACACTGTGGCTAGAAAAGATAAAGAAATATTAAGTGCTCCCTTCAAAATAAGCTTCTAAAAGCAGATTTAGTCTTAATTTTAGGTGGTCTTAATAGCGGAATTTCTCTGTACTTTATGCTTACAAGTTTCTGTTCGGCCCAAAACTATTGCGGTTACTCGTTAAATCCGCCTCATCGAGGCGGTTGTAACGAGCGCCAACAATCCGTATCATGGAGGCGGTCCTTACGAGCACCAACAATATGTTTGGTTTTGATTGTTTGATTTGAGGTTTAACATCCCCGTCAACACTGTAAATGTCATTTGGAGACGTTGCTTTCAATTTTGTGGGACTTTTACCCGACATTGAGATGAAATGACTTCTCAAGCCCTGTCGCCCAATGAAACCATTAGGGTTTATAAGCATAGACGGGCCGACTCGCACCGCTTTGCCTGGGCAGGCTTAGATCCTCTAAGCTGTTTACCAGTACTCGTGTGCAGGTCGATTTCAGCTCTGCGTGGAAGCATCATGCAGCCCATCTATTTCTTCAAGCCCCGATGGGCGGGAGCCGACAATATGTTTGGTGGAAAGATGAGAAAATTGGCGTTTTTTTTTTTCAGAGGGGAAAAAGGGTCAGTTTTAGAGCCCTACAAGAACTACAAGAAAGCAGTGATCTCACATAATGTGTTAATCTAACGGAGAAAGTAATCCTACTGATTCACAGGGTTACACTGTAACAAGTCCGTGTGATGAACACTCCTTTAAACCTCACTTTATATCATCGCGCAAACAAGCCTATATAATTTTGACCCCCTTGAACCCCACTTTTATGTAGAAAAACTGGGGCTTACAGGGGTAAAATTTATTTTTCTTATTTCTGCTCATAATCATAGAGTGTGGGTACTCGTTAGAACCGCCTCGACGAGGCGGTTCTAACGAGTATACACAATCCATATTTTGAGCAGAACTAAGAAAAATATCACAATTTTTCATCTTAAAATGTTCGTTTTTTTAAGGCGGTAAACTTTACAATGTATTTGTATAGGCGTGTTTGCGTGATGAAGAGTAAACTGGAGTTTTCAGGGGACACATTGACTCTTATTATTTCTGCTGAAAGACATAGGTTGTGGAAAATTGTTAGTATTGCCTCAATGAGGCGGTTCTGTATATAAAGTAGAGACTGATGGATGCATATGGCTAATACACCTGCAGCCTTGTGTTTTTCTTTTATTACTCCAAAACGAATCCTGATATAAATCTGTAATAGCTGAGTCTTTTTTTTTTTGTTGCTCGAAAACATGTAATGTTGGTTCTCCATTACGAAAACAGGCCTATACAAATACATTGCAAATTCTACCGCCGACAAAACGGAAATTTTGAAATAAAATATCCTGATATTTTTTCTGCTAAAAATATGTAGTGTGGGTATACGTTAGAACCGCCTTATCGAGGCGGTTCTAACGACCACCCACAATCTATATTTTAGAGCTAAATAAGACAAATAAGGTTTACTCCTGTAAACCCCAGTTCTACTATATGAAAGTAGGGTTCAAGGGGGTCAGAATAAAATAGGCGTGTTTTCGTGTTTTAAAAGTACCCACAATCTAAGTTTTCGAGCAAACGTCAGTGTATACCCGTAAGACCCACTTTTCCTCTTTATGAAGGTGGATTCATAAGGGTACTGATGTAGCGTAATGATCCCCTAAATTGACTTCTTAACTAGCTGGGAGAAAGAAAAAATGAAATCTGAATGAATAAATACTTACCTTTAGTTTTTGGTATAACCACCGTGAAAGCACTTTGATGGTCCAAGTTGGTTTCTGGTTCCATTTCCGGGCTTTTATTCTTAATCAAGAACGATTTGGGCATACCAGATTCGGCTTCCAACAGCAGTTTGACATTAAGATGTCACCAAACAGCTACAGCCAATTCCTCAAGCGAACAATTAAAAGTCTATAAAACTTTCCGTAAACGACTTTTAAAGTACAGTTTATTCCAATTGAAATTTATCGTTCTCTGGCTGCGATTTGCTTTTGGAATATACTTTTCGGGTACTTTGAGAATCGCTTTTGTCTCGAAGTTTATTATTATTGTTTCAATTGTTCAATTTTATTAATTATTAATTTTCATTGTTATTTTATTTTAAAACACTTGTTATTTTTGTTTCTGTTTTGTAGTGAAATATGAATATAGCAAATTCAGATTTAATTATGCTCATTTTAAGTCGCGTTCGTGCTTTTTAGATCACATAATCCACGCGACAGACACGAGCACGCATGCGCAATACCAAAATTTCTACAGGTGTTAATAATTCCAGCCCTGATACTTGAAGAAAACATTTCCTTATTGGCTAGCAGTGACAGAACATATTGCTCTTAGCCCCGCCCTCTAAAGGCTATAGCTATTGCCGATATTGAAATCCTATTGTTATGTTGTTTTTGAGTGGATGATTAGATTACTGTCGGAGTGTTTGGTTAAGAGCAATTCTCGTCCAACACAAGACAACAATGTTCTTCAGCAAAAACACAGATCAGCGTGAGGACGAGGGTAAATGTGGTCCAAGGAATGTCGGACTATTTCAGCCTGGACAGAGCTTAGTTACAAAAATCATGACTATTACTAAAGAGAAAATGACAGGCTTGTGCTGATAGGCAGGTTTGCACTTTGCAGATGATAGACTCATTTTCCCGTGGTCGTTCCTGCCTTATAAAGCGGGCCATGGAACCTGATCTTTGATGAATCCTCTAACAAAACAGTTTATTCTTTTTTTTCAGATTTGGAATAATCCAATTGATTTCACATCACGAAAACCCGCCTATATAATTTTGAACCCCTTGAAACCAACTTTTATATAGTAAAACTGGGGTTTACAGTGCTAAAGTTATTTTTCTATTTTCTTCTCTAAAATATAGATTGTGGGTACTCGTTAGAACCGCCTCGATGAGGCGGTTCTAACGAGTACCCACAAGCCATATTTTCAGCAGAAATAAGAAAAACATCACACTTTTTCATCTTAAAATTTTCATTTTTCCGGCGATAAAGTTTAAAATGTATATGTATAGGCGTGTTTTCGTAATGGTATAGATTACATGTAACGACCCCCCCTCACACACACACACACACACACGCGCACCCTGCACCACCAGACATCAGCCACTGTAACAAGTTTCTCATTTCGTACCCCAATCATTTCGTATCAGTTTAGTAATTCGTACTCATTTTTAATTTCAGTCTTGTGTTTTCGTTCCCGGTTTGGTCATTTCGTATCGCAAATTATTTTCGTAATTCCAAAAATGGTTCAAATCAATCAAATGATCGAGAAATCGTTCAATCAAACTCAGAAAGCAAGCCACTCAGAACACTTCGTGTCGTTAACAGTGAAACAAATGCTCTTGTTAAATAGCAACTGATGATGAGAAAAGTCGAAGTTACAGGGTATACATTATTTTCTAATTACGAAAACCCAACAATTCCAAATGAACTGGGAATTCTACCACCAAAACTGAAAATTTTCGGATAATTAAGTCTATTATGTTTTACATTTCTGCTCAAAACGTAGATTGTGCGTACTCGTTAGAACGGTCTCGGCCGGTTGTAGGTACTCGTTAGAACCACCTCTTTTATGTTTTGAGCAGAAATAAGAAAAATAATGCGCCCCCCTGTCAATCCCAGTACGAATACTCATAAATGAAAACACGCATAAATACTTTTATATATGCGTGTTTTCGTTTATGAGTATTCGTTAGAACCACCATAATGAGGTGATTCTAACGAGCACCCATAATCTATGTTAAACGCAACGATAAATATATCGCAAAATATTGTTCCTTATAGAAGCATGTATGACAGATGGCTGTACATGTATTTTTCACGGACGAATAATGTTAGGTATAACACGCTGTTTATCAGGGTCACTTAAAATGGGACCGCCTCCTGTCATCCCCGCATTATTTGAATGAAATTTACCTTATACAGTGTCCTCAGATGAGACTGTGCACAAGAGCAGCCTGACCTCAGTCCTCACCCTTCAGCACATAACATTGTTTTCAAGTTGTGTTTGACCCGAGATCATTAATTAAGTTTAATTTGATTACCGACATCATGATTCAAAAGAAGCACAGCAGTAATGCGCATAACAGATGGGCGGTTAATAAGCCAGATCAAATTTAATTGGTGAGTTTGCTCCCAGGTTATTCTTTCCTTTCTATGTTAGCAGGATAATATTTTAAGCCATGCTCGGAGGTCACTGTCTCTCTTTTTTTCAGGACTTCATGACTCTGAGTATGGTAATATTATCACGATAAATTCTTCCATATCGCCAAAACGGTTATTATTTTATGACAAAATGTGACCTTATTCTTATTTATACTTAAAACATAGCTTGTTAGTGCTCTTTAGAACAACATCATTGAGACGGGTCTAACGAGCACCAACATCCAATGTCCTTTAGCAGAAATCAGAAAAAAACGAAATTTTCCCTGTATAAAGTGGGGTTTACGGGGGTGGGGTGTTCAGTACACGGACTTGTTAACAGGATATGATTTTGAAATAAATTTAATAATTTCCTTATTACTATAACATAGGCTGTGGGTGGTCTAACGGCTGCTTAGGGCGACAAACATAATGCACATCTTTGTGTTTATATAATGTTGGGGTTTCAAGGGTGTTCAGCCCACAGACTTGTTTAAGTTATGATATTGGGGAAGCGTGTCAGTGTGTCGATACAGAAATGTTCCAGGCGACATACTGTACTTACAACAAATAACTATGCAACACGTCATGGGAAACCCTTTTGTGCACATCCGTGTATTCACCCCACTCCCACCCCCACAAGAGTTCGCCGTTTGGATAGTACAATACCAATACAAAATTTCAAGACTCTTGCTTGAATGTGTATCTGAGAAGGCCGCATCAAGTAAACAGGTCCGTGGAATGAACGTTCCGATAAACTCCACTTCAGAATTCAAACAAAAACTGGGTTTCCAGGGGTAGACATCATTTTTCTTATTTCTGCTCCAAGACGTAGATGGTGGTACTCGTTAGAACCGGCTCATTGATGTGGTTCTAATGAGCACCCACAACCTATGTTAAGGGTATAAATTAAAAATATTACAAATTTTCATTTCAAAACAAATGACCATTTAGGAGAAATACATAGTTTGTTGGTACTCGTTATAATCAATTGGTGCATTCCACAATTTTTTTGCCATTTCCGACATCAGTTTATGGACGTCGCACAAGTGAAATGCAAGCATATTAAATATAACAGTACACATCCATTAGGCCTAAATATAGGTGTGTCCGACTCTGTTTTTTCTGCCGACCCTGCAGTTTTTATGGCCATCCGGAAAAAAAATTAAAAAAAGGTTTTCCTACCGACCGACCTTAATGTTTTCCAGCGCATTTGATAAAATATCATAAAACTACTTAAAACCCCGTTCTTTTGCTTCCTTGATGCTCTAAACCTCATTATTTGAATGTTTCCTGGTATTATATGGCTGGAATTAAGTCCTTTTAAAGATTTGTTTCTCTTTTTCCATCAAATAAAAAGTTGACAAAACATAAAGTTTAATCGACCTACCGACCCTAATATTTTCGGCATGTTAGCGGAAATACAGCTGTTTGTTTAGGCCATTTTTACCATATCAACATACTGCAAACATGCCACATCATAAAGCTCACTGCAATACATTAAAGTATGCTTTTGCACTAATGAAAGCAACACCCCACCCACCTCCGACTGCGGCGAATTTCATTACGATAAAACACCCGTGCGACACAGTGCATTTTTTCACATCTTGAAAAATGGCTACTTTTCTGATGAAAATTTATGGAAGTTTTCTTATTTCTACCCCTAACATAGGTTGTAGGTGCTCGTTAGAACCGCCTCGTTCAGGCGGTTCTTACGAGTACCCACGACCTATGTCTTGGAGCAGAAATAAGAAAATTAATGTATACCCAATAAACCCCAGTTTTATCTATATAAAGTGGGGTTTAGAGGGTGTTCATTTCACGGACTTGTTCACGTGATGTATCCAAAAAGGGCAGTTTAAGAGACTGTCTTGAACTCCTAGGTAGAACAGTTAAAAATTGATAGAGCACCTACAGAATATTACTTGTATATAGAAATGAATACCTGTATACCATGTTGTTTCTGCACTAAATTCTACTCAAGGCACACTCCAGTTTTTGACAGCGTAAAAGCCGGCACCAGACAGAAATCCGCACAACAGTCTTTGATAATAAGGTCATGTGACCTCAAGAAAAGTTTCTTTTTTTTCAATATTTTTAATATCTCACAAGCGCAAGATTCTAGGTTTTGCCAAAATGTCCAGCAAAAAGTTTTTACAGACTGGTTTCTAGCCCTGCCCCAAAATATTTAAATTCCGACCAGGTTCAGATTTATTAAACTGTGGAATGAACACTAAATTATGTTCACTACAGGAACTTGTCAACGTGGTAAAACGGGCGGGGGCTTTTGTGAGATTTACAAGAAATTGATTTTTCTTTTCCTTTTCTTTTCTTTTCGTAACTTCAATCTTTATTTTTTTTCCAAATTTATGTCATGTTTCTAGTCAGACCAAGTTTATTTGAATTGATGTTTAACGTCCCCGTCAACACTATGTAGGTTACTTCCTATTTTGTCGGACTTTTACACGATATCTTACGCCCTGCTGCGCATTGAAACCAATAGAGATTTATGCAAGGACGGTCCAACTCGAACCACTCTTCCAGGCAGGCCTAGACATTCTAAGCGGAGTACCAGTACTCATGTGCGGCCGGTTTCAGCTCTGCGTGGAAGCATCATGCAACCCAATCTTTTTATCCAAGCCCCGATGGGCGCGGGTATCGATCAAACTAGAGCGTTTAGGCTATACGAACTTGTACCATAATATGTTATGGTCTAAACATCAGTTAACCCATTCTGACATGGAAACCCGCAAAAAGGGACACATCACGAAAACACGCCTATATAATTTTGACCCCTTGAACCCCACTTTTATATTGTAAAACTGGGGTTTACAAGGGTAAACCTTATTTTTCTTATTTTTGCTCTTAAATATAGGTTGTGGGTACTTATTAGAACCGCCTCGATGAGGCGGTTCTGACGAGTACCCACAATCTATATTTTGAGCAGAAATAAGAACAATATCACAATTTTTCATCTTATTTTTTTTTCGGCGATAAAGGTGACAATGTATTTGTACAGGCGTGTTTTCGTACAGGGGTAAACCTTATTTTTCTTATATCTGCTCTAAAATATAGGTTGTGGGTACTCATTAGAACCGCCTCGATGAGGCGGTTCTAACGAGTACCCACAATCTATATTTTGAGCAGAAATAAGAAAAATAAGGTTCTAAAGGTGACAATGTATTTGTATAGGCGTGTTTTCGTACAGGGGTAAACCTTATTTTTCTTATATCTGCTCTAAAATATAGGTTGTGGGTACTCATTAGAACCGCCTCGATGAGGCGGTTCTAACGAGTACCCACAATCTATATTTTGAGCAGAAATAAGAAAAATATCACAATTTTTCATCTTAAAATTTTCATTTTTTTTTCGGCGGTAAAGGTGACAATGTATTTGTATAGGCGTGTTTTTGTAATGATGAGCAAGCAAACAGTGCAAATCCGAATCAGACGCCGCGCTGATCAGCGCCTACACTGTTTGCTTGCAGGGTGTTCTTTCCAAAAAAAAAAAAAAAAAAAAAAAAGATTAAAAATGAATAAAACATATAACATACCCGACATCCCCTAAATCACAAATGGATTTGTCGAAAGAATCAACCAGTTCAAAGCTACCTCATTTGTCTTGTAGATGTTGATTAATAGTGTGCATCCTGTTCTTTCCGGATTGCGCACCCAGGATTTTGCGGACTCCCCTGGGAAGGTGTAGAGGTATTTTCTCGATGAAAAAATGAACCTGAAGCTCTCTTGTCTAAGTTTATTAGGACACATCTAATTCGCCAGAAACACAACATTTCCACCGGGGACCCAACCTTAAAACAAACCAAAAGCCAAGCGGGATTTTATTAGCATCAAATACACAATATTATTCACATTTGTATTGATTGTATATCTCTGTTTAATACAACAATGATTTAATACTGCAAGGTTCTATAGCAAACGGTGCCTTCCATTTGACTAGTTTATTGCTTAGAAAACTTCATGCTTCTTTGTCTTGTCAACAAATTGACCCCCAGAAGACAAAGGGCTTTGTACAGCATAACGAAAACATGTCTATATACATGTATTTTTAACCCAATGAACCCCACTTTTATATTATAAAACTGGGGTTTACAGGGGTAAACCTAACTTTTCTTATTACTGCTCTAAAATATAGATTGTGGGAACCCTCATCGAGGCGGTTCTAACATGTACCCACGATCTTTATTTTGAGCAGAAATGATAAAAATACCACAATTGTTCATCTTAACATTTTCGATTTTAAGCGGTAAAATTTTCAATGTATTTGTATAGGTGTGTTTTCGTGGTGGGTTTTACGTGTAGAATGTGCGGTCACTTTCCTCTCTGCGTGGAAGCATCATGCAGCCCATCTGGGCCGACTGGAAATGATACATTGTAGCAAGCAATATATAAACAATAGTACTTTTTATGCCCCCAACTTTGAAAAGGTTGGAGGGGCATATTGCTTCTGGTTCGTTCGTCCGTTCGTCTGTTCGTCCGTTCGTCCGTCCGTTACGCTTTTGATGCATAGCATAACTAAAGAACCGTGTATGCTAGGGTTTTGAAATTTCATATATGGATTCCTCATGGAAAATTAGCTGACGCGTATTTTTTTCTCGTCCGGATTATGCCCCCTTCAAGAGTTATTGCCCTTTGAAATTTTTTTTAATAAAATCTTGTCAGCAAGATATCACAAAAAACTATTGGAGCAAGAGCCTTGAAAGTTGATGATTATATTGGTGGTGATGAGTAGATGAACTGATTAACTTTTGACAAAATTCCGAAAAATACTTTGTGAGTTATGGCCCTTTGTCATTTTGGTAATTTGTGCCCATTGTAATGTATGCTAAAAAGGAAGCATAGCATAACCTTAGAACCGTGTATGCTAGGGTTTTGAAATTTCATATATGGATTCCTCATGGAAAATTAGCTGACGCGTATTTTTTCTTGTCCGGATTATGCCCCTTTCAAGAGTTATTGCCCTTTGAATTTTTTTTAATAAAATCTTGTCAGCAAGATATCTCAAAAACTATTGGAGCTAGAGCCTTGAAAGTTGGTGAATATATTGGTGGTGATGAGTAGATGAACTGATTCACTTTTGACACAATTCCGAAAAATCATTTGTGAGTTATGGCCCTTTGTCATTTTGGTAATTTGTGCCCATTGTAATGTATGCTAAAAGTGATGCATAGCATAACTTGAGAACCATGTATGCTAGGGTTTTGAAATTTCATATATGGATTCCTCATGGAAAATTAGCTGACGCGTATTTTTTTTTCTCGTCCGAATTATGCCCCTTTTAAGAGTTATTGCCCTTTGAATTTTTTTAATAAAATTTTGTCAGCAAGATATCTAAAAAATTATGGGAGCTAGAGCCTTGAAAGTTGGTGAATAGATTGGTGGTGATGAGTAGATGAACTGATTCACTTTTGACAAAATTCCGAAAAATACTTTGTGAGTTATGGCCCTTTGTCATTTTGGTAATTTGTGCCCATTGTAATGTATGCTAAAAGTGATGCATAGCATAACTTTAGAACCGTGTATGCTAGGGTTTTGAAATTTCATATATTGATTCCTCATGGAAAATTAGCTGAGTGTATTTTTTTTCTCGTCCGGATTATGCCCCTTTTAAGAGTTATTGCCCTTTGAAATTTTTTTAATAAAATCTTGTCAGCAAGATATCTCAAAAACAATTGGAGCTAGAGCCTTGAAAGTTGGTGAATAGATTGGTGGTGATGAGTAGATGAACTGTTTAACTTATGACAAAATTCCGAAAAATACTTTGTGAGTTATGGCCCTTTGTCATTTTGGTAATTTGTGAAAAACTTTGTCATCGTTCTAGCGACTAACTTTCTTCACCAATTTCAATTCCTTATAAAACAATCTCGAGTGAGTTCGACTTTCAAGGTCATGACCTCAAGGTCAAGGTCACTGTGGCTATTTTTAGAAAAACTTTGTCATCGCTCTAGTGCCTACATTTCTTCACCAATTTCAATATAACTTCACACAAATGTTCCTTATAAAAAAATCTCGAGCGAGTTTGACTTCAAGGTCATGACCTCAAGGTCAAGGTCACTGTCGCTATTTTTAGAAAAACTTTGTCATCGCTCTAGCGCCTACATTTCTTCACCAATTTCAATATAACTTCACACAAATGTTTCTTATGACAATATCTCAGCGAGTTCGACTTTCAAGGTCATGACCTCAAGGTCAAGGTCACTGTGGCTATTTTAAGAAAAACTTTGTCATCACTCTAGGGCCTACATTTCTTCACTGATTTCAATATAACTTCACACAAATGTGCCTTATGACAATATCTTGAGCGAGTTCGACTTTCAAGGTCATGACCTCAAGGTCAAGGTCACTGTGGCTATTTTTAGAAAAACTTTGTCATTGCTCTAGCGCCTACATTTCTTCACTGATTTCAATATAACTGCACACAAATGTTCCTAATGACAATATCTCGAGTGTGTTCGACTTTCAAGGTCATGACCTCAAGGTCAAGGTCACTGGCTATTTTTAGAAAAATTTTGTCATCGCTCTAGCGCCTACATTTCTTCACCGATTTCAATATAACTTCACACAAATGTTCCTTATGACAATATCTCTAGCGAGTTCCACTTTCAAGGTCAAGGTCACTGTGGCTATTTTTAGAAAAACTTTGTCAATGCTCTAGCGCTTACATTTCTTCACCGATTTCAATATAACTTCACACAAATGTTCCTTATGACAATATCTCAAGCCATTTCGACTTTCAAGGTCAAGGTCACAATGGCTATTTTTAGAAATACTTTGTCATCGCTATAGCGCCTACATTTCTTCATCGATTTTAATATATCTGCACACAAATGATCCTTATGACAATACCTCGAAAGAGTTCGACTTTCAAGGTCAAGGTCACTGTGGCTATTTTTAGAAAAACTTTTTCATTGCTCTAGCGCTTACATTTTTTCACCAATTTCAAAATTGATTCACACAAATGTTCCTTATGACAATAATTGTAGCGAGGTCCACTTTCAAGGTCAAGGTCACTGTGGCTATTTTTAGAAAAACTTTGTCATGGCTCTAGCGCTTACATTTCTTCACTGATTTCAATATAACTTCACACAAATGTTCCTTAAGACAATATCTCGAGCGATTTCGACTTTCAAGGTCAAGGTCACTGTGGCTATTTTTAGAAAAACTTTGTCATCGCCCTAGTGACTACATTTCTTCACTGATTTCAATATAACTTCACACAAATGTTCCTTATGACAATACCTCGAGTGAGTTTGACTTTCAAGGTCAAGGTCACTGTGGCTATTTTTAGAAAAACTTTGACATGGCACTAGCGCTTACATTTCTTCACCGATTTCAGTATAACTTCACACAAATGTTCCTTATGACAATATCTCGAGCTATTTCGACTTTCAAGGTCAAGGTCACTGTGGCTTTTTTTAGAAAAAACTTTGTCATCGCTCTAGTGCCTACATTTATTGACGGATGTTAATAGAACTTCACACACATGTTTCTTATGGTAATATCTCGAGTTGCTTTGACTTTCAAGGTCATGACCTCAAGGTCAAGGTCACTATGGCTATTTTAAGAAAAACTTTGTCATTGCTCTACCGCCTACATTTATGATTTTAATCTAACTTCACACAAAAGATGCTTATGATAATATCTTGAGCAAGATCAACTTCGCGGCCATGGCCTCAAGTCAAGGTCCCTATGACTATTTTTAGAGAAATATTGTCATCACTCTAGAACCTACATTTATGGATGGATTTTTAAACAAACTTTACACAAATGTTGCATATGATAATATCTCAAGCAAGTTGGACTTTTGCCATTTCAGTGTTTTCCACACACGAAGTTGTCTTGTGCGAGGGGATTTGTATCGCATGCGATGCCTTGTTTTTTTTTGTTTTTTTTTTAATAAAATCTTGTCAGCAAGTCCATATCTTGAGAACTATTAGAGCCTCATTAAGCATTCTTGGTACAAACTTGCATCCAGACATTGCAACTTCAACGCACGCATCCATATCTGACCTTGACCTATATTTCATGGTTCACTGACTTCGTGAATTATTGCGACCACCCTGACTTTCACCCTAATGTAAGAGTCCATTTCTCGAAAACTATTAAAGCTTTTTAAATTATAATTGGTACAAACTTGCATCTAGGAATTGCAACTGCAACGCAAGCATCCATATTTGACTTTTACCCATATTTCATGGTTCACTGACTTTGTGAATTATTGCGACCACCCTGACTTTCTATCTAATGTAAGAGTCCATTTCTCAAGATCTATTAGAGCTTCATTAATTGTATTTGGTACAAGCTTGCATTTAGGAATTGAAACTTCAATGCAAGTATCCATTTCTGACCTTGACCTACATTTTATGGTTCACTGACTTTGTAAAATAGTGTGACAACCCTAAGTTTCACCCTGATGTAAGAGTCTGTTTTTAAGAGTTTCATTGATGATACTTGGTACATGCTTGCAACTAGGAGCCAACTAAAACGCATCTTCTCTTCTACATGTCAGAGAGCAGCAAAGACTCTGGTCAGGCTGCGTGTACTCGCAGGCTCTCCAGAGTCAGTGCTGGTAGCCTTTGTGAAAAAGACCCATGCCATGCCCATGAAGCCGATGCCACGTCTTGACGTTGCATTGACGTTGTCGCTCTAAATAAGCACGATTTTCCTGGTAAGACTTTTACGGAAACTATTTCAGTGTTAGCTGTTCGTCTTAAACCATTGAAAGGGGGACAGTGTACGTAGAAACATATTCACGGACCCGGCGAGGAGCGAAACCGCAACGTCGGTGCTCATCTAACTATAATGGTTAAACAAATCAGCGAAGGCTGAATGTGGCGAGCTGCTCACTCGCACAAGTTTTATGCTGGATGAAAATGTGTCAGAAAAGACAGAACCATGTTAATCTTTTAAATTACTAGTTTGACACGCAATTTGATTTCAGAGATGAACAATGGCATGTTTTGTAAAATTGACCATGTTTAATTTGGTAGGATATGAGGTCTCTTTCTGCCTGAGTTCGAGGCGCGATCGAGACAAGATCTGCAGTGGTTTAAAACTGTCTTTCTCTTCACCAACTGCTAAAGGAACGGTTAATAATGTTCCTAAATAAATGAAGAAAAATGACATATCACTTTCATACAGACCACCCTACAACAAGCACACTTGATTGATTTCCTTCGTGAAATACAACTGGAAACAAGAGCTGTCACTATTCAATCTGATTTTGTTTATCGGAGCCTGTTAGCCTGTTTGGTTGCAAAATTCTGTATATATTTGAATAGGCGTGTTTTCGTAAGGAACTGAAAATGCTAGTTCATGAGATTTTAGCACATAGATGTTTTATAATGATCCCAATGTAGAAGACCATAGGGATAGTTACGCTTATTACGTCGAATACTGCAGTTAAGAAAATTTCACCATCCTACCGGGAAATGGAATTAACCCATATATACTCGTACGCCTAGCGGCCCTTTTTGAGACATTGGCAAATAGTGCAGACCTAGATCAGACGCCGCATCTGATCAAGATCTAAACTGTTTGCTCAATGTACATGCATTTTTCTTGTAAAACTTACCACAAAAAAGACATCCCTATGCTTAGAAATTGACCACTCCAGACTTATAAAGGTGGAATATTTTTTGGCACCTATTGGTTAATTATGAGGACGAAAGTGAAAGTAGGATCTGTTTCTACTGTAACTTTTTATAGATATGTGGAAACGCTTAATAATTAGACATCGACGGGCGCTACATATTCCTGTTTATTCCGAACGTGTTTTCACTGCGTGAATATGTTGGGAGCAGTCTTATCTGTAGGGCTTTCCTAGTTACGTCATAAGACGGTTAGAAATAAACTGGGGTATAACCAATCCAATCTAAATGTTTTCCAATCGAAATTGGAAGCCAAAAAGTTGGGTCATAGCAATCCTTAACAATGGTGCACTACAATTATATTACACTTTTGCTGCTATTATAAGAAGTTTTGGGGGGAACTAAAAATGATATTTTCCTGCAGGGAAAATATTCATTTCAGGCGGGGATATATTTCCTTTCGAACATCATCATGCACTACATTAATGACGCGCCAAAATCGGGAGAAATTACGTCACGTCACAGCGCTAATTACGTCAGTTTTAGATGTAGAAAGGCCAAAAACGGCCGATGTAATAAATGTAATATAAACATTAATACATTTTTAGTTTTGAATACAGGAAATATTTCCCATGAAACTTGCAAATCTTATAAATAAACCCCTGCATTCGCACTCGTTTGTTTAATTGATTTGCAAGTTTCTCGGAATGGCAAAGGCAAAAGCAGCTATTTTTTATTCAAAACTATTAGTAAATTTACCATATTAAACGATCAAAGTTTCACCGAAACTTTAGCTAACTTTTACGAGAACACATCCGTGTGACATTGTGCATTTTTCTTTTTTTTTCATATTTTTTTCCTGACGGAAGTCTGTGATATGTTTATGATTTATACCGCCAAACATAGGTTGTAAGTGCTCATTAGAACCGCCACATTGAGTTGGTTCCAACGAGTACCCACCACCTATGTTCTGTAGCAGAAATAAGCAAAATAATGCAAATGGGATCTTCCTCCTTATATATAGCAGGAGTTCATTTCTAAATATAGGGGTGTCAGGTTGTGTTTTCATCAAAATTTATTTGGAAAATTGCTGAACTTTTAGCAAACAGTGAATGCCCTGATCAGACGCCGCGTTCTGCGGCGTCTGATCTGGGCCTGCACTATTTGCCAGGGTACCCGTTTTAGGGTTTATGGTAGTAAATGGGTTAATGATGTCCTTCATGCTATAAGTCCGCCCGCCGGGCAAAGCAAACAAACTTCGGCTCTCTGGGGCAAACAGCGAAGGCCTACACAAATTGATTACAATAAAAACTGTCTGCACTTATTGCAGCCAAACATCTAATTATGATATGTTCTTAATGCCTTTTAATTTAAATTCTACTTAATAGTAGCCAATTGTAGCTTTTCGACGTATTGATGTATTTTGATATGAATCACTTAGTGTCTTTTTTCACCAATCCTTTCTTCTTTCCGTTCGTCTGTGCGCTGGCCTTTCTCACAGTCAGTCAGTTGATCTTATTTTATATTTAGGACATAATACCATGCATTACCAAGAATTAAGGAAAAGTATTCATTCATTCATTCATTTATTTCCTAAGTTTTACAGCTTTTCGTCATGCAGCTCTCGAGTTCTTTCAAGAGATGGAATAAATTAATTAATTAATTAATTGGTAAATCTATAAAATGAATTAAAGAAATAAAATAAATAAATAAATAAATAAATAAACATAATGAGACTGTGTAAATTTCTACCCAAGACTATTTTATTCTGCTGGCGCTCGTTGACTTTGTCATTTTCACGAGAAAAAAAATGCAGGTGCCGAAAAGCTGACTTCCTTATTTTCAAATCAAAATGGAAGAACTAATTTTTTAATTGAGTATTAAATGGTATATATCATTGCAAACTTTGAGAAATTTTCTTTCTAGTCATGACTTATGAAAGAACCAATGAGAAGGTAATAAGTTTTAAATAAGCAATTGAATGTAGGTTCAGGAGCATTTTGCCAATATATATGCAAGATGAATAGGAATACAACTTCCACTTTTCAAAGTAAAATGGAAGAACTAAGTCGTTAATTTAATTTTACAAATTTTATATCTATTTCCTCGTTTATAAAAGAACTTTTTGAAAATAACTTATACTTTTTTGTCACATTCTTCTAAAATTGTAATTTAATCAATTTAATACGGCTTTCCTATTAATTTCTATATAATTTTGGTGATGATGTTTACAGGTAAGTCTGCGGCGACTGTCGCAAATCGATATCGGATATTTTTGTGAAACTACGAGGATTGTTCCCTATGGCCAAACATAGGTTGTGGGTGCTCATTAGAACCGCCACATTGAGTCGGTTCTAACGAGTACTCACCACCTATGTTCTGGAGCAGAAATAAGAAAAATAATGCATACCCCTGTAAACCCCAGTTCACTGTATAAAAAGTGGCGTTTAGCGGGGCGTTCATTACACGGACTTGTTAACATGATGGACATTATTAGTTCTGAACATTGGTTCAGAACTAATGACCTCGTTAGTGACACCTTGATAATTTAATATCGCAAATATACTAATATATTTTCTGAACAAAAATGTGAGCAGCTTTTGCATATATTTTAGGTATTAAACTTGCTAGAATAGAACAATATGACCACTAACGAACTGGTTAAGCTAACGATGCTTTGAACAACTGTTGGACCAAGATTTCCACTGTTTGCTTAAAAACATCAATTTAAGGATTAAACTCAACCGTCAAGGACCCCTTCCAGGACCATTTCCAGGACTATTTTCCATCCGACTATCAAATCTGAGTAATGAACACACTTGTTAAGCCCACTTTACATAAAGACAACTGGGGTTTTACAAAATTACATATAATTCCTTTTATTTTGGTTCTAAAATATAGGTTGTGTGTACTCGTTAGCATCTACAATCTATGTTCGAAGCAGAAATAAGAAAACATATAGTTTTCATAAAAATGTCGGTACTGGAGATACATGTAAGCAAGAACGCACCATGTCACATGGGTGTGTTATCATAACTCTGAGTCTCCGTTCCAGTCTTCACTCAGAGATAATCCACCTATCAGTGTTGTTACAGTGCCGTCTAGAGATTTTATTAAAACAAAACAAAAACAGATGAAAATACAGGCGAGAAGGTCCACCAATCGCCCCTGCTCTACCTTATTTGGGCGATTGTTTGGCAATCGACCCAGACTAACTAAGCAAAGAAACTGTTAAGTGCTGATGTCCACTTAAGAATCACTGATTCGCAGGAAACCCAAGTAACGGTAATTTATTGAAAATTGCCGCGCTCTTCTTGTCGTTGTGACGTCAGACTGTTTTTTGTGCAAAAGCAAGTTTATCATCAAGTGAAAAGGTCCGTGAAATGAACACCCCTAAATCCCTGTTTGGGGTTTACGGGGCTATACATTATTTTTCATATTTCTGCTCCAAGACATAAGTTGTGGGTACTCGTTAGAACCGCCTCAATGATGCGGTTCTAACGAGCACCCACAACGTATGTTTGAAGTAAAAATAACAAAAATATGACAGATTTTCATCAGAAAAGTAGCCATTTTGGAGATGTGAAAAATGCAATATGTCGCATGGGTGTGTTATCGTAATGTTGTGATGCATTGACTCGGCTTCCACGCAGAGCTGAATCCGGCCCGCACACAAGTACTGGTAAACCGCTTAGAGGATCTAAGCCTGTCCAGGAACCGCGGTGCGAGGCGGACCGTCCATGCTTATAAACCCTATTGGCTTAATTGGGCGACAGGGCTTGAGATGTCATTTCATCTCGATGCCGGGTAAAAGTCCCACAAAATTGGAAGCAACGTCTCCAAAATGACCTTTACAGTGTTGACGGGGACGTTAAACCTCAAATCAAACAAACAAACAAACAAATCAAACAAAGCATTGACTCGGCGCATGTGCTGCGACAATGGCAAACAGTTTAGACCTAGATCTGATCAGGGTCTACACTGTTTGCTTAAAATACTGGAATTTAAGGGTAAAACGAAGCAGTCTATCCCTTCACTTAGACACAATTGACCCTACAATGCGGCCAATGCTTTGATTTATCAATTGATACAGCCACCATGGCTCTACCCGGTTTACCTGGTACCAGATATACCTGAAAACAAAAGATCGGACTATATGCGTGGCACACGCTCCTCCTAATCACCATGCCACACTTGCTGATAGAACTATCTTAATACGCAATTCAAAAAGACTTATCAAGCTTTTCGTGAGTACTCAACGCCTCAGACAAAACGAAACAATCTTCTTCTGATTATATGCAAACCAGCTCTATAAGCGTCATAAAGTTTCACCTGCAAATTTTGCGGTGTGCAAGATATGCTATCAAGAGAAGGACGGCAATCGACTTAGAGATAAATTAATCCTAACATCATAAAAGAAGGCTCCTCCTATTCAAATGTGTCTCAATTTGATTATGCCTTTTGTTTATTTTTATCTAAATATAAGAGACAATAACGGGAAAATACGCACGAGCCAGATGACAAAATCTCGCGGGATCTCAAGAGCAGTCACGAGAAAGGACTTAAATTATCTTCTAAATTTGAAGAGCAAGGATTTGAAAACTCTTTATAGAACTAAGCATAGCATTCGCTTCTAAAGTGCCGCTGTTGAAATTGTTAACGGATCACGAATTTACTGGTTTGTTTGTCTCTTAAAAGTAATAAAGTTTAGATTATAGCCACTTGTTTTAAATGTTTGAAGATTAATTTGACAAAGTTATGGTCTTTCAAACTACGATAGCTGTGCATTTGCCTTTTCATGATTTCAGTTCGTCGCATTATCATAGTACGTACAGAGGACTACAGAGTCTCCCGACAAAATTATTTATTTATTTATTTATTTATTTATTTCAACATGCTTTATTATGTATTCATACATAACGTGCATATAACTGTAGGGGAATATCCGTATCTAATGTTCAGAGAGAACTACCCCATGGCAGGCTATTATGTGCAATAATATATGATTAAACAAGATGATCCTCGTTGTAACGACAGTATTTGGTCCCTAATATTTTGCTAGTATATGGAATCTGCCGCTATAAGAAATCCAAATAATATAATGTTATTAATCAAGTAATTTCGTATTTACCTAGTTACAGGTCCGAGGTCTGCTGTATTGACCCGAGGCCGAAGGCCGAGGCCAATACAGCTGACCGAGGACCTCTAACTTGGCCAAAACGAAAATACTTGATTAATGACAATTTTATAAATTGACACAATTAAAAAACATGATTATTGATTTTTGACATGGTTTTAATACTGATGATCTCCTTGAAGCATAATATGGAAGCCGATGGGGACATTTTGACTTGCGACATTTGCACTTGTGACTTATGACTTGCACTTGCGACTTTCGACTTTTGACTTGCGACTTTCGACAAACCTGAAGCAATGGTGAACGACAGTGACGATTCCGGTGAGGTAATCGATTTTGTATTATATTGTTTATTATATTTATGTATTGCATTACATTGTATATTACCTTGTTTTAGGTTATTAACTCTGCTTTTGTGAATTTTTTATGTCTTATGACTTGCGACTTATGACTTTGGATTTGTGACGTATGACTTGCGACTTATGATTTACATGTATCACTTTCGACCTGACCTATGGCTTTTTGATGCAAACATGAAGCAATGGCGGATGGCGGACAACAACAGCGGGGTAAGCTATTTGCTCCTTCTGCATATTTTTGGGAAAATGTCATTAAGAAGACCTTGTTCTTCTTTACTCTGCTTTTGTGATTGTTTTATACTTTTATCACATTTTGACTTATGACTTTTGACTTCCAACTTTTGACTTTCGACTTATGGCTTGCGACTTATGACTTTTGAGTTGTGACTTGCGACATTAGACCATTTCTTGGCGCGAAGCAGAAGAAGTGGAGGATAACACCAATGGCGATAGTGAGTAAAAAATCAGATAAAAGGAAGGTTTCTGAGCTTTCCGAAGGGTCAAACAAAATGACGACTGTACACTTGTTTGTTGTCTCTTAGGAAAGCTCAGAAACGTACATGTATCTCTATCCTGAATTTTTATATTCACTACCGCCATTGGTGTTATCCTCCACATGGCATAAAGTCGCAAGTCACAACTCAAAAGTCATAAGTCGCAAGTCATAAGTAATAAAAATTCACAAAAGCAGAGTTAATAACGTCAAACAGGGTAATATACAATATAAATAAATAAATAAATGATACAAAATACCGGAATCATCGCCGTCGTTGTCCGCCATCCACCATTGCTTCAGGTTTGTCAAAAGTCACAAGCCAAAAGTCATAAGTCGCAAGTCCAAATGTCCCCTATCGGCTTCCATAAGAAGCCTCCGTGGTGTAGTGGTTATGCTACTCTCCTTGTAAACCAGGGGTAGCAGGATCGATCATGGGCTTCTCCAGACTTTCGGATGAGTGTCTAAACCGAGGTCCCGTCTCCATATGACCTTAGCTGTTGGTGAGACGTAAAACTCAAACACTCACTCACCCACGGATGACCTCCGTTCAATACAGGATAGTCAACTGATAATATAATGTTATTTATCAAGTAATTTCGTTTTGGCCCAGGTACAGGTCCGATGTCTGCTGCATTGGCCCGAGGCACCTGACCTGTAACTGGGTCAATACAAAATTACTTGATTAATGATAATTTTATTAATTAACACAATTCAAATAACATGATCATTGATTTTTGACCGCACTTGACCTCAGTTAATATCGTTTGACCTGGTCTTAATACGGATGACCTCCAATCAATACAGGATAGTCAATTAATTTACAGGCGTAATCCCGATATGTACAGAGAGAAAACTAGTGTTTACAGCCTTATTCCTGATAAAGACAGAGAAAACTAGTGTTAACAATCGTAATCCCGATATATACAGAGAAAACTAGAGTTTAGAGCCGTAATTCCGTTATATACAGAGAAAACTAGAGTTTACAGCGTTAATCCCGATATATACAGAGAAAGCTAGAGTTTTCAGCGCTAATCCCGATATATACAGAGAAAACTAGAGTTTGGAGCCGTAATTCCGTTATATACAGAGAAAACTAGAGTTTACAGCGTTAATCCCGATATATACAGAGAAAGCTACAGTTTTCAGCGCTAATCCCGATATATACAGAGAAAACTAGAGTTTACAGCGGTAATGCCGATATATACAGAGAAAACTAGAGTTTGCAGCGGTAATCCCGATATATACAAAGAAAACTAGAGTTTACAGCGGTATCCCCGTTTTTTTTTTTGTTTGTTTTTTTTCAGAGAAAACTAGGGTTTACAGCGGTAGCCCGGTTATATACAGAGAAAACTAGGGTTTACAGCGGTATCCCCGTTATATACAGAGAAAACTAGGGTTTACAGGGGTAATCATGTTATATACAGAGAAAACTGGAGTTTATAGCGGTATCCCCGTTATATACAGAGAAAACTAGGGTTTACAGGGGTTACCCCGATATATACAGAGAAAACTAGAATTTACAGCGATTATCCCGTCATGTACAGAGAAAACTAGCGTTTACAGGGGTAAACTCTATATATACAGAGAAAACTGGAGTTTACAGCGGTAATCCGATATATACAAAGAAAACTAGAGTTTACAGGGGTAAACCCATTATATACAGAGAAAACTAGTGTTTACAGTGGGAATCCCGATACATACAGAGAAAACTAGTGTTTACAGCGATAATCCCGTTATATACAGAGAAAACTAGAGTTTACAGCGGTAACCCCATTATATACAGAGAAAACTAGAGATTACAGCGGGTATCCCGTTATAGACAGAGAAAACTAGAGTTTACAGCCGTAATCCAGTTATATACAGAGAAAACTAGAGTTTACAGCGGTCACCCCGTTATATACAGAGATAAATAGGGTTTACAGCGGTAATCCCGATATATACAGAGAAAACAAGAGTTTACAGCGGTAATCCCATTATATACAGAGAAAACTAGGGTTTACACTTACTGGGGTTACCTTGTTATATACATAAAACACTAGGGTTTACATGGATTACCTCGTTATATAGAGAGAAAAGTAGGGTTTACAGGGGTAAACTCGTTATTTACATAAAAACTAGGGTTTACATGCCTAACATCGTTATTTACAGAGTAAATTAGGGTTTACAGGTGTCACAGAGAAAAGCTAATGGGTCTAACGGTAAAATAGCTAAAATAGCCAGCTACGTCACTGTCATCTATTTGTCGGTGGTCTATACTCATATATAAAAAAGTAATAACAAATAAACCTCTATATACAGAGTGTACTGCGGTGCCAGACAGCCTTATATGTACTATATGAGCATCCTTTTTCGGGGATGCCTCTGTAGCGCAGTAGGTAACGACGTCGCCCACTGCAGTGCTATGCGACGTCTCCGCATCTGTGCAGTAAAAGCAAATATTTATTTATCCCTGATTAGTGAATAAATCATAATCCCGGAAAAAAGTAATAACAAATAAACCCGTATATACAGAGTGTACTGCGGTGCCAGATATAGAGATTATCATATGGAATTTACATATCATACCCCATATCAGCCCGAGACTCCAATATCAGCCCAATTTGGTTTATAAGCATGGACGGCGGACTCGCACATCCCCGTCAACACTGTATAAATCATTTGGGAGACGTTGCGTCCAATTTATTTCTTCAAGCCCCGAAGGGTGGGGCTATAGGAGTTTACAGGGGTAACCCCTTTACATATAGAGAAAACTAGGGTTTACAGGGGCATTATTTTTCTGCTCCAAGACATAGGTGTTTGGTACTCGTGAGATACTCGTTGTGGGTACACGTTACTCGCATCAGTAAGGCGGTTCTAACTACCACCCGCAATTTATGTTTGAGTATAAATAAAACATATATTACATGGACCCCGCCCATCAGGGCTTGAAGAAATAGATGGGCTGCATGATGCTTCCACGCAGAGCTGAAACCGAGCCGCACACGAGTACTGGTTAACCGCTTAGAGGATCTAAGCCTGTCCAGGCAAAGCGGTGCGAGTCGGCCCGTCCATGCTAACTAACCCTATTGGTTTCATTGGGCGGCAGGGATTGAGATGTCATATTTCATCTCAATGTCGGGTAAAAGTCCCACAAAATTGGAAGCAACGTCACCCAAATGATCTATAAAAGTGTTGACGGGGATGTTAAACCTCAAATCAAACAAAATGACACATACCGCAACTATTCATCAGACACAACCGTTTTGGAGATAACTGTTTTGGATGTGCTGTTATAATCTCTGTTCGAAGCATTGAAGCTTCAGTATATCCATTCTCTCAATGAAACCAAAACCCACTTACAGGCCGTCTGACAGCAATCTTTTTTGTTGGATTTGACAGTTTTCCACCAAACGAGAAGTTAGATTGCAAAAGACGTCTTCTGTCAATTAGTCTAGAATGAATTTAACCGCGTACCCCGGCTGGCCATCCGCTCCTGTAGATTAGTTTTTACACCGTTCCAAAACATTTTCGCACCTTTGGCTTAGAAGAGTTCTTCCGCTAGGGAACCTCGTTGTGATTGTCTTTGACAACTCCATACATTTTCACACTCTACCGTCTGCAAGTTGGCAATAATAAATAAAGTGGTATTTACAGGACCGAATAGTATTTAGAGGACGTGCAATCAGGACAAAGGTCGTGCTTGTTTATCAGGACAAGATGAGATCTCCTCCACAAACATTAGGACAGCGCACCACGTTGTGAAGGTCTTCTTTTCGCGCCTTGAAAATCCAGGCCCCGAGGTTATAAAACGTTTTTCATGCTCAGTTCATGTGAGCATGAAATTTGTAATGCTCATAACCATTAAAATACAAACAAATGCTAGGATCAGCAAGGAATGTCATTTATCCAGCTCATAAATTTTAAAATGCCACTATTTGTTGGCATTTTAAAATTTATGAGCAGGCTAAATTCAATGCTCAAGTGAGTTGAGTATGAAAAAAAAGTTTCATAACCTCGGGCTCAGTTTACCTAACAAAGTGCGTCTTACAATTTCTTGCAAATTAATGCTCCAAACGTAATAGAATGTGTCTGCTCCCTGTTGGGGTCTTATCTTAACGTGAGTTCACTTAAATGAGCTCTCCCATAGATTTTTTTAAAAACAAAAAATGCATGCGAGTAAATTTCTTCATCGAAAAGCGCAATAAAAAGATGGGTTTCCGAGTTCGTTTAGACGCCAGGACCGCGCGAAACCCAGAATTAGGCGTAAAAAATTAGCCATGTTTCTACCAACATGCTGAAAATTTTTTGTCGGTAGGTAGGAGAAACTTTTATTATTATTTTATTTTTCTCCCGAAAAAAAAGGGTCGGGCCTGTATTTTTATGTGTTTTTGTTTTGAACATGTTTTTGTTAATAAAGTTGTGATGTTGAGACTTGCACTGTATATCATAATTCATTTTAGATGCTCAAAAAGTTAGCTCTATATTTTGGAAGGTACTAAATGCCTTTGCTACAACGTGTATTTAAAACGCGAAATTACTATAGGGAAATGCAAAGACGACACTGGGCAGGGTCGAAAATTGAAAATGGTAGGGTCGGTATTTTAATTTTTATTTTCATTACGTTAACAAACCCGGGAGACATAGTGCAATTTTTCACATCTTGAAAATGGCTACTCGATGACATTTTCCTTATTTATAAAGCAAACATAGGTTGTGGTTGCTCGTTAGAACCGCCTCAATGAGGCGGTTTTAACGAGTACCCAAAATCTATGTCACGGAGCAGAAATAAGGAAAATAATGTAGACCCCGTAAACCCCTGTTTCTCTATATAAAGTTGGGTGTAAGGGGGTGTTCATTTCACGGACTTGTTAGCGTTATGTGTTTTTTTATTGATGAAATTAGTATAGTTGTGGGGTCTGAAGCAGGGTCGGTGGGGTTATCGGAAACACGGCTATTTTTAGGCCTTATTTGTAGAGAAAGCAACTGGAATCTGATGAAAACTGACGAATTTTCCATCTTTATTTTCAAATGCACATTTACTGTGGCTCATAGATTTTTTTCTAAAAACGGATATTTTGTGTTATATTTATTCATTGTCAGAATGAGGTGACACTACCGGGAAAGTTTATGAGCAATAGCAGCATAAAGAATCATGGGATACTTGAAATCATCAAGTAAACACGCCTATATAATTTTGACCCCCTCGAACCCCACTTTTATATTAAACTGGGGTTTACAGGGGTAAACTTTGTTTTTCTTATTTCTGCTCTAAAAATATAGATCTGCTATAGATTGTGGGTACTTGTTAGAACCGCCTCGATGAGGCGGTTCTAACAAGTACCCACAACCTATATTTTGAGCGGAAATAAGAAAAATATCACGATTTTTCATCTTAAAACTGTCCTTTTTTCGGCGATAAAAAGTACAAAGTATTGGTATAGGCATGCTTTTGTAATGTCTTAGCACGATTATGACTTAACGTTCCTAGGCGCTGTACCTGTAACCTAAAAGAAAGATCGACCACAACATAATTTTCTGAACATCGTGTGCAATATGATATTACTTTTCAAGGCGCTAGTCGGTATGGCATGGCCTGTATGTCCGGGCTTTCTTGACCTATCGGATAAGAGCGCTGAATCTTAATCATTAGGTCTCCCAACGATGTGGTTCGAGACTCGCTCGGGCCACATGTGGGACGAATCTTGAAAGGGTCGTAAAAACAAATAAAAAAAAGAGAGAGAGAAAAAGGGCATTGTCTGTTTGTAAAGTACGTTCGATCTTATAATTACGTCACAAACATAGATTTAGACTTAAGTCTGTTAATTAATTGTCCATTGTAGAACTGATTGTTTACAAAAAGAAAACAACAACAACAACAAAATACTACCTTGCATGACATTATGATATAGTGTATTTTTCATACCTCAAAAAAAGGTAATTTTTTCTGATAAAATTTGTGATGTGTTTCTTATTTATACTCCCAAACATAGGTTTTGGGTGCTCGTTAGAACCGCCTCATAATGTGCCATCATGATTTTTGGTCAAAACAAGATACAGTTCAGCCTGGGTATACGCACTGTCTGATCAACACTTTTGTGCTCGCTGCTTGGACAGTGCAATAACACCCCCGTCTGGTATAGCACTAGTATTTTTTTTTCAGATAGTAAGGTTTTATTGTTTTTTCTTGTTTCTAATTCAAATGTAGACTGTGGGTTCTCGAAAGAACCACCTCAATGAGGCGTTTCAAATAAATACAGAATCAGTGTACGAAATAACATTACGAAATCACGCATATACATTGTAACCTTTATCGCCGAAAAAACTAAAATTTTAAGATGAAGAATTGTGACATTTTTCTTATTTCTGCTCAAAATATAGATTGTGGGTACTCGAGTACCAACAATCTAAACTTTAGAGAAGAACTAAGAAAAATAAGGTTTACCCCTGTAAACCCCAGTTTTACTATATAAAAGTGGGGTTCAAGGGGGTCAAAGTTATAGGGGCGTGTTTACGTGATGATGAATATCCCCGTAAACCCCACGTTTCTCTATGTAACATTAGATTTAGAAGGATGTCCAACTCTACTTTCTATTGTTACATGTAGCCTGTGTAGTCCTCTGTAGATTCCTGGCCGCGAACCCTGAGGCACGTTTTCTCGTCGCTGGGCTCAGGTTTATAAGAATCCTCGGTCCCGAGGGTCACTGTCCGGCATCACGAGGCTTGCCAAGTGATGCCTGGCAGTGATCCCGAGGAACGGATTTTTCTCCATGCCTGACACCCATGTAAGATTCTTTTTCGTGCATACCTTCCATTTCTGAGCGTGGATTTTAATAATGCAGTCGTTTCGGTTGCCGACGTCTGCAATATTGCGATGACGGTACAGTGATGTTAAGTGACGTCACGTAACGTGCTGTGACGCCAACCTTAACGACGGCGCATATGGCCGGGGTCGTAGTCAACCAGTGCATTTATCAAACACGCGAGAATATTCGATTTTGGTAAGAGCACCAGAGTTAGAACAGAATTTCTATCCCAAGCTAAAACTCTGGATTTTCTTATCTGGTATGCAAGAAAATTGTTTCTAGAGTAGCTAGGAAGACATCGTAACCTTCCTAGTGCTGCCAAACTTTTAGAGAAGACGGCAATGTAACTTTGAATTAATTTTCAGTTAATGAACAGTTAGAGTGTCGTCTGCTCTAAAAGTAAGACTTGTCGTTACATGCTAATCCTCTACCCAGCAGACAAGTAACATGTAATGTCAAGCCTTACTATCTGGGCGGACTATTCGTGTGTAATCAATGACAAGCCTTATTTTGACTGGAAAATAAGAAAAGAAAACTACATGTACTTTGAAAATGCCCATTGCTAACAAATCACATATAATGGTGGGCAAACCATTACAAAAACGCCTATACAAATACACTGTAAATTTTACCGCCGTAAAAATGAAAAAAAAAATGCAGATGAAAAATTGTGATATTTTTCTCGTTTCTGCTCAAAATAAAGAGTGTGGGTACACGTTAGAACCGCCTTATCGAGGCGGTTCTAACGAGTACCCACAATCTATATTTTAGAGCAGAAATAAGAAAGATAAGGTTTACCCCTGTAAATATGTTCTAGAAAGGGTTATCGTTTTGAAGCAAGGAATACACCACAGAACTGGAAAATATGAAGTGTACATGTTTTCTGGGCCAGACTAGCTAGTTTCGGCCAATTAGGCCTCATCAGTGACCCTCACTTATTTTCAAAATTCAACAATGAAACCAATGATCCCAAAGGACAAGACAATTTAAACTGCACTATGATGTAGGACAGGGATACTTTTTACGGCCGCCACGCATTCCCAGACCAATTTTTCTATATAAAAGTGGGATTCAAGGGAGTCAATATTATATAGGCGTGTTTTCGAGATGGATTTAAATGTAATGGCAAGCCTTATTTTTATTGGAACATAAAAAAACTCTTTCCTAAGCAAATCTAATTTCAGTCCTCGCTTTGGAAGCGCAGTATTGTTTCGCCCCGGTCAGCATGCTAGTATTTTCTGTAAGAAGATGACATTTATCATATATTAGTTATATATTTTCGATTTGGACAACTGTAAAAACAAATACTTTCAATGGAATGTGTCATGTGGGGATAAGATAATGCGATTATCTCAATAAGAAGAGCGTTTCTAACAGTTTGTTTAGTTTATATATCTATTTAGAAACCTGGCCTACTATCATTTGTATTGTATTTGATCATAATAGAATACTGAAGCTTTAATCTTTGAACTATCTCAGTAAGTTTAATCTGATTTGGCGCAGTTCGTAAGACTGGCTTCAGTTCTGATTGACATTTGTCATCTAAAGACCTACAGAATGACTAATTGTTCGAAAACGTATTTAAGAATTCCTCTATTTAGACCATCTTTGGGACTGTTCAAAAGTGGTCTTAAAGACCACTTTTTAACAGTCCAAAAGGTGGTCCCTCACCATAGGACACTGTGGCCAGACAAGACAAAGAAATGCTAAGTGCACCCTTCAAAATAAGCTTCTAAAAGCAGATTTAGTCACAGGGGCTTGAATTATGAAAAAAATGAAAAAAAAAAATATTTTTTTTTGGCATTTTTTCATGATTCAAGGCCCTATGATTTAGTCTTAATTGTTGGTGGTCAGTAGCTGAATTTTACTGTATGCGGTTTTAGGACAGCACGGCCAAATCTACGACTATGATAATAAGTCTAATACATCCCTTATAAACAGAAATGGTTACGTCTATTTTCCTTATTCTGTGCTCCAAAAATAGATTGTGGGTACTCGTTAGACTGTAACGTTCACTTAAATATCTATGTTTGGTGCATAAATAACTATTGGTTTCAGTTGGCGTCAGGGTTTGAGATGTATTTCATCTCAAAGTCGGGTGTAAGTCCCACAAAATGTGAAGCAACGTCACCAAAATGATCTTAATAGTGTTGCCGGGACGTTAAACCAAAATTAAGACAAATATCATCAAACAAGCCACGCATATAAACTTTGTTGTTTTTCTATGGGCGACAGGGTTTGATATGTCATTTAGTCTCAATGTCGGGTAAAAGTCCTACAAAATCTGGAAGCACCGTCTTCTGAATGAACCGTCTCTTGATGGACCTATATAGTGTTGAGGTGGCCGTTAAACCTTAAAAGAAATAATAAAAAAACAGGTTATCATGAGAGAGAATTTGTTTGTTTGATTTGAGGTTTAACGGGCCCGTCAACACTATTTAGGTCGGTCATTTTGGTGGCGCTGCTTCCAATTTTGTGGGACTTTTACCGACATTGAGATGAAATGGCATCTTAACCACTGCCGTCAATTGAAACCAATAGGGTGAAAATGCTTGGACTCGAACCACTTTGCCTGGGCAGTTTCTTACGTGAGAGATCGGTGCTTTCTTCCATTCCTGCTTATTTTGAAAATACTGAAACACCTATAATTTGCTATAAATATAACAAACCTGTTGGGTCTATCAGTTTTAATTTCAATGGGCTTGTTTCGGATCTTGGTGTTGGTGCTAGTGCTCCTGATTCATGTGATTGTAAAAACTCAAAGTATTGCTATCCTGCTGTTGGTCATGTGGTTGCTGGCGGTTTGGGGGTTGTTCCTGGTTCTAGGATAGGGAGTGTAGTTTCTAAAGGACCGAAATATCGGTTTCCTTCTGAAATTGATTTCAGTAAATGTAGAGATGAAATCGCTGCTTCCTTGGGTGGGTTCGGTAATCGATGGTGTAAGCGAGGGTATGTTGAGCATAAGGCCCTTAAGGACTGGAGGCTTAGCATTTTAAACCAGTGAATAAACGCGTTTCTTTCTATTCTCAAGGTGCTGGCTTGTTGCCTGCTGGGCCCGGGGCGTCTTTGCGTCTCCTTGAGCTGGGTATTCGGGATTTTCGTAGGAGGTTTGTTTTGGCCCCTGCGGGCGGGGCCGCTGGCAGCGTCGTCGTTGTGTGACGGCTCCACTATGTTAACACCCTTAAGCAGGAGCTTGGTGGTACTAAGGCCTATGAACTTCAGCCTTTAGCTGAAGAGGGAGCTATAGTAGATAAACATGTTTGTCTTTCAGCCGCCGGGTTTGCTGTGTGTGTTAACGAAGGCCAAGACGGGCTTCCTACGCTATGCTGGTTACCAAAACTTCTTGGAAGACCTTACAGGGCACGGTTTATTGCGGGTTCTGGCTCTTGCACTACCACTGAACTTTCTAAATTATTAACTTCCTGTCTTACTGCTGTTAAAACGCATGTGGTTGAGTGTTGTGTCGGAGTCTTTGAGGGGTCGGGAGGGGGTCTGTTTTGGTCTATAAAAAATTCGAATGAGGTTTTGAATAAATTGAAATCCAGACATTTTCGTGCTTCTGGTCTGTCTACTTACGATTTTTCCACTCTTCACACTACACTTCCTCATAGTCTTATAAAATAACAGCTTAGTGATTTAATTGAGTGGGCTTTTCACAGAGAGGATTCTCTCTATCTTGCATGTAATGTCGGAGATGCATTTTTCACTTCTAGGGAGCATGAGAGTTGTGCACTTTGGTCGTGTCGGGGAGTGTATGATGCCCTCACCTTTCTGCTTGGCAGTGTTTGTGTTGGATTCGGTACTGGGTTATTTAGACGAATTGTGGGTATTTCGATGCGTACTAATTGCGCGCCTCTTGTGGCTGATCTGTTCTTGTATTGTTATGAAAGAGACTTCATTTTGTCGCTTTCCATTGGTAGCCGGTCTGAGGTTGTTGAAGCTTTTAGCTCCACTTCCAGATATTTAGATGATTTATTAGGTATTGATAATGCCTATTTTGATGGTTTGGTCGGTCGGATTTGCCCCCCAGAACTTCAGTTAAATAAAGCAAATTCTTCTGATACCGAGGCCCCATTTTTGGATTTACATCTGTCTGTTGTGGGTGGGTTTGTTTCGTGCAAGATTTGTGGTGGACGCGATGGCTTTGGTTTTGAGATTGTGAATTTTCCTTTTTTGGATGGTGATGTTCCTCGTGCGCCGTCCTGTGTCGTTTGTATTTCGCAATTAATTCGATTTGCTAGAGTGTGTAGTCATGTAACTGACTTCAACACTCGTAATGAATTATTAACGGCTGGGCTCCTTAATCGGGGTTATCGGTACCATAAACTACGCAAAGCCTTTTCAGGGTTTTATAGACGCCATTCGGATTTAATTTCAAAATTCAATATTGGACTTGGGTCTCTTCTGCGGCAGGGTCTATCGGAACCCGAATTTTATGGTGACTTAGTATATAAATTCAGAAAAATATATAACCGCAGTGGCTTCAGCAACCAATTTCGTAAAATCATTCTTCGATATAAAAAGATTGGGTGCAGCGTGGGTGTTGTGCGGCAGACTGCGTGCGTGGTGGTTTGCCCAATCGCGGTTGGCGGCTTTGCCTCCCTCTTTGGTTGCACGCCGATGGGTCGGGCCTCGGGTTCTGTGACGGCTCCAGCGTGGGGGCTTGTTGGGAGTTAGAGAGATCTGGTTCAGGGTGGTGTTGGTTGGTGCCTGTTGCTCCGTCTCTGGTCGGGCCCATCGGGGTCTGACTGTTGGTATTCTTTTGCTCCGGCGTTTCAGTGGTTTCTTGGTGTCGAGTCCTCACCGTTGTCTCACCTCTGTGGTTCTTTGATTTTTGTGTTCACGGAGATGTTGCACTGATGAGTTAGGAGGCTTTCATGCGGACTGAACAAATTATTTGTCTAAATCGCAACGGAAGTAAGGGCGAGGATTGTGGCCACGTAAAATCGATTTAAGCCCCCCAGTGGAAATCTTCCACTGACCGTTCCAAGGCGGCTCTTCTGTAGCGATTTATTTATGTTGTTGTTTGTTACTTACTGTGTGTATCACGTTTGTCTTTTTAGTTTGGATGGCCATATGGCCATTTTGTGGGAAAGTAACTGTCCTTATGGCCTTCTTTTGTTTAGGTTTCCATTATGGTCTTGTCGCTTAATGTTTGTATTTCTTTCCCTTTGGTGTCTTTTATGGGTGGAGTAAGTTAATTGTATCAATTCCTGATCTTTGTTTAACTTCTACTTTAAACCTTCTAAGCGGTTTACCAGTACTCATGTGCCGTCGGTCTCAGCTCTGTGTGGAAGTATCATGCAGCCCAATCTATTTCTCAAATGCCTGATCGGCGGGGACAGTCATGAGAGAGAGCGGCAGTATCTGGGTCTGTGGATGCATGTTACTTTTAGGAAGCGCTTTTTGTTACAATGTCAGACAGCATTTCATCAATACAGCCACACGAACATCTTATATAACGTACAAGATTAGGATGGGGAAAAATAGTTCTTGCATATATTGTTCTGACTGTGTGTTTGATTTGGGTTTAACGTCCCCGTCAACACTATTTAGGTCATTTTAGAGACAATGCTTCTAATTTTATGGGACTTATCCGACATTGAAATGAAATGACATCTCAAGCCCTTTCGCCCAATAAAACCAAAATGTTTTATTTGCATGGACGGTCCGACTCGCACCATTTTGCATGGGCGGCCTTATGCCCTCTAAGCGTCTTTCCAGTACTCATGTGTGCAGTCGGTTTCAGCTCTGCGCGGAAGCATCGTGCAGCCCCGTCTATTTCTCCAAGTCCCGATCGGCGGGGCGGATGCATTTATTATATAAAAACTAACTTATATGTCGGGATATACTTGTATGATTTTCAAACATCTGGAAATAACGAATCTATACCCAGACTTTTATTATTAGCAGACGTCTTTTAATAGCGATTATAAAACAAATTCGCTTTTACGTCTCGGACGTTTGTCAGTAGCGACATTCACGTCAATTCGCTATTGCCAGATGTCTGTCAATAGTGAATCTATCGTAAATACGCTATCACCAGATGTTTGTCAATAGCGAATTCAACGTTAATTCGCTATTACCAGACGTCGGTCAGTAGCGAATTTAACGTTAATTCGCTATTACCAATCGTCTTCAATAGCCCCTACGAAATAAGAAATATACCACAACGGACTTTTTTCAACAGAAAAGTATCATTTTTAGATGGAAAGGGGACGATCATCCTTGATTTATATTTGGAGCGGAAAGGGGGAAAGAAATACAGTGTACGTAAATGGACATATATGTAACATGAGGCCAACTCTTGTACTCTTGTGAAAAAGGATATTCGAGAACAGCTGTATTACCCGTTATTCGCGCAACTTTGATACATGGCTCTTTGGGCTCTACCGGGGATGCAGCGGACATTTCGGCTATTTCATACAAACACTTCCAGTCTATAACTTTTATTAGACTTCTTAAAGTCTATCATGTGCATAAAGCAATCAATGGCCTCGCAAACGGATCCGCTCGATTAGACGCAAACCATACGAGGCGTTATCGAGGAAATGACGTTCTATGAGGGGACACCAACGCCTGTGACATATAATACGCGCTGCTCCACATCCTTTTTGAGCTAATAGCGTTTAAGCAAACCGTGGAAGTCATCGGGGCGTAGATAATACTATAGTTGTTCAAAACGCAGTGAGACGTGACTGCACTTTAATTTTGGACTAGCCCGCGTTTTAGGTAAATCGCCTTCAGTTGGGATTTTATATTGGGCAAAATAATTTTACTGAGGATCGTACTGCATCATATTTACCACTTGGCTACGACTTCTACATACTGGCATTATCAAAAACCTTATTTATAATTTTAAAGTAATGTAAAAAAAAAAAAAAAAAAAAAAAATCCGAAAGCTGCTTCCCCTAAAACATGGAACGCTTGAACGTTGAACTCTCAAAGGTCGTTGATAAACTATACCATTTCTATGGAACAGTATTTAGGTAAAAACTCAATTATGTAACATTGAGATTGCAATATGCAATTTTGATATTGTGTTATGCTTTATTCAGTTACAATTGTGCAACACTGCATTATGATATTCATTTTTGTAGTCTGATTTTGGAATTTGTGTAGTTTTATTTCTGTTTCTCGTCCTATTTTGCAACTTGAAATTCCGATTCTGCTTCTTCTAGTTCCCATTATTCTCGTTCAGTGGCGCTGCGATCGTTCTTTCGTACCGTTCCCGTAAACGTCCGCCTGTATTCGGCAGATACCCAAAAAAATCTGCAAGCGTATTGGTGACACGGAGGAGTGAAAGAAATGAGAGAACTATATTTTTGGCATAAAACGGACGATTTGGGGACACTACACCCTTCCCGATAAAATCATTTACACATAATTTTTATTTTATATGTCAGACCAGGAATCAGCTTTGCTTGGTTTGTTTTGTGTCCAAGTTTTATCTAAATATATCGCAAATGTGTTCAGGCCATTGCACCTCTAAAATATAAATTTGTTGTAAATACTTATACTAATTTTGTATGGCACAGAAAGGCTCCTGTCCTAATCGTGTAGACCTTTGTGAGACTGCTCCTTTATGATCACTTGAAAGCAAACATAGCTACAACTCTCTTTCGTGAAAATGCTTTCAGATGGACTACGACTTACGTTCCCTCAAACATTTATTTCTGATTTAGGGCATATCCAACGGAATTCTAAAACTAGGCATTTTGGTTCTGTTGTTTGATTTGATGTTTGAACGTCACCGTCAACACAATATAGGTCATTTTGGAGACTTTGCTTCCACTTTTGTGGGACTTTTACCCGACACTGAGATGAAATGACATATCAAAGCCCTGTCGCCCAATGAAACCAATAGGGTTTGTAAGCACCGCTTTGGCTCGATAGACTTAGATCCTCTAAGCGGTTTACCAGTACTGGTGTGCGGGTCGGTTTCAGTTCATGCAGCCCATCTATTTCTTCAAGCCCCGAGGGCCGGGTCTGATTCCCTGTTTATTTTGTCACATGTTTATATAGATGTTCGTAACTGTTTGTGTTAAATGCATTCATTAATTTATAAGAAAATAGAAAACTATCTGACTTTTTATACTAGATTTTTGGCTTCAAGTGACAAAACGCAAAAGTTTCCACCTTTTTGACAAAACACAACGCGAAGCAAATACTTTCATACCGGAGTGCAGGTGGAAAACCCGCACCTGCTACAATGTAACATATCAAGCGCTGGAAGCCTCTGTGGTGTTGTGGTTATGCTACTCGCCTTAGTAACCAGGGATCGCAGGATCGACCCCGGGCTTCTCCAGAATTTCGGATCAGTCTTTAAACCGAGGTCCCATCTCCGTATGACCTTAGCTGTTGGTGAGACGTAAAACTAAAAACGCACTCACACACCAAGCGCATCCCACCATTAAACTGATCTTAATAATTCTGACCCCCCCCCCCCCCACACACACACACACTTGATCCCCACTTTTATAGAGTAAAACTGGGATTTACAGGAGTAAACATTATTTTTCTCATTTCTACTCCAAAATATAGATTGTGGGTACTCGTTAGAACCGCATCGAAAAGGCGCTTCTACGTGTACCCTAAATGTATATTTTAAGCAACAGTCAGAAAAATATCATCACGACTTTTCATCTTACAATTTTTGTTGTTGTATTTTTCGACGGTAAAATGTACAAATCTAATGCATCAAAACCATTTTTTCTAGATTCTGTACACTTTAATAATAAGTGAATAAATAAATAAATAATGTCGTTAAGTTCCGCCAGGTAAACCTGGGTACGCTGTACGCGGTCTAACTGTAATAAAACAAGAAGATAAAACTTTGGCGTAGACCTAATACATGGAAATACATGTAAGTACAAAATGGTTTGGATTCAGCCACTCCATTTGCCAAATCGTTACATGTAGAACTTGAAGAAATATGTAGTAGGCTGGTTAAGACAGTCGCGACACTAGCTCAGCAAGGTTTTGCTGGCTGAAGAGAGACGGACGGACGAACTGACAGACGACTAGCTTTTTTTTTGCGTTGTGATTCTGTTGGATAAAAGCCATCATGCCCAAGTCTAACTTATGACGACAGACGGCCATATGAATACGACAGCTGTCATTGTGACCACAGGTGCGTTTCTATGGTTGTGGGTCGGGGCTGAGTATGAGTAAGTAATGTTCATCAGAGTAACAATGGGAATAGAGGCACTGGTTGTTGTTTACCAGTTTCCCGCACGGTCAGCTGGTAAGGTCCCAGGGAACGAATCCATGCCCGCGAACAGGGAGACCATCGCGCATTTACTCCCTGAGCGGACATGTACATACTTCTATAATATCCAATTAATATATATATAATTATTATATAGCCGGATAAAATTTATTGCTGCTGGCTTGAATTTTGCCCCTGGAAAAGCGAATGCGATCTTCTCAAACGGACGCTTGTCATCGGAAAAAAATACGGCAAATCCACGGACATTACCGAACGTTACCGTCACCTCAATGACTGGTACCCCGTCTAACCACAGCAGAATCGAAACTGAATATTGCAAAATAGGACGTCCAAATGCCATATTTAAATACAAAGGTCTCAAATTAGAATGTGCATGTTGCATATTCGAATAAAGTAGTAAGATATGGAAAGGTTCATAATGCAAAGTGCGGTTTCAACAATTCATTTTGTAATTGCACATTGCATAATTGAGTTTTTACCTTAATACTGTTCCATACATTTCAGTGTTTGTTTGTTGTTGTTTTTTTTTTCCAATATGTTATAGTCTTTCAAAACGCAGTGAGACGTGACTGCACTTTTGAATTTGGACTAGTCCGTGTTTTAGGTAAGTCGCCTTCAGTTGGTATTTTACATTGGGAGATATAGTTTTACTGAGATTCGTACTTCATCACACTTACCACTCGTCCACGACTTCTACATGATGGCATTATCAAAAAGCTTATTTATAATTTTAAAATCCTGTGAAAAAAGAAATCCGAAACCTGCTTCCCCTAAAACATGGAATAGTCTTGCCACGCTTCAAAGGTCGTTGATAAACTATACCTGCATATCAACCATAGTCATTATTAAATGATTTCTCAATTGTATTTCATATGCCAGTCAGTGAATGTTTTTAGTTTTACGTCTCACCAACAGCTTAGGTCATACGGGGACGGGACCTCGGTTTAAAGACTCATCCGAAAGTCTGGAGAAGCCCAGGATCGATCCTGTGTCCCCTGTAGCATATCCACTGCACCACGGAGGCATCTACATATTCCCGTGAACATAGATCATAGAGCATTTTCAACACTTCACTAAAGGCATACAGCGAAGTTCTAATAGCGAGGGATTTTTACAGCTTTCGCCGGGCCTTCCAGAGAATTTAGTAATCTTTAAAAAGAAATAAATAAATTAAGATGAAGCAACATACAATTTGCAGGCAAGATTTCTAATTTAAAGTTATTTTACACCAAAACCACGAAGCCAAATCACAAATGTAGCATCACGCAACGCTTTCACAAGTCAATAGCTCTTAAACGAGCTCTTAAAGCGAAAACTGTCCAAAAAGAGAGATCACGCATCTCCGCGTCTAACTGGTTGGATTTCCCCCTAATGAAAACTAATAATCTTCGAGTTAAGCAATCTTCTGTAAATCATCTTTAAAGGCCATAATAATTTTTCTGACCAATATTAATTCAAGCAGGCGATCAGAGCACACGCAGGTGCTCGTAAAGCACTCAGACAATCGGTTTATGTCAGTAAACACATTACTGGCTCTGTTTCCCCACCCCTGGGACATGTATCTGGGAACTAAAGAAGAACATCATAAATCTCTGACCAGATATCCGTACTTACTGTGTTAGGACGAGGAATCAAAGTACTCACTGCACTGGAAAATACATTACAAAAACACACCAATAAAAATACATTGTGACCTTTATTAAAGAAAAAATTAAAATTCTAAGATGAAAAATTGTGATATTTTTCTAATTTCTGCTCAAAATATAGATTGTGGGTACTCGTTAGAACCGCCTCATCAAGTCGGTTCTAACGAATACCCACAATCTATATTTTAAAGCAGAAATAAGAAAAATAAGGTTTACCCCTGTAAACCCAAGTTTTACTATACAGAAGTGGGGTTCAAGGGGTTCAAAATTATATAGGCGTGTTTTCGTGATGTATGATTGTAGGCTGAAAAAAGGTTCTGAAACGAGGAATTAGACTGTTTCATTTAACCTATAGTTTCCAGTTCTGTAAGCAAACAGTGTAGGCCCGGATCAGACACCTCTTTCTGTGGCGTCAGATCTGGGACTACACTGTTTATGAATCCAGCCCAGATTCTATAGATCACCATATTACACAACACGATGATCTCCCTGCGAAAAATGAATGCTGTTATTTTCTATAAATAAGTTACCTGGAGTGATAGTCACGTGGACTTTATCACTGAAGAGTTTCTATGCTTAGTAACTTTAGGTCGAGTGATAAACAGTCGACTCAGAAAAGAATAAAACAGGCAGTCTTCGTTGTGGACTCACCTCGATCTTAGGCTTCTGTGTCTCCAATGGTATCCGTCGTAGTCATGACGCAAACACGCCTATATACTTTTGACCCACTTAAACCCCACCTATATAGTAAAATCGGGGTTTACAGGGGTAAACTATTTTTTTCTTATTTCTGCTCTAAAATCTCTAAAATAAAGATTGTGGGTACTCGTTAGAACCGCCTCGATGAGGCGGTCCTAACGAGTACCCACAATCTATATTTTGAGCAAATTAAGGAACATATCGAAAATTTGCATCCTTAAATCTTAGTGGGGTTTTTTTTTCGGCAAAAAATTTAAAGTGTATTTGTAAAGGCATGTTTTCGTAATGGTAGTCAAGGCAACTCAACCATGTCCGTGCAAATAATACCCCATGTAAACACGTCCGTGCAAAGGACACCTCCAACTTTATTCTAAGAATCGTGGAATGAACAATGATAAAAATTATTTGCCTTATTATGCCCCCGGAATCGAGATTCGCGGGGCATATGGTTTTTGGTCTGACTGTCTGTTTGTCCGTTTGTCTGTTTATCCGTCTGTCTGTTTGTCTGTCTACAAAAAACTTAACATTGGGCAAAACTTTTGAATGGTAATAGATAGAGCTTTCATATTTAACATGTGTATACCTTATCACAAGAACTTTCCAGTGGTACCATCAGTTTTGATCTCGTGACATTGACCTTGACCTTTGACCTATTTTTTTTTCATTTTTTTTTTAAACATAGACTGTGTATACTCGCAAGTCACATCTGGACGAGGCAGCTCCAACAAGCACGCACAAGATATGTTTGAAGCCGAAAACAAGACGCCCATCGGTCACTATGTTCACCAGAGCTGGGAGGGGGCACTACCCACTGGCAGCCATCATGTATTTAAATAAACCATGGGACCTCTGCGCCCAAGGACGCTGCAAGTCTAGTAACTTCCGATGTCTGATGTTGCTTGCTGTTGTTTCAAGACAACAGACACCAATTGACAACTGCCCATCTGTGGCAACCAATAGACCTAAAATCATATGGCAGATAGAACATTGTTTAAGGAACATTTCTATGAAAGTTTGACAAAAATATCTTGAAAGGGGTAAATATTCTTTTTTTTAATTTTCCCCAGTATAAGTGTATGTAAATGCTTAACTTGCCATAGCAACCAAACTTACGGGAGTCGAACATGGGACCTCTAGCATTAGAGGCAAGTAAGTGCACTTATCACTGAGCTATCACGCTTCACTACATTCTATAGTAGATTACTTCCTATTTGGTCTGGTGCCTCATTAGAGATGCGCTTTCAATATACATGCCAAAGACACCATCAGTCCCGAAAAAGTAAGTTTGAAAATAGCATTTTTGTACAGAACCATGTATGCAACATTCCAAGTTAACTTTTGTAAAAATGGTTCCCAAGTGCTTTACTAGGTTTCTTACATGCATTACGATAACCCACCCGTGCGACATAGTGCATATTTCTCATCTACAAAATGGCTGCTTTTCTGATGAAAATCCCTGATATTTTTCTTATTTATACTGCAAACATAGGTCATGGGTGCTCGTTAGAACCGCCTCATTGAGGCGGTTCTAACGAGTCCCCACAACCTATGCCTTGGAGCAGAAATAAGTAAAATATGGCATACCCCCTTAAACCCCAGTTTTCTCTATATAAAGTGGGTTTAGACGGTGTTCATTTCACGTACTTGTTCACGTGATGTGCTTTACTTCTACCTTTTCAAAAGGTTCCTTACATAAGCAAGTTGTAGCTTCAGTGGCGGTGCCTCTACTTTATCGTAGTCACCAGACTGGCATTTTTGGTGCGAAAGTATTTTCTGTCTTTTTTTTTCCAAAAAAGAAAATTGCTTGGTACTACATGTACATGTATCTCTTGCTAGACCTAATTATGATGCTCTTTCAGATAGTGAAAACCATTTTGCAATATCACCTTGAATTTTTCAGAAAACTCTCTTTTTTGTCCAAAAAAAAAAAAATGCACTTGAATTGTTTTGTTTCATAAAAAAAATGTTTTATCATTATATTTCATTTTGCTATTAGTTGTGGTTTGCAATATACCATCATGTGATGAAAGCTCTTTTAGTGTAGGCCTGGGGCCAGTTGTTCAAAACATCGTTAGCTTAACAAGCTCGTTAGTGGTCATATTGTTAACTCTTCTACTGTTCAAATATGAATGCAAGTAGAACGTTTTCTCATGCACTAATGCGAAAATCACCTTGAAATAATCTCACAGCGTAGAAAAACATTTTACCTATACATTGATACCAAAATTGTTAAAATCCGTTCACTTTAGCCATGTATATCGTTCGATAAACACTGTCTACTCTTGTATACTAATACAAAACATGGTTGGAAGAAGGTCAGAGTACGCCGTTGAAATACGGTCCTATATTAAGAATCGTTGTATTCTTGGTATACGGTGCAAAGACATTTTTGATGAAATATGTTCGGTTTATGGGCATAATGAAATGTCTTTTCCGACAGTTTTTCGTTGGTGTAAGAAATTCAGCTGTGGGCTAGGCTCAACAGAAGATGCACCACATGATCGTTGGCCGAAAAGAGCAACATCTGCCAAGATGGTTGCTAGAGTGAAAGAAATAGTTGCTACCGATGCACGATACACCACTAGGCAAATGGCTAGTATGGTTGGCATCTCATTAGGAGAAGCTCATACAATTCTGAAACGGGATTTGAAAATGAGAAAGATCTGTGCTAGATGGATTCCCCATCTGTTGACAGATGAGCAGAAAAAGACACGCGTTCAGTGCACCAAGAAGTTGCTTAAAAAGTTTGCAAATTACAATGCACGGTCTGTCGCTAATGTCGTCACAGGTGACGAGACATGGGCTCACGTTTTTAGCCAAAACGAAAGATTCAGAACAAAATATGGGCAACAAAGTATTGCAAAAGACCATGCATTGCAAAGCGGACCATGAGCGTCAAGATGGTAATGTATGCCATATTCTTTTCAAATCAGGGCCCTGCTATTCAGGTTGCTGTGCCTAAAGGCAAATCTGTAAATGCGAAGTTTTACAAGAATAAAGTTCTTCGAAAATTGAAGAAATATTTCAAAGAACGAAGACCCGCAACTGGATTGCTACATGACAATGCGTCATCGCAGAAGGCGTTCATTGTGCAAGACTATCTGAAGCAGGAAAAGGTTGTTGAACTTCCTCAGCCCCCGTATTCCCCTGACCTTGCCCCGTGTGACTTTTTTGGTTCCCGTGGCTGACAAAATACCTTTCTGGTCGAAAATTTGTACAGCGCAAACACCTCGGTTCTGCAATATTCCAGTGCCTTCATAGTATACCTCGAAAAGACTACCAAAATGCATTCAATGATTGGATCAGAAGACTGAAAGTTTGTATATCTGTTTAGGGGGAATACTTTGAGGGGACAAAATAAATTTTTCATCGAGATCTATCACGGAATCATTTTTATGTGCTTAGTTGCATTCATATTTGAACAGTCCTCGTAGCAAGTTCAATATCTAAAATTTTGGTATTTTTGCTGAAAAAATGAGAGCAGCTTTTGCAGATGCAAAAGCTGCTCACATTTTTTTCTGCAAAATTATTAGCATATTTGCCATAATAAATGATCAACGATTCGTTAACTAACGACGTCATTAGTTTTGAACAACTGGTCCCTGGTTGGTTTTGATTAGATATTGTGATCACGTTAACAAGTCCATGAAATGAACACCCCACTGAACACCAGTTTATAGAGAGAAAATGAGGTGTACAGGGGTATACATTATTTTGTTCCAAGACATAGGCTGTGGGTACTTGTTAGAACCGCATCAGTGAGGCGGTTCTAGCGAGTACCAAAAACCTATGTTAGGAAAATAACACAAATTTTCACCAGGAAATTAGCCATTTTGTGGATATGAAAGAATGCACTATTTTACATGGGTGTGTTATTGTAATGGTTTACTGTTCTTTTTCTTAATTTACACAAGAATGGTTAACATTTGCTTTGCATTTAAGGGACTCACCTTCCCTACTTTTTTATGCTTTTCAGGAGGTGAAACCATCGTTACTTCTGCTTAGTTTCATAGAAAAATTATTTTACTGTGGATTATAAATACGGTTGTGGTTTGAAATATTCTATGCAATGGTGAAAACCGTTGTGCTCTAGGGCTGGAGTTTTCTTCGGAAAAGTGATCACTTGCATTTTGTGGGAGAAATAGAGGATATCTACTTTTTGCGGTGGATACCAAAAATATTCTATCGAGTGTGTTGAAAACGTCCACATTTTCAAGAGTACGAAGAACGAGTTAAAATTCGGATGTTTTCAACACACGAGATGAAATACTTTGGAAACCGCCGAGAAATGAAAATTTCCTTTTTATTTTATAATTTTATAATTAACATTAATAAGGATACTTACGGTAATTGATCAATCACAATCGTACGTCACAATTTTGACCTGGCTGTGACGTCACAACTATCGGTTTCAAAACATAAACGGATCGCCATTTTGAATTCAGCATTTTTACAGCTAAAAGAGTGCGTTTCAAGCTATTTAACATAATTATTTTGTCGATGACATATGACTTTTGGCGAGAAAAAGTAGTCCGGGCTGCTACTGTGAAAATAACAAGGTCATATTATTTTTTCACAGTGTGAAAATATCATTACAGAATGAAATATCATTTTTAGTTCCCTGCAAAGTATAAAATAAAATGACTTTGCTTTTTGCCATAACAGCTGGGCTGTCAATACTGACAATGACCTGTCTTAATCAAATGCGAGAAATACTAAGTGTTTGTGTGTTCTAAGATGGCTGATGAGACCAATTCTTGCTCTAAACTGTCTCTTACAGATAAAACAAGAGAGAGAAAAGGAAAGTTCTTCGGGTATCCCCAAAACGCTGTAACTTGCAGGTGTTTGCCAGTTATTTGACCGTTAAATCTACCGGATTTTACAGTGTACCAGCAGTCTATGTTTCGCAGAAGAAATTTGAGATAAACGGCCGCCCTTGGCATATCGAAACTGTCGGTGTTTTGGCACAATCGAACTCAGCCTGTTATTAAACGAGACACGCGATTGATTCTATTAAATTATGTCACAGTTAACTTATTTAGGGATGGGGACCCGGATTAGTTTAGAACATCCACTGATGAAGTTTGGTATAGCTGGGACTTGGGGAGAAGCGAGATACAGTTTCGACCTGTTAACGACACACATGCTTGATTTCTGCTAAAATAGGGCACATCGACTTAGTGTGTGGCGCATCCACTAAGTTTGGTCGAGCTTGGGCATATTGAAGGCGAGATAAAGCATGATTGAACCTTGTAATCACACCCGACCTTGTAAAAGACACGTATTCGATTTTGGTCAAAGGTCAGAGAGACCTAACCTGGAGGGATTTGATAAATGCACTGATTAGGTTTAATGGAGCTTGAGTACATGTATGTGGGAGGCGATATACAGAGTCGAACTGGTGAACGAGGTTCGTAAAGGGTAGGTGACAGTTGGGTTGATCGGTTTACGATCAACTCTAATTTACTAAATGGCCGAACGGAGTTCATGCAGTTGTCCACGTGACCATCACTGATTTGGGAAAACCAATATTACATTTTATTAATAGAACTTGAAACGTTGCGCAATTTTTTTTTGTCGATGCAACAAGAGCTGTCTATAGAGTCTTGACAGGGATCGTTTGCTGGGTAATACCCAGATCAGACGCCGCGGAATGTGGCGTCTGATCAGCAGGTTGCACAGGAACTTCATTGTTTGCTTAAATAGTGACATTTGAGGGTATACGAAATAGTATAAGAATGTCAGGTTGCTCACGTAATGAAAGAAAAACAGTATCTTAATCCAGGCCACGATGTCACGTGACGTCTTTCGTAACATTCTACAGTCGAACTTCAATGGCTCGAACACCCTTGGGACCTCGAAAATCTGTTCCGAGACAGGGGTAGTTCGAGCCACTAAGGTTACTGTCAGGAGGAATAACGAGATACTTTTACACATCTTTTCGGTGTTCTATAATGAATATGTATGCTGTGTGTACTCATTAGAATCGCCTCATCGAGGCGATTCTAATGAGTACACACAGCATACATTTGCAAGATAAAAGACTAAAATCTCCTTAATTATCCCCCACTATTTCTTATGTAGAGGATTTCGCTAGGGGCTCAAGAACGGGTTCGACACATCCACGGTAAACGAGCCATCGGTGGTCGAGCCATCGAAGTTCTACTGTATTTATAAAACTGTTACACAAATGTAAAAATAGACTTTTCGCACTCCTGCTAAAAACTTAATTTTAGAACCCTGAACTTTATAGGTGGTACCGTTATAAGACATACAGCGTAGACCAAGATCGGATATAGAGTACATTGCTTCTGATCAGGTCGGCACTGTTCGCCATATGTATGCAACAACAGTTTTGAACATGATTCAGCTCTGAAAAGGGGCGGGTTGAGGATGCCAATTTCAGGTATTTTGCAGAGGTGAAAAACTGTATGAATCTGAAATAATTTCCAAAAGATTGGAGGGGCTGCATTTGCACCCTCCCCACTCTGTTGAACAAAATCCAAGTACTACCTTTAGACGTCAGAGCGCAGCGTAAGAAGAAAATTCTGGATTGTGCTCGTTTGTTTGATTTAAGGTTTAACGTCCCCGTCAACACTGTATAGGTCATTTGGAGACGTTACTTCCAATGTTAAGGGACTTTCAGCTCTGTGTGGAAGCATCATGCAGCCCATCTATTCATTCAAGCCCCGATAGGCGGGGGCGGGTGGACTGTGCTCGTACCCTTACTTGGGCATTGGCAAACAGAATCTACGTAATCAGACGCCACATAACACGATGTCTGATCATCTCTACTGTGCTTGCTTAAAGTTAAATGAACAGTTCGATTGTCAGCTCAGAACTATTTTCCCAAACTACACTCAAAGACGATCGACCCACCAGTACTTTCAGTGCTTTGATTTTTTGTTTGTTACGTGTAACATGAAGTACTGATGAAGTTCGGCGGAGCTGGGTCCTGCGGAAGGAAAACAGAGTGAACCTGGGAATCGAGACATGTGGTCGATATTAGTTAAAATAAGCCCCTCTAATCTAGTTTTGTTTTGGTAAACCACGTGATATACTCGTGAAGTTTTATGGTACATTAGCAATTGAGATATGAGGTACAATGTACACGGACGGGTGGACAAACGAAGGGACGGACGAACCAATACCAGAGTGGCTAACTTTCGCTGACCGCCAGGGGCTCGGCAAAAATGGTAAGGCCTAACAAAATAGCTGTGTTTCCGCTAACATGCCGACAAAGGGTATGGGTCGGTAGGTCGCTAAAACTTTTTTTATTTTTGTCAACTTTTTATTTGATGGAAAAAAGCAAAAAGCAGTTAAGTCTAAACTCTCACTACGATATTACCTTAAAACATTCAAATAATGAGGTTAAAAGCATCAATGAAGCATAAAAAACAGGGTTTCAATTTTGCTATTTTGACAGTTTTATGAATTATCATTTAAAGTGGTAAAAATATTAAGGTCGGTAGGAAAGAAAATCTTTTTATTTTTTTTTTTCTGGAGAGCAATAAAAATGGCAGGGTCGGGAGAAAAATCAGTGTCCGTTACGAAAACACGCCTATACAAATACATTGTAACCTTTATCGCCGAAAAAACTGAAAATTCTAAGATGAAAAATTGTGATATTTTTCTTATTTTTACTCAAAATATAGATTGTGGATAATCGTTAGAACTCTAACGAGTATCCACAATCAATATTTTAGAGCAGAAATAAGAAAAATAAGGTTCACCCCTTCAAACCCCAGTTTTACCATATAAAAGTGGGGTTCAAGGGGGTCATAATTATAAAGGCGTGTTTTCGTGATGGGTCGGCTGAGCGAAACACAGCTATTTTTTAGGCCTGATTTCTTTACAACATCATGAAGTGCGGTTTCCAAGCCTAGTATTACATGTACCATGAATACAGATACAATAGTGTTGCTGTATCGGTGATAATGTGTCAGAAAAATATTTAGAGGATTTGCAGACCGAGCAATATATATTTCTTTATTAAGCTTCTCAGATTAGAGGAGTTTCTGCACGATATGTTCACAGATATTTTATTTGCTGGTGTTTAGACAAACATAAACATCGTCTGTAGCAACATTAGTTTATTATCTTGGCCCGGTCATGAGAAAAATTACGAAAACACGCACATTCAAACATATTGACAATTTTACCACCAAAAAAACTGAAAATTTTCAGATAAAAATATATTTTTGCATAAAACATAGATTGTGGGTACTAGTGAGAACCGGCTCGCCCCCCCCCCCACACGAGTACCCACAATCTATGTATTTGAGCAGAATTAAGGAAAATAATGTATACCCCTGTTAACCTCAGTTTTACTGTATTCAAGTGGGGTTAAAGAGTAGGGGAGGGGTCAAAATTATATGGGCGTGCTTTCGTGATGAGGAAGCCAGTCAGCTCAGCTGCACAGACTAGCAAGTGTCATACAATTTTAGATGTAAAACAAGAGGTAGTTCCCAAGCCAAGCAGGGAATACTAATGTACTGATCAGACTGCATAGCTTCGCAGGTTGTTCTCCATATTTGTTGATCGCAAATGACAAAACAGGTTTTCACATGACGCGGCTTGTTTTATCATTCGCTTTATGGATAGATGAAAGTTGTTCTTAGAAGCACACTATGGAAGCCGATAGGGGACATTTTGACTTGTGACTAACGACTTGTGACTACCGACTTGCGACTTATGACTTTTTACTTGTAACTTTTGACATACCTCAAGCAACGGCCGATTTCGGACAACGACGGCTAAGATTCCGGTGAGGCAAGCGATTTTTCTCCTTCTGTTTTATATTGTTTGAAAAATGCCACCGAAAAGATCATATGGTAGGTTATTTACTCTGATTTTGTGAATTTTTAAGACCTATGACTTGTCACTTATGAATTTTGACTTATGAGTTTTGACTTGTCACTTATGACTTTTTCACTTTCGAATTGTGACTTTCGACTTATGACTTGTCACTTATGATTATTTACAGTAAATACCATCTCTGATTTATCTTATTATTTCCTTAGTCGCAAGAAAATAGGAAATGACGCTTAGGATGGAACGCGTTTATAAAAATATAGTTTGGGATTTAAATTGAGTGTACGCATTTGTTCACAGATTTATTTGTGTATTCTGCAGATCCTGTCGATGTCGAAACAAGGACAAGCTAAATTCTATTGTTATTATCATGATTATATAGCTAACATACTAGAAAAATTAGAAACGTGCAATAAAATCAGAGAACAATCGAGTAGATAGCGCGGTGACTGGAATGAGTCGGATTTTTACCATTAGACGATGTATCTAATGGCATCTTACAGCGGTGACGTCGAAATTAGTTATTCAGTCTTAATGTACATAATTGCCATATAACAAAAGGGGTTATTACAGTGTTGTCCCTCACTGGCACACTCTGGCTACTCGGGAAAATATTACACTGCTATCCCTCACTGGGACTCGCTAGCTACTCGGGACAATATTACACTGCTGTCCCTCGCTGGGACTCGCTAGCTTCTTGGGACAATATTACACTGCTCTGCTTACTGGGACTCGCTTGCTACTCGGGACAATATTACACTGCTGTCCCTCGCTGGGACTCGCTAGCTTCTTGGGACAATATTATGCTGCTCTGCTTACTGGGACTCGCTTGCTACTCGGGACAATATTACACTGCTGTCCCTCGCTGGGACTCGCTAGCTTCTTGGGACAATATTACACTGCTCTGCTTACTGGGACTCGCTTGCTACTCGGGACAATATTACACTGCTGTCCCTCGCTGGGACTCGCTAGCTTCTTGGGACATTATTACACTGCTCTGCTTACTGGGACTCGCTTGCTACTCGGGGCAATATTCCACTGCTGTCCCTCACTGGCACTCGCTAGCTACTCGGGGCAATATTCACCAATATCGGTGTTATTACCATCCAAGATGGCAAACCATTTAAGTAAAAATCACAGGATAAGATGGAAAATCGAACTTAAAGAATAAGACGGTTTTCCGCCTTCCGCCTCATAAACATGTCATTGAAAAATCGATCTTGTTTGTTTGTTTGAATGATTTGAGGTTTAACGTCCCCGTAAACAATGTATATGTCATTTTGGATACATTGCTTCCAATTTTTTGGGACTTATACCCGACATTGAGATGAAATGGCATCTCAAGCCCTGTCGTCAAATGAAACCAATAGGGTCTATAAGCATGGACGGTACTACTCGAACCGCTTTGCCTGGGCAAGCTTAGATACCAGTACTCGTGTGCGGTCGGTTTCAGCTCTGTGTGGAAGCGTCATGCGCACCAAATATTTCTTTAAGCCCCGATGGGCGGGGGCGAAAAATAGATCTTGTGCGATAGAGCTGAGATATAAATTGTAATTGTACGGAATCCGTACTCATCCGTGTACATAAGCCCAGGTAGCTCATTCGGGTGCGCGACTGACTGGTGATCAGGAGGACACGGGTTCGATACCTGCCAGGGTCGGCAACATTCTTTCGTGGAGATTGATCATGAAATCTTTCCTACGGTCATTCTCACCCTTCCGCTGATTCAAGGAGGGCAGTTGTCAGCTTCTGACGAAAGAGTGTGCACTGCAGTGGTTAACCGCTAACGTATAAGCCTGTCCAGGAAAAGTGTGGATAGGTAAACTGACCGGCTCACAAATGACCTAAATAGTGTTGAATGGACCGTCAAACTCCAATACAAACAAACAAACAAAATATAACTAGTTTCATACTTCTAGCAACGAGAAACTCTTCCCTTATATAGGAAAAGTAAAGTTAAAGCCCTCAATACATGTACTTTGTAAACACCGGATCTTGGGGTTTGCGGCCTTTTCAATATATTTTCACTTATTTCGAACTGGCCGTTAACCAGAGGTGGGCGAAAACCCGAGTGCCCGGAGAAAAACCACCTGACCTTCCGTTGCAGAATTTGGAGTCTCACATGTGACCCAAGCCGGGCTCGAACCCACAGAGGCAAATGAAAGTACAGTTTTTGGAAGCCCATATTTTTATACTGCTTCATCACACAGACTCAAAATTTTGAACAACATGATTTTACTCCATGTTGCATTTTGCAGTTTTTGCACGTGCAACATATTGGATAATTTCCTTGAACATGAACGTTCAATTGTTTGCTAAAACAAACCACAACTTTAGATTTTCAATCACATGAATTGAAGACCAAAATTATGTCATTGGGATGTTTCAGGCTGGCCGCTCGAAGTGTTTTGTGGCTGCACAAGGGTAACGATATATCGACTTTGGAGACGTTCCCAGCAGAATGGAAAGGTGGCAGACAGGCCAAGGATAGGTAGGCCTAAAGTTATGGCGCCCAACCACAACCTGTATATCCCCCTACAACATGCCTGCGAGCAGTTTAGGCCTGCCACTGAAAGCGTGAGAACCACAGTCGGCAGTCATACTCGTCACGTGAGAAATATTGGTATGAAATCCGTGACGTATTGGTACCAATTCTTCACGCGATGTGAGGATGATGTTTTTCGAGTTCAACGACGCGCCAACCCTCTTTGTGGGTCATAAGCGTCAAACGCGCTGTGAGGAATGGGTACCAATTCTTCACGGCGTGTTTACGAAATCAGAAATTTACGGTTCAACAGACCTCACTGACAAACATTGTTTCTATCATTTACTTGGTATAATGTCGCATTTCCTATTAATTAAGCGCGCGCGTGTGTATGTGTTCCAAAATACATTTCTTTCTTTTTTTTTTTCTTTCTTTCGTTCTGACAGTGCCTATCTAATTTAACGTTCCATCATTTTTTCCATCTTGTTACATTTCTGTTCATTCCAGCAGCAGGGAACGAATCTGATCATATGTGGTATTTTCTTCGGGCACCAGGGTTTTCGCCCACTTTTTATGTTTCTCCACCGAAGATAAAGTGGAGTGAAACTTCCTTTGAAGAGATATAAAACTGAAGAAAATCGGTGGCAGTTCTTGGATTTGTGGAGTCCAGACTGATGCAGAAAAAGATGACAAATGACTAATGATCAGTTATGACACATGCAATTCATTCTCATTTCATTTCACACTTTGGATTCACAAACGCTCTGTACTGCAGATATTTAATCTGTCTGTTGATAATTAACTTGGCCCCGGATTTTCTTCTGGCGGTTTGGAAATGTGTTTTAGTTGCGTGATAAAGATACAGCGTGACCACAAAGAAAAAATCATTTACACCCCAAGGTGTCGATTGGTCAATATGTTTCTCATAAGTCCCCAAGCGGAACTGTTTCAGCATCGCTTTTTTAAATGGAATTCTTTTAATACCACCACTAAAGTTATTGGGACGGGATTCATGCGATCAGCGAAGACGCCGACCAGACTACGCGCATGGACAGGCTGATCTGAATCTTCGCTGCTTGTACAAGCCTTACTGTAGGGTTTCCGTGCACGAGCTCATTATTTTTTGGCTTTCAATTTCGATTGGAAGCCATTTAGATTGGATTGGTGATACCCATGTTTATTTCTGACCGTCCTATGACGTAAGTGGGAAAGCCCTACAGATAAGACTGCTCTCCACATAACTCGTTCGGAATGCCGTCGGTGTCTATTTATAAAGCGTGCCAATAAAATATTCCACCTTTATAAGTCTGGAGTGATCAATTTGAGCCAACAGTTTAGATCTTGATCAGATGCGGCGTCTGATCTGGGTCTGCACTATTTGGCAATGCCTCAAAAAGGGTCGCTAGGGATATATGGGTTAATTAGAACAGTGAAGGTCAATGTATATGTTTCCCATTTCCCGGTACCCCGTGCATGGTTCGTATTCGGCGTAAAAGCGTACTTGTTGTCACTCGAAACTAATCCTGTTTTCTGTATAACTTTTCTTCTGCACTGGGGCCAAAGTTGTGATATCATTTAAAAACATATATGGGCTAGAATTATGGCTTTTATATCTCTTGAACTAGCATTTTTAGTTCATTACGAAACACGCCTATTCAAATATACATGTGTAGAGAATTTTGCCACCAAAAATGAAATTTTCCGATACAAAATTCAAAATTTTTCATATTTCTGCTCTAAACATAGATTGTGGGTAGTCGTTAGACCCACTGTCTATGTTTAAGCAGCCTGAATAAGAAAAATAAAGTATATCCCTGTAACCCCCATTTTTCTATATGAAAGTATTTGAGGGGGTCAAAATTAGGCCGGTGTGTTTTCGTGATGTGATTTTTTTTTTCTAGTCCAAATATAGATTGTAGGTGCTCGGTGTTTTGAGACAAAAACGGAAAATAATGTGTACCCCTGTACACCCAACTTTCTCTTAAAAAAATGGGTTTAGAGGGATGTTCAGTTCACGGACTTGTTGACGTTTTTCTCTTTTTTTTCTTAAGGATTTGTAAAAAAAAATATGCCTATAGCATACAAAAAATATTTCTGTCACTTGAGTCACACATCTCTCGGAGTCTCAAACTTTTCCTGGTCACTCAGACTTTCCAGGACGAGTTTACCAAGAGAGTTTGACAGCTGAAATCAGTAATAATAGTTTTGCAGAGGATAGTCGAACAAGCTGATAACTCATTGTATAAAAGTTTTTTCCGAGTTGTATATAAAGTATAAAGTATATAGAGTTTCCGAGTTGTATATAAAGTATAAAGTATATAAAGTTTCCGAGTTGTATATTAAAAGAAAAACCAAAGTAAATCCCAGTAACTGGGAATGCTTGCAGGTAAAATTAAAGTAAATCAAAGTAAATCAATCAAGTGTGCTTGTTGTAGGATGGTCTATTTGAAAGTGATATAATGTCATTTTTTTTTATTTAGGAACATTATTAACCGTTCCTTTACCGGAGATGGGTGAACACCGTTATGTATGAAGAATACAGTTTTAAACCACCTGACCTTCCATTGCAAAACTTGACTCGATCGTGCAGATTTGTTTGAGTTGAGGTTTAACGTCCCCGTCAACACTGTATGGGTCATTTTGGAGACGTTGTCCACAATTTTGTGGGACTTTTTATCCCGATGAAATGACATCTCAAGCCATGTCGCCCAGTGAAACCAATCGTGCAGAAAGAGACCTCATATTTATTAGTCAGCGCTCGTACATACCAACATGGTCAATTATACAAAACATGCCATTGTTCATCTCTGAAATCAAAATGCGCGTCAAAGCTTAACATGTGTATGGTGTCTTATCTGACAAATTTTCTACCAGCATCAAACTTGTGTGAGTGAGCGGCTTTTTTTTTTTTTTTTTTGCTTTTTTTTTTTGGGGGGGGGGGGGGGGGAGTGGGGACCATCACAGTGAGATGCGCACCCACGTTGCGGTTTCGCTCCTCGCCGGGTCCGTGAATTTAAATTATGAAACTGTTTCTATGTACATTGTTCTCCTTTCAATGATTTAAGAAGGAACACATCATGAAAACACGCCTATATAATTTTGACCCCCTTGAACCCCACTTTTATATTGTAAAACCGGGGCTTACAGGGGTAAACCTTATTTTTCTTATTTCTGCTCTAAAATATAGGTTGTGGGTACTCGTTAGAACCGCCTCGATGAGGCGGTTCTAACGAGTATCCACAATCTATATTTTTAGCAGAAATAAGAAGAAAAAAAACACGTTTTTTTTAACAATTGATAATTTTTGACCTTACTTGAAAATAAATTTGTAAAACAGCACAAATGAATGCTTGCAGGTAAACTTTAACCAAATGCGGACGCCTACACTTATGCCGACGATGGACGCCGGGGGTATGGTAAAAGCTCCCCCTTACCTAAAATGGCGATTTTTCAACTTACAAACTGGGATAGCCTTCCTTTTAAAAGGAAACTTTTTTCCTGTTTCGATTTAACACTTTAACTAATTAACAGGATTTATCATATGACGTCGCGTCTGAGAGTGTAATAACGCCATGTAATATTTTCGATAATCCACTAGTGGATTAAATATGCAAATTAGCTAGATACGTTCCGTAACGTTACATGTACGACGTCCTTAACGACGTCGCGTTTACTAATGGCGGACTATTGACATTTTAGTAAACAATCGTGAATAAAATGCGATTTAAATGTCATATGACAAACAGAATCTTGCATTCGTGCTCGTGTTTTATTGAATTTATTAAACTCGTTGAGGAAAAGGGATGAAATGCTCGGCAAAGCCTCGCATTTTATCCCTTTTCCTCAACTCGTTTAATAAATTAAATAATACATGAGCCCTCATGTAAGATCCTCTATATAATCTAGGGCTGTCAGAGTATCAGACTATAGGCAGTAGATAGTGCTGAAATACTTTTGAATTCATGCTTTTCATTTTTGAATTCTCGTACATGTGACGAAAAGTTTTCATTAATGGCAAATTCTAAAACCTATCAAGGGATGAAACTCGAAGAGTTATAGGCCATTGATACTTGTATACACGATGCGTCAGCCAACTGACCATGTGTTTACCAAGTTTTAACTTTACAGTTTACTAGTATACTGTAAAATAGAAGTGGGGGCAATGATCAGGAATCGATACAATTAACACACAGCTCCCATCAGAGACACCAAAGGGAAAGAAACACAAACATGAAAAAACAGACCCTAATGAAAACATCAATAGCGGAAAGCCAAAAGGACAGTTTCTTTCCCAAAGAATGGCCAACAGGCTATCCAAGATAAAATAATATAAGCGACACAAACACCCAAAGACAAACCATAACAAAAATAAACCGCGACAGAAGAACCACCATGGAACGGTCAGCGGAAACGAATTTCACTGGGGGCTTAAATCGATTTTACGTGGTCACAATCCTCGCCCTTACTTCAGTCCGCATGAAGGCCTCCTAACTCATTAGTGCAACATCTCCGTGAACACAAAAATCAAACAACCACAGAGATGAAACAACGGTGAGGACTCGACAGCAAGAAACCCCTGAAATGCAAAAGAAAACAAACAGTTGGACACCGGTGGGCGCGACCAGAGACAGAGCATCAGGTACCAATCAACATAAGCCTTTATGCTGGGACCGTCATAGAATGTGAGGCCAGACCATCGGCGTGCAATTAAAGAGGGAAGCAAAGTTGTCAACCGTGATTGGGTTAACTACCATGCATGCAGTCTGTCGTATAATATTTATGTTGTGCCCAAACTTTTTATATCGAAGAATGATTTTACGAAATTGGGCACTGAAGTCATTGCGGTAATATATTTTTCTGAATTTATATACTAAGTCTCCATAAAATTCGGACTCCGATAGACCTTGTTGCAGCAGAGATTTAAGACCAATATTGTCCCCGGGGCAAGATACCGTAGCCACGGTATCTTGTACCTCCTATTATTTCGTATAGTTTTTGACGGAATATATGTGTTTTGGCGGGTGGGGCTTTTTTCAGCTTAGTAATTAATGTTCTTCACCTTCTGTATTTACTTTACCAATAATGCCTTTTCATATAAACTGTACAAACTTTCGGGCCTCATTTTGATTTGAAGTTTGACATCCCGCTGAACATTATATAGGTCATTTTGGACTCGACATTAAGATGACCTGCCACCCCATGAAACTAATAAGGTTTCGCATGGACTCGCACCACTTTGGCTGAGCAAGCTTAGACCTTCTAAGCGGTTTACCAGTAATCATGTGATGTGCGATAGGTTTCAGGTGTACGTGGAAGCACGATGTCGCCCACTCTATTTCTACAAGCCCCGGTGGACGGAGACCATTTGATTGTTTTACTTATACATATAAATGGAAACAAATGTATAGTACATATCTGATAGAGAATTTATTTATATGGGTTAGGATCAGTATGGAGGGTTGGGACGGACAAGATACCATACTTTTCTTGCACACCAGACAAGGAAATCCGTGATTTTACCCTTGGATAGAAATTTATGTTCTGACCCTGGTGTTCCGACCCAAACTCGAATATAATCGCGTGTTTGATAGATGCAATGGTTGATTACGACATCGTATGCGCCGCCGTTAAGGTTGACGTCACAGCAACGTCACTAAACATTCATGCAGTGTCAACACAATATGGCGGACGTTGGTATCCGAAGTGACTGCAGCATTAAAAATCCGCTTTAAGAAATGGAAGGTATGCAAGAAAAAGAATCCAATATGGGTGTGAGGGGTGGATAGAAAAATCCGCACCTCGGGATCACTGTCCGGCATCACTCGGCAAGCCTCGTGATGACGGACAGTGTCCCTCGGGGCGGATTTTTCCATTCACCTCTCACACCCATATAAGATTCTTATATTCTTGCCCACCAGACAAGTAAATCTATGTTCTGACCCTGGTAGAGATTGTGGGTTCTGACCCTGGTGTTCCAACCCAAAATCGAATATAATCGCATATTTGATAAATGCACTGGTTGATTACGACCTCGTATGCGCATTCGTTAAGGTCGACGTCACAGCACGTTACGTGACGTCACTAAACATTCCTGCAGTCTCAACACAATATGGTGGACGTTGGTAACCGAAGTGACTGCAGCATTAAAAATCCGCGCTAAGAAATTGAAGGTACGCAAGAAAAAGAATCCAATATGGGTGTGAGGGGTGGGTAGAAAAATCCGTCCCTCGGGATCACTGTCCGGCATCACTCGGCAAGCCTCGTGATGCCGGACAGTGTCCCTCGGGACGGATTTTTCCATCCAGCCCTCACACCCATATAAGATTCTTATTGTCCTCTGGTGCAGCTATCTCCAACCTGTATGGCTTTCAAACCGTGCCGAACTCTATACAGCATGCCAAGTCATTCGTGCATGTGTCAGATTTAAAGTTGTTACCAAGTGTCATTGAGCATCTTGGCGGCACAGCCAGGATTTCTTGAGGTGAAGTCATTACAACATAGCAAGCTATTCCCTTCTGAAACAGCTCCAGTGTTGTGATTTGGGACTTTGAGACTTTTTAAATAAATCCCATACAATGGAGGCATAGTCAAGGTCTAGTCAGATGGTGGTCTTTTACATGAGCTCTGCCATTTGTCGAGTGCAGTTCTTCATGTTTCTACAAAGGAAACCAAGAGCGCTTTATGCCTTCCTCAGTGAGTGTTCTATACATATGTCTCTCTGATGGCTATTATGAGGTATCTGCTTTCATCGGCCACTTCTGATATGTGATCATTGAGCTGGTAATGAATGAATAGTACTTTCTTTGGCAAGTCATTAATGAACACAACAAGAGAGGACTGAGGACAGTTCTATGTGGTACTCCTGATAAAACATGTGTCAGGTCTAATACTGTCTACGATCACCTTTTAATTTTGCCCCTCATTCCTTAGAGAACCAGCTTGTGAAGGAGTATTATTGTGTCTGTTGGACTTGACCAGATGCTTTGTCGATGGCAAGCAGGATGATGACAACAACTGGGTTTGTCATGTGCATTTTTCCTGAAACCACTTAAGTTGTCACACAAGACTCTATTCTTATCAAAGTGCTGCATTATGTTTCTGTGGATTATATGAATCTTATATGGGTGTGAGGGGTGGATGGAAAAATCCGTCCGAGGGACACTATCCGGCATCACGAGGCTTGCCGAGTGATGCCGGACAGTGATCTCGATGGACGGATTTTTCTATCCCCCCTCACACCCATATTGGATTTTTTTTTCTTGCATACGTTCCATTTCTTAGCGCGGATTTTTAATGCTACAGTCACTTCGGTTACCAACGTCCGCTATATTGTGTTGACACTGCAGGAATGTTTAGTGACGTCACGTAACGTGCTGTGGCTTCAACCTTAACGACGGCGTAATCAACCAGTGCATTTATCAAACGCGCGATTATATTCGATTTGGGGTTGGAACACCAGGGTAAGAACATAAATTTCTATCTCAAGGTAAAATCACGGATTTCCTTGTCTGGAGTGCAAGAAACATGTTCTAGCAACTTGCAAGTGATAGATGTGAGAGACACTGAGCTGGTGTTTTGTCCTATTACTGGAAAATGGGCATCACTAAAGCATGTAACACTTAAAATGGGTAAGGAAAACTAGCATAAACAGACAAAAGTCAGGTAAACAAGAGGGTTGGGGACAGAATACCATTGCTACAGTATCTTGTCCCCTGACTTTACAGTCTAAAAGTATCATTTCAGGAAACTATTTATATTTAAGTTACCAATGATACCAAAAGGGTGATCTTCTGTAGAACAATCATAACATAAAAAATTTATAACCTGTTGAAAAATAAAAACTTATAACGGGACAGACAGAAAAAATAGGCTAGATGAACAAAAGTGGACAACGAACAGGGGGTGGGTATCTTGTCCCCTGTAATTTGATGGTTGGTCTTTGTTCCCTTCCTTGAAAATAGGCACCCCAAAGCATGAAACACATATAATAAGACAAAAATAGCATAGACATACGAAAGTAGGGTACTCATACCATGACTATGGTATCTGTCCCCTGGCATATAAGAAACATTAGGGAAACATGTAAGATTAATTTCTTTTTGAGAAAAAATATGGTCGTCTGCAAAAATAAATAAATAAATACTAGTGACATGAATATCTTATAACCTACGAAAGAAGAAAACGTATAAAATGAAACAGATAAAATAGCAAAGACAGACGAAAACTGAGGAACCTAGAGTTTGTGGGTTTGCAGGATACCATAGTTACGGTATTTTGTCCCCGGTAACTAAATAACCCAAACTAGGACAAGATACCGGGTCCCTAGGGACGAGAGATAAACTAGGGCACGGATATAAAAAATACCAGGTTCGTGTCTTTTGATATCGAGCTTCGAGAACGCTTGTAGAATCTCGAGGCTTGCTGAATCTGATATTCTATTTATCAGTTTATCCGCTTGTACACTCTTTAATTAGGAATTTACGATCAGTTATCGATAGTCCTCAGTGCGTTCAAACAATCTGGCGGTCGATATATTCAGTATCAGCTGACCTCAATTTTTCCTATGATACTTTTTTCCAGTTCCCTTTTTTCAGTAATAATAACATTTATGCCATTTTTCCAGTAGTCCGCTTCATTCATAAACACACCGTACAACCGGCTGCGTCGAAGACAGATTACTGTCTCTAAGACAGATCGCGGAAAACGTTTCATAGAAAGGGTAGGTGAAGTTTTTTTGTTTGTATAAATTGAGAAGTCAATCTGTTGACTTATGCTGCTATTGGAGAAGAAACTAAATGCCTGGAGATACCGCAGCAAAATTCTGACTGTATTTCAAAGCCAGATAAGGCTTTTCCAGTTCGTTGAAAAATATTTTCATCGAAAATTTTATGATTTTTTGTTTTCGGCGTCAAGTGTACGTCTACGGAACAAAATATGTTACATTCACTTACTCATGTTAAAACTACGATTATTCAGCAGCATTTCTGCCAAATTGGAACGTATAACTCGGTTAAATAAACAAACTACGCCCCACTAAAGACACCAGGTGTCCAAACCAATGCTGTCTCTAACCACAGATTGTTTTTATACGACTGTCCACAAACACAGATCAGAGATTTCGAAGGCTAACATTGATGACAGATCAGAATTTCGGTTACATCTTCAATAAAGACTTTCGGATGTGTCTTTAAACCGAGTACCCGTCTCCTTAGGTAACCTTAGCCGTTAGTGAGACGTACAACTCTCTCTCTCTCTCTCTCTCTCTCTCTCTCTCTCTCTCTCTCTCTCTCTCTCTCTCTCTCTCGCTCTCTCTCTCTCTCTCTCTCTCTCTCTCTCTCTTGGCAATCAGTAAACATCTAAGGCGTTATTTGTTTAATTTTCTTCTGCCTGTACTTTTTCTTTCCTAGATATCACACGGCTCAGCGATTTCTGTGTTGTAATTTGTTTGTTTGTAACGTCCCCGTCAACACTGTAAAGGTCATTTTGGAGACGCTGCTCCCAATTTTGTGGGCCTTTTACTCGACATTGCTATGAAATGACAGCTCAAGCCCTGTCGTCCAATGCAACCAATAGGGTTAATTAGCATGGACGGTCCGCCTCGCACCGTGGTTCCTGGACAGGCTTAGATCCTTTAAGCGGTTTACCAGTACTAGTGCGCGGGCCGGATTCAGCTCTGCGTGGAAGCATCATGCAGCCCATATATTTCTTCAAGGCCCTATGGGCGGGGGCGTCACTCTGTGTTGTATTTAGTTAGGAATTCGATATTGAAAGTAAACAGCTGACGTTCGTGCGAATATCTGGTTGTGCCATTTTTTTAACATCAAACGCCATGTATTTTTATTGCACGAACAGTTTGCATAATGCAATAATGAACCTTAAATAGGTCGTTATGCAAAGGGTGCAGAGGCGACCATGAACAACAAGGTGGTACGTGCGTCTGTATTAAACAATTCAGTACCAGAAACCCCTAAAGAGGTACCTTTGCAAACAGTGCAGGCCCAGATCAGACACTTCAGAATGCAAACGGTGCAAAGGCGACCATGTACAACAAGATGGTACGTGCGTGTGTGTTAACCAATTCAGTACCAGAAACCCCTAAAGATGTACCTTTGCAAACAGTGCAGGCCCAGATCAGACACTTCAGAATGCGGTAATGCGGCTTCTGATCAGGGTCTACACTGTTTGTTAAAAGCTGAACCATTTTTTTGAATAAATTCTGAAGAAAACACAGCCTGACACCCCTAAATAACGAAATGGACTCCTGCCATATATAAGGTGGAAGATTCCATTTGGTTCAAAAAGGGTTAACTTTAATTCACTCGGCGCCGCTGGTAGGTTATATTCCCGTACAAGACAAGAGCAATAATCTGAGTAACACTGAGGCTGTGGTTCTCATCACGTTAAGTCCGTGTAATGAACACCCCTCTACAACTTGCTTATATAGAGAAAACCTTTGTTTACAGGGGGACACATTATTTTTCTTATTTCTGTTTAAAGACATAGGTTTGGGGTTCTCGTCATACCTTCTCAATGCAACAGTCCTCACGAGCACCCTCAACATATGGAGTATAGAAAAGAAAAATATCACAATTTTTCACCAGAATATACCGCTTTGGAGGTATGACAGAAAGCACTATATCACATGGGTGTGTTATCGTAATGCGATCTGTTTGTGCAGCTTTGCAGTTTAGTTTAGCATTTGTTAATTGAAGTGTTCCGTGTTAGTGCGACTGAATCAAATAATGTACTACTTTCCTCTATATTTGGCATTAGGACTTTTGTTTTACGCTTCACTAAAATGAAAAAGTAAACTTTACAAGTTGGTCCGTGTTTGAATGGAAGAACTTCTTTAGTTTGATTAAACATAATGATAGTAATAGGTTTTTGTTTGTTTGATTTGAGGTTTAACGTCCCCGTCAACACTGTATAGGTCATTTTGGAGACGTTGCTTCCAGTCTTGTGGGACTTTAACCCGACCTTGAGATGAAATGACATCTCAAGTCCTGTTGCCCAATGAAACCAATTGGGTTTATGAGCATGGACGGTCCGATTTGCACCGCTTTGCCTGGGCAGGCTTAGATCCTCAAAGCGGTTTACCAGTACTCGTGTGCGGTCGGTTTCAGCTCTGCGTGGAAGCATTATGCAGCCCATTTATTTCTTCGAGCCCCGATGGGCAGAGGCACTTGCGCGTGCGTGGTTGCGCGCGCGCGTGCGTGCGTGTGTGTGTTCCACCAACAGCTAGAGTCATTCGGTTTAAAAACTCGGCCGAAAGTGTGGACATAAAGAAAACACGCCTATAAAAATACAATATAACCCACAAGTGGCGCCGAGCGAATTAAAGTTAACCCTTTTTGTACCAAATGGAATCTTCCACCGTATATATGGCAGGAGTCCATTTCGATATTTAGGGGTGTCGGGGTGTGTTTTCTTATAATTTACTCAGAAAATGGTTCAGCTTTTTACAAACAGTGTAGGTCCTGATCAGACGCCGCATTACCGCATTCTGAAGTGTCTGATCTGGGCCTGCACTGTTTGCAAAGGTACCTCTTTAGGGGTTTCTGGTACTGAATTGGTTAAAACAGAGGCACGTACCATCTTGTGGTACATGGTCGCCTCTGCACCAATTGCATAATGACATATTTAAGGTTCATTATTGCATTGTGCAACCTTGTTCGTGCAATTAAAATACATGGCGTTTGATGATAAATATTCGCACGAACGTCAGCTGTTTACTTTCAATATCGAATTCCTGACTAATTACAACACAGAAATCGCTGAGTCGTGTGACATCTAGGAAAGAAAAGGTACAGGCAGAAGAAAATTAAACAAATAACGCCTCAGATGTTTACTGATTGCACAAGAGAGAGAGAGAGAGAGAGAGAGAGAGAGAGAGAGAGAGAGAGAGAGAGAGAGAGTTGTACGTCCCACTAACAGCTAAGGTCACCTAAGGAGACGGGACCTCGGTTTAAAGACACATCCGAAAGTCTGGAGAAGCCCGGGATCGATCCCGCGAATCCTGGTTTACAAGGCAAGTAGCATAACCACTACACCACGGAGGCTTCTTCTGATTGCACAATTTGTGTGTTGACAGTAAATATAAATGATTATAGAGCAACCTCTATGTTACTCAGTTGCAGCATTATTACAAGTAATGCCCTGGAGCTGGCATGAAACAGCTTCCACCGAAGTTGCCGGTGTTAAGTCATCCAGAATTCGTCTTTATTGAAATTGTAACCGAAATTCTGATCTGTCATCAATGTTAGCCTTCGAAATCTCTGATCTGTGTTTGTGGACAGTCGTATAAAAAACAATCTGTAGTTAGAGACAGCATTATTTTGGAAACCTGGTGTCTTTAGTGGGGCGTAGTTTGTTTATTTAACCGAGTTATACGGTCCAATTTGGCAGAAATGCTGCTGAATAATCGTAGTTTTAACATGAGTAAGTGAATGTAACATATTTTGTTGCGTAGACGTACACTCGACGCCGAAAACAAAAATTCATAAAATTTTCGATGAAAATATTTTTCAACGAACTGGAAAAGCCTTATCTGGCTTTGAAATATAGTCAGAATTTTGCTGCGGTATCTCCAGGCATTTAGTTTTTTCTCCAATAGCAGCAAAAGTCAACAGATTCCCTTCTCGATTTATACAAACCAAAAAACTTCACCTACCCTTTCTATGAAACGTTTTCCGCGATCTGTCTTAGAGACAGTAATCTGTCTTCGACGCAGTCGGTTGTACGGTGTGATAAAAGTGCAATGTCACGTTGACGTGATAAAGCTCACTTGTCCTGAGATAGCTTATCTTTATCAGGTCAATGTGTTACAATGCTTGATATATAGGGAGTAACTGATAAATACACGATACACCAACCCATGCCCATGTGTATACCAGATTTCAACTTTGTAATCCTAACAGTTGTTGAGAAACGTGTGACGAAAATTTTATCTGAAAAAAAAAAACAAAAAAAAAAACATTGATGGTAAAACCTGTCAAGGGATTTAACTACAAGAGTTATCGCTCGGCAGGTCATATTTTCAAACATTTTTCTTTCAGTAGTAGCCAGGTTTAGCATTTCAATTCTGGAATGAAGTCTGATAGTGCAGCAACTGGTATGGAAATCTGAGTAAATTCGAAGATGGGAGAACATAACTGACCAGCCCGATGTGTCCTTAGCTGTTGAATGGACCGTGAAACCAAAACACATAACATAACCCCTGGTATGATTGAATCAAGATCACTCATGATTGCGATAACAGGCCCATAAATTAAAGATGTGATACATGTAAATAGCACTAAAATGGATGAAGACTCCAAAAGTTTGCTGCTCACTGTCGTGTACATTAACCCATTTGGTACCGGAAACCTCAAAACGGGTAGTTGGCAAACAGTGCAGGCCAAGATCAAACGCCGCAGAACGCGGCGTCTGATCAGGGCCTACACTGTTTTCAAAAGGTCCAGCCATTCTCAAAATGAATTTTGAAGAAAACACAACCTGACACCCCTTAATTTTGGAATGGAATCCTGCTATATATAAGGAGGAAGATTCCATTTGGTACAAAAAGGGTTTAATAGAGGTCATCATTACGATAACAAACATGTACGACATTGTGCATTTTTTCACACCTCTCAAATTAAATGTCTACTTTTCTGATGAAAATGCGTCACATTTCCCTTATTTATACTACAAATATAGGTTGTCGGTGCTCGTCAGAACAGCTTCATTGAGGCTGTTCTAACGAGTACCCACAACCCTTAATCTTGGAGCAGAAATAAGCAACAAAGTGTTTACCCCCCGTAAACCCCAGTTTTCTCAACATAAAGTGGGGTTTACGGGGTGATCATTTCACGAATTTCATGTGATGTGAGATAGCCATTACGAAAACACGCCAATACAAATACATTGACTATTTTACCGCCGAAAAATTGAAAATTTTATGATGAAAAATTCTGATATTTTTCTTATTTCTGCTCAAAATATAGATTGTGGATACTCGTTAGAACCGCCTCGATGAGGCGGTTCTAACAAGTACCCACAATCTATATTTTAGAGCAGAAATAAGAAAAATAAGGTTTACCCCTGTAAACCCCAGTTTTACTATATATAAAAGTGGGGTTCAAGGGGTCAAAATTATATAGGCGTCTTTTCGTGATGTTCGTGCCAGGCTTCATGCGTCTACATTGCGATAAAAAAAACCGTGGGACATAGTGCTTTTTTTCACATCTCCAATCTGGCTTCTTTTTGATGTAAAATCGTGATATTTTCTTATACTGCAAACATACTTTGTGGGTGGTTGCCCCCGCCCATAGGGGCTTGAAGAAATATATGGGCTGCATGATGCTTCCACGCAGAGCTGAATCCGGCCTACACACTAGTACTGATAAACTGCTTAGAGGATCTAAGCCTGTCCAGGAACCGCGGTGCGAGGTGGACCGTCCATTCTAATAAACCCTATTGGTTTCATTGGGCGACAGGGCTTGAGATGTCATTTCATCTCAATGTCGGGTAAAAGTCCCACAAAATTGGAAACAACGTCTCCAAAATGACCTTTACAGTGTTGACGGGGACGTTAAACCTCAAATCAAACAAACAAAAACTTTGTGGGTGGGTGTTGAGGCGGTTCTAATGAGTATCTACAACCTTCGTGTTGGAGCAGAAATAAGATAAATAAGTTATATCCCCGTAAACCCCAGTCTTCTTTATATAATGTGGGGTTTATTTTGTTTGATTTTATGTTTAACGTCCCCGTTAACACTGTTCAGGTGATTTTGGAGACCCGGCATTTAGTTGAAATGACATCTCAAGTCCTGTCGCCCAATGAAACCAATAGGGTTTATAAGCCTGGACGAGCCGACTCGCACCGCTTTGCCTGGACAGGCTGGGATCCTCTAAGTTGTTCGTGTGCGGTCGGTTTCAGCTCTGCGTGGAAGCATGATGCAGCCCATCTATACCTTCAAGCCCCAATGGGCATCGGCCGAATTTTTTTTTTTTTTTTTTTTTTTTTGTTTTGGTTTTACGGCCCTTTCCAGATTATTTCACTCATATCGAGCCGATCGTTAATCAGATGTGGGCGGAAACCGGAGTACCCGGAGAAAAACCACCTGACCTTCCGTTGCAGAACTTGGCGTCTCACATGTGACCCGTGCGAGGCTCGAACCACAGCGGTGAGAGACCTAATGATCTAGAGTCAGCGCTCTTAACCACTAGGCCACGTAGGCCCGTGAAAGTGGGGTTTAAGTGGGTGTTCAAGACACGGACTTGTTAACATGATGGTTTATCAGTTGACGTGTCGTCAATGTCACAAAATATAAGTGAAGGCAATGAGCAGGATTCGATACAATTAACGTACACCTCCCATCAGAGACACCAAAGGGAAAGAAACACAAACATGAAATAACGAGACCCTAATTGAAAAAAACCAATAACGTAAAGCCAAAAGGACAGTTACTTTCCCACAAAATGGCCAAGTGGCTATCCAAAATAAACTGACATAAGCGATACATACAAAAATTAAGATACTTCGTTTTGTATTTAAGTAAATACTTTAGTTGCAACTTAAGCAAGAACTTAAGATTTTTTCGTGAAATGGGGTCCTAGCGAAAGACAGGACATCATACCAGACTTCAATGTTCGGAGGACATGACAATATAATTATGAGAAGCTAATAAATTAGAGAAAATCTCTCAATGTAATATTCCCTATTATCTGAAAGGCGTAAACTGAGCAACAATCATAATTTGTCCACCAGAGCACGGAAAATTTGTTTCAGTTCCTGCATGCACCATGAAACTAATACCAAGATCAGCCGCTGCATCCACGTATTCTAATGTTAGACATCCCGCTTCGCTATTAGCTGGTTGTTGTTCTCATGATTGCCGGCACAGGCTCACCAAAATTCAAACTGGTCTAAGTTTTTACTGTTAACACAGTTAGGACTGGCTCGTCTCCTATACTTGAGTCAAGTCACGAGATAAGGGGAGTTAAGGGTCCCACCAGTTTTATCTTGTTGAGTAGGATAACAGCCATTGCTGTCAGCCCTAGGGATAGACTTTGGGTATATTCAGCAAAGCCTCTGATCAAACTGTACACAACAGGTTGAATTAGGCGGTTCTTACGGGCACCCACAATCTCTATCTGGGCTTGAAATAAGAAAAATATCAAAACATTTCATCTGAAAAATTGCTAATGTTTGAGTAGGAACGACGTAAACTTGGCACAAATAATCCTGATGTGATTAGACTGTACCCTGCAGGCACAAAGCCTTGACTCAACGTTGCACTAACGTTAAAAAACGTTTTTCAACGTTGTTTCAACGTTAGTTCAACGTTGAGTTCCTGCTGGATATTGGATACGCAGGCTGACCTTAACCTTGTCTGTTGTCTGTGCTATGTTCATTTTCTCACGGCGTGGTTCAATCATTGCTTCTCAGTCCAAAGTCAGATTTTACTGGGCTTTTGAGGATCAGAGATGGGGAACTGTAATTAACCGAAATTGGAAATTTTGCGAAACGAAATTCAAGCGGTCTCTAGTGACAAGTAGCAAAGTGCGAAAATCCGCTAGATGTGGCAAAGTCTCGCAAATCAGCCTGTGACAGCGAGAAGTTAAGGATCTAAAGAACGCGAACTAGAAATCAAATTTTAAACTTAATTATTTTTAACCATTTTCGTCACTCTTCGAAGATGAAATGCTCGCGCTATGAGACGAAAAGACAGTTAGATTTATAATAGACTTGTTCGAAAAGTGGAATCATCGAATTGTGCAGAGTTTATGAGATGCAGAGGATCCTTGCTTTAACGACAGAATTTGGTCTCTAACAATTTGCCGCTATCGTGTGCGCATTTAGCGCTCTAAAGAGAAGCCCAATAATACGTTTAAGCAAATATTTAAAGAAACAAAATGTGCCGTTTTTATCCCGCCCTGTTTCAATGTCGTAAAGATTGTAAACTTTATTTGTCTTTGATCTTTTCAGCATCACGTTAAAATCTAAGGGTACACCGAAACAATTGAAGACCCGACTTGACATTACGATGACACATCCGTGTCGGATATAGTGCATTTTTTCATACCTCAAAAAAGGTAATTTTCTGATGAAAATATGTGATATGTTTCTTATTTATACTCATAACGTAGGGTTTGGGTACTCGTTAGAACCGCCTCGTTGAGGTGGTTCTAACGAGTACCCACAGCCTATGTCTTGGAGCAGAAATAAGGAAAATAATGTATATGCCCCTAAACCCACTAAACGGACTTGTTCACGTGATGATATAAATAAACAAGAAAACAACTGTGCTAACAGCGAAATAGCGTCATTGACATCACGTTAACATGTCCGTGAAATGAACACCCCCTTAAACCCACTTTATATAGAGAACAGGTTTCTCTATATAAAGTGGGGTTTAGGTGGGGGTGGGGCAGGGGGGGGTCTTCATTGTGCTAACAGCGAAACAGCGTCGTTGACATTACGTTAACAAGTCCGTAAAATGAACACCCCCTTAAACCCACTTTATCTAGAGAAAGGGTTCACGGGGGTAAACATTATTTTTCTTATTTCTGCTCCAAACCAGAGGCTGTAGGTATTCGTTTGCAGTATAAATAAGAAAAATATTACGGATTTTCTTCAGAAAAGTAGCCATTTTGTAGATGTGAAAAAATGCACTATGTCGCACAGGGGTGTTTTTGTTATGATGCCTTTTACATAGTACGGGTACCATGCGATACGAAAACACGCCTCTTCAAATATATTGACAATTTTGTCACAAAAAAAATTAAATGGGAATTTTCCGATAAAATATACTGATAGATTTTTTTATATATTGCTGCTGAATACACAGATTCTGGGTACTCGTTAGACCCGCCTCGGCGAAACCAATCTATGTTTTTTGAGCCGAAATGAGAAAAATAATGTATAGCTCTGTAGACTCCTGTATTCCATATAAAAGTGGGGGTTTAGGTTTGGGGGGAGTCAATAGCTCAATATTATATTGGCGTGTGTGGTCGTGATGGTTTAACCCATTCAGTACCAGAAACCCCTAAAGGGGTACCTTGGCAAACAGCGCAGGCCCAGATTATTCTGTGGCGTCTGATCAGGGTCTACACTGTTTGCAAAAAGTTAAGCCATGTGAAGAAAACACAACCTGAAACCCCTAAATTTTGAAATGGACTCCTGCTATATATGACGAAGTATTCCATTTGGTACACAAAGGGTTATTCTAACATTGGTTTAATGACTGGTTAAACATTGGTTTATGTGACTGGGTCGCGCATAGTCAATGTCCCCAAAAGTTTACTATAGGCTTTTGTTTCTATAGATGCAGTTTAACCAATTTAGTATCAGAAACCCTAAACCGGGTGCCCTGGCAAACAGTGCAGGCCCCGATCAGACGCCGCAGAACGCGGCGTCTGATTAGGGCCTACACTGTTTGCGAAAAGGTAAGGCATTTTCCAAGTAAATTTTGAAGAAAACACAACCTGACACCATAAATTTTGAAATGGATTCCTGATATATATAAGGAGGAAGATTCCATTTGGTACAAAAAGGGTTACATTAGTTAAAAGAGGCGATCAGCGAAAACCGTATTGAACCCAGTCAGGAGCCGAAGCAAAGAAGAGGCGAACGCTCCTCCGTCACCTACATTTAACTTCTGACAATATGGATTATCTTTCTTTTTCCGAGATTGTACTTGTTTATACTTCCATTCACAGTCTCGTAAAACTGAGTGAAAGCCCAGGAAATCATGTCATTATTTATGGCCCTTCCAGCCATCATTTCTGAAATCGCATCAGGCCCGAGCCTCCGTTTCTCCTGAGCTAATAGGCGCATTGTATCTGTCATTTGCCCAATCCAGAAAATGCCCGTGTTTCATTACTTGGAGTCTACACATACCGCGCGACCTGCTCTCATGCTCTTCAATACACTGTCAGTGCCTTTGAAGCAATAATTAATTTCATAAACCTAGCCTAAAATATTACATTCTATCACTCTCCTAGGAGACTTCAAAATCACATCTGTGATGAAAAAAATGGTACATAGGGATTAAAATCACGTTATCCAGGAACAAACAATAATATAATTTTGCTTGTGAATCGTGTTTCATGGTAATCTTTTGTACGAAGAAACCCGGGGCTATCCAAAGAGAATACATCAATGGATTCTGATTGGCTACAAACAGCATCTACTCGTCCCGTGAGAGATTGTGCCATACTTCGTCTCATGCAAGCTTTGCTTCTCCTATACAGAATTTATAGGATTGTGAGATTTGCGATTTTCAGGTGGATTCTAAGTAATTAGTAATAAGTGCCTGTTTTTTTTTTTTTACATTTTGAAGTTTCGTGCAAAATTCCGATAATGTAATTTAATAAATTTACAGGCCGGTCCGTTTCCATTAGAAACATTTTGATCGTTGTTGGGTTTAAACCGAGATCAAAGGTGAAGCTGTATCGTTAGCAAAACCATTAATTTAATCAAAGTGACGGCATACTGTAGAATAGGGATTTGAGTAGTTTCTTTGTTATTTTCCACTGGGTCAAAGTCCCAACATTACGAAAACAATGATATTATCTTCCATAGCACTATAGAAAGGACCTTTTTTTTGAAAAAAAAAAATAGTGATGTTTTTTCTAATTTCTCTTCTAACATAGATTGTGAGAGTTCGATAAAACAGATTCAGAGAAAATCCAAACCTTGTCATTGTGTGTCCAACCAATCGACGACCCATGACTTCCCAAACTGTTTCAGGGAACCAGGTTTGAAACGCAAAACTCGAGGTCCTTACTGACCTTTGTCTTGGATAGCTCAGATTCCGTCATTGTGGCAGGGCCCGTTTCTCATTTTCTCGATTGACAAGTGATCTGAATTAAAAGAGTACCAGGCTGTCAGAGAATGACCTCAGGAGTTTCTTTGGATCTGTGGTCAGGGCTATTGTAGACCAGAATGCATCTCGAACGAAACAACCTGTCACCATAGAAGACCCTCAAAAGAGCAATATTCCCATCCAGCACAAAATAGCGGGTCATGTTTTATTGATGCTGATCAGACGTTGGCCCGACATTCAAGTGGGCTCGATTGGTTTTTATTGATTGACAGTATCGTAACATCATTACCATTAATTGACTATCCTGTATTGATCAGAGGTCATCCACAATAACACCAGGTCAACCAATATCAACTGAGGTCAGGTCAAACAAGAGGCCCATGGGCGACTACGCTCACCAGAGGTCATGTAGTTTACACTATATACAGGCAAGGTGCCCATCTTGGTCATGCGACAACAATACCACGAATAATGTTCAATTGCCTCATCCCCATAGAGGCTTTTAATGTAATTTGGTTTCAATCAGCACAGCGCTTTTACTGGAGAAGAAGATAAAAATACTGAATCTGAGCTATCCAAGACAAACGTCAGTAATGACCTCGATTTTTGGAATTGATTAACTTCCTTTTATCCGGCTGATTGTAAATAATATTTATGATGGATCCGGCTGCCATGCAATCAGTAAAATCCACTGTCTTGCTCTTTTTCGATACAAATGTCTAAGTGACCAAATTTGACCTTGACGTTAAACAGGTCAAGGTCAGCTAAAGGTCATCAGTTGAATAAATTTGGCAGAGCCTGAGTCCCAAATGCTACATACCAAATTTCAAGGTCATCGGCTATTTGGGTCCTTAGTAGAAAATTCTTATTTATTTACCATATATGAGCATAGCGGCCACATTGGTCAGGTGACCCAGTCCTTACAAACAAATTTCATTCCCCCCTACCCATAGAGGCTTCAAATGTAATTTGTTTTCAATCATCCAACCAGTTTAAGTGGAGAAGATAAAAAAATAACTGAATCTGAGGCATCCAGGATAAAGGTCAGTAAATGACATTGACTTTGGAATTGATAAACTTCCATTCAGCTAACTGCAAATATCATTTTTGATGTCACAGCCTACCAGGCAGTCAGAAATATCCACTATTTTGCCTTTTTTTCCATACAAATGTGAACAAAATTTGACCTTGACATAAAATAAGTGAAGGTCAAACAAAAGTTATCATTTGAACAAACTCGATAGGGCCAGAGTCCCCGATGTTGCATACCAGGTTTTAAGATCATCGACCATTCGGTTTTTGAGAAGAAGATATTCAAAGGTTTTTAACCATATATGGGCATGGCGGACATATTGGTCATGTGACCCAGTACTCACAAACAAACTTTCGTTCCCCCATTCCATAGAGGCTCCACATGTAATTTGGTTTCAACCGGCCAAGTAGTTTAAGTGAAGAAGAAGATGAAAATACTGAATCTGAGCCGTCCTGGACAAGGTCGGGAAATGACCTTGACCTTTGGAACTTATAAACTTCCATTCAGCTGATTGCAAATACCATTTCTGATGCCTCTAGTTACCATGCAATCAGAAAAATCCACTGTTTTGCCTTTTTTCCATACACATGTCTAAATGACCAAATTTGACCTTCACGTAAAACAGGTCAAGGTCAACCAAAGGTCATAATTTGAACAAACTTGGTAGGGTCCGAGTCCCCGATGCTGCTTACCAAGTTTCAACATCATCGGCTATTCGGTTCTTGAGAAGAAGATTTTTAAAGGTTTTTACCATATATGGGCATGGCGGCCATTTTGGTCATGTGATCCCATCCTCACGAACAAATATACGTTCCCCCATTCCATAGAGGCTCCATATGTAATTTGGTTTCTGTTGGCCAATTAGTAAGAAGATGAAAATACTGAATCTGAGCCGTCCTGGACAAAGGTCGGTAAATGACCTTGACCTTTTAAACTTATAAACTTCCATTCAGCTGATTGCAAATACCATTTCTTATGCCATTAGCTACCATGCAATCAGGAAAATCCACTGTTTTGCCTTTTTTTCCATACAAATGTCTAAATGACCAAATTTTACCTTGACGTAAAACAGGTTATGGTCAACCGAAGGTAATAATTTGAACAATCCTGATAGGGCCCGAGTCCCCGATGCTGCATACGAAGTTTCAAGATCATCGGCCATTCGGTTCTTGGGAAGAAGATTTTTAAAGGTTTTTACAATATATGGACATAGTGGCCATATTGGTCATGTGACCAAGTCTTCACGAACAAACTTTCGTTCCCCCTACCCACAGAGGCTCCACATGTAATTTGGTTTCAATTGGCCAAGTAGTTTCAGAGGAGATGTTGTTTGAAAATGTTGACGAAGCAGACGACGCAGACGCAAACGACGCAGACGACGACGGACGACGGACCATTGCCTATACTATAAGATCCCCCGGAACCTTCGACTCTGGTGAGCTAAAAATCAATAATGATGATTTTTTAACTGTGCCAATTAATAAAATTATCATTGATCAAGTAATTTCGCATTGACCCAGTTACAGGTCCAATATGAAATTACATGATTTATAACATTATAATATAACGTCGTTGTTATTAAGTGCCTAACGAAAACACACCTACAGGTGTATATAATTTGGATCCCCTTTCACCCCACTTTTATTCAGTAAACCTGGGGTTTACATGGGTTAACATTATTTTTCTTATTTCTGCTCTAAAATATAGATTGTGGGTATTCTTACGACATGAAAGCCGTAAAAAAGGAGAGAAGCATAGCCTGAAAAAATCCCGGGCCGCTCGGGTGTGAGACCAGTGCTCTAACCATTGAGCCAAAGAGTCGATTTTTCAATTGCGTTAGACCCATTGTTCATATTCCCAAACCAAATTGCAAGACGATCACAGGTATTTTTTTAAAAAACAATGGTTTGTTGTCAAAAGTAAATGTACACTTTGATAAACGTAGATCTGCAACCGGTTTAAGAGGCCTGTGTCAGTGTGTTCTTGTCCAATACTTCTTGAAACATCTTTTATACCGCTAGTAACCTAATAAAGGGGGTCGAATAACTGCACGCTATAATCGGTAGTGACCTATAATACCTTCTACTGACCTATAATACGTCTAGTGACCGTTTATAGATCGGACCTACTTTTCTGGTCCCTATTTTACAAGTATAAACAATAGCATGTTACCTTTCATACATGGGAAAACAGCGAAACTGCAAGTTAAAATCTATTTATTTGCAGATTTTCATACAGAAAGTAAAGCGCTGAGAAACTTTTATTCGAGTATCCGTGTTGTTTCCTACGTCTTGGTGGCGCGGTGACGTCAGAAACTTTGCACTTGTTGACGTCACGTTATACTACGTGTGCGCGCCATGGCACTGAATGTCGTTTAACATGCCACACTGCATGCTGTATTTTTTGCTTAAATTTGCTAAATTATTGCAAAACCAACTGATTGTTTTGAATTGCGGTATAAACTAAACACATGGATAGTGTCTTTAATAATAAAATATAATCGGTTAGCCCCGACAATTTTATAGGGGCTCGCTAAAGCTCGCCCCTATAAAATTGTCTAAGGCTCACCGATTATATTTCATTATTAAAGACACTAACCATGTTTTTACTATATCTTATCCATCTTATTCGCCAGACATTGGTCCCTTTGACTTTTTCCCCGTCTCATTACTAAAGCAAACTCTTTCTGGGCGCCGTTATGATCCATAGTGCACGTCTTAGTGTAATTTACCAGTGTGTTCAAGGTATCCCTAAAAAGCCTATTGCTCTGCCTTTACAGAATGGAATTCAGGACTTGAAAAGTGCGTTTCCGTCAAGGGAGAATACTTCAAATGTTAGAAGGAAACGAACTGTGTCTGTGGGATTAATAACGCGCCATGTAGAACCCCAATGACAACATTTTATGTATGCCCTTTGCAGGCAAACTTCCTAAGAAGCTTGAATAAAAGTGGCCCTATGGGGTATTAGGAGTTGTCATTCTTAAAGATTTTTTTTCACATTTTCCACATTTACTCGATTTCAATATTTCGACCAAAGGCCTTTTTTCAAGAAGAAAAAAAAAAACATGTTTTTCACGTTTTTCTTTTCTTCAAAAAGGCCTTTGACCGAAATATTGAAATTGAGTTAGTGTTTAATTCATTCTATCTAGAATAATTTTGAAAAAATTAAAGAATGTTGTTTAATATGTTTAGCTCTGGCAGCCAGTTTGTATACTGGAGTAGAACTGTTTTAGTTAATTCGGGAGAAAGTCGCCTAGCAATATTCCTGTGAAGTAGGGATAAACTTGCACAAGTAGTAGTCATTTAATTTTTTTTTATTTAAGCTCTGGTTGCCATATTGTTCACTAGAGCATAATCGTTAAGGCTATTTTGGTAGATGGCCACCTTGGCAAACACTCCTGCGAAGTTTGAATGGAATTCGCCCAATGGCATTAGGGCACTTGTCATATAAAAGCTACATGTATTTCTATTTAAGCTCTGGTTGCAATTTGTTCATTAGAGCGGAACAGTTTAGCTCATTTATCAAAACGGTCATAAAAGCAACATTCCTGTGAAGCCTCTCACATGGAACCCGAGTGGGGCTCGAACCCACAGCGATGAGAGGATTATCATTTAGAGACAGCGCATTTACCCACTAGGCCACATAATGTGTTGTACATAACATTCTGCAGTGAAACTTCAGTTATAACTCGAATACCTAGATGGAGATAAAAATATCGATATGTAATTTAAGGAGATTATGTTCTTTTCTCTACCAAAATGTATGTTGATGTGGCGATTCTAATGAGTACACGGAACATATCGTTATTTTAAAGAACACCGAACGCGGTTTGTATGGAAGCGGTTCTAATGAATGACCACACTCTAACGTTTTTGTCTTTCATCACGAAAACACACCTATATAATTTTGACCCCCTTGAACCCGACTTATGTTTAGTAAAACTGGGGTTTACAGGGGTGAACCTTATTTTTCTAATTTCTGCTCTAAAATATATATTGAGGGTACTGGTTAGCGCCTCATCGAGGCTGTTCTAACGAGTATCCGCAATCAATATTTTGTGCAGAAATAAGAAAAATATCCCACTTTTTCATCTAATTTTTTTCGCTTTTCGGCGGTAAAATTTACAATGCCGGTATTTGTATAGGCGTGTTTTCGTTACGTTTTTTTTTTTCTATTTCAGAAAAAGTGAGAAAAATAATGTTTACCGCTGCAAACCCCACTTTTCTCTATGTAAAGTGTGGCTTACCTGGCGATTCATTACACGGACTTGTTAACGAGATGGGATCAGTGTCTCAGCTTTTACAACCTGAGGTGAACCCTGAATGCAAATAGATCTAACTTAATGACAGAAATCTGGTTTCAATCTGCATTCAGTATTGCCAGTGGATTTGTCAGTAATTCAATTTTCCCTCGTCAAAACTGTTTGCAGACCCGTCCCCAGGTATTCTCTGTCTGACTTCTTTAATTCCCAGCACGCTCTTAAATCAATCTTCTCGGAATAAACAATCAAGCACGTTTAATTCAAGAATATATTGCTGTAAATGCGCTTGCTCGGTAGCGGTGTTTATTTTTTAGGTTAACGACCCATTCAACATTGCCCGTGAGTTATCCTTACATGTATCATAGTTTTCCCGGAACCGGTTGTCCATTACAGTGCACAATATTTGACTAGAAACTGACGATTTCCCTTTCTTCAGTCTGTCGAAGAGAACGACCATAGAAAATATTTCATGATGTCCAAGAATATTGCCGGACACGGCAAGGATATAACCCACGACATCCTGATCACCAGTCAGACTGAGTCATATAGGCTGGATTCATGACAGGCTAACTCTCTTAAAAGACTGTGGCAACGGTAGCGGTTGATTCGTCTCTGGGGAGTTATTTCCATACACGTAACTGTTCTCTTGGAATTTATTCCATAGACCTTCCCCATAGTTCTTCTCATCGGAGTTATTCCCATGGATCTTCTCTTCGGACTTATTCCTATAGATCTCCTCGCGGGCGTTGTTCACATAGTTCTACTCTTCGGAGTTATTCCAACAGCTCTTCTCTTGGGAGTTATTCCCATAGTTCATCTTTCGGGAGTTAATCTCATAATTCTCCCTTTGGTAGTTATTCCCATGGCTCTTCTTTTGGGTATTATTCCCATAGATCTTCTCCATAGAGTTATTCCCATACCTCTTTTCTTGGGAGTTGTTCCCACAGCTCTATATAAGAGTTTCATATCATACAAATTAAATGAATTAATATTAATTGGCAAAAAACAAATTTTTCTTAGGAAAATGGAACGAAAAGTACCTTCTTTGATCGCTTTCAGAAAGGATATCAATATGCACTATCGGGTGGACAAGTTTAATGCTGTGAAACACCAAACCCGGCGAGCCTTTGAAAAAAAGTGGGAAAAATATTTAAATTTAATAGAATGATGTATTTGGCGCCTTGGTTGCATTCGAAGATGTGATAAGAATATCTGCTGGTTTGACTTTCTGTATGGTAATATGGTTTGCCAACACTATTTACATGTATGGAACACACCTTGTACGTGCTATTTTTAGCAAGGTGACTTTGTCTTTTTTATGTTTTGCTTTTTCTTTGTTACTTTCTTTTGTATGTTTATTTTTTGTTTTGTTCTTTTTCTCACATAGACATTTTTCGTATTTAAAAATGTATTTTTAAACACACCTTTCTCGCATTCAATTACGCAGAGCTAGGTTTGTTTGGCAACAAACCACTGGTTAGCATGGTTGGCATTGCGCATTCTTGCATGCTTCTCAATAAAATGATAGAGATATCTCAGCGAAATCTAAATGGGTATTTTCACTGTTTGAAACAGCGAAAATACGATTTCTATTTTTCACTGTTTGTGAAGGCGATGAATCCTAAAAAAACATATTCTCTGTTTGTGAAAAGTAAATTGGTTAAATAGAGGATCCTGCATGAGTGTTCGTGTATTGTTGGGTTTGTTGGGCGAGTTAGGAAAAGGGATAAAATGCTAGGCTTCGCCGAGCATTTTGTCGCTTTTCTTCGACGAGTTTTATAGATTCGGTAATGCATGTGCACGAATGCTGGATTCTATTTATCATATGAAATCTTAAACGCATTTTATTCACGACTGTATAACAAAAATGTCAATATTCAGTCATTAATAAACGTGACGTCGATAAGGACGTCGTACGTGTGAAATTATGGAGCATATCTAACTAATTCGCATATTACATCCAATATTGGAACATGGATTTGTTACATGACGTTTTTACATTCTCGGACACTACGTCATATGAGAAATGAACGTCACAAGTTATTAATGTGGGACAGAAATTACTTCACGCATGTTTTTATGTAATTCTGACGTTGATAACGCCGCTTTTGCCTCCTACGCATCATAAATAATGCACTCGACGCCAACCAAGCTTAGCAACTGTGGACATTAGCTAGTGAACTATTTGACAAAGTTGCATCTTGCTGTTTTCCAGGTGAATTTCACCTAATTTTATACCTAGTTAACGCACTGACCACCTCTAAATCTACGTGAAATCGCCCTGGAAAAAAATTGTTCCCTGTGATGATGGCTTTGAAACTGCGTTACCAATTAGAATTTAAAGGATGGGGGAAAAATCAATGTTTGATCAGTTTTTGTTTCACTCGTGGGCACCGAAAGAAGTATTTTCACTCGTGACTTTCTCACTCGTGAAAATGCCTCTTTCGGTGTTTCTTTCTGTGGAGTAGATGTTTGCCTTACACTTGGAAAAATCAAATTTCCTCCATGTCTATTGTAGACACATACAACATTGTCATATATGTGTATTTATATGAAATGCCGTTTAAACTATAGCTAGATGGCTTTGCCTACTGTTCAAGTACTCTGTATAATGTCTGTGTGTATAAATTGAAAATGAAATTACGAAAGCCTGCTAGGGTCAAAATAAGTTGAGAAAAAAAAAATATTTTCTCGTACAAACGAGAAACTTTCTCGTACAAACGAGAAACTTTCTCGTACAAACGAGAAATATTTTCGTATAAACGAGAAATTTTCGCGTACAAACGAGAAACTTTCTCGTTCAAACGAGAAAAAATCTCGTACGAACGAGAAACTTTCGCGTAGGAACGAGAAAAATTCTCGTTCGAACGAGCATTTTTTCTCGTTCCTACGAGAAATTTTCTCGTACAAACGAGAAATATTCTCGTACAAACGAGAAACTTTCTCGCACAAACGAGAAATATTCTCGTACAAACGAGAAATTTTCGCGTACAAACGAGAAATTTTCTAGTACAAACGAGAAAAAAATCTCGTACGAACGAGAATATTTGGTCAAAGTAATGGCTCAATTACTCTTAAGGCTTGTAAAGTCGATGATGGAAAACCATTTTGTAGATAACTCATCATTATTATAATAAAAGTGATTGGTTCGATTGATTTGTCAGAAGTAGTTGCTGTCCACGTGACTATTACTGATCTGTAGAAAATGGTAATTTATAGAAAATAGCTGCGATATTCTTATCGCTGTGATATCATTGTGTTGCGTACGAGGGTTATCTATAGAATCTGGACTGGAATCATGTGTCAGGTTTGGCAAACAATGTAGACCCAGAATATGTGTCGAAGAACGCGATGTCTCATCAATGTCTACACTTTTTGCTTACAGTAAAGGAATTTAAGGGTTAAACGAAATGGGTCAGGATCATTTTTCCAGCCTACCCTTAAAAAAAAAAAAAAAAAAAACAATCGACCCACCAGTGCTGTCAATGCTTTGGTTAAAAAAAAATTAAGTTGCAGTGGATAAAACTGACCCTGCCGCTAGTGATCAATATGAAACTTGAGCTATCGGCTCTTCTACAGTTATTTATTTTATGCTCATACAAACAAAAATAAATAAATAAATAAATAAATAAATAGCGTTGTAGATTCAGTATGAACAAATGCAATTTTCTATTTTAGATTTAACAAAGGGCTGGTACATATGCTGTCATCACATTTATTTATTTATTTATTTATTATTAGAAATTTCTTGAAACATATACACACGTACGCATGCTTTCATTACATCTACCGACCTTTAACCCTTTCAACCCTGTATATCAGTACAGATACTTTTGCAAACAGTGTAGATCCAGATAAGACGCTCATAATGAGCCGTCTTACCAGCACGAACACCAGTTGCTATCCTGCTATTGGTCTCATCTCAACCTCCTATATACAAGTATGGACGATTCCAAATACATGTACAAAGATGGAAGAATTAACCGCAGAAACGCAAAGGTGAAAGAGTCAATTAACTTCTATACCCGTTGTAAAACGCCACGTTAATCAATACCCGTGTTGGTGTTATGACAAGACAAAATGTCGTACGTACGAGAAAAAATCTCGTTCGAACGAGAAACTTTCTCGTACAAACGAAAAAAATCTCGTACGTACGAGAAAAAATCTCGTACGAACGAGAAATTTTCCCGTACAAACGAAAAAAAATCTCGTACGAACGAGAATATTTCTCATAGAAATTTTGTTGTACATGTGCATCCAGTGAAGACTCAGATCAGTCTATGCATTTGCGCAGTCTGATCAGAGGCTTTGCTCTATGGGACATGGATGCCACTTGGCCCATAGTGATGCTAAGATAAATTACATATGAAATTGTTGTCTGTAAACTTTCTGGTGTGAGTCAGACCGCTTTTTAAACCCAGCCCACCGGGGCTTGGAGAAATAGATGAGGCTGCAAGGTGCTTCCACGCAGAGCTGAATCTGACCGCAAATGAGTACTGGAAAACCGCTTAGAAGATTTAAGCCTGTCCAGGTAAAGTGTTGCGGGTCGGAACGGCCATGCATTTAACCCCTATTGGTTTCATTGGACGCCAGGGCTTGAGAAGTCATTTCAGCTCAATGTCGGATTAAAGTCCCACAAAATTGGAAGCAACGTCTCCAAAATTTCCTAAATAGTCTTGACGGTAAGCGTCAGTTCAAATGAAAAGCCTAGCGGTTCCTTTGTGCGGTAGGGCTTGACATGTCATTTCATGTCAGTGTCGGATAAAAGTCCCACAATATGGAAGCAGTGTCTTCATAAAATGATGGGTACTTAAAACCTCAAGCCGGCCTCGGTAGCTCAGTCGGATGCTCGTCGGACTGGTGATCAGTAGGACGCGGGTTCGATTCCTGCCGAGGTCGGCAACATTCTTTCGTGGAGATTGATCATGAAACCTTTTCTACGGCCATTCTCTCCCTTCCACTGATTAAAGAAGGGCGACGTCCCCAAAATGACCTACAAAGAGGTGACGGGGACGTTAAACCTTAAATCAAATCAACTATTCAAGAAGGGCAGTTTCTGGCGAAAGAATGTGCGCTGTACTGGTTAACCGCTTACGTATAAGCCAGTTCAGGAAAAGTGTAGATTGGTAAACTGACCGGCTCAAAAATGACATAAAATAGTGTTGACTGGGCCGTTAATCTTCAATACAAACAAACAAACGCAAAACCTCAACACAATGACAAAGCAAACAGGCAAACAGTATGAACCCATACCAGACTGCCACTACATTTGTACATGAGCAGTATCTTGCTCCACACTGTTTGCAACAATGGCTTTTAAAGTAACAGACAACAAACAGGCGACAATTATTAAGACAAAAAATCTCGTACGAACGAGAAACTTTCTCGTACAATCGAGAAAAAATCTCGTACGAACGAGAAATTTCGCTGTGGTACATGGATGCCACTTGGCCCATGTTTGACCCTTAAGATGTTGAGATAAACTGCATGTGAAAATGTCGTCTGCTGTTTCATCTTGCAACTTTTTGGTACGTGTCGGGCAGCTCCTTAAACCCTTGCGGTGGCCCCCGCCATCAGAGCTTAGAGAAATAGATTAGGCTGCAAGGTGCTTCAACACTGAGTTGAGACCGACCGCACATGAGTACTGGAAAACCGCTTAGAAAGTCTAAGCCTGCCAAGGTAAATTAGTGCAAGTCGGACCGTCCGTGCATATAAACCCTACTGGTTTCATTGTCCGGAAAATCTTGAGATGTCATTTCATCCCAATGTCGGGTAAAAGTCCCATAAAATTGGAAGCAATATCTCCGAAATGACTTAAATATTGTTTACGAGGACGTTAAACCCTAGCCTAGCGGTTCCTTCGGGCGGTAGGGCAGGAGATTTCATTTCACCTCAGTGTCGGGTAAAAGTCCCACAAAATGGCAGCAGTGTCTTGAAAATGACCTAAATAGTGCTGACGGGGATATAAAACCTCAACATACAGACAAATTATATAGACAAACAGTAGGGACACACTGTTTGCAACAATGGCTTTTTAAATAACGCAGTCGACAACTGTTGTGAGAAAATCTCGTACGAACGAGAAACTTTCTCGTTCGAACGAGAACTTTTCTCGTATGAACGAGAAAAAAAATCTCGTACGAACGAGAATATTTTTCGCAGTAATGAGAAATTTTCTCTGCGGTATATGGATGTTACTTGGCCCATGTTTGACAATTAAGATGCCATGATAAACTTCATGTGAAAATGTCGTCTGCTGGTTCATCTTGCAAACTTTTTGGTGCGAGTCGGACCGTCCTAGCGGTGGTCCCCGCCCATCGGAGTTTTGTGAAATAGTTTAGGGTGCACGTTGCGAGTTGGACCGTCTATTCAATAAACACATTGGTTTCCATGGGCTACAGGGCTTGAGAAGTCATTTCATCTCAATGTCGGGTAAAAGTCCCACAAAACCGGAAACGTCTTCAAAATGACCTAACTATTGTTGACGGGGACGTTAAGCCTCAATTCAAACGAAAAGCCTAGCGGTTCCTTTGGGTGATAGAGCTTGACAGGTCATTTCATCTTAGTGTCGGGTCACGGTCCCACAAAATGAAAGCAGTGTCTTCAAAGATGACGAGTACGTCAAACAAAGCATACCGGCAAACAATATGGACTCCTACCACCACTACAGTTTCAGTATCTTGCTCAACATTGTTTGCAACATGTAACAAGCAGACAACAAAGCAGACGACAATTGTTGTCATTGGCAGGCTAAGGTTTAATAACTAAGGTAGACTTCGCTGGGTGCATATGCACGAAGACTCCTTTTGCTATGGTATCTCCGCCAAGAAACAGAGTGTTCGCATGCCAGATATTACGTATATATAAGCAATGGCTACAAACAGCAGTTCGGCCCCGCCCATCGGGGCTTGAAAAAATATATGGGCTGCATGATGCTTCCACGCAGAGCTGAATCCGACCCGCACACGAGTAATGGTAAACCGCTTAGAGGATCTAAGCCTGCCCAGGCAAAGCGGTGCGCACGAGTCGGATCGTCCATGCTTATAAACCCTATTGGTTTCATTGGGCACCAGGGCTTGAGATGTCATTTAATCTCAATGTCCGGTAAAAATCCCACAAAATTGCAAGCAACGTCTCCAAAATGACCTTTTCAGTGTTGACGGGGACGTTAAACCTCAGCTCAAACAAACAAAACAAACAAACAGCAGTTTGGCAGTTAAAGGTACACATAGGCAATGGCTACAAACAACAGTTTAAACAAAAAAGGTATGTATCAAAAGAGGGATTATACAAATGACCCCGATTCCTAAGCCTAGCACCGAATCAATGGCCATTTTAAAGGAGGTGATAAGGGGTAATTAAATTAAGTAGATAGTAAATTTCTCGTATGAACAAGAAACAAATGTCATAGGAACGAGAAACTTTCTCGTAGGAACGAGAAAATTTCTCGTTCGTACGAGATTTTTTCTCGTTCGTACGAGAATTTTTCTCGTTCGTACGAGAAAGTTTCTCGTAGGAACGAGAAATATTCTCGTTTGTACGAGAATTTTCTCGTAGGAACGAGAATATTCTCGTTTGTACGAGAAAGTTTCTCGTTTGTACGACATTTTTCTTGTTCATAACAAGAATCTGGAAACTCATCATAACACGTGTATTGAACAACGTGGTGTTTTACGACGGGTAGAAGTTAATTGACTCTTTCACGTCAAATGGTGGCCGTGCTAGTAAGACGGCTCATTATGACCGTCTTTTCTGGATCTACACTGTTTGCAAAGGTATCTGTACCGATCTACAGGGTTGAAAGGGTTATGTGTGTGTGGTGTGTGTGTGTGTGTGTGTGTGTGAATTCGGGTTTAACGTCGCTTTCAACAATTTTTCAGTCATATCACGACGGTGTCTGGTTGCGACAGGGAGCTCAATGCACACGTTTATAGTGCTGCCTCACTGAAGTATCATGTCCCTGACACATAACATGATACCACACCCAGTCACATTATCCTGACACTGGATCGACCAGTCCTAGCTCTACCCCGTAAATCTGAGTGCCAAGCGAGGAGCAGCTAGTACCATTTTTAACGACTTTGGTATGTCGCGGCCCGGGATCGAACCCGAGACCTCCCGTTCCCCGGAGCGGACACTCTACCAACTGAGCTATCGGGGCCGGTGTTGAAAGGGTTAAAGGCCCGCAGATGGTACCTGCTTTTTGCAATGTGTGTATATGTGTCAAGAAATTTCCAATAAATAAATAAATAAATAAATAAGCCCTAATAGAAGATTGCATTTGTTCATACTGTAACATTATTTAATTTATTTTATAATTTATTTATATTCGCCCCCGCTCATCGGGGCTTGAAGAAATAGATGGGCTGCATGATGCATCCATGCAGAGCAGAAACCGGCCGCACACAAGCACTGGTAAACCGCTCAGGGGATCTAAGCCAGCCTAGACAAAGCGGTGCGAGTCCATGCTTATAAAGCATTTTGGTTTCATTGGGTGACAGGGCTTGAGAAGTCATTTCATCTCAATGTCGGGTAAAAATTCCACAAAATTGGAAACAACGTTTCATTTATTTTTGTTTCTTCCCTTCTTAAGGGGAAGCATAAAATAAATAAATGTAACTGTAAAAATGATCCTGGCCCATTTCGTTTAACCTTTATATTTCTGTACTGTAAGCAAATACTGTAGACATTGATCAAACATCGCGTTCTGCGACACATAATCTGGGTCTACATTGTTTGCCAAACCTAACACATGATTCTTGACCAGATTCTATAGATAACCCTCGTACGCAACACAATGATATCACAGCGATGAGAATAGTGCAGCTTTATTCTAAAAATTGCCGTTACCTGGATTTTCTACAGATCAGTTATAGTCACGTGGACAGCAACTACTTTGCTAAACGTTGGGTCAACTGACAAAACAATCGACCCAAAAACTGTTATTATAATAATGATGGGTTGTCTACATAATGGTTTTCCATCATCGACTTTACAAGCCTTAGGAGTAATTGAGTCATTACCTTGACCAAATATTCTCGTTCGTACGAGATTTTTTCTCGTTTGTACGAGATTTTTTTCTCGTTTGTACGAGAAAATTTCTCGTAGGAACGAGAAAAAATTCTCGTCTGTACGAGAATTTTTGTCGTTCCTACGCGAAAGTTTCTCGTTTGTACGAGATTTTTTCTCGTTTGAACGAGAAAATTTCTCGTTTGTACGAGAAAGTTTCTCGTTCGTACGAGAAATTTTCTCGTTTGTACGAGAAAATATATTTTTTTCTCATCTTATTTTGACCCTAGTAGGCTTTCGTATGAAATAAAAAAAAAAAAAAAAAAAAAAAGAGTTTCATATCATGAAAACATAAAACTGCACGCACGTATTAGAGCTACGTACTCGAGTGCACAAAACAAACATCTATACAACAGGCATCAAGGGACAGTAAATCGTAGCACTTTTTTATCCGCGCAACACTAAGTTTTCGTATCCTCCTGGAGAAAGCGATAACTTCTGTTTTCGTTTGAAAGTGCTCCACACATGCACAAAATCTAAACAGAATACAAACGAAACACTCTTCTTTTTGTATAGGCTGGCAGCAGCATCATTCCACTTGCTCCGCCCACTATTTTTACATACAAACAAGAGGACCATGAGGTCCTGATAGCTCCCCTGATCGATCCCTGAGTATTATTAAGTTCCTATTTTCCTCATATCAGTGATGATGATTTGTGGTACTGATAAATGGGTCAAGGGTACCATTGGGTCACTATAAAATATTGTAGTACTCAGTCACCTGATGCTGTTCACAAAGTTTCGAGAAATCTGCCCAGAGGTTCTGGTGGTAAAGATCTTTTAAGTTTTTAATATATAGCCAGTTTAGTCATTTGACCTGGACCATTTTCATCATTTGCCAAGGCAGCTCCAAAGTCTCAAAGTCTACGTCACACAAGATAAAATGTTATTAGTCTCGTTTTCTCTAGTGGGCAAACATTACGATAACACACCTGTGAGACATAGTGCATTTATTACATCTCCAAAATGACCAGTTTTCTGATGAAAATCCGTAATATTTTCCCTATAAAGAATCAAAACATATATTGTGGTGCTCGTTAGAACCGCCTCAATGGGGCGGTTCTAACGAGTACCCACAACCTATGTCTTGGAGCAGAAATACACCTGTAAACCCCAGTTTTCTCTATATGAAGTAGAGTTTAAGGGGTGTTCATTTCACGGACGTGTGAAGGTGATGATAACCTCTGGTTCCGTAATCTACCTTTAATGTGCTGTTATTATTACTTTTGTTAAATCGTCGTCAAAATTGTTTGCCATAAATCATTTTGGACATTCAACTGCTTTTTTTGTATGAATTTAGACGGAAAATATACCTGCTTTAATCTTCTGTCCGTTCATCAAATAAGACGCATCGATTAGGTTTTGTCATAATGGTAGGTAGTATTATAGCACTTCTTGGGCAATAGAATGTCAGAGGGTACTGGTTCTATATCATTTAATACTTCATAAACACAAAACGCCAAGAATAAGTTAAATTTGTGAATAGAAACGAGTTTAATTGCACAATAAATCTCATTGACACTATACGGAAACACCCATGTTTAACCAACCAGTTAAAAGAGGTGTGTTTGTAGTTTGATTTGAGGTTTAACGTCCCCGTCAACACTGTAAAGGTCATTTTGGAGACGTTGTTTCCAATTTTGTGGGACTTTTACCCGACCTTGAGATGAAATGACATCTAACGTCCTGCCGCCCAATGAAACCAATAGGATTTATTAGCATGGGGGCCCGACACTCGCCCTGCTTTGCCTGGGCAGGCTTAGATCCTCTTAAACGGTTTACCAGTACTCGTGTGCGATTCAGTTTCAGCTCTGAGTGGAAGCATCATGCAGCCCATATATTTCTTCAATCTCCGATGGGCGGGGGCCGTAGATAAAAGAGGTACTCTACAGGGAAGGTAATTGGCACAGTCTCAATGAAATGTAAACAAAGTCATGAGCCAAACAATTGATTCGTCTATAATTTAAGTTAAAAAGTTGATTATAACGTGTGGCGTAGGTTGCTAACTGACCTGGAGATATAATATCATTCACAGTCATTCATACAGTACCTACTCTCAGCTGTCAGTGAATCTGACTAGGGCCCCGCGGCGTTATTAGAGAGTTGGAATTAAGATGAAAACAAAAGAAGAAAAAAGCTGAATTATTTAGTTTTTCAAAGGACCATAACTCTCAGAGTATTGTAGCTAGAGTTACGTAACTTGCCATGATTTGAATAATGTTGTTGTGATCTTACATTTAAAGATTGAAGTTGATGCGTTTGAAGGTATGTAGGTTATTAAGAAAAAAACATGAAAAATGTTGATGGACAGACGGACAGACAGACAGACATACAGACAGTCAGACAGACGGACGGGCAGACAGGGTATTACTATAGGACAACTGTCAATAACTACATGAAGTTTCATTTGAATATCTGTAGCTGTTTTGCCAAAAAGATGAAAAGAGACGAGCGCAAAACTTCTTATTCTTAATTTTTCAAAGGGCCATAACTCTGAGAGTATTGAAGCTAGAGTAACATACCTTGCCATGAACACGTGTAATGATGTTGTGAGCTTATGTTTAAAGTTTGAAGTTGATGCGTTTGACGGTTTGTAAGTTATTGAGAAAAAAAACATGAAAAATGTGGACGGACAGACGGACAGTCAGACAGACGGACGGACAGACAGACAGACAGACAGACAGACAGGGTGATTACTATAGGGCACCCGCAATTTTTTACTGTAGGGCACCCGCAAAAATTTGCGAGGCCCTAATAACAACAGTTTTCGAAAAATACATTATAACCTGTGTCCCATTAAAAGCATGATGGACCAAATTTGTTCTTGTCCAAAGATAGGTCAAGGTCAACCTAGGGTCATCAATGTAACAGGTTGTACTCGGTCACCTTAAGTTACATACTAAGTTACAAGGCAATTGGCAAATGAATGACCTTGACCGTTGATATTCATAACATTCATGTTGCAACTACTTTAATTTATGTCATAAATCGAAAATGCATTGATTTATAATTTTCCCATTCAAAAGCCTAAGGGACCGAATTTGATTTTGCTGTAAAACTGGTCAAGGTCGACTTGTGTCATTGTTTTTTCAACAAATCTGAGAAAATTGACCCAGCACTTCGGGATAAGATCTTTTGCAGGTTTTTACCATATTTGGGAATGGAAGCCATCTTGGTCATGTGACCGGGACCATTCTATCAAGATTCCATTCACCCAATTGGCAGAAGGAGGCATATGAAATGAAACTGAAACTGACCCATCTGTTTAAGAGAAATGCCCTTTGAAATATTGATGGATCTGCAATCTACGTGAACTTAGACCACGATCTTTGAATGACCTTGACCTAGACAATCGTTTTGTACCTATGTTTACGTCAGAGACCGCAACAGTATTTGAAAATGCATTGTTCCCCGTTGAAAAGCCGAAAGAAACACATCTGACCTTGCCGTTAAATAGGCCAATGTCAACCTAAGGTCACCATTTTTTCAATATTTGAAGTACTCAGTCACTAAATGCTATATACTAAGTTTCAAGGCAATCAACCAAGCGGTTCTGGAGAAGAAGATTTTTTAAAGGATTTTAAATCAAAATTGAGCATAGATGTCATGTGACCTGGACCGTTTGACCAATTTTTTTCATTAACTATCAGAAGGCTACATCTAAAAGATGAATAAAATTAGCCCAGTGATTTCAGTGAAATGTCAATTGGCCTGCAATCCTGGCGATGCTGATGCAAACTTAGGCCAAATTCACCAAATGATCTTGACCTATAGCATTCTGTATCTATTCTTACGTCGTAGACCATAAGATTTTTCGATAAAATGCACTGGTTTACCTCTTTCCAATTGAAAATCCTTGAGAACCAACATTGATCTTTGTGTAAAGTACGTCAAGAAGTATCATTTTTGCCTCGGTAGTGCTCAGTCATCAAATACTACATACCATGTTTAAACAATCATCACAGTGATTCTGGAGGAGAACGTTTTCTTTTTTACCGTTTTACTATATTTGGGCATGGCGGCCATCTTGGTCATGTGACCTGGACCATTTAAACACATTTGCATTCCCTCACAATCTTAAGGATGCATATAAATGTTTAATGAAATTGTCCCTGTAGTCCCAGAGAAACTGTATTCTTATATGTCAATGGACCTGCAATCCAAGTGAGCATGGCCAAGGTCACCAAATGACTTTGACCTTTGGCATTCACAGACTTTCATTTGTATCTATTCTCATGTCACAGACCACAATGTTTTTCGAAAAATACATTGTTTTACCTTTTTTCCATTTAAAAGCCTAATGAACCAAATTTGACCATGGAGTAAATGGGGTCAACGTTATTGCAAATTTGTTAGTACTTAGTCACCCAATAGTACAAACCAAGTTTCAAAACAATAGGTCCAGTGGTTCTGGAGAAGAGGGATTTTTTTTAAGTTTTTAACATATTTGGGCATAGCGGCCATCTTAGTCATGTGACCTAAACCATTCATTCAAACATTCATCGGGGCTTGAAGAATTAGACGGGCTGCATGATGCTTCCACGCAGAGCTGAAACCAATCACGTAAACGAGTCCGTGAAATGAACACCGCCTAAACCCCACTTCATAAAGAGAAAACTGGAGTTTACGGTAGTACATATTTTTTTTCTTATTTCTGCTCCAATACATAGGTTGTGGGTAGTCGTTAGAACCGCCTCATTGAGGCGGTTCTAACCAATGAGGCGGTTCTTACGAGTACCCACAACCTATGCTTATAGTATAAATAAGACAAATGCCATGAACTTTCATCAGAAAAGTAGCCATTTTGAAGATATAAAAGAATGCTGTCTGTCACGCGGATGTGTTATCGTAATGCGACCGCACACGAGTACTGGTAAACCGCTTAGAGGAACTAAGCGTGCCCAGGCAAAGCGGTACGAGTTGAACCGTCCATGCACCCTATTGGTTTCATTGGGCGACAGGGCTTGAGATGTCGTTTCATCACAATGTCGGGTAAAAGTCCCACAAAATTGGAAGCAACGTCTCGAAAATGAACATTACAGTGTTGACGGGGACGTTAAACCTCAAATCAAACAAACAAACAAACAAACTTTCATTCCCCTATTGTCAGGAGGCTGTTGCAAATGAAATTTATAGAAACTGGCCTTGTGGTTTCAGAGTAAATGTATTTTGAAGTATCAAAAGACCTGCAATGCAACTGATCTTGGGCCAATGTCACCAAATGACCTTGACCTGTAGCATTTACAGACATTAATGTTGTACGTATTCTCAAAGCATAGACAACAATATTTTTCGAAAAAAAGCATTGTTTTACCTGTTTCCCATTTAAAAGCCTAAGGAACAAAATTTGATCTGGGAGTAAAACGTGTTAAGGTCAATATAGGATCATCTTTTTTGCAAACCTGACAGTACTCAGTCATCCAATGGCAAAAATTAAGTTTCAAGACAATTGACCCTGTTGTTCTCGAGAAGATTTTTAGGCTTTCACCATATTTGGGCATGGCGGTCATCTTGGTCATGTGTCCTGTACCATTCGAACAAACGTTTCTCCCTTACTACCCTTAGGCCTAAGGTTGCATATTAAATTTAAATGAAATTGGCACAGTGGTTTCAGAGAAAATGTGTTTAGAAAATGTCAATGGACCTGAAATACAAGTGACCTTGGGTCAAGATCACCAAATGACCTTGACCATTAGCATTCATAGACATTCATTTTGTACCTATTATCATTGACCACGATATTTTTCGAAAACTGGATCGATTTCTCATTGAAAAACCAAAAGGAACCAAATTTTATCTTCGAGTAAAAAAGGTCAAGGTTAACATAGGGTCATCATTTTTGCAAATTTGGTAGTACCTAGTCATCCGATGCTACATACTAAGTTTCAAGGCAATCGGCCTAGTGGTTCTGGAGAAAATATTTTAAAGTTTTTACCATACTTGGACTTGGCGGCCGTCTTGGTCATGTGACCTGGACCTTTCTTGCCCTCTTTCTTTATCTAAATCAGAAAAATACAGTTTACCCCACTTTTTCAAAATAAAGTGGGGTTTAGAGCAACCTTCATGGCAAGAAATTATGATGGCAAGAAAATATTATGTTATGTCCTTACATGTTTAATCACGATAATTTTTGCGCGGTTAAAAGTCATTTCTTCACGGGTGGTAATCAAGTTTCATCTTCGTTTTTGAGGGCACTATCTCCATGTCGGGTGAACTAGCTCCTTGTCGAGAAGAATATCTCGGACAGTAATTTCGTCATAAGTCGCAAGTTACGTACTCAAGGCCAAATTTTATTTTGCTTATTTCAAACTTTCCATTTTTCATTTCACTAGGGATGTTGTTTGTGTGGGTAAGAAGGGCGTACTTTTAACGAAAAATGAAAAATCGTCGGCCAAAATCTCCGTGTTGACATAAATTTACAATTTTCAGGTCCGTGATAAAAAGTTTTCTTTCATTCATACTCCAGCGCTGCAAATTGGCATGGTAAATTCTAGCGGGGTACAAAGTAAAATCATTTCTATGTGGCACTGCATTGCCGGATTTTTTTTTATAAATAGCCTACAAAGAAAAAAATGGTGATAAAACTCTTCGAGACCAACCTTTGTTTACACGTTTCCTGGTGATGGAGCTAGCTCGAGAGTTCCCGGATGCGCGAGGGAACAAATTTCCATTGACTCATTTTCGAGCTAGTTCCACTGATTACTACCCGTGTTCTTTGTAAGTAGCAATCTAGGCACGTACATTTCTTTGTCAATAAGACTTTTCTAAAAAAAAAAAAAACGCAACACAACTCTTAATATTTGTTCTTAAAAAGCATTGTCGTAACACATGCATATGACTTCGTGTAATCATGAATATTGTGATCATTTTCTTGTTAATGTATCAACCTTACGTTTAAAACATTGTAGCGGCTCCAACGAGTACCCACAAGCTACGCCTTGGAGCAGAAATTAGAAAAAAATGTATACGCCGGTTTTCTCCGTAGAAATTGGGGTTTACCAGGGTATTCATTTCACGGCTAGTGTAGTTTTTATTCATAGTGTATAGTTTTTATTTTCTTGTCCTTTGGGATCATTGATTCCATTGTGGAATTTTGAAAATTTTGAGGGTCACTGATGAGGCCTAATTGGCCGAAACTAGCTAGTCTGGCCAAGAAAACATGTACACTCCATATTTTGCAGTTTTATGGTGTATTCCTTGCTACCAAAAGATAACCCTTTTATAGAACATATTTGTTATATGTAAAGAAAGAAGACTGAAAGGACAAATGAAGAAATAAGCCGAGAAAGGCCTTTGAAACGTACACAATATAAGCCATCATCATTACAGTGCCTACCAAGTTTGATGCTTCTAGATGCTATAAGTCCTGGGAAATGTTTGACTAAAATATATACAAAGAAAGAAAGAAGACTGAAAGAACAAATGAATAAATACTCCTAGAAAGCCCACTGTCTCTCACACGATATAAGTCATCACTATTGCATTCAATACGAAGTTTGAGGCTTCTAGACTTTACATCAACCATAGTGCAGTTTATATTTTACTTTTGGTCCTTTGAGACCAGCGTGAATATTCTGAGAAATCAGAAATAAATTATTGGTTTAGACTCATATTCTAGACAGGTTTTTAATTATTTGGACCCCATTTTGATTTAGATCAGTCTTTCAATCGACTACCTATTCGAAATTCGCAAAATTGAAGTATGTTTCCTCTGGCTTTCTTTGCCGGATCATTACAGGGTCACTGATGAGGCTTTATTAGCCGAAACTACGTAGTATGACCCATCTTCTTTCTTATGAATGTTTTCATTGCTCTTAAAGACACTCATATTTTATTTTTATTTGCCTTCACTGCAGCTGGTGTTGTACCGTGTGGCGGCCGTAAAACGTCTCCCCGTACATCAACCATAGTGCAGTTTATATTTTACTTTTGGTCCTTTGAGATCAGCGTGAATATTCTGAGAAATCAGAAATAAATTATTGGTTTAGACTCATATTCTAGACAGGTTTTTAATTATTTGGACCCCATTTTGATTTAGATCAGTCTTTCAATCGACTGCCTATTCGAAATTCGCAAAATTGAAGTATGTTTCCTCTGGCTTTCTTTGCCGGATCATTACAGGGTCACTGATGAGGCTTTATTAGCCGAAATTACGTAGTATGAACCATCTTCTTTCTTATGAATGTTTTCATTGCTCTTAAAGGAACTAATTTTTGATTTTTATTTATAGTTCATAAGAAATATGTGACGACCAATTTAACACTGATCTATATGGAGAGAAAGAAGAATGAAAGAACAGATGAACAAATAATCGGAGAAAGCCCTATGTCTCTTTTCGATATTACATAGTATACCACATTCCAGGCTTCTGGTGTTTATAGTTTCTGAGAAATCTTCGGCGATTTTTATCATGGGACTTCTATCGTCACGTGAAATGAACTTCCCACTTAACCCAACATTATATAGAGAAGACTGGGTTTACGGGGGCATACATAATTTTTCTTCTTTCTTCTCCGAGACATAGGTTGTGGGTATTCATTAGAACCGCCTCAATGAGGCGGTTCTTACGAGTACCCACAACCTATGTTTGCAGTATAAATAAGAGAGAAATCACGGGTTTTCATCAGAAAAATAGCCATTTTGGAGACATGAAAAATGCACAATGTCGCACCGGTACGTTATCGTAATGGGAGGCATTACGATAACACATCCGTGCGACATTGTGCATTTTTAACCCTTGTCCTGCTGAATATTCATATATGCCACACCCACTACCGCTTATCAACCAATCAGATTACTTGATGCAAATTATTGCAACAAATTCATAAACTGAATGACAAACAATGTAGATCCTGATCAGATGGCTTCTTCAGAAGCCATCTGATCTGGATCTTCATTGTTTGAAAGCTAAGACATATCCGGGATCAGCAGGACAAGGGTTAACATCCCCAAAATAGCAACTTTTCTGATGAAAATCTGTGATATTTTTTTTACAAATGCTCAAAACATAGGTTGTGGGTGTTCGTTAGCACTGCCTAATGGGGGCGGTTGTAACGAATACCCACAACATATGTCTTGGAGCAGAAATAAGAAAAACAATGTATACCCCCATAAACCCCAGTTTTCTCTATATGAAGTGGGGTTTAAGGGGGTCTTCATTTCACGGACTTGTTCTCCTGATGGAAGGAAAAATAAATAAGAGAATAAATAAGCAATCTATATCGTAAGGAGAAAACTTTTGTATTGCAATAACTATGCCACACTTAGTGTCCGTGTACAGATGAACAAGAGTTTAACATTTATTGTTGCATGTATAACTCAAACGATAATTACACACTTTGCCCATGTTTGGTTTGTTTGTTTGTTTGTTTGATTTCAGGGTTAACGTCCCGTCAACAATGTATAGGTCATTTTGGAGACGTTGCTTCCAATTTTGTGGGACTTTTACCCGACATTGAGATGAAATGACATCTCAAGCCCTGTCGCTCAATAAAACCAACAGGGTTCATAAGCTTGGACGGTCCGACTCGCACTGCTTTGCCTGGGCAGGCTTAGATCTTCTAATTCGTGTGCGGTCGGTTTCAGCTCTACGTGGAAGCATCATGCAGACCATCTATTTCGTAATGCCACGATGGATCTTGCCCATGTTTACCCGGAGCTCTTTAATAGAAAGAAAACAGGGGCAAGAACAAGAAAATATGACAGACAGTAGCTGCAATTTCTGTAAAACAATTACAGCCTAAGTGCTTTACCTTGTGGGTGATTTTGTTTGTTTGAATTGGGGTTTAACGTCCTCGTCAACACTATTTAGGTCATTTTGGAGACTGTACTTCCATTTTTGTCGGAATTTTACCCGACATTGAGGTGGAATGACATCTCAAGCCCTGCTGCCCAATGAAACCAGAAAGCTTATATGCATTGGACGAACTGACTCACACCGTTTTGCCTGATCAGAGCGGTTTACCAGTACTCGTGTGTGGTCAGATTAAGCTCTGCGTGGAAGCACCCTGCAGCCCAATCTATTTCTCCAAGCCCCGATGGGCGGGCGCGAGCTTTACATGTACACATAATTTTAGGATTCAGTCACATAAGCTTTTCAAGATATACTTTAGAAACCGTTTCATTATGGAATTACGGAAGAACAGAAGAATGGGAGAACAGAAGAACGGAAGAATGGAGGAATGAAAAAACGGATAGACGTAAACCAGTATACCCAGCCATTTTTGAAAAGCGGGGGTATAATAATATCAAAGTGAATTTAATATTGGGAGCTAACGCAGTCCCACGGACAAGAGGCTCAATGAGCCTAAACCGCTCACCTGAGGAACTTAAGTTTTAACAATTCACAGACTTGACTACTAAATCTGCTAATAGAATCCAGCCCATTGACAGGATATAAGTCATCATTATTGCATTCCAAGTTTGGGACTTCTAGCTTCTATAGTTCCTGAGAAATCTTTGACGAAAATTTAACATTGGTCAAAATGGGGAGAAAGAAGAATGAAAGAACAGATGAACAAATAAGCTGAGAAAGCCCAATGTCTCTTACACAAAATAAGTCATCATTATTCTATTGAATACCAAATTTGATGCTTCTAGCTTTTATAGTTCCTGAGAAATCTTTGATTAAAAATTTAACATTGGTCTATTATCTCTATATGGAGAGAAAGAAGAATGAAGGAACAAATGAACCAGACTAGCTCCAAAACCTAATGCAGCCTTTCCCCTTTCCCAATGGTGCTACACATAAAATTTAAACAAGATTGGTCGACTGCCTTCTGATGTGCTTCATTGAAAGTGTGGACGACGGATGGACGGACGACAGACGACGGACTCCGGAGCCTTGGTATACTATCAGCTCACTGGAGCCTTTGGCTCAGGTGAGCTAAAAATTCAAGTCGCTATTTCTGTCACAACATTTTCCCTACGTTAAGTCTATGGGCAAATTTTTTTGTCTCTCAAGGTCACGTAACTCCGAGGTCAATATTCCGATTCGGCCCAAAATCGAACTTAACCGAGATTTTATGCCTGTCCTCGTTACCTGCAAGTTTGAAGCTGATATGAATAAAAATAATGTTGCTATCGTGGTCACAACGTATTTTTTTAAGCTCAAGGGCAGGTAACTCCAAGGCAAATATTCTGATTCGGCCCAAAATCGACCTTAACCGAGATTTTATGTCTGTCCTCGTTACCTGCAAGTTTGAAGCTGATCTGAAAAAAATTCAAGTCGCTATCGTAGTCGCAAAATTTTCCCTAATTACGTCTATGGGCACATTTTTTGTCGCTCAAGGTCACGTAACTCCGAGGTCAATATTCCGATTCGGCCCAAAATTGAACTTAACCGAGATTTTATGCCTGTCCTCGTTACCTGCAAGTTTGAAGCTGATATGAATAAAAATAAAGTTGCTATCGTGGTCACAACGTATTTTTTATGCTCAAGGGCAGGTAACTCCAAGGCAAATAATCCGATTCGGCCCAAAATCGAACTTAATCGAGATATTATGTCTGTCCTCGTTACCTGCAAGTTTGAAGCTGATCTGAAAAAAATTCAAGTCGCTATCGTAGTCACAACATTTTCCCTATGTAAAGTCTATGGGCAAATTTTTTGTCGCTCAAGGTCATGTAACTCCGAGGTCAATATTCCGATTCGAACTTAATTGAGATTTTATGCCTGTCCTCGTTACCTGCAAGTTTGAAGCTGATTTGAATAAAAATAAAGTTGCTATCGTGGTCACAACGTATTTTTATGCTCAAGGGCAGGTAACTCCAAGGCAAATAATTCGATTCGGCCCCAAATCGAACTTAACCGAGATTTTATGTCTGTCCTCGTTACCTGCAAGTTTGAAGCTGATCTGAAAAAAATTCAAGTCGCTATCGTAGTCACAACATTTTCCCTATGTTAAGTCTATGGGCAAATTTTTTGTCGCTCAAGGTCACGTAACTCCGAGGTCAATATTCCGATTCGGCCCAAAATCGAACTTAACCGGGATTTTATGCCTGTCCTCGTTACCTGCAAGTTTGAAGCTGATATGAATAAAAATAAAGTTGCTATCGTGGTCACAACGTATTTTTTCATGCTCAAGGGCAGGTTACTCCAAGGCAAATAATCCGATTCGGCCCAAAATCGAACTTAACCGTGATTTTATGTCTGTCCTCGTTACCTGCAAGTTTGAAGCTGATCTGAAAAAAATTCAAGTCGCTATCGTAGTCACAACATTTTCCCTATGTTAAGTCTATGGGCAAATTTTTTGTCGCTCAAGGTCACGTAACTCCGAGGTCAATATTCCGATTCTGCCCAAAATCGAACTTAACCGAGATTTTATGCCTGTCCTTATTATCTGCAAGAATGAAGTCGATCAGAAAAAAATGACGGAGCTAGAGTGATGACAAGCTTTTTCCTATGTTAAGTCTATGGGAGCTATATGTTGCCATGGTAACCAGACTTCCACTCAGATATGCATGAAAACCTTATGCAGTCTTTCAACTTGCCCAATAATGTTACACATGAAATTTGATCAAAGTTGGCCAAGTAGTCTTCAAGATATACATTTTTGAAATTCACATTAACCCTTATGCAAAAATGCACAACGGCAGGTAACTCCTAAGTGTATTATCCGATTCTGCCAATTATCGAACCTGTCCGAGATTTCATGGCTGTGCTGGTTATCTGTAAGAATGAAGCCAATCCGAACAAAATTGAAGCAGCTACAGTGATGACAACATTTTCCCCATGTTAAGTCGATAGGCAATTTTTCGGGCACTCAAGGGGACGTAACTCTTGAGTGAATTATCTGATTCGTCCCAAAATCGAACTTGACCGAGATTTTATGCCTGTACTGGTTATCTGCAAGAATGAAGTCGATCAGAAAAAAATTGACGGAGCTAGAGTGATGACAAGCTTTTTCCTATGTGAAGTCTTTGGGAGTTAGATGTTGCCATGGCAACCAGAGTTCCACTCAGATCTGCCTGAAAACCTAATGAAGCCTTTCCACTTGCCCAATAATGCGACACATGAAATTTGATCAAAGTTGGCCAAGTAGTCTTTAAGATATACATTTTTGAAATTCCCATTAACCCTAATGCAAAAACACACAAGGGCAGGTAACTCCTAAGTGAATGATCCGATTCTGCCAGTTATCGAACTTGACCGAGATTTCATGGCTGTGCTGGTTATCTGCAAGAACTAGAGCTGTCAGAGGATCTGACTATAGCCCCGCTTCAGCGCTGTCAGAGAAGAAAGTTATTTAAGCTGCAGAGAAAACAGTTATGAACAAGAAATAACTGTTGAAAATTTTACATTATCTGGAAAAACTCTAAGAGTTGTGAGCCCTTGTCCCTCATTTCAATGAGCATGATACATTACCAGAATGTCCATGTTTATACTAAATTTCATCTTCCATTTTTCAATGTTCAAAGGGTAATAACTCCTAAAGTAGGCAAATCATAGTCAGGGTTCCTGCGCTCTGCACATTGTCTCATGGTGCTTTACACTTGTGTGAAGTGTCATGAAAATATCTCAAATGGTTTGTGAGTTATGGAGCCGACACAGTCAAAATTGCCTTTTTAAATGTTCAAAGGGCAATAACTCCTAAAGTAGGCAAACCAGAGTTATGGTTCCTGCACTCTGCACATCATCTCAAGGTGCTTTTCATTTATTTGAAGTTTCATGAAAATATCAGAAACGGTTATGGAGTGGACATAGTTAAAATTGCCATTTTTTAATATTCAAAAGCCTATAACTGAAAAAGTAGACAATCCAGAGTTTGGGTTCCTGCGCTCTGCACACGTAATATGGTGCTTTACATTTGTGTGAAGTTTCATAAAATTATCTCAAACGGTTTTTGAGTTATCGAGCAAAGACGGCTAAAATTGATATTTTTCAATATTCAAAGGGAAATAACTCAAAAATTAGGCAATCCAGAGTTATGGTTCCTGCACTCTGCACACCATCTCATGGTGTTTAATGTTTGTGTGAAGTTTCATGAAAATATGTGAATGGGTTTTAAAGTTATGGAGCGGACACGAAAATTGTTAACAGACACAGACAGACACACAGACAGACACACAGAAAATACGAAAACCAGAGTTATGGTTCTTGCGCTCTGCACATTGTCTCATAGTGCTTAACATTTGTGTGAAGTTTCATGAAATTATCTCAAACTGTTTTCGAGTTATGAAGCGGACACTGTTAAAATTGCCATTTTTCAATGTTCAAAGGGCAATAACTCCAAAAATAAGCAATGCAGAGTTATGGTTCCTGCGCTCTGCACATCGTCTCATAGTGCTTAACATTTGTGTGAAGTTTCCTAAAAATATCTCAAACGGTTTTCGAGTTATGAAGCGGACACAATTAAAATTGCCATTTTTCAATGTTCAAAGGGCAATAACTCCAAAAGTAGGCAATCCACAGTTATAATTCCTTCCCTCTGCACATTGTCTTATGGTGTTTAACATTTGTGTGAAGTTTCATGAAAATATGTTAAGCAGATACAAAGTTATGGAGCCAACACAAATTAACGGAATCACGGAATTACGGAATTACGGAATTACGGAAAATGTTCAAAGGGCAATAACTCCAAAAGTAGGCAATCCACAGTTATAATTCCTTCGCTCTGCACATTGTCTTATGGTGTTTAACATTTGTGTGAAGTTTCATGAAAATATGTTAAGCAGATACAAAGTTATGGAGCCAACACACATTAACGGAATCACGGAATGACAGAAGGACATGGCAAATCCAATATAGCCCCACTTTTTCAAAGCGGGGCTATAATAAAGCCAATCTGAAAATAATTGAAGCAGCTACGGTGATGACAACATTCTCCCCATGTTAAGTCAATAGGCAATTTTTTCAACGCTCAAGGGCACGTAACTCCTGAGTGAATAATCCGATTCAGCCCAAAATCGAACTTGATCGAGATTTCATGCCTGTCGTCGTTATCTGCAAGAATGAAGTCGATCAGAAAAAAATTGACGGAGCTAGAGTGATGACAAGCTTTTTCCTATGTTAAAGTGAATGACCACCTTTATAACATAATTACTTCATTTGCAAGAAAAAGTTACTGTAATGATTAATCTCTGACTTTTATTACCAATTGAAACCTGCTAAGGTAATTAAATCAACATTTAATGGTTTCAGTGAAGTCTTCTGGCAGCGGCCATATTTTCCCCAAGGTAATCCAAATCTTTCCCAGGGTTCAACATGTTTGCTAAAATCATGATCTCATGGAGACTGTAGAAGCTCTATGTCTCTCTATGCAGCTACTAAAGGAGAAGTGATTAGGCTCTCTAATCAGGTTGAATTCTCAAAAATCCTTTGAATAGGCTGTCAGTTCAGCATCTTACATAAGGCTTCATTATGTCTTTGGACGAAAATAAAGACTTTGAAGACAGTTTTTCCTGAGTGAGTGAGTGTTTCAGTTTTACGTCCCACCAACAGCTAAGGTCATACGGAGACGGGACCTCGGTTTAAAGACTCATCCGAAAGTCTGGAGAAGCCCGGGATCGAACCTACGACCCCTGGTTTACAAGGCGAGTAGCGTAACCACTCGACCACGGAGGCTTCTCAGTTTTTCCTGAGTTTGGTACTCAGGGCTATCAGAAGAGTTCACAGAAGAGGAAATTTTGTAGGTTAAATGGGGATTTAAAAGGACATATGTATATATTCTGATAATTTCTCCAAAACATAAAGTATGGGTGCTCAAAGATCGCCTCATTGAGACATTTCTAACGAGTACCCACAATCTATGCTTTAAAAATATCACAAAATACCATGTGAAATGCAATGAAATATTACCTAAACTTGTCAAGGCATGTTAATGTAATGATTGGTTAAATGATAATGATATGCATTAATTAACCATTTTTGTACCAAATGAAATCTTCCTCTTTATATATAGCAGGAGTTAATTTCAAAATTTAAAGGTGGCAGGTTGTGTTTTCATCAAAATTTATTTGGAAAATGACTGGACTTTTAGCAAACAGTGGAGGCCCTGATCAGACGCCGCATTCTGCGGCATCTGATCTGGGCATGCAATGTTTGCCAGGGTACCCGTTTTGGGGTTTCTGGTACTAAATGGGTTATTGAAGAAAAGAAAAGAAATAAGTAATCAAGAAACCTTCAAGTCCACTTGAAAACAGCTATCATCAAAATGTTTAGCACAAACAATGTTATGCTTTGCATAAACAAATGTCTTGATGTTGAGATTCTCTGTTCCAAGATAATGAATCCATTTTTCACATAATTCTCTATGTTTCTTAGGGTCAGGGATAGCAAAACAGCTAATTCCTTGTCCTCTTTTCACTGTGCAGTATTTGGCCTTACAAGAAGGCATTTTTATTTTAATGTTCACTTTCTTCTCTAAAATCCTCAGCTGCTAAAATACCAAGATTTGTTAGCTCCAGTTGCCATGAGGTCACCCCAGGAGATATAATCTGTAAACATGTCTGACACCCTATCAGCAACTTTAATGAGCCATTACAGTCAATTAGAGAAACAGTTTAGATGAAGAATGGGATTTTATCATTCCTCAATGGTGTTACTATAAAATGGATCTGAGAAAAAAAAATGGTGGTCATTCACTTTAAGCCTATGGGAGCTCTTTGTTGCTGTGGCAACCAGAGTTCTCATCCGATCTGCATGAAAACCTAATACAGCCTTTCCCCCTACCTGATGATGGTTCATATGAAATTTGATCAAGGCCGGCCCACTGGTTCCAGAGATATACTTCGTTGAAAGTGTGGACGACGGACGACGGACGACGGACGCCGGCTCGTGGTATACTAATACCTCACATGAGCCTTCGGCTCAGGTGAGCTAATAACCGAATGCAGCTGTGGCCGGTGACAGACACGCAGACACGGAGCAGCCATAAGACAGGCTGGGTGCACGCCCAGTCCATTTATTTGGTGTGGTACAATTTCACAGCTCTGACCTCAGACCTTGGCGTAGAAGTTTGGGATGCGCAACTCGAATTGTGCTTTAACGCAGAAAGTGCAGGTGGAGTTGCTCCCTAATGGGCTACTTAATATTGAACCTCTAATGGTTGCATGCCTAACGTACAGCCTTGCGGCAAAACTGGTACTCGTGAAGTCACATAAATGTAAACAGCCTTGTAGCAAGACTGACAAGACTGGCAAACAGACCGAAAGCAAACTAATTAACAACATATAAAGAGCATTATAACAAGAAAACAACATACACAGGCTGTAAAGCAAAGCATCCACATGAAGTAAATACTTTAAAGTCGCGTTCTGTGTCTTCTGATCAGGATCTACACTGAATGCCAATGTCCCAGCACATGTTTTACAACAATAGCACTCTGTTTTTTTACAACGTCAAGACTATCAGTGTGTGTGTGTGTGTGTGCGTGCGTGCGTGCGTGCGTGCGTGTGTGTGTGTGTGTGTGTGTGTGTGTGCAAAAAGAAAGACAAATGTGACATTGAAACATTGCAATCTTCTCATTACTTAATAATCAGCAGATTGCGTTATTAGAGTTTGGTCGGAATTTGCCTTGGTTGTGAGTCAGTCAGAGGTTTAGATATAACCGTCCCGTTTCCTAGACAGATATTCTGCCCCCCTATTTCAGCCAGTCTCTCAAGTGATGAAGATGGTATAGGGGAGATAACCAAACACTTAGTAGGCGGTGTGAGCATTTTGCAGTTATTTTTATTGTGTTGGGGAAAGGAATGAACCTGTAAAAACAAGAAGAAATAACAACAGCCGCCTCCAATCTAGCCTTACCTGCTTTAAGGACGGAAGGTCTTGCTCAAATGTAAGCCAATATAAGTAGGTCTGCTTACAAAGCAAAACTAGCTAGTTTTTGTCCAGAATTTTATCCGTTACTCAGCGAGAACGATGAAATTTTGGAGCCTTGCTGCAACGTTTTGAGATAGGTATCAAATACACTTACATTTCTAGCCAATGGCCGACATTATCTTAATCTGTAATGGGTTGGTGGGATGCGGACAACGTATACCGCCTTTTTCATGCCTTTTCTAACTATTGGTGCTAAATACCGAGGCCTAATGAGCGTTGGGACCTAACAAACATTTATGAACGGTGTTTAGTTTCCGGTAACTAAATTCCGTTTATAAACAAGTTTTGCGATTCTTGCTCTTGACACACATTTGAGCCCTTGCATTACTATAATTACTTGTTGCCTGCCAGCTTCTCCAGCGAGTATTTGTCTCTGTGATATCTAGATAACACGGAGAAAAAAAAAGCAAAACCGACGACGATTGCCAGGTATAATTTAAATATTGAAATTTAAAAATAGTCAAAAAGAATATAAGCTTGCCTTCATTAATTTCAAACATCTTCTTTCTGTTCGTTTTAGATTACGAGGACCGAATAATATTAGTGGAGCTAATATTTGTAGGATCCCGAAATGTCCGACATCCGTAAGTGTCCGACAAACTCTAAATTTTTCGGGAAGCTGTTGAAAATGGTGGGGAATGGTCAATTATGACATATTAAGTGAAAGATTCTCGAAAACAAATTTTGTAACACACGCAAAATTTAACTTTTTTTTTTGTCGGACACTTGAGGATGACCTAAACATCCTTAAATGCCGCCATCCCGATCCAGCATGAAAACATGCTGAGGAAATATTTCTTATCTTAATAAGATTGTTATTTCCGAAGGTAGATTTCAAAAGAAATGGTTTGACGTTATTTTGTCCTTTAATTTATTCATAACTGATTGTAATCCATAACAAATATTTCCCAAATTACTTGTCGTGCTGGCTGACTTTTTTGGATGACAGGCATATTGGGTTCCTATATTAAGGTGCTTATTTCCGAAGGTCTACTTTTTAAACATACGTTATACGTTAATTTGTCTTTTTATTTGGTAATAATTGAATATTATCGATAAAAACAAACAGGGACTATTTTCTTAGTTAGTTTCACGTTGTCGGACATCAAGGGATGGCGGACATTTAGGGATGGCGGAATCTAGGGATGATCGGGTCAATGTCCAACAAGCAAAAAATTCGACTTAAATTTTTAATGTTTTACAAAACGTTTTTTCGTGAATTTTTCACTTAATATGTCATAATAGGCCTTCTCCGGAAAATGCAAAATTTGTAACCTTTACAATTTCGGCTTTAGCTCTGTAATCAACACGTTTAGAAAATCCTGAAAATTTGAATAAAATAACTTCATGGGTTTTGGTCAGTAAATTTGGATATTTCCAAATATGGTCATTTGAGAGAAAAGTGTTAGTAATTTCATAAACAACAATAAAATTGTAGGTATAACAGCACCATTATATGGCATGTGTGTGCCAGATATTAACGCATTTAGGTAAGAAGTATGAATGATATGCATTTTTAATACAGGGAACCCATTTGGATCAAGTATAATAAAATTGCTCATTTTTACCTACCTAGGTAACATGTGGGATGCATTTTGTTGTATATTCAATATATTTGTGAGTGTCTGTAACTCCGACATTCTAAAAGATATCAACTTCAAATTTTCAGCATTTTGTAGTTTTATCGAGGGGACAAAATGTATGAAATTCCAAAGGATTTGGTGAACAAGTTTTAAAGTTGGCATTTACCGGATAAGCCCTATTGATCATTCCCCACCGTTTTCAACAACTTCTCGAAAAACATGAGTTTGTCGGACTCTTAGGGATGTCGGACGTTTATGGACCTTACATACGTTTCTCCTCTTTTTCTATGAAAACGCTGGGTTACAGCTGGAGAAGGGAACAATCTGGGCCATCATACCATTACATGTTAAACAAAGTGACAGTTCTGGTAGGTCGATTGCCGGTAGCATATCTTTTATTTTCATTGCGCTGTATATACCATGGCTAGCGTCCCAAACTTGGACATTCGCAAACAGTGAAGACCTTGCTCAGACACCACAAAACGCTGGTCAGGGCTTCACAGTTTGCTTATAGTACGGATATATAAATAAAACCAACGACGAATTAAATAAATTTGACATCCCTTTTGTTACTCGTACATTGGTCTTTTCCAAGCTATTGTGGGCGATTCTATTAGTCAATTAAGGGTTGAAATCCTTATTTGCGCACGGTTTAACATACTTGGCCTCCTTTTCACTCAAATTTACGGAATCTGTGACGCCGTATATCGTTTACATTCAATAATTTTCAATTATGTCGCGTGTATTTTGCTTCACATCACAAAAACACGCCTATATAATATTGACCCCCTCGAACCCCACTTTTATATAGTAAAACTGGGGTTTGCATGGGTAGACCTTATTTTTCTTATTTCTGCTCTAAAATATAGATTGTGAGTACCCCTTAGAACCTCCTCGATGAGGCGGTTCTAACGAGTACCCACAATCTATATTTTGAGCAGAAAAAAAAAATATCACAATTTTTTAACTTAAAATTTTCATTTTTTCGTCGATAAAGGATAAAATGTATAGGCGTATTTTCGCAATGAAAAGGAAAATATTTCCATCGAAAATATTTTGCTTTTTAAAGAAGATAATTTAACCTCTTCTTCCTTGTTATTTTTCTAACGAGTATTTCTTTCTCACGACATTTTTCATGCATTATAAAATCTCTTCGTTGCATATCATTTATATAGCACACCTGAATGACAGAGCGCTGTTTTTCATATCTCCAAAACTGATATTTTTGACGGAAATTTGTAATAGTTTTCTTATTTCTGTGCCAAACATAGATATAGGTGCATGTTAGAACCACCTCAATTAGGCAGTTCTAACAAGTACCAATAAGCTATGAATTTAGGCAGAAACCAGTGCTTCAGCTGAAGTGCACGACCCGCCTGATGCTTTTAGCTTTATGAGTGTTACCATATATGGGTATGGCGGCCATTTTGGTCATGTGACCGGGACATAAAACGGTTCCCCCAATAAATGCGCCTTATCGTAAGGAGCAAAAATATATCTTATACTTTAGTACTGTATTCTGAATCGTTTGCAGGATAAAATCCAACACAAAAGCATATGTGTCAAAGTTTGACCTAGGCACACAGAAGGTCAATGTCAACCCAGGGTCACCATTTTAGCAATTTATGATGGGCCTACGTTCCAGATGCTATTTATCAAGTTTCGTGGAAATCTGCACAGTGGTTCTGGAGAAGACTATTTTTGAAGGGTTTTTACCAAATATTGCTTGGCGGCCATTTTGGTCATGTGACCTGGACCCCATGAGGAAATTTTGGTTTCCCCCATCCCGTAGAGGCTCCATATGAAATTTGACTTCAATCGGCCCAACGATTTCCGAGGAGAAGCAGTTCGAAAATTTTCACATTTTTCGCCTCGGCGAGGCTGTACTAAATGGAATGTAATATTTCGCAAGTTCATTGATAAGATCTCATTGATATTTATCAGTATGCCAAAAATTGTTTAAATATTCCAAGCGGTTAAGTCACTATCACCAATTTTCACAAACGGGTTACGGACGGACAGATAGACAGACCATATATGGCTTGGCGGCCATTTTGGTCATGTGTCCTGGACCCCATGAGCAATTTTTGGTTTCCCCATCCCATAGAGGCTCCATATGAAATTTGATTTCAATCGGCCCAACGGTTTCCGAGGAGAAGCAGTTCGAAAATGTTCACATTTTTCGCCTCGGCGAAGCTATACTAAATGGAATGTAATATTTCGCAAGTTCATTGGTTAGATCTCATTGATATCTATCAGTATGCCAAAAATTGTTTAAATATTCCAAGCAGTTAAGTCACTATCACCAATTTTCACAAACGGGATACGGACGGACAGACAGACAAACCATATATGGCTTGGCGGCCATTTTGGTCATGTGACCTTGACCCCATGAGCAAATTTTGGTTTCCCCCATCCCATAGAGGCTCCATATGAAATTTGACTTCAATCGGCCCAACGGTTTCCGAGGAGAAGCAGTTCAAAAATGTTCGAAAATTTTCACATTTTTCGCCTCGGCGAGGCTATACTAAATGGAATGTAATATTTCGTAAGTTCATTGGTTAGATCTCATTGATATCTATCAGTATGCCAAAAATTGTTTAAATATTCCAAGCAGTTAAGTCACTATCACCAATTTTCACAAACGGGTTACGGACGGACCCAAAGAAGGTCAAGGTCAACCCAGGGTCACCATTTTAGCAATTTATGATAGGCCTACATCCCAGATGCTATTTATCAAGTTTCGTGGAAATCTGCCCAGTGGTTCTGGAGAAGACTATTTTTGAAGGGTTTTTACCATATATGGCTTGGCGGCCATTTTGGTCATGTGACCTGGACCCCATGAGCAAATTTTGGTTTCCCTATCCCATAGAGGCTCCATATGAAATTTGACTTCACTCGGCCCAACGGTTTCCGAGGAGAAGCAGTTCGAAAATGTTCACATTTTTCGCCTCGGCGAGGCTATACTAAATGGAATGTAATATTTCGCAAGTTCATTGGTTAGATCTCATTGATATTTATCAGTATGCCAAAAATTGTTTAAATATTCCAAGCGGTTAAGTCACTATCACCAATTTTCACAAACGGGTTACGGACGGACAGACATACAAACCATATATGGCTTGGCGGCCATTTTGGTCATGTGACCTTGACCCCATGAGCAAATTTTGGTTTCCTCCATCCCATAGAGGCTCCATATGAAATTTGACTTCAATCGGCCCAACGGTTTCCGAGGAGAAGCAGTTCAAAAATGTTCGAAAATTTTCACATTTTTCGCCTCGGCGAGGCTATACTAAATGGAATGTAATATTTCGTAAGTTCATTGGTTAGATCTCATTGTTATCTATCAGTATGCCAAAAATTGTTTAAATATTCCAAGCGGTTAAGTCACTATCACCAATTTTCACAAACGGGTTACGGACGGACAGACAGAATGACAGAATGACAGACTGACAGAATGACAGAATGACAGAATGACATGGTGATTTTAGGGCACTCTTAGAAAAAACCGACTTCAGTCGGTTGCTTTTTCTGCGGGTCGTGCAATAATAAGAATAACGTATTATTATCCCAGTTTCTTCTACATAAAGTAAGGTTTACTGGGTGCTCATTGCATGTTTTTTTTTGTTTTGTTTTTTCTTTTTGTTTTACAGCCCTTTCAGGATTATTTCACTCATAGCGAGCCGATCGTTAATTAGAGGTGGGCAAAAACCGGAGTACCCGGAGAAATACCACCTGACCCTCCGTTGCAGAGCTTGGCGTGTGGGAATGTGTGGCGGCGGTAAAACGTCTCCCTGCCCTACATCATAGTGTAGAATATATGTTCTTGTCCTTTGGGATTCCATTGTGCAATTTTGAAAATATCTGAGGGTCACTGATGAAGCCTAATTGGCCGAAAGTAGCTAGTCTGGCCCAGAAAACATATAAACTCCATATTTTTCAGTTCTGTGGTGTATTCCTTGCTTCCAAAGGATAACCCTTTTATAGATCACATATGACCCGAGGGAGCCACGAACTACAGCGGTGAGTGACCTAATGATCAAGAGTCAGCGCTCTTAACCACTAGGCCACGGAGGCCCATGTACTCATCGCATGGACTTGTTAGCATGATGTTTAGAAAGAATCCAATCCTTGACAACAATGGTGAGTCGAATGCCTCGGAGTGCAGGCTTGGTAAATGATCCTGAATGGGGGCATAGACTTTTTATCATTTTACCCTTAAGTCCCTGTATTTTAAGCAAATGATAAAGACCCTAGCTCCCGATCGGATTTTGCGTTCTGAGGCGTCTGTTCTTAGTACACACTACTTCTCAGTGTCTCAACGCATGCGTCAAGCCCCAGCTGTTACAGACAAGCTTATTTACCCTGCACTTTGATGTTACAGAGATAAGAGTAGCGAAGCTATAAATAACCATCACCTGGCTTTCGTACATGATCACGTGGACAATCGCAGATAAACTTCTTAACCATAAAATAACTTTGGGTCGATTGGAAAAAATAACCCCAAACCGGCCATTAAATCTAGTCTTCAGTCTTAAGCTTGCGTCTGTTTCTGATATAACGAGTCATAAGTAGGATTTGCTATCATAACACATTCTCTTCCATCCATATCAAAACTCCTTTCTTCTTGTACAAACGATTCTTGATGAAAGGTCTGTTCTCCTTCCTGATATTTCTTGGTTTGTCTTTTCCTGTAAAAGGGAACAAGGCAAACATAATGAATTCGCAACCATATGACGTTATATGAGCCAGCGAATGAGAAAATGATACTTATCACCTAGAGGACCAGCAGTAGCTCAGGTGAACCTACATATAAACACAGTCTCGCTTTTCTTGTACACACCGATATGTAGTAGAGACACTGAGGTAGATTCATGCAAAATGTTACTTCACGAAATTGAATACCCCTGTACATACCACAGGGTTGGCAATAATATACATTGTTCTGTTATTATCCCCTCGCAACAACGTTGCGAATGGGGATATAGCATCGGTGCCGTGCGTCCGTGTGTTAGTGTGTCTGTGTGTGTGTGTGTGTGTGTGTGTCTGTCCGGAACCTTGTGAGCAGGATAGAAGGCACAGTATTCATCGTAGAAGCATCAAACCTTCCACAAATGTTCACCATGTACAGAGGATGAACCCTATTGAATTTCAAGGTCAGGGGTCAAAGGTCAAGGTCACAATGGACTCGACCTTGAAAACCTTGTGAGCAGGATAGACGACACAGTATTCATCGTAGAAGCATCAAACCTTCCACAAATGTTCACCATGTACAGAGGATGAACCCTATTGAATTTCAAGGTCAGGGGTCAAAGGTCAAGGTCACAATGGACTTGACCTTGAAAACCTTGTGAGCAGGATAGAAGACACAGTATTCATCGTAGAAGCATCAAACCTTCCACAAATGTTCACCATGTACAGAGGATGAACCCTATTGAATTTCAAGGTCAGGGGTCAAAGGTCAAGGTCACAATGGACTTGACCTTGAAAACCTTGTGAGCAGGATAGACGACACAGTATTCATCGTAGAAGCATCAAACCTTCCACAAATGTTCACCATGTACAGAGGATGAACCCTATTGAATTTCAAGGTCAGGGGTCAAAGGTCAAGGTCACAATGGTCTAACATATTCAGATTGGATTTTCATGTTAATGAATGGTATGCAGTTGCGAGGGGATGCTACGCTTGCCTTGCCTTGTTTCTCCTTGGTACTCGTTAAAACGGTTCTTACGGGTACATACACTCTAGTTTCGCAGCACAAATAAGGAAAAGAAAAACAATATTACAAATTGTCATCAGAAAAATGTCAGTTCTGGAGATGTGAAAGAATGTGCTTGTGAACCTAATGATGCGTAATATTAGCTATGTATGCGTTTTTATTAAGAACGCAACTCGAAAAACTCTGATGGCCATAATCTGTTGATGGTTTATTTTATCGGCTTTTTTTATTTTTCTTTGCTCTTAATATATTCTAGAAAGTGTTATCCTTTGGAAGCAAGGAATACACCACAGAACTGGAAAATATGGAGTGTACATGTTTTCTGGGCCAGACTAGCTAGTTTGGGCCAATTAGGCCTCATCAGTGACCCTCAAATATTTTCAAAATTCAACAATGGAATCATTGATCCCAAAGGACAAGAAAATATAAACTACACTATGATGTAGGGCAGGGAGACTTTTTACGGCCGCCACACATTCCCAGACACCAGCTGTAGTGACGTCAAATATGTTCTAGAAAGGGTTATCCTTTGGAACCCGTTTTTTCTGAGGGAAAGTTTATGATTGGTTCTAACAATTAGATTGGCTACCGAATGACTCTTATACCAAAGTAAGGAAACTTTTAAACTCTGTTCTGTCCAAACTCGGGGTGGGGCAAAGGTAACGTGCACGTGTATCTTGCGTCACTGGGGCCTCCTCTATCTCTTCTTTTTCTTTTCTTCCCCATTCCCAGGGAAATGACATAAAATGACACAGAATGTTTTACATGTCGTTTAACCCCAAATAATCTAATCAATCAAATGCACTTAAAAAGTGGAGTTTTCATTGTACGCACTGAAAGTCATGTTACAATATCATTACCTAACCTATGCAATATCATGTTAATTGTAGCTGCAAATGGTCTAAACACAGGTTGTGGTTGCTTTATCGGGGTGTTTCTTGCAAGCCGCTAAAGTCTATAGACTGAGGAAGTAAATCAACTTTGGTAAACGAGTCATCGGATTTGGAGCCATTGACGTTTTACAATATATTCATGGATTCGTCCAGGATGTTCATTTCATAGACTTGTTAACCTAAGATGTTTATTATGATAGTTGTCTCGGGGTACCGTATTTTTTTTTTCAAAAATTGTTTGGGGTTTAACGACACGTCCACCCTTGTGGGTCAGTTCGTGTCGTCTGCAAGAGAAAGGAAGAAAATAGACAAAGAAGATAACAGAGGAGATGAAAGTGAGGTACAGGGAGGAAAGGGAAAATTAATGGAAGTGTAGAAACACGGAGCAGAACGGTATCTGATATCGGTCAAGACTGTTTGTTAGTGTCCCATTAACAAAGACTTACCTATATACAATACAAGCTGTTATGAAAACTAAGATCAGGAGGAGACCTCCAGCAGCTGCACCTCCTACTACTGCTGTATGACTACTTATCCATGACTGAAGAAAAACAAAGAGGCTTCAGAACAACATATAACACACCCGTGTGACATAACAAAAATCTTCTACGGCATCAGGTTAACAAGTTCGTGTAATAAACACCCCAGTAAACGGCAATTTGAGTTTATAGGGTTATACATTATTTTTAATAAAAAATAGTGTGGGTACTCGTTAGAGCTGCCTTAATGAAATACGCCGTTTTAGCACAAGGATGTGTTTTCCTGATGAGTACAAATTCCATATGGTAGTATTCTAATCGCTTCGGGCGTCCCTAGGATTGAAAATACGTATGCTGACCGGAAATAGAAACAATACACTTTTGAATGGTCTCTCCTGACATTACACATAGATAATTCAGTTGAAAAAGACTGTTTAAGGATTTGGCTATCTATAGACATAACTCCTGCAGCATTTTCATGAAAATCTGACGTTCAAAATAAAAGTTTTAGGGATAAAGGTGACAAAGTGCATTTTTCACAAAATCGTACTTTGACTTCAACGTTATTTTCGTATTTGTAGTAAGTGAACAGCAAATAATAAAAAATAATATAACTTCTAAAATTATCGAGAGACATTCTATTGAAATCTCAAAAACTGCATTTTTCATCGAAAATTTCAAAATATTGTTTCAAGCCAAGAAACGATCCATAAATGCCACCAATCGGTTTTAGCATCTTGAGTTTCGTCTTAAATGTTGATTAAAACAACAAGCGCAATCTGAATCGCCATACTTGTCGCTCACTTCCGGTCTATTGAGTCAATATTTGAAAGGTCGATAACATTTCAACCATTGCGAAAATTTTGATTTTGTAAACAATGTTGCCAGCTTAAGCATGATGAGAAGCAATTGGTAAAAATAGGAATCGCATTCGCGACACAAAATGTTTGAGTCAATGAAGATTTTGACCCTTGCCTTGAACCTTTGGCCTTACCCGTTAAATCGTAGCTACCGTTAAGCATTTTACGCAATGAATCAGTGGCAGAGAAAAAACTGATGATAATGTATATAATTGGAATTCAAATTTGATTTGAATGTTTTGCCAGAGACAATTCCAAAAAAAAAAAAAAAAAAAAAAAAAAAAATGAGTGTATATTTTCTATTTCCGGACATTGAATCTACACGAACAAAAGGTTCTTTTTTCCTTCATACAACATTGTTTCGGTATCGTTTTATTCATTTTTATATTTATATCTTTCGGTGAAATCACAGCGTGAATGTATAAATAATTGAGTTGCCAAGATAAAGGACTATCTTGCTATAAATAGTTTTAGGTGTAAAGAAGTTGAGTGAGTGAGTGAGTTTTAGTTTTACGTCCCACCAACAGCTAAGGTCATTTGGAGACGGGACCTCGGTTTAAAGACTCATCCGAAAGTCTGGAGAAGCCCGGGATCGATCCTGCGATCCCTGGTTTACAAGGCTTAAAGAAGTTGAGATGGATGAAAGTCGGAAGGCATCATTGAGTTAGTGTTTAGTGTTTTAATGTTTAAAGTAGAAAAATAAATATTAGCCTAGCCTCTATAGCCTCTATTATACCTAAACACCATTACGCAAACACGCCTATACAAATACATTGCCACCTTTATCGCCGAAAAAATGAAAATTTTAAGATGAAAAATGTTGATATTTTCTTATTTCTGCTTAAAATATAGATTGTGGGCACTCGTTAGAACCGCCTCATCGAGGCGGTCCTAACGAGTGCCCACAATCTATATTTTATAGCAAAAATAAGAAAAATAAGGTTTACCCCTTTAAACCCCAGTTTTACTATGTAATAGTGGGGTTCAAGGGGGTCAAAATTATATAGGCGTGTTTTCGTGATGGAATTCAAATTTCATTTGAATGCTTTGCGAGTGTATATTTTCTATTTCAGGTCATTGAATCCTCACGAACAAAAGCTTCTTTTTTTTCTTCATACAACATTGTTTCGGTATCGTTTTATTCATTTTTATATGTATTTCTTTAGGTGAAATCACAGCGTGAATGTATAGATAATTGAGTTGCCAAGATAAAGGACAATCTTGCAATAAATAGTTTTAGGTGTAAATAAGTTGAGATGGATGAGTGAGTGAGTGAGTTTGAGTTTTACGTCTCACCAACAGCAAAGGTCATACGAAGAAGGGACCGCAGTTTAAAGACTTATCCGAAAGTCTGGAGAAGCCCGGGATCGATCCTGCGATCCCAGGTTTACAAGGCGAGTAGCGTAACCACTACACAACAGAGGCTTCTAGTTGAGATGGATGAAAGTCAGAACGCAATATTGAGTTAGTGTTTAGTGTTTTAATGTTTAAAGAAAAATAATAAATATTAGCCTAGCCTCTATTATACCTAAACGCCATTACGCAAACACGCCCATACAAATACACTGCCACCTTTATCGCCGAAAAAAAATGAAAAATTTTAAGATGAAAAATGGTGATATTGTTCTTATTTCTGCTCAAAATATAGATTGTGGGCACTCGTTAGAACCGCATCATCGAGGCGGTTCTAACAAGTACCCGCAATCTATATTTTAGAGCAGAAATAGGAAAAGTATGGTATACCTCGGAAACCCCAGTTTTACCGTTTCTGTTTTACGTCTTCTGGACACCGAGGCGAATAAATTCTACGATAGTTCTCATCAGTTATATGATGCGGCTCTCTTAACTAGAGGCTATACTCAGCATACTCTCCGTCCTTACATTGATTCTGAAATTAATCATAAACGCCATTTCTTCCAAATATCCTTCATTAATATGGGTATGGATTTTATAAATTTGCCCAGTATCTTCCGTGAGAGATCGGTACTTTCTTCCATTCCTGCTTATTTTCAAAATACTGAAACACCTATAATTTGCTATAAATATAACAAACCTGTTAGATCTATCATTTTTAATTTCAATAAACTTGTTTCAGATCTTGATATTGATACTAATACTCCTGATTCATGTGATTGTAAAAACTCAAAGTATTGCTATCCTGCTGCTGGTCATGTAATTACTGGCAATTTGGAAAATTATCCCTGATTCTAGGATAAGGAATATAATTTCTAAAGGACCGAAATATCGGTTTCCTTCTAAAATTGATTTCAGTAAATGTAGAGATGAAATCGCTGCTTCATTGAATGAATTCGGTAATCGATGGTGTAAGCGAGAGTATGTTGAGCATAAAGCCCTTAAGGACTGGAAACTTAGCATTTTAAAACTAGTGGATAAACGCATTTCTTTCTATTCTCAAAATACTAACTTATTACCTCCTAAGCCCAAGACGTCTTTACGTCATCTTAAACTAGGTATTCAAGAATTTCATAAGAAGTTTGTTTTGGCCCCTGCAGACAAGGCCGCTAACAACGTCGTCGTTGTGTGACGGCTCCACTATGTTAACACGCTTAAGCGGAGCTTGGTGGTACTAAGGCCTATGAACTTCAGCCTTTAGCTGAAGAGAGAGCTATAGTAGATAAACATGTTTGTCTTTCAGCCACCAAGTTTGCTGTGTGTGTTAACGAAGGCCAAGACAAGCTTCCTACGCTATACTGGTTACCAAATCTTCATAAAAAACCTTACAAAGCACGGTTTATTGCAAATTCTAGCTCTTGCACTACCACTGAACTTTCTTAATTATTAACTTCCTGTCTTACTGCTATTAAAACGCATGTAATTAAATATTGCGATAAAGTCTTTGAAAGGTCAGGAAGAAATTTGTTTTGGTCTATAAAAAATTCGAATGAGGTTTTAAATAAATTGAAATCTAGACATTTTCGTGCTTCTAGTCTGTCTACCTACGATTTTTCCACTCTTTACACTACACTTCCTCATAATCTTATAAAAGAAAAGCTTAATGATTTAATTGAATGGGCTTTTCACAGAGAAGATTCTCTCTATCTTGCATGTAGTGTCAGAAATGCATTTTTCACTTCTAAAGAGCATAAGAATTATACACTTTGGTCATGTCAGAAAGTGTGTGATGCCCTCACCTTTCTACTTGACAATATTTATATTAGATTCGGTACTAAGTTATTTAGACAAGATGTTGGTATTCCGATGGTTACTAATTGCGCACCTCTTGTGGCTGATCTGTTCTTGTATTGTTATGAAAGAGACTTCATTTTGTCGCTTTCCATTGATAACCAATCTGAAATTATTGAAGCTTTTAGCTCTACTTCTAGATATTTAGATGATTTATTAAATATTGATAATACCTATTTTGATGGTTTGATCAGTCAGATTTACCCCCTAGAACTTCAGTTAAATAAAGCAAATACTTCTGATACTGAGGCCCCGTTTTTGGATTTACATTTATCTATTGTAGATGGATTTGTTTCGTGCAAAATTTATGACTTTGATTTTGAGATTGTAAATTTTCCTTTTTTGGATGGTGATGATCCTCGTGCGCCATCCTATGGCGTTTATATTTCGCAATTAATTCGATTTGCTAGAGTGTGTAGTCATGTAACTGACTTCAACACTCGTAATAAATTATTAACGGCTTAACTCCTTAATCCGGGTTATCGGTACCATAAACTACGCAAAGCCTTTTCAAAATTTTATAGTCGCCATTCTGATTTAATTTCAAAATTCAATATTGGACTTAAATCTCTTCTGCAACAAGGTCTATCGGAACCCGAATTTTATGGTGACTAAGTATATAAATTCAGAAAAATATATAACCGCAATGACTTCAGCACCCAATTTCGTAAAATCATTCTTCGATATAAAAAGATTGGGTACAACATGGATGTTATACGACAGACTGCATGCATGGTAGTTAACCCAATCACGGTTGGCAACTTTGCTTCCCTCTTTAATTGCACGCCGGTGGGCCAGGTCTCAGATTCTATGACGGCTCCAACGTAAAGGCTTATTGAGAATTAGAGAGATAATGCTGGTTGGTGCCTGATGCTCTGTCTCTGGTCGGGCTCATCGGAGTCTAACTGTTGGTTTTCTTTTGCTCCAGCATTTCAGTGGTTTCTTGCTGTCGAGTCCTCACCGTTGTCTCACCTCTGTGGTTCTTTGATTTTTGTGTTCACGGAGATGTTGCACTGATGAGTTAGGAGGCCTTCATGCGGACTGAACAAATTATTTGTCTAAATCGCGACGGAAGTAAGGGCGAGGATTGTGGCCACGTAAAATCGATTTAAGCCCTCCGGTGGAAATCTTCCACTGACCGTTCCAAGGCGGCTCTTCTGTGGCGATTTATTTATGTTGTTGTTTGTTACTTACTGTGTGTATCACTTGTGTCTTTTAATTTTGGATGACCATTTGGCCATTTTGTGGGAAAGTAACTGTCCTTATGGCCTTCCTTTGTTTAGGTTTCCATTATGGTCTGGTCGCTTAATGTTTGTATTTCTTTCCCTTTGGTGTCTTTTATGGGTGGAGTAAGTTAATTGTATCAATTCCTGATCTTTGTTTTACTTCTACTTTTCAAGGGGGTCACAATTAGATAGGCATGTTTTCGTAATGGCGTTGCAAATATTGCATAACAGATTGGGATAAGGAGGGCGGGATGTCAAGGAAGAGATAAAAATTTCTACATCCAAGGCACATATCATATATTTAATTCAAGAGGCTACAAATTGTTCCCTTTCATGGCACTAAAACATTAAAAATAACTTCAAAAAGCATTTTGTCTCATACACGCGTAGTATGTACTTCAACATCTTTACACAGAGTTGGGTTGGTCAGTTATATTTACGCCCCCACACCAGAACTTCAGTTAAATAAAGAAAATTCTTCTGATACCGAGGCCTCGTTTTTGGATTTACATCTTTGTAGTTTCATGCAAAATTTATGATAAACGCGGTGATTTGGAATTTGATATTGTAAATCTTCGTTTCTTGGATGGTGTTGTTCCTCGTGCGGTATCCCATGGAGTTTACGATTCGTAACTAATTCGATTTGCCAGAGTGTCTAGTCATGTAACTGACTTCAACACTCGTAATAAATTGTTAACTGCTAAACTTCTTAACCAGGGTTATTGGTATCAATAACTACTCAAAGCGTTCTCTAAATTTTATAGACGCCATTACGACTTAATTTCAAAGTCCAACGTTGGACTTTAATCTCTTCTGCAACAAAGTCCACCGGAGCCCGAATGTTATGGTGACTTAGTAATTTAATTCAGAAAAATATATACTTACCTAACTTCGTAAACTTAATCTTTGATATAAACAGATTGGGAACAACATAAATGTTATACGACAGACTGCATGCATGGTAGTTAACCCAATCACAGTTGATAACTTTGCTTCCCTCTTGAATTGCACGTCGGTGGGCCAGGCCTTTAGATTCTATGACGATTCCAGCGTAAAGGCTTACTTGTGTAATGTTGGTTGGTACCTGATGCACTGTCCCTGGTTTGGCCCATCAGAGTCTAACTGTTGGTTTTCTTTTGCTTCAGTGATTTTTGCTGTCAGTGGTTTGTTTCTGTCGAGTCCTCACCGGTGTTTCATCTCTGTGATTGTTTGGTTTCTGTGTTATCGGAGATGTCGCACTGATAAGTTAGGAAGACTTCATGTGGACTGAACAAATTATTTGTCTAACTCGCGACTGAAGTAAGGGCGATGATTGCGACCACGTAAAACCGATTTAAGACCCCCCCCCATCCCCCAGTGAAATTCTTTTCACTGACCGTTCAAAGACGATTCTCCTTTCGCGGTTTATTCTTGTTGTTGTTTGTATTTGAATGTGTAACTCGGTTATATCTTTTTGATTTGGATAGCCAGTTGGCCATTTTGTTGGGTTGGCTTTCCGCTATTGATGTTTCCATTAGGGTCTGGTTATTTCATGTTTGTGTCTTTTCCATTTGGTATCTCTGACTAGAGGCGTTGGTTAACTGTATCGATTCCTGATCATTGCCTTCACTTCTATTTTCAAATTAAGACCCATAGTCAGTGTAATCGATAGAACCAATGACAATTTGTAAAAGATCTTTGTTTATATAGTGAACAGTGGGGCGGGGGTCTTAATCAGACTGACCAATCTGGTTTGTTCAATTGCCAACACTGCAATCCAGAACCTAGTTATTCAAAGCCTGCGATAGATATATTAAGAGAGAGAGAGACATACCTACAGCCAGATCGCGCGATCGATCGATCTTAAATAGATAGATAGATAGATAGATATATAGATAGACAGATAGATAGATAGATAGATAGATAGATAGATAGATAGATAGATAGATAGATAGATAGATAGATGACCAAATCGGGTTCGAAATGATATAAGCGGGTATGAAATGACCAAATAAAAAAGCAAGTTGGTAGGAAATGTCAAAAATGGTACGAAATTAGGTACGTAATGACTATAGCGCAAATAAATACACTGACTCACGCGAAGTCACGTGGTCATTAAGTGGCATCAATATAATCAAAATTCTCCCCATACTCAGATGATGGCGACGTTGTGACGTCCACGACGATGTTCCGCCTGTGTGCAATTGTTCTCTTGGTTCCGTTGTAAAAAATAGAAGTGGAGGCAATGATCAGGAATCGATACAATCAACCCACAGCTCCTATCAGAGACACCATTGGAAAAATAAGAGCATTAAATGCATGTACGGGAAGACCTTTTACAGCCACCACACGGCACAAACAAAACAGCTCTGATATGCAAAATAGAAGTGGAGGCAATGATCAGGAATCGATACAATCAGACCACAGCTCCCATCAGAGACACCATTGGAAAGATAAGAGCATTAAAAGCATGTTTACAGCCACCACACAGCACAAACAAAACAGCTCTGATATGCAAAATAGAAACCTTAATCCTTTTTTTTTTTTGGTAAAATAATGGATGGAACATACGAGTAATATAAATATAAGCCATAAAGGTAATGAATTTAACATTAATTAAAAATAATAGTCCTATAGCAAAATGGTTTTCAACTTTTGATAGGGTATTGATATCACAACAGTCAACAACAGAATTAAATATCAATAATAAAGAACGTTTTTATGAAATTAAGCAGAAGCAAGGACAATGTTTTTTCATCTAAAAGGGCTTCAAGTTATAAAAACTACGACATTTAAAAAGGTAAATCCCTCATATACAAGCCGAAAATCCAAACGTTCCTGTAAGAAATTTAAAAACTTCACAAATTTTACATTTTTATCAAATACCACCAGGCTTATAGCAAAAGTGTTTCATCACACGACCACAACAAGTAACAAAATATAAATGATACATGATGATAAAATACTTTTTAAGAAACTGAAAAAAATCAAATTCGATTTTTAATGAATTTTCTGAAGAATAATGAGTAATACGGTAAAATGGTTTTCTCAAGCTGCTGGCTTAACCATTGACCTGCTGAATATTTAAAAATGCCACACCCATCATTGATTATCAACCAATCAGATTTCTTGATGCAAATCATTGCAACAAATTCATAAACGGAATGACAAACAATGGAGATCCTGATCAGATGGCTTCTTCAGAAGCCATCTGATCTGGATCTACATTGATTGAAAGCTAAGACATATCCGGGCTCAGCAGGGAAGGGTTTAAAGCGAAAACCATTTATATCAAAATATTGTCTGTTCCTAAAAATAAATGTGAAACAAAAGAACAATTTTTACTCCAAAATGTTTTTATGGTTACTGATATGGTCAGAAAATTTGTTTGTTTGATTTGAGGTTTAACGTCCCCGTCAACACTATATAGGTTATTTGCAAGACGTTGCTTCCAATTTTGTGGAACTTTTACCCAACATTGAGATGAAATGACACCTCAAGCTCTGTGGCCCAGTGAAACCTATATGGTTTATAAGCATTGACGGACGACTCGCACCGCTTTGCCTGTTCGTTTTCTTTTGCTCCAGCATTTGTGTTGTTTCTTGCTGTCGAGTCCTCACCGTTGTTTCATCTCTGTGGTTGTTTGATTTTTGTGTTCACGGAGATGTTGCACTGATGAGTAAGGAGGCCTTCATGCGGACTTAACACATTATTTGTCTTAATCGCGACGAAAGTAAGGGCGAGGCCACGTTTAATCGATTTAAGCCCACAGTGGAATTCGTTTCCGCTGACCGTTCCAATGCGGTTCTTCTGTCGCGGTTTATTTTTATTATGGTTTGTCTTTGGGTGTTTGTGTCGCTTGTATTATTTTATTTTGGATAGCCTATTGGCCGTTTTGTGGGAAAGTAACTGTCCTCTTGGCTTTCCGCTGTTGGTGTTTCCGTTGAAGTATGTTGCTTCATGTTTGTGTTTCTTCCCTTTGGTGTCTCTGATGGGATCTGTGGGTTAATTGTATCCATTCCTGATCATTGCCTCGACTTCTATTAGATCATCTAAGCGGTTTACCAGTACTCATGTGCGGTCGGATTTCAGCTCTGCGTGGAAGCATCATGCAGCTTATCTATTTCTTCAAGCCCCGACGGGCGGGGGCTGGGTCAGCTAGACATAGATAAACATAGACAGACGTCGACTATTGCCAACAAAACAACATAAGCCCTGTAGGTATTTTTCTTCGACAAACATTTGTAAGATAACAACAAAATAAAATATATCACAACATGGATATAACAGTTCTAAGATGGTCATACACTCTTAAAAGAAGTACTTTAAATTGAAAACTTTAAACTGAAAATTTTCTTAAAAATCAAATCTCAAAAGTATCATACGAGAGTGTACGTTGACAAAATGTATTACTGCCGGATGCGGCACCTAGGTCGTTGACAACCCATCACCAACGGAGGAACTCAAATTTCTATGTTAGCTGGATGCAGCAAAAAGAAATATGATGACGATTGCGGACTTGATGATATCTGAGTTCAGCTCGTTTGCTACTCGTCACGTCCGTATTTATCATTTAAACTAACAACTGTGAGGCCGCCCCCGCCCATCGGGGATTGGGAAAATAGATTGGGCTGCACGATGCTTCCAGGCAGAGCTGATACCGACCGCACATGAGTACTGGTAATCCGCTTAGAACGTCTAAGCCTGCCCAGGAAAATTGCTGCGAGTCGGCCCGTTCATGATTATTAACCCTATTGGTTTCATTGGGCAGCAGGGATTGACATGTCATTTCATCTCATAAAAGTCCCAAGACATTGGAAGCAACGTCTCCAAAATGACCTAAATAGTGTTGACGGGGACGTTAAACCTCAAATCAAACAAACAAACAAAATAATTGTGAGTATACTGACTGTTTAGAGAACTGAATGTAAAACCTGCCTATGAAAAATCCACTGGAAAATGTACAGCATTTTGGAAACAGGTTAACCAAATGCTTTACCTGGAAATTTGCATTTATGTACAAAAACGCTATTTTGAAACCAATTTTTGACGTTTATACTGAAGGATTCCCTCTAATAAGACAACAGCAGTCGACCGAAGAACAAAGGAAACACAACTCTACCTTACATAACTCTATGTTTCGAAAAATCGTAATCTTTTTTTAAAAAAAGGTTAACCGTCAGGTCGCCGCCCGACGCCCGCCCAGACATCGCTATTTTACGGATTTTTTTTCGTGTGAAAAACAAAACAATTTAAACAAACATTATTGGGGTTAACAATAGTATACTATATTTTGCTACATAGATTGTGGGTTCTAGATAAATCCATCTCCATGAGAACGCACAATCTATATGAGAAAAATATCGAAACATTTTCCTCGAAAACAATGTGTATTTTTTAGCCATGAAACAATTCTCTATGTCGCCGGGTGTGTTATCGTAATACCTAGTAACAGTCACTATGTCACCGGGTGTTCTATCGCAATGCCTAGTAACAGTCAATGCCAGTTTAGAATTCACTTTGTCACCGGATGTGTTATCGTAATGCCTAGGTACAGTCGCTATGTCATCGGGTGTGTTATCATAATGCCTAGTAACAGTCGCTATGGCACCGGGTGTGCTATCGCAATGCCTTGTAACAGTCGCTATGTCACTGGGTGAGCTATCGTTATGCCTAGTAACAGCCTCTGTGTCACCGGGTGTGTTATCATAATGCTTAGTAACAGTCGCTATGTCACCGGGTGTATTATCGTTATGCCTAGTATCAGTGTCTATGTCAACGGGTGTGTTATCATAATGCCTAGTAACAGTCGCTATGTCACAGGGTGTGTTATCGTTATGCGTAGTAACAGCCTCTATGTCACCGGGCGAGTTATCATAATGCCTAGTAACATTCGCTATGTCACCGGGTGTGTTATCGTAATGCCTAGTACCAATCAATGTCAGTTAAGAAAAGGGGATTTTACATCGGGTGTGTTATCGTTACACCGGGTGTGTTATCGTTATGCCTAGTAACAGTCTCTATGTCACGGGGTGTGTTATCATAATGCCTAGTAACAGTCGCTATGTCACCGGCAGTGTTATCGTTATGCCTAGTAACAGCCTCTATGTCACCGGGTGTGTTATCATAATGCCCAGTAACAGTCGCTATGTCTGCGGGTATGTTATCGTTATGCCTAGTAACAGCCTCTATGTCACCGGGTGTGTTATCATAATGCCTAGTAACAGTCGCTATGTCACCGGGTGTGTTATCGTAATGCCTAGTAACATCCTCTATGTCACCGGGTGTGTTATCGTAATACCTAGTAACAGTCGCTATGTCACCGGGTGTTTTATCGTTATGCCTAGTAACAGTCTCTATGCCACCGGGTGTGTTAGAGTTATGCCTTGTAACAGTCGCTATGTCACCGGGTGTGCTATCTTTATGCTTAGTAACAGTGACTATGCCACCGGTTGTGTTATCGTAATGCCTAGTAACAGTGACTATGTCACCGGGTGTGTTATCGTAATGCCTAGTAGCAGTGACTATGTCACCGGCAGTGTTATCGTTATGCCTAGTAAAAGTGACTATGTCACCGGTTGTGTTATCGTAATGCCTAGTAGCAGTGACTATGTCACCGGGTGTGTTATCGTTATGCCTAGTAAAAGTGACTATGTCACCGGTTGTGTTATCGTAATGCCTAGTAACAGAGACTATGTCACCGGCAGTGTTATCGTTATGCCAAGTAAAAGTGACTATGTCACCGGTTGTGTTATCGTTATGCCTAGTAACAGAGACTATGTCACCGGATGTGTTATCGTAATGCCTAGTAGCAGTGACTATGTCACCGGGTGTGTTATCGTAATGCCTAGTAACAGAGACTATGTCACCGGATGTGTTATCGTAATGCCTAGTAGCAGTGACTATGTCACCGGGTGTGTTATCGTTATGCCTAGGAAAAGTGACTATGTCACCGGTTGTGTTATCGTAATGCCTAGTAAAAGTGACTATGTCACCGGGTGTGTTATCGTAATGCCTAGTAGCAGTGACTATGTCACCGGTTGTGTTATCGTAATGCCTAGTAACAGAGACTATGTCACCGGGTGTGTTATCGTAATGCCTAGTAGCAGTGACTATGTCACCGGTTGTGTTATCGTAATGCCTAGTAACAGAGACTATGTCACCGGGTGTGTTATCGTAATGCCTAGTAGCAGTGACTATGTCACCGGATGTGTTATTGTAATGCCTCGTAACAGTCTCTATGCCACCGGGTGTGTTATCGTTATGCCTAATAACAGTGACTTTGTCACCGGGTGTGTTATAGTAATGCCTAGTAACAGTGACTATGTCACCGGGTGTGTTATCGTAATGCCTAGTAACAGTCGCTATGTCACCAGTGGTGTTCTGATAATACCTAATAACAGTCACTATGTCACCGGGTGTGTTATCGTAATGCCTAGTTACAATCAATGCCAGTTAAGAAAAGGGGATTTTACATGAGGGGTCCTTTCATATGAAATTCATGAAACGAGCCTTCGGGGAGTTTCATATTTTTTTTTATGAAATGACCACGAGTGTAAGATTCTGTTTATCATATGACCACTTTAAATTGGATTTCATCTCCTTTAAATTTGACAATTTTCCACACAAAAATGCATGGTTGACATGGACGTCGTCATAACGTTACTTAATCCCACCAAAGTGTGATTACACGTGTGGTCAATCGAGTTTGGTTACACGACGTTATCCACGGCTTATTAACGACGTCATATGATAAAGGATTGTACGTTATAGACAGCTTTTCACTGAAAGGGAAACAATACAGCTTCAGTTGAGTAACTTTTTAGAAATATATTTGTCTCCCTTATCAAAACAGTGAACCTCATTTTTAGATGCCCATGGCGTCACAAAAGTTGTCTTTCTTTCTTATGATATCGAAAAATATGCATATTCACACACACAATCCTTACCTGATTTTTCTTTCAGTTAATTACCTCTGATTTGTTTGCTGGTGTGAGTTGCTTTAAAGGTTCAGGGAAGTATTGTAGCAATTTTTCCTTCGACAGTGTTCGTATTGCTGTGTTGATTTCACCATTAGTAAGATGATGCCCATCGCACTGTGCATGGAATTCCACTGTGGTAGGGCTGATGTTGGAAATAAAATAAAAGAGTGAAACATTGCCCGGTGACTTTAAACCATTCTTCACTTCTATTAAACCATTCTATATGTTCAACGGACAAAGGCAACCAGTGCCGACCTGGATCAGATTGGATCAGATGCCGCAACTGATCTGGGTCTATTATTCGCTAACATAATTATCCGTCAAAAATAGAGCAGAAAGACCCGACTTCCCTTATCTGACAAATGGACTTGTCCAACATACATCAATGGAGTCACCAGTTTTCAAAGCATTAACAAATGAGTCCCACGAGATAACCTGTGTTTGAGGTTTGCGACCAGGAAAGACAAAGTCTGGTCATCAAAGCAATAAGACTAGCAAGTGTGTTGGGAACAAACAGCGAACCAGACTGCGCGTATGCACATGTTTATCTGCACTAATGTTACATTGTACAAAAACAGGTTTTTCTCACGGCGTGACTTATATCATAAGATAGAGAAAATTACAGTAAAATTCCTATATTAAGACCACCTTTGGAACTGTTCAAAAGTGGTCTTTTAGACCACTTTTGAACAGTCCCAAAGGCGGTCTCCCACTAGAGGCCATTAGAAGCCTTCGTGGTGTAGTGGTTACGCTACTCGCCTTGTAAACCAGGGGTCGCAGGTTCGATCCCGGGCTTCTCCAGACTTTCTGATGAGTCTTTAAACCGAGGTCCCGTCTCCGTATGACTTAAACTGTTGGTGGGACGTAAAACTCAAACACTCGCTCACTCACTAGAGGACATCGGGTGTAGAAAACAAAGAAGAATGGCTGAATCATTCTAAGTAAGATTTTAAAAACAGAATAAGTCTTTATTTTAGGTGGTCTTAATAGCGGAATTTTACTTTAATTAAAAATAGCAGTGATTTGTTGAGTAATGAGTCACAGTTTTGAGGTCAGTTGTAAAATAGATCAAATCACGTGTGAGTGAATTTACGTTTTACGTCCCACCAACAGCTTAGGTCATCCGGAGACGAAACCCAGGTTTAAGGACTCAACCGAAAGTCTGGAGAAGGCCAGGATTGAACCAATGACCCCGGGTTTGTGAGGCGAATAGCTTATCCACTACTCTAGATCAAATCTCGAGCGCGTAGCACGTGTGCCTTGTTTACCTACAAATGACCGACAAGCTGAGTTTTATTACTCAACAAATCACACACCGAGGTTGATCTGTTTCGATTTGAATGTACTTAAAGTCGACAGTAATTTTGTTGTTTCCTTCAGCTTTGCCCAACCTTTCACCAATGTTAGAAGAATTCCCACCAATATTTTAATATTTAGACCATATCACATTTTGTACTGTTTTTGATCCGAGAAAATAACGTTTTATTGTCTAACGTCATAAAATGATGGCTTTTTATGACGTCACAGCGCAGAGATTTTTTGAAGAATCAATCACTACCTTTCCGTTATTTATATAGGCGCGCTGTGTTGGAATATTATCGTTACGACGGATTTTTGACATTTTTCATATTTCTGCTGCAAACATACAAGTACGAGTAGCAACAGTCCATGGTTTGGAGAAAGAAACAAAACATTTACGAAAACACGCCTATACAAATACATTGTAAATTTTATCGTCGGAAAAAGGAAAATTTTAAGATAAAAAATTGTGATATTTTTCTTACTTCTGCTCAAAATATACATTGTGGGTACACGTTAAAAAGGCGGTTCTAACCAGCACCCACAATCTATATTTTAGAGCAGAAATAAGAAAAATACGGTTTACCCCTGCTAACCCGAGTTTAACTATATAAAAGTGGAGTTCAAGTGGGTTCAAAATAATATAGGCGTGTTTTCGTGATGTGCACACCCATGCAACCCCACCTTTTCTATATTTACACGGACGTATTGACGTGAGTATTATACATTGATTTCAACAAATGAGAATTGGTATTTAGAACAGTTTAATATTTAAGCTTAAAACGAATATTCAAATTTCAGTAGCCAATTAGGTTTAAGAGAACACGAGCTCCCGTTCATGTGAATCTATCTATCACCTCGGCCCCTAGTCATATCGACCCAATTCCATGACGGCTGCATACAAACTACGCCCCAATGAAGAAAAGAGTAAAGCCGAGTTAATTGGTGTGAAAAATGGGCTTCAGATTTGTATTTCCTATGTAGACGAATAGTTTCACGTAGATAAAGTATAAAAATAGTTATATTTTCTGGTCCTTGAGGATTATTGGTTCCAGTGTTGGATTTTGAAAATGAGAGGGTCACTGATGAGGACTAATTGGCCGAAACTAGCTAGTCTGGCCCAGAAATCATGTACACTCCATAAATTCCAGTTCTGTTGTGTATTCCTTGCCTTTAAAGGATAACCCTTTCCAGAACATATTGATATATGGCCACGGATTCTGTAAATTACATCTGTGAACTCAGCTGAGTGTATCACACAGGACGGATTTTCCATTTAATTGCTTCATGTTATTTCTCTCCCCCAAATCGAAAGTTATATGTGAGCTGTGGTTAAGATATTCTTTAAGATGTTCTTTTCCATGATCTTAATCTGTGATATTTTCTTTTTTTTGACTGGGATAGTTTTCATCTTGGGATAGACAATTGAATAACATCCAATTTAAAACGTACAGTCGAACTTCAATGGCTCGAACACCTTTGGGACCACGAAAATCTGTTCGAGACAGGGGTAGTTCGAGGCACTGATGGATATTGCCATGAGGCATAACGACATACTTTAGGACATCTTTTTCTGTGTTATATAATGAAAAATGTATGCTCGAGGCGATTCTAATGAGTACACACAGCATACATTTGCAAGATAAAAGAGGAAAATATCCTAATTTTTACTCTCTCTATTTCTTACGTACAGAAATTCCCTATGGACTCAAGAACGGGTTCGACTCAGCCATGGTAAACGAGCCATCGGTGTTCGAGCCATCGAAGTTCTACTGTATACGAAAAACAAAAAACCCTATCCTTCGGACTGCCAGGCATTTTTGAAATCATTACTAAAATCGAACTACAACCCGATCTTTTCGTGCCTCTTTTCATAAACGACAGAATCTACTGTTCGATATGTGAAAACAATCTTTCACAGTGTGAAAACAATCTTTCACATGACGTCATAAGTCATGGGGCAGCGGTTACTCTCTGCTGAAACATGCGCACGGACTGCTTTTTTGCGTTTTTTTCTCTACATAATTTTCCTCTCCTTCTCTCTCTCTTCCCTCATGTACATTTCACTCTTTTGCAACAGACAGCACGGCGTCTCAAAGGACGTAGGTCAGAATGACAACTTCAGAGGGTATTTGTTTTCGACTTTTTGGCCAGGTTTGGAATATAGAAGTGGATGCAATGACAAGGAATCGATAGAATCAACCCACATCTCCCATCAGAGACACCAAAGGGAAAGAAACACAAACATGAAACAACAGACCCTAATGGAAACATCAATAGCGGAAAGCCAAAAGGACAGTTACTTTCCCACAAAATGGCCAATAGGCTATCCAAAATAAAATAATATAAGCGACACAAACACCCAAAGACAAACCATAAAGCCTCTTGTCTTCTTCCAGTGTCTTGTAGAGGAGTGATATCAATGCTATGAAGTGTTTTGGGTACACCGTATTCAAAAACACCCTTGCCAAAAATATGGATGAAAGATGCGAGAATATGGGGGCCGTTCAAAACGTTTTGGGAGCAATTACGCATTAGTACGCTATGGTAGTGGAGAGAATATACTACTCCTCCGAAGAATACTGAGATTGGTAGTCTCATAAGTGCTAACTATTAATCAATGCAGCATGAAATTGTAAAGGTCCTTTTCTCATGTGTCGCATCAAATTATCGTCTTGCCAACGGTGGGCAACTGTATTTTTCCTTAATGGTCTTCAAGATATTTTGACCTGGGACAATGAATGAGGAACTTATGACGAGCATTCATATAGTAAGTTGTGAGCATTAATAAGGAAAATATCAGTTTGTTTCAATCCTAGTCCCATTAAGGATGTTATTTTCTCACATGTGTGTATATTTATTATTCATCTGTGACGTCTCCAAAATGACCTACATGGTGGTGACGGGGACATTATACCTCCATTCAAACAAATATTATTATGTGGTTAATAAAGTGAGTCACGTGATGAGAAAACCCTGTCCTCTGGAGTTCCGACCATGTTTGACACCAACTGGCTCACACAAATCTTGAAATTGAATATACAGAAACAAAAGCTACTGTACCACCAAAGTAGCGAACATAGTGGTGCTGATCAGACTGCCAGTATGTGCAGGCTGATCTGCGCATTTTCGGGTCGCAAATGGAAAACGTATTTTCTCAAAACGTGGCTCATATCATTATAGGCTTACTTTGATATTGAGTTGTTAACCAAAGACACATAGATGTGTGAGGAGTCATGGCAATTCAATAGCTTCAGTATGCTGTAAATGCCTTTTCTCACAGATGGTAAATTCTTTTTAGTAACTGGACTGGCAAACTGTAGTGAAAACACATCTACAAGAAGAATAATTAAATAATTAGCCCGCGTCAAGTGAAAAGATATCTTTGAGCAAGTGCGCAAATCGAATCACCTTAAGACTATCAAACTGCATGAATTTTCTCGCTGATTAGTGATTTCGTTCAGTGCGCATGCTTGAGGATCCCTTTTGTTTTCGTTTGGCGTGGGCCAAGTATAATATACTAGTAATGAATAAGATATGCAACACACACGGTATGGATTACACTCCTTGAGAAGCAATAAATATACCACAGAACTATGCAGTATGGGGTGGACAAATTTTTCTTGGCCAGACAAGCTGGTTTCGACCAGTTAGCTGTCATCAGAGTTTCACAATAGAACTAATGATCCCAAAGGACTAGAAAATATAATATACACTAAGATAAAGGGTGTGGAGACTTTATACCCCGGTTATAAGGAGAAAAGTTGGGTACAAGGGTTAGCATTTTTTAAGGTTTTTGCTGTTGTTGTTGTTTCTTAAAAGCATATACAATCACATTTTGAAAACTCGAATACCTTTGGGACCATGAACAGTTGTTCGAAACAGAGTGGATCGATCTACTGAGGTTGTATCATAGTTTTAGGCCATGAAACATAATAGTAATCACTATAATATCTTGAGGATCTTCTATAAAATAAAAGTATGTTGTGTGTTCTCATAAGAATCGACTTTTTGAGGCGATTCTTATGAGTATACACCACAAGCATTTTACAGACCAAATCAGAAAACTTCCCTAAAATATTCAAACATATGGATATCTGGAGGTATTGGATGAATTATCAAGGGACTCAAGAACAGGTTCGAATTCGCCGCGGTAAATGAACAATCTGTATTCGAGTTTTCCAAGTTTCACTGTAGTCGTGTGTGTTTACAAATCAGGTCATACTGAGACGGGACCTCGCTTTAAAAGTAGAAGTAAAACAAAGATCAGGAATCGATACAATTAACTTACTCCACCCACCAAAGTCACCAAAGGGAAAGAAACACAAACATGAAGCGACCAGACCATAATGGAAACCTAAACAAAGGGTGTCCATAAGGACAGTTACTTTCCCACAAAATGGCCAACCAAAATAAAAAGACACAAGTGATACACACAGTAAGTAGTAACAAACAACAACATAAATAAACCGCCACAGAAGAACTGCCTTGGAACGGTTAGTGGAAAGAATTTCACTGGGGGTAGGGGGGGGGGGCTTAAATCGATTTTACATGACCATTATCCTCGCCCTTACCTCTGTCGCGGTATACACTAATTTTGTTTAGTCCGCATGAAGGCTTCCTAACTAATCAGTGTAACATCTCCGAGAACATACAAATAAAAAAACTACAGCGATGAAACAAGGTTGAGGACTCGACAGCATAGAACAACAGAATTGCTGGAGCAAAAGAAAACCAACAGTTAGACTCCGAGGGGCCCGACCAAAGACGGAGCATTAGGCGCCAACCAACATAAAGAATACTAAAATAAAATAAAACTCCATTTATGTTTTTACGCTGGAGCCGTCATATAATCTTAAGCCCGACCCACCGGTGTGCAATCAAAGAGGGAAGCAAAGTTGCCAACCGTGATTTGCATTTTAACCACAAGACTCATCCGAAACTCTGGAGAAGCCCGGAATCAAACCCTAGGCCCCTGGTTTGTAAAGCGAGTAGCTTAATCGTTACATGACGAAGGCTTCTATAACAGTAGTCGTATGTATTAGCTAGAAGCGCCCTTGTTTTAAAAAAGAAAGAAAAGATGTCTGTCATGGTTTGAAAGGAGAGTTGTGTAAAACAGATCTTCATTCTGGAAATAGGACCGTACTGAATTGAAGAAATTTTGAATCAAGACGTTGACATAATGCGTCTTACCAAATATTAAGTCAATCCAGTCAAAAGTTTGTGTGGAATTGTCGCAATGTGCGGTTAGCGGATAACAGGCTCTAGGAGCTTCACTGGTGTGGCTCACATACCAAGGCCGAACTATTTTTGGACTTTTTGTGTATATGTTGCCGTCATATTATACATTTTCAGCCATTTTGTTTTTCCGATTCACTTTAAACATACCATTAACACATCCATGAGGCATAGTAAATTTTTGCATATCTCAAAAACGGACATTTTTCTGATGACAATTTGTGACATTTTTTTTTTCTTTTTTTACGCGAAACATAGGTCAAGGGTGCTCGTTAGAACAGCCTCAGTTATGCGATTCTAACGTGCACCCACAACCTATGTATTGGAGCACAAATAAAGAATAGCATGCATACCCCTGTAAATCCAACTTTTCTCTAAAGAAGCGGGGTTTATAGTAGTATTCATTGCATAGACTTGTTTGTGTTCGTGATGCAAGTCTCAGTCGAAACTCACCTACGCTCAAAGGTACACTGGTTGATACTGTACTCAAAGAAGAAGACGAACTCGTTGATGTTGATTTTGTTCCTGCTGTGGATGAACTGATAGTTGATTTCATCGTTTTTGTAGTTGACATTGCGGTCCCTGACACGTTGGTCAGTGCACTGTTTTTAGTGGTTAACCTTTCACACGTATAACGACCAGGCCTGTTCCGACAGATCTGTCCGGCCGCACATGGAGAATGAAGGCATTCATTTACATCTGTTTGACAGTTCAAACCATCCCAACCGTTCGGACAGATACACTTGTAATATGCCGTTTTATCAAGGCAAGTACCACCATTTTTACATGGATTACTAGAACATTCGTTCACATTTATATCACATTTAGACCCAGTCCACCCGTCGACACACTGGCAATGATACGCACCTAACGTGTTTATACAAATGGAATAGTTACTACAAGAATCTAAATTTTTGCATTCGTCTATGTCATTAAGACAGTTTTTACCTTGCCATCCCAGAAAACAAGAACAATTATATCCTCCTTGGATGTCTATACACGTTCCATGTCCACAGACACCAAGATACGCCTCACATTCATTGACATTTTCAGTGCAGTTTGACCCTTTCCAAGCATTTGTACAATTGCAAGAATAACCACCATCGTAATTTATACACGTCCCGGAATTCTTACAAGGAATATTGACAGAACATTCATCCACATCCTTTGAACATTTATACCCCTGCCAACCAGGCACACACGAACAATTAAATCCTCCAACTGTATTTTGACATGTTCCACCGTTTGCACAAACACTTATTGGCAACTGGCATTCATCTCTATCCGAAGTACAGTTTTGTCCGTCCCAAGCGTCAGTACAAACACATTCATAACTTCCATTTAAATTTATACAAGTACCGTTATTCCGACATGGAGTCAACGTGTTACATTCATCAACATCATCTTGGCAGGTGTCACCACACCAGCCACGAGAACAATCGCAACGAAAGCCACCGAGTAAGTTAGTACAGGTACCGTTATGGTGACAAGGATTAGAAGCACACTCTGAAATATCTGTCTTGCAAAGCTGCCCAGTCCACCCTTTATCACAGACACATGTAAAACTACCTGGCGTGTCTGAGCAGTCACCATGATTGTAACAGAGCTTCCGCCGTCCATAACTGTAACAAAACACCGTGTGATCAATGCGGAAAGGAACTTATCTTATCTTTCTGAATGTTGCTGTTTTAAATGGAAACGTTAAGTATCATGCACATGTACTAAAAGATAAAAACTTTGACATATATATGTAGTTAGAGAATCGTTTTATGACAGTTTCGATTGTACAACAAGGGAGGGGGTGGGTAGCTGCCAAATACATAGTTATAATTAATATTTTCAACACATTACTTCCAAGGCAAGTTTAAGTATTATTGCTAAAACTATGTCTAAATTACACATTTTGAAAAAAACTTATATAAGTTATGTTTACCATTAGTGTTCAAGGGTAGGTGTTAACGGCAAACAGCATTCCATAAAGTTATAAAATGTAGGGGGTGAAGCTACATATAAAGATGTTGCTGGTAGGATAATTACTTTAATTTCTTTCTGAACTTCTCAAAAGGCTTGCTGCTCTTAAAAGAATGAAAATAAATATTCCGGGAGAAAGGTTCCAGCTTTCCTTAGACGAGTTTACTGCATTTTACATATAGGACCAGAATCCACCTGAATCCATTTTAAAGCACAATTTCGTGCCATTGGTGTAATAAATGTAAAAAACAAATGGCTTATATTTTAGATTTTTCAATGTAGATAGATGTGATATTCCCTATCGAGACATAGTGTGAAAGTTGTAGCCGCCTTTTTTATTTCCAATAAAGCATCATTACTTACGTTCAAACAGTCATATGACATATAATAGCCCTTGCTTCGCCTTATATTACTTAAACAATATGTATGGGGTAACTCATGCCTACCAGATTCAGGTTTCATACGTCGAACGTTACAGATATAATTATCTTCAAAATATATATTGAGCTTTTTATCTGTATTTTGTTAAAGATGTGGTTTGGTTTCTAGTTAAACGACCTTCCAGTCAAAACCATTTAGGTCATATTAAGCCGGTCCTTACAACTTCCCGGCGGGCTTATACATAAGCGTACACATTATTTCGCCAGAAACAGGCAACCAGCGGAAAAGACAGAACGTCCGCAGGAAATATTTTATGATCAATCTCCACGAAATAATGTTGCCAACCCAGCGGGATCGAACCCAAGACCTCCTGATAACTAGTCAGACGCGTTTTTGACTGAGTAATCAATGCCAATTTTCGAAAATGTATTTCTATGTTTTTACGTTAATGTAATCTTATTTTATTTAAGATTATTGTAATTTTCCATTATGTTCTGTTGATATTTTGACCTGGCTGTATTGTGATTCATCATGGATATTATGAAACAGCAAGCTATTCGGTTTACTATACGGGTTGTAAAGCTTCGATACAACAGTGTTTGAAAGAATATTTATCGTTTCATAGTGTATTCCATTCCATAATATTATTATTCTCAGTTTATTTACAGAAAACCCTAAAGTAAACAAGGTTGATGCCCCATTGAAAACATTAACTCACGCGATGTCACATGATCATTAACTGACGTCAGAAATCAACCATGGTTCTCTCCATTTTGATTGGTTAGTGACATTATGACGTCAACAGTGCTCTTCAACTGTTCATAGAAAAGACGACATGCGATTTTGTTTGTTTGTTTCAATTTTAGCCTTCAAAAGAGAGTATTTCATCACATAATGGATGGAAACTAATGTAAATAGAAGTTATAACAGTAATTTAACAGTCATTGAAGTATGGATAGCATCGGGTGACGGAAAAGGTTTACGTGATCCCCGAAAACATTCATTGAAGTATGAATAACATTGCGCATTCAATGCGTTTTGCGGAAAGATGAAATACCATCTAAGAAACCCAGGCAATTGTAGTTTGTTGTAGCTTGCTACATAGCTATAGGTTCGTTAGACCCAAGTCAGCCATCTTTAATAGTTAAATTCAGGCCTTACCGGTCCTCTCATTAAACTGAGTTTTTGGTTATGGTCCAACAGGTGTCTCTGCGGCACGAGCAATGATTGAATATATCAAGCCAAGAGACCAACACCCTGGCACCCTTTTCTGTTGGCGAGACATATCCCCGATTCCTCGCCCGGTGTTTGACAAACAAATACATCGATGTCTTTTTTGCCAACTTGACAGTTCAAAATATAAAAGCAACACTTTCAGAATACTTGGCGGGAAAATAACATATCCGATGCCCAAATCAGAGCCTGTGGTAGATAGCACAGTAACGCTTTTTAGAAATGCATTCGAAATAGTGCATAATGCAATATAGGTTAAACTCACCGGGGTCTGCTGTGCAAATTACCGAGGAATAACGGTGTTTAGATACCTCTGCTTATCATTTTCATGACCTACAACACACATATGGCCGATTGGATCGTGAGCTCGCATTCAGTTACAGAGAATCTGGTGTTACATATTACACCTATGTGTTCATACGACTATCTGGCTCGACGCCGTTATTGTGGTACAGGCTCGGTTTAGGGCGGTATTTCTTGGGTCTCCCCTTTTCTGTTTTATATCTTGTTATGTTAAATTTTATAATAGATGCCTAGTCAGTTGTTTGCTCTTGTCTGCATGGCCGAGCAGGTTTTGTTTTTTTTGCCTTCAGTTGATATGTTTATGTTCTAATGACTCGGAGGGTTTTATTATTTCCTTTTGTTTCTATTAAAGGGGCGAATCGTCGGCTGTTTATGGCTCAGGCAAAGCAGCTGCACAGCCGACTGTTTATGGTCAGTATGCCTCACTTGAAGACACTTTCTTCAGTTATAGTGGACATCTTTGCATTAGTTAGCATATGCATTTAGATAGCAATTGGCGCCGACTGGCGAGCGCTGCGTCGGAGATGCTTTAAAGATAAATTCGGAATCTGCGAATGGATCGACGCAGCGCTTGTTGCCCGGGAAAACATCCATTCAAGTCCTTATATAGGCGCAACCCCTTTCTATACATTCAAACCACACATTTTTGTCATTGTTATTATATAGTTAGACTGGTTTAAGAGTTATCTCCGCTTCCATGGTTCTTTTCAGGGTGTGAAACGACATAGAGGTAATTTATTTGACATTCACTGACGTATCAACTCGTAACATCGTGTTACGGTAATCATTTAAACTTTGCCCGTGACCCGATGTTATTTATATTCCAATGTACGTAAGACGTTCACTTCAACTTTGCTCGAGGTGCGATGCTATCTATACTCCAATGAACGTAAGAAGTTCACTTAAACTTTGCCCGGTGTTATTTATACTCCAATGAACGTAAGAAGTTCACTTTAACTTTGCCCGTGATCCGATGTTATGTATGCTCCAATGAACGTAAGAAATTCGCTTAAACTTTGCCTGTGGCCCGATGTTATTTATATTCCAATGAACGTAAGAGGTTCACTTAAACTTTGCCTGTGGCCCGATGTTATTTATACCCCAATGAACGTAAGAAGTTCACTTAAACTTTGCCTGTGGCCCGATGTTATATATACTCCAATGAACGTAAGAAGTTCACTTAAACTTTACCTGTGGCCCGATGTTATCGATACTCCAATGAATGTAAGGAGATCACGTAAACTTTGCGGTAATCAGATTTTATTTGTACTCCAATGAATGTAAGGATGTCACTTAAACTTTGCCCGTAACCCGATGTTATTTATACTCCAATGAACGTAAGAAGATCACTTAAACTTTGCCCGTAACCCGATGTTATTTATACCCCAATGAACGTAAGGAGATCACTTAAACTTTGTCCGTAACCCGATGTTATCTATACTCCAATGAACGAAAGAAGTTCACTTAAACATTGCCCGTGGCCCGATGTTATTTAAACTCCAATAACCGTAAGAAGTTCACTTAAACATTGCCCGTGGCCCGATGTTATCTATACTCCAATGAACGTAAGAATTTCTCTTAAACATTGCCCGTGGCCCGATGTTATGTATACTCCAATGATCGTAAGAAGTTCACTTAAACATTGCCCGTGGCCCGATGTTATCTATACTCCAATGAACGTAAGGAGTTCACTTAAACTTCGCCCGTGTCCCGATGTTACTTAAACTCCAATGAACGTAAGGAGTTCACTTAAACTTTGTCCGTGGCCCCATGTTATTTATACTCCAATGAACGTAAGACGTTCACTTAAACTTTGCCCGTGAACCGATTTTATTTATACTCCAATGAACGTAAGCAGTTCACGTAAACTTTGTCCGTGGCCCGATGTTATTTTTACTCCAATGAACGTAAGGAGTTCACTTAAACTTTGCCCGTGGCTCGATGTTATTTATACTCCAATGAACGTAAGGAGTTCACTTAAACTTTGCCCGTGGCCCGATGTTATTTATACTCCAATGAATGTAAGGAGTTCATTTAAACTTTGCCCGTGGCCCGATGTTATTTATACTCAAATGAACGTAAGAGGTTCACTTAACCTTTGCCCGTGGCCCGATGTTATTTATACTTCAATGAACTTAAAAAATGCATTACAAATCCTAATTATTTATATTTCAGGACTCGGATCTTATGACCTGATCGTTGGAGATGTATCATCTTATACAGCTGTTCTGCCTTGTCTCGAAACTGTTTTTATACTAATGTGCAGATAGTGTAAATAAATGTTTCGCCGTTTTACTTCTACATTTTAGGTTGAAAATAGTGACCTGCGAGAATCCTGTAGCAGTTCTGCTACATGTTATTCAACCTAGGCACACTAAATATTTAATCGTGATGGTAATATCTGAAGAAATTTGATTTTTCACTTTATAATTAACCTGATATTGAATCTGTATGCCTGTCAGAGGCACACAGGAAATGAGCAAAATAATATTATGTATGAATTTGAAGTTGTGTTTATCACCAATTTAGAAGATATAAATTCGAATTGTTCCATTCGTTTGGTCATTTTTTGCCAATTTTAATCTAAAAATGACACTTTCAAAATATAGGAAAACATATTATAACAAAACATTAGATCTAATACGCATATAAACTCGACATGTGCTTCTTTTAAGGTAGTTAGAGATGGCTGTATTCTTGGTTCGTATGTTTCTGGTCGGGCTCAACTTGTTGATTTTCTTTTGCTCTGGCATTTCTGTTATTTTATGTTGTCGAGCTTCATCGTTGTTTCATCTCTGCGTTTAATTGTTTTTATGTTCTCGGAGATGCGAAATGAACACATTACTTGTCTAATCCACGGCAGAACCAATAGCGATGATGGTGGCCATGTACAATCAATATAAGCCCCTCCCCCAATCCAGTTTAAATTACTGACCGTTCCAAGTAGGTTTTTTGTTGTGGTTTATTATTGTTATAATTCGTCATTGCATGTTTTACTGCTAAAATCTTTTTATTTTGATTAACCGTTTTGATATATTGTGGGAAAGCAACTGTCCTTTCGGCTTTCTGCTTGTGATGAGTATATTATTTTGAAGTTGTTTTATCTTTGTGTTCCTTTTCACTTTGTTGGCCTGGATTGGAAGTGTGAGGTAACTGTATCGATTCCAGATCATTGCCTCCAATTCTATTTTATTTTTGTTTCAGTAATGTTTTCGTTCATTATCGCTGTATGTAATATGGACACCCGTTGATCAAAACATCTGAAGTCAGATATGTAAGTTTGTCCTTGACCAGATACGCGGACTGATTGGAGTCTTTGCTCAACGCACTTGTCTAAAGACAGGATTCCACTCGACGAGGCTCATTTATACCTACGTAGTGCATTCGTCAATGTTCTGTACACAAAATTTTCCAGACCAGCCTTGCTGACAATTACAGTGGAATCCTCCACCACGAACTTCCAAACATGTCCCATTGTTATGACACGGGCCTTCAAGACACGTGTCTACAGGTTCTGTACAATTTCCACCAGTCCATGCCGGCGGACAATTGCAAAAATGACCATCAGGAACATTGTAACAGCTACCACCATTTTGACACGGCCGAAACACTTTACATTCGTTGTAATGTTCACACGATAGTCCTTCATATCCAGGCTTACATCTACAGGTGTAGCTCCCGCGAGTGTTGATACATTCGGTAGAAGAATTATTACTACAGACGTTGTGTAAGCATTCGTTGATGTCTTGATCACATTTCTTTCCTGTCCAACCAGGTATGCAAGTGCATTTGAAATCCCCATTTGATTCTGAACATGACGTGGCGTGGTCACAAATCTGCAATTTATAGAAGGAACAAGCCTTATCTTTTATACATAGCAGTGAAAAAATAAGTCAAGGAACACCGGTTAGTCCCTCCTTGCCCCACACCACTCCAGATCTTGGAAATTAACAAAAGTAGAACTGGTTTATTTAATACAAGATAAAGTGTTAAATCAATTGTCTAATGAAATAACCCCCGTGCAATAGTCTTCATGACATTAGAAGTGAAGGCAATGGTTAGGAGTTGATACAATTTACCCACAGCTCCCATCAGAGACACCAAAGGAAAAGAAACACAAACATGAAACAACTAGACCCTGATGGCAACACCAATAGCGGAAAGCCAAAATGATAATTACTTTCCCACAAATCGGCCATTTGGCTATCCAAACCAAAATAATATAAGCGATACATACACTCAAAGACAAGCCATAACGTAAATAAACCGCGACAGAAGAACGCCTTGGAACGGTCAGTGAAACGAATTCTACTGGGGACTTAAATCTTGACCATGGACCCTATCATTACATTGGAAAGGGAAGAGTTTTTCACTGAAAAGCACAGTTGAATTTGAATCTTGGGTGGCTTATATATTATTGCCATCAACTAAATAGTTGTTGAAATTAGTTTTTCAACTTTTGTACCCCTCGTCTTCGATGGAGAAAAAGACATTGCGGCAATGTTATCTTGCCCTCACATCTCCTCAGAATTAAAGAAAAAAATTAAAGTCATATTTTGAAATATAGAACAGCAATCACCGAATGAAATCATGAGTTTCATAGTTTCGAGTTAAACACCCGAGTCAGCACTGTTTAGGTAATGTCAAGCCGGTCAGTTGACATAACCAGACTTAACTGGTTAGACTTATACATAAGCGGTTAACCAGTAAAGTGAATTCTTTCACCAGAAATTACAACCGTCCATCCTGAATCAGCAGAGAGGAGAAAAGAGTACATGATCATTTTTACGAAAGATCAAAATACGGGGATCTAACCCGCGATCACCTGTTTGCTTGTGCAACGCGCATCCGACTGCGCCATAGAGACTGGTAGTGCACGTCACTCTTTTGTCCTTACCAAAACAAATGTCAGTCTCGATAGTGCAGTGGTCAACGTGTTCGACTTATGGCCGAGAGGTTGTGCGTTCGAATCCGGCCACCGGTTTCGACTTATGTCAGCCTCAATAGCGCAGTGGTTAACGCGTTCAACTTATGATCGAGAGGTTGTGCGTTCGAATCCGGCCACCGGTATCGAGGTATGTCCTTGGGCAAGACACGTAATGACACTGCATTCCACCCAGGTGTAAATGGGTAGTAGTAGTGGTGTAAAAGCCACAGCCTCTCTCTGTCTCGCACGTGAAAACACCCGGAATGATTAATCGAGAGCGATTAAATAAGCTTGAAGCTTTCATTCCAATCGAACTAAAAAGATGTAAAAGGCCTTTTCGCCAAATATGTAACGGGGGCTAAAGAATTACAAAGGGTAATATCAATAACAGTATTATCACTTGACCCTTCTTTTTCTGTAGCAGCAATACCTTATGAAATTCAATATTTATGCAAATATGATAAGATTTCTTATATTATTAAGGAAGATATGCAGGAACACTAATTTAAGAAATACAAAGGGGAATAACTGTATAAGAACTGAGCCCTGGACCATGGTCTTTTCCTACCAACAGCATCTTGTCAACATCAGCGTTTATGCTAAATATGATAAGATTTCTAAGATTTCCATGAGCATCGGAAGAATGAAATTAATTCTGTAATTACACGCACCATACTTTGTCTATTTGGGAAGTGAATTTTGTTTTTCTGTGGTTCATTGGGGTGTTGGCGCGGGGGATCGCGTGCAAAGTAAATGAACCCGAAGGGTTCATGTAATTTTTGCTAGCGACCCGCTGTCGTTCATACTTTCAGGAGGGACAGAGGGATAGAATTTTTTTTATAAATTTGTATCCCTCATTACTTGGCGAAAATATGCATATAGTCTAAACTTTTAAAGCTGAAAAACATTTACATTCTGTTTTTTTTCTGCGAAGAACGGAGTGGCGTTGGCGTCGCTGGTACCCGTGGGGAGCCATGGTTTGGAATTGCACCACTTGGCATCACTGAAAATCACATGACCCGACGCGTTCATGGAAGTATGAACTACACTGTTATTCATAAGTTTACATTAGACTTTACACTGGACATGTAAATATGGCTAGAAAAGAATCAAATTTAGGATTTATATAATGCCATTGTGAGCCGGCGTCGGCAACATTCTTTCGAGGAGATTTATCGTAAAATCTGTTTCTACCGACTTTCCTTTCCGCTGGTTAAGGGATGTCAGTTTCTGGCGAAACAGTGTGCTTTGTACTGGTTAACAGCCAATGTTTAAGCCTGTCCAGGAGAAGTGTGGAAAGGTGAACTGACCGGCTCAGAAATTATCTAAATAGTATTGACTGGGCAGTTGGATTTCAGTGCAGGCGGACAGACAAAACGTCAATAATTATCTTATAATTGGTATTTTATCTACTTTTCTAGCTTTTTTTCTTTAGCGAGTGATTTCGGAGGTATAGGCAGGTAACATAATAACTCTGTCGGATATTTTCTGAATATCTTATCGAATTACTCCCCTTTGAATTTGTTTCACTATAAATCGCTTGCTTCGGTTATACTTGTAGTGATTAATACTTTGTGAATATGGCGGTCAAAATTATGAAGAGCTACATTACAATAATATTGTGAAACGTCTGAATACATCTATGTTGATATATGGCTGTGGAATAAAAGAAATAAAACATTAAAAAAAATGATTTCTAAGATAATTAAGCGGAATAGAGAGGAAAAAAAAAACAAAAGTGGAAAAGAAGTGGAATGTATCCTAGTATTTCTAAGTGCAATGCCAAGAGGTGCAGATGTTGTTCGCATTTAAGCACTGCGTCTACCGTTACTTCATCTGTAAACGGTAGACGCTTCTCTGTAGTTAACATGTCTGATTTGACATGACAGTCTACAGATTTAATTTATCTAATTACTTGACGTGCTGCAAAATGTAATATGCAGTACGTCGGTCAAACTAACCGCATGCTTAAAACTAGATTGAACGAGCATTATCGTAGAATGAGTAAGCCTAAGAAAACTGACACTTTCTTGTACCGTCACTTTCGACGTACAGGTCATTCTGTAAATAACATTATTATACAACCAGTGGAAAAACTTTATTACGATGCAAATTCTACATCTAGATTCAAAATAATCAAAAGACATGAAGCTGAACTGAAATGGATTAAATTTTTACAGACCCCTTTTCCACTGGGATTTAATGACAACATTTATCATGAGGGTAATATTTCCAGAATGCCGGACTTTGATATTTTCTCACTCCTGGAATGTCGAAAACGCAGAACTAGATCTCACGGCACCAGGAAAAATGGTAACTTTAAACGTAAATCACGTGCGTTTAAACGAAACAATACTAGACTGAAGTGACTGTCAATTATATTATTAAATCATGGACGCCACTCTATGCTTTCATTTTTAAGTTCATTACCCGTTTCTGTTTTACGTCTTCTGGACACCGAGGCGAATAAATTCTACGATAGTTCTCATCAGTTATATGATGCGGCTCTCTTAACTAGAGGCTATACTCAGCATACTCTCCGTCCTTACATTGATTCTGAAATTAATCATAAACGTCATTTCTTCAAAATATCCTTCATTAATAAGGGTATGGATTTTATAGATTTGCCCAGTATCTTCCGTGAGAGATCGGTGCTTTCTTCCATTCCTGCTTATTTTCAAAATACTGAAACACCTATAATTTGCTATAAATATAACAAACCTGTTAGATCTATCATTTTTAATTTCAATAAACTTGTTTCAGATCTTGATATTGATACTAATACTCCTGATTCATGTGATTGTACAAACTCAAAGTATTGCTATCCTGCTGCTGGTCATGTAATTACTGGCAATTTGAAAATTATTCCTGATTCTAGGATAAGGAATATAATTTCTAAAGGACCGAAATATCGGTTTCCTTCTAAAATTGATTTCAGTAAATGTAGAGATGAAATCGCTGCTTCCTTGAATGAATTCGGTAATCGATGGTGTAAGCGAGAGTATGTTGAGTATAAAGCCCTAAAGGACTGGAAACTTAGCGTTTTAAGAATAGTGAATAAACGCATTTCTTTCTATTCTCAAAATACTAACTTATTACCTCCTAAGCCCAAGACGTCTTTACGTCATCTTAAACTAGGTATTCAAGAATTTCATAAGAAGTTTGTTTTGGCCCCTGCAGACAAGGCCGCTAACAACGTTGTCGTTGTGTGACGGCTCCACTATGTTAACACGCTTAAGCAGGAGCTTGGTTGTACTAAGGCCTATGAACTTCAGCCTTTGGCTGAAGAGAGAGCTATAGTAGATAAACATGTTTGTCTTTCAGCCACCAAGTTTGCTGTGTGTGTTAACGAAGGCCAAGATAAGCTTCCTACGCTATACTAGTTACCAAAACTTCATAAAAAACCTTACAAAGCACGGTTTATTGCAAATTCTAGTTCTTGCACTACCACTGAACTTTCTAAATTATTAACTTCCTGTCTTACTGCTATTAAAACGCATGTAATTAAATATTGTGATAAAGTCTTTGAAAGATCAGGAAGAAATCTGTTTTGGTCTATAAAAAATTCGAATGAGGTTTTAAATAAATTGAAATCTAGACAGTTTCGTGCTTCTAGTCTGTCTACCTACGATTTTTCCACTCTTTACACTACACTTCCTCATAATCTTATAAAAGAAAAGCTTAATGATTTAATTGAATGGGCTTTTCACAGAGAAGATTCTCTCTATCTTGCACGTAATGTCAGAAATGCATTTTTCACTTCTAAAGAGCATAAGAATTATACACTTTGGTCATGTCAGAAAGTGTGTGATGCCCTCACCTTTCTACTTGACAATATTTATATTAGATTCGGTACTAAGTTATTTAGACAAATTGTGGGTATTCCGATGGGTACTAATTGCGCACCTCTTGTGGCTGATCTGTTCTTGTATTGTTATGAAAGAGACTTCATTTTGTCGCTTTCCATTGATAACCAATCTGAAATTATTGAAGCTTTTAGCTCTACTTCCAGATATTTAGATGATTTATTAAATATTGATAATACCTATTTTGATGGTTTGATCAGTCAGATTTACCCCCTAGAACTAAAGTTAAATAAAGCAAATTCTTCTGATACCGAGGCCCCGTTTTTGGATTTACATCTATCTATTGTAGATGGATTTGTTTCGTGCAAAATTTATGATAAACGCGATGACTTTGATTTTGAGATTGTAAATTTTCCTTTTTTGGATGGTGATGTTCCTCGTGCGCCATCCTATGGCGTTTATATTTCGCAATTAATTCGATTTGCTAGAGTGTGTAGTCATGTAACTGACTTCAACACTCGTAATAAATTATTAACGGCTAAACTTCTTAATCAGGGTTATCGGTACCATAAACTACGCAAAGCCTTTTCAAAATTTTATAGACGCCATTCTGATTTAATTTCAAAATTCAATATTGGACTTAAATCTCTTCTGCAACAAGGTCTATCGGAACCCGAATTTTATGGTGACTTAGTATATAAATTCAGAAAAATATATAACCGCAATGACTTCAGCACCCAATTTCGTAAAATCATTCTTCGATATAAAAAGATTGGGTACAACATGGATATTATACGACATACTGCATGCATGGTAGTTAACCCAATCACGGTTGGCAACTTTGCTTCCCTCTTTAATTGCACGCCGGTGGGTCAGGCCTCAGATTCTATGACGGCTCCAACGTAAAGGCTTATTGAAAATTAAAGAGATAATGTTGGTTGGTGCCTGATGCTCTGTCTCTGGTCGGGCTCATCGGAGTCTAACTGTTGGTTTTCTTTTGCTCCAGCATTTCAGTGGTTTCTTGCTGTCGAGTCCTCACCGTTGTCTCACCTCTGTGGTTCTTTGATTTCTGTGTTCACGGAGATGTTGCACTGATGAGTTAGGAGGCCTTCATGCAGACTGAACAAATTATTTGTCTAAATCTCGACGGAAGTAAGGGCGAGGATTGTGGCCACGTAAAATCGATTTAAGCCCCCCAGTGGAAATCTTCCACTGACCGTTCCAAGGCGGCTCTTCTGTGGCGATTTATTTATGTTGTTGTTTGTTACTTACTGTGTGTATCACTTGTGTCTTTTAATTTTGGATGGCCATATGGCCATTTTGTGGGAAAGTAACTGTCCATATGGCCTTCCTTTATTTAGGTTTCCATTATGGTTTGGTCGCTTAATGTTTGTATTTCTTTCCCTTTGATGTCTTTTATGGATGGAGTAAGTTAATTGTATCAATTCCTGATCTTTGTTTTACTTCTACTTTATGAATACTTAAGAATTAAAAGAGGAATAACTATAACAGGATTGGTCCCTCGATCTTTTTTCTGTAGCATCAATATCTCATGAATATCAATATTTTTGTTTGAAAATATGATAATATTCTTAAAAATATTAATCAGGATATACCGGAAAAACAGTTTAATAACTGAAAAGGAGAATAACTAAATACGAATTGATCAATGAACCCCCATTTTCCTGTAACAAAATCAACATTTATGCAAAATATTTGCGGTTTACATATTATTTCCCTAAATAGCTTGTACGATTTTCCTATATTCACCTCTTCGCGGGAGTTGTGGGGAGGGGGCAGGCTATCTCGGCTAGGTTACTTTGCCATGGAGGAGGGGCGGCAATATAGTATTGCCCTGTTTGCATTCCTCGCACCCATCATTCAAGAATTTCGAAATGTAAATAGTTTTCACTCAAAAATGCTGTTTTATCATAAAACAATATATCATAAATTTTTTTCAGAGGAAGTAAAGTTTAAATCTTAAACGTCTAATAAAATCAACAAAGCCCGGTCTGTGGCTGTCCTTCCTCCACATTCAACCCAAACAGTGGGATGGGGAGGGTTTTGTGGCTGAAAAGTACTATTTGCATGCTTTGTGGTTCATAAAACATTGCCATTTACTAAATAGCTTGTATAAATCAGACTTTTACCTCCACCACATCTAGTAATTGATATCCCGGCTGGTATTTATCAAGGACTGATAGCATTATAACAGGCGGAATTACCATTCGTAGCGGTATGTAAGTTTTGAATAGTTAGATGCTTTGGAAGCAAAGAATACACCAAAATAAACGTAAATAGCAGGCTCGGCTTTATAGTGTCTGTTCATGATCAGTGCTGAAATGTGCAATACCGGCCACGCCCTCTAGCACCGGTTTAAGCAGAACACTATTTTCAGTATGATTCTAAATAAACTAAATGATACCAAAGGACAAGAAAATATAATCTGCACTATGTTGGTGTACGGGTCACTGATGAGGCCTAAATGGCCGAAACTAGCTAGTCTGGCCCAGAAAACATGCACACTCCATAACTTCTAGCTCTGTGGTGTATTCCTTGCTTCCAAAGGATAACCCTTTTATAGAACATATTTAACGTCAATGCAGCTGGTGTCTGGGAATGTGTGGCGGCCGTAAAAAAGGTCTCCCTGCCCTATATCATAGTGTAGTTTATATGTTCTTGTCCTTTGGAATCATTGATTCCATTGTGGAATTTTGAAAATATCTGAGGGTCACTGATGAGGCCTAACTGGCCGAAACTAGCTAGTCTGGCCCAGAAAACATGTACGCTCCATATCTTCTAGTTCTGTGGTGTATTCCTTGCTTCCAAAGGATACCCCTTTTATATAAAATTTTAACGGCGGCCACACGGACAACACCAGCTGCAATGAAGATATACGTATAAGTTCTGAATAGTTAGATCCCTTAGTAGCAAAGAATTAACTAAAATAAACGAAAATAGACTCGATGTCCTTCTAGTACTGAAATGTACTGCAATTACCAGTACTGAAATACATATACATTTAATACATATGACTGAATTTTGCTTATCTTGTAACCAGATTGACGTAATAAACTATATCAGACTGGGAATTAACTGACCAATGTTTATGACATTTATCATCAGTCCAGGGTATGAATGACTAGCTGTTGATCAAATTTCTGGCATTCTTTGCACCCCTGGTGCATGATAACCTAGCCTGATAAGCTTGACAACTAGCCAGGCAGGGTTTGAGGTGTAACATTATTATGTTTAATAGATAAATGTGACTTACTTTTTGTGCGCAAAAATCCGACACATTACAATGCGGTCCTTTCCAATACTGAGCACATGAGCATTTATATCCGCCATACGTGTTCAAACACGTTGATCCATTATGACAGGGTAAACTTTTACATTCATCATCATCTTGATCACAAGTCAGGCCATGAAAACCTTCTGTGCAGTTGCAGTTAAAGCTTCCAGGCGTATTCTGACAACCCAAAGAATTAATACAAGGGCTAAGAGAGCATTCATCAATGTCTATAGAACACGTTGGACCTGTCCATCCACTGGAACAAATGCATACACTATCTCGACAAAATCCATAGTTCTGGCACTGTGTATTACCTACATTAACATGTGAAATTTGCAATAAGTTCAAACATGACAATATCATATATACAAAAGATTTTGAATCAAATTATACATAAAATTATAGGACAATTACACATGTAGACACAAAACTGTTAAAATGTCTGATGAAGTAACTTTCAATGAACGTCTTTGGTTCAAGTTCGTTTGACAATCAAATATCATTCTTAAATGATTTCTAAAAGTGGAGCTAGCAAAGTTTTGTTCATTTTGACAAGCACTTTTTCCATTTTAGGTCTGATGTATGTTCTTGACATTTGATATGTATATCAATTGGCTTATGAAGGGGTGTGCAGTGAAATGTAGTTTTGCATCTATACCAGATTGTGTAATACCCGCAGTTGACTGCTATCCGTTGACTGACAGGATGTTAGGATATGTGTGTATATATATTAAATTATATATTATATATTTATATATATCTCTTAAATAAAAATCATACGGAGCCCATCAAAGTCTGTATAGTTTTATTTTCACAGGTGTACACTACGAGGGCCATTTGGAAAGAATTAACAGTAGCTGTAATGCGTAATAGTTTGGAAGGTTTGGTCCTCACCGTTGTCTCACCTCTGTGGTTCTTTGATTTTTGTGTTCACGGAGATGTTGCACTGATGAGTTAGGAGGCCTTCATGCGGACTGAACAAATTATTTGTCTACATCGCGACGGAAGTAAGGGCGAGGATTGTGGCCACGTAAAATCGATTTAAGCCCCCCGGTGGAAATCTTCCACTGACCGTTTCAAAGCGGCTCTTCTGTGGCGATTTATTTATGTTGTTGTTTGTTACTTACTGTGTGTATCACTTGTGTTTTTTAATTTTGGATGGCCATATGGCCATTTTGTGGGAAAGTAACTGTCCTTATGGCCTTCCTTTGTTTAGGTTTCCATTATGGTCTGGTCGCTTAATGTTTGTATTTCTTTCCCTTTGGTGTCTTTTATGGGTGGAGTAAGTTAATTGTATCAATTCCTGATCTTTGTTTTACTTCTACTTTGGGGCTTTTTTCAAACATGCATGAAAAATCTTACTTTGATTTTTTTTATTTTTATTTGCCTTCACTGCAGCTGGTGTTGTGCCGTGTGGCGGCCGTAAAACGTCTCCCCGTACATCAACCATAGTGCAGTTTATATTTTACTTTTGGTCCTTTGAGATCAGCGTGAATATTCTGAGAAATCAGAAATAAATTATTGGTTTAGACTCATATTCTAGACAGTATTTTATTATTTGGACCCCATTTTGATTTATATCAGTCTTTGAATCGACTGCCTGTTCGAAATTCGCTAAATTGCAGTATGTTTTCTCTGGCTTTCTTTGCCGGATCATAACAGGGTCACTGATGAGGCTTTATTAGCCGAAACTACGTAGTATGACCCATCTTTCTTATGAATGTTTTCATTGCTCTTAAAGGAACTCATTTTTGATTTTTATTTGAATCACTTGACCGAATTCAAATTTGCACGATTTTTATGCATGCAGTGCGTAAGATCGGTCAATGTAGAAGACCATGTCTTTGGCTTCTTTGGCGAAAATATGGCCGAAAATAGCAATGTTAAATTAGAAGAACAGAGGGTGTACTGCAGGTGCGCGCACTGCTAGACGTATGAAGTTTATGATGCAAATTCAATATCGTATCCAACAGTTGGCAGTTGTGTGCGACTTTTTAGAGGAAGAAGAACTTCACTCAAAGATGAGCGGCTTTCATCAGTGTCAGAAAAACATCGAGACTGTGAAACGGCAATTGAAGAAGATGCGCGGTACACTGTGTTAGAGAGGGGATTTATATGGCCTGAATTCGTTGGCTGTATTTTATATATTAAAAGAAGTGCTTAAGAAGGGTTTTGCTAGGCGGATTCCCATCTTTTGATATCTGAACGAAAGGGGGTAAGGGTAGAAAAAGCCCCAGAACTTTCAGCAAAATATAAGGATACAGATCCATGGAGACTCAAACAAATAGTTACTGGAGATGAAACGCGGCTGTAGTTTTGTAACCCGATTGCCAAGATAAAAATAAAGTTTGGGTAGGTGAAAATGGAAAAGATCTGAAATCGCGCGGAGAAATAAGACTTTGAAACAGGTCAAGTACGCTTTGGACTGCGATGGAATTGTTGTCAGTACCAGAGAACAAGATTGTCACAGGCTTATTTCATAAAGAAAAGAAGAGGCCCTTGGGCCACTAAGCTCATCAGAGCTAAGGTGGGCACTGCTCACTGGCAGCCTTGTTATGATGTTTTTTAACATGCTATGATTTTAATCTACCGATTATAAAGTCTCCAAACCAACCCCCATTAACAGAATGAGCACCCATGTGGACTCTGTATCTGAACTATAGTGAGTGGAGGGGGTAGGGCATGGGCCCAACGGAGCTCTTGTTGGTACCACTGAATGCGCCGTATCATAAGGAACAAGAATAAAAATGGTTTAGAAGTGGGAATCTGTACAGTTCCTGAGATATAAGGCCTTTTTGGCAGTGGAGGGTTTGGGATTGGCCCCGCGGAATTACGCAAACACGCCTATTCAAATATATTGAAAATGTTACCACCAATAAATGATCAAAACTTCCGATATTTTTCATATTTCTGCTGAAAACATAGATTGTGGGCACTGGTTAGAACCGCCTCTGCGAGATGGTTCTAACGAGTACCCATAATCTATATTTTGAGCAACAATATGAAAAAATGTATACCCCTGTAAACCAGATTTTCTATATAAAAGTGGGAATTTATATAGGCCTGTTTTCGTAATGGGACAACAGGAAAGCCCAAGTTTTTTGTCACTGAATGTGTCTTATCAGTAGGACCAAGAAAATATATGGTTTAGGGGTGGGGATCTGAAAGGTTTCTGGAATACGAGGCCCTTTTATGTAATGGATGGGAGAGGAACAGCCCCTGTGGGCTCCACAAGTTGGTTTTGACTGAATGTGTCTAATCATAAGGAATAAGAATATATATTTATGGGTTGGGAATCTGAATGGTTTCTATGATATGAGGCATTTTATAAAGTAGAGGGGCAGGGCAGGGTACGGCCCCAGCACAATGACCCAGCACAAAAGAGAACCATAGATTGGTGTTACTGAATGCGGCTTACCATAAGAAACAAGAAAATAATATGGTTTAGGGTTGGGGACCTAAACGGTTCCTGAGATATAAGGCTTTTTATGAAGTGTAGGGGTGGGGCATGACCCGGGACATGAACCGGGGCATCCCGGGAGCCCCCATATTGGTATCTCTGAATGGTCTTATTATAAGGAACATTAGCATATATGGTTTAGGGGTATGGCTCTGAACATTTTCTAAGACGTATGGCCTTTTGTGAAGTGGAGGGGTGTGGAATGGTCCCGGCGCACCCCGGGATACCGATAGGTTAGCATCACTGAATGCGTCTTATCGTAAGGAACAAGAATATATATGGTTTAGGGGTCCGGATCTGAGCGGTTTCTGAGATATTGAGCTTTTTACGAAATGGAGGGGGGTTGGGCATAGCCCTAGCACACCCAGGGGAACACCAGGTTGGTGTCACTGAGTGTGTCTTATCAAAAGAAAAAAGGATGTATATGCTCTCGGATGGGGATCTGAATATTTCTAAGTGTTATGGCCTTTTATAAAATTGAAAGCGTGGGGCATGGCCCCGGCACATCCTTGGGGACACCCAGGTTGGCATAAATTAAAGCATATGGCTGAAAAAAGGTTTAGGAGGCCTTCATGCGGACTGAACAAATTATTTGTCTAAATCGCGACGGAAGTAAGGGCGAGGATTGTGGCCACGTAAAATCGATTTAAGCACCCCAGTGGAAATCTTCCACTGACCGTCCCAAGGCGGCTCTTCCGTGGCGATTTATTTATGTTGTTGTTTGTTACTTACTGTGTGTATCACTTGTGTCTTTTAATTTTGGATGGCCATATGGCCATTTTGTGGGAAAGTAACTGTCCATATGGCCTTCCTTTGTTTAGGTTTCCATTATGGTCTGGTCGCTTAATGTTTGTATTTCTTTCCCTTTGGTGTCTTTTATGGATGGAGTAAGTTAATTGTATCAATTCCTGATCTTTGTTTTACTTCTACTTTACTCATGGAACATTTCTGTAAAACTTTTGTCAATATATGTGCAAAGACTTCGCAGTAAATGGCATTTTTCAATCCCCCCCATAAGGCTATAGAAACTCTACGTTGCCATAGCAACCAAACTATACAGCTGATTTTCATAAAAACACATAGATTTTTCCATCCCCAATGACACCCATTCCTATGTTATAATTATGATGATTTTATACAAATATGTTCATCTGATTGTTACCCTACACTGTTTCATCTCATTACAATGTATAAATAGATTATCCTGCATGTTTGTGATATATAAGACTTCAACAAGTTATTATTCATGTTTTATAATATGAAAAAGGGAAGACAACTTGAAATTGCATTTGCCTATTTCATCATTACGTGTTTGGTTGTAATGATACTTGATCTTGGAACCAAGAGTTAGGCATTTTGAATTAAAAAAGAATTTTGTCATTAAAAACGTTTGACTTTTCATACTGGGAACAAATCGTTAATGTGTTTGAAAAATGGATAATCATTACTCTTCTGCTAATGACGTTTTCTCACCTTGATGCATGTGTTTTGTTTTGCAAAAAGACATGTATGTTGTCTGGGAATGCATGGCGGCCGTAAAATGTCTCCCTGCCTTACATCATAGTGTAGTTTATATTTTCTTGTCCTTTGGGATCATTGATTCCATTGTGACTTGAGAGCCACTTATGAGGCTTAATTGGCCGAAACTAGCTAGTCTGGCCCAGAAAACATGTACACTTCATATTTTCCTGTTTTGTGGTGTATTCCTTGCTTCCAAAGGATAACCCTCTTATAGAACATATTTATGAACAAAACACGAATTATATTATACGACAAATACTATTGTTTACTGGACCCCAATATTTAGCGTCATTATAGATCCATAAGTACATGCCTGAAATTTCTTAGTGACAGTAATCACTCAGAAACAATAGGCCGAGCGGGCTGAGCGAAAAAGGTAAAAACACCCTTACTTGAACATTTGGCTCGAAAGGGTCCCACAGAAGCGTCTGGTTTCTTCATAAAACACTCTGTTCCATAGTATGATTTTCCACACCAAGACATAATTTCCATCTGTAATCTGGAATGCAGAAATTGTAAACTTCACTGCTTTTAAGTACTGTTCGAACATTCAGTATAAAAATCATTGGCTTCCTATAATTCAAACAATTTGTTTAACAAACAAAAATAAGAACAAAACAAGAGCTGGTGAGTATGAAACACTAAGCCCCCAACTTTTGCCCCTGAAGATAACACAAGTACAAATTATAGTCCATATATGGCCAGATGGGCTAAATGTTGGTTTGAGTTTAATGGCCCACTCAACACTATTAAGGCCAAATTATACTTTTCCTAGGCTAGCATATACTTTAGTCGGCTTCAATAACCACAGTAGACTAAACAAATTAAGATAAGAGAGTTTGGTTGCACAAAAGAATGTCAAAGTGATCATGTTTTGAAGGTGGTGAATTTGCTCTGATGAGGTTTCAGAACAGTCTGGCGAACAGAAGAGACAATTTGCTAATAACCAAGCGATTCTTGAGGTGGTTTGAAGCTCATAGTATGCTAAAATGCACAAAGATGCATAAGATACGGAACCCTTGAAGGGACATGCAAATTATTTTAATATATTGTGCGAACAAGATAATATATTGTGCGCACAAGATATTATGTTGTGCGAACAAGGTAATATCTTGTGCAGACAAGTTTTATCTTGTGCGCACAAGATAATATCTTGTTCACACAACTTTATATCTTGTGCGCACAATATATTATCTATCTCGTGCGCACGAGATATTATCTTGTTTGCACAACTTATATCTCGTAGGGACATCATAATATCTTGTGTGCATAACTTATTATCTTGTTCGCACAACATATCATCTTGTTTGCACAACATAGATATTGTGCTGACAACAAAATAGTTTGGGTGCACAACTCATTATCTTGTGCGAACAACATAATATCTTGTGTACTTAAGATAATTTCTTGTATGCACTAGATAATATCTTCTTTGTGCAACTTAATATCTTGTTCGCACAACATATTATCTTGTTAACACAATTTAGTCAAACACATAAGATATTATGTTGTCCACACAAGATCTATGTTGTGCAAACAATTTCTTTTCTTGTGCGCACAACATATTATGTTGTCCGCACAAGATATATCATGTTATCTGCACGTGCACACAACATATTATCTTGTGCACACAAGATAATATCTTGTTCGCACAACTTAATATCTTGTTTGCACAACATATTAAAAAGAAAATTGCCTGTCCCTTCCCGGGTTCCGTAAAAAGAGGCTTAATTTGTTATAATATTTATAAACTTATATCAAACTTCAATCAAGTCAATAACACACTGGCCCCAAACTGCTTGTAAAATTTCAAGAGCCTGGCCCAAGCAGTATTTAAGCTAGTTTGCATACAAGCTTGTCCTATGCCGAAATGCTTCTTGAGATATGTCGCTTACAAGCTCTCCTATGCCAAAATGTGTAGGTCCATAAGGGGGCATACTTTGGTAAATTATCCAAAACATTACACCAAACTCTACTCAGGTAATCTTCACATCGGTTCCAAATAGCCTACAAAATTTCAAGAGCCTATCCCGTGCGCTTCTTGAGATATTTTGCTTACAAGCGTTTTACTTTGTTAAAATGTCTAAGTCCAGAAAGGGGCATAATTTGGTCAAATATTTATGAAAGTATACCAAACATTTATCAGTCCATATTCGCATTATTTCCATCCTGCCTGCAAAATATCAAGAGACATGTCCAAGCGGTTCTTGAGAAATGTTTGGTTACAAGCTATTTCTATGCCAAAATTCCTACGTCCACAAGGGGCATATTTTGGTCATTTTTTATAAAATTATACCAGAATCTAATAAGGTTATTTTCACAATGGTTCCAAACAGCCTGCAAAATGTCACGAGCCTAGCTTAGCGGTTCTTGAGAGATTTTGCTTACATGATTGCAGCCGCATAAAATCAATTTAAGTCCCCAGTGGAATTCGTTTCACTGACCGTTCCAAGGCGGTTCTTCTGTCGCGGTTTATTTTTGATATGATTTGTCTTTTAAGTGTATGTATCGCTTGTATCATTTTGTTTCGGATAGCCTATTGGCCATTTTGTGGGAAAGTAACTGTCCTTTTGGCTTTCCACTACTGATGTTTCCATCAGGGTCTAGTTATTTCATATTTGTGTTTCTTTCCCTTTGGTGTCACTGATGGGAGCTGTGGGTTAATTGTATCGATTCCTGATTATTGCCTTAACCTCTTTTTTATGTTCTGCTCAAATTAACTCCGTACTGGTGAATAAATTATACGGTCCATTTTACATTTTCGACGATACAACTCTCCTAACATCGCACGTTTCCCTGGCATTTAAAACTGTGAAGATACTAAATACAGTATTCAGTACGTGTTGAAAACACAAAAATATCAAGCAACAGTAATTTGGAAGTCTAACGTTCGAATCAGACATTTTTATTATATTTTATTTTAAAAATTTTATAATGAATTCAAATAGTTTGTCACTGTCACTTTTTCCCACGAGAAGAAAAATCTTGCAGAACATGACATACCTGTAAATCATGTAATACTAGAAAAAGTGTCCATAGGACACGGATGCCCCCGCCAAATGCCATTCATGAAACCGTTTACTATATGGAACTAAATCAAGGGCAGATAATTCAAAAATCAAAAACGCAAGAGTTGTCTTCCTTGTTCATGACACATCGTCTCAGTGTGATGAATGCACCTGTGAAGTTTCATGAATATATTCCATACGGTTTAGGAGTAATGGCCCGGACACGGTTTACTATATGGAACTAAGTCAAGGGCAGATAATTCAAAAACCAAAATGCAAGAGTTGTCTTCCTTGTTCATGACAAATCGTCTCAGTGTGATGAATGCACCTGTGAAGTTTCATGAATATATTCCGTACGGTTTAGGAGTTATGGCCCGGACACGGTTTACTATATGGAACTAAGTCAAGGGCAGATAATTCAAAAACCAAAAATGCAAGAGTTGTCTTCCTTGTTCATTACACATCGTCTCAGTGTGATGAATGCACCTGTGAAGTTTCATGAATATATTCCGTACGGTTTAGGAGTTATGGCCCGGACACGGTTTACTATATGGAACTAAGTCAAGGGCAGATAATTCAAAAACCAAAAATTCAAGAGTTGACTTCCTTGTTCATGACACATCGTCTCAGTGTGATGAATGCACCTGTGAGGTTTCATGAATATATTCCATACAGTTTAGGAGTTATGGTCCGGACACGGTTTACTATATGGAACTAAGTCAAGGGCAGCTAATTCAAAGACCAAAAATACAAGAGTTGTCTTCCTTGTTCATGACACATCGTCTCAGTGTGATGAATGCATCTGTGAAGTTTCATAAATATATGCCGTACGGTTACGGAGTTATGGCCCGGACACGACGGACGAACGGACGGACAGACAGGGGTAACACTTAATGCCCTTTCCACCATTCTTCGAATGGTGGGGGCATAAAAAATCACGAAAAAACATCTGGGTACATGTATTACAATTGGTTCTGTTGTAATTTTACATCATGACGGACAGTAAAGTCAACACTCTCCGCTCACTGGGGTCGCAGACAAACCAGATCGTCGCCAACGTTGCCATAATAAAAGAGCTTATATACTCAACGAACCATTGAAGTGACGTCTGTCGGCCGATCCACAGTTTACACAGTATGCAAAGAACATTATGGACACAGGGAAATCATCCGAACGTTCAAAAAGGTGTGTGGGGTGCTTATAAGCCGGTAGATGACTTCGACCAGACAACAATCAAGACCAAAATAAAAGAGTTTTATACGGCCAGGAGACAAAAGACCATCAAAAGTCTCCACAAAGTTTATTTCCAAGAGACTTGGTTTTTATAAGAGAAGGGAGGACTTGAGGCAGAGAATTAAAAAAAATATAACACATATAAAAATTATATATCTGTAATGAAGAAAAAAGTAACGGACTGGAACTCCAGAGATCGCAAGTTTAAAACGTACACGTTACCACCGTACCAACACATGATAATCCCACTATCATTTTAATTATTATTATTTTGTCTACTCACTCGCTCTGATTTAGTAACGGAAACACACGAACCTAAAATATCTAACGCATTACCGTATAGTATATGCAAATCATATTCATTTTTCGGGGTTAAGTTGAACAGACAATTCCTATGTTACAATGCCTTCGTCTAAAAAGGAGCATAATTTGGTGAATATTTTATAAAATTAGACAAACATTCAATCATGTCATCTTCAAATTGATTCCCAACTGCATGCACAATTTCACGAACCTTGTCCAACCGATTCTTGACATATTCACCTTGCAAGCTTTCTTCTTTCTTATGAATGTTTTCATTGCTCTTAAAGGAACTCATTTTTGATTTTTATTTACCTCTTCCCTTTGTCCATAAGCGGCCATAATTTGGTCACAAGTTCAAAAAGTTTATGCCAAACTGTTATCAGGTCCTCTTCATATCGGTTCCAAACAACCTTAAACAATTCAAGAGCCTAACCTAAGCGTTTTCTGAGATATTTTGTTGACAAGATTTTCCTATGCAAAAGTGCCTAAGTCTGCAAAGGGCCACAACTCTGCAACAACGCGTCTGACTGTAATGAAAAGAAAACTATGACCAAAACTACCTAGTCTGGTCCAGAAAAGCGCGTACACTCCATATTAACAGTTCTTTGGCGTATTCCTTGCTTCCAAAGGATGACACTTTTGCATAGAATATTGCTATGTTTCCATGAGCAATCAACATATGGAGCTCAGAACCCCAGCAAATATGGTTCCTAAGATAGGATACATCTTTTTGTGTGCGAAGAAAACGAACGAAAGAATGAACAAAGCAAAAGCAATATGCCCACACATATTCTTCAAAGTTGGGGCATAAAAATACGGGTTGTGCTACTTTTTCATGCACAATTTACATATGAAATTTTAGAATCCCTGAATATATGGTTCCTGCAAAATGATACATTCTATAGTTTGTGACGGACGTACTAACGGACGGACGAACTAAGCAAAAGAAACATGCCCCCCCCACAACTTCGTCGAAGTTAGGGCATAACAAAGTAAAGGCAATATACCCCGACAAAGTCTTCGAAGCTGGGGGCAAAACGTATACTCATCTTGTGTTTGTAAAATGCCGAAGTTTTCAAAGGGCAATAACTGAAGAAAAAGTTTCAGATTTTTTAAAAGATAAGCAGGTCACCTACTTATCCTTCCAATTAAACCTGTCAAGTTTCAAGACAATAGCTTTAAAAGCTTTCGAGATATAAGGTTGAAATGTCGAAACTTTGCAAGGGCCATAACTCATAAATCAGATTTTTTATTTATTTATAATTTTTTTTTTCAAAAATTTGATCAGGTCAACTACTCATTATTCCCAATCATCATGTTAAATTTCTAGGCTATAGCTTAAAGCGATGTTCATATATCTTGCTTAAAAGATCATAATGCATAAATTTTCAAAGGGTCATAACTTAAGAACAAAATTTTAAAGTTAACCAGGCCATCTGCTCATCATTCCATATCATTCTGTCAAGATTATAGGCAATAAACAATATATGATACTTCTTGCTTGCAAGGTCAAAAAAGCCGAATTGTTCAAAGTGCCATAACTGAAGAAGAAAATTTCGGATCTTTTTCAAAAGCTTATCAGGTCATTTACTCATCATTTCTTATCAGCCTGTCAATTTAAAGACAACAGCTAAAATAGTTTTAGAGATATTTTGCTTTCAAAACTAAAATACCTAAATTTTCAATGGGCCATAACTCAAGAAAGAATTTGGATTTTTTTTCAAAAATTGAACAGGCTTTCTACTCATCATTTCCTGCTGGCTGAAATGGTTTTTGAGATATCTTGGTCACACTCTTAAAATGTCCAAAATTTTCAAGAAAACAAATTGGGATTTTTTTTTCAAAAGTTTATCAGTCCACCTACTCATCATCCTCTATCAGCAGATTTAATTTCAATATAATAGCTCAAACAGTTTTGCTTACAAGCTTTCATTGCATTCTTTGTAAAGGGGCATATCTCAAGAAGGGACATAACCATGGCAAGAAATAAAAACAATTGGGTCAACTATTTTCCATATATGAAATTTCAATAACCTGGAATGCACGGTTCAAAAGTTATGCTACGCACTACAAAGTGTGATGGACGAACAAGCGGACGAATGGACGGACGGACGAACAAAGCAAAAGCAATATGCCCCCACAACTTCTTCGATGTTGGGAGGCATACCCTACGTAGCTCCATATTCAAGGCGTTGTCAAGGGTGCGTATTACACGCAACTGGTAATACGATCAGAGAGCTACCTGCACTTAACATTGTCAGTTCGGTTGGTATGAAGTTATTAAAGGAGCCATGATATTTCCTACCCATCTTGGTCCAAGTAAAGAACTCAAAGAAGTGTATTCTTTATTTACATAGACAACAGCTATACCTTCAGTATAGTTGGTGTTAAGTGCCGTTTAGTGGCGCCAGAATGTGTCCCAGTACCTGTACATACTGAACTGTGATTAAGTTCTGGGACATATTCTACCCATCAAACCCAAATAACGATAACCGTACTTACGTCACGTTCTTCCGTGTGTCTAAATATGTATATGGAAATGAACCAGAGAAGTATGAGTCAACTACTAGATTTTTAAAACTGATATTGTAGGAAGCCAATTCCACTTCTCCAACTTTTTCGTCATATATAGTAGCCAACATATTCTCCTGTAAGAGAAAAATAATACACAATGAATTATTTTTATAGAATGCAATATTTAGCGTAAAGATCTATTTTAAAAGAAACACCTATATAAATATTGAATATTCATTCCGAAAACGATTTTTCATTGTCATTAAAATCAAACTAAACACATTATTTGATAAAGCATTTAGGAATAACTGATCATCAAAAGGAAAGTGTGCACCTTCAGAAGAAATATATCTTTCAAAGTAGAAGTGGAGGCAATGATCAGGAATCGATACAATCAACACACAGCTCCCATCAGAGACACCAAAGGGAAAGAAATACAAACATGAAACAACATACCCTAATGGAAACATCAACAGCGGAAAGCCAAAAGAACAGTTACTTTACCACAAAATGGCCAATGGGCTATCCAAAATAAAATAATATAAGCGACACAAACACCTAAAGACAAACCATAATAAAAGTAAACCGCGACAGAAGAACCGCCTTGGAACGGTCAGCGGTAACGAATTCCAATGGGGGGCTAAAATCGATTTTACGTGGCCACAATCCTCGCCCTTACTTCCGTCGCGATTAAGACAAATAATTTGTTCAGTCCGCATGAAGGCGTCCTAACTATGTTTCTCGAATAATCATTAGGGATTTACTCGTAATAGGAGGAATTTGCACTTACATGTAAGTAATAAATGTACAATAAGCGAATAAGGGCGAACTTTATTACCTTTCATTTGTACAGGCCAGCCAACGGTAAAACCCCACTTTTTTGTTTCGCAGAGAAACGGACTGACGCAAAATCGGCCGTTTTTCCAGTAAATCGCGAGGAAAAATAATAAACGAAATCATAGACAAAAAACGGTAGTTTCTCTGTGAAAATCTGACCGATTACATGCACGGAAAATGAATTTATCCGCGTTTTGCGGAGAACAAAATGGGCCAACAGGAAAGTTAAAATGTAACAGCAAATAAATGTCATCAGAACAGACTGATTAACCTTCACAGATGTGAAGGCTGATCTGAGTCTTCGCTGGTCGCGCATGTTTTATTGTTTTTTTTGTCGAGCGCCGAATTTCCCGCATTTTACCAATCGCGTGCAGTTGCTGCAGTCAGTGAAATGTTCCCGCGTTTCAAAACAATACGTCATTGATAGTTACATCAATCACATTCGGCTGTTGTATGCAAATAGTTGTTGGGAACATAGAGCATGGCTTGAAAAACACTTTAAATGGCAATAAGACCTGCGCAACGGGTGAAGACTCAGGTCAGACTGTGCAGTCTGTTAAGAGCATTCGCAGTACCAGCCTTATGTGGCATCTGGGCCATTCAAAGAGCAGCCAACGAAAATATGACCGGACTGGCTAAACGCATAAGCTGATCCGACACTGCCCAGGAAAAGTGTGGTTAGGTAAATTGACCGCCACCAAAATGACCTAAATAGTGTTGACAAGGACGTTAAACCTCATTTCAAACGAAACAAACAAATACAAATCACAAGACTCTGCCAATGGTTAAAGACAAAGCCCTTAGCTCTGATCGATGATAGCAGGGAAACGTGCCTTTAATTTGCTTGTAATAACAGAATGCATATTTTACGTCATAAGATTACAATAATTATTATCAGTTGTGGAATTTTTCCATAAGTTTTATTCTCCATAAGTATCACGATGTGCACAAACTGTGCATTTCTATTGTATATTTGTTTCGTTGTGTTTTTGTTATGAAAGGTACTTCATATTATCCCTTTCCGAAATACCTTGGTCGATGTGAATGAGGATTTTATTATACTAACGGTACCATTTCAACTATAATTAGCGACAAAAGAAATGATTTTAATTATTAAATTCTACATATCGGATGGTGACGTCTTAACTGCGATGTCATATGGTGTATATATGTAACAGCTTATCAATTGTGATAGACCTTTTAATCACGTTGATTGCAGATTTTGAACAGAAAGAAAAAAAACTATGTTCAAAATTTGACCGTCTCAGACTTAATTTGTAAAGGATATACCTTTTGAAAACACTTTCTGCAACATTGATAGTCAGAGGCCCTTTGATTGGATATTTGCATATGTTGTGAGACAGCGTGTTTGATTGTCGACTTCTTTACAGTGGACCGCTCTTTGGTTACAAAGCGGTAGGTATGTCAGACTTCGAACTCTATGACGGCCTCATCCTGCTTTGACACTCTGTTTGTTTCTTATTGATATTATGGATAGAGCTGCCTTGGAACTTAGAGCAGGGGTTTAAATGTTCATAAACGCCGGAGTTAATACCAGCCACCTCAGCAGTTTTTTTTTCTGTCTACCGCCCTAAAGTACATTTTCATTGCAGTTTGTTTATTAGTGCTGTTTGTGCACGCGTTGTTTTAAGCTTGTGTGTGTCTTTATGTCATGTACTGTTTTTGTTTTCGATGGCTTGAGATGACCGATTTCTTATCCCCAGATATTTCCATTTTAAATTCCGGTTTGTGTTCCTGTTATCTCAGCCGCACCAAACGTTTGCTGTTTGCTTAGGAATAATGTATTCCAAATTATTTCTTTTAAGAGTAGGCGAAGTTGATAAAGGAGACAATATAGTATAACATTTAAGCTCACATTGAATTTAAGCTTACATTTAAGCTTACATTAAGCTGGAATGAATAAAAAGACAACCTTGTGTGCCCATGCGGTCGTTGCTGTCGACACCCAAGTTGTCAAATTGTTGATAGTCTATTACAGTGTCATTGATGAGGCACACATGGCCAAACCTAGCTAGTCTGGCCAAGACAAAAACGTGTACACTCCATACTTGTTCAGTTCTGTGGTGTATGCCTTGCTTCCAAAAGGATAAACTTTTCATAGAACATATTTAACTACTTTGAAAATATAAACAAGGTGTTCAAATATCATTTATGTACCTGAAAACTACTCAGAGAAAACAAAATTGTTGAGTTAGATGTATTGGCACTTGAATGTCCATAGTTGTCGACATCTACTAAATCGCCACTGCAATCTGTTATTTTAGTAGCATTATAAATTTTTATGGACTCGCAAACTGATCTGAAATGAACCAAATAAGAAATCAACAACATAAAGTTTACATCCACAATAAATTATTTCACGACATACATCCCAATAGAGTTTAACGTTTACCTTTATCACAATGTAGGTGGATGAATTAAGCCATTACATGAGGTGAACAAACGGCCCTACAGAGCTAACGTGGGCGGAACGGAACATTTTTCCAACAGAACATCTACAACTTTGTTTTCCCCACCGATGCTTTCTGTGGCGTCTGATCAAGGCTTCATCGTTTGCAAGAAGTTCAGCCATTTTCCAAATAAATTTCTAAAAATTCGTTATTCTGACACCCAATATTTAAAATAGATTCAATTCAATACCACATATAAATTGAAAGGGTTTACTCAGGAAAAAAGTGTTAATTATCTTAAAGTTTCCAATCAGTTGAAAAGCTCTTGTTTCTTTTATCACATCCTATTACTCAAAATATCATTTCTGCATTCTTCACTAGACATTTTCTCTGTACTCTTCAACAGCAAATTGCATAAAAAATTAACAGGTTCCGCTTTGGTTTAGTTAAGCTGAATTCCTCCTGGTTCTCCGGATTTAACCAGCGTTTGATAAATATCAGTTTGATGTTAGTGATATACTCCACTGAAGCGATTTACGTTGTTCTTTAGCCATCTGTGCCATCTGCAAATGCTAAATAACCTTGATTGTTATATAATCAGATAATGTCCCATTTACTTTATACAGAAGTACCTGGTCAATATTTTTCCATATTGTCCGCAGTTTAGTTCATATTGTCCGTAGATAAGCAATCTCGTTCACAATAGAACTACTTTCAAATTTGTCCATTTCGATTTTAATAATCGGCAGCCATTTTGTCGTGCGTATCGACTGAATGAACGTAAAACAAAACGAATATAAGCTGTGACCAAAGTGCATTTTATGCTAGCAACTATGACCAACCTCCATGTTTTAATGACGTCACATACACCAACGACGTTAACGTCATCTTCACTTTGGCACCATTGGGCGTGGTTTTTCATCGTGTAGAAAGGTACTTAACGATCTGCATTATTTTCCATTTCAAACCTCTTAAAGATATTTAATCTTATTTTACGCTCATATTTCTGTGCCAGGCAATCCCGAATTCTGGCAGACAGTTCAAGTTTTGGGTATATAATAAAAAGGTTATTGACTTTAAATTGTGAAATATTTGGCATTAATTCATATGGCGGAGACGCACTCGCTTCGCCATATGAACTCGTGCCGAATATTTCATTATATAAAATCGCCCTTACTACCGTCGTGGTTTAGACAAATAATTTGTTCGGTCCGCATGAAGGCTTTTTAACTAATCAGTGCAACATATCCGAGAACATAATTAATCATTTACAGAGATGAAACAACGGTGAGGGCTTGATTTGTTTGTTTGATTTGACGTTTAACGTCCCCGTCAACACTGTATAGGTCATTTTGGAGACGTTGCTTCCGATTTTAATGGACTTTTACCCGACACTGAAAGCGTGGACCGGCCGACTCGCACCGTTTTGCCTGGGCAGGCTTAAATCCTCTAAGCGTTTTACCAATACTCGCGTGCGTTCGGTTTCAGCTCTGCGTGGAAGCATCATGCAGCCCATCTATTTCTTCAAGCCCCGATGGGCGGGAGCGGGCTCGACAGCATAAAATAACCATTTAATCGACCCTTCAAGGCGGGGTTTCTGTTTTGATTTATTATTGTCATAGTTCGTCTTTGCATGTATGTATTGATAATATATTTTATTTCGTAGAGCCGTTTGGTTGTTTTATGGGAAAATACTGTACTTTTGGCTTTTTCATTATATTGAAGTTGCTTTATGTTGGTGTTTCTTTCTCCTTGAATGCCTTGAAAGTTTTAAGGTAACTATATCGATTTCTGATCATTGCCTTTATTTCTATTTCTTTCTTTTTGCTCTTCGATTTCCATCACAACAATGAAACATGTGAGTTAGCATTAAATCGAATGGCTGATAAAAAGATTACTAAACACAACACTTCTATAAAAAGATTGGTCAAAATTTCTGCAGTTGCAGGCACTAATTGTCTTTTTTTTTTCATTTTTACCATTTAAAGTCCATGTAATCGGTAAGTTGCCACTGCATCCAAACTCTTTAAATAAGTTCCGAAGTTGGATCCTTTGGAAGCAAAGAATACACCAAATAAACGAAAATAGCAAACTCGGTTTTATTGAGTCTGTTCGTGACCAGTACTGAAATGTACAACACCGGCCATGCCCCCTAGCGCCGGCTTAAGCAGAACTCTATTTTCAAAATGATTCAACATGAACTCGATGATCCCAAAGGACCAGAAAATGTAATCTGCGCTATGGTGATGTACGGGGAGACGTTTTACGGCCGCCACACGGCACAACACCAGCTGCAGTGAAGATAAATACGTTCTGAAGTTAGATCCTTTGGAAACAAGGAATACACCAGATAAACGAAAATAGCAGACTCGGCTTTAATGAGTGTGTTCTTGACCAGTACTGGAATGTACACACCGGCCACGCCCCCTAGCACAGGCTTAAGCAGAACTCTATTTTCAAAATGATTCAAAATGAACTCAATGATCCCAAAGGACCAGAAAATGTAATCTGCACTATGATCAAAGGCTATAATGGTGAATATTTCTATAAATCTTAGCCTCTAAGGACATATGGTGTCCTTTTTCATTCTCTGCTTGGCAACAAATTAAAATGCGCAATGGGCATAAAATCATATTGGTGAAAGAGGAAATCCCGAGAAACATTTCTTGGATAGTTTTATCAAAATATCTGCCGTAACTGCTTTCCCTATTCACCTTTTTTGCATTAACTGCTGGTTCCTAGTCTTAAGATTATAAGTGTTAGAAAAACAGGTAACCAGACCCCTGACCTTTCAAGGTCAGGGGGTCTGGTTACCTGTTTTTCCAATATTGACAATGTCCAAGCTGGGAGCCAGCAAAAAGTGCAAATATGGTGGATAATAAGATTGCGATTGCATTGGCGCTTAGGTTATGCCGTTTTCTGAATTACGTTAGTTTCTTTTATTGTCTACTACTGCACAACAATTTTACGTGTAAGACAGGATGTCCAAGGGCCGCACCATCGACTTTTCAAACAGGAAGTAATATAAAGCTGATCAAGGGCACCACCAAAGATATTATGTTCTTAATATTGCCTCAGGAAACGAAGAGCACCTTACGGACTGAAAAGCAACCTCAAGTTTTAGATTCTTCGTTAGCATTGTTGAACATTTAAAAAGGGCTTATGTCATTGATTACAAAAATGTAAAATATACAGGTATCACTATTTTCAATTTTGTTTCCAGACTCCTTTGTTTAGGCCTTCCTTTGTTTAGGTTTCCATTATGGTCTGGTCGCTTAATGTTTGTATTTCTTTCCCTTTGGTGTCTTTTATGGATGGAGTAAGTTAATTGTATCAATTCCTGATCTTTGTTTTACTTCTACTTTCCATATGAAATGAATTTTAGGCTTCCTTGACTGGTGTAACGTGAAGATGTATCTTGTACGATCTCTTTAAAAGCGGATCAGATACAAGCAAATGGTAGGATACGTAATAAATAAAACTTGTGTACCGTTACTTACTTGTGGAAACAAATTCTAATAACCGGATTACAGGTCTGGTCCACATTTCCAAACTGGCAATGGTGTGCACCTTTGATTTCAATTCTAACTATTCTCACTAGGAAATATATTGTCTGCAAAAGCAAGCATTTTTGTTCAAAATTGGTAAAAGCCAACCTGTACGGAACATGCGCATTTATTTTTTACAGACAACGCCAGCTGTGCAAAATTTATGATACGTATTTATGACACATCCATTTAATAAAATATTGTATGTATTCTGAAAGAGCAGTTTCACGTATTTAACTTTTCGAATAACTTTTCAGAAAGAGCAGTTTCAAGTTATAAAATTTTCAAATAATTTCACTATGCATAGTAAGGAAGTGGCCCGTCCTTGCACATTTATAATCTATTTATTTGAACAGAAATAAATGCGATTTCCATCCCACTGGAATCTAACTGTTGATTTTCTCTTGCTCGAGTATTTCTGTGGTGTCTTGCAGTCGAGTCCTCATCGTTGTTTCATCTCTGTGGTTGTTTGATTTTCGTGTCCTCGGAGATCTTGCACTGATGAGGTAGGGGGTCTTTATGCGGACTGAATAAAGTATTTGTCTAAATCGCGACGGAAGTAAGGGCGAGGATTGCGGCCGCGAAATATCGATTTCAGACCCTCCCCAGTGGAATTCGTTTCACTGACCGTTGCAAGGCGGTTCCCCTGTCGCGGTTTATTGTTGTTATGGTTTGTGTTTGAGTGTGTGTATTTTTTTTTTTTTTTTTTTTGTTTTTGTTTTGTATAGCCAATTGGCCATTTTTGGGGAAAGTAACTGTTCTTTTGGCTTTCTGCTATTGATGTTTCTATTAGGTTCTACGTATTTCATGTTTGTGTTTCTTCCCCCTTGGTGTCTCTAATGGGAGCTGATGGTTTACCAGTGCGTCATTTCGTTTTATATAACTGTTTCAATAACGTATTTTAGGTATTATTTTTTTTCCATCCGCAACCTTAATCAAGCAAAACATCGACCATCAACTATGCCTTGGTGATATAATCATTTTAAGAATCAATCAATGTACACTTCGTTTGAAATCCCGATCAATTAATATATAGACGATCTTTACTTTTTTCAGATGAATACCAAACATGTTTCATCGAGTGTGTTGAAAACATCAGAATTTTCACGATTAAGAAACACGATTGACAACTATGATGTTTTCAGCACACGAGATGAAATATTTTTGATGTTTATCGGAAAAAAGTAAATTTTCGTTTTAGTCTATAAAATTTTAGGACACCTACTGATCAGTCATAATTTTTGACTTGGCTATGACGTCATAACTGTCAGTTGAAAACATTTAAAAACAGATCGTCATTTTAGTACAGTATTTTTACAGTTCAAAGAAGGATTTTTCAAGGTATTTTAAAAAATATTTCATCGATAACTTATGACTCTGACGAAAAAGTAGACCGGGCTGCTACTGTGAAAATAACAAGGTCTTGTTAATTTTCACAGTATGAAAATATCATTTATATTTCACACTATGAAAATATCACTTATATGCATTGTTTTCACTGCTCAGTATAAAATAAACAGTTCAGCTTTATTACTTCTAATAGTAAAGAATTGTAGTCTGATACTTTGTATAGATTGAATAATCTACTCTAACATATAGGTTAGGAGGACCCGGAATCTATATTTTGCATGTAGAAATAAAAAACAAAGGGCCGATTGATTCTCTCAGCGGAGACATAAGCATGTCAGAAAAATCTGACATTCTGTGCAAAGTGTTCTTAATGCGTTTTCCAAACCTGATCATGAAACTGACTTCTGAGATGTAATAAATAATGCAGAGTTAGAAACCATTATTTTTTTTTTGTAAGGAAGCAGGTTATCTAGCATTCTCACATTTATACTATAAAGCATACACTTTAGCATAAGCTTTGCTGCAGGCGTTTTTCAGACATTTTGTTAACAATGTTCTCTATGGCTACATTATTCAGCTACATTCTTCAATGCGATAAAAGGAAAGTCTAATATCTATAGAAATGAATCACACATTATTACGCCTATCTATATACACATTAGTCCAAAGAGCTTTCCCAATCTGTAATCCCTTTGTAAATCTTATAGGAAAGTATTTGGTTTTGCTTAAATCATCTCACCTCAAATGTAAATTTTATCTTACTTGTCATTATATTTGACAAACATGCCAAACATTTAGGTTTTAAAATGGGTATGGCCAGTAAAATTGATTTTCCTCTACTTTCATCACAAATAATGCTTGTTGCTGACCATTCTAAATAAAAGAGAAGACAATTATCAGGAGCCAAAACAATTAACCCACAGTTCACACCAGAGACACCAAAGGGAAAGAAATACAAACAACAAATAACTAGACCCTAATGGAAACATCAATAGCGGAAAGCCAAAAGGACAGTTACTTTCCAACAAAATGGCCAATTGGCTACCCAAAACAAAACATTTAAGCGATATATACACTCAAAGACAAACCATAACAAAATAAACCGCAAAAGAAGAACCGCCCTGGAACGGCCAGCGAAACGAACCCAACTTGGGGGATTAAATCAATTCTACGTGGGTGCAACCGCCCCACTTACTTCCGTCGCGATTAAGACAAAAAAATGTTCAGTTCGCATGAAGGCCTCTGTATATTTACATTATTCCGTTCCATGGAGGTTTGTTGGTTTTGGATGCTGCAAGGTTTTCGTGTTTTGTATGGTATTATAAGTTGGTTGTTACCGTCTCGGGAGTAAAATGGATCTGCTGACTTTATTTTTTATGTTTTTGTACCTGTTACTGCGTCTATTGTAGAATTGTTCTTTCTCTCGGTAAAGTCGGTCTGTTTAATACCTTTAACTGTGACGTTTTACTTTTCAAATAAACTGTTTGATTAGTGAGTAGTCATTTTAGCTAAGGACCACTTGAAACTGTTGATTGTTCAAATTAAGTTATGGGTTCATCGTGAGTTGCTCCTGAATCTCACAACATAGTTAAATTCACTGCGAAATTAAGAAAATATTTAAGGATCACTGATGAGGCCAGGCCTAAATGGCCGAAACTAGCTAGTCTGGCCCTGAAAAATCTTGAACACTCCATGGTTTTCAGTTCTGTGCTTTTGTCCTTGCATGCAAAGGATAACCCCTTTTTTCAGAACATTTACTCGTTTTCCTGGTTATCCCCACGCTTTTAAAAAAGCGTTCGGAGATATTGTGAACGCCTCCGTCCGTCACGCTATTTCCTCCTTAACCACTGGTCGGAATGTAACCAAATTTGGTACACAGCTTCCTTACATGATGAGGGCATGCAATGTCATATTTATTTTTGGCCCCGCCCCAGGGGCCTTTGGGAGGGGTCAAAAGGTCAAATATCAATTAAATTCAATTTCAAAGTCAATTTTATAGATTTTGAAACCAAATTTTGTATAACTAATGATTAATGATATATGTAACACATATTGAACGGGATTTTGGCTGCGACCCCTGGGTCAAGTGCCCAAGTGGTCGGACTTGGGGGGGGGGGGGTCAGGGGGTCAAAATTCAAATTTTACCGAATAAAGTAATATGGAATATCAAATTGAATGGGGTGATTAGTATAATACAATTCAAGTAAAAGTTTGACCCTGGGGTCAGATTGGGGCCCTGGGAGAGGGGTCAAAGGTTTAAAATTTAAGTGTTTTGGAACATAGTCATGTGGCATATCAAATTGAAGGGCATGCTAAGTAGAATATCATAAAGGTAATATTTTGACCCTGGGGTCAAATTTGGGCCCAGGGTGAGGGGTTTTCGGTACTTGGCCCCTATGTAGAAAGCGTGGGGATTTGCGATGGCGCGCCACCGACAGTATTCTAGTTGACTTTACCTTTCTTTGCTGCACTAAGTAGCGTGAAACAACATCAACATCGTTCATATCAATACAGTTACCCCAAACACTACCTTGTGAAATAACCATTACAGGTCGTCTTTAAAATATCTATCAAAACCCCTAATCATAAACTGGTCGAGATGTCAAATCATAAGAAGCTTGCGAGGTACTGTCGTAGTTTAACTTTAAAACTATCCATTGAAAGTCTCATATGTACTTTTTCAATAAGCTGCAACAACGAATCTGCTAACAAGTAATTTAATCCTAGGCTATAATAAACTAAGGAATAACTGTTATTTTGTAAATGTACATTTGAAATAGTACCAAGAAGAAATTATTGACTGCAGACACACGAAAGTAACAAGAGGAAGAGCATGGTAATGCCACACGAAGGCACACATTCACACAAAACAATTCGAATAACAACAAAACAAAACGTTCTATTTTGCGTGAAGTCAGCACAAAAGCGGCTGTTGACTTTATTATATTTGCAGTTTTGTTTCGTCCGCGTGCAAATATTCGTCGATTGGTTTTGTGTTCCACATTTTGGAAGCTGTGGCTCGTTGCAATATTTGAATGCAATTGTTTTTGAGTATCATTTCTTAATAAATATAATTAATATTCTGAAAATATGCTCAAACGCATGCTAGTGTTCATTGCCTTCTGTCTAGCACAAAGGCACAAAGTAATTCTTACCGTTTGATTTAAGTGATGTCCGGCTTCTGCTACATTTGGTGATAACACTGGGGCATTGAATAAATTTGTCGGATATTCTTCATAGAGCGGATATTTGTTGAGAATATATATTGTCTGTATAAACTTCAGTCTAGACACTGATATAGAATTGCAAAATGCATAAAATTCCACGTCAACAGGAGAATCGCTTGGACTGAAACCAAAAGGAGACAACAAATATACATCCGATATATATATAAATATGTTCAGCACAAAGTAAGAATCGGTACAATTCCGGAATTGTCCTGCGCAAAGTAGGAATTCTCATATTAATTGTTATTTTATTATTTTTGTTTATGTTCGTCAATTAGTTGTTATTTTCTTTCTTTCCCTTCCGAGTAGTTTTTTGTAATCGAAAACATTTCTCTTGAATTAGCAGGAGAGACAAATTGAAGGTATACAGTTTTTCATAAAACATGTTGCCGAACAGGACTGGGATCGAATCCGCGACCTACAAAAGTCGAATGGCCAAAAAGAACACGCATAACGACCAGTTTCAATGATACATGGCACCTAATTGTGTTCAACTGCTTCGATGTATCATTACACCAAATATGACCTGAAAATGCATGATTCTATTCTGCACTTAAATGTTTTGAACAATTAATTAACTTACCAATATTCAATATTCAATTAACTCCGTAATGTGATTCATACATGTTTATAGCAACAAATAATAAATCAAACACAGAAACATCAAATTTTCCTACTTTGTCCCGACTCTCACTTTGCGCAGGGACGATTCCGGAATTGTCTTGCGCAAGGTAGAAATTCTCACTTTGCGCAACAACGTGAGAATTCCTACTTTGCGCAGATGTACCGATTCCTACTTTGCGCAGAACATATATACCGTGCCTTCCAGTTCTGTGTAACAATTCTGTTATAGTGATAATGTATGGTTTTATCACTGATGGTGTTAAACGAATGTTTTATTTCCCTGTCAGTACTATTTGTTTAAACTTCTTTCCGTGTTACATAGACTGGTTTATTTAACAATACATATTAGTTGTTTGGCTTATTCCATATCTGAACTGACTATTCATTCAGGTTGCACAACAATTAAATACAACGTTCGGGAACATCGCATTAACAAGCTCGTAAAATGAACACCCCTACACCCAATTTTATATAGAGAAAACAGGGTTTTTCGGGGGTATACATTAGTTTTCTTATTTCTGCTCTAAGTCATGGGGTACGGGTACTCGTTAGAACCGCCTCAGTGCGGCGGTTCTAACGAGCACCCACAATCTATGCTTGCGGTATGAATTTAAAAAAAAATATCACGGATTTTCATTAGAAAAGTAGCCATTTTGGACATGTGAAAAATGCACTATGTCGCAGGGGTGTAAAAATAAAGATATATGTATATATTTTCGATAGGCTACCTTGCCAAACTGCCAATTGATTGGGTGATAAAACTTTAATCAAATTTATTATTTTCTGTATAGCCCCAGACCTGGGGTTTCCTAAGAACTATATAATAACCGACGCTTGTGGTGTCAGTTCTAAACCATCCCAGGACCATATACCCTTGAGACAACCCGATGTTTATCTTCAATGGAATATCATCACAACACCCTGGTCTCACTGAGACCACTATCTCGTATAATGCTCGACCACTACCCAGAAACTTTTACCAGGGCAAAGCCAGAGAAACTACAATTCAGGCAGCTAATATTTAAGTATTTGACTGTCCTATCCTCCTGAGTGGAGCATCTACGGAGGTTAGACAGCTAAACTAGTTCTATAGTGGCATAAAGTCAAGTTTATTGCCAATTTTCGCCGTATTGGTCTTCTTTGCTTTTCTCACCGATCTGTCTACTTCAGCGGTTGATTGCAACAGAAGATCTGAGCCTTTATAGCTATCACTGCGATACGCTCTAGTGGCTGGCTGTAACATTGCATATACATTTTATCGAGCGCCTCTGAAATGCTCTATAATAAGAGTCTAGCGGCTGAACAAATGAATCGACAACCCTTCACGATCTCTGCTTAAAATATTAACCAAATTGGCGTTACAATATGAGGATCGATGTGTTACCTACAAAGTGGTAATTTTTAGTCACTTGTTCATTTTTCACCTTTCTGTCCAATAGTCCTCCTTTTGGTTTCGCCCGGAATTTTCAACCACAACAACACATCACAAGCTTTATGAATTAACAAAAGATCGCGGCATGGGTCTACGAACTTTGACTCCCACACTAGCTGCTGTGCTCTGACCATATTAGGCTAGTATAAATGATGCACCAAAATTAAAAGACAGATGTTGTCAATGTATCAAACAGAAGCAATGTTTGTCAGACCTCTATATGCATACAGTTACAAAATAAAAAGCTTTAACCCAATCATCATATCAAGTCTTTGAAATGAAAAGGCTTGACAATCCCATTTCATATGGGGAAACTTGAGATTTACAAATTTACTGATTTCTTTCTGGTCAAACACTAGATTACAGTACCATAACACACCCGTGTGACAGTTGATTCTTTCATTTCTCCAAAATGGTCATTTTCTGTAGACATTGTATCATGTTTTTTCTTATTTATACTTCAAACCATGATTTTTGGTGCTCGTAAGAACCGCGGTATTGAGGCGGTTCTAACGAGTACCACAGCCTATGCGTTTTGGGAGCTCATTAGGGAAAAATAATGTTGACCCTCGTAAGCCCAAGTTTTCAACATGAGGTTTGGAGAGCTATTCGTCACATGGACTTGTTAACATGATGATGCGTCCCCACGTGCAACCGCCTTGTTGAAGTAGTTCCAGAGAGCACCGATCATCTATGTTCATATATGAAATGAAAAAAAAAAACTTTCCACAGCAAAATGCCATTTTAAAGTCATGAAGGAAAACATTATATGGTTTATATCAGTACGTGTGATCGTAATGACAACGTTACTGTGTGACATTTGATGGTGCCCGGTGACTCAGTCGGGTATTTTTCGGTGGGTTTGATCGTCCATCAAAGAGATTTAATTATGAGATATTTTCTTTTCTTTGATCCAAACGTTCAGATTGTTGTTAGTTAATTGTCCTGGTTAACTGGTTAACTGCTTAGATCTCCGAATACTAGGAACGTGTTGTTTAGTTAACTGATCGATTCGGTCAACGTTTTTTTTTTTCATGCAGATAGCGACATCATTATCAGACCGAGTACCCAGGCGGATTGTGTTCTTCACTCAGCGCACATGGTTGAAGGCACGTTTTCACTTGACGCGGCTAATTTTGGCTATGTAGAAAATACGAACCGTTTATAGAGTAAATTATGTAGCTGAACGCTGACTGTTTTGACCAGTTGTCGAGGGCACACATTTGTCGCAATAAACTCGATAAGTTTACGTTGAATACTGAACATTGGAATGATGTTTAGCAGTGTAGCATTTAGAGACAGAACCAGAAGACCTGAAACAAAATATATTTTAAAGAGATTTAATAGATTTCCAAGAAACAGTGACAACAATTTAGTCCCCTATTACTAATTTTGTGTTTAAATAAGTAAAGTAAAATGTCATAGGATTACGAGGACCGTTCAAATATGAATGCAAGTAGAACGTTTTCTCATGCACTAATGCGAAAATCACCTGCAAATAAATATCAAAGCGTAGAAAAACATTTTACCTATACATTGATACCAAACCTGTTAAAATCCGTACACTTTAGCCATGTATATCGTTCGATAAACACTGTCTACTCTTGTATACTAATACAAAACATGGTTGGAAGAAGGTCAGAGAACGCTGTTGAAATACGGTCCTATATTAAGAATCGTTGTTTTCTTGGTATATGGTGCAAAGACATTTTTGATGAAATATGTTCGGTTTATGGGCATAATGAAATGTCTTTTCCGACAGTTTTTTCGTTGGTGTAAGAAATTCAGCTGTGGGCTAGGCTCAACAGAAGATGCACCACATGATCGTCGGCCGAAAAGAGCAACATCTGCCAAGATGGTTGCTAGAGTGAAAGAAATAGTTGCTACCGATGCACGATACACCACTAGGCAAATAACTAGTATGGTTGGCATCTCATTAGGAGCAGCTCATACAATTCTGAAACGGGATTTGAAAATGAGAAAGATCTGTGCTAAATGGATTCCCCATCTGTTGACAGATGAGCAGAAAAAGACACGCGTTCAGTGCGCCAAGAAGTTGGTAAAAAGTTTCCAAATTACAATGCACGGTCTTTCGCTAATGTCGTCACAGGTGACGAGACATGGGTTCACTTTTTTGAGCCAAAACGAAAGATTCAGATTAAAATATGGGCAACAAAGTATTGCAAAAGGCCATGCATTGCAAAGCGGACCATGAGCGTGAAGAAGGTAATGTATGCCATATTCTTTTCAAATCAGGGCCCTGCTATTCAGGTTACTGTGCCTAAAGGCAAATCTGTAAATGCGAAGTTTTACAAGAATAAAGTTCTTCGAAAATTGAACAAAATTTCAAAGAACGAAGACCCGCAACTGGTTTGGCCAATGTCAGATTGCTAAATGACAATGCGTCATCGCACAAGGCGGTCATTATTCAAGACTATCTGAAGCTGGAAAAGGTTGTTGAACTCCCTCACCCCTCGTATTCCCTGACCTTGCCCTGTGTGACTTTTTTTTTTGTTCCCACGGCTGAAAAAATACCTTTCTGGTCGAAAATTTGTTCAGCGCAAACACCTCGGTTCAGCAATATTCCAGTGCCTTCAAAGTATACCTCGAAAAGACTACCAAAATGCATTCAATGATTGGCTCAGAAGACTGAAAGTTTAAATATCTGTTGAAGGGGAATACTTTGAGGGGACAAAATAAATTTTTCATCGAAATCTATCACGGAATCATTTTTATGTGCTTAGTTGCATTCATATTTGAACAGTCCTCGTATGTTGGTATTATGAATTTGTATCTATCACTTATGACAAGGTAATGATAAATACGCTCACACTGTTTTTCTGTTGACCTGACACTGATGACATAAAATTATAACACTTTCATCTTAAAGTAAAATGCCATATTATCCTAATCAATTCTTCCGAAAAAAAAAATGTAAGACAAAGTGGATATTTTATGTAACTAAATCTTATTTTAGCCTGTCTCTAAAATTACTGCTGTGGTGGTGAGAGTAACATTATTAATCCTGAATGACTTCTTCCGCTGTATATTTTGACAGAACCAATAATTTTACATGTGTCAAATTGCGTTTATATAGATTTATGCAAATTACAAACGCCTGATATTGGTTTTCCGTCTTAAATGTGTCGAACCGCCAGTCTTGCGGCATTTCCAGAGAAAATGATGACAGATAGTAGAGGAGATTAGGGGAAGTAGGAAATAGAGTTAACAATGGCAAAACAGAATTAATCATTAACCACTCTATAGAGAAGCATTTCATTTACGAGCACAGACTGCCTGCTATGTAATGCCAGTGGGTATTTCTCCTATGTCAGACCAAACTTGAGTGGTCTTGGACAACCGGTAAAATGTTAGTCTTGTTCGTCTGTTGTAACCTTTTGGGCTGCAAGGACAATACCTTTTGTCCAACTTTAAGCCTATATGGTCGCACACGATACCTTCGTATAAGTGAAACATAGTATGTACCCACCTTTTGAAGAACACCTATCTATTGGCTTTAATGTGCCATTCTTTGAACAGTCATGAAATCTACCGAGGTTTGAAGAATTACATTGTTGGTCACAAGCGCTACCATACCAGCCCGGAGTACACCAAACTCTCACTGTTATTGCCAAGCTGAAAGGTAAACGTTTTAAACCGTGTAAAAAAGCAACGCTCCATATCAAAGGGGTTCTGGTTATTACGAATACTGGCGCTGCAAGACTGGTCCACACCAGTTCGATAGAATTGATCAATCGGTGCATTTATTGTGAACGCAAACCTGAACCGTACCAGACTTCATTGATTGATTGGTTTGTTTGTTTGTTTGATTTGAGGTTTAACGTCCCCGTCAACACTGTAAAGGTCATTTTGGAGACGTTGCTTCCAATTTTGTGGGATTTGTACCCGACGCTGACATCTCAAGCCCTGTCGTCCAATAAACCAATATGGTTTATTAGCTAGATTGGGTGACTGACTGGTGTTTTACGGCGCATTAGTACAACGCAGACTAATAAGGACAAGATTAGAGCCTCTATTTTGATCGCATATCTTACAAGTACCGTTGCATGCTGCTTGCACTCAGAGCCGAAACTGACCGCACATGAGTAAACCTCTTAAAGGGTTCTTTGCCTTCACTTCCGTTTTATTAAACCTGCCCAGGTAAAGTGGTGCGAGTCGGACCGCTCCTACAAATAAACCATTTTAGTTTGTTTTGGTGGTAGGGCTTGAATGTGAATTCATAACCATGTCGGGTAAAAACTTCACGAATGTGGCAGCAAATGATCTAAATAGTGTTGACTGGGACGTAAAACCTCAAATAAAAAAATAAAAAACAAAAAAAAAACATGCAGTTCGTTGCAAATTTGTGTTTGCATACATGGGTCAAACCAGATCGGTCCAGAATGTAGGGTATCTTACATGCTTGGTCATTTAATATGATATTTATGAAACGAGCCTTGGGTGAGTTTCATAAATTTCATATGAAATGACCACGAGTGTAAGATTCTGTTTATCATGTAACCGCTTTAAATTTTTCCACAAAAATGCATTGTTGACATGGACGTCGTCATGACATTACTTAATCCCGCCAAAGTGTTATTACACGCCTAGTCATACGATTTATATTACACGACGTTATTCACTAATTATCGACGACTTTTTATGATAAAAGAACGATTCAAATATTAATGTGAGTACAAACAAAATTTGGTGACGATGTGTATCCTAAACCCTGTGGACAGCTTAATGAAAATAACATTCTGTACATATTAGTGAAAAGCAGAGGTAAAACAAAGATCAGGAATCGATACAATTAACTTACTCCACCCCTCAAAGACACCAAAGGGAAAGAAACACAAACATGAAGCGACCAGACCATAATGGAAACCTAAACAAAGGAAGGCCATAAGGACAGTTACTTTCCCACAAAATGGCCATATGGCCATCCAAAATAAAAAGACACAAGTGATACGCACAGTAAGTAACAAACAACAACATAAATAAACCGCCACAGAAGAACCGCCTTGGAACGGTCAGTGGAAAGAATTCCACTGGGGGTGGGGGGGGGGGGCTAAAATCGATTTTACGTGTATAATATCGACATCACAGATTGTACCAAGCTTAAACAATGTCACCAATAAATCAATACCTAATGATGGGTTTTTGAGTTTTCATTATTTCATTATTTCATTATTAGTAGAATAATTCTACCTCAAATCAAACAAAAAACAAAATATCGTATCTTCTGTCTTAAGTTGGGTCCACCGGAGTCTTAGTGCTGGTTTTCATTTTCTCCAGCATTTCAGTTGTTTCGTGCTGTCGAGTCCTCAACGTTGTTTCATCTCTGTAGCCGTAAGATTTTTATGTTCTCGGAGATCTAGCTATTAAGAGGTAGAAATCCTTCATGCGGACCGAACAAATTATTTGTCTAATCCACGACACAACCACGGGCGAGGATTGTGGCTAAGCCCCTTGGGTCTTCTGTCGTGGTTTATTATTGTTACAGTTCGTCTTTGCATGTGTGTATTACTTATATCTTTTTTATTTTGGATGGGTTCGGCCATTTTATGGGAAAGTAACTGTCCCTTCGGCTTACCGCTTGTGATGTTTTCATTAGGCTTTAGTTATTTCATATTCGTGTTTCCTTCCCTTTGGTGTCTCTGATTGTAGGTGCCGGTTACTTTTATCGATTCCTGGTCATTGCCTTCACCTCTATTTTAAACTTGTTCTGAATAAAACATTTTCATTGAATAGAGAAGTAATCCAGCGAAACCACTGGGCGTAAAAACTAGATGTGTTTTTACTAGCATGCTGTTGGAAGGTAGGAGAAACTTGTTTTTGTTATTCTCCCGCGAAAAAAAAAAAAAAAAAAAAAACAGGGTCGGGCCTGTATTTTTCATGTGTTTTTGTTTTTGTATATGTTTTGTGTGAATAAAAGTGTCATGTTGAGACTAGCTCTGTATATCATAATTCATTTTAGATGCTCAAAAATGCCAGCCCTGTAATTTAGAAAGTACTAATGCCAAAAACTATAATAATGCATATAAAACACGAAATTACTATGAGAAAACGAAAGACGACACTGGGTAGGGTCGGAAAATGAATATGTTAGGGTCGGGGTTTTAATTTTTATTTTGTTCTCTTATTGATAAAAATAGTAGAGTCGGGGTCTGAAGCTAGCGAAATCACGACTAGTTTAGGCCTTATTTGCAAGGTTTTAGTCTATGTATATAATCGTTGAAAATATATTATGCCTATATGTCATTTTCTTTTTTTTTTTTTTAAGAATTCAAGCACTGTAATTCAACTGCGACATTCATTTTTATATTTCTTAGAAATACCGCTTCCCATAGCAACCTTTGCCGGCCTCGGTAGCTCAGTCGGAGTCGCGTCTGACTGGTGATCAGTAGGACGCGGGTTCGATACCTGTCGGGGTCGGCAACATTCTTTCGTGGAGCTTGATCATGAAATCTTTTCGACGGTCATTCTCTCCCTTCCGCTGATCCAAGAAGGGCATTTGTCACTTTCTGGCTCAAGAATGTGCATTGTACTGGTTAATCGCTTACGTATAAACCTGTCCAGAAAAAGTGTGAATGAGTAACCGGCTCAAAATGACATAAAATAGTGTTTACTGGGCCGTTGACTCCAATACAAACAAACCAACAACCTTCGGTCGAATGAACAATGGTAGATTTTATGTGCACGTATAACATCAATAAGTAAAAAATTCTTCGAAGGTATATAACGTAATTATATAACCGCAATGACTTCAGCACCCAATTTCGTAAAATCATTCTTCGATGTAGGGGGGTTGGGTGCAGCATGGATATTATACGACAGACTGCGTGCATGGTAGTTAACCCGGTCACGGTTGGCAACTTTGCTTCCCTCTTTAATTGCACGCCGATGCGTCAGGCCTCAGATTCTATGACGGCTCCAACGTAAAGGCTTATTGAAAATTAGAGAGATAATGTTGGTTGGTGCCTGATGCTCTGTCTCTGGTCGGGCTCATCGGAGTCTAACTGTTGGTTTTCTTTTGCTCCAGCATTTCAGTGGTTTCTTGCTGTCGAGTCCTCACCGTTGTCTCACCTCTGTGGTTCTTTGATTTTTGTGTTGACGGAAATGTTGCACTGATGAGTTAGGAGGCCTTCATGCGGACTGAACAAATTATTTGTCTTAATCGCGACGGAAGTAGGGGCGAGGATTGTGGCCACGTACAATCGATTTAAGCCCCCCCCCCCCCAGTGGAAATCTTCCACTGACCGTTCCAAGGCGGCTCTTCTGTGGCGATTTATTTATGTTGTTGTTTGTTACTTACTGAATGTATCACTTGTGTCTTTTGGTTTTGGATGGCCATATGGCCATTTTGTGGGAAAGTAGCTGCCCTTATGGCCTTCCTTTGTTTAGGTTTCCATTATGGTCTGGTCGCTTAATGTTTGTATTTCTTTCCCTTTGGTGTCCTTTATGGGTGGAGTAAGTTAATTGTATCAATTCCTGATCTTTGTTTTACTTCTACTTTGAATTAATTTCATTGAAAATAATAATATCATACCGGATTCGATAAACCGTTAACAAGCTCCTTAAAACAACATTTCATTGGGGAAAACAGAAGTTATAGCTAGGGGTATATATTATTTGCACACAAAAGCAAAAGAAATGTAGGCAACCTTTTAAACCGCCTTAATGGGGAGGTTCTAATGAGACGGCCTTAATGGGGCGGTACTAAAAAAATTGAGCTGGTACATCAAACAGAAACAAAATTAGTTGTAAAATGTCAGTAATACAGACATTGAAAACAGTATTTTGTTTTACGGAATAGTTGTAGTGGGGACCAATTACCCCCATGGGATTTTTTAGCCACTGTTATCATATTCGATCTATCATCCTGCATGACATCACATCCGGTTCGCCCAGTTGGGTGGCATCTTAAAAGCAATCGTGGAGTGAGATCACATCCGGTCGGCCGTGTTGGATGACGACAAAGCAAGCCATTATTCGCGAGAAGGCGGTCGGACATAAGCTTCTTAACAGGTATTTCTTGAATGGTATATGTATGTGTTTGTGATTTACGTCCCACCAACAGCTAATCTCATACGGAGATGTGACTTCGGTTTAAAGACGCATCTGAAAGTCTGGAAAAGCCCGGGATCTGTCCCACTACCCCTTGTTTATGAGGCGAGCAGCATGACCACTAAACAACTGGGGGTCCATTCTTGAATGGTATATATGTTTTTCTATTATTCTGTTTTTGTTTTGGGGATGCATTAGCGCAGTCAATGAGGAGGTTATGGGGTGTTAGGAATGTGTACATGTATAAAAAAAGTCAAGAGAGGAAACATACGTCAGTAAATTTTCCACCCACCTCACCAAAGGAAGTTGGAAGAGAGGCAATCTTTGATCTTATTATATTCACAAAATACGTGCAAATATCACTGAGTAAGAATTTTACATTTATTTGAATTTGAGGAAAAGTGTCTCATTTTTAACACTTTCAATATTATTGTGGAAGACGTCCTTCTTCTCCATTTCTTTATTCTTTCGATCTCAGTTGTGTATTCTGGGGTAAAACTGCTCACGGGTATATCATTGTAACTGTGAGAGATAATTCATTGTAAGCGATATCCATCAGATTGCAAAGCTAAGGTCATATAGAGGAAGGATAAGTTAACATGGCTGTGTATGCCCGTTAGAGACGCCTCCGGAAAACCTAATAAATAGTGATAGTCCATGGAATATTCGTTATCAACCGACCTTTAAACCCGAGTCTCAATATCGGACGAAGGGCACGGCGGAAGTCCGATATTGATCAACTGATGACGATTCGAGTAATAAATCAAAGTACTGAAAGTACTGAGGAAAGTTGATTTATGAGGTGTATTCACCATGATAAAATGGTAGTGGTAGATTAAACAGTTCTCTAAGTATCTTTTTGACAAGGTTGAAACAGGAGTTTAACCAGGTTCGACTAAGAAAAAAATTCCTGTTGCTTGTTATTGTCCTCGTGACAATCACTGACCATCTGACAGGCGCCGACCCTGAACAAAATCCAGGTATTAATTATTGATAGCACCCCTAAGATGTCAGAGCGGAACGTCAGAAGAAAATTCTGGAATGTGCTTGTTTGTTTGTTTGTTTGTATGTTTGTTTGGTTGTTTTGAGGTTTAACATCCCCGTCAACACTGACTAGGTCATTTAGAGACGTTGCTTCCAATTTTGTGAGACTTTTACCCAAAACTGAAATGAAATGACATAATTATCAAGCCTGTCGCGCAATGAAACCAAATAGGCTTGTGGCATGGACGGTCCGATTCGCACCAATTTGCCTGGGCAGGCTTAGATCCTCTAAGCGGTTCACCAGTACTCATGTGCGGTCAATTTCAGCTGGGCGTGGAAGTATCTTGCAGTCCGTCTATTTCTTCAAGCCCTGAGTGGCGGGGGTGGTAGGACTGTGCCCGTGCATTTGGCCATTGGCAAACAGAACCTTCATAATCAGACGCCACATAATGCGGTGTCCGATCAGATCTAATGTACCTGCTTAAACGAACAGTCCGATTCTCAGTCCATGACTATTCTCCAAACTTACATTCAGAGACGATCGATCCAACAGTTCTCTCAGCACTTTGATTAATTGAGTATTTACGCAAATACGCTGTTTATCTAGAGCACTGGACGGGAGTGAACTTTAAAACCTATTGCTTTCTTTCGGCGAGTCATGGGTCTCCAAAAATGAAGTGTACATTGCTTTCGGAGACGTTACAGCAGAGCCCTTTAATTTCTTCATTTTAAACAGTGGAGACGCTTCAACTTAGATTCGTCTTCCCAAGTGTATATAAAACGAGTGCATATGCACCAAAAAATGCAAAGCTTCCTTTTATAAGACTGAAGGGTCTGATTCGAGGTCACAGAATGAGATGTCTGATCAGTGGCTTCTGAATTTGTTTAACCAATATATGACAATGGAATCTTCCAACCAATAAGTTCGGAACAGGATTGTCAGATTTGTTTTCTTAAAGGTAGGTTTTGCAAGAATATATGTTTTTTAGCAATCAATGCAGACTCAGATCAGACGTCAAGTTGTGCTGTGTCTGATCTGGGCCTACATGCCATAAAAAGTGACGCTTGTTATATATGGGCTAATGTCCAGTTCGGAAACCGAGGGGTGAAAGGGAAGGAACACCTGTGGAATCAAGTCTGCCTTGATATTAAAGGATACACCGAGTATCAAAGCTGGAAAAGTCCAGTTCGGCAACTGAGGGGTGAAAGGGAAGGAACACCTGTGGAATCAAGTCTGCCTTGATATTAAAGGATACACCGAGTATCAAAGCTGGAAAAGTCCAGTTCGGCAACTGAGGGGTGAAAGGGAAGGAACACCTGTGGAATAAAGTCCGCCTTCAGCACAAATGTTAAGAAATCAATGCGCTGGAAAAGGAAATGAGGCAAGTGCTTAATTTGGACTATTTTATGCAGCGAACGAACAGCGGAAGTGTAGTAACGCGGTCCAGTATCGGAAGTAGAAATGCAATGACATATAAACTTGATACAAGTATCAACTTTCAAAAAGCATATGATAAGATTTGTTTATCATATAACCTCCTTAATTAAAATAAGCACGATTTAAATTATTAAAGGACCAGAAACGTGATTTTAATAACTTTTCTATATTTTTCTTTGCTTCAAAATAGAAGTGAAGGCAATGATTAGGAATCGATACAATTAACCCACACCTCCCATCAGAGACACCAAAGGGAAAGAAACACAAACATGAAAAACTAGACTCTAATGGAAACATCAATAGCGAAAAGCCAAAAGGACAGTTACCTTCCCACAAGATGGCCAATTGGCTATCCATAACAAAAATATATAAGCGAAAAACACATTCAAAGACGTACTATAACAAAAATAAACCGCCACAGAAGAACTGTCTTGGGACGGTCAGTTCAGATAACTTTCGGTGGTTGATGTAACACAGGTCGTGGCTGAGATACTTGGCGTCGTTCCATAACGCTCACTGGTGTTTACGTGTTTAAAGTCGGTGACGTTCGTTGAAAAGAAGAATACATTGCATGACGCTTTCTAGCATTTCACTCGCAGCCCGAAAAGTATACTTAAACAGGATACAATTCAATACAGTTGTAAGTAACGGGAGAAATAAGCCATTAGCTTCAGTTCTAGTCCTTTATTTATCATGACTTTGTAATGTATATGTGTTTGAGATAAATAAAAAATATGTTTAAACTAAACAGGATATAGACGCATTCGCCAGCGCTTCATCACGTGTGCAAAATGACAGTAGCACGGGTCCAAATTTTGGTTACATATGAACAGTGAAATTTTAAAAATCCAGCAAACACTTTATTAAAAATATGGTAGTCGCAACAAGCAAAACCCAACGCTTTTGTCACGTGTGAGTCCCAGCATCCAATCACATTAACAAAATAGAAGTAAAAGCAATGATCAAGAATCTATAAAATAACCCACGCCTCCCATCAGAGACATCAAAGCGAAAGAAACACGAACATGAAATAATTAGACCCTAATGGAAACATCAATGGCGGAACGACAAAAGGACAGATATTTTCCAACAAAATGGTCATTTGGCTAACCAAAACTATATAAGCGATCCAAACATTCAGAGACGAACTGTAACAAAACTAGACTTGTTTTCCGAGACAACAGATGTCCCATGCCCCACCGTACCCCTTTCAAAACACGCTTAATTTAACAGTACCACTGTGACCTTCAAAATGAGGTCAATGTCAAGAAAACTTTTTGCACGACTGTGACCTTGATAAATAAGGTCAAAGCTACCAAAACCTTATCAGTTCTTCATCCTGTTTCAATGTTATATCCATGCAAATTTGATTAAAAACCACCCAGAAGTTCACGATTCATGAAATATACTGCACACAACCAAAATCTGGCCTAATGTTAACCTATCTAGCACAGCTGTGACCTTGAAAATAAGGACAAGGTCAACAAAACCTAATCAGTCTTTCATCCTGTTCCAATGTTATATCTATGCAAATTTGATTATAATTAAACCAGTAGTTTATGAGATATACTGCACATAACCTAACTTTGGCCTTAATTTGACCTATTTAGCATAGCTGTGACCTTGAAAATTAGATCAAGGTCACCAAAACTTAACCAGTTCTTTTTCCTGTCTCTATGTAATACCCATGCAAATTTAATTGCAATCCACCCAGTAGTTCATGAGACATCTTTCACACAAGAAAGTGTAAGGCCGACGCAGACGGGATCCGCATCAAAAAGAATATGTCCCCCTCCCCTTCGGTGGGGGTTTGGGAACATAATAAACCGCAACAGGAGAACCAACTTTGGAACGGTCAGTGAAAAGTAGTTCCCTGTAGGGGGAGGGGTTAAATCGGTTTTACGTTGCCCCTCCCTTGCTTCTGTCGTGGCTTAGACAAAACATTTGTTCAGTGCGCATAAAGGCTTCCTAACTCATCAGTGCTACATCTCCGAGAACATAAAAAACGATTACAGAGATGAAACAGTGGTGAGAACTCGACAGCATGAAATAACCGAAATGCTGGAGGAAAAAGAAAACAAACAGTTAGACTCCGGTTGGCCCAGCCGGAGACAGAGCATCAGGTACCAACATTACACAAGTCCGTGAAATAAACATCGTCGTGATGCAGAGCAAAATGTGCGGTCTATCTAATCGAATGTATATGTCGACTGGAGTCTTCACTATGTCCTATGCGCTCATGTCAACGACTCATATAATCCCTACCTTACTTCGTTCAGTAACAGTACTGTATGTTGAATCGACGCCAAGACATATGGAGATGGAGTGATATTTAGTGACTGAGAAAAGTAGTCCACCAATTCTGTATCAAGGCTTCCAGTCGTCTTGTTGACATCATCATTGTCATACACATTTGATGTAATGTTCACAAGATCCTAGGGATTGTATAAAAAAGAGAAACCTTATACAGCTAGCCTTCTGCTTGAGTTTTGTTTTTGTTTTGTTTTGTTTTCGCTCTGTTTATCAAGAACCAATAGTCTGTTTATCAAAGACAAGGCTTGACTTATCCAGTCAACACAAAAAAATACCTATAGCCGAAACAAAGAGCATTGCGTTTTAATATTTTGTGCCGGTCATGAAAACCTTCTTCAGTGTCACACAAACTGACCTACTTGGCTTCACGGGCTACCAAGAGTACTGAAAGTTTAGATATCGGAACAAGAGACCTTATTAGTGATTCTGATTCTTGACGTGGCACACGGGATTACATTCCCCGCCTGAAAGCGATATTTGCCCTCGCCTTGCTGATTCTTGATCACATTCCCCGTTCGAGAGGAATATTTGCCCGAGCCGTTTTCCGTAACGAATGAATCCGTACGAATTTGTTATACCTTTGCACGTGTTATAGCATTTCACGACATTTTGAACATTGCTGCAATATTTTCCAAAGAATTCTTGAAACTGACGCCAAAAGAAGTACATGACGCCATCAAACGCGCCCTTCTTTACGTACTACGTTGATCGTGTGGTTTATGTCACGTTCGAATGAGGGTTTTATAACGGAAAACAAAGGAATAAAGTACCGAATGAAAGTTTTTATTTTTTATTTATTAGCTGTAAATTTCGAGTAGAGGTGCATGAAATTATTTTGCTTTATTCATCAACTGCGCAGTAAATCCAAGATGGTGGACATCGCAATTCACCGAATTAGAGCGCGAGAGGGTAATAATTTTTTGCTCACGGGTACTATGGAAAATAACTGCAATTATCACACACTTGTTTCCATATCCATAACCACAATTTTACATATGCGATAACAGTGGAACATACTAAAGGTTAACCAGTTTATGCCCACCCGGGCTGATAACCGGAAGTAATGTATTTTACATTAAGAGAGGTTGCCATGCCCGGTTAATATACTTCCAGACTGTATCACGACCTTTAAACGTAAAAATCGATTTATCTACTTTAAAAATCTTCAATGACACGGTCATTGCTAACTAACAACTACGTCATCATGTGATGTAAATATTCTAGCTGACGGATTGCGTTGAGGTTTACGATACGTCATTTTGTGTTGTCTCCCAAAGAAAAAGGGAAAAGCGGAGAAGAGATCGTAGATGAGATGAACATGGGGGACACGGGAGATAGAGGAATATGAATGGAAGTGTAGAAACAGAAGAAACAAAAACCTTCCCCTCTACCTTTACCTGCTGCAAGCACAGTAGACCTTGCGTATCCGTTGGACTTCCCTGTGACGCAAGATAAACGGCATCAACGATCCCCGAAACGCACGCTCAACAAAAAACAGCCAGTTGAACGGAGGTTTGAATTACTATCCGAATGTTAAGTCCAGATAGTACACAGACACTCGTTTCATAAAACATAAACCCCACCCTAGTATAATTTTGTATGTAACGAGGGTCTGAGAAAAAGCATGGTCAAAGAGAGAGAAATACGTTTTAGAGAGGTTTCATTTGAGAAAACACAGACAATTGTTGAAGACATGAAAATGGGAACACTAAAGGGGACACGACCTGGGATCTCAAACATCTTCACAGTTGCGGGCGATAAGATAAACCCCATTTCGTGGCATTGGTTACGGGTAAAACACAGAATTTACATAAAGCAATTTTTGCGGAAACCAATAGGGTTTATATGCATGGTCCGACTCGCACCGCTTTACCTGGGAAGGCTTAGATCCTCTATGCGGGCAGTACTCCTGTGCGGTCGGTTTCAGCTCTGCGTGGAAGCATCATGCAGCCCATTTATTTCTTAAAGCCCCAATGGGCGGGGGCAGAAATTCATTTGAGAAACTCAGATAAAAACGCAGATAGCCGTTAACCCATATATACCGAACAGCCTTGTTCTGGGACGTTGGCAAACAGTGCAGACCCAGATCAGACGCCGCTTTTGCGGCGTCTGGTCTGGGTCTACACTGTTTGCTTAAAGAACATTCATTTTTGTAAAAGTTGCCACACACAAAAACAAGCCTAACACCCGTATATATATCAAGAAATAAGGATGATCACCGAATACTATTTCATCACTTGCCATGTTTAGAATGAGTATTTTCATGCTGAAACATCACAAAAACACGTCTATATAACTTTGACCCCCTTGAACCCCACTTTTATATAGTAAAACTAGGGTTTACATCACAATTGTTCATCTTTTCGTTTGTAAAGTTTGAAATGTATTTGTATAGGCGCGTGTTCGTAATGAAGTTTGAATTTCCAAAATGAGAGTGAAGTCCCTGTAAAGAACTATGTGTAAGCCCAGTCATCCATAGAGTTACAACTAATTTCAGTCTTCACTGAATACTTACCTTGTCCCACCACGACATAGAGGACAGGCGCATAAGACCTTTTCTTTGAGTGAAATTAATATGGTTCATGTCATGTAAAACGTCTTCTCTCATGTCGATATAGCTTCCGTTACAACCATTAGGCTCCAGACTATCAATAGAAATAATACGAGTTTTGCCATTATAAACAATGTCGGTATAAAGAGGGATGACTGTAATACAAATTCTTTTAGCGCCAAGTGCGAGAGAAAGGCTGAAAATAGCCTATCATGTTGGTTTATTTTATAGTTCTTTGGGACCATTGATTCCATTGCGGAAGTTTGAAAATGTTTGAGGACCAATGTTGAGGCCTAATTTGCCGAAACTAGCTAGTCTGGTCAGAAAAATCTTGTAAACCCCATAGGTTTTAGTTCTGCCTTGTCGTCCTTGCTTCTTAAGGATTAAGGCTTTCCATTACGAAAATGCGCCTGTTCAATTACATTGTAAAGTTTACCGCCGAAAAAGCGAAACTTTTAAGATGAAAAAATGTGATATTTTTCTTATTTTTAATCAAAATATAGATTGTAGGTGCAAGTTAAAGCCGCCTCATCGATGCGGTTCTAACGAATACCCACAATCTATATTTTAGGGCAGAAATAAGAAAAAATAAGGTTTACCCGACAAAGCCTAGTTTTACTATATAAAATGGGATTCAAGGGGGTGGGGGAGGGGGTCAGAATTAAATAGCTCTGATGCTCTAAAACATATTTAACACTCAAAGCAACAAGCAACATTAGCAGCAGATGAAACTAGGAATTTTCTCTGTTACATTCGACACTGGTAGTCCGATTGTTAATTATTTTGAAAATTCAAACATTGTATACAAAGAAAGATACAATTTTATTATTGATTAATACTGTTAATGAGTGTAATTTTTATCTCCATTATCTAACGAAGCAATTTCTCAAACATAGCAGAACGTATTTAAACAATTGCCCTAGCGATGTCGTTTTCAGAATAGTTTTATTTATTTGTTAAAACAGAAGGGTATTTTTACGGAAGCGTATACGTCTCACTTGAACACGACTTATATGTCGACATCCTAAGAAATATGTCATGATCTAATGAGACGTATACGCTTCCGTAGAAGATAAATGTATCAGTCTCCTTAAAACAAAGGCAAATTGGGTTTGGGTAAGAAATGAGAAAGATACAATATAACAACAAAGATCATGATTTACATGGTTTTCACAGTGAGTACTTACATCCCAATACAAAAGGCAAAGAATACGTCACATGTGTCAGTAGACTGGCCACAGTCACTGTCCGCTGTTCCAGTGTCACAACATTTTCTGTCTCCAGTGTAGTTCATACCATGATATGATGTACCAGACGGATTGTTATACTGTAACACTGTCACTTCCAGGTCGACAGAAGCCAAGGAAACCTAAACAAATAAGATGAGCAACTCCCAAAAAAGAATATCTTGGCCCAGTTGTTCAAAGCATCGCTAGCTTAATGAGCTCATTAGTGGTCAAATTGTTAACTGTTCTAGCAAGTACAAGATCGAAAATTTTGGTATTTTTGCTGAAAAAATTTGAGCAGCTTTTGCATCTGTAAAACCTGCTCACATTTTTTCAGCAAAAATATTAGCATATTTGCCACATTTAATGATCAAAGTTATAACGATACGTTGACTAACGACATCGTTAGTTTTGAACAACTGGCCCCTTATCTCCTTTCCACTACCCTAGCCTTTTAATGCATAATTGCTGCCCAATACTTTTGACAAGTGCGTTTCCGAATACGGTATTCCACAACTGTGTCAGTCCTCAAAAAGTGACTAGATGAAGACCGGAAGCTTTCAAACCTAGCCAAAAAGACGGAAAAAATAACCTCTGGAATTGTCATGTTGAGTCGGGCATTTGATACCAAACAGGTGCGACCACAATGAAGACACGTTGAAAATGGGAGAAAGAGAGTGAGAAAAGTACATGAAGGAAGAGAACGAGAGAAGGGGAGAATATGTAAAGAAACTAGACAGAGAAAACGCAAAAAAGAAGAAGTCAGTATGAAGGGACCCCTGTGCTACAACCTATGACGTCATCAGAAAGATTGTTTTCACATCGCGAATAGGACAGTCTTGGTAGGAGTGAGACAAAGCTAATTGGTCCAAGGGTGAAATGTTCTTCCCTCATGATCTCATACATGTCTTGCAGTCCGAAAAGGATAGTCACGTGTTTTGCGTGACCCAGGATGCTCAAAGCTAAAGACGTTGTTAGTTAACGTTAGGTTAAAACATTCACTAGGGCAAAAACACTGGTATTCAGTTTGCTGTAAACATGCGTGTCGGTTGCACTGCAAAAGAGATTCACGTTTTTAGAATCATTACGGTAATACAACCGTGTGACAAATAGCATTCTTTCATATCTCTAAAACGGTTATTTTGGTTATGGGTGCTCGTTAGAACCGCCTCAATGAGGCGGTTCTAACGAGTACTCACGACCTATGACTTGGAACAGAAAGAAAACACAATAATATATACCCCTGTAAACCACAGCTTTCTCTGTACAATGTGGGGTTTAATGGGGGTGTTTAACCCTTTTTGTACCGGAAACCCCAAAACGGGTAGTTGGCAAACAGTGCCGTCCCAGATCAGACGCCGCAGAACGCGGCGTCTGATCAGGGCCTACACGGTTTGCAAAATAGTCATCCATTTTCCAAATCAATTTTGAAGAAAACACAACCTGTCACCCCTTTTTGAAATGGACTCCTGCTATTTATGAGGAGGAAGATTCGGTTTGGTACAACAAGGGTACACGTACTTGTTTAGGTGAAGGTACTTGGCAGTTAATATACTGATTAAGCTAACCATGCTTTTAACAACAAGGCCCTGGTGGTCTATACACATATCATAATCGTTTGTTATGTGACGTCTGATTGGATGAATTCAGACATTTAAATGCGATGGTACAGGTATATTCCGCGTGCTGTCAGAAGCCCGAAGTCATTACGTGACGTCGGTTTTCAATGGCTAGTATTTGGTTTTAAATGTGCGCATCTCACAGTACTCTAGTACAATTTTAACATAATAAACGGATCTGGTTTTGAATCAGTTGAGGCGGTAAATCGTCCTTAGAAGTCACGCGTCGACGTAAAACGAAACTTTCGATCATAAAACCAACGCATCGCCGTAAAACAAAAAATTTCCGACCGACGATTTGGCCCTCTTATGCCACGGTCACAAATCACTATTCGAGCCCCGCCCGACTAGTTGGCGACTGATTTGGAGTGAAATCGGGCTGAAGTCCGACCGGCGTCCCGCCGGATGTTAAGGCGTCGGTGGTGGTCCAGTAAAATTTTAATTCGCACTTAAAATTCTCACCGAATTCTCACCGACTTCTAGGTCGAATAAAAGTCAAGCAGAGCTCGTACCGACGTCAGGACGATGCCGATGGCATCGGCTGGCATCCGGTGGTCGTAGAGCGGGCCCCGACAAATCAGATAATCGGACAGTAATCGGCCAACGCTCCGCCGACGCCCATCAGTGCCCGACAGGTAATCAAGCGGAATCCGCTCGACGAATCCTGCTTCGGCTGTCGTCCCTTGATCGCCGACCGGTTTCCTGCCGGCGTCCCACTGATTGACGCTCGACTATATAAGGGCCCGATCTCTGATACATGCCAGTCTCTAGCCGCAAACCAGTGGAAATAAGAGGCATCTTGTGTCGCTTTTCTTCGAAGAAAGTTTTCTTCGACGTCAACAAATTGAAGGATGTTCATCCACCAACCGAGCTGACCAATTTGTTGTACAGGCAGGAAAAGATGCAGTTTATATATCTCTGATCTTGAACTGGACCATTCCCGGCGGGTGCATGTAAACCCGTTTCTGGCACAAAATGGGTTAATATTTATTCATTTCATCGGCATTTTCAAATAGTATGATTTGTAACTGATTAATTAGTAAATACATGGTTAGTGTCTTTAATAATAAAATATAATCGGTGAGCCTCAGACAATTTTATAGGGGCGAGCTTCATTTCGCAATATTTAAGCAAATTTATGCAAATAAGACAGCAGACAGCGCGGTAATTTAACGACATCCAGTTCCATGGCGCGCACACGTTGTATAACGTGACGACAAATAGTGCTAAGTTTCTGACGTCACCGCGCCACGCAGACGTTGGAAACAACATGGACGCTCGAATAAATGTTTCTCAGCGCTTTTGATTCTGTATGAAAATCTGCAAATAAATAGTTTATTTTAGCTTTAGAAATTATTTTCGAGGTTGAGACGCAACCGCAGTAGCAGTGCGCAATTATTCCAACGGACCATTCAAACCAGGAAAGCCAGAGAAGGTAGGAAATTAGCTTACATTTCTGAAAAATTGTTTAAATAAATATTGCAAAGTTTATAACCTGCTATTTGGTTGTTTTTTCGTGTATAAAAGGTTGCATGTTAGTGTTTACATTTGCAAATTAGTCACCTGAAAAGTAGATCCGGTCTATAAACGGTCACTAGACATATTATAGGTCAGTAGAAGGTATTATAGGTCACTATTGATAATAGCGTGCAGTTATTCGACCCCCTTTATTAGGTTACTAGAATGCCTGGTTGCGGTATAAATACTTGTTTTTATCATATGACGTCGCGTCTAAGAATGTAATAACGCCGTGTAATAAATTCGGTAATCCACTCGTGGATTCAATAGGCAAATTTGTTAGATACGCCTCGTAACGTTACATGTACGACGTCCTTATCTGATGGCGGAATTTTGACATTTTTTATTAAAAATCGTGAATAAAATGCGTTTCAAATGTAATATGATAAATAGAATCTTGCATTCGTGCTGAGAAGCCTCGCATTTATCCCTTTTCCTCAACCCGTTTGATAAATTCAATAACACATGAATACAAAACTGCAAAACCAGCCTGAACTGAATTACACTTAAACCAGCTATCTTAACATCACTACACTCACAAAAAATGTGGCCCCCGCCCATCGGGGCTTGAAGAACTTAAAATGGGCTGCATGATGCTTCAACGCAGAGCTGAATCCGAATCCGACCGCACACGAGTACTGGTAAACCGCTTAGAGGATCTAAGCATCCATGCTTATAAGCCCTATTGGTTTCATTGGGCGACAGGGCTTGAGATATCATTTCATCTCAATGTCGGGTAAAAGTCCCACAAAATTGGAAGCAACGTTTCCAAAATGACCTTATAGTGTTAACGGGGACGTTAATCATCAAATAAAACAAACAAACACTCACAAAAATCAGAGTATCCATTAAATCCAAGTATTTTATGACGTGTTCTGATGAACTTAATATAAAAGAAAATCCCATTGTACGATGGGCCATGTTTTGTGAGCATTACGAAATCACGCCTATACAAATACATTGTAACCTTTATCGCCGAAAAAATGAAAATTTTCAGATGAAAAATTGTGATATTTTTCTAATTTCTGCTCAAAATATCGACTGTGGTACTCGTTAGAACCGCCTCATCGAGGCGGTTCTAACGAGTACCCACAGTCTATATTTTTGAGCAGAAATAAGAAAGATAATGTTAACCCCTGCAAACCCCAGTTTTACTATATAAAAGTGGGGTTCCAGGGGGTCAAAATTATATAGGCGTGTTTTCGTGATGGAATATATTCAGCTGATATTATAAATTCGATTATAAGTAGTCTTGCTATACCCGAACTCCACTTGTAGAAGGTATAAGCAGCGTAATTTGTCGAAAACCGTTGTTCTAGAATCAAAATATTAAAAATACAGAATACCTGTATGCATAATAAAAGTGACAGAATCTGAACATTTGCCATCTTGCTATTCTTTCTTTAATCCTGTTTGAAAAATATATTGCAAATGTTATTGTCATTTAAATTTACATAATTGATAATCAGCGTTGTATATTTATGCTGACTTAAAAGAGGTACACTGCAAAATGAAATTGCAACATCCGGACGACAGTATATGAAAATGGCTTCATTCACAACAAGCAAGGGAACTGCATAGAATATTTTGTCTCCATTGCCGAAAAGGGGTCTTCTCATAAAGAAAAGAATTGCTCCAAGGTCAGAATTTGCTCCAAGGTCTACTCATAAATAAAAGTATTTGCTCCTAAGGTCTACTCATAAATAAAAGTATTTGATCCTAAGGTCTACTCATAAAAAAAAAGAATTTGTTCCAATGTCTACTCATAAATAAAAGTATTTGCTCCAATGTCTACTCATAAAGAAAAGAATTTGCTCCAATGTCTACTCATAAAAAAAGAATTTGCTCCAATGTCTACTCATAAAGAAAAGAATTTGCTCCAATGTCTACTCATAAATAAAAGTATTTGCTCCAATGTCTACTCATAAAGAAAAGAATTTCCTCCAAGGTCTACTCAAAACGAAAAGTAGTTGCTCCTAAGTTCTACTCATAAAGAAAAGAATTTGCTCCAAGGTCTACTCATAAATAAAAGTATTTGCTCCAAGGTCTACTCATAAAGAAAAGTATTTGCTCCAATTTCTACTCATAAAGAAAAGAATTTGCTCCAATGTCTACTCATAAAGAAAAGAATTTGCTCCAATGTCTACTCATAAATAAAAGTATTTACTCCAATGTCTACTCATAAATAAAAGTATGTGCTCCAATGTCTACTCATAAAGAAAAGAATTTACTCCAATGTCTACTCATAAAGAAAAATATTTGCCCCTAAGTTCTATTCATAAAGAAAAGAATTTGCTCCAAGGTCTACTCATAAAGAAAAGTATTTGCTCCAAGGTCTACTCATAAATAAAAGTATTTGCTCCAATGTCTACTCATAAAGAAAAGAATTTGCTCCAATGTCTACTCATAAATAAAAGTATTTGCTCCAATGTCTACTCATAAAGAAAAGAATTTGCTCCAATGCCTACTCATAAGTAAAAGTATTTGCTCCAAGGTCAACTGATAAGAAAAGTATTTGCTCCAATGTCTTCTCATTAAGAAGAGAATTTGCTCCAATGTCCACTCATAAAGAAAAGAATTTGCCCCAAGGTCTACTCATAAAGAAAAGTATTTGCTCCTAAGGTCTACTCATAAAGAAAAGAATTTGCTCCAAGGTCTAATCTTAAAGAAAAAGAAATTGCTCCAAGGTCTACTCATAAAGAAAAGAATTCGCTCCAAGGTCTACTCATAAAGAAAAAAAATTGCTCCAAGGTCTACTCATAAAGAAAATAAATTGCTTATAATGTCCAGTCTTAAAGGAACGAATTTGCTCGTACGGCCTACTAAATTAAAAACAGTTTGCTCCCAGGTTCTACTCTAAAGGAAAGAATTTGTTCTTAAGGTCCACTAATAAAGAAACAAAATTGCTCCTAAGAAAAGAGTGAGCCCCTAAGGTCTTTTCTTAAAGGAAATAATTGATCTACTCTTATAGGAAAGAATTTGCTCCTAAGGTCTTCTCATAAAGAAAAGTAGTGGCTCCAAATATATTCTCTTAAAAAAAAAAAGAATTTGCCCCCAGGGTCAAATCTTAAAGGAAAGAATTTGCTCTTAAGATCTTCTCATAAATAAAGAATTTGGTCCTAAGGTCCACTCATGAAGAAAAGAATTTGTTCCTAAGGTATTCACTTAAAGGAAATATTTTGCTTCTAAGGTACTTAACAAGAAAATAATTTGCTCCTAAGCTTTTCTCTTATAGGAAAGAATTTGCTGCACAGGACTACTCATAAAAAAAAACGAATTTGTTCTTAAGGTCTACTCCTAAAGTAAAGCATTTGCTCCTAAAATATATTCTTAAAGGAACTAATTACTCCTAAAGTCTACTTATAAAGGAAATAATTTGCTCTAAAGTCTACTCTTAAAGTAAATTATTTGCTCCTAAGGTCTGCCCTTAAAGAAAAGAATTTGCTCCTACGTCTACTCTTAAAGAAAAGAATTTGCTCCTAAGGTTTACTCTTAAAGTAAAGACTTTGCTCCTACAGTCTACTCCGAAAGGATTAAAATGCTCCTAAGGTCTACTCTTAAAGTAAAGAATTCGCTCCTAAGGTCTACTTTTAAACTGCTAAGGTCTACTCTTAAAGTAAATAATTTGTTCCTAATGTCTACTCTTAAAGAAAAGAATTATTCCTAGGGTCTTCTCATAAAGGAAAAAAATCTCCTAGGGTCTACTGTTTAAGGAAATAATTTGCTCCTAAGGAAAAAATACTCCTAAGGTCTACTGTTAAAGGAATGAATTTGCTCCTAAGGTCTAATCTTTTAAAAAAAATGCCCCTAAGGTCTACTTTTAAAGTAAAGAATTTGCTCCTTAGGTTTACACTTAAAGAAAAGATTTTGCTCTTAAGGTCAACTCCTAAAGTAAAGAATTTGCTCGTAAGGTCTACTTTTAAACAAAAGAATTTTCTCCTAAGGTCTACTCTTAAAGAAAAGAATTTGCTACTAAGGTGTACTCTTATTAGAAGGATTTGCTCCTAAGGCCTGCTTATAAAGGAAAGAATTTGCTCCTAACGTTTAATCTTAAAGAAAAGAATTTACTCCTTTGGTCTACTCTCAAAGTAGAGGATTTCTTAAGGGCTTCTCTCATTGAAAAAAGAATTTGCTCCTAAGGTCCACTCTTAAAGAAAAATATTACTCCTATGGCCTACCCATAAAGGAAAGAATTTGCTCCAAAGAAGCAAATTCTCACCTTTAACAGTAGACTATATTCAAAGAGCATAAGCGGAAGAATGTTCTGAAAGTCACATTCATGTCAGAATCAAAGCACTGAGAGTTCTGGTGAGTCGATTGTTTCTGAGTGTAGATTAGGAAAATGGGCCTGATCTGGGACTTCGACTGTTTCGTTGTACCCTTAAGTTCCTGTACTGTAACCAAACCGTGTAGATCCTGATAAGACGCTGCGTTTTCGGCGTCTGACCCTTTAATTCCTGTACCGTAAGCAAACAGTGTAGACCCTGATCAGACGCTGCGTTCTGCGGCGTCGGGCCCTTAAATTCCTGTATTGTAAGCAAACAGTGTAGACTATGATCAGACGCCGCGTTCTGCGGCGTCTGATCTGGGTCTACACTGTTTGCCGCGCCCAACCCATGATTCCATCCCACATTCAACAGATAACCCTTTTACGCAAACGCACCGATCTCAATGAGATAAAATTCTAAAAATAGACTCCAGCACTAATATAGGTTTTGTCCTTATAACTTTGGGTCGATTGATAAGTAATCGACCCAAAAATAATTCTCCTTACCGGAAATATTATGTCGATAATTGTGATGTGATCATGCTGTCAGTTAAGACTGGACGCGTTATCAGGTATGGAAAGTTGCACTTAAGATTTTTTTTCCTTATTTATGTAATACAATGTATGGTGAATCGTCGCACACATCACGAAAACACGCCTATATAAATTTTACCCCCTTGAACCCCACTTTTATATAGTAAAACTGGGTTTCCGGGGTATACCTTTTTATTTCTTATTTCTGCTCTGAAATATAGATTGTGAGATGAGGCGGTTGTAAATAGTGCCCACAATCTATATTTTGAGCAGAAATAAGAAAAATATCACAATTTATCATCTTAAAATTTTCATTTTTTCGGCGATAAAGGTGACAATGTATTTGTATTTGTATAGGCGTGTTTGCGTAATGAAGTGACTCATTCAAACACAGCATCGAATCCTCCATACATGTAGCTCTATAACTTAGGCAGATTTTTGTATATTGCCTTGAAAATTTAGTTAGAATCTATATAGTCGATCCTTATGCGTAAAATAAACATATATTTATCTTACAGAAGAGTGAAAATAAACACGAAACTTAACATGTATTCATTAATTATCCCCCGCCCCTGCCTATCGGGGCTTGAAGAAATAGATGGGCTGCATGATGCTCCCACGCAGAGCTGAAACTGACCGAACACAAGGACTGGTAAACAGCTTGGAGGATCTAAGCCTGCCCAGGCAAAGTGGTGTGAGTCGGACCGCCCATGCTTATAAACCTTATTGGTTTCATTGGGCGACAGGGCTTGAGATGTTATTGCATCTCAATGTCGGGTAAAAGTCCCACAGATTTGGAAGCAGCGTCTCTAAAATGACCTATACAGTGTTGACCGGGACGTTAAACCTCAAATCAAACAAACAAATAAATTATCCTCATTGGTATGACGGGGACACAAGAATACATAAATAGAAACGGATCTGGTTCAATGATTACCGATACCTCTGGTTCGACTGAACGATAACAAGTCCGTGTAATGGACACCCTTTCCAACCCCAATTGAATTAGAGAAAATTGGGGTTTACAGGGCATACTTTCTTTTTCTTATTTCTGCTCCAAGACATAGGTTGTTGATACTCGTTAGAATTGAGGCGGCTCTAACGAGTACCAACAACCTATTTTAGTATAAATAAGAATGTCACATTTTTTCCTGGAAAATTGATCGTTTTTGAGATGTAAAAGAATGCCCATGCCGCACGGATGTGTTATCGTAATGGAGCCATTGAAGTTATGGACAAATGAGCCTCGTAGACAACAGACAAAACGAACAGACAAAACGTTCGGACAAGTTGCGTAGGCCATTCACTGTTCGCCCGTACATACTACGCGTCCAGACAGAGCCAGTGATAAACTCTACACAAAACAAGTTTTAAAAAGTCCACTATTAAGACCAGCTAAAATAAAGACTTTTTTTAAACACATGTATATTGCAAAAAAAATAATTGTGTTTTTCTTTCCTTGTGTTTTCTACACCTTATAATTTGAACAATCTTGGTAGAGGTCCACTTGATGAAGCTCCATACCAAATTTCAAAGACATGGGCCTTGCAGTTTCAGAGTAGAAGATATTTGACACTATTTTAGGTTAGTTTTGAGCCGGTCAGTTTACTTATCCTTACTTTTCATGGACAGGCTTGTACGTAAGCAGTTAACCGGTACAGTGCACATTCTTTCGCCAGAAACTGACAACTGCCCTTCTTGAATCAGCGGAAGGGAGAGAATGACAGTAGAAAAGATTTCATGATCAATCTCCACGAAAGATTGTATCGAACCCGCGTCATTCTGATCACCATTCACACGCGAGGAATTTAACTGTATTTGGTCGAGAGGGTATGTCTTACGAGACTCGTATATGGCACAGACGGAGCAAGTGATTTGGTCTATAGAGAACCAGTATTGTGAGACATAGACATAGAAGACAGAGCTTGTGATATATTCACAAAGTCAGTATGTTATACCTATATAATATATTCAGTGATATGGTTTATACAATGGCATTGGTATAGTGCACATTAAGCCTCTTGCCAACACACACATACTTATATGACATGCACAGAGCAGAGAGGCGTTTTGGGTGTACTGGGCATGGACATGGTTAAACATTTCTTTATGTCATGGGCTATTCAAAAACCGATGCTATTAAGTTCACCCTGATGAAATCCAGTCAAAGGTAGAGCGAATCTCGTGCGAGTGTTTATTTTATATAACCTTTATGAAATGACCCTCCGGCGACATTCATTAATTTGATGTAAAATGACTAATTGTGAGACGTTAAAATTGTAATACAACCATTTTATCATCTTGTTCGCACAGAATTCTGGCTTCCACGAAAACCATCTCGTTGTCACGTACGGCGTCATATCGTTTAGATACTAAGAAATACTTTTAACAACACGTTCTTAATAAGCCCGTATTATTTGGGGGTGGGGGGGACATTTAGGAAGATGTTTCTTATTTTATCATGTATCTTCATCCCACCGAGGCCAATCTAATCGGAACACACACTATACAACTATTGTTAAGATTTAAGCAAATATTCAACACTTCACCTTTATGTCTCCTAACCTAGCGCTATGATAACCATCTGTGGTTCGAAAAAATCAAAGCACTGACAGTGCTGGTGAGTCTTTGACCGTCAACACTGAATAGGTCATTCTGGAAATGTTGCTTCCAATTTTGTGGGACTTTTACCCGACATTGAGATGAAATGACATGGGTTTATAAGCATTGACGGACCGACTCGCACCGCTTTTCCCGGGCAGACTTAGACCCTCTAAGCGGTTTACCAGTACGGTCGGTTTCAGCTCTGCGTAGAAGCATCATACAGCCCATCTATTTGTTCAAGTCCCGATGGGCGGGGCGCGACTGAGTTTAGGCTGGGAAAATAATCCTGAACTAGTTCTTCTAAGCCTTAACTTCCAGTATTTTAAGCAAACTGTGTAGGTCCTGATCAGACGCCTATGTATGCGGCGTCTCATCTGTGTCTTCAACGTTTGCCTTTGACCCATTACACGAGCCCAGTCCAGATTTAACTTATTACAGCGCTCTTACGTCGCAAGGAGAAGACAAACGTCGCTGTAATTACATGGATTTTGTAAAAAGTCGCGTAGACAACTAGGTCGAATGATTTACAACTGAACCAAAACTTTCTAGAATGTTCGAAGTTTCAAAGGTGTTTGCGCCTTTAAAGTTCAAGTAAGTACAGTAAAAATCCTATATTAAGACCACCTTTTCGACAGTTCAAAAATGGTCCTTAGGACCACTGTTGAACAGTCACTAAGGTGGTATCTTATCAGAGGACACTGTATGCAGAAAAATACAAATAAAGAATAACCGCAACCCACAAAATCAGCTTTTAAAAGCAGAATTAGTCTTAATTTTAGGTGGTCTTAAATAGCTGAATTTCACTGTATACTCTGCTATGACCGTAAATACGACATTGAAGAGAGAGAAAGTACTTAAATTGATAAAGCTACTGTCATCACAATAGGTGATATTCTATTGTTTCACTTATTGTTATGTCTGATTAGCAGTTACCCAGGTTTAGTGACTGACCACATCTTTATCGTGTTATCTTCGACTATTCGTATGTGCCGTGTCAAGCAATAATGTGTCTATGAACACGTGCGCTCAACCACTACGAAAACACGCCTATGCAAATACATTGTAACATTTATCGCCGAAAAAAAATAGGATGAAAAAAAATGTGATAGTTTTCTTATTTCTGCGTAAATATAGATTGTGGGTTCTGACGAGTACCCACAATCTACATCTCGTTAGAACCGCCTCGTCGAGGCGGTTCTGACGAGTAACACAATCTATATTTTAATGCAGAAATAAGAAAAATAAGGTTTACCCCTGTAAACCCCAGTTTTACCACATACGAGTGGGGAATTATACAGGCGTATTTTCGTGACATTTGTCAGAACGTGTACAGTTATTCCGCTCGACATACTATTGTTTTGGCCTCGGTTTAGTGACGGCGTCGGCACAGGAAAGAAAGGATTAAGATACTTGCGCCGGCTGGTATATATAAGAGCATCTCCTTCACTGCCGAAAGGAACTGAATATTAATAACGGAAACACGGTAAAAATGCTATTGACAGACGTCTGGCAATAGCAGGAACTCGGTAAAAATGCTATTGACAGACGCCTGAGTTTTATGTACAGTGATGTAGGCTAATTCTGCGCAGTTAAGACTTTGAGCTTTAGTTTCATCCATTCCAGGGACCCAAAACCTATTTTGCAGCACTATGTTATAGAGTTGTCTTGGCTTGTTAAAAGACAGTAGCAACCATTAATTTCTCTGGTGCAGTTATGTTGTGGTCTGTCTTTATAATGACACACTCTCATGTTAAGATGCCATCAATTTTGTCTGCTAATTCCGCGCACCCGAACCATCACATCCAGTCAAGATACAATAATTTAGACAAGGAAAGTATATATAAATAACGCTGACCGTAGTCGAAATTCGAAAGTGGGTGATTTTTGTTCCATGTAATTCGCGTAACCCATGGGTTTCTGTTTGTCCTTTCTTTTCTTACAGAAACCCAATACATGTACATGTATATTGGATTCCGTTTAACATTTTTTCTCATATCGTATTACTCTATCTGTGTCTTTTTCCCCCTACGACCCAAAGTTACATTTTGTTTTGTGTGTTTGTTTTTATTGGACTTTAACGGCCCAGTAAAGACTATTTTAGGTCGTTTTTGAGCTGGTCAGATTATCGATCAGGCGCGGTTAACCAGTGCAGTGCACATTCTTTCGCAAGAAACTGACAACTGCCCTGCTTGAATCAGCGGAAGGGGGAGAATGACCTTAGAAAAGATTCCATGATCAATCTCCACGAAAGAATGTTGACGACACCGGCAGATGTCGAACCCGAGTCCTCCTGATCACCAGTCAGACGCGCATCCGACAGAGATACCGAGGCCGGCAAATTACAATTTGAAGTCATTCAGAAGTTAGTAATGGTGAACAGCTTAGAAGGTCATAGTTTGTCCAGCAAAATTGTGATAAATACCGCCAGCCGTTTCTAAAATGACCAAAATGTGATGATGGGGGCGTAAAACATCATTGGAAACAAACTATAATCCCACATATCAACGCGACTGGCAATAGCACATTTCCCGACTTTCTGCTATTGACAGACGTCTGGCAATAGCACATTTCCCGACTTAATGCTATTGACAAACGTCTGGCAATAGACTCTTCCTATTAATAATATAATAATGATAATAATCACAACAACAATAGTAGTAATGGATTCGCAGTAGGGAATTCTTAATATATTTTTTGGACATCTGCGCACAGAAAAAGCTAAGTAGAATAAAGCCTTCTCTGTTTTTTTTTTGTTTTTTTTTTGTTGTTGTTTGTTTTGTTGTTTTTGTGTGTGTGTGTGTGTGTGTGTGTGTGTGTGTGTGTGTGTGTGTGTGTGTGTTAAGGATTAACGTCCCCGTGAACACTAAATCATTTTTGGAGACGTTAGTTCCAATTTTATAGGACTTTTACCCGACATTGAAGTCAAATGGCATTTCAAGCCCTACCCCCTAAACAAACCAATAGAAAAATCTGTTCTAGTCCGGGGTAGTTCTAACCCTTAATATGCCAACCAGAACAATTGTCGTCTGTTTAGTTATCTGTCGGTTACTTTAAAACAGTGAGGACCAAGATCAGTCTGCTTGTCTAGGAGCAGTCTGAATTGGGTTCACACCTTTTCAGTTTTCTCGGCATTTTAAGGGTTATTAATCTTGCTCAGTCTCTGAGGTCATAAATTTGCTTCATTCTTCATGACACTATACACGAATGTTTGTCCTGATGAAATATTGGTAATGTTTGAATGTAGGACATATCGGATCAAAACCTAGAACGCTAGATCAAATTGCTTTAAAACCTTGTTCAACCCCAACCCCACCCCAGACGCCACAGTTTTGCTTCAATCTTCTTGGACCTTTTACAGAATGTTTGTCTTGATGATATCTTGATCAATTTGAATGTGGATCATGTCAAATCAAAAACTAGGTCACTAGGTCCGATTGCTTTAAAACCTTGTTCACTCTCTAGAGACCACAGTTTTGTTTCCGTCTTCATGATACTCTAACAAGGTTGTTTGTCTTAATGATATCTTGGTCATGTTGGAATATGGGTCATGTCAGATCAAACACTGTGTCACTAGGTCAAATTACATTAATACCTTGTTAACCCTCTAAAGGTCACAGTTTTGCATCCATCGTCATGATACTATTCCAGAATATTCATCACGAAAACAGGCCTATATAATTTTGACCCCCTTGAACCCCAGTTTTACATTGCTAAACTGGGGTTCACAAGTGTAAATCGAGGCGGTTCTAACGAGTACCCACAATCTATATTTTGTGCAGAAATAAGAAAAATATCTTTTTTTATCTTATTTTTTTTGTTTTTTGGCTGTAAAGTTTACAATGCATTTGTATAGGCGTGTTTTCGTAATGTGTCTTGAAAGTATCTTAGTCAAGTTTGAATATATGTCAAGTCAGATCAAAAGCTAGAACACTAGGTCAAATCGTTTTTATACCTTGTTTATCCATTGCTACTTTGCCAGAATGTTTGGCCTGAGAAAATCATTTTTATAAAGGACCGAAATATCGGTTCTAAAACTGATTTCAATATGTGTAGAGAAGAAATCGCTGCTCCTTGAATGACTTTGGTCATCGATGGTTTAAACGACAATATGTTAAGCATAACTCCCTTTAAGAATGGAAACATTCTAAAACTAGTGAGCAAATGCATTTCTTTCTACTCTCAAAATATTAACTTATTACCTCCTAAACCTAAGACATCTTTACGTCAACTTTAACTGGGTATTCAAGAATGTCATAAGAAGGTCATTCTGGCTCCAGTAGACAAGGCAGCTAACAATTTCGTCGTTGTTTTGCGGCTCCACTTTGTTAACACTCTTCAGTAAGAGTTTGGTGGTACTAAGGCCTATGAACTGCAGCATTTGGCTGTAGAGAGGGCTGTAGCTGATGACCTCATTTGTCATTCAGCCATTGATTTTGCTTTGTATGTTACAGAGGGCCAAGACAAGCTTCTGGCGTTATATTAGTTTCCTAAACTTCATAAATACAAAGCACGGTTTATTGCATATTCAAGCTCTTGTACCACCACTGAACTTTCCAAATTATTAACTTCACGTCTTACTTCTATCAAAAGCATGTGATTAAATATTGTGACAGCCATTGAAAGATCGGGGAGAAATCTGTTTTGGTCTATAACAAAAATCTAATGAGATTTTAAATAAATTGAAATCCAGACGTTTTCATGCTTCAAGTCTGTCTACTTATGAGTTTTCACCCTATACCCTACACTTCCTCATAATCTTATAAAAGAAAAACATAATGATTTAATTGAATGGACATTTCATAGAGAAGATTGTCTCTGTCTTGCATGTAATGTAAGGAATGTTTTTTTTTTTTTCACTTCTGAAGAGCATAAAATTATATTTTATGATCATGACCGAAAGTTTGTAAAACTCTCTCACCTTTCTACTTGACAATATTTACATACGATTTGGGACTTAGTTATTTAGACAAATTGTGGGTATTCCGATAGGCACGAATGGCGCAACCCTTGTGGCTGATCCGTTTTTGTTTTGTTATGAAAGAGATGTCCCTTTCCGTTGAAAACCAATCTAAAATTATCGAAGCCTTCACCTCGACATCTAGATATTTGGATGATTTATTAAATAATGACAATACCTATTTCGATGGTTTGATCAGTCAAATTTACCCCCGCCCCCGCCCCCAGAATTTTAGTTAAATAAAGCCTTCATGCGGACTGAAAAATTATTTGTATAAATCGCGAAGGATTGCCGCCGCGTAAAATCGATTTAAGCCCCACCCACCAGCCCACAACCCCAAGTGAAACACTTTTCACTGACTGTTCCAGGAGGTTCTTCAGTCGCGGTTGTTTTTTGTTATAGTTCGTCTTTAAATGTTTGTATCGCTGATATATTTTTGTTTTGGATGGCCAATTGGCCATTTTGTTGAAAAGTAATTGTCCTTTTGGCTTCCCGCTATTGATGTTCCCATTAGGGTCTAGTTATTTCATGTTTGTGTTTTTCCCCTTTGGTGTCACTGATGGGAGCTGTAGGTTAATTTAATCGATTCCTGACCATTGCCTTCACTTCTATGATTTGATTAAGCTAATGCACGCGACATACAGAAATAAATGTATTTTAGTAACGTAAGTATACGCATGTCCGGGGCCTTCCACATTAGATATATTTAGCTTTTATAAGGCAGACCAGTTGGGTCACGGACACATTCCATTTAAATAGAAAATGGTATCGAGTTTTCAGAAATCGTCTTAAGAATTTGGAGTAAACATTTTTATAGACGTGTCTGTCTTGTCGGGAGACCGTGAGATCAATCCACGGTAAATAAGCTGGTCTTCTATGTGTGAAGTAGCATCTTCAGGGTATTCATTATCTACACAGGTTTATCTATGAAGAAAATTCAAAAGAACTCTATTTTTTGCACCATACAATGTAACTGGTCTGAATTTGGTATGGTGACTGTTACAGGTCTGGAGATTTGTTCAGCAATACTCCTGCACATTGCCTATGGCCTGGACCCCTGCCCTGCAGTTTATGACAACGCCTGCCTTTGCATTCAGTGTGGATCTATGGCCTTTACCCTGTCCCACAGTTTATGACAACACCTGCCTTTACAAACAGTGTGGAACACGATCGGATTGAAGCTGTCTAGTTGGTATCTACACTGTTTGCCATACGGTTCGTGCATTTGAATGAAAAACATTATTTCTGCTTATTTGACTGGTGGATGATCGGAGATGGGTGTGGCTAAAGTGGTTAATTCAGCGGGATTGGGGTTAAGGTAAGTAGGCCATAGACTTAGAGTCTAACTGTTGGTTTTCTTTTGCTCCAGCATTTCAGAGGTTTCTTGCTGTCGAGTCCTTCCCGTTGTTTCATCTCTGTGGTTGTTTGATTTTTGTGTACCGGAGATATTGGACTAATGAATTAGGAGGTCTTCATGTGGACTGAACAAATTATTTGTCTAAATCGCGACGGAAGTAATGACGAGGATTACGGCCTCGTAAAATCGATTTAAGTCCCCCAGTGGAATTCGTTTCACTGAACGTTCCAAGGCGGTTCTTCTGTGGTGTTTAATTTTTGTTATGATTTGTATTTGAGTATGTATATCGCTTGATATTTTTTGTTTTGGATAGCCAAATGGCCATCTTGTGGGAAAGTAACTGTCCTTTTGGCTTTCTGCTATTGAAGTTGCCATTAGGATCTAGTTATTTCTTGTTTGTGTTTCTTTCCCACTGGTGTCTCTGATGGCAGCTATGGGTTAATTTTATCGATACCTGATCATTGCCTTCACTTCATTTAGAAATCTATGTGTTTTTGCTCATGTTTTTAGTCCATATAATGCATTTGGTTGATATTTGGTATCATTGCAGATGTTAAAATATAAGACCAAAGTTTTATTTTGCTGTGGCCCTACCAGTGCCCGTGGTTTCGGGGTCATGGCCAGAATAAGAAAAGTATTGTTTTTGAAACTAATGTTTTAAAGACCATGTGGTATATTTGGTTCATGTTTGGTATGATGTTGGGTGTGGGGTCAGGGTGTTTGTTTAGCAACACTCCTGCGAATGCTCATGAACTCGAGGGCATGGTCATTGTTTCGGGGATTTTTCTACAAGATGCATGATAGATTAGGTGCATGTTTTACAATGACAGAAATAGGGCTAAAGTTGTTGTTGTTTCTTCTCAGCAATACACAGATGTAGGACTTTTTGTGTTAAAATCGAAAGGCATCCATCTTTGCGTCTGCAGTTACAACCTGATGTATACATTTCTTCTTACAATACCTTGATCATATGTATTTTATCCAGCACTACCCGCCCCATGTCTATGGCCTTAAAATCAAGGTTTCGAGCTTAATTTTATTTTTAAGAGCTCATATTTTCTAAACTATATGTATATGATGGAGTGGGTTTTATTTTATATGAGGGCAGTGCACCAGCTGCGCAAAACAGAATAAATGCCAAATATTTAGCAAAAACATTAATTGTCTTTAAATTGTATTTTAAATTACAATTTAGAGTACCATATTATGAGGAACTGGAAAATAACGTACTTTATTGCCGGTATCTTCTCCTTATATGTCATAAAAGTGAGTTAATGCGTTTTTGTTGTTTATTTATCCGGCTTTGTGGTGGTTGTTGCCTCAGACATTATCTGAAATACTTAACTGGTTTATTGCATACAAAGTAGGTGATGGATGAACAAATTACATTTTTCTCGCAATATTGCCATTGCTTAACATTAGCATCAAAAAGACGGGATTTATTTCACTTTGTTAAAAACACAAAGTACAACATAATATGTCTGCAGGATGTACATATGAATAATAAAATGGCAGAATTTTGTAAAAAAAAAAAATGAACGGGAGTGGAACAAGGGAAAGGTCTAAATAGGAAGAAAACAAACTTGACAAAGAAATATTTATTTTAGAGCACGAAATAAATGAAAATCTGACAAATATAACTCAGAAGAAACTTCAACTTTTGGAACAAATGAAAACAAATTGAAGGCAAAAGAGGCGTTATCCTTAGGTAAAAATGCAGATATCAAGATGTAGGGGAGAAACCAACAAAGTATTTTCATACCTAGAGGGCAGAATTTATACAAGTAAAACAATAAACATATTGATTGATGAAAAGGATAAAGAATATACTGAAAGTAACGATATTTTGAACATTCAAAAAGAATTTTATAAAACATATTATTCTAAAAATGAAGATATAAATGTAGATGACATAGAAGTAGGAGAAAACCAAGACAAAATGTCTGATACAGAAGCAAGAGATTTGGAAGGAGACATTGAATAAGAAGAATTATCACAAGCTCTTAAAAATATGAAAAATAAAAAGAGCCCAGGACAAGATGATTTTACTGGATTTTTTTTTTATATTTTTTTCTGGGTGGATATAGGGCATTTTGTTTTAAGTTCATTAAATTATGCTTATAGAAATAGATCTCTCTCTGTAACACGAAAACTTGGTATCGTAACATGTTTACCGAGCCAAATAGGAATAGGTACAATTTAAAACATTGGAGGCCAATATCACTGTTAAATGCTATCTACAAATGGGCCTCATCAGTTATAGCCTATAGACGTAAGAAAGTATTAGACAAAATAGTTCATGAAGATCAAAAAGGTTTTATTCCGGGGAGATTTCTGGGAGAGAATGTAAGGATAATATATGACATATTATATAAAACTGAAAATCAATAATTACCAGGACTTATTATATCTGTAGACTTTGAAAACGCATTTGACTCAGTATTGTGAGAATTTATTAATAAAACATTAGTCTCTTATAACTTTGGCCCATCTATACGGAAGTGAATAAATTTTATGCTGACGGCACTTAGATATTTTAGATAGTAGTAAAACTACACTCAACACAGCATGGTCAATACTAAATAAAGGGGGAGTTCCAGCCTATAGTAAATTTCCATAGGGTTCTGCCCACGCACAGATTTCCATGATATTGGGCATAATTAACGCCTGGTAAATGACTGTTCATTATTTAGCTATTTCACTTTCATATCTGTTTTCATTACAAATCTACAATGTTTTGTTCATTTCCACATCCGAAAATAGGGGTACCCTCAAACAAGTGCATATATACATAACAGCTTCTTATAATTTGGGGTTATTTTATTCTCAGGCATTGCAGTAGTTATTTGTGATTATTTTTGTATCACATTTGCTATTGTTCAGTTGAAATTCCACAGACCATGATCAATTTCATATGGAGCAGACCCCAGATTTCACAACCATAAAATCTTTTGGAGTATGTTCGACTTTTGATTTCACATTGTTGCAGTTCTTGTCACCCCATCATTTTAATATGAAAATTGCCCATATATGTTTAGAACATTTTATCAAACTTTCTTGAAAATCTGAGACCGGTAACATACTGCATTTGAACATTGAATAGTACTGGTCAGATTTTTATTTTTTTTTTTCAAACCATTTGTACATATGGTATAACATTTTCAATCGAGAAATTGCTCACCAATATATATAAACACATGAATATATGTATGTTAAACCTTGATTGTGTAGTATGAGCTCATTTAATCAGCATTTGTATCAGTTATGGAACCCTGGGGAACACCAAAACATAATTAATTCAGAGTGTTCATTAACAATTCAATCGGATTTTATTAAAAATATATATTTTATTTCTTAACAGGCGTTTTTGCATTTAATGTAATCCTCAAGCCTGCTGAAGCTTATTATGACAAAGATTGTTGAAATTGCAAGTAAAATGGATGGTTCTGTAAACCAGACAATTTCGCTTGACTCTCTGAACTGATGCAGTCTACTTAAAAAGTCTGAGAAGCCTGATTGTCATACCTAAATGGCCAAGAGTAATGATGTTTTAATATGGTTGAGCCAGGTATGTCATAATAACACAGACAATATTTTCTGATCTTTTGGCTTACTGTATACTCAGATTACTGTAGACAAAATGGAAACACAATTGTGTTGGTTCTTTTGTCACTCTAACAATGCCCCCCCCCCCCCCCCGCAACTAAAGCACAAACAAATGTTGCCTGCTGTGCAAATCAGTGTCAGAAAGTTATATTCTTAAATATGATCTATTTAAGAATTATATTCTTAAATATGATCCAGAAAACAACCAGCTATTTTTTGAGTAACATGAATTAGTATAATCGAGAAGACTTTGTTCAGCTTTTGAACGATTTCAGAGGAAGAAAAGAGCAAACGGTATATTTGCTATCAGTATTATAGAAAAAAATATTTAAAGCCAACTGCGGATTTTTGTTCAGAAAATATGCTAATAGTACAGCTAACAGCTGATTTACGCCATTTGCAAAAACTGATGAATACAGAGCTAGATGACAAGTACTGCATACAGATGACTAAAAATGCGAATGGTATTACAACATCTAAATATAATATCAGCTATCAAATGCATTAGTTACAGCAACTTGCCTTCCATCTATTTCATTTAGGGAAGTGTATACCAAATGCCAATTTTACAACTAGTTACAGTGTGACTAGCTCTGCATTTATTTTGAAGACTAAGACATTTTAGCTTACAGTTTTGCAGATGTTATAATGAACCTAGAAAAAAATGCAGAAAATGATTTTCATGATCTCACAAAACTTTTGGTGGGGGAGCCGAGCGTGAGTCTCTTTGACCAAGTGATGTAAGTAAAAATTACCAACACATGGGCCGATCAATGATTAGTTGGTTGGATGATTTGAGGTTTAACGTCCCCATCAACACTGTATAGGTCATTTTGGAGACGTTGCTTCAAATTTTGTGGGACTTTTACCCGACATTGTGATGAAACGACATCTCAAGCCCTGTCGCCCAACGAAACCAATAGGGTTTATAAACATGGACGGACCGACTTGCACCGCTTCGCCTGGGCAGGCTTAGATCCTCTAAGCGGTTTACCAGTGCTAGTGTGCAGTCGGTTTCAGCTCTGCGTGAGAGCATCATGCAGCCCATCTATTTCTTCAAGCCCTGATGGACGGGGGCCTAATTATAATCATTAGAACATATCGAGCATCAGTCTGTCCCTTCACAGTTGGCAATTTATTGGCTGTTTTTTATTTTAATGAAGTAAAAATGACAACAACAAAAATAATTAAAGAAACAATAGGAATATGAAAGTAATTTATTAAGCAGATTCAATATGTCATTGCATATTACTGACATCAAGTGTCTTTGTATTGCAGGGTTTAAAATATACAGAAAGACCAAATAAAACACCTTGTCTTATTCCTATTGTTCCATAATGTAATTGTTTGAGGATTATCATTTTTGCAATACTGTCAACACTAACATTCATCATGAACAGTGCATGAATGAATTTTATTTTTTCTCTTTAAAATGGATTGAACTCGTATACTTTGCTAATGTATGTTCTCATTTACTTTTTAAAAGTCAAACCAAAACTCCTTTCTGTAAACAGTGTCTTTTTTTTTTTGGGGGGGGGGATGCCGGGTAGTGTGTGGGGGGGGGTGGGGGGGGGGGGAGGGGGTGTTATTACATGAATGCCTATGCTAAGCTTTGTATGATAAGGTGGCACTAAATGGTCATTAAAAACACCAAAAATTCACTATAAGAAAATCTTAACCCCTTACATCACAACTGATTTTAGCACAAAAATAGACCTGAACCATTATCTAGCAATCAAAAACAATGTTACCGGTTTCTGACTTTTTTGAAATTTGTTTGCAATATAGAGGATATATGTAGCCTATTTTATATGCAATATCTTGAGGTGACAAGATCAGTAACACATCTAAAACTTATGTTGAAAATCTCTTTTTTGATAAATTTTCATGAAAAATAGAAGAAATTTTGAAAATACATTTATCAGAAAAATTAAAAGACATAGACACATTTACATTTTTTGTATTAGACTAATCCTTATTGAGTTCTGTTGCCAATCAAAGCAACAAAATTTGAAAATAATCATACCTATTGATTTATGACTGAAAAGTTCACAGGTGTGTATGACCTCTACAGGGGACTACCCCAGGGAGCTCTCCTGAGACCTATAGTAATTTATCAAATGAAACAAAGTTATATATATAGTTGATAGTCTTCAAGTAAACAACAATTGAAGTTTCAAGAAAATTTGTGCGTGGGCAGATTTGGAACTCCCCCTTTTTGAAGATATCTGGTTTAAAGATAAATGTAGAACAAAAAACCAAAGCCATATGGATTGGAGCATAACATCACTTAGAAATCCAAATGTGTCAAGATTGGTTCCAAGGATCTTTTAAAACATAAGATGTTAATTTTTCAAGTGATGTATTTGATATATTGGATCTAAATTCGAATAAATAAGTTTTGAATAGTTAGATCCTTTGGAAGCAGAGAATACACCAAATAAACGAAAATAGCAGACTCGGTTTTATTGAGTCTGTTCATGACCAGTATTGAAATGTGCTACACCTGCCACGCCCCAGCACCGGCTTAAGCAGAACTCTATTTGCAAAATGATTTTAAATGAACTCAATGGTCCCAAAGGACCAGAAAATTTAATCTGCACTATGATGGATGTAAGGGGATAGGGTTTTCTCCTATCAGGCCATGGGGGCTTGAAGAAATAGATTTGACTGCATGATGAATCCACGCAGAGCTGAAGCCGAATGCACACGAGTACTTGTAGACTGCATTGAGGTTCTAAGCCTGCCCAGGAAAAGTGGTGCGAGTCGGACCACCAATGCATATAAACCCTATTGGTTCCACTGGGTGGCAGGGCTTGAGATGTCATTTCATCTTAATGTCGGGTAAAAGTACCACGGTATTGAAAGCAACGTCAACAGTGCTGACGGGAATCAAACAAACAAAACAATGGGTCGACCATCGACCTAAAAGTTATCGATAAAAATGTGAGTGAAAGCTTTAAGCCGGTGCTAGAGGACGTGGTCGCTGTTGCACATTTCAGTACTGGTCATGCACAGACTCAGTAAAACCGAGTCTTTGCTTCCAAAGGATCTAATTATTCAGAATTACTTATCTTCACTGCAGCTGGTGTTGTGCCGTGTGGCGGTCGTTAAAAGTCTCAACGTACATCCAGCATAGTGCAGATTATAGCGATCACTGTGTTCATTTAGAATCGTTTTTTTTTTAATTAAGGTCTGCTTAGAGGGGGCTAATGGGCATGGCCGTTGTTTGGTCATGAACAAACTCAATAAAACCGAGTCTGCTCTTTTCATTTATTTTGTGTATTCTTTATTTTCGTTTATTTGATGTTTTCTTGGCTTCCAAAGGATCTAACTGTTCAGAACTTATTTACTATAGCTCTATTTGTAACTATTACATGTATGTCTAAGGGAAGACAATCATATTGCAACCTAATTATTGGCTACAATTATAGCCAATTATCAGCTTGCTGTTACATAAATGATACAGTAACATTACATGTAATATAGCATAAATTGATTCAAATTCAACTATTATTAACATGGTTTAAATACAACATTAACTGAAATATGCTGACTAACTTTAATGCCTTCTAAACCACGCCCACAAATGGCCATCATCCAATAATTTACCGATCCACAAGGCAATTAGGAAACACTGATTGACAGAAAACGAGTTTTATTTGGGCATATCAATATCTATCTAAGATGTATATATTTCAAAGTAAATACTGTTAGTTTTAACATTACGAAAACACGCCTATTCAAATACAATGCAAATTTTACCGCCTAAAAAAAACACAATTTTTAGATAAAAAAAAAATTGTGATATTTTTGTTATTCTGCTCAAATAGAGATTGTGGGTACTCGTTAGAACCGCCTCATCGAGAAGAACCGCCTTGGAACGGTCACTGAAACGAATTCCACTGGCGGGCTTAAATCGATTTATGTGGCCACAATCCTCGCCCTTATTTCTCTCGCGATTTAGACAAATAATTTGTTCAGTCCGCATGAAGGCCTCCTAACCTAATATTGACCCAAAACAATATTGAGCTTCAGTGACACCACAGGGCAGTCGGATCTACAGCAGAGAACATTTTTAAAAAGTAGAATGGAGGTATACTAAATTTAATAGTTGCTATATATACGTATTGAGGTCAGCTTCATGTCCACAATAGTGATGTAAGAGGTCGGCACTAACAGTGCAGAGCCAGACCAGACTAGGAAGAAAGGCTGAGTGGGATTTTTTCGCTTTTTCCCATTCCATTTGCATCTTTCAGATACACATCTGCAGTGTGAAAGAGCTTGGTTTAAGCTTTAGAATAATGATAGCTAATGTTCTTTATTTTTTTATCTCTTTCTATTCCAAAATAATACCTTAGATGACTCTAGAAATGGCGTTTGTTTCACACAATGAGTTCTATTACAGTTTCAAATAATGGCAGTGAACAGTCTTTAGAACAGTCTTAATCATCACGTGAACTAAACCCCCCTTACACCCCACTTTGTGTATAGAAAACGGGGGTAAACATTATTTTTCTTATTTTTACTCCAAGACATAGAATGGGGGTACTCGTTAGAACCGCCTCAATTAGGCGGTTCTAAAGAGCACCCATAACCTATGTTTGCAGTATAAATAAGAAAAATGTCACGGATTTTCATCAAAACGTAGCCATTTTGGAGATGTGATAAAATGCACTATGGCACACGGGTGTGTTATCGTAATGTGAGGTGGTTTCATCAAATGCTGACAGAAGAACAAAATTTGTTTTGGCTTATCTCAGCGTAATTTACTATATATCATTTTCACCACTGTTTACTTTCAAGGTGCACTGACGCACCTAGACTGGAAACAGTCCATTCATTTAATCATTTTCACAAATAAGAATATGCTTATTGATTTTAATTCAGCTCAAAAGCAATGACTTCCATTCGATAGTACTAAATGAATGCCAAAAGTTTGGGACATCAGAAAGTATCAGAGATGAGAATAATATAAATTCAGTGCTAATACAAATGAGAAGATATTGGTGGTTCCAGTCTATGACGCACCGTATATGGTATTTTGATATTTGATATTTTGATATATGATATTTTGATATTTGATATTTTGATATATGATATTTTGCCTTTCCTGAGTCTTTCCAGAAATGAGATCTTGTCTTGCCCTATGAAGGGATATAATTATTCATTCCTTCAAGAGTACAGCCCTATTGTCGAGGTAGGCAGAAATAGTTTTGAAAGAATTGCTTTTCCTGAGAATGAACACATTCAACTTAAAACAAAAGATAAGTAAGATAAAAAGATATGCTTTCTTTATCTCGAGGTTCGTACTATGAAAACATTACTCGTTACTTTTGTCCTATGGGTCAGCTGCTGTTGTGGTGAAGACGGTAAAGACTTATCTATTTATTTATTTATTTATTTGTTTATTTATTTTTGTTTACTTGGCTGTTATTGTCTTGTGTCGTTTTGCGTTACTATTATAGTAATTCGATGACCTTTGAGAGTTCAAACTTCGAGTGTGACCAGTTTTTAGGGAAGGCAAGTTTCGGTTACTTTTGAAAGTATGATGTTTGTACGAATTCCAGACTGTCACGACTCCGTGTCTATCTGGTAACACGAAGTATGATTTAGTACAGAATTGTACGTAGTTCGACCAATGTAAAATACGGGTTAAACCTTTTTGTACCAAATGGAATCTTTCTCCATATATATACCAGGTGTCCATTTCAAAATTAAGGGGTGTCAGGTTGTGTTTTCTTCACATTGTTTTTGGAAAATGGCTTTACTTTTCGCAAACAGTGTGGGCCCTGATCAGAGGCCGCGTTCTGCGGCGTCAGAGCTGGGCCTACTCTGTTTGCCAGGGTACCCGCTTTGGGGTTTCCGGTACCAAATGGGTTAAAGGCGACTTACCTAAAACATGGTCGAGGTCAAAATTATAAGGGTAGTCTTGTCGCACTGCGCTTTGAAAGGCTGTAGCTCACATGAGCGCGGTCGTCAATCAAGGATAACGAAAACCAGAATATCAGGAGAAAAATTGACTATCTTCCGCTGAAACAGCAGTCTTAGCTCTCCGCAGAAGTTATTACGCTTTAAACGTTAAGCAAAATGTTTAGCAGATCATTTTTGTTTTCAGAGAAAATAAGACTTCGTATTAACGTTTATCAAGTGCACGTTAACTACCAAGTTATTCACATTAACGTTTATCAAGTGCTAGGTATACATTATACGTTAATTACCAAGTCCATTATACGTTAATTACCAAGTCCCTTTGTTTCACATTTTGTTAATTTTAATTTTGTGCCGAACATGGCGTCAGAAATCACTTACAGTCTTACTCCAATGGCTCGACCGTGAAAATATGTTCGGATCAGGCGGGTAGTAAAAGCTAGAGAGCTATTGGTGCTTACGCCAGACTAGAGAATAAGATAGGCATATCTTTTAGATATTCTAAAAAATAAAGATACGAGGGCTGCTTGGTGTGTTTTGAGCCTCGTGTTGAAGGAGGTACGCAGTGAGGTTCTTTTAAGTCCTTACTATTCTCAGACTATATAGGGCCGTGTACCCAAGGACTGGTCTCATTTGGTCAGTTTATATCGACGAGGTAGCACTTTAAAGTAAACAAGACAAGCAGATTTTGCCAAATGGACGAAATCGGTGAAAGAACAGTGATTCAATATTTGCATAAAAAGATTTAACACCTAAGGGTAATCATAATGATATGGTAGCAATACTAAAGAAAGATGCCCCTTCATATGCTACAGTGAAAAGGTGGGTGACGGAATTTAAGCGCAGCAGACAGAGCCTTGAGGATAACCCCCGTCCTGGAAGGCCTGTTAATGTTGCAACCCCAGAAATGGTCAATACAGTCCATGATATTGTTATGACGTGTCACAGAAAGATATATAGCCAGTAAAGTTGGCACTTCACACGAAAGAGTACATTCCATTCTGACAGAGGATGTTGCAATGAGAAAGCTTTCGGCCCGATGGGTACCAAGACTTCTGACAGTTGAACAGAAGCACACCAGGCGTACATTATCGCGTGCTAATCTTAACCTTTTATGAGGAAGATCCTGCCATCTTTCTTCAGAGATTTGTCACTATGGATGAAACACGGGTCCATCATTTTACCACAGCGGCCAAACAACAATCAAAACAATGGAAGCACCCTGGCTCACCCCTGCCAAAGTTCCATCAGCTGGGAAGGTTATGGCCTCGGTTTTCTGGGACAAGCAATCAGTGGAACACGCTATGCTTCACTTCTGATGCAGTTACGAGAAAATATTAATCTTAAGCGCCGCGGAAAGCTCACTAAAGGTGTCTTTGATATGGCTGTCATTCACGATTGTGTCTTTAAATTGATGGAGCATTCGCCTTATTCACCTGATCTCGCTCCATCAGACTTTCATCTGTTTCCAAAACTCAAAACTGCTCTTTCAGGCACCTACTTTCAGTCCGATGATGACCTCGTATATGCAAAGAATGACTTTCTGAACAGACAAGAAAATGAGTTCTATAATCAAAGTACTGAAAGTACTGAGGAAAGTTTATTTATGTGGAATAATTATCATAATAACAATGCCAGTGGTAGATCAATCTAGACATTTTGTGAGGGTTAAAAATTCGACGAAGAAAATAAAAATGATTCATCGACTGTTTTGAGTTTAACGACAGGTTTACCTTTGTGGATCATTTTGTCTTCTCCAAGAGGAAGGGGGGAAAGAGATAGAAGCGATAGCAGAGGAGATGAAAGTGAGGGACAGAGTGAATATCAACCCTCACCATCTACAGTTACCTTCTGCAAGGACAGCAGGCGTTGCCCAAATGTAAGTTAGTATCAGCTGGACTCCCCAGTGACACAAGATACATATCACCTGTGCCTCCCCCAACTAACACCGGGAAGAAAAAAAGAAAGAAAGAAAGATAAACGTGTCTGCTAATTTCTTCATGGTTTCTAAATTAGCTCAGTACATTCTGTGCTTGTCCCATCTGCCAATAATCTTAAAGACAATTTCTCCTAGCGGGCACATGACGTCTTCGCAACGTCGCAGCACCGTTGCGTTGATACGACGATGCACATACGTTGTGCAGCCGCTTGGAGCTATGTTCCTTCGGGCGTCGGAATAACTTGGACGAAAACAATCACTTTTTGGCTAAACCATTTGATTTAGACATTATAACCCTGATCAGATGCCGCGTTTAGCGAACTTCGACTACCCAAGGCGATTTAAAATACGTTCATTCCCAATAAAAACATTAACCCATAAATGCCAATTGTTTCAATACTGGGACATTCGGAAACAGTTTAGACAGATTAGAGGCGTCTGTAGCGTCTGATCGGTGTCTTCACTATTTGCTAAATGTACGGAACTTCATGTAAAACTCACAGCTTACAACACATGTTTTGTAATTAGAGCTCTAGAAAGCAGGTGAATAACTGTGTTTGATGTCGGTCAGTTATGGGTTGTTTAGTCCGTCACTGATAATCACAGAGAGGCGAACTAACCCTTTTAACCCTGTAGACCGGTGCAGACGCCGAGGTAGAAATGCATTATATCTCTGCAAGCCTTGTAGATTCTGATAAGACGGTACGTAGCTAGCACGTCTCGCCAGAATCTACATGTACACTGTTTAATGCCATCATGTCAGTGAACTAATCAGAAATCCCTTTCTATAAGAATATACTTAAAGCGAGAAGAGTCCTGTCAGAAACTCAGGGATGAAAGAGTAAAACATAAATATCATCAGAAAGCGCGTAGGAAAATAGTCCTAGAGTATTGTTCTCTGTTCAGAATATGTCGTTTTGTGCCAATTTATATTCAATCCGTATATAGAGTCTCGAAAAATGAAATATTTTGAAAGACGTTCCATGGCTGCAAAATTAGTTTTCAAGAGTTCCTTTGAACTATTTTATGCAGCGAACGAATAGCGGAAGTGGAGTAACGCGGTCCAGTACCGGAAGTAGAAATGTAATGGCATAGAAACTTGATTTTATAAATCAACTTTCAAAAACGTGTCATTGAGGGCTGGCAAAAGTGTATAGATACTGAAGGGGATCGTGTTGAAAATTAATACAATATGTCCGACAAAATTCAAATCATTCAATATATTAATCAACCATCGTATGCTGTGCATACTTATTAGAATCGCCCTTTTGAGACGGATTCAAATGAGTTCATTCAAAAACATGTTCATCAAAGAAGAAGACAATCTGTCTACGTTTCCGTCGTATTTCTTGTCTCGGGGAAACTCAAAAACTGGCTCGACTCAGCCATGGTAAACGAGCAATCGATGTCCAGGTTATTGCAGTTTCACTCTATATCAGATGAGCAGTGTCACTTTTTGTATAATGTAAGGTCTAAACATAGATTGTTGGCGCCCGTTAGAATCGGCTAGTTCCTAGCTGTCCAAACCTAATAATGTTGTCAGTTAATGAACTGGTAAAGCTTCCATCAGTTAGGTTGTTCACACCTTTGTGCTGCGCAGGGTTCTGCGCATTAAAATGCATGTCGGGCGCCTACGACATTTCCTGAGACTTTCTTACTGGCTTGGAAGTCATTTAGATTTGATTTGTGATACCCCTGTATAATCTCGTCCGTCTTATGACGTGACTGGAAATTCCCTGCCGATAAGGCTGCACACCATATATGAAGGCAGAATTTATTCCTGGTACATGTAAAAAAATGTTTATTTTGTTTGTGTTGAGGTTTTACGTCCCCGTAAACACTTTTTAGGTCAGTTTGGATGAGAACTTCCGAGCTTCTGAGATTGAGATGAAATGTCATCTCGAGCCCTTTCGCCCAAAGAAACCGCTGGGGTTTTACTCGCGCCACTTTCTGGGCAGGCTAAGAGTTTCTAAGCGGTCTACCAGTAGACAAGTTTGGCTGGTTTTAAGCTCTGTGCGAAAGTACCATGCAGTCCGATCTAGTTCGCAAAACCGCGATGGGCGGGGACGCGAATAAAGAATGTGTACTGAAAACGCGTTCGAAATCAGCAGTGCACTACCAATAATGGCGGCGCCCTGTGGTCTACCTTGCAATTGTTTAAAGGAAAATGTAAAACGAAGCAGGAACTCATGATTACAGTGCTGCGTTAGGATTCTTTCATCCAAAAACTGGTCTAGGCTTTTTCACCAACGTGTAGCATTAATGAGCACCCAACTGATTTATCCCTATTGACACTAATACATATCTAAATTTAGCACGTCATACTGTCGTATTCGATGTAGTAAGCGCACTTGGGAATACTTTTTGAACTGCTCTTCGCGTCTTGAAACTAACTCTAGTTCTGTTTTATTGTCTTGTGTTTTTCTCTGCTGGTTTTGCAACGAAAGGCCTAAATCATGCAAAGATTAATTCTGTCACACTTTGAAAAAGGAAGGTGCAGTTACAGCCATTTTTTCCTCGCCTGATAACGTCAGCCTAAAAGTAGAGCTAGGTGATGACTTCTAGTGTAAAAGTTTTTCTGAGCTGTGTTTGACGAAGTCTTGAACAACACTGAAGTCAAGAGTTCCTCATATTCAATGAAAAAGCACCACTAGTGTAATGCCTCAAATTTTATTTGATTCACAATATTTCCAGCATTTGATATCGTTTAATGAATTGTCACTAACTTAAACAAAGACTCATTACAGAGTTACAGCATTTCATTGGATGCGGAGATACGGAGACTCGAATAAGTCCACACGCCCGAAAAATTCTTCCTGTAGCGCCATGACAAGTGCTGACGGTTGATTGGCGGATGACGTCGGCTGTACACACGTTTTCCGGGCTGGTCCCAAAGGTGCTCAATTGGGTTTAAATCCGGCGAAAACGCAGGCCAGGGAAGAACTTGCACAACATTTTGATTGAAAAAGTCCACGGTTAGCCTCGCAGAATGAGCACGTGCATTGTCCTGTGCAAAACGCGTAATGTCACCATTATTGTGTAAAAATGGTACCACCTCAGGCTCTAAGATATCAGCGATGCACCGACGTCCCGTCAAGCCGCCATCAACAAATATGTGTTGGGTTTTGTGGCCCCATGAGATCCCTCCCCTACACCATTACGCTAGCACCGACCCAACGTGACACCTGCTTAACACAACAGTCTTGAAATCGCTCCCCACGTGAACAGTACACTACGCCAAAGCTGTTGTGTCCATCGGATACGCTGTCGACACCAATTTAAGCGATAGATTCGACGTTCCGCCGTCAAAACGTTTCTCCTATACGTCTTATGGCTGAAAATATCGCGTTCCTTGAGACGCCGCCTTATAGTTAAGGCACTTACGCGTAGGTTATGGGTTCGCAATATCTCCTGGGCAGTTTGCACAGACGTCGTGAATCAGTCGCGTAAACGACTCAAAACAATGTGCCGGTCCTGCTGACGTTTAGTAACACGTTCACGTCCAAGGCGTTATCTATCGTCCACAGACCCCGCAGCGTTGTGCCTTTCAACCAATCGAGCAATCGTAGTGTGCGAACACCCCATACGCTGTGTAACTTGGCTGGTTTCTAGGGTCATTGTCTCCCTTCCAAGAGTTTAAGAAGGGCAGTTGACAGTTAATCTTAAAACAAGTTCAGTTTTTGGCTCGTCAGAGACTTTTTAGCTCTCAGACATGAAGAAGAGAAGCGCATTAGTTTACTACGCACATACAGGTGACAAATGTAAATTTGAAACTGATAAGGTCCTGTTGGCATGCGTCAGCTCTTACTTACCATTGACTTATTTGACCTATTTTCATTACATGTCATGTGTAATCAAAAACAAACTCCAGCGTCTATTTATGTCGATTTTTTAACTTAAAAAACTGGGGAAGCCTTCCTTTAAAAAGGAAACTTTTTCACCCTTATAATTTCTCACAAAGAAAACGTTTCGCATCAGTAGATCAAATCAAAGGGTCACCGAATTGTGCGAACAACCTTAATACGGCAAAATGTCAATATTTTTGCTGAACAAAATGTACGTAGCTAACACTCACACTTTTTCATGGAAACATATAGTATTTGCAGATAAAATTGGCAAGAAGTGGCAGTTCAGGTTTTTGTTTGAATTTGGGTTTAACGTCCATGTCAACTCTATTTAGATCATTTTGGAGACGTTGCTTCCATTTCTGTGCGACTTTACTCGACATTGAGATGAAATAACACCTCAAGCCCTGCCGCCCAACGAAACCAATAAGGTAAGGTTAATATATATATGCATGGACGGTCCGATTCATATCACTTTGTCTGGACAGGCTTAGACTCTCTGGGCGGTTTACCAGTACGCATATGCAGTCTGTTTAAGCTCTGCGTGGAGGCATCATGCAGCCCAATCTTTTTCTCATAGCTCTGATGGGAGGGGGGCTAGCGGGCACAGATGTTGTCAATATGTGTAAAATTGGCCGAGTCTACAAGAAGGATCGGTAGAGTACGGAACCCGGGAAGGGTCATTCTATTAAAAAAAATCGACATTAATAGACGCTGGAGTTTGTTTTTGATTATACATGACACGTAATAAAAATAGGTCAAATGAGTCAATGGTGAGTGGCAGAACAGAATTTAAAACAATACAATTAGTGTAGACTCTGATCAGACGCCGCATTCTGTGGTGTCTTATCTGGGCTGCACTGTTTGCCAAGGTACCCCTTAGGGGTTTCTGGTACTGAATGGGTTAACCTGCACAAGAAATGGCACAGGGGGCCTCCAGTTAACGTCCCGATCCGAAGGACGGCGCACTTTTTGGCATTTATCCCTGCAAATGATGCCAATGGAGTGTGTTCGGACACCGAAATAACCCACGCTTCCGGGGATCGAACCGGGGGCCTCTAGCATCAGAGGCAAGAGCACTAACCACTGAGCTATCACGCTCCTAATTATCCCGCCAAACATCTAATTATGATTTTTTTCTCAATGCCTTTTTATTTAAATTCTACATAATGGTAGCCAATTGTAGTTTTTCTATGTATTATATTCAGCCTTTATATATAAATAACTTAGAGTCTTCTTTCATACGTTCTTTCGTCTTTCCGTTCGTCTGTGCGCCTGTCTATCTCACAGTCAGTCATTCGATCTTATTTTATATTTAAGACATGATACCATGCATTACCAAGAATTAAAAAAAATCACGCATTCATTCATTCATTCATTCATTTCTTTCTTTCCTAAGTTTTACAGCTTTTCGTCACGTATTATCATGCAGATCCAGAGTTCTTTCTACAGATGGAATAAATTAATTAATTAATTGATAAATCTTCAAATAAATAAATAAATAAACATTATGAGACTGTGCTAAAGTAAATTTCTACCCATGACTATCTTGTCCTGCTGGCGCTCATGGACTTAGCCATTTTCACGAGAGAAAATGCAGGTGCCGAAAAGTTGACTTCCTTATTTTCAAATCAAAATGGAAGAACTAGGTTTTTAATTGAGAATAAAATTGTATATATCATTGCAAACTTTGAGAAATTTTCTTCCTAGTCATGACTTATAAAAAAAATCAATGAGAAAGTAATAAGTTTTAAATTAGCACTTGAATGTAGGTTAAGGAGCATTTTGCCAAAAGATATATAAGATGAATAGGAATACGACTTCCACTCTTCAAAGTAAAATGGAAGAACTAAGTCGTTAATTTATTTTTACAAATTTTATATCTGATTCCTTACTACGGAACCCGGGAAGGGACATGATTTTTTATTTTTTATAAGTTGTGCGCACAAGATAATATCTTGTGCGGACAACATATTATCTTGTTCGCACAACATATTATCTTGTGCGGACAACATAATATCTTGTTCGCACAAGATATTATCTTGTTTGCACAACATAGATCTCGGGAAGTTGTGCGAACAAGATATTACCTTGTGCGGACAAGATATTATCTTGCTCGCACAACATATTATTTTGTGCGGACACGATAATATCTTGTCCGCACAAGATCTATGTTGTGCAGACAAGATATTATCTTGTGCGGACAAGATAATATCTTGTTCGCACAACTTAATATCTTGTGCGGACAAGATAATATCTTGTCTGCACAAGATAGTATGTTGTGCGGACAAGATAATATGTTGTGCGGACAGGATAATATAAGGACAACTTATAAAATAAAAAAAAATCAAGTCCCTTCCCGGGTTCCGTAAATTCCTCATTAATAACAGAACTTTTTGAAAATAACATAATTTTTTGTCGCATTCTTCTAAAAATGTAATTTAATAAATTTAATACGGCTTTCCTATTAATTTCTATATAATTTTGGTGGTGATGTTTACAGGTAAGTCTGCGGGGACGGTCGCAAATCGATATCGGATATTTTTGTGAAACTACCAGGATTGTTCCCTATGAAGTGGCGAGGAAAACATGAAATATATCGTTTAAACGATATAATTTTACAACATGTTTCTTGTTTTCTTTTCCACTCTGAAAAAGTAGGGTGGAATAAAATTAGAATGGAACAGAAACAAAATATTTTTTTGTTTTCTGTTCCACTCTAAAAAGTAGCGTGGAAATTATAACTACAAAATTAAAATGCAACAAAAAACAAAAATATGTCATTTAAACGACATATTCCACTCCAAAAAAGTAGGGTGGAATTTAAAACAATAAAAATAGAATGGAACAGAAAACAAATATATGTCATTTCCTTTGTTTGTTTGCTTTGAGATTAACGTCCCCGTCAACACTGTAAAGGTCATTTTGGAGACGTCGCTTCCAATTTTGTGGGACTTTTACCCGACCTTGAGATGAAATGACATCTCAAGCCCTGTCGACCAATGAAACCAATAGGATTTATAAGCGTGGACAGTCCGACCCGCACCGCTTTGCCTGGGCAGGCTTAGATCCTCTAAGCGGTTTACCAGTATTATGTAGTTTCCTTGTTTTTCTTTCCACTCTGAAAAAGTAGCGTGGAATTTAAAACAATAAAGATATCGTTTCATCGACATAATCTTGACATTTCATTGGTTAAGGAGTTCGTTTTTTCAACATAGATTCCGCGTGATATCACCAACAAATGAAAGGCTGGGATTATATCGCTTAAACGACATATTATGTTGAAAAAACGAGATCTTTAACCAATGGTAGGTCAATATTATGTCGATTAAACGATATCTTTATAAATTGTTTTAAATTCCACGCTACGTTTTCAGAGTGGAAACAAGAAATATAACGACATATTTTTGTTTTCGTTTTCTGTTCCATTCTAATTTTATTGTTTTAAATTCCACCGTACGTTTTCAGAGTGGGAAAGAAAACAAGAAATATATCGTTTAAACGACATATTATATCGTTTAAACGACATATTTCTTGTTTTCTTCTCCACTCTAATTTTATTGTTTTAAATTCTGTTCTGCTAGATACTAAGGCAGAATGACCCTTCCCGCGTTCCGTAGTAGTGTGACTTTCACGGACCAACACCTTAGCTTTGTTCATAGTTGGATTCCAATACTCGATTGACTTGGTAAACCGTTTTGGTAACAAACTATTCAAGGGCACCCGCCCATCGGGGCTTGGAGAAATAGATTGGGCTGCATAAACCGCTCACATGGTCTAATATGTTCTATAAAAGAGCTATCCTTTTGAAGCAAGGAATACACTAAAGAACTGAAAATATGGCGTGTGCATGTTTTCTGGGCCAGACGAGCTAGTTTCGGCCAATTAGGCCTTATCAGTGACCCTCAAGCCTGCCAAGCAAAGAGGTGCGAAGCGGACCGTCCCGAACATATAAATCCTTTGGTTTGTTTGGGTGGCAGGGCTTGAGATGTCATTTCATCTCTATGTCGGGTGAAAAGTCCCATAAAGAGTGGAAGCAACGTCTCCAACCTGACAAAAATAGCGATGACGGGGACGTATAACCAGCTATTTAAAAGGCAGAAGAAACGCTCCGCCCTGCCGATCTTATCTGCGACTGCTATATCAGAGTATCATTTTACTGCTAACGAGCTTTATGATCCATTAGGGGAATGGGAACATCTTCAGGGGAGGCAACTCCTGCAAAAGTATTTTTGTATACCATGTCAATAGGGGTCAGCACTTAAATGAAAAAAATGCTCCTGAGGAGAAAATTCTTTCCTTTAAGAGTAGACCCCTTTTAAGTGGGACAGGGCTCATAGAAAACCAATCAGGAAGTCCCGAAAGTTGACTCTCTTTGCACAATGGCGGAAAAATCTGCTAGGTGTTCCCATTCGCCTTAAAACAACTGGCCCGCGTATAACTATAATGTCGGAAACACAACGCAATCGGCGATTTTACGTTCGCAAATTCCGTTTTACGGCACCGTAAAAGGGAGTTTCTCATCGTGAAACCGCCAAAGACATTTTGGATTACAGTTACATGTTACCCCTAGATGAAAGTCTCCGATGCTTTTAATGCATTTATAGTAAAGGACAGTTGCAGTCGCGCTGTCATAAAGTGCATTCGGATAAGGTTTTGATCAACTACCCTTATCTGGCAGGCAAAATAAATTTACCGTTTATGATTCTTTTTCGAATGTTTGTTTGATATGTGTTTTAACCCATTGTATGCGGGAAACCCCTAAAGAAGTACCTTGCCAAGATCAGAAGCCGCAGAACCCGGAGTCTGATCAGGGCCTGAACTATTTGCTTAAAGTATTTTCCATTAAAATAGCATAAAAATGAAAATATAGGCCTGACACCCCTTATATGACAAATGGACCTGTGCAACGTATAGCAATGGAAGACTCCACCAGTATGCAATGGGTTAAAGTCCCCGTCAAGACTGTATAGGTTATTTCGGAGACATTGCTTCCAATTTTGTGGGGCTTTTACCCGACATTGGGATGAAATGACATGTCAAGCCCTGTCGCCCAATGAAACCAATGGGGTTTATACGCATGGACGGTCCGAATCGATCTGCTTTGCCTGGGCAGGCTTAGATCTTCTAAGCGATTTACCAGTTCTCGTGCGGTCGGTTTCAGCTCTGCATGGAAGCATCATGTTGCCTATCTATTTCTTTAAGCCCCACTGAGCGGGCCGTCTTTTTCGAATGCAATTTTGGATACATCGCTCTTATATTTGCTATATAGATTTTGGGTGCTGGTTAGAATCTTAACGAGTCACTTCTGACTAGTAACACAGTTTGTTGTTTGGCTACATGTAAATAGAGTAAACAATTTATGCCCATGTAAACCGCACCTTCCCTAAACAATGCGGGGTTCTAAAGGTTTCTTTACATAACCTTGCTAATTTTGTGACTTTTTATCAGGGTATTTCTGGCACTTGACCGACTTTCATTGGGACTTTTCCTACTGGTCTGACGAACTGTCTTGCAACGGTAAGAATGTATCAGACCGCGGACCGTACGGTAACTACTGGTGCGACTCACCATGGACTTTGGTGGAAAAAGCGGTTAAAGGTGTAAAGAAAATAAAACCAGATGTTGATTTCATACTTTGGACTGGGTAAGTTGTATAGTTTTATCACTACTCTTGTCCTGCTGAATAAATTAATTTAACTACAACCATTCCCGACTTTCAGCCTATCAGATTACATAAATTTAATCATTTATGCATATTCGCGAACTGAATGTCAAACTGACGGTTGAATGGTGGATGACGTCGGCTGTACACACGTTTTCCGAGCTGGCCCCAAAGGTGCTCAATTGGGTTTAAATCCGGCGAAAACGCAGGCCACGGAAAAACTTACACACCATTTCGATTGAAAAAGTCAATGGTTTGCCTCTCGGAATGAGCACGGGCCTGTTGGAAAAGCGTAACGCCATCATTATTGCGTAAAAATGGTACCACCTCAGGCTCTAAGATTTCAGCGATGTACCGACGTGCCGTCAATCAAGAAATCAGTTTTATTTTTCTGCTGTTCACGAAAGTATGAACGCAGCGGGTCGCGTGCAAAGTAAATGAACCCCGAAACTTTGCTTGCGACCCCGCTGTCGTCCATACTTTCATGAAAAGCAGAACAAATTAAGTTTAATTTTTATATTGACATTCTTTACCCCTCATCACTGGGCGAAAAAAATACTTAAAGGGCAAATTTTTAAAGCTGAAAAACATTTACCCGCTGTTTTTCTACAGATGCGGAAAAGCGTTGATGTCACCAACGCCCACAGAGAATCATTGTTTATACTGACGTCACTGAAAACCACGCGACTCGATGCGTTCATGGAAGTATGAACTACATTGTTTCTATAGGTTTACATTAGACTTTACACTGGAAATGTAATTATAATATGAAAAAAAGGCACTGCCTTTCGAGCAAACACACTCATTTACACCCCTTAGATAGTTAATAGTAACTGGACTGGAGGCCCCCCTGTGCAGGGAGAACCATCTCTTGCCAGTAATGGCCAAATGTGACCGATCGGAGTATAAGTAGAAAGAAAGAAAGATCCCTACCGTAATTACATGATTACTGTGTAGGACCCTTGCGTGTATGAAATGTACACCTGCACGTAATCCTCGTGGGCGGGGGTGTTGCAGTATATATATAGAAAGAAAGAGTAGTGGTGTTGAACATCAAAAACACAGCAGCAGTGGTTGCTTACGGGTTAAACCACTTGCCTCTGATGCTGGAGACCCCCGGTTCGATTCCCGGCAGCGACAATACAGTTAAGTATCCGAAGAACATGTTCCACTGGCATCATTTGTAGGGATGAATGTCACAAAGTGCACCGTCCTTCGGATCGGGACGATAACTGGAGCCCCACCCCACCACCCATGTGCAGAAAGAATAATCTCCTATGCAGGTTAAGATCCTTACCGCAATGTCATGATTACCGCGTAGGCGTTTGTCCTTCAAATCTCAAGTGAGCAATAACCAAATGTGACCTAACGCACTAAGGATAGATAGATATATATATAGAGAGAGGGGGTGTTTGACAAAGTTCCACATGAATGGCTTGAGCACTATCAAGCTCAGACACGACAAAATATAAACCACTTACAGTGGATCCAGAGCTTCCTGACCAACATGGGTTAACCAGACCTGGTAAAAAAGGCCTGATTACCGCTATTGGCCCAGCTGTTGTGTCCATCGGATACGAAGTCGACATAAATTAAAGCGACTGATTCGACGTTCCGCCGTCAAAACGTTCCCCTATACATCTTATGGCTAGAAGTACCGCGTTCGTGGAGACGCCGCCTTACAGTTAAGGCACTTACGCGTAGGATATGGGTTCACACTGTCTCCTGGGTAGTTTCCCCAGACAGTTTCCACAGACGTCCCGAATCGGTCGCGTAAATGACTCTAAACAATGTACCGGTCCTGCTGACGTGTAGTAACACGTTCACGTCAAGGGCGTTGTCAATCGCCCACAGACCCCGTAGCGTTCTGCGTCTCAACCAATCGAGCAATCCTAGTGTGCGAACAACCCATACGCTCTGCAACTTGGCGGTATGAAAACCGACCTTCAACCGTAGCAATATGAAGTTTTGCAAGATGGTTTCCAAGGGTCCCCGGGTCGTGCTGGGGCTGTGCCCCACACCCTCCACTTCATGAAAGGCCTTATATCTCAGAAACCTTTCAGATCCCCGCCCCTAAACCATATTCTTGTCCCTTATGATAAGACGCATTCAGGATCGACAACTTGGGGGTCCCCCAGGGTGCGCCGGTGCCATTCCTCACCCGCCACTTAATAAAAGGCCTAATATCTCAGAAACCATTTAGATCCCCACCCCTACACCATATATACGTATTTCCTTATGATAAGATGCATTAAGTGACACCAACCTGTGCCGGGGTGTGCCGGGGCTATGCACCACCCCCTCTACTTCATAAAAGCCATAATATCTCCCGAACCTTTCAGATCCCCGCCCCTAAACCATATATATTCGTGTTGCTTATGATAAGACACATTTAGTGGCACCGACCTTGGGGTCGCCGGGTTGCACCGGGGCCATGTCCCACCCCTCTACTCCATAAAAGGCCTTATAGCTCAGAAACCGTTCAGATCCCCACCCCTAAACCCTATATATTCTCGTTTCTTATGGTAAGACGCATTCAGAGACGACAATCTGGGATCCCCCTGGGTTGGATCTGCAGGGGCCATTCCTCACCTTTCTTGCTCATAAAGAGAACTCATATCTCAAAAACCGTTCAGTTCCCAACCCCTAAACCTTACATATTCTTGTTCCTTATGATAAGACGACGTTCAGATCCCCAACCCTAAACCATTTATATTCTTGTTCTTTATAATAAGACGCATTCAGTGACGCCAACCTGTAGGTGCCCCACCCCTCCACTTCATAAAAGCTATATATCTCATAAACTGTTCAGATCCCTGTCCCTAAACCGTATTTATTCTTGCCCCTTATAATAAGACGCATTCAGTAACACCAACTTGGGGGTCTGGGAGTGTCTGTAGGGGCCATTCTCCACATTTCCACCTCAAAAAAGGCCACATATCTCAGAAACATTCAGATACTCAATCCCTAAACCATTTATATTCTTGCTCCTAATTATAAGACACATTCAGTAACACCAATATTGGGCATTCCTGGGGTCCCCCACGGGGCCATGCCCCACCCCCTGCACTGCTTAAGAGACTTTATTCAGATTCCCACCCCTTAGCCATAAATATTCTGGTTTCTTACGATAAGACGCATTCAATGCTTTGTTGGGTGCATGCCCCACCGCATTCTATTTATAAAAGGCCATATATTTCACTAATATTTAAGATGGGTGCTTATGGGGTTCCTTTGGAAGACTTTAAATCGGAAGATTATAATCATATCCTGTTATTAATATAATTGCTAAAAACCATAGACTGAGGCAGTCCAAAGGAGCACACACAGTCTATGTTTGGACTCTTGGTACTTGTTAGAACCACCTCAATGGGCGTCGTCATTAACGAGAACCCACAATTTATTTTGAACCATTGACGTGTGGTCCTTGTTACAGCCGCTTCAATGATGTGTCTCTAACTAGCTCGCACACTCTATGTTTGGAGCAGAAATAAGTAAATTATTCACACTGTATTGAAACCATTGTATCACATGTTGTCGTAATGGACTTGGAAGATTCGTCGTGGACTTGTTGTTCCAAACTACATGTACCTACATTTGCCTAAGTTGTCTGAGTGTCTGTGGAGCGCTTTGACAGGAACATGCAGTATTGGAAATCCAAGATTTGTTTTCCATCTCAGTATTGTTTGTTTCGCTCTGGGGAGTAAGACTGTGGTGGTTGTGCTGTTGCAATGACCGGTTAAAAATGGAATTTTGTATTTTCAGTTTTCTCAGGCGAGGCAGTTTTAAAATTGCTGTTGGGTGTACTTAACCTGCCGTTCATCATCACCAAAACACGCATATATAATTTTGACCCCTTGAACCCCACTTTTATACAGTAAAACTGGGGTTTACAGGGATAAATCTTCTCTCTCTTGTTTTTGCTCTAAAATATAGATTTTGGGTACCCGTTAGAACCGCCTCGGTGAGGCGGTTCTAACGAGTACGCACAATCTATAGTTTGAGCAGAAATAAGAAAAATATCACAATTTTTCATATTAATTTTTTTTCAGCGATAAAGGTTACAATGTATTTGTTTAATCGTGTTTTCGTAATGTTATACACTTTTGTGAATAATAATGTCTTCATTTTATTTCATTCAGAGACACTATACCTCATATCAACGCTGCCAATCTGAGTACGCATATGAACATTGGGTTGATACGCAACATCACGTACCTCATATACGAACAATTCCCAAGTGTACCCGTGTATGCGACGTTGGGTAACAACGACTACTACCCGAAAAATCAGTTTCCACCGCATACAAACGAGATTTACAATGCCACATACCGTCTCTGGGAGCCATGGATTAATGATACTTCCCAAGAAAAATACTTTCTAAAAGGTATCACAACAATGCTGTATATTCCGGTTTTAAGGAAACTTCCTTTTGAATTTGTGATATTTTGGGTCGTTGGTTTAGGAGTCGACCCATCAAATTTATTTTTCTGTTCTCCACGTGATTATCGTTTAACCGCGCATAAATTAAACATTAACGAAGCGCAATGACAATTAAGGATTTTCAGGCACCGGAAATTGTTTTAATATAATATGCGAAGGTCACAGAATGCCTGAGAATGGGATAATTGCAAAAAGTGTAGACCCTCACCAGACAGCGTGTTCTGTGTCTACACTGTTTGTTTGAAGTACAGGGATTTAAGGTTATAATGAAGCAGTCAAAGCCAGGAACCACTCCTTTGCAGCCTAAACTCTGAGACAATCGACCTGTCAGTGCCGGCAGAACATTGGTTTCTTATTTATAGCACAAACATGGGTATGAGAACTGTCTTATCGAGGCAGATAAAAGTTCCTTTAAGGTGATATGCCCGTGTAATATATAGATGATCTCACATGTCTGCCCATTATTGTCTCTATTAAACATGATTAATAACTTCTGTCTTTTGCTAGCCTTTGCACGCCCCCGTCCGTCTGGGCTTGAAGAGAAAGGATGAGCTGCATGATGATTCCGCGCAGACCTGAAACTGACCAAACTTGAGTACAGTAAACCGCCTAGAAGGTCTAAGCCTTCCAAGTAAATGTGGTGCGAGTTGGACCGCTCTTTAAACGCTCTTTAAACCTAAGCGGTTCCTTTGGGTCCAAGTAAAGTGGTGCGAGTAGGATCGCTCCTTAAACCCGGGCGATTTCTTTGGAAGGTAGGGCTTGAGAGATCATTTCATCTCAATGTCGGATAAGCACCCAACAAAATCGGAACAAACGTCTTCAATATGACCTCAGCAATGTTGACTATGACTTAAAACCTCGACACAAACATTTGCTAGCTTTTTGCAAGAAAATATGTATTTTAATTAGCTTCTTTTTTTAAATAAATATCGTACGAAAGGAATAAGAATTAAAAAACTTTGCCTATCTCAGGCCCTAAAATTCAATTTGATATATGATTTCGTTTGGCAATGTCGCAGCATAGACAAAGAATACATTGTAAGGAAAAGTTGAAAATGATACCAAAAAGGGCACATCGCATGAGCGCCCAGAGAAGCTTACCCTGCGAAGTCAATTACGGTCGAGGTAGTAGTAGTTGTACATAGTGAGGGTTTTCAATATCACCAGAACATGATGCATAAGGGGGATGTTCTTAGAATCTATAGTAAAACTCCTATATTACCACCTTTGGGACTGTTCAAAAGTGGTCTGCAACCTTCGAAATAAGCTTTTTGAAGCAGAATTAGACTTATTTTTAGGTGGTCTTAATAGCGGAATTTCACTGTATTTTTTTTTTTACTTTTTGGACGGGTTTGTTAAACAAAAACGTCCTTTAGAATAGCTTTGTCCGGGTGGGCTAGTTGGCGGGTGGGCGGGCGTCGAGCGAGCGGGCGGGCGGGCGGGCGTCGTCCGAGGTTTACCTTTTGGTTAACCTTTTTTTTCAAAATAATAGATTACCTTTATTCTTCAATGGAATGCCTTCATATTGGGACTGTTGCTTCATTAATAGTATCTCTTTCATATGCAATCCATTAATGGCACCAAGGACCAAAGTTTTGTTGAAAACTACCATTTTTCGAACTTAAGTTTATTTAAGAAGTTTTACTCTGTATCACCACCCTTACTTCCCCTGCAAGCTTGATAGTGTATTGACTCTGAACCAGAGGGTCCTGGGTTCAGTTCCAGGTGGAGGAATGTTCTTTATTTTTTTCTTCTTTCTTTTTTTTTCTTTTTAGTTGCAAGTTTGTAAAATTTCTACTTTTTTGTCAAATATATGAATTTCGTTTTGTACAATGCAAAGGCTTGGAAAATTTCTTGTTCATTAATGACAGATTCCCTTGCTGTGCTGCACGTTTAAAGTAATTCAGGCTTTTTCTTCCGGCTTTGACCGCCATAGAAATATGAGTCCGCACAAAATGTAGTCCAGTTTGGCGCAGTAATCCAAATTGTACAAGCGCATTAGTTATCCTGTAAGCGTTATACAAATTTTTGAAGCAGACGACTTGACGATTGAGCATTTCATATGAATCAGCTGCATCATGCGACGGGTATACCCAGATCAATGCGGCGTCTGCTCAACAAATTGCTCAGGCTTTGCACTGTTTTCTATCAGTGCTGTCAATATTTAATCCTTAAAGACCAGCCTGCTGTTGGACTAGGTCAGCTGTAGACAAGAATATTAATGGGTTTTCTTTCTGACTTTCGAGGTCAAGTTTAGGTCAGTTACAACTTAGGTGTGTATTGACTTTGCGTGGAGAAACTGAAAAGAAAGGCTGTCCCTTTCAACCCTGGAATATGGTACAGATACTTAGTATAGGTCCTTTGATATAATTTTAGGTGCCATATATTTAGCAGAATGGACGAGCAGAACTTCTGTGACGGAAGAGTGCACTCCAGAAACCAAAGGCAGTGAATACATCAAAGCACTGACAACACTCATGCCGATTGTCTCTAAATGCAGGCTGGTCATGAACGGGGACTTGGGCTGATTCGTTTAAACTTAAGATGTTAATAACTAATGCAAAATGTGTAGAACAAGTTCAGCACCGTGTTGTGTGGCTTTTGAACTGAGTATACATTGTTTGCCAGATCCAACATTTGATTCATGTGCAGATTTTACAGATAACACTTACATGTACCCAACACTGACAAACGACGCGGCTATTTTTGGGTTGATTGTTTGGCATTCGGCCCGAAGTTGCTAATACGAAAAGCGTGTCTGTGCTAATGTCTACGTGACTATCACTGACTTGTCAGAATAACTTTTTGTCTTGTAGAAAATAGCCGTAGTGAGATCGGGGTATTCCATAAGACGGAAGAGGGTTATCCTGGGATCATAAGGTGAGCTCGGCAAATAGTGTAGACCCAGATCAGAGGCTGCCGAACGGGTCTTCTTATCAAAATCTTCACTATTTTTTTTAATTTCAGAGTTAAATGAAAGTTTAAATCTCAGCCCAGGCCTATTACTCCAACCTACACCCCACACTCTCAGTGCTTTGATTCTGAAACCAAACGATTGCAACACACTTAGGCACCTTGCCCTTAAGCTTAAAAGGTTAAATCAATCAACCGTGACGTCTGGTTACCAGTCCGGCCACGTCGATCCTGTGCACCACCCTCACACCAGTACGGATTTGTGTGTTTGATTTGAGGTTTAACGTCCCCGTCAACACTGTAAATGTCATTTTGGAGACGCTGCTTCCAATTTTGTTGGACTTTTACCCGACATCGAGATGAAATGACATCTCAAGCCCTGTCGCCCAATGAAATCAATAGGGTTTATTAGCATGGACGGTCCGCCTCGCACCGCTGTTCCTGGACAGGCTTAGATCCTCTAAGCGGTTTACCAGTACTAGTGTGCGGGCCGGATTCAGCTCTGCGTGGAAGAATCATGCAGCCCATATATTTCTTCAAGCCCCTATGGGCGGGGGCTTTCACACCAGTACGGATAGAAATCACATGTTCAGGATCAAACTTTTGATGTGTAATATAAGGTCGTGCCTAGAAAAGAAGAAACTGAAATTTGTTCTCAAAAAAGTATTTATGGAGAGCGTATTGCAACATGTTTCATTAAAGGATCGTAAGCGTGCCCCTGGACAGTAAAGCGGATGACGTTGACCCTGATTTTGGGTACCACAAGTGTTTGATCTATCGTCTATTGGAGCGACATCTTACTATATACAGAAGACGCTAGTGGACGTCGACGTAGCGGAAGACCGACGTCCGTACGTCAAGCTCGATTCGACCGTCAGACGCATTTTAGAAACAGATTTCCGCCGGCAGCTGCTACACTGTACCTGCAGATAAACAAGGGGTCTCAACTACCGACTAATAAGCACTGACACTGATCGTCGCCCTTATGCGATGCACGTTTGAGAGCTAGACGTCTTAGTCGTGACCAAAGTAAACGCGTCGACACCATACGGAACACTTACGCTAGTGCATGAAATACGTAAATTGGCGTCGAAGCGACTGACATATGCGTTTCAGTGACAAATCGCACTTCAGCGTGAATCACGCCGGTTGTCGTTTCCGGGTGTTTCAACGTTGAGGTTTAAGGTATGCCGAGGCGACGCGTGCGTAACAGAGCATGACATATCGGGTGAAATAAGCGTAATAATTGTGTGGCGAGCTATTGCATGTACATGTAGTTAGCGAACGCAGCTTAGTGTTATTAATTAAGAACATTCAAGATCATAGCTGAGACGTGAACTGAACAGCGAGACGTTACATCAATCGAGTGCTTCGGCCTCACATGGTTCCATTTATTTGTTTACGCTCAGAATCCGGGGTATCTTATCCAGCAGGATTACGAGCGGGACCATAGTGCTGTTCTTACTCAAAAATGTCTTCAAGCCAATGGAATTCATGTACTGGACTAGCCAGCCTTTCTCTTCCGATCTCTTTCCCATAGTATCTTTGGGAGAGGTGTCCACAACCGACCAGACAAAAACTGTTACTTATGGACAGTAGCATTGTTAAAACTTGAATTTTAATGTTTGGTTTTGAAAACGTAAATAGTTTCTTTCAAAACTTTGAAACAGCAAATGGCGTTTCATAATACCACCGGTCTATAGATATCTGCAAATATATCATGTATTGGAATTTGCAGAACTACCTTTCTAAATTTTAAGCTCTTTTTAGAAAGGTTTTCTGTTAGATTTCACAGTGTTATGATTTTATCATAGAATCTGTCATTTCAATGCCTTTGGCACTTTGATTTTTTCTTAGGTGTACTTTTTGGTTCTCTTTCAATTGCTACAGTCTGTTTAACTCTTTTACATAAGAAAATGGTATTTGTACGGGTTTTTGGATGGTATGCACTCATGCATACATGTACGCATGCATACATGCACATATGCATGCATGCTCACACTCAGGCATGCATGCACATACACATGCATGCACACACACACTTGCCTGCTCACATGCATGCATGCACACATGCATGCATGCACTCATGCACGCATGCACACACACAAGTGACGCATGCACTCATGCATAGATGTATGCATGCACACATGCATACATGCATGCATGCTCACACTAATGCATGCATGCACATACACAAATGAATGCACACACATGCTTGCAAGCATGCACTCATGCACTACACAGTCATGCAGGCATGCATGCACGCACACAGTCATGCATGCACTCTCAATAACGACTGTCAGCATCATTAATCTTTTTGCAATTCACTGATTCAGTTTCTAAGTCGAATAAGGAAAAAGGAATAAGACAAAAGGAATAAGAAAAAGGAATAAGGAAAAAGGAAAAAGGAACTAACTTTATGGTCATTCAATACAGGCTCTAGCGACAGTATGCGTATGCGTAGAGATGTCTGAGCCATTGCTGTTCGCCTATGCGATAAGTACAGTTTTGCAAGAATTGACCTCACCAAGTGTCCCGAAATTTTTACGGTCCCAAAGGTGGCCACCGAAGGAGTTTGTTTGTCGCGATTTTCCCTCCATTGCCAGTATCTCAGTCCACCGTATTCATTTCAGGAGGCTATTACACAGTAAAAACTCAGTATGGGCTTCGTATTCTTGCTCTCAATACCAACTTTTATTACAAGGACGTAATCACCAAAGATATTGATGATCCAGCCGATCAGTTTGCTTGGCTTGACGCTCAGCTTAGTAACGCAGCAACCAGAAAAGAAAAGGTTACAGAAATTTGTATACAACTACAGTAAAACCTGCATTAACGATCACCTCTGTAAAACAGCTACCTTCTTAGCAACCACTTTATTTAATTTCCCTCTATTAAGTAATAGACAAAATTCGAATAAAATAATAGGAACAATTTCTTTGCCCATTACGACAATTCGCCTATACAAATACATTGTAAATTTTACCGCCGAAAAAAAAAAGAGAATATTTATATGAAAAAAAAATGTGATATTTATCTTATTTCTGATCAAAATATAGTTTATGGGTACACGTTAGAACCGCCTCATCGAGGCGGTTCTAACGAGTACCCACACTATATATTTTAGAGCAGAAATAAGAAAAATAAGGTTTACCCCTTGAACCCAAGATTTACTATATAAAAGTGGGTGCAATGGGGTAAAAACTATATAGGCGTGTTTTCGTGATGGGCGTGTCTCTCAAAATTGCCATGATTTTGCTTTCAGTATAAATAAATGAAACAAGATGAGTATACCTCTCGGTCATTTATAGGTACATCCATATTGAGCTGCCATCAGTGATCATACACTTTCGCCTGTCTATACCAAACCATACGCAAGATATTTTCTTCATCATAGAGGTGTTTACATTTGTGTACTAGTTGGAATCGCTTCGACAGGCAATTCTTAAGAATCTTTACGATAACACACACGTGCGACATAGTGCATTTTTCACACTTCCAAAATAGCAACTTTTCTAATGAAAATCTGCGATATTTTTTTTTTAATTTTTACTCCCAACATAGGTTGTGTGTGCTCGTTAGAACCGCCTCATTGAGGCGGTTCTAACGAGTACCCACAACCTATGTCTTGTATGTGCTCGTTAGAACCGCCTCATTGAGGCGTTCTAACGAGTACCCACAACCTATGTCTTGGAGCAGACATAAGAAAAATAATGTTTACCCCCGTAAACCCCATTTTTCTCTATATAGAGTGGGGTTTATGGAGGTGTTCATTTCACGGACTTGTTCACGTGATGAACACAACATGCCTTTGTCTTTGTGGAAGATAGACAGGATTTCGCTTAATTATCCTCATACCCAGCGATATGACTAGCTCTTGGTGGCTAGAACTGTCTCTGTCTACAACAGATCGTCATGATCTTAAATATTTACGAATATAGGGATCATCCATGCTTTATTTGCCGGGTCCCGAAGCTGTTTGAACACAAGGCCGCTAGGCCGAGTGTTCAAATATCTCCCGGTGGGCCCGGCAGAAGTTATTGCAATGAAATAACCATTGATGACCATTTTCTTGTATAGCTTACAATTCCAACGGCAAGTTGTGACGAAAACGTCCAAAAAGCTCCATATAAACTCTTCAAATGCGACCGCAAATGTACAGAATGCTGTTTACAATGACGCGAGTTACGCACTGGCTCTTTGAAGTCATCATTAAATGGGCCCCGTCAAGCGATTTTGGTACTTATCGCCTATGCGAGCAGCGAAGGTTCAGGCGAGCCTGCGCATCCGCGCAGTCTCGCCAGAACCTTCGCTGCTCGCTCATACAAGCAGTGAATCAAGAGGAACCTTCAGACAGAAAGCCATATCTCTGGCCCCTCGGAATGGCTGGGCATGCGCAGTTAAAATTTGTCATGACGGAATCCTCGAAGACACAAATTCGCTTGGCGGGGCTCATTAATTCTGAGATGCTACGTTCAGCGCGATAACGTTCTCGCTCAACGTGACGTAAACACTTGTGATATCAAGTTTTCCATTTTGTGATATCAAAAGTTCTAAATCCATGTTCAAACAGCACGTGAATTTCATGATTCGAACATGGATTTTGGTTCATCCAAGAATAACTTCAAACAGCCATGTTCATTGGATTTTATCGAAAAACCTACGTTATCCATAAATGCTTAATACAGTAAAACTCCTATATTAAGACCACCTTTGGGACTGTTCGAAAGTGGTCTTTTAGAACACTTTTGGACAATCCCAAGGGTAGTATGTAACCAGAGGTCATTGTGTGCAGAAAACACGAAGAAAGAAGAACTGCGACACATTCTAAATAAACTTTTTAAAGCAGAATTAGTCTTAATCTTAAGTGGACTTAATAGCGGAATTTCACTGTACTTGAATTCATAGGAATAATCTCCCGGGGGACTCAAGAAGGAGTTCGAATCAACCATGGTAAACGAGCCACCGGTGCTCGAGCCATTAAAGTTTCAGCGTGTTTATGCAAATGTCGAAGTCAACTTTACCAACGCTATATCTGAGACCACCAGCAGGTACAATATTGAATCTCCCCTCGTAGAAAACAGCCATGTTCATTGGATTTTTGCATCTTCCTATACTAAGACCTCCTTTGGGACTGTTCAAAAGTGGTCTTTAAGGCCACTTTTGAACAGTTCCACCGGTGACCTCTTACTAGAGGACATTGAGTGCAGAGACACAACGAAAGAACACCTGAAACATTTTAAATATGTTCTTTAAAGCAGAATTAGTCTTAACTTTATCTGGTCTTAATAGTGGAATGTTACTGTACGTTGCATTGTATGAATAAAGGAGTAACCAAATATTGAATTTCATAGAGCTGTCGAGGTAAGCACCCACAACCTATGTTTGCATGGATTTTCAACAGAAAAGTAGCCATTTTGGAGATGTGAAAAATGTCGCATGGGTGTGATATCGTAATGCACCTACACTATTTCGGACAGTGATTTATAGTTCGGTTTATACCATGCTTTACTCTACATGTATATAAATGTGGACATTGATCATAAAATCTTTTTTACGGCCATTCTCTTCCTTCCGCTGATTCAAGAAGGGCAGCTGTCAGTTTCCTGCGAAAGAATCTGCACTATACTGGTTAACCGCTTACGAATAATGCTGCCCATGAAACGTGTGGTTAGGTAAACTGACCGGCTCAAAAATGACCTAAATAGTGTTGACTTGGCCGTTTTACTCCAATACATATACATACATATATGTATACAAACGAAAAAAAAAAAAGCATCAGTTCGGTCAGGCTTGAAATTGTAGATTTTCGACTATATCAATATGCATGGTCAAGATTATTTTTTTTTTCAATTTTAGAGTACCATAAGAATACTAGATCTGGATACGTTTTTACGCTCTGCATGCTAGGAATTTTTATCAGATAATTTCATCATTTTCAAAAAAAAAAAAAAAAAAAAAAAGGGAGTTGACATTCCATGCATGAAAAGTGTCTTTGAATGATATGTCGCGTCCGATTTTATGGGAAAAATGAGAAAAAAATATCAACGATTCGTGGTCTGCTCAATTAGCCTAGAGTAGCAAAGGTTAAATTCTATTTACAAAATTCTGTTTAAGATGTTTGTTAGAAATGTTTCTGTGAAAAGGTCTTGTCGCTTTCATGTAAAAATAGAAGAAGATACTGAAAGAAAGCTACCATATTTCCCCCTGCATAAAGCTGGCGTCGCTGATACATTTGCCTATTTTCACACAGTACGTGCAAATGTTTAGCCTGATGAAAACTATTCGCATTACGATAACACACCCGTGCGCCATAGTGCATTTTATCACATCTCCAAAATGGCTACGTTTTGATGAAAATCCGTGACATTTTTCTTATTTATACTGCAAACATAGGTTATGGGTGCTCGTTAGAACCGCCTCATTGAGGCGGTTCTAACGAGTACCCACAACCTATGTCTTGGAGTGGAAATAAGAAAAATAATGTTTACCCCCGTAAACCCCAGTTTTCTATATACAAAGTGGGGTGTAAGGGGGTGTTTATTTCACGGACTTGTTCACCTGATGAGTCATCTTCGCTAGGAAACTGGGGCTTAATTACACGTAATTATTCAAAGGTTCTACTCACTGGGCATGTTCCACCCGGGTTTTCTACACCACGAGGCATTTCTTTTATGGCGACTAACTTCAACAAGAAAATCGTGGAGATTGTGTTACGTCATTCTGATGTGATCACTGCCCTACATTTTGGACACGAACACCGTGATACATTCAAAATATTCCATAATTCTTCAGGTGAATCAGTTTATGCATATATTCTTTTTCATGTTTTTACTATGATAGAACTACATATATTCTGAGGGATATATACTCGTATATATAGATATAAACTGACACAAAGCTTATTTTGAGAATTTAAAGACGGACTATCTCTATCAGACTTATGTTGTCGCTTGTGAATTTAAAGGCCTAGTACTGTATATACTGTGTTTTGAAAATATCTCAGGGTCACTGATGAGGCCTAAATGGCCGAAACTAGCTAGTCTGGGCCAGAAAACATGTACACTCCATATTTTTCACTTCTGTAGTGTATTCCTTGCTTCCAAAGGATAACCTTTTTATAGAACATATTTAACTTCACTACAGCTGGTGTGTGAGAATGTGTGGCGGCGGTAAAACGTCTCCCTGCCCTACATCATTGTGTAGATTATATTTTCTTGTCCTTAAGGATCATTTATTCCATTGTGGAATTTTGAAAATATCTGAGGGTCACTGATGAGGCTTAATTGGCCGGAACTAGCTAGTCTGGCCCAGAAAACATGTACACTCCATATTTTTCACTTCTGTGGTGTATTCCTTGCTTCCAAAGGATAACGTTTTTATAGAACATATTCATTGCATGTAAACAGACAGGCCTGAGCAGACAGCGTAGACTCCGATGAAACGCCGCCACAAAATGCAACTTCTGGTAGCAAATTGTACTTGTTAAAGTTTTAGAACAAGTTCGGTGTCGAATACTTAAACGTATATACTACTTGAAAAACTCCTAACGCCCTCTAGCGTACATGTGAGCAGTATTATTTTGGAAGAGTCTATTTGCAGTCAACTGCAAATAGCCAAAAAACGTTAAAATGGCTATTTGCAGTCAACTGCAAATAGCCAGAAAACGTTAAAATGGCTATTTGCAGTCAACTGCAGATAGCCAAAAAACGTTAAAATGGCTATTTGCAGTCAACTGCAAATAGCCGAAAAACGTTAAAATGGCTATTTGCAGTCATTTTATATTCCTGCCATTTACACGTGCGCCCATCGAAATTCAGATCAGTCTGCGTATCCGCGCTGTCTATTCATAGTATTCGTTGTGTGCTCTTCGCATCAGGTTAACAAGTCCATGAAATCATTGCTCCTCTAAACCCCACTTTATATAGAGAAAGGCCGGGTTAAAGGGGTAATTATTACCATTCCTTATTTTGGTGGGTCTGATCACTTTGACAATACAGAGCTGACTTGTATGTCACTATCAGGGCACCTTGTAGACATTAAGGGCCAGGTCCTAGTACACCAGACGGAGATGAATGGGCTCAGTCTAACTAACAATGACCCATGGTGTCAGTGTAGGCGGGGGCGGGGACGATCCCTTTGACAATACAGAGCTGACTTGTATGTCACTATCTGGGCACCTTGTGACTTTTAGGGTCAGGTCCTACTGCACCAGACAGAGTTGAACGTGCTCAGTCTTTCTTACAATGACGCATGGTGTGTGTGGGGGGTGTTTGGAACCCTTTGACGATAAAGAGCTGGCCTGTATGTCACTATCTGGGCACCTTGTGGACATTGTGGGTCAGGTCCTAGTGCACCAGACGGAGATGAACAGACTCAGTCTAACTCACAATGTTGACAAGGTGTGGCCCCTTTGTAAGAGGTAGCACTCTATTCATAAAATACCCCTCCTGACCAAGTTATTACAATTCTGAGCAAGTTTGATGATGATTGGACCAAAACTGTGGCCTCTAGAGTGTTAACAAGGTTTTTCTATGATTTTACCTACTGACCTACTTTTTGACCCCACATGACCCATATTCGAAATTGACCTAGATATTGTCAAGATGATCATTCTGAGCAAGGTTGAAGATGATTAGAATAAAATTGCGGCCTCTAGAGTGTTAACAAAGTTTTTCTATGATTTTACCTACTGACCTACTTTTGACCCACATGACCCATATTCGAACATAACCTAGATATTGTCGAGACGATCATTCTGAGAAAGGTTGATGATGAGTGGACAAAAAGTGTGGCCTCTAGAGTGTTAACAAGGTTTTTCTATGATTTGACCTACTGACCTACTTTTTGACCCGACATGATCCATATTCGAACTTGACCTAAATATTATTATGATGATCATTCTGGGCAAGTCGAATGATATTTGGACTAAAACTGTGGCCTCTAGAATGTTAACCAGGTTTTTTCTATGATTTGACCTACTGACCTACTTTTGGGTCCAACAGGACCCATATTCGAACCTAACCTAGATATTGTTATGATGATCATTCTGAGCAAGACGGATGATGATTGGAGCAAAATTGTGGCCTCTAGAGTGTTAACAAAGTTTTTCTATGATTTGACCTACTAACCTACTTTTAAGCCTGACATAACCCATTTTCGAACTTGACGTAGGTTTTGTCGAGATGATCATTCTGAGCATGTTTGATGAGGATTGGACTCAAATTGTGGCCTCTAGAGTGTTAACAGGGTGTTTCTATTATTTGACGTTTTGACCTCCTTTTTGATCTGACATGACCCATATTCAAACCCTACCGAGATATTGTCATGATAAGCATTCTGATCATGATTGGACTAAACCTGTGGCCTCTAGAGTGTTAACAAGAAAAGTTTACGGACGACGCACGACGACGCCGGGACATCTCACAGTCACAAAAGCTAACCATGACCAGGATTTGGCCAATTTGGATCCCAGGGGCATGATTGGCAGGATTCATGTAGGCGACTACTCGGCGTTGCTTCATGCTAAATACCTAACCTGGGCCTTATGGTTTCAGGGAAGAAGATTTTTGATTTTTTTTTTTCAATATAAGTTTTTTTTATTTTCATTTTAAGTCTATGGTAGCTACTAGGCCCATGGGCGTAGCCAATTTTGACCCAAAGGGCACTGGCAACACTGTATCATTTCGCTATCGTACAAGCACCTACAGTAGCAGAATATGTTTTCTTTCAGTGTAATTTGTTTCTTTTTCTTCCAGTTTGTATTGATACATTATTTTTCTTACTTCTAGTCAAAACATATATTGTGGGTCCTTATTAGAGCCGCCTCGCCGAGGCGGTCCTAACGAGTTCCTACAATCTTGTTTGAAAGATATCAAAATTTAGTAGCTGAAAACTTCCACTTTTTGGTGGTAAAAGTTTCACTATATGTGTGATATAAACGTTCATGTCAAAATTCAAATTCTGTATATATGAGCCAGTCCATGTTGTAATGATAAATCTTTTCTTTCGGTGGTTTCTTTAATATGGGTCACAGAAGAAAATAGGAAACTCTTTATGCATAATCAGTACATGGTATCTGAGCAGATCTTCGCAAAGACAGTTTTTCTCATGGTATGGCTCATTATACAATTGTGTTTGTATAAAGGCGTGTGGAGACCCCCGCGGGGCTGTAATGTTGACCACATATCTATTGTAATCCTATTGAAAGATATTATAATCCTATTGATTCAACCCTTGAGGTGCTAAGAAAAACTGCATCTGAAAATGTCGTCTGCGTATCTCATCTATTTCACATTTTTGCAGTCTAAAAGAATATTTAGGCATACAAGCAAACAGTGTGGACCCCGATCAGATTGTTCCCAGCAGTTTGATCTGGGGCCATACTGTTTACAACAATGACTTTTTAATGTAATCAGCACACAGCAACTCAGATGACAATTGTTGTGATTTGCATCTTAAGGGGTTAAACCAGTCGAGAAAAATATAATGACACAACTAAGGTTTTAAATTTTCAGTGAAAATTGATATCACTCAGTATATGAGGCCCATACACTATTTTTAAAAAAAATGATTTTCTGCAGTCTATTCACAAATTCATAACAAACACTGCAGATCCTGATCAGATGACTTCCTGATCTGAATCGACATTGTTTGCAAAGGAAGCATTTGTCTTAAAAAGCATTACAAGTGTTAAATACCACAACAATTACAATTATTTTAGCCACGCCCATTGCAGAATATCAAAGAATGACATTACTCCATTCACTGTATTTATTCAGTTCACTTCTTCATGACAAACACTGCAGATCCTGATCAGATGGCTTCCTAATCTGAATATATATTGTTTGCAAAGGTAGGGTTGACTTGTCCAGCATGATAATGGTTAAATACCACATCACGCCCGTTCATTTTATAGTGAGTGTTTGCCACTACGTTGCATCGACGTTACTTAGACGTTACCGGCACATTGAGTGCCTGGTGTACACCATGCAGCGCATTCTAGTTCTCCAAGCCCCGAAGGGCAGGGGCGGATCATTTGTTTGTTTGAATTGAGGTTTAACGTCCCCGTCAACACAATTTAGGTCATTTTGGAGGCGTTGCTTCCAATTTTTGTGGGACTTTTACCCGGCGACATTGAGATGAAATAGCAACTCAAGTCCTGCCGACCAATGAAACCAAAAGGCTTATATGCATAGGACGGTCTCATTCATTGAGTAATTTTGTGTCCTGTTCCTAAGAAACGGGGGAAAGAGATAGCAGAGATGAAAATGAGAGACGGAGGAGTAAGAGGAAAACGAATGGAAGTGTAGAAACAGAAGAAATAACATCATCAGAAGAAATAACATCATCCCTCTTCCATTATCTTAACCAACTGTAAGCCAATATCAGAGGGACGCCCAAGTGACGCAAGACACACGTCACCGTTGCCCCCCCCCAACTCCCCACCAACCTCTCATGGGCTTTACAAATTAGATAAGAAGAGAACATTGCTAAACAGTGAAAAAAAGTGATTTAAAACTATAGGTGTCATATGTTCACACAAAATATAGACTCTATATAGCCATTTTTTAGTGCCCGGCCATCGAGGCTTGGAGACATAGATTGCCATCCAGAGCAGAAACTGCCTGCACATGAGTACTGGTGAACCGTTTAGAAGAACTAGCCTGCTAAGGCTAATCGGTGCGAGTCGGTGCATCCTAGGCCCTACAGGTGTCATAGGCTTGAGATGTCTTTACGTCTCAATCTGTGGAAAAAGTCGCACAAAAATGGAAGTACCGTCTCTAAAATGTCCTACATAGTGTTGCAGAGCACGTAAAACATCAAATCAAACAAACATAGCCATAACGGTGAGAGTTGTAATGATTAAGAGTCAGAGCTAAAATTAACTACTAGGCCGCAGATGCCCGTTCCATTTTAAAATATTTTGAACAACACCAGGTAGCCTTTCTAACGCTAACAGAATGACTGCAAATAGCCATTTTAATGTTTTCTGGCTATTTGCAGTTGACTGCAAATAGCCATTTTAACGTTTTTTGGCTATCTGCAGTTGACTGCAAATAGCCATTTTAACGTTTTCTGGCTATTTGCAGTTGACTGCAAATAGCCATTTTAACGTTTTTTGGCTATTTGCAGTTGACTGCAAATAGCCATTTCAACGTTTTTTGGCTATTTGCAGTTGACTGCAAATAGCCACTCCGTATTAATTTTCTCTCTTTTTCTTTCTTTTGGTTTAATCTTACGGCCCTTTCAAGATTATTTCACGATTTCGTGCGATCGTAAATCAGAAATGAGCGAACGTAATGAGAGTAGGCCTATTCTATTTAAAAACAAAAATCAAGTTGATAACGAAAGTTAGCGGAAAAGTGGAGTTTTTCATTCTGGTTCTCGAACTAATGAGGTAAATCTGAAATGCTCAGATTTCATTAAACATGCCTTCCGCAGTTTATAGGTTACCCGTAATCAAAGTATACACTCGTACCTTGACTATTCAGCTATGTATAATGACATCGCCCATCTTGGAATCCTGTCATCACTGATAAATTCTTGTAGCTCTCAAACTGAAGAAATTTGCTTCTTGTCCAGACCGGCCGTATTCATACGCACCGGAACTAAGTTTGCAAAAATAACAATAGTACGCTATTTTTTCAATTTAAAAAGGAATATTCAAATGTGAAACCGTCTTGCAACTAACTTCACGTACTTTCCAACATAAACTGTTCGTTAATTTATTAATAGTATGTATTCATTTCTGTATTTGTGTTGTTCGGCCCCAGCAATGGTAAACAAGATGAAAAAAGTAGCTTTTTGAAACTGTTCATCAAAACTTAGTAAAAGCATTGAACTTTTATGAGTTTTGACCACCCTGCAGATTGGTAAGTAGGTGACAATATAAACATTGTTTTGTCCAGTCGTTCACCTGTCCAAAAATCAGTTGTTTGTTTATCGTGGCTAATGTGAATCAATGTAACAAATCACTGGGTAAAAACTCATTTGTATGGAAAGAGATCAGAAGCCTTTTGGACAAAGTTAATGGTGTTGAACAGGCTTCCAGTCCTTCAGTTCAAATCTTGGGATAAACTGTTTTTATCTTAATTTCAATGTTTTGTTTTTTATTTAATTCCAATATCAAAGCACCCATCATGTGAGCACACTGACTAACACATTGAAACTTTGGTTGCATAATTTGTTATAAATTGTATGAATGAGATTAAATGAAGTATTTATTTAGTTATGGATAAAAGCACTGAAGAAGGCCAATCATTTTAAAAGCTAAATGCATGAGATTTCACCACCTCGCCAATCAATGAGCTTGTTAACAAAATGGCTACTATACACTGAATTTAAAAATAGTACATGTACCGGGTGAGATAATGACTTTTTTTCTTTTTAATTTTTGGGAATCATAAATTTTCAATACTATTTAGGTATTTTACTTGAAATTTGTCTGTTGCAGTACCTAAAGGGAACCTATGATAGTGTTTTACAGATTATGATTCTGTGGATTAAGATATCATTTTTGCAAAACCAAGGAAAAATATAATAAATTACTGAAACGGATTCTTGCATAGTGATGTTCCACGTGCGGCATCCTATAGCGTTTATATTTCGCAATTAATTCGAGTTGCCAGAGTGTCTAGTCAGGTAACTGACTTCAACACTTGTAATAAATTGTTAACTGGCAAACTTCTTAATCAGGGTTATCGGTATCATAAACTAAGCAAAGCCTTTTCAAATTTTATACACGTCAATGCGATTTAATTTCAAAATTCAATCTTCTACAACAATTTTATGGTGACTTAGTATACAATTCAGAAAAACACAATTGCAATGTTGCGTAAAATCATTTTTTGATATAGAAAGGTCGGGTACAACATAAATGGTAAACGACAGACTGCATGCATAGTAGATAACCCAATCACGGTTGACAACTTTGCTTCCCTCTTTAATTGCACGCCGGGGGTCAGGCCTCGAGATTCAATCTAATTTTATGTAATGTTGGTTGGTACCTGTTGCTCTGTCTCTGTCGGGCCCATCGGAGTCTAACTGATTTTTTTTTTGTTGTTGTTGTTGCTCCATTATTTCAGTGGTTTCTTGCTGTGGAGTCCTCATCGTTGTTTCATCTCTGTGGTTGTTTGATTTTTGTGTTCACGTAGATGTTGCACTGATGAGTTAGGAGGCCTTCATTCGGGCTGAACAAATTGTTTGTCTAAATCGCGACGGAAGTAAGGGCGAGGATTGTGGCCACGTCACATCGATTTAAGCCCCCAGTGGTATTCGTCGCTGTTTATTTTTGTTATGACTTGTCTTTGAATGTGGGTATCTCTTATATTGTTTTGTTTTGGATAGCCAATTGGCCCTTTTGTGGGAAATAAATTGTCCTTTTGGCTTTCCGCTATTGATGTTTCCATTGGGGTTTGGTTGTTTCGTGTTTGTGCTTCTTTCCCTTTGGTGTCTCTGATGGGAGCTGTGGGTTAATTGTATCGATTCCTGGTCGTTGCCTTCACTTCTATTTTGACTAAAAACCTTTTACTTTCATTTCTTACATTTACAAGGACTACCATCTGAATAGAAACCTGTCAGGGTTATTGTTTAAATATATGATTTTATTCAGTACCTCAAATAATATTATAGAGAAATAAATGTATTGAGGAACCTTTAAGATGATGTCTATGTGTCACTGCGACCATCACTGTTTGCATGGACTGTGTGTTAAGAGTGAACTGTACTAAGAATTAGATGCAAAATGAGCCACCAGCTCTGTCAAATTGCATGTAATATACAGTTTATTGAATTATGGGATTTATAAACCTCGGGAGGTTGAACAAGCGCACAAGCGCCCTCGTTTCTTTATCAGATATTCAACCTCCCTCGGTATATAAATACATGTACCATATTTAAAAAGGCCTGAGTAATAAAATCTATGTATTTTTAAACTGTATCTGGCTCCACCATTTACTTGCTTTAAGCGTTTTTTATCCTCTAAATCATGCATAACGTCATTTGTGACTAGTCTGTGTAAAGTCTTCCTGGAAAACCACCCAGCGGACACACACCGTCTGTACAACGTCGTATCAAAGTCGATGCAACATCTGACGTTAATTCAACGTTTCTTACACATCATGTGTCCGCTGGACAACTTCATATAAGATAAATGGATTTTCCAGCACCAACAAGCTATGTTTGGAGCATATGTAAAGACGGCTGTCATGAGGTATGGGATTTTCTAATATAGGCATGTTTTCTAAAAAAAATTTACTCTCTCGTCATATATTTTCTTAGGTGTTCCGGTTGTACCTCTATTTGTGTCCCCTTCCGTCACTCCTTGGCGCTACGTTCGACCCACAGAAACGGCGGATCCACATAACCCTGCAGTCCGGTTGATAAAATATGATCGTCTGACTGGCCGCCATCTTGACTTGTTCCAATATTATGTAGATCTATCAAAAGCCAATCATGATCACCAGTTAACATGGGTGCTGGGTTACACAGCTACAAGAGAATATGGAATTCCTGATATCACACCGTTATCATTATCTGCTCTGGCGGACAGGTTTCGCGACCCAACAAACGAATATTTCAAGAAATATATAAGATGGTATAATAGTAATGCAACTTGGGATCAGTTCTGCAACGACCAGTGTCATAAAGCAGTGCTGTGTGGATTCCACAATCTTATTGATGGAGAGTTTGAAAGATGTCTCTCAAAAGTAAGAAAACGTTTCTAATGCTTTCAGCTTGCATAACCCATTCCAGACCGGAGGTCCATTAAAAGGTCATTAGTAAACGATGCAATCCCGGAAAAGGGTCTTCACTATTGGCAGAAACGTCAGCCATTTTCACAATATAGTTAACCTGACACCCTTAAATTTCGAAATAGTCTATGTTTTACATAGTTTTGTAAAGTCTATTCAGTTTAAAATAGGTAGGGCCTGCACTGTTTGCAAAACGTTCAGCCGTTTTCAAAATATTTCTTAAAAATAACTCACACCAATATTCTTAAATTTCGAAATATAGTTTTGAAGATTCTATTTTAAATTAGTTAGCAATAGGTTTAAGGGGAATGGGAACACCTTCAGAGGAGGCAACGCCTGCAAAAGCATTTTTGTATCCCATGACAATAGGGGTTAACTCTTAAAAGAAAGAATTTGCTCCTGATTTGTCCCCTTTTTCAGTGGGACATGGCTTATAGAAAAGCGAACAGGAAGTCCCGAAAGTTGTCTCCCTTTGAAAAATGAAGGAGAAATCTGCCAGGTGTTACCATTCTCCTTAAGTTGACAAGAACGCAGATTTTATAGCCCAAGACCAGGGCCTTTACTATTTGCAAACCATTTTCAAAATATTTTTTATAAATACTTCACCCTTACATCTTTTTATTTTTATTTCGAAATGGACTATGTTACATATAGTGAATATGATTCTGTTCAGTTTAAAATGGGAATACTATGGAAGAGCATTAAGGCCAGGTATACTTTTTTTTTTTGGATAGGTATCTCGAAATTTCGACTTAGTATCTCGAAATTTCGATTAAGTATCTCGAAATTTCGATTTTTAGCTCACCTGTCACGTAGTGACAAGGTGAGCTTTTGGGATCACTTTTCGTCCGTCGTCCGTCGTCAGTGCGTGTGTGTGTGTGTGTGTGCGTAAACTTTTTCTTCAAATGACATCTCCTCCTAAACCGCTGATCGGATTTTGACCAAACTTCACAGCAATGATCCTTAGGTGGTCCCCTTTCAAAATTGTTCAAATGGTTCCGGTCCATTGCACATCTGGGTCACAGGAGCTAAAAATAGATTTTTTAAAACAAAATTTTAAAAATCTTCTTCTCTGAAACCGCAAGGCCCAGGTCATCGATATTTGGTATGAAGCTTCATCTAGTGGACCTCTACCAAGATTGTTCAAATTATAGCCCTGGGGGCCAAAATGCCCCCGCCCCGGGGGCCTTTGGTTTTACATAGGCTTATATAGGGAAAATCATTAAAAAATCTTCTTCTCTGAAACCACAAGGTCCAGGTCTTTAATATTTGGTGTGAAGCTTTACCTGGTGGACCTCTACTAAGATTGTTCAAATTATAGCCTTGGGGCCAAAAATGCCCCCGCCCCGGGGGCCTTTGGTTTTACATAGACTTATACAGGGAAAATCTTTAAAAATCTTCTTCTCTGAAACTGCAAGGCCCAGGTCTTCAATATTTGGTATGAAGCTTCATCTAGTGGACCTCTACCAAGATTGTTCAAATTATAGCCCTGGGGGCCAAAATGCCCCCGCCCCGGGGGGCCTTTGGTTTTACATGGGCTTATACAGGGAAAATCATTAAAAAAATCTTCTTCTCTGAAACCACAAGGCCCAGGTCTTTAATTTTTGGTGTGAAGCTCGACCTGGTGGACCTCTACTAAGATTGTTCAAATTATAGCCTTGGGGCCAAAAATGCCCCCGCCCCGGGGGCCTTTGGTTTTACATAGGCTTATACAGGGAAAATCTGTAAAAATCTTCTTCTCTCAAACCGCAAGGCCCAGATCTTTGATATTTGGTATGAAGCTTCATCTAGTGGACCTCTTTCAAGATTGTTCAAATTATAGCCTTGGGGCCAAAAATGCCCCCGCCCCGGGGGCTTTTGGTTTTACATAGGCTTATACAGGGAAAATCTTTAAAAATCTTCTTCTCTCAAACGGCAAGGCCCAGTTCTTTGATATTTGGTATGAAGCTTTATCTATTGGACCTCTTTCAAAATTGTTCAAATTAAAGCCCTGGGGGCCAAAATGCCCCCGGGGCGGGGGCCTATGGTTTTACATAGGCTTATATAGGGAAAGTCATTAAAAAAACTTCTTCTCTGAAAACACAAGGCCCAGGTCTTTAATATTTGGTGTGAAGCTTTACCTGGTGGACCTCTACTAAGATTGTTCAAATTATAGCCTTTGGGCCAAAAATGCCCCCGCCCTGGGGGCCTTTGGTTTTACATAGGGAATACAGGGAAAATCTTTAAAAATCTTCTTCTCTGAAACCGCAAGGCCCAGTTCTTTGATATTTGGTATGAAGCTTTATCTATTGGACCTCTTTCAAAATTGTTCAAATTAAAGCCCTGGGGGCCAAAATGCCCCCGGGGCGGGGGCCTATGGTTTTACATAGGCTTATATAGGGAAAGTCATTAAAAAAACTTCTTCTCTGAAAACACAAGGCCCAGGTCTTTAATATTTGGTGTGAAGCTTTACCTGGTGGACCTCTACTAAGATTGTTCAAATTATAGCCTTTGGGCCAAAAATGCCCCCGCCCTGGGGGCCTTTGGTTTTACATAGGGAATACAGGGAAAATCTTTAAAAATCTTCTTCTCTGAAACCGCAAGGCCCAGATCTTTGATATTTGGCGTGAAGCTTCATCTAATGGACCTCTTTCAAGATTGTTCAAATTATAGCCCTGGGGGCCAAAATGCCCCCGCCGTGGGGGCCTATGGTTTTACATAGGCTTATATAGGGAAAAATCATTAAAAAATCTTCTTCTCTGAAATCACAAGGCCCAGGTCTTTACTATTTGGTATGAAGCTTTACCTGGTTGACCTTTACTAAGATTGTTCAAATTATAGCCTTGGGGCCAAAAATGCCCCCGCCCTGTGGGCTTTGGTTTTACATAGGTTTGTACAGGGAAAATCTTTAAAAATCCTTTTCTCTGAAACCGCAAGGCCCAGATCTTTGGTATTTGGTGTGAAGCTTCATCTAGTGGACCTCTTTCAAGATTGTTCAAATTATAGCCCTTGGGCCAAAAATGCCCCCACCCCGGGACCCTTTGGTTTTTCATAGGCTTAAATAGGGAAAACCTTTGAAGATCTTCATGTCTGAAACCAGAAGGCCCAGGTCTTTGATATTTGGTATGAAGCTTCATCCAGTGGACCTCTTTCAAGATTGTTCAAATTATAGCCCTTGGGCCAAAAATGCCCCCACCCCGGGACCCTTTGGTTTTTCATAGGCTTATATAGGGAAAACCTTTAAAAATCTTCTTGTCTGAAACCAGAAGGCCCAGGTCTTTGATATTTGGTATGAAGCTTCATCTAGTGGACCATGATATAGTTTGTTCAAATTATAGCCCTTGGGCCTAGAATGTACTGGAGACACTAATTTTCAGGTGAGCGATTCAGGGCCCTCTGGGCCCTCTTGTGTTTTATATTAGGATCACTTTTTGTCTGTCATCCGTGCGTAAACAATTTCTTTGAACGACATCTCCTCCTAAAGCACTGATCGGATTTTGACCAAACTTCACAGGAATGATCCTTAGGTGGACCCCTTTCAAAGTTGTTCAAATGGTTCTGGTCTGCTGCACATCAAGGTCACAGGGGCCAAAAATAGATTGTTTTCACCGAAAACTTAAAAAATCTTCTTCTCTATAACCACATGGCCCAGGTCTTTGATATTTGGTATGAAGCTTCATCTAGTAGACCCCTACCAAGATTGTTCAAATTATAGTGCTGGGGCCAAAAATGCCCCCGCCCCGGGGCCCTTTGGTTTTACATGGGCTTATATAGGGAAAATCTTGAAAAATCTTCTACTCTGAAACCACAAGGCCGTGGTCTTTGATATTTGGTATGAAGCTTCGTCTAGTAGACCCCTACCAAGATTGTTCAAATTATAGTGCTGGGGCCAAAAATGCCCCTGCCACAGGGCCCTTTGGTTTTACATGGGCTTATATAGGGAAAATCTTTAAAAATCTTCCTCTTTGAAACCGCAAGGCCCAGGTTTTCGATATTTGGTAAGAAGCTTCATCTAGTGGACCCCTACCATGATTGTTCAAATTATAGTGCTGGGGCCAAAAATGCCCCCGCCCCAGGGCCCTTTGGTTTTATATGGGCTTATATAGGGAAAATCTTTAAAAATCTTCTTCTGAAACCGCAAGGCCCATGTCTTTGCTATGTGGAATGAAGCTTCATCTAGTGGACCCCTATACCAAGATTGTTCAAATTATAGTGCTGGGTGCTGGGGCCGGAAATGCCCCCCCCCCCCCGACACACACACACACCCCTGCCCCGGGACCCTTTGGTTTTACATAGACTTATATAGGGAAAATCTTTAAAAATCTTCTTCTCTGAAACCGCAAGGCCCAGGTCTTTGATATTTGGTATGAAGCTTCATCTTGTGGACTCCTACCAAGATTGTTCAAATTATAGCCCTGGGGCCAAAAATGCCCCCGCTCTGGGGCCCTTTGGTTTTACATAGATTTCTATCGGGAAAATCTTGAAAAATCTTCTTTGAAACCACAAGGCCTAGGTCTTTGATATTTGGTATGAAGCTTCATCTAGTGGACCTCTACAAAGATTGTTCAAATTATAGCCCTGAGACCAAAAATGGCCCCGCCTCAGGGCCCTTTGGTTTTACATAGACGTATATAGGGAAAATCTTTGAAAATTTTGGTGTGAAATTTCATCTAGTGGACCTCTATCAAGATTATTCAAATTATAGCCCTGGGGCCAAAAATGCCCCCACCCTGAGACCCTTTGGTTTTACATAGACTTATATAGGGAAATATTTAAAAATCTTCTTCTCTGAAACTGCAAGGCCCATGTCTTTGATATTTTGGTATGGAGCTTCATCTAGTAGTCCTCTACCAAAATTGTTCAAATTATAGCCCTCGGGCCACAAATGCCCCAGCCCAGGGGCCCTTTGGTTTTTCACAGGCTTATATAGGGAAAATCTTTAAAAATCTTTTTCTCTGAAACAGCAAGGCCCAGGTCTTGGATATTTGGTGTGAAGCTTCATCTAGTGGACCTCTATCAAGATTGTTTAAATTATAGCCCTGAGGCCAAAAATACCCATGCCCCTGGGCCATTTGGTTTTACATAGGATTATGTAGGGAATATCTCGGACACCGCAAGGACCAGGTATTTGATATTTGGTGTGTAGCTTCATCTATTGGACCTTTGCCAAGATTGTTCAAATTATAGCCTTTGTTGATATTTGGTATGAACCTTCACCTTTTTAGACCTCCCTCAACATTATGCACATTATAGCCCTGGAGTCAATAATGGCCCTCCCCGGGGCCCACTTATTACTCTATGGATCAGGTGAGCGATTCAGGGCCATCATGGCCCTCTTGTTTAACTCGAAAGTTCGATTTAGTATCTCGAAATTTCGACTTAATATCTCGGAATTTCGACTTAATAACTCGATATTTCGACATATTAACTCGAAATTTCGACTTAATATCTCGAAATTTTGATTAAGTATCTCGAAATTTCGACTAACGAGGTATTAAATCTTATACACACTGTTAATGTTAAACACCCCCGTTTCATTGTACCCCCGCTTTGAAAAAAGTGCGAGTATGTTGGTTTACATCTGTTCCTCTCAAGAACCATAAAAGCTACGAGGGATGTTCGAACTGAATTGCTTGTTTCTATCTGGAGACTTCACATTTCAAGTTAGCCCAAAAGTGCTCATTTCGTGCCATCAAAGTACTCCCCGTGGCTAGAAATGCAAAGTTTCAGCCGATGTATCCACTTCTTGAAGGCGTCACGGTACGCTGTTTTGGGCACAGTAATAAGGTACATGTACTGATGAATGGCAGATCCAAGTGCCTGTAGGGACTGGTATTTCAGCCCAGCAAGGAATGATTTCAGTTTCGGAAACCAAAAAAAATCACATGGGGCAAGGTCTGGGGAATACGGGGGATGAGGCAAAACAGTTATTTTTTTCTTTCTTCAAAAACGTCGTAGATATTGCGGAGGTATTAGCGGTTGCATTGTCATGTAGAAGACGGACATGTTTAAAACCAGTGGCAGGTCGTCGTTTCTGATAAAACTTTTTCAGTTTCTTCAGAACTAAGTCTTTGTGGTACTTTCCGGTGATGCTTTTACCCTTTTTTCACCGGCACTTTAATTGCGACTCCTTCACCAGAGAAGACGATTGCATACAAAACCTTCTGTGTAATCAAATAACGTTTGGCAAATTATTGGGCGTTTGCTGTGTTAAGTGGCCAAGATCTTATTGCTATCCTTTCTGACTGGCTCAAAATAATGGACCTAGGTTTCGTCACCTGTGACGACATTGGCAAACTGTTTTTTGTCATATTTTGGAAACATTTGAAGCAGCTTTTTGGCCACCGTTGCCTCTTTTGCTCGTCAGTCAACAGATGTGGCACCCATCTAGCAGAAATATTTCTGACTTTCAAATGCTTCTTCAAAATAAGGTGAACCTTTGATAGTGATATGCCTACCTTTCGTGCAATATCACGAACTGTAAATCTGGCAGCTCCTTCAATGATTTCCTTTATTTTAGAAACGATTTCTTTACTAGATGCAGATTTTGGCCTACCTGATTTCGGTGCATTTTTGATAATATCTACACCAGACTCAAATTTCTTTTTCCACCGCCGAACTGTGTCATAAGACACACAAGAAAGAAATTTCAGTCTTCAGCTTCTTCAAAGAACAACCAAGTTTTGGGCAAGCTTTGATGTAAGCTCGTTATTTCATTTTCTACCAACCATTTTTTACTGCAGTGATCAATGACTGCGTGTATTCAAATGGCAAATTTTATGCCTTACACTTACTCTAACATGTACATTTATACACCATTGTGTAGATATTGAATAGCCCTATACAACTATGTATTGGTTTTGATCGTGCCTCACGTCGATATCGAGCTAGAGGACAATAAGGAGCAGATTATGCAAACTATGTGATAACATTGTGTAGAGACTATGGTCATTATCGCTTACTTATATTGTGTAAAAGTCATTGGCCTTCTCGGTGTATTTTTTCATATGTTCTTTCATTCTTCTTTCGCTCTATATTGGCAAATGTTAATTTTTATCAAATATTTCTCAAGAACGATCAACCTAGAGGCCCCAAACATGTGTATCATGTAAGAGACAGAGGGATTTCTGACTCATCAGGACGTCACGCATTCAATCCCGTTTCAGTAAAATGAAAGCGGGCTACAAGTCATACTTGACCGTTTAAGCTCTTACGATGGTTTCGGTATCAAACTTTCTCATGAAATGGTTGCTGTAAAATCATTTATAGATCAAAGCACAGCATTGGTGGGTTGATTGTCTTCGAGTGTGTACTGATACATGTTTCGTTTAACCTTTAAATTCCAATACTATAAGCAAAACGTGTAGATCCTGATCAGACGCCGCGCTTGGGTCGATTAATTATCAATTGACTAAAATTTACTAACTAAAGAAGCTTCCCGCATTCTCTTGCCCACGTGACTATCACTGACCATGTTCAAAATCCATGTAACTGTGATTTATAGCAGCGCTACTCTTTCCTTGTGACGTCAGTGCGCCATGTAGATAGGGCGGTGAACATGGACATTGCAACAGTGTAAACCTTGATCATACGTCGCAGAACAGAGCTTCATTAAATAACGGGTACCTTCACCGTGTAGATGGTCAGCGATAGTCACGTGGACAATAGCAGGCGAGAAGCTTCTGTAGCGAGTTACTTTGGGTCGAATGATAAAAAACGACCAAAACATTGTAAACTATGCAACACGAACACCAAAGCAACAACCGGCCAGAAAATGCGGTATTTAAAACCAGAATACGTTGCGTGTTCAAGATGTATGTTTTAGAAAAGAGCAGCAGATCGTTTCATTCCATCGGTCAGACCTCGAATTTGATCACTGGTCAGCTATAACCGCGCGTGCGTGTGTGTGCGCGGGGGGTGGGGGTCAATGTTCTGTATTCGACGCTCAGGAATCTCCCAAATATGTTCCGGGGGATTCCAATCCGGGCTTCTAGATAGCCAAGCCAATGTCTCAATTCCGAAAAGGCGTGGTCTAGCAAACAGGTCTAGTGGCAAATGGCTCGTTCTCAAAATGAGGCATGACTTCTGGCGCATAACGTGCAAAAATATCCAAACTCCATATTTAAACCGTGATGTTATGGAAAGTTGGTTCTGAGATCTGAGGTCTTCTTTCAACTCTGAGTTGACCATAACAAGATTCCTATTATGGCTAATCCCAATTCAGAGATGAATGCACATCGCAGATCACAGAGTCAGCTACGAGTTATTATGTCGAAATTTCGAGTTATTATGTCGAAATGTCGAGATAGTAAGTCGAAATTTCGAGTTATTATGTCAAAATTTCGAGTGAGTAAGTCGAAATTCCGAGAAGCCTATCAAAAGAAATCAAATCGTACCCTAATACTCCATCATAGAACACAGATGTAGTGGCCATGAAACCAAAAACAAAAAAAGCAAGAACATATATGATCCATATATTTAACATCCTGTTGACAATTCCGTGTAATGAAGACACCTTATAAACCCCATATGAACCCCATTTTACATAGAGAAAACTGAGTTTTACAGGGGTATACCTTATTTTCTTATTTCTGCTCCAAGACAGAGGCTGAGGGTACGCGTTAGAACCGCCTCAATGAGGCGGTCGTAACGAGCACGTAAAACCTATGTTTGGAGTATAAATAAGAAAAATATCTCAAATTTTCATCAGAAAAATAATCAGTTTGGAGATTTGAAACAATGCTGTAAGTCACGGGTGTGTTTTCATAATGAGAAGCCGGGCATATAATCCGCCACCGATGTAACAACGTTTTTGTGTTTTCATGCTCGCTTTCCGACTGTAGCTCTCTTGATCAAATTCTTTCCTCTTGCAGTTGAATCAACTATTACAGGAGACAAAATAATTTTCATTAAGAAAACATGTCCGTAAGAAATAATGGCGTCTAACATGGTGTCAGAAAATGTTAATATAAGGTAAAAACAAAACTAGAATTGTTTTCTAAGAAAACAGATGTCCCCCCCACCACACTCATTATTTCAAATTCTGCTTTTACCCTTTACTTTTACTTTTTCAGCCCTGTGACCTTGAAAATTAGGTCAAGATCACAAAAATATAATCAGTTTTTAAGATCAGCCCACTGATATAATGTACCTAGTTTGAACCAAATCCATCCACTGGTTCATGAGATAGAGTGCAGACAAGGCAATTTTCAACAGTCTAAGTCCCGTGGTGTCCTTGAAAATTAGGTCAAGGTCACCAACATCTAATCAGTTCTTAAGACCAGCCCACTGATATAATGTACCAAGTTTGATCAAAATTCTTCCACTGGTTCAGGAGAAAGAGTGCAGACAAGCCAATTTTTAAAAGTCTAACTCCCGTTGTGACCTTAAAAATTAGGTCAAGGTCACCAAAAGCTAATCAGTTCTTAAGACCATCCCACTGATATAATGTATCAAGTATAAACCAAATCCTTCCATTGGTTCAGGAGTTAGAGTGCAGACAAGCTTTTTTGGTCTAAAATTTGACAATGGTTTCAGCCCTGTGAATTTGAAAAATTAGGTCAAGGTCCCCAAAATCTAATCAGTACTTTTCCCCCTCCCAATGGTGTATCTGTGTAAGTTTAATCAAAATCCATCCATCCATTCAGCAGATAGAGTGCAGACAAGAGGCAACGCCGACGCCGACGCCGACGCCGACGCCGACAGGATCCGCACCAAAACCAATATGTCCCCCTCCCTTTCGGATGGGGGGACATAATGATAAAATCTTAATTATTTCTACTCTCAACATAGGTTGTGGGTGCTCGTTAGAACCGCCTCAATGAGGCGGTTCTAACGAGTACCCACAACCTATGTTAAGGAGCATAAATAAGGAAACTAATGTTTACCCCCGTTTACCTCGCTTTCCGATTGTAGCCCTCTAGATCAAATTCTATCCTCTTGCAGCACTAGCAATTATTATATGAGACAAAATAATTTTGAAAGAATTGCCTTCTCTGAATGCGTATTTCAGATGGGAAGGCATTGCGTGAACACGATAACCATCATATGATAACACATTCAACATGGTAGTGCATTTTTTCTCCAGAACGGAAATTTGTGATACATTTGTAGTTTATACTCAAAACATAGGTTGTGGGTGCTCGTGCGCCGGTTCTAACAAGCACCCGCACCCTATACACCTTGGAGCAGAAATAATCGGGGCTTGAAGAAATAAAAGGGCTGCATGATGCTTCCACGGAGAGCTGACTCCGGCCGCACACGAGTACTGGTAAATCGCTTAGAGGATCTAAGCCTGCCCAGGCTTATAAACCCTATTGGTTTCATTGGTTGACAGGGCTTGAGATGTCATTTCATCTCAATGTCGGGCAAAAGACCCACAAAATTGGAAGCAACGTCTCAAAAATGACCTATATAGTAGTGTCGGGGACGTTAAACAACAAATCAAACAAAGAAAAATTAATGTATACTGTGAATCCCAGGTTTCTTTATAAAGTGGGGTTTACAGGGGTGTTCATTATGCGGACTTGTACATGTAAACATGATGATTTCAGAAACATCAGGCTAGAACGACGAAAATCATGTTACCATGTCAGTGAGACTAATCGCTTTAAAACGCTAGTTTTAGTGGAAAGTAGGCTTTTCATTGTTTTTGGTCTGAAGTACATGTTAGAACCGCGTCGATAAGGCTGTTCTAATGAGATCCAACAATCTATGTCTTCAACAAAAAGTTTGTTTGTTTGTTTAATTTGAGGTTAAACGTCCCCTCGAACACTGTAAAGGTCATTTTGGGGACGTTGCTTCCAATTTTGTGGGACTTTTACCCAACATTGAGATGAAATGACATCTCAAGCCCTGTCACCCAATGAAACCAATAGGGTTTATAAGCAGTGACGGGTCGAATCGCACCGCTTTGCCTGGGCAAGCTTAGATCCTCTAAGCTGTTTACCAGTACTCACCCGTGTGCGGTCGGTTTCAGCTCTGCGTGGAAGCATCATCTATTTCTTCAAGCCCCAACAAAAATTAGATCAAAATTTAGATACGTACTTATCAGGAAAACACACCTGTATAATTTTACCCCCTTAACCCCCACTTTTACATTGTAAACTTGGGTTTACAGGGGTAAACCTTATTTTTCTTATTTCTGCTCTAAAATATAGGTTGTGGGTACTCGTTAGAACCGCCTCGATGAGGCGGTTCTAACGTGTACCCACAGTCTATATTTTGAGCAAAAAAAAAGCGTGTTTTCATAATGAGTGGACCGATTTTTTCTATGTGAGGGCTTGAAAAACAGACCTGAACTGAGACTGAAATTGTTTCGTTTAACATTTTATTGTTTAAGCAAACAGGGTAGATCCTGGTCTGACGCCGCGTTATACGGCGTCTGATCTGGGTCTACACTGTTCACCAATGATCCAGTCCACGAACCAAGTCCAGATTTTACCTTTTACGCGGCGCTCTAACAGCACAGGTAGAAGACTAGCGCTGTTTTAAATAATCGTTAACTGGATTTTGTACATGGTCAGTTAGTGTCACGTGGACTATAGCAGACGGAAAGCTTCTATAAGTAGTAACTTTAGGTAGATTGTTTATCAATTGCTTAATTGTCCCAAATTTTCATGAAAAAACTAGTTCTTGATCCATGAAATACATACACATATCACTTCAATAATTTGATCTGTCACATTGTATCACGTCGAGTGGATGTTTCCAGATCAATGTATCAAATAAGACGCGGAGCTTCGAGTATGATGCGTAACATCTGGAAACATCCAAATGACGTGATACTGTTATTGTACTGATAAAATGTTTATCATATACCCTAAAGTCTCGCTTTTTCCAACGAAAATAAGCGGCAAAATTGGACTTTACGTTGTGTGGGTGTGTGTGATTTCGTCATTGCTCACGTCTGGTTTCTAACGGCGTACTCAGAGCTAGCAAGGATAGCGGTACGGAATAGGAAAACGCGAGTAGGGTGACACCGGATTGAAGAAATAGATCAGCTCTACGCGCTCGAGATTTGATCTTCTTTGCAAGTGATATATCACTTAATTAGTCACGGAACTAGAGCTGATCTATTTCAATTTTAACACACTAAGAGTCAACGTCCTTCAAATTCTCCCTATCTTTCGCCAATGTAAAAAGGAATCCCACCATTATGACTGACTGTTAACCTGTTTTCATAACATAACTGATACAAGAATCTAACGTCAACATCCTGTTAACAAGTCCGTGAAATGAACACCCCCTAAACCTCACTTTATATAGAGAAAACTGGGTTTACGGGGTATACATCATTTTTCTTATTTCTGCTCCAAGATATAGTTTGTGGGTACTCGTTAGAACCGCCTCAATGAGGCGGTTCTAACGAGGACAAACAACTTATGTTTGCAGCATAAATACTTAAAAGTATCACAGATTTTCATCAGAAAAGTAGCCATTTTGGAGATGTGAAAAGATGCACTACATCGCACGGGATCGTAATGAGGTATCAATGAATGACGTCATGAAGCCGGATAAAGGGCGGCTCTTCGCGTTGCGCTCTTCCACCCAATGATTTATCACTAGATTTGTCTATTTGCGACCAGTGTTGGAATCTATATTTTCGTAGTAGGCAGCAGTATTTCGTGTAGGTACATGTATATAATAAAAGATAATGTCATATGATGATGTTAACGTAACAGGAACTGATGTAGAAAATCGCAACCCGCATGCTTATATTGACACATTTGCTTGATTTAAGTTTAGGTTTCCATCAAACTGTATACACACATCTTACAAAATAACTTCTCTTTAAAAAAGGGATAGTGGTATTCGGTTGACCTCAAAATCGGACGCTGCATAATAAGGCACGTGTTCATGTTCCACACTGTTTGAATAGAAAATACATGTACATGACTTTCAACGACCCCCGCCCACCGGGGCTTGTAGAATGATGCTTCCATGCAAAGCTGAAATTGACCGCACATGAGTACTGGTAAACCGCTTAGAGGCTCTAAGCCTGTCCAGGAAACAGCGGTGCGTGTCGGACCGTCCAATGCTTATAAACCCTATTGGTTTCATTGGGCGACAGGGATAAAGATGTCATTTCATCTCATTGACGGGTAAAAGTCCCACAAAACTTGAAGCAACGTCTCCAAAATGACATATACAGTTTTAACGGGGAAGGTAAACCTCAAATCAAACAAACAAACAAACATGACTTTCATGCAGTCCCAGATTTAGTTTAATTATTTCTTGCTAACAGTCTTTGCAAACCTGTGTTTTCTTTTCAAGGTGCAAAGCTGTCACGTCCCATCCTGCATCATCGTTGGAAAATAATTCCTGGGAACAGCAGCAAACTTTGATCAATTGACAGGCAAATATATTTTCGCTGCCAAAAGTGTCAGCGGCTTTTGCAAAATGCAAAAATTGCTCAAATTTTTCAGCAAAAATACTACTGTATAAGGTATTTTGCTTACCAGAATAGTTAACATTTTTACCACTAACGAGGTCGTTAAGCTAACAATACTTTGAACAAACAGGCCCTTATCTACAGGCTTTAAGGGAGATTGATACACCTGGCAGTTTTGCAAGAGAGACAACAACTGGCAGGACTTCCTTTTCGATTTGCTGTAAATACAACCCCTCCGAAAGAAGTTATGAAAAAGATTTTCTCCTCAGGAGCAGATTTTTTTTTCTTTAAGAGTTGATCCTCTTATGGAAAGGGAGAAAAAAAAATCCCAAAGATTTGCCTCCCCAAAATGTGTATCAATTCTCCTAGGTAGAGTGATTAATGTACATTTTTTAAACGAAGTTAAGCTGAATATATGAGTAGCAATACAGTTTATCATTATGAAAACACGCCAAACTCGCAAAAAAGAACCTTTAAGATGGAAAAAAATTATAATATTTTTCTTATTTCTGCTCAAAATATAGAGTGTGGGAACACGTTAGAACCGCCTCATCGAGGCAGTTCTAACGAGTACCCGCAATGCATATTTAAGATTTGAAATTGGAATAAAAAGGTTTACCCTTGTAAACCGCAGTTTTACTATATAAACGTGGGGTTCAAGTGGGTCTGAATTATATAGGCGTGTTTGCGTGATGGAATCAAAGCATTTACAGTACTAGTGGGCCAACTGTCTCTGAGTGAAGGCTCTCGATACCTGCCGGAGTTGGCAACATTCTGGAGATTGATCATGAAATCTTTTCCACGGTCATTCTCTCCCTTCCCCTGATTCAAGAAGGGCAGTTGTCAGTTTCTGGCGAAAGAATGTGCACTGAACTGGTTAACTGCTTACGTATAAGCCTGCCCAGTAAAAGGATGGATAGGTAAACTGACCGGCTCAAAATGACCTAAATAGTGTTTACTGGGCCGTTAAACTCAAATAAAAACAAACAAAGTCTCTGGGTGAAGGTTGAAAAATAAAATGGTTCCGAACGGGGAGTTAAACCGTTTCCTTTAACCGTTAAATACTGTACTTTAAACAGTGTAGACCTTGATCAAACTCCGCGTACTGTGGAGTCTTATACGCCGCGTTTTTTTGGCGTCTGGTCTGGGTCTACACTGTTTGCCAATGCCCCAGTACACGAGTCCAGTCCAGATTTAAGTTTTACACTGCGCTACTTAATAAGGAGAAGACTAGCGCTGCTATAAATAACCAAAATCTGGATTTTGTACCACGTCAGGTGGGAAGTTTCTGTAGTTAGTAATTTTCGATGGATTGATAAACAATTGACAAAAAACTAACAAAACAATGCTGCCTGATAATGAAGTGAACGGAATTAATTTGTATGTACTCGTACATCAGGAAAACACGTCTATATAATTTTGACCCACTTGAACCCCACTTTTATATCGTAAAACTGGGGTTTACACGGGTCAACCTTATTTTTCTTATCTGCAATATAGATTGTGGGTACTCGTTAGAACCGCCTCGATGAGGCGGTTCTCACGAGTACCCACAATCTATATTTAAAGCAGAATCACAATTTATCAGCTTAAATTTTTCATTTTTTTCGGCGGTAAAGTTTACAATGTATTTGTATAGGCGTGTTTTTATAATGTGGTCATAATGGCATACAAACATGATGTTTTTTGTGCCGTCTATGGCGAGTAGGTCTGTAGATGACCAGTACTGTAACAGTGCCCAAAGATTCTGCTTATACCCGGTCTGTGGGCAGTGCAATAAAATTACAACTGTTTTCTTTGGCGTCGGTATGAAGAAAGTGCCATAATATAAAGTTTGTGTTTAGCTTTGTTTTGGAATTTACGACCCAGTCATTACTACTAGGTCATGTAGAGACAGCCAGTTTGCAAATAAATAACATAGTCTCTTCTCGATTACTTAATTATCGGGCAGCATTGTTTCTAAAACATGATATCTGAGGGTCACTAATGAGGCATAATTGGCCGAAACTAGATAGTCTGGTCCAGAGATACTTGCACTCTAAATACGTCTCAGTTCTGCATTGCATTCTCCGCTTCCAAACGAACCATACAAAAATCATATCAAATTACATTAATGTTTGGTTTAAAGTCCCTTGATCATGAGGGGTATGCCACTGAGTGAACGACATTCGGGTGATTACATGCTTAATACACACAATCTGAAACAAAACTTGAAGCCTCCGTGGTGCAGTGGTTATGCTACCCGCCTTGTAATCCATTGGTAGCAGGACTGATCCCGGGTTTCTCCAGACTTTCGGATGAGTCTTTAAACCGAGGTCCCGTCTCCGTATGGATTTAGCTATTGGTGAGACCTAAAATTCAAAACACTCGCTCACTCACTAAAACAAACCTTGTCTGAAGCCAAAGTGTTCGTGTTTGCATGTATAAAAAGACAATGAAGGTGGAGCAATGCAAATAGCTGTTTATACATTACACTTGGTCCCCGTTTTCGTCCCGGTTCAGGTTTTATTCAACCTGTCAACACTCCAAATATTTTAATATGGCGATGCCCATTTTACCACGAAAATCAAACCCTTGATCTATGGGGGAAACAAACACACACCTCCGCGATACCATGATATTGGCTGGCGCTTAGGGTGGCGCTACTAATGCCACATAATACAAGTATAATACAAAGCTATGTTCAGAGGAAAGTTAAAGTGTCCCTGCTTGTTGATATACACCAAGCGTAAAACTGTATTGTAGTTCTTGGTTTACGGGGTTTTATATTATCTGCCTTATTTTTGCTCAAAAATATAGATTGTGGGTACCCGTTAGAACAGCCTCATTTAGGCTGTTCCAACGAGCACACACAATCTATGTTTTCGTGATGACTCCACAGTTTTCAGTTGTCTGATGGGGTCCTTGTTGTCCTTGCTTCCAAAGGATTACCTTTTTAAAAGCTCATACTTAACTTCACCACAGCTTGTGTTAAAGGAATGTGTCGCGGCCATAATAAGTTTTCATGCCCTTCATCATAGTGTGTGTTATATTTAAGAAATAGATCTGCTCTAGCTGTGATTTGTTGAGTAATAAATCTCAGTTTGTCGGTCAGTTGTAAGTAGACAAATCACGTGCGCTACGCACGATTTATTACCTAACAAACACTGGCTAGAGCAGATCTATTTCGATTCTCACACGCTGAAACTAGCAATAATGATCTTGTTTCCTTAAAATGCTCACAACTTTTCGCCATTGTTAGAAGAAATCCCGCTAAAATTATCGACTGAAACACATGCATTTATACCCTTTTCTAACGTTTTCGATGCGAGAAAATGACGTCCAACGTCAAGGAAATCTACTAGTGACGTCATAAATTTGCAGTTTTTAATGACGTCACTTGTCACGCTCTTCTTTGTCGTGATTTGTTGGAGAATAACAGTAGCGAATCTCAGAGGCCGGCGTAGGTAGATTTAAAAACATGTTTCTCGTGCCAAAATTCGATGGGACTAAATTCAAAGATGAAAATGCCTGTCGAGTCTGAATTTCATGCTTTTGACACAGCCTGTTTGATAAAATCCACCTTCGAAAAATAGACAGATATGAAACTTTGTGTGCATTTCTTTCCGATGAAATACAAAACAAACACCATTCTCGGCAAACAGTGTGCATTGTAGCGCCGCTTAGTGTTCACTCGACGCTTAGTGTTCACCATGGACACGCTCACTAAGCGTTCACTAAGCGTTGATAGTGAACACTAAATTCGTGGTGAGTTGAATTCTATTTATGAGTACGTGGATGAAAAAGATGCTGAACTGTGTAATAAACTGACAGCTTCTCAAAACCTTGAGAAACGTATATCTCGGCTTGAGACGAGGCTTGAGAAAATGATGGTTCCTGCAGGAAAAGTTTCAAGTTCTGAAATAACTTCTGCAGGCTCAAAATCTCTGGTACAGAATGAGACTGTGGGTACTCGCTGCATTACATCATGTAACAACGCATCAGAACGACATGAAATGAGCTTCCAGGCAGAACCGTATCATCCGTCTGCTGCGTCAAATGATGATATCCTAGTATCAGAAAGATCTACTAGTGAACAGTCAAAACTAGTGCGCTGTCCCAAAACGCGATTATTCCACAGAATTCCTATTAGCGAAGTACCTATTGTCCAAGGCAATCCAGTTCTCGCAGGGCGTTGTGTTACAACCTCGAATGCACTGTATAATTCAAGAGATGATGCCAAAGACGTAAACTGTGCTCAATCTAGTTCTTACAGCTTTACAAATAATGTCAGACTCACTAGCTCGTCAGTGAATAACAGTAACGTGTTATCTGAGGTCATGAAAGAACCGAGTGTCACCGACCCACACGGTGGCAAGCTTTACCAATGTCCGGTCCAGAACAAATTTGACAGCCTTCCGTTGGATGAAAATACCACGGTACCTGGGTCTCTTTCTTTCAGTGATGTTGTTAAGGCATGTCCGCCTATTAATCCAGCACGCATTCCCGATGATTATGGACCGGGGCAGTCCAACATACTGGTCCGTTTGTCTGAAAGATCGTCTAATTCTCGGAAACCCCGCTCTGGGAAACCGACAAATACGTCTTTAAACACTTGTGTTGGTTCTGCAAACGGAGAAGCAGATGACGACTTTATTCAGTAAATTCGCAATAGGTCTAGTAGGTTCTATGTAGGCGGTTTTAAATCAAGTCTGTATGAACAAAAGCTAATAAACTGTGTCTTAAGAAGAGGTATTACCGTCTCATGGATCAATGTTCGTAGATATGAGCATCAAGACAGAGCTATTGTCCAGCTCAACGTGGGAGCTGAACAAGGTGAGCGGCTGCTTGAACGTGGCTTCTGGCCACGAGGTGTTTTTTGTAGGCCTTGGTATCCTAAAAATGAATACAAACAAAGAATATTTACGAACAGTGGTCAGAATGGAACGGTTAATGCTTACTCTTCTGTGGTATCAGGAGATGCTAGTGAGAACCATGTTGTAGACTGATACGTGCTTATATCTAATGTTAACTCTTATGGCAGCCCATCTTACACTAGCGACATGGAATGCTACAGGTATAATGTCAAGCTCATCATATTTAAGCTCTTTCCTCGACCAGAAGCAGGTTCATGTAGTAGGGTTGTCTGAACACTGGCTAAGTCTTACCAATATGCATTTTCTGCAAAGCATACATCGTGACTACACTGGCTTTGGTGTTCCAGATAAGGACTTATGTTCAAGTAATAGAATGCCTGGCAAGGGGGGTGTTGCGCTTATGTGGCACAGATCATTAGCAAACAATATCTCGATCCGGGATATAGACAGTGACCGCATCTGCGTAGTACGGTACAGATATAATGTAAATCAGTTCATGTTTATAATACAGGTGTACGCCCCATGTAGTAACCACTCGATATTTGTATTCTGTGAGTTTATTGATTATTTACAGTCCATTATATGCTTATATGCAGAGACTGGCATATGTATTGTAATGGGAGACTTTAATGCTCACTTGCAGGGCCAACATTTTATAAAACCAACAGATGCTAGAGGTAGATATTTAGAAGATATGTTAAGCTATCATAATTTAATGGCCATAAATACCCTTCCTCTCTGTAGGGGAGCAGATTCCAGCTTTGTCTCTTATGATAATATACATTCATCTTTGATAGATCATATACTTGTACCTGACACGACATTTGATATAATCTTGTCTTGTGAAATAGCAGACGATCACGTCCTGAATGTCTCCAGACATAGGCCTATAACTTGCAACTTGGTAAGACCTATAGATATAAATTCTCAGAATAGTCAGTTTTGTACTAATGCGCACATAAAATGGAGAAACATCGATGACCACATTCTTCAAATGTACAGGTCAGGTCTAGATGACTTGTTGTTAGATGACAAATACAGTGATATCCCGGATGCTAAAACACGAATAACTGAACGGTATTCGCATATCGTTAATAGCATTGAAATTATTTCTGAATCTTTCTTACCGAAAAGTCGCTATAGACATTTTCTTAAACCTTACTGGGATCAGACTATGAAAGATCTACATGCAGGCATGCGTCACGCTCGTCGGCTCTGGTTAGCAGAAGGTCGACCTCGGGGTAGTACATTCGAAACATATCGTAAGTATAAACGTGCGAAAGCCATATTTCGTTCCTATCACAGGAAATGTGTTGAAAACTTTTTGTTTTAGTTGAACAATGAAATTGACAAAGCGGCTGAAATTGATGCTGCTTATTTCTGGAAAAAGGTCAATTATCGACGTAAGATGTCAATTTCACACGCGGGAAATGCAATAGAGTTTAATGGTCGGATCCGTTGTGATCCGGAAGATATTGCGAATGGTTGGGTAGAGTATTTTCATCAGCCTTATTCCGACACAGAGCGATCACATTTCGACTCCTCCTTCAAGGAAGAAGTTGATGCACGTGTAGAACATATACGACACGAACTATCGAACGGTCGCGATAGCGATTATCTTTTTATTACTACAGAGCATGTTAGATCTTTCATTAGATCCCTTAAAACTAGAAAAGCGTGCGGTAAGGATGGTGTATACAATGAACATTTGATGCATGGAGGCAACAACTTAGTTAATCAGCTATCCTTATTGGACACAGATATGTATAATTGCGGTTTTATACCTGATACAATGAAAAGGGGGATAATTATAACACTACATAATGGTGGCAGGAAATCTAAGAAAGATCCCAATAATTATCGGTCTATTACACTTACGTCATCCGCGTTAAAGCTGTTCGAGAGAATTTTGTTAAATCTCATACAAAATACCTTAAGCGATCCCCTTAATAGACTTCAAGGTGGATTCCGGTCTACAATTGGTTGTAATATGACATCATTAATGTTAAAGGAATGTATAATGTTTGCGAAGGAGCGTCATAGTAAACTCTTTGCATGTTTTCTTGATGTACAAAAAGCTTTTGATAAGGTTTGGCACAATGGTCTTTTCTTTAAATTGTATAATATGGGTATTAAATCTAAATTACTACGTGTTGTGATTGATCTACACTGCAACTTAATGAGCTCTGTTTTTCACAATGGCTACCGTTCGCACTGGTTTCCTATATCACAGGGTACTCGCCAAGGAGGGGTTATCTCACCTCTTATGTATCTGTGTTTTGTCAACGACCTACTTAATGAACTTTAGTTTAAACTTTATTTCTTTTTGTATATACATATTACACGTAATATGAGTGATACAATACACAAAGCACAAACATGTCAATATATACAAAATGGGATTCAGAAGAAAGTCATAAAACTTGTGTAATCTGTTTCCCATTGGGTACTCTGACTGAAGCATCACTATATATGTGTACACACATGATTAAGCAGTTGTTACTAACATGGATTTAGAGAATATTACTAGAATGAAAATCAATACATGTATAACAAATGATATGCTATGCTGCTGCTTGGCTGGGGATCGGGGGAGGGGGGGAGGGAGCAACGGTAATGACACTGGTATAACGCTCACTAGACATCTCAATTTACATCAAGTAGGGTAATCGTCCTTATTACAAAGTTTGTCTACAGGTGAAAATTTCTATATTAAATGTCTTACTGTCTATTGAATTTTGAATCTATTAAAATTTCTATATCAAATGTCTTACTGTCTATTGAATTTTGAATCTGCGGCTTTGAATGATAAATTCTTGCACTGACAACATAATGGTTTTGTTTTGTTCGTATGTCAAGTTTGAGTCGCCGAATAGTAGAGTATTCAATGTTGGGTCACAAAACTCAGAGATACTATCGAGAAGCTGTTGTCTGATACCTACGTACTTAGGCCAAAACAAACTATATGTGTGGTTCCTATTACATGGTTTTCAAAAATAGGGTAGGTAGGTAGGAAAATGATTTTATTTTTTATTTTTATTTTTTTTTTCACCTTCTACGTTCTGTACTATGCTACACACTGCACTTATTTTTGTTATATTGTTTTGCTTTTGTTGTATAATTGTACTTGAAAACATTGTAAACAAATAAAAGAATAATAAATAATGCTTAGTTTTCATCCATATTGTCCTAATTGTTACAAAAATAAGGGTGTTCTTCAGTCAGAACAAAGTATTTTGATTGGACATCCTGTGCCTTTTACAAAAGGTCAGCCTTTGGGACTTGCTGTTCTAGTGAAGGTTGCTTTATCTTGAATATTGTTGTAACTGTTATTGCACCATATATACATTGAAGATAAATGTAAAAGTTCAAAAGATTGAGATGAAATGACAGAGTAAACGGATATCAGAAAGTTTCTTATAACGGCTTAATGCTGCAAATTAAACATCAAGCAATTAGCACCAGCAGAAACTATTTTATATAGTCTTTTCAAATCGTAGTCCTTGTGCCATTTGTATCTGTCTTACTTGGTCTTAAAGCTGAACATGATAGATAGATAGATAGATAGATAGATAGATAGATAGATAGATAGATAGATAGATAGATAGATAGATAGATAGATAGATAGATAGGTCTCACAATGATTCTGAAAACAGGAGTCCAAAATCCTTCATTTTAATAAGTTAAGTTCCTGATCTTGATTGCACAAAAAACATAAACAACATTTCTACACACATGTGTGCACTACATCATAGTTGCATGTTTCCCTAATTGCCTCTTTCATGACTTCAATCCAACTTTGTACCGTGTGGAAACTCAATAGAACCATGCCATTGAGGTGGTAGTAATAAGAAACCACAATGTACATGTATGTTCTTGAGCAGAGATTGGGAAAAAATATATCCCCAGTTAAGTCTGCTTTCCCCTTTAACTAGGGGCATGCAAGGGTGAGCAGGGATAAATAAGTTCTGAATAGTTAGATCCCCTGGAAGCAAAGAATACACCAAATAAATGAAAATAGCAGACTCGGTTTTATTGAGTCTGTTCATCTCAATGTCGGGTATAAGTCCTACAGCATTGGAAGCAACCTCTCCAAAATGACCTTTACAGTGTTGACGGGAACGTTAAACCTCAAATCAAATGACCAAAATATAACAACGTCATGCCTGTTTAAAGAATGGATATTTTAGTCACTTTTTTAGCAATAGATTGTTGCCAGTTTGATGGTTTACCGCTAATCGCGCTGTTTATTGTTCCAAATTATCTCACTTTAAGATTTGATGACCAGTGTACATGTAAGTGATACCAATTAAAAAAATTTGGTGTGAAAGGTTACCTGACCAGTGTTATCATGCGCATATGCGACCAGTCTGATCGGCGAGTGTCTAAACTTTCCGAGAAATGAAAAATTGTGAACAATAAATTCAGATCAGACTGTGCAGAACTTCCAGCTGATCGGAGTCTTATCTGTGCGCGCATACGCATTCAGTGCATTTCTCAGAAAGCATTTCTGATGTCACCACCATATGACATCCTAGCTCATTAACTACCGTCTTTGTCGGACATATATTACAACAGGTTTAACTGCTTGCGGCACTCACGAAAAAAAATTTCTTTTAACGTACATTGTAAGATCAGCCTGTACATCGAGCTCTTCGTTTGCTGCTCTCTGCATATCCCAGAAGCCATACTACAACAGGTTTGAACAAAGAGCAAAGACTGATAAGACTGCGCAGGCTGATCTGTGACTTCACCTGTCGCACAGTTTTACTGTCATGTTTTCCAAAAATTGGATGCGAAGACACTGTGTGCAAACTATCGATGACGTGTTATTGAAAAACGCGGGAAAATTTCAGACTGCAACAAATGCACGTTCAAAATGACGGCGGGAAATTAAGCGCGGCATGACAAAAACTATATATGTGTACCAGCGAAGACTACGATCATCCTGCACATCTGTGGATGCTTAGCTTTCTGTTCATGGAGATAGTGAAAATACTTGAGAGATTTACACAAGCTGTCTGCATTATTTATGTTTGTTGAAGCGTGCACACTTGTCTGATTATCGCTACAGGTGGTAAAACATGATTTGGATAATTTTTATTGTCACAAAAGTAATCTGATTATTGAAAGGGGTCATGCCGTCACGGTCTGCATACTGCAAGAAATGTGCGCCATTGTCCTTTTTTTGCGTCCAAGACATGGATTTTATGCATCTTGCGCTTCCGAAAACAAATTGCATTCAAAATTTGTGGGTCCCGACCGCTTCCTAATTTTGCCTCTCTTACCGGTACATGGAAAATACCTGTTGATCACAGGAGACAACAGACGTTTTACCCTCTGGTAGCAGTTTTTTTTTTTCTTATTTATTTTGTTTCCGGTGGTGGTTCTATTGGCTTGCATGAACGGTCTTGAATGTGCTAAGTACTGGAGATTTTGGATTATAATTATGGGTTACTTCAAAGCGTCGGCTTCTTCAGAAGTAGCAACGTGCCATATCCCTGACCCATTTGAACTGTAACTGGCTAATTCTTATTGAATAGCACAGGCCACCTACCGTTAACTGACAGCTCGCGGCTATTGATAAAAAACAGCTTTTAAATAGCGATGCTTACGATATGCATTTTTATTCTAGGCTCACAGTTATTTAGAGACAAACACGGATGTTTTTGATGTTTTTTTTTTGGCAGACGCACACCATTTTCATGCGTAAATACGACCAGATTGTCCTTTAATGAAAGAGCTTTTTAATGAATATGTACTTAAATAATTTAACCATGAAAAATTGAAAGACCGTTTTTGCACATAAAATGTTTGGAATATTCATGATAGAAAAAATAATTAGGGTCGGCGGGAAAAAGCTAGGCACGGTCGGGTAACCGGAACCACACATATATTTTGTTTTGGCCTTAGCACAGTCAAGGAAATAATGCCTGGTGTCTTCAACTGACCCACAGTCACAAAGGAAGCTGTCTACAATATTTTTAGAAAATAAATGTTGGTTCAAGGAACTACAATGTGTTCTTAATCGAGAATGGTAAATCTGTCCTAGACGTCGACCTTCATAATAAAACAACGGAGGCTTGCTCAATCCAGTATTGAGTCTATATTTAAAAGACGATAACGTAGGTAATTCACGTATAACTTGAGGAAGCTCGTTCCATTCACGTATGACAGATGGTAGGAAGGAGTTATAGTAAAGTTGCGTGTTTGCATGAACAGTCTGCAAGTTATTAACATTTCTAAGGTTATATCGGGAAGTATTACCAATGGTAGGGGGGACCAAAGCGTTTAAATAATCAGGACATAGGCCATTCACCATTTTGTAAAATTGGATAAGTTTGTGTTTCTTTCGTCTTTCTGAAAGTTTTTTCCACCCGAGCTCTTCAAGAAGTGCATTAATCGAAACAAGTTTTGTAGCACCAGATACGATGCGAGCAGCCTCATGCTGAATTTTTTCTAATTCGTTGGACTCGTACTGCGCGCAATTATTCCATATGACGTCGCCGTATTCGAGAAGAGGACGTATGAATGAAAAATAAATAGTTTGCAATGATTTTCTGTCTAATTGAATTTTAATTTCCGCATAATATTAATTCTCGACCAAGCTTTAGTTTTCAAAATTTCAAGATGATCATGCCAAGTACAGTCACTATTTAGCGTAATCCCTAAATGTTTATGCGCATTTACTTCCAATATAGGTTGGCTATTCATGCAAATGGGAGGGTAATAAGGTGTATTATGCTTTCTAGAAATTAAGAGAACTTCTGACTTGTTAGGGTTGAATTTTACAAGCCATTTTTCCGCCCAACAGTAGACTCTCGCTACATCGTCATTAAGAGTTTGGGCAGCTGTCATTGGATTATCGACAATAAGATAAAGGCTCGTATCATCGGCAAATAGCCGTATGGTAGAGTTTATGTTTTCGACTATATCATTAATGTAAACAAGAAAAAGCAGTGGTCCCAGGATAGAACCCTGGGGTACACCAGCTTTGAGACTGGTCCAATCCGAGGATACACCCGGAAGCACTACACGTTGGCTTTTATTATTTAAGTAGTCCGTAAACCAATCAATTAGAGAACCGGAGATGCCCACAGTTTGCAGTTTGAAAGGAAGGCCCCTATGCCAGACCCTGTCGAAGGCTTTACTAATATCGAAAAATACAGCACGCACTTCTTTGCCTTCGTCCAAGGCCTGGCAAAAGGTATTGTATATATCAGTAAGTTGGTTTACAGTGGAATCACCAGCAATAAAACCTGATTGCAATGTAGTTATGACTCTGTTTTCCATAAGAAAATTGAAAACATATTTGTGGACAAGCTTTTCCATTACTTTGCCAATCATACTGAGAAGAGAGATAGGTCTATAGTTGGATGAGTCTGATTGATCTCCCTTTTTAAATATAGGTGTAACATTTGCCTGTTTCCATATGTTCGGAACTTGGCCACATGAAAGCGAGTAATTGAAGAGTTCACAAAGGGGAAAGGATAATGGATGAGCAAGCTCTTTCAGTAGGCGGTTATTTATTAGATCTGGTCCAGATGCTTTACCAACTTTCAAAGATTTTAATATAGATTCAACCTCATTTGGAGACACCGATATGTAATTGAGTGAGGAATTAACACGACGTCTAAACCTCGGTAATGTAGCTCCACTGTCATCAAGATTGGTTTGGGATGTAAAGAATTCATTCAATATTTCAGCCTTGTCTTGTTCGTCAGAAAATACTTCGTCATTACTTTGGTGAGGGGGAATAGAAGTTTTTTGTTCAGGTTTTATAAAACTTTTCAAAATTTTCCACCAATCTTTGTGTCCATGATTACTATTTTTCAAATTATCTGCTAATTTATCCGTTTGTAACTTTCTAGATTTGCGCGTTTCACGTGTTACTTGATTCCTTACCTGTTTATATTTTTCAAAATCAGCCAAATTATTTGTTCGCTTGAATTTGTCGAAATAGCGCTTCCGCTTCCTCATAAGTTTCCTTATATTATTGGTTAGCCACTCAGGGTCTGATTGTCTTATTTTAACTGACTTGTTAGGAACATGTTTTTTTGCTAGAAGTGTAATAGAGTTGGTAACATTGTTTGCATAAATATCAATATCGTCATCTTTCAATGCACCCCAATTCGTAGATTCTATATCCCGAGCAAACGATGCGTAATCCCCTCTGTCATATAACCATACATTACGAGTAAAAACGGGACACGATTTCTTATTAAACTTGAGCACACAAAATATTGGACAGTGATATCCAATGTCCTGATTGAGAAAGGGTTCACCTACGCCACTAAGAAGTACATTGTTCTTGTTTGAGGTCAGAAATAAATCTATTATGGACGACGAGTTCTCGGTAAAGTGTGTTGGTTCTAATATTAAGTTCTCAAGACCAAAATACTGAAAAATGTTATCGATTTTTCTACAGGTATTTGCTTTAGATAAATCCAGATTAAAATCCCCTGTTACTAGTATATTTTGAATACTCGTATCAAAAGCCAGTCCTATCGAATCTTCTAATGCTGTTAGAACTTCATTTGTACTATTAGGAGGCCTATAAAAGGTCCCAATTAACATTTTTCTACGGTCAACTGTTAATTCAAGCCATATACATTGAACATTATTCATTTCTAAGTCAAGTCGTCTTTTAGAAAAATAATTCTGATCTACATAGACACAGACACCGCCATGTGTGTCTCCAATACGGTCTCGTCTGAAAAGTTTGAAACCGGGAATAGAAATTTCGTCGTCAGCTATGCTTGGACTTAGCCATGTCTCTGAAACGCATATAACATTAAAATTACGTAATTCAGTTTCCAACTGGTCAATTTTTTGTGCTATGCTTTGAACGTTGTAGTGCACCACAGAGAAGTTATTTACAATGACTGAGCTATTATGAGAGAACGTTGACCCTTCTGAAGATGTCGATGAGTTAAGGTCTTCTGAAGATGTCGATGAGTCAGGACCCGGATTTTTTTCTACGTCCCCGCATCTTAATATTATCATTGATAGCATTATTAGCAATTCGAAACTTGATAAGAAATTTACACCTTTAACTTTGCTTTGACGATAGTAGTGAAGACCTATACGAAGGCTGTAATCAACGAGATCTACAGCCATTTAAGTGATACAATCAATTATTGAACGACTTAGTTTGAAGGCTTCAAAGTACGGTCTTGCCACAACAAAACAGGAGCCTCGAAAAAATTCTAGAACGTTAAAAATGTGAATGGTACCATCCCTACGCCAAGTCCCACAGCCCCGGTCCCCGCATAGCAGCACACGTACAATTCTAAAAAGTTGATATATCAGGTACAGCATTGTTTATACATATATATGAAAGTGGGATGAGGATAACATCCTCTTACTAATTTGGAAAAATACCAAGACTTGTCAAATGGAACAATCATAAAGATAAACACAAAAGATCACTTTGTAGCTCAGTTCAGATTAATGAGGAGATTTGAAATAGTTTCCCAAACTTTGTACAGGTTTGTGACACTATCGTCACAACCCCATGTGCCGACTGGGAAGCCTCTCATTTGTTGACAAAAACCGACATCAAAGTGCACATGTACTTAAAGGGAATCACACCCACAAAAACAAACTGTCACTCTAAAATATTGCCCCCGATGAGGCGAACATTCCGGCACAGATCCTATGAAAATCGGTCGAGCGGTCCCGAAATCATGACCCCTTGAACATTTCACAATTGCTGTCTATGAGGGCCGCCATTTTGCCAATCGAGTCACGTGAACAAAATAGAAAAATAATAATTTACAGCATACTTTTCAGATTTTGTACTTAAAACAGTAAATTCTCATCGCATTGAATAAATGGAATGCATACTGAACTATTTACTGCTGTTTTTTGCACAAGAATCGCTGTAATTCAAAGTTCTCCAATTGTGAGTTTATGACGTCATTTACTCACAGCCTCGTTCTGAACTCACAAAACCAGAACTTGTGAAATGCTCAAAAAGTCCCAAACCACTTGGTCAACCCCCACAAAACCTGCACCAAAATGTTCGTCCCCTCAAAACCCTTGTTCCGAAGCGAAAGTCAATTTTTGTGGTTGTTTTCCTTTAATTTTGTAAAAATAAAAAATAAAAAAAATAAATAAATAAATAACAAATAAGGTCAGAAAAGATGAAGACCGATTGTAGGTATAGCTTCCGTTTCATAGGAACCCGACACATTGCAAAATGCCAAGTCGACCTAGTTAAGTACTCTTTGATAGTTCTTTACAAAGATATGTTCTTGCATAAATACCTATGCCCATGATTGCTTGAAGATATTGTCAAATTGACCGAAAGCCGTGCTCAAACAGCAAAAACCATATTCAAATCATGCAATTCGCGTGCTGTTTGAACATGGATTCTCAGCCCCGACATCACAAGACTGGTCCTGCCCCGCTCACGCCACGCCGAGCGACGCAACGCCACCGCCCCGAACGTAGCGTTTTAGAGCTCCATGATGACAACAGGGGCAAGTTGTTCAAGGATCGTTAGCCCAGCGAGCCCGCCAGTGGCCAAACCGCCAACTGTTCTAGAAAGTACAAAATTGAAAATTTTGGTATTTTTGCTGCAAAAATGTGAGCAGCCTTTGCATCTGCAAAAGCTGCTCACATTTTTTCAGCAAAAATTTTAGAATATTTGCCATATTAATGATTAAAGTTTTAACGACACGTCATTCAACGACGTCGTTAGTTTTGAACAAATGGCCCAAGATGGTTACTCCGTAACAACGTCATTATAAACAACATTCTGAACTGGCCGCCATGTTGGTCCGCCGGTCGCATTTGAAGAGTTTATATGAAATTTATATTGAGCTTTTGGACGTGTTCGACAAAATTTGCTGTCGGAATCGTAAGTTATGCAAGAACAACGATCACCCATGGTTATCTCATTGCATCAACATTGAACTTTGTAGGTGTGGTCTCGGTTTTAAGATGTTTGGAGAGTGCATTGTTGCACCTACCGTTTGTGATGACATGGTACTATTGACCCTATCTAAATTTGGCCTTGAAAACTTGATGGACATTTGCTATAGGTATGCGTGTAAATGGTGGTACGAATATTCTCCCGCTAAGAGTTCTATAATTGTCTTTAATGAGACAAGATCGTATTTTTGTAAAAGTCAACGCAATTGGCATTTAGGTCCAAACGAAGTCGACGAGGCAGAAAACTATAAAGATCTGGGTGTCAACTGTAGCAAGTATCTTGACCTGAAGGTTAACTTGAAAGCGAGTGTAGATAAACTTAAGGGTACTTTTATGAGCATAGCAAACTGTGGTCTTATAAGTGACTTTAACCCACTATCATGTAAGAAAATATACAATACTGTTGTGCTGCCAAAAGCTCTTTTCGGCTGTGAAAGTTGGGAAGCATTACGTCGAAGTGATATTTTGTTCCTCGAAAGAGCGCACAGATTCTGTGTAAAATATATGCATGTCTGAATACAAGAACTCGCACCGACATTGCCCTTAGTCTGTTGGGGGTGTACCCAATTGAAACTGAAATTGATTTTAGGAAACTAACATTGCTGGGCCAGCTCTGCAGAATTAAGTCAAACAGCTGGTTAAGAGTAGCGTTTCTGAGCAGGCTAACTTCATATAATCTATATAAAGACATTCAATTAGGTTTTATCCCTGAGATCGATAGAATATTAGAAAAATATGACTTAAGATATTACCTCGATGCCTTTATACAAAACAATGTATTTCCAAATAAAATTGCTTGGAAACGATTAGTCAAACATAGAATTCAGTCAAAGGAGATTAACTTATGGCAATGTAGACTCTCGAGCCCTGAATTACATCGCTTTAGCCTTTTACACAATGAGTATACACCACACAGATTTTGGGTTAGCTCATATGAACAACCTCGCCTCCTGTTATGTTATAAGTCTGTTGTACAAATGTTTGCCCGCGTCTCAAACAACTTCATTGGTCAGATAACTTGTTTTAATTGTGGTAATCTATACGAAAATATAGTTGATCATTGCGTTCATGACTGTATATATGTGGAGGCTGAGAGGCTCAAACTGTGGCTAGATGTTTTCCAGCTACATGTAAATACTGAAGTGTATACCTGTTTGAGGAGCCTTGATAATGAGAATCAGTCACTTATATTTCTTGGTGCAGTTTCAGATCGCATCGCATCCTTGCTGGGAGAACATGTCTCAGAGTTTGAGTTTATTTGTGTGTCTGGTCTACATAGAATGTGGAGCAGGTACCGCCATAATGCTAATTTCCGTCTGTAGTCACGTGTTATCATTGTGGTCAGTTGCTCGAAAGTTACTGACGGCACACATTGTCATTATCTCCTCTGATATAATGGCAATGTACTCATCAGACCTCCTGTATTACTCACATTATATATATATGTATGTATAAATGTACATTTGCTTGTTAACCTCTCTCTCTCTCTCTCTCTCTCTCTCTCTCTCTCTCTCTCTCTCTCTCTCTCTCTTAACTTGTTATATGCTTTTTCCCTTGTATTTGTACTCTCCATCAGGAGGAAATAAAGAATATATATAGTGTTCATTTTCTGGTATGAAAATAAGTAAGTTTGCCTTATAACACGAATACTTCTTGATGTATGAACATCAAACTTCAGTATAACGAGACAGTACGACCCGACATTTGACCAGAGAAACGAATGTCATCATGACCTATGTTTCATGGTCCAGTGATTTTGCCTTATAACACGAAGACCGTATGGTATATGAACATCATAATTTGATATTATGAGTCAATATGGCCCGATATTTGTCTTCAAAATAAATGTAGGTCTCTATGACCTATATTTCATGGTCCAGTGATTTTGCTTTTTAACGCGAAGACGTTTTGGTATATTAACATCATAACTTGGTGTTATGTGTCAGTATGAAACGATATTTGTCTGCAAAATAAATGTAGGCCACTATGACCTATATTTCACGGTCCGGTAGTATTCAAGATATAAGGCAAAATCACTGAACCATGAACTATATGTCACACTGACCTAGATATATTTGAGATCAATTATGGGGTCCTATGAAACAAATAATCCCAGGTATGACCCGTCTTCATCAAAAAGTATTGAAGATATAAGGCAAACTCACTGGACCGTAAAATGTAGGTCACCATGATTTCCACCCTTTCACACTTGAACCATTGTCGCATAGTTAGCTGTTGTATTATCAATTGAGTTTGTCACTTGTTAGCACAATGGAAATGTATTTAACAAATTTCTAAGGTGCCCCCTAACCCCACCCAAGGCATGAAACCAGAGGTGTGTTCTTTTGGAATCTCAGAAGACACTCACAGGTATTCTCAGAAGACACCCCCGGGTATCAAAGTTGTAAATATGAATGCTTTGTGGTGAGTGATTGTTGAGATATAAGCATTTCAAAAACTTAAACACAGTTTTACATGAGATGTTCTAGATTATGACCCCAAGCCCCACCCGGGGCATGCACCCAGGGGTCTGTTCTCTTGGAACATAAGAAGACCCTCCCAGGTACTTAAATCCAAAATATGAGTACTCTGTGATGCGTGACTGTTGAAATCGCAAATGCAAAAACGGACGACCGATGTGACAACAATAGCTCTCATTGTACTTCATTGTATTTGGAGTGCTAATGCCATGCTGAACAATAAGCATTGAGATCGCGCACAATATCGACAGTCGCGACGCTTAGTGTCCATGGTGAACACTAAGCGTTGATGGTGAACACTAAGCGTTGCTACTGCAACGCTTAGTGTCCATGGTGAACACTAAGCGTCGAGTGAACACTAAGCGTTGTTACAGTGCATGCGAACGTGATAAACTTGGGGAAAATCTTGGTTGTTTCAGTGGGTTCAGAAAATAAGAAAATTCATATATTTAGCGATAATTTGGAAATTTTTCACCATAATCATTAAATCGGAAATTGAATAAACTGCAAGTAGGTTAAATTTCAGGAAAATCTATTTCTTACCATTTTTTCTATTCCAAAAAATACTGAACTACTTCCGGTCCTTGAACACGAACAAAACCATCCAACATGGCTGTAAACACAGGAAAATAAGGAGACATACAGACAACCGTGTATTATTTTTTTTTTGCTACTGAGTTGCTTCCCCCGTTTGCAGTTCATCAGGTTTCCAGGGCAAATCTGAACTGTCTTGCACACAAGACGTTTAATTTATTATTCCATTGGTTTCAAAAACAGCCTCGAAGAGTCTGCCAAAACACATCGTCCATTGCCATAATATTGTCAACGACAACCAAAACAATAATTCTATTTGTGACGTGTATGTTTAGTTTGAGTGACGTCATCTATGAAAAACCAATACAACCTTACTTACCCATCTATTAAATAATCAAGATCAACTTCTCTTGTAGACAGAATGAGCTTTGGCTCTGCTAATTGTCAGTTCACGCACAGCCTCAATTTCAATTAGATCTAGTCAATTAACTGAGGTAATGGCGACATTTGACCAGCATTATGTAGACCCTGATCAGATGCTGTGTTTTTGGTGTCTGGTCTGGGTCTACACATTTTTGCTAATGTCTCAGCATATGAGCCCGCTCCATGTTTTATTAATAACATGGCTAAAAATAACTGTTAACTGGAGTTTCTACATGGTCCGCCATAGTCACTGTGTCAGTTGTGGGACGTGGTGCTGTGCAGAATTCAGTGACAGTGCGTTCTTGCTTTGGATTTAGTTTTTGTTTGTTTGAATTGAGATTTTACACCCCCATCAACATCCCCAATATTTATGTCATTTTGCACACCGGTTACCGCAGTACAACGAACGCGACAGAGTACAACGAACGCTACAGAAATCATGACGTCACAGCAGTATTTTCGGTAAGAAAAAGGTTTATTTTAGCCCAGATCCTAATCTTTTTTGGTGGTTATTTTGCATAGCTGCAGAGTAATGGCAATACCATTTACTGATACAGTTGCAGAGAATTCTGATCATTATTAACGAAAACACAAACAATTTTCTTTCGTCTAGTGTGTTTTCACCAACCCCAGCATACTTCGGTAAATGTTTTTTGACAGTAACAAATCTTTTGTGCACATGATTTTGTGATTTATATGTTATTGCGATACCAGAGCATCCATTGATGCATTTACTTGAGCCCCAGTTCATGTCAATACCCACCGAATCCGTGGATGGTTCAATGGTTGGTTTTTTGTTAGGGTACACCATACCACGGGTTATGATACACCATAACGCGGTTAGTCAGCACAATTTGGGTACAACAAACACGGATTATATTCTTCATAAATTGAAATATTTGTTTGAATTGGGATTTAACGTCCCCGTAAACACTATTTAGGTCATTTTGGAGACGTTGCTTACAATTCTGTGGGACTTTTAACCGACATTGAGATGAAATGACATCTCAAGCCCTGCCGCGCAATGAAACCAGAAGGCTTATATGCATTGGACGATCTGGCTCACACCGCTTTGCCTGGGCAGGCATAGTCCTTCTAAGCGGTTTACAAGTACTCGTTTGTGGTCAGATTCAGCTCTGCGTGGAAGCACCATGCAGCCCAATTGATTTCTCAAGCCCCGATGGGCGGGGGCGAAATAAATTGAAATAAAACTCTTTAATCCGCCAGCGAAGGCATGATACATGATGCTGTTTTTAATTCAAAACGATCCATTTTGCTGTTTCATACTCTTTAATGCCTGTTTGATTCTCATTATGATCTCCGAACTTAAACACGTGCGAATTTAAAGGGTTTGGTAAAAATCTTGGACAAAGGGGACGGGTGAACACATTTATTCTGGCTTTCCAGAACGTTTTTACCACATCCCCCACTTATGAACAACTGAAACCCAACTTATTTAGTTTCTTCATTGTTGGGGAGGGGAGACTCTCGAATTTATAGATTCCTTTCTTTGCTACTGAAAATAGTAAGTTTTTTTATTCGGGGGTGGGGCATATAGTATTTGCCCATTCTGACCAAAGGCCATAACTCTGTTTCATTTTGGCTGAATTATCTCCCCTTGAAATTTTGAAAAAACTCAGAAATTGGCTCCCACCGGGGGGGGGGGGGCATTGGTCATCTATAGTTTCAGCTCTTGTTGTAAATGATATGGCCCCAATCTGAGTTAATGGCGAGTCTATGGAGTGTGATCCAGTTTTGTCTGGGTCCCGAATGGGACTGTTCTTAGTCCTCTGTTATACTCACTGTATATTAATCATATTTCCATCGACATTGACTCAGAAATAAGACTGTTCGCAGACGACTGGGTATACTACCGGGAAATTAGAGTTACAGAGGACTAACGTAAACTTCGGAACCAAATGGATAGACTAGGATGTTGGGCATGAAAATGTGGCATGACATCATGCGAACAAGTCCGTGAAATGAACACCCCTTACTTTATATAGAGAAAACTGTGATTTAAGGGGATATACATACTTTTTTATTATATCTGCTATAAGACATAGGTTGTGGGTACACGTTAGAACCGCCTCCTTGAGACGATTCTTACGAGCACCCACAACCTATGTAGCCATTTAGGAGATGTGAAAAAATACACTATGTCGCATGGGTGTGTTACCGGAGTGAGTTTTCAGGCCGTTTAATGCAATACATTAAGCAGATAACTAGGCAGAGAACCAATAAAATTGAGGGTCCGTGCATTAGAACTCCTTGAGTATCATTTCACATGATTCTCGGACTCCCAGAAATTCGAGGGCGAATTTCAATGTGGAGGGGGAGAATGTCATAGCGTATAGGTATATAGCACACTTGTACTGCCTTTCGGTTCAAGCCGGCTTTTACAGCAACGTGGTAGATTTGCTTATCAATCCGGCGGCACGGGTTCGAACCCCGGCCGGGCCAAAGGTGTATAGCATTTTTGTCACCTGTTACATAATGTCAGTAAAAATGTCATTAATGTCCACGAAGAACAAAACTGGACGGAAAACGGCACCTTGTGAGACACCAGACAAAACTTGAGCCCAATCCTAAGTTTCACTGTTAGGTTCGGCAATAGTATACATGGTGTTGGGGTCATTTGGATGACCAGCATCGCTAAACTCAAACTCAGCCATAATGTATTTTTCTGAAATAAAGAATATAAGACTTTTACTTGGGTATTCATATTACAACTTGAATGTCGTAACAATGGAGAGAAGCATAGTTGTAAAAAGGGGAAAATCGCTTATGGTGAGATTCGAACCTGGGACAATCGGGTAAAATCAACTGCCCTAAGCACAAAGCCAAAGAGTCAACTGTATTCCGCAGTTGTCTTCCGCATAATCAACCAAGGCAAGTATAATGTAGGTTAGGTGCTGCGGGCCGTAACACCTCACCCCTTTTCTTCAAGTCCGTATGTTGACGCGAGGTCATTTCTGCGAAGAAAGTCAAACCCCGGGCGAGCCACCATCTTCCGACATGACAGCCATAATAAAAGAATGGAGCATAGCTGAAAAAAAAATAGACTCTGTGCGAAAGAGTCGTATCCATGACGCAGTTGTCATTGGTTATAAACCTGTAGGCCAAGGAAGATAATTCAGGATTAGAAGTTGTGGGTCGTAACAGTATCAGGGGCTTAGCTGGAAGAAAATCATTTGTACGCAAACCAAAGAAAACACTAAAAATAATAACTCCGTTTACCAAATAGGGACCACTCTTACAGGAAAGAATTTGCTTCCATCAGGGAGCACTTACAGGAAAGAATTTGCTCCCATCAGGGAGCAAATTCTTTCCTGTAAGTGCGGTCCCCGTGGCAGAGGAGGAAACTATGCTAGCTAATAAATAGTGTTGCGTATATCCTAGACAAAAACAGTTTTCTTCTTCTTCTTCTTCTTCTTCTTCTTCTTCTTCTCGTTCTTTTTCTTCTTCATCATCAGCATCCGGCTCCGCCCATAGGGGCTTAAAGAAATATATGGGCTGCATGATGCTTCCACGCAGAGCTGAATCCGGCCCGCACACTAGAACTGGTAATCCGCTTAGAGGATCTAAGCCTGCCCAGGAACAGCGGTGCGAGGCGGACCGTCCATGCTAATAAACTCTATTGGTTTCATTGGGCGACAGGGCTTGAGAAGTCATTTCATCTCAATGTCGGGTAAAAGTCCCACAAAATAGGAAGCAACGTCTCCAAAATGACCTATACAGTGGTGTCGGGGACGTTAAACCTCAAATCAAACAAACAAACAAAATCACCATCATCATCATCATCATCATCATCATTTTCTTCTTCTTTTTCTTCTTACTTCTCTCTGTTTCTTTTTTTTTTTTTTCATCTTCTTCTTTTTTCTCCTTTTTCTTCTTCTTTTTTCATCATCTTCTTCTTCTTTCTTCTTTTTCTTCTTATTTTTCTTCTTCTTCTCCTTCCTCTTCTTTTTCTTCTACGTCTATTTTTTACGTTTGTAATGTGTACGCAAGTGCGTATCTGCGTACAGGTAGCTACGCCCCTGAGTATGATCGACAAACTTTCCTATCTATCCCTCACACTGATTTCTTTGGCTGGCTTGTTTCTTCGGTTGGTTGGGAGTTTAACAGTCCAGCAAGCACTATTTAGGTCACATCGAGCCAGTTAGTTTACCTTGAAGGCTTATAAAACCAGCAGTGCATATTCTTACGCCAGAATTTGACAACCACCCTTCTTGAGTCAGTGAAAGGGAGAGAATGACCGTGTGTGTATTTTGAGTTATACGTCTCAGCAACCCGCTAAGGTTATACAGAGAGGGGGCCTCATTTAACGACTCGTCAGAAAGTTTGGAAAAGCCAAAAATCGAACCAAGGACCCTGGTTTATGAGGTGAGTAAAACAGAATGATTACCAAAGAGAACATTTCATGGCACACCCATTTCAGATTCTTTTTCTTGCATTACTTATATCTTAAAACATAGATTTTGAATATGCGGTCACTTCGACTGCTAACGTAAATTGTGACGTTTAGTGACGTCGCATTACGGGCAGCGTACACGACTTTCTATACAAATAGCGCACATCAGACACCCTTTGAGTTAAACACCTCAGAATTCTCGACTTCAATGCCAGCCCTTCGAAGAAAACCCGGGTAGGATAAAAGTTTCTATCCCAGGGTAAAATCTAGGATTTCCTCGTCTGGTGTGCAAGAACTTGTATAACGGGGCTAGTCTTTCGTTGCTCGCAGAATTTGATCGCTTTCAGCGATCAGACTATGTGCATGCGCAACTTCTGTACTAACAAATTATTTTGCAGTTTCTTGTGGTTGCACTGTAAGTGTTGTCTCATTGAAGTTGGTTTTGCTCAGTATAGCTCATTGTTGGCTATTTGAACGGGTAGTTTTATATTGTTTACATGTTTATGTACTTGTAAGTTATTCTTGGGCCCCATCCACCGCTACCTGGGAAATAAATGGACTGCATGATACTTCCACACAGAGCTGAAACCCGTCGCACAGGACTACTGGTTAACCACTTAGAAGGTCTTAGTCTTCCCAGGCAAAGTGGTGCGAGTCCGACCGTTCCTTCATATACATGTGAACCCTATTATTCTCCTTGGGCGGTAGATTTGAGATGTCGTTAAATCTCAATGACGGATAAAAAGACTTGCAAAATTGGAAACAATTCCAAAATGACCTTAATAGTGTCGACGGGGATGTTAAAGCTCAGTTCAAACAAACAACAGGTTATTTTGTGACATTTTTTGATGGATTATAGCGACTGTTTATTGTGCATCTGTTGTAAAAAGTTGTCTCCATGTCATAAACACACCTTACAACCCAAAACACTTTTTTGTTTTAGGAATGCCCAAGCACATACCGTGCATATTGTAATTTTTCAACTAAAGGGCAAATATGTATCGTTCTTCTTGGCCGTTTCTTGAAAAATGGCGCTTATAGTGGGTAAAAACGTCCAGATTCGGTTTTTCATATCCGTGTTTGTTGTTCCTTTTGTTCCGTGTTTAGTGTACTCAGACTCAACACGTGATCCGTGGTAAGGTGTACCCGTGTTTCAAGGTAGTGAGCCAAGAAAAGTCGGAACGATTCTTATTCTAAATGTTTTTATGAATTATTAAAAATAGTATACTTACTTCGATGCCTAGAGGCATGAAAAACCCAAGAATACTCGTGTATATGTCATTTATTTCCGATTGATAGACCCTTAAAACTTGAAGTTTTGTTTTTCTACCTATTTTGGCCTTATTTATGGCTTTGATTTCCCTTCTCTGACCGTGTCATAACTTGAAATTTGGACAAAACAACAAAAACACAATCTGTTGTCATCGCAAAACCAACAGAAAAACGTAAATCATGATATGTTCGACAAAATAAAGGAAACATTGAACTCACACTTCTCCTGTAAAAAAAAATACAGTAGCGTTTGTTGTACTCAGTCGCGTCACGTTGTACCGCGGTAACCGGTGTGTTTAGGAGACAATGATTTCAATTTCTTGGGACTTTTTACACGACATTTAGATGAAGGAGCGTGATAGCTCAGTGGTTAGTGCACTTGCCTCTGATTCTAGCCGGGTTCGATCCCCGGCAGCGGCGATAAAATATCGGTGTCCGAATACGCTCCATTGGCATCATTTGCAGGGATGAATGTCATAAAGTGCACCGTCCTTCGGATCGTGACGACGTTAAATGGGCCCCCCCTATGCAGGGAGAACCATCCCCTGTGCAGGTTAAAGAACCCTGCCATAATTATATGATTACTGTGTAGGCTTTCATCCTGCAAAGCTGGGGTGTATGTAAAAAGTAGAAAGAAGGAAAGATAATATAATAATAATAATAATAATAATAATAATAAAAAAACAGTTCGACTGAAATGCAGTTTGGATTAAGCAAGTTTCCTTATCAGGTTGCAAGTTCAATATCTTTTTTTTTTTTTTTTTTTTTTTTTTTTTTATTTGAGGTTTAACGTCCCCGTCAACACTGTAAAGGTCATTTTGGGAACGTTGGTTCCTATTTTGTGGGACTTTTACCCGACATTGGGATGAAATGACATCTCAAGCCCTGTCGCCCAATGAAATGGACGGGCCGACTCGCACCGCTTTGCCTGGACAGTCTTAGATCCTCTAAGCGGTTTAGCAGTACTTGTGTGCGGGTCGGTTTCAGCTCTGCGTGGAAGCATCATGCAGTACATATATGTCTTCAAAGTTTTTATGTTCTCTTATGTTTGGAACAAAGTGAACTTGGGCTGGCCAGTCACCATACATGTATAATAGTGTCCCTTGTTTTACTGAAGATTGGGCAAAAAGAAAATATTTTGAACTGTCAGGCCCTGCTGACTTTAACAGTGTGAGCATTCTAATGAGCAGAGGTGCGCCCTAATTATATTTTTGTAGCAAACATCAGGATATACATGTGCACTGTTGCCTTTCTGCAAAAGTCAAATAATTTGGATGGTCGAGACCATAGCAGAAAATCTGAGGCGAAATGGTTAACTGGGTAAGGTAATGGCCAAAAGTGACAAGACTCAGAAAGATAGATGAGAAAAAACTCTTGACAAGGTTCTCGGCATGGAGAAAAAATTCTTGACAAGGTTCTCGGCATGAGACAAAAACATAGGTTTATGGGCTCTAGTAAAATTCACCCATGTAACCATTTGTGACATGCATCAGTTTGTTTGTTTATTTTGAGGTTTAACGTTCCCGTCAACACTATTTTAGGTCATCTGAAATACGTTGCTTCAGATTTTGTGAGACTTTTACCCAACATTGAGATGAAATGACATCTCAGGCCTACTGCCCAAAGAAACATCTACAGTTTCAGAAGCGGCCCATTTTGCACCACTTTCCTTGGACAAACTTAGACCGAAGCAATTGACCAGGTCGGTTTCAGCTCTGCACATTAGCTCCATGCAGCCTTATCATTTTTTTTCAATATGGAACTTTGAAGGTCCACTGAGATCAAGGGGCATAATCCAATTTTCTCTCCTGATTGATAATCCTCACGAATTACCTTGCTTTATTGACCAGCGCAGTTTACCGATTATCTTTCACGAAAGAGAGGATAAATACGAAGGTTACCTGATTATTTGCGCATCACCTGGACGCTGCTTTATCAATAAAAAAGCAATGTCTCCAAAATGACTATATAGAGTAGACGGACATGTTAAACCTTCAGTATAACAAACTAAAGTATGCAGGTCGGACCTCCATGCTCATGAACCCTATTTGGTTTCATTGGGCGGAAGGGCTTGAGATTTCATTTCAATGTCCGGTAAAAGTTCCACAACATGATCTGAGATGCTACATGCATCGGATACACTAAAATTTACCTTAAAATGGCAACTGCATTAAAATCTAATTCTATATATATACTATCCCTTTTACATGAAACTGATACTTTCTTCCTGATATTTTTTTCCTGATACTTTTTTCCGATATTTTTTCCTGATCCTTTTTTTCCTGGTACTTTTTTTACCGATACTTTTTTTCCTGATGCTTTTTTCCTGATACTTTCTTTCCTACATTCGTTTGACCAGACACTATTACACAAAACATTTATATGTTCTTGTGTATTTGAATATATATTGCCATAAAATTGGGAAGGATATACCTTCACAAACAGTGAACACACAGACGTATCGATGTCTGGCCTGGACCTACATTCTTTGCCACTCATCTAAGACTAACGTGTAGTAAAACAGACCGTTTAGTCTCTTGTGTTGGGTAGAATGGTGGGTCTCAACCCTTGCGCCGAGGTGATAAAACTTTTTGTGATCAACTCATTTGAGTATGAATTTTGTCCTGCTCACAACTTTGTTTTTAACAATAAAAAATGGCGTTTCTAACGAGTACCCACAACCTATGTATTGGAGCAGGAATAAAAAAAATAACGTTTACCATCACCAATTTTCTCTATAATAAGAGGGGTTCAGTGGGATGCAAGGACTTGTTTACATGATGTGGACACTCATTAGAAGCGCTTAAATAATGCAAATATTGTGAGTACTCTTTAAAGGTGTCATTTTTATAAAGATGTTGCTATTCACTAGAAGCGCTTTTTACTAAATGTGTTATGGGTACCATTACTCATAGTATGAATAGAAAAGCAACAGGTTCAATATGACCAAAATAGTGTTGACCGAGCCATTACGCTGCTGATCCCAGAAGTATATGGCTTAAACCTTCCAAACTTGTAGACCGGTTCATATACCTATGCAAACAGTGTAGATCCAGATGAGGCTCAAAATGCACCGTCTCGTCAGGATCAACACGGTTTGCCAGAATTATACTCAGAGAAATATATCTGAACAAGAAGCTCATCATAATGTCCAATGTGCTCTTGATCTTAAACATTATTTTAAAAAATTATCAATTCCTAATAAGAAGGCGAAAGAATGCACTTCAGAAATGCGGGGGTGAAAGGGTTATTTACCTATCTCTTAGGGGCAATTATTGCTTGTCCTGGATAGCGCAATAAACAATTTGGCTGAATTATAAAAATCATAAATTTACTTAAAACTTAAGATGCCAATTACAACAATTCTCGTTGTCTTTGTTGTCAGCTGGTTTGTTATAAAAAACGAGCAGACTGCTACCTGAGGAGCAGTCTGATCGAGAACTACACCGTTTGTATGCGTGCCAAATGTTTGCGAATGTTAGCAAGTATGAAGCAGACGACATTAATTGACAACATTTTTCAGATGCAGTTTTTATTGGCGTTATTTCACAAAACATAGGGGCCTGTGCATGTTAAAACCTACAATAAGATTAGTACAACCAGCGAAGACACAGATCAACCTGCATTTACATTAAGTCTGGCCAGTCTTCCCGTGTTGTTCTCATGCTAATCCGGGTGCCTTAAAAGACTCATTCAAACAGCAAAAACTGTGATCAGACTGTGCACATCCCAGGTTTGCTGGTTGCAATGGTCCTTTTGCAGGTTTGTCATGCGCAGGCTCATAATCATTATTTTTCGAATTAGGAAAAAGTTCAGACCAGATCTAGATCAATGGTTCTGTATAACAATAACCCATATGATACTGACTATACGTGAACAGTCGAGACCAAGAGCACATGTCGCATCTGATATGGGCCTTCACTGGTCCACCAATTATATGCAAACATTATATAATACCATGCGAAAAAAAAACTGTTTATGCCCTACATTACGAAGACACGCCTATTTATATATACATAAATATCTGCAGATAAAAAAGTCTGATATTTTCGAAAAAACAACAACAGAGATTAGAACCGCCTCGGCAAGAAACGAGTACCCAACATGTATGGCTCGGAGCAAAAAATAAGGAAAATACAGTGAAAGTCTGCAATTCAGACCACCTAAAATTATGACTAAATCTGCTTATTTTGAAGGCTGCACTTTTTAAGGCTGCACTTTATCTTTTAGACTTATAAAGTCTGATGAGATGTGACTTTTACAAAGTAATCCTTAGATGAAAATATATACCCCTTCCTCAAATCTCTCTCTTGAGCTCTCATCACATCATGTTTGAGTCAGGATAGAATAAAATCTGGTCTTGCATGGTGGCAAAATATAAAATATGGAATGCATGAGCATACTTATTAGCATCTAGGACTTTTATAAGTCTATATGTCTTTCTTCGTGTTTTCTGCACTAATTATCCTCTGGTCAGGGTCCACCTTTGAGACTGTTCAAAATGTTCTTAAAGACCACTTTTGAACAGTCCAAAATGTGGTCTTAATATAGGATTTTAGTGTACTGTGAACGCCTTTAACCCCGGTTCTATTATAAAAGTGAGGTTTAAGAGGGTCAAATTTATAGGTGCGCGGAATTTTTTTCCTGTGACTTTTTTTCCTACAACCAAATTATATAGGTATGTTTTGGTAATACATGCAAAAACATATATAGTGAAGCTTCGCTAGCTTGGACATCAATTGCTCGTTTACCATGGCTGATTCGAACACATTCTGCACCCTAGGACATTCTTTCTATAGATTGATCATGCTCTCCCTTCCGCTTATTCAAGAAGGGTTTATTTTAATTAACACCTACTTGAAAAACAACAAGACACAAAGGAGACATCATAATTACCAAACAAACTGCAATCATAATATTTTTCTGCTCCGCTAATTAAAGAAAAGATACTTGTCGCTATTAACCCTTTTTGTACCAAATGGAATCTCCCTTCTTTCATACAGCTGGAGTTCATTTAAATATTTAGGGGCGTCAAGTTGTGTTTTCTTCACGGATTTATTTGAAAACTGGCTGAACATTTTGCAAACATTGTTGGCTCTGATCAGACGCCACGTTCTGATCTTGGCCTGCACTGTTTGCCAATCACCCCTTGATGGTTTTCCGGTAAAAAAAGTGTTAAGGCCAGGTCCCGAATTATAACTCGATATTTTCCGCCGCCTTCCGGTAATTTCCGAATCAGAATTTTAGAAGAGAAAAAAAAGAATACCAGTACTAAAAAAATGCCAAAAGGACATAGTAATTTTCATTCTATTTAGTTGAAACAAAAACTAAATCGTTCATAATTATCACCACTACGGTTTTTTCCCAGCAACTTTTTCCAAACATGGTATTTAAATATCTTTTTTTTTAAGTTTTGTTAATAAACCCTAGGTGAGAAATGGACATTTTACTACATGTATATATTTTAATCATTTCGATAGGCACCTAAAACAATCAACGAAAGGTATAGCAATTTTTTGTCCAAAAATTATGAAAATAATATCAGCATATTCGTGAATAAATGAAGTTTCGAAATTTTCCAGCAAAAATTTTGTAATTATTTACAAATTTATTTTATGAAATAAAAACAAAGGTGTCGTTATATATTTCTTTACATTTCGCCGCCAATATTATTACAGGTAAATCGGATACGGCGGTCGCCCCAAGTTGGATACGCATAAGGGCGGAGTGCCATTTTATTAACACACTCGAACACGTGTATAATGGTAAAAAGCGCCCCGCCCGTAGGGGCTTGAAGAAATATATGGGCTGCATGATGCTTCCACGCAGAGCTGAATCCCGCCCGCACACTAGTACTGGTAAACCGCTTAGAAGATCTAAGCCTGTTCAGGAAACGCGGTACCATGCTAATAAACCCTATTTGTTTCATTGGGCGACTGGGCTTGAGATGTCATTTCATCTCAATGTCGGGTTAAAGTCCCACAAAAAGAAGCAACGTCTCCAAAATGACCTTTACAGTGTTGACGGGGACGTTAAACCTCAAATCAAACAATTAAATGGTAAAAAAGTGGCTGCAATAATGGAATACCGTAAGATCTATACATTCTGTCAGTGAGAGAGAGAGAGAGAGAGAGAGAGAGAGAGAGAGAGAGAGAGAGAGAGAGAGAGATCGTTATAGGGATGCGGCTTTGCATTGGGTTGGCATGTTGAATGCCAAAAAACACGACCAGGTTAGAACTAGATCTACGTGTTTACAAACGGCTCTAGCCGTATCAGTTGTTTCTGGTGTCAGGCACGTCAAATGACAACAACAAAAACATTTATAACATCAGAAAGCATTATGAAAAATGCATTACTTACCGACAGAAATAAAGCAGTCCAGAGGCAGTTAGTTTAATTGTGGTCTGACAACCAAGATTCGTATGTATTTTGACAAAACACATCTTCTGTTAGCGTTTAAATGTTGAATATATTTTCTACCATTTACTTTACACAGCCATGCGTTTTAGAACTTTTGTGTACAAGCGTTGCGACAAGGTCAAATATTGACCCAACTTCTGACGTCAACATTTCCGATACTGTGTCTACTTTAGTGTAGATACTCAGCTGGAAGATAGATTAATGTATAACAAACATTTAGGGAAAATTTGAACCAAAATTTTTTCATACCATTTTTTTATTCCAAAATAACAGACCGGTACTGTCTGACCAAAAGTTTCTGTTTAAAAAATGGGTTACCGATAATAAACGAAGCTACGAAAACGTTCTGGACATCGCAGTGACAGCCATAATTGAAGTTATTAAACGTCTAAGAAAGGGTTGGTGTATTCATTTCTGCTTTTGAATGCAAATTTTATCATTGCTTACGACTATATGAGCTTCCGATTTCGCATTTTTTTTTTTTCCTTTAAAAATAATCCCTTTTGCGGAAGCTTACAAAAATTAAAATCTTGACAACGGCCATAGCAACTCTCCTACTGTAAAACACAGTTATTTTCCATTGACTATATAGGCACGCTGGGTTATATTTTCTAGTCTGGCATCATTGATTCCAATACGGAATTTTTAGGCATAATTGGCTGAAACTAGCTAGTCTGGCCCAGATAAAACTTCACGTGTTCCATTTGGCAAATCAAACTACATATCACGAAAACATGCCTCTATAAAACAAACGAAAAGTTTGACCCCTTCGAACCCCACTTTTATATAGTAAAACTGGCAAGGTTGGGCGGTCAAAACCAGGGGCGGTTTTAACCGGTGGTTTTAACCGGTTAAAACCGTCCCGGTCAATACTCCCAGAGTGGTCAATACTGGTCGATTGAAATATCGAGTGGTCAATTGAATATTTTTTTTTTGTTGAAAAGGCAAAGCTGCTGAAATTATTTTGAAGATTTGCTCTCTTTGCTGGAAGCTGATCATTTGATAGAGTTTCAGGTTCAGATGTTATTTCTTCAAGTGGCCTCTTAGCAATACTTTCTGGCTTTTTTAGCCCGAGGCATTTTTTTTTCTATGACTCTGATTGACTCATCAGTCTTAAGACCTTAGCACTAACTCCAACACCTTGCACTGTTTTTTTTTTTTTTTTTGTTATCTTCCAAAATAGTGAAGAAGTTCCAAATCTGGTCTTTAGGTTTCATTCATTTTTGACCCATTCAGTAATAGCTTGACGAGAAGATACTGTCTATGTCGCATATAAAACAAAAATTCCCACATTAGGAATAAAGCCTGATGTCTGTTTATAATACCCCTATTAGGGATATGTAATTGATCAATTTAGCAATTAGATCTTTGCCACACCCACTGCAGTGGCATGGGTTAGTCTGTTTTGAAAGCAATTTACAGGTGTTGCAAATACTTTTAAAATATTCAAAGACATCAGTGAATCTTCAAATATTGTTTGGATAATAAATAAAGGACCTTTCATAAATACTTCAAAATACATGATACATCCAGCTTATTCATGTTCCTGTAAATCAAAATTTGAACACTCAATCTAATCTATAAAGGAAAAAAGAATAATTATAAAGATTGTTTGATTGAAAAGAACAGGCCTGTCTACAGTTCAGTGAGTCAATCCAACCTCTTCATTTGACCAGCAATAATATCTATTGACTTTTGAGGAAATAAAAAATACCTCAAATAATTACTGTTATTAATAAAAACTATTTTGTCTTGTTCAGTGATGAAAATATAGTCTAACATCATGTGCATTATGTAGGGGGAAAGCTTTTAAGACCAGTTTAGCAACAGGACAGAGGCATATATACTTCAGTGATTTAATCGACCAGTATTGACCAGTAATGACCGGTTAAAACCGGTTTTAACCACCGGCCCGGTCAATACTCATATTGACCGGCTTTTTGCCAACCTTGAAAACTGGGGTTTATAGGGGTAAACGTTATTTTTCTTATTTCACCTCTAAGATATAGATTGTGGGTACTCGATAGAACCGCCTCATCGAGGCGGTTCTAACGAGTACCCACAATCTATATTTTGAGCAAAACTAAGTAAAATATCAGATTTTTTATGTGGAAATTTTCCTTTTTGGGTGTTAAAATCTTCCAATACATTCGTAGAGGCATGTTTTCGTAATGCCTGATGGTGTCCTCGTTGTCCTTGCTTCCAAAGGATTACCTTTTTAAAAGCTCATACTTATCTTCACCACAGCTTGTGGTTAAGGAATGTGTCGTGGCCATAATAAGTCTTCAGGCCCTTCATCATAGTGTGGGTCACGAAAACACGCCTATATAATTTTGACCCCTTCGAATCCCACTTTTATAAAGTTAAACTGGGGTTTGTATGGGTAAACCTTATTTTTCTTATTTCTGCTCTAAGATATAGATTGTGGGTACTCTTTAGAACCGCCTCATCGAGGCGGTTCTAACGAGTACCAACAATCTATATTTTGAGCAAAACTAAGTAAAATATCAGATTTTTTATGTGGAAATTTTCCTTTTTGGGTGGAAAAATCTTCAAATATATATGTATAGGCATGTTTTCGTAATATAAAAATCAAAAATGAGTTCCTTTAAGAGCAATGAAAACATTCATAAGAAAGAAGATGGGTCATACTACGTAGTTTCGGCTAATAAAGCCTCATCAGTGACGTCTGATTGTGTCCTTGTGTCCAAAGGTTTACCTTTTTAAAAGAACATATTTAACTTCACCACAGCCGGTGTTAAAGGAATGTGTCGCGGCCATAATAAGTCTCCAGGCCCTTCATCATAGTGTGGGTCACATAAACACGCCTATATAATTTTGACCCCTTCGAATCCCACTTTTATACAGTTCAACTGGGGTTTGTAGGGGTAAACCTTATTTTTCTTATTTCTGCTTATTTATGAGCAGAAATAAGAAAAATATCACAATTTGTCATCTTAAAATTTCTATTTTTTGGGCGATAAAGGTTACAATGTATTGGTATAGGCGTGTTTTCGTAATGGGTTATTTTTTTAGTCTGGCATCTTTGATTCCACTGGGGAGTTTTTAGGCATAATTGGCTTAAACTAGCTAGTCTGGCCCAGATAAAACTTCACGTGTTCCATTTGGCAAATCAAACAACATGGACATTACGAAATCACGCCTATACAAATTCATTGTAAATTTTACCGTCGAAAAAAAACGAGAATTTGAGATAAAAAAAAATTGTGATATTTTTCTTATTTCTGCTTAAAATATAGATTGTGGGTACTCGTTAGAACCGCCTCATTGAGGCGGTTCTAACGCGTACCCACAATCTATAGTTTAGAGCACAAATAAGAAAAATAAGGTATACCCCTGCAAATCCCAGTTTTACTATTTAAAAGTTGGGTTCAAGGGGGTCAAAATTATATAGGCGTGTTTTCGTGATGAGAAATAAGGGGACCATGATGGTCCCATATCACTCACCTGAGTGAGAACCCTTTATGTTGAAGTTTCACACGACTTTAAGATTGTTGTATAAATTTTATGTTCATTCCTACAAGGATGGACCTACATATACATGTACATGTATTCGCGGTATCCATTCGGCAAATGGAAGCTTTGATTGGTAGGCAGTGTTATGAGAATTTGAATGACCTTGGTTCACTTTAAGATGGCAGTGTCATCTGCAATTTTTACAATTTTTGTTAGAGGTCCACTCGAGAACGGCTTGGAATTTGGTCCTTCTGGTTTCCGACAAGAAGATTGTTAAAGCTTTTACCACTTTACGAGTCCATTTACCGCAAGTGATCATCAAAGTGATAATTAAGGACAGATTTTCCCGCCATTTTTCAAAGGCAAACAACTTTCGGGACGTCCTGTTCGCCTTCTATAAGCCCTGTCCCACAGAAAAAGTGTTCTACTCTGAAAGGTAAGAACTTGCTTCACAGAAAAAGAGGTCTACTCTGAAAGGAAAGAACTTGCTCCTCAGGAGCAAATTCTTTCCTTTAAGAGTTTACCCCTATTGACATGGGAGACAAAAATACTTTTGCAGGAGTTCCCTCCCCTGAAGGTGTTCCCATTCCCCTTAAAGCTTTTCCCTAAACCATAGTATTGAAAGCTTCATAAAAATAACAGCCACATAAATTCTAAAGTGACCTTAAGTATCGGAAATTATTGATAATTTTTGTGAAGAATAGATCAACCTGCGAGGGAGACAACTCTTAAAACCATTTGTCTCCTTTATCGATATGAGTAATAGTCTCGTGAATGCATTCTAAGCGTGCCCACTCACTTTAACACTTTCACCCCGAATTTCTAGAATTTACTCTTTCGTCTATTATTTTGGACTTGCCCATTGATACCAACAGATGCCAACAGGTGTTTTAGTCAAAAGCATTAACAGAATGACTACAGCGTAGATCCTGGTAAGATTATTCATTATGAGCCGTTTCCATCAATACCGGATATATTTATCACTCCAAGGGGTTGAAAATTAAAGGGTTAATTTGAAATCCGTGTAATATTCGCCCCTCTAAACCCAACTTTATATGGAGAAAAGTTTGCCTTATAGGCGTTTACATTTATTTATTGTTGTTATTTATTTGTGCTCAAAAACATTGATTGTTGATTGTAGTTACAACCCGCCTCAGGCGGTTCTAACAAGCATCCGCAACCGAATATATGATTGAAAATGCTACTGCTACTTTTGCTGGTTAAGAACACACGGGTGTTAGTCGATTTTTAATGGATCATTTTAATGCAAAGAAGCTTGAGACAGACTCGTTGCCAGCTTACGGGTTAAATTCATGAATTGTTTGTGAGCTTTACAAAAAAACTTGTGCTCTAAGCCGGCAGTGTAATCCCGAACCCGACCCCGCGTTCTTCGGTTGCTGATCTGGGTCTGCACTGCTGCAGATGTCCGATTTAAGGGACGCTAACCCATACATTTCAGTTCTACAAAGTTCACACGAGCGTAAAGTAGAATGAGACTCTTTATCACATACATGACTTAGATCATATAAACGGGCCTCTTAGCGCGGAAGAGCTCTAGGGTTGGTAACTCGAAGCCATCGTAAATATATCAACTTACGATGTACTTAAGACATACTTAAGGTGACCACCGTAAAATTTATGGTCTCGTTATGCCGGTAACTGAAAACCTGTCGTATCGTTTCCATAAAGTTACGACCATCTTACCACTTACGATTTACCTGTGTAATTTTTAATCTCGTGCAAAGCGCTTCGGAAACTTTTGTAAGCCAGGGCATAGCAAAATAAAATAAAGCTTAACATCTTACTATAAATGATAATACCGGGGTTTGTTTAACAACAAGGCAGGGGTTGGTAACTCGAAGCTCTCTTAAGGCTTACGACGACCTTAAGTATATCTTTATCACCTCGTAGCGATTAGTGTGAGTAACTCGAAAGTACCGTAATTTATGGAGCCAACTTAACCATATCGTAAAGTTACGAACATCTCAGGCATGCCGTGACCTCATCTTAACTATTGAGAAAGAAACAGACACTACATAGAAGCATAAGAAAAGAAGTTGTACATCTATCTCCTTTTTTTCTCGGCACACAGGGTTTCTTTTAGTAATGATATGCGATACATGTATTGTATGGTATAGTATTAAGGCAGATATATGCTATATATAGCAGATTTACCCATAAAAAAACATGTAAAGAAAGATCTATACATCTCCGATAAACATGTATATATGTAGTACGAAATTATTATGCACAAGCTGTTTATTTGTATGTGTAATAGTCGTATCAACAAAGGAAGAAAAGAAAAAGAACTAGAAATGTGTCCAGACGGCACAGATGCCCCCGCCAAGGACCCCGCCTCACCCCGAAAATTCATGTTGCAACAAAATTTTCTACGTGTGTGACCTTGACCTTGAGGTCATGGGCAGGGTCGTTAGTATGGGCGAATGAGACTTGGGACCTGTATCTATCATCATTCCAAATATGAAGCCAATCTATAAATATCAGCCCTAAAACTTTAAAAGCATAATAAGACTAAGTCTGTGACCTTGACCTTGAGGTCAGGGGTGGAGGTATATACAACTTTGGACCTGTAACTATCATCATACCAAATATGAAGCAAATCTATATGGTTTGGTGAGTATGAGCTCTTAAATAACTTTAAATAAAAAATTTCTTTGTCTGTGACCGTGACCTTTAGGGCACGTGCATGGGTGGGGGTATTGGACCAGTATCGATCATTATACCAAATATAAACTTACTTCATCATACGATTTGGAAATATAAACTCTTAAAATATCTAATTAAAAAATTCTAAATCTGTGACCTTGACCTTGACCTTGAGCTCATGGGCATGGGTGGGGTTATCGCTGAATAAAATGGACAGGTATCTAACATCATACCAAATATTAACTCAATCCATCACACGATTTGGAAAATATCAACTCTTAAAATATCTAATAAAAAATTTCTAAGTCTGTGACCTTGACCTTGAGGTCATGGGCATGGGTGGGGGTATCGCTGAATAAAACTTTTGACCTATATCTATAATCATACCAAATATGAACCAATTCCATCAAATGGTTTGGAAAATATGAGTTCTAAAATGTTCAGGTCTACCTGTTACAAAAACCTTATCCTGAGTCTTTAACATTGAACCTTGAGTTCACAGACATGGGTAGGGTATTGCTTAATAAAACTTTGGACCTATATCTATCATCATACCAAAGATGAACCAGTTCCATCAAATGCTTAGGAAAATATGAGTTCTAAAAGTTCAGGCTCTACCTGTTACACACCGGCCCCGATAGCTCAGTTGGTAAAGTGTCCGCTCCGGGGAACGGGAGGTCACGGGTTCGATCCCGGGCCGCGACATACAAAAGTCGTTAAGAATGGTACTAGCTGCTCCTCGCTTGGTACTCAGATTTACGGGGTAGAGCTAGGACTGGTCGACACAGTGTCAGGATAAAGGGACTGGGTGTGGTATCATGTAATGTGTCTGGGACATGATACTTCAGTGAGGCAGCACTATAAAAGAGAGCATTGAGCTCCCTGTCGCAACCAGACACCGTCGTGATATGACTGAAAAATTGTTGAAAGCGACGTTAAACCCGAATTCACACACACACACTACCTGTTACAAAAACCTTAACGTGAGGTTACAGGATTACGTACGTACGTACGTACGCACACACGTACAGACGGGCGGACGTACGTGCGTACACACACGTACAGACGGACGTACACATGTACGCGCGTATGGAAAACCGGAAAACTATATGCCCCCGGCATCATGCCGATGCGGGGGCATAAAAAGAAATAAGGTAAGAGATAGTATAGCATGTACACTAAGTGTACTACTGACCACAATCGTCTTGTTTTTGAGAAATGTCTTCCTTTAACTTTAACTTCGTCTTCAAGTGTTTCTAATTTTTCCTGTGTATAGTTTGGTTTTCGTTTCTTTTTTGTAATTTTTGTCTCTGCCATTTTTGAAAGATATTGCACAATTTGTTAAAGACACTTTCAAGTAATTGATGCTAATATGAGCTTAGGCATGGCAAATCAGGAGGAAATGTAAAGAAGGGGTCGCCAGTTGTGCCATTGTTTCTCATCCCATAGTTTATTTAGAACATTGCCTATTATGATACCGCTACCCAAGCCTTTTGGGCAGAAATGGCTCCAACAAGGCTGCCTTGTTGTTAAACAAACCCCGGTATTATCATATATATAGTTTATCAACGACCTTTGAGAGTTCAAAGTTTAAGCGAGACGAATCGATTCCAATTTTTAGGGGAAGCAAGTTTCGGATACTTTTTTTCTCGTGATTTTAAAGATATAAATCAATGTTTTAGTATTATCTACCTAGAAGTCATGGCCGAGTGGTTAATGCGATGTACTGCGAGTCACACTAAGTATCTTTTAGACGAAGGTTCGAGTCCCAGTGGCACATTTTTTAATATTTGATTTTTCATTTTTTTTATCTTTTTTATGTTTAAAGTTATTTTCTTTATTTTTTTATATTTACATCATTTATATTTTGTTTCCTTTGTTTTATTTTCAAGAATTATATTTTTATGTTGGATGCCGGCCTCGATAGTTCAGTCGGATGCGCGTCTGACCGGTGGTCAATAGGACGCGGGCTCGATACCTGCCGGGGTCAGCAACATTATTTCCCATGAGGATTGATCATGAAATCTTTTCCATGGCCATTCCCTTCTTTCTGTTGATTCAAGAAGGGCAGTTGTTCGTTTCTGGGAAAAGAATGTGCATTGTAGTGGTTAACCGCTTACGTATAAGCTTGCCAGGGATATGTGTGGATAAGTAAACTGACCGGCTCAAAAATGTCCTAAATAGTGTTGCCTGGGCCGTAAAAGCCTAATTCAATTTTCAGATTCATTTCAACAGCGCATTTGCCTTCACTGACGGCTATGAACGTACGTTCAATCATAGTAACATTTTTTATTATACTTCTTGAATCCGAGCTGCAACGATTCGCTTGTGCTCTTTCCATCTTTTCAATAAAATGAATATACATCTAATGTGATGGCCCCGCCCATCGGGGCTTGGAGAAATAGATCGAGCTGCACGATGCTTCCAAGCGGGTCTGAAACTGTCGACACATGAGCAATGGTAAACCGCTTAGTAAGTCCGAACCTGCCCAGGCAAAGTGGTGCGGGTTGGACCGTCCATACTTATTAAACCCGTTTAATTTTATTGGGTGGCAGAGCTTGAGATGTCGTTTCATCTCAGTGTCGGGTAAAAAACCCACAAAACTGGAAGCAACTTCTCCAAACTTGACGGGGACAATAACTTGTGACCTCAAATCAATCAAACAAACAAACAAAAAAAAACATCTCATGTGCTCCAATTTTATAGGTTCAAAAAAATGTTAAAGAAAAGTAAAAAATAATAATAATAAAAAAAAAAAACATCTGCCCATGATTCGAACCCTAGATCTCCAAGATGGAAGACGTGCTACTATAGTGTCTCGACTGGTCGTCAATCTGGTTACATGACGCCCCAGATTAAGGATATGACGGTAACTATCGCCCAGTGTAAAAAATATCCACAACAGGCGACTTACCTAAAACACGGACGAGTCCAAAATTAAAAGTGCAGTCACGTCTCACTGCGTTTTGAAAGACTATAGTAAGATATTAAGCGTTATTTTGTTTTGCTATGCCCTGGCTTACAAAAGTTTCCGAAGCGCTTTGCACGAGATTTAAAATTACACAGGTAAATCGTAAGTGGTAAGATGGTCTTAACTTTATGGAAACGATACGACAGGTTTTCAGTTACCGGCATAACGAGACCATAAATTTTACGGTGGTCACCTTAAGTATGTTAAGTACATCTTAAGTTGATATATTTACGATGGCTTCGAGTTACCAACCCCTGATTTGTTGGAGCTTTTTCTGCCAAAAGGCTTGGGTAGCGGTATCATAATAGGCACAGTTCTAAATAAACTATTGGATGAGAAACAATGACACAACTGGCGACCCCTTCTCCTGATTTCCTCCTGATTTGCCATGCCTGAGCTTATATTAGCATCAATTACTTGAAAGTGTCTTAAACAAATTGTGCAACAGCCAAAAATATATATCTTTCAAAAATGGTAGAGACAAAAATTACAAATTATCTATATTATATGCCGCCCCTCCCCCTCCCCAACGTGTGAGACACAATATGGGATTAAAATATGGTGTCTCGAGGAAGGTTTTGTATAACATAATTCCCATTGAGAACCTTCTTTGATCGCCATCATTTCATGAAAAAGGTGTGAAGTAGGAGGCGAGAAATAGGAAGTAGAAATAGTAAATAGGAAGTGAGCAGTCATGACCGCTATTTCTCAAAAACAAGACCCCCCACCCCCTTCCCCCAAGTGTGAGACACAATATGGGATTAAAACATGGTGTCTCAAGGAAGGTTTTGAATAACAGAATTCCCACGCGAGGAATCCCATGGTCCCTTGAGAAACTTTATTGATCGCTATCATTATATGAAAATTTTCTCGTGCACGAAAAAGGGATGTGAAGTAGGAAGCGAAAACACGCCTATACAAATATATTGCTATTTTTTTTTTTTTGCAAAAAGTTAGAAATTTTAAGATGAAAAATGTGATAATTTTCTTATTTCTGCTCAAAACATAGATTGCGGGGACTCGATAGAACCGCCTCGACGTGGCGGTTCTGTCAAGTACCCACAATCTATGTTTATGAGCAGAAATGAAATAAGAAATAGGAAGTGAGCAGTCATGTCCGCTATTTCTCCAAAAAGAGACGATTGTGGTCAGTAGTAGGCCTACACTTATTGTACAGGCTATACTTTTACCTTATTTCTTTTTTTTCTTCTGCTTTTCTTCCTTTGTTGACACGACTATTACACACACAAATAAACAGCTTGTACATAATAAGTATAGTTTATCAACGACCTTTGAGAGTTCAACGTTCAAGCGTGGCAAGACTATTCCATGTTTTAGGGGAAGCAGGTTTCGGATTTCTTTTTGACAGGATTTTAAAAATCTAAATAAGATTTTTGATAATGCCATTATGTAGAAGTCGAGGCCAAGTGGTTATATCATGATGTAGTACGAATCTCAGTTAAACGATATCTCCCGATGTGAAATCCCAACGGAAGACGACTTACCTAAAACACAGACTAGTCCAAAATTAAAAGTGCAGTCATGTCTCACTGCATTTTGAAAGACTTTATACGTACTACATATATACATGTTTATCGGAGCTGTATAGTTCTTTGTTCACATGTATTTTAATACACGTAATTTTGCTAAATATATAGGCCAGTCATTTTAGCCCAAAAAGACCCTCAACCTCAAACAAATTCCTTCAGAAGGGTTTTCACTATTTTCCAAATCAGTGAGGTGTCCTGACTTACAGGAAAAAAATCCCCAAAAATATTCCCAGGCGAAATTGATTTTTTGGGGGAAAATGTTCAAAATTTGAATAAAAATCGCCAAAAACAGGAATTTAATAATAAAAATTTCATTAAATTATATCAAATTTGTTTAAATAGCCAAAGATAAGCTAACTGTTGTCAAGTAGCAATAAAAGAAGTTTCAGCTTGATATGTGTGCAGAAAGCCGTCTTTTTGGGGTAAAAACTTGGAAATATTGACAAAAAACGCAGAAAATGGGAATAAATTTTTAAAAAGTTACTGGTGTGGATTCTTGAAAATGTTTTGATGTTAAAAGTTATATATGTGTATAAGATAACTACAGGAAAAAAAATAAAATTTTTATATGTTTAAAAAGTCATATTTTTCGGGGTATGAAAATGCACACGTTTACATAAAAAAAACACCCAAAATCTAGTATTTTTCGGTCAAGTAGAAATTACATTATAAAAATAAATTGTATGATTTCAAGCTAATTTATATAGCCAGATGTACACTGACTATATCAAGTAGCTCTCAAAAATCCTTCAGCTTCGTGCCTGCACAGCAATTTGACTTTTTAAAGGCAGAAAATGTAAAATTTTGATAAAAAAGATGGAAAATAGGAATATGTTTTTTTTTAAAAGTTAGTGGTGAGGATTCATGAAAAATTTTTAATGTAAAAAGTAAGATATCAGTTAACTACAGGAATAAAATAAATTTTTAGATATTTGAAAAGTCAATTTTCTTGGTAGGAAAATACACATTTTTTCACATTTGTGCCTGCTCAGAAGTTTGCCTTTCAATGGAGAAATTCAAAATTTTGACAAAAAAGCGAGGGAAACGGGAATGCTTTTGTTAAAAGTTAGTAGTGAGGATTCTTGAAAATGTTTTGATGCAAAAAGTTACATATGGATAACCGTTAACTACAGAAACAAAGAAAGATATTGAAATGTTTATAAAGTTTCATTTTTCAGGCGATGGAAATGTTGAATTTTACCAAAAAATACCATATTTTTTCACATGTAGGAATTACTTAACAAAATTTCATAGTATATACATGTCTGACGTGGAGCTGGTTTGTATTACCATATATGCACAAACTACTTTGAAGCAGCTATTTAATGCTTCAACTTCATACCTTCACAGAAATTTTCCTTTCTAAGGTTGTTGGAAATTTTGCCAAACCAAAAAAACCCATAGAAAATGAACAATTTTAGTACATGTATCTGGTAAAAGACTTTTGAAAACATAGCTTTTTTTAGCTTTTCAGGGTAAAAAGATAATACTTTTACAGAAAAAAAAAAACAACATGAAAAATGAACATGTATTATATATTTTAGCTTTCATAAGCTTGAGGCTTCTGGGAATCTATTGTAAGTGGTCACTGTCCATGGTCGTCACTGTCATCCGTCTGCCCTTCTGTTCTCAATTTTCTTAAATGACATTTCTTAAGTCACTAAATCTTGTTCAGAGTTATTCAAAAATCCATTCCATGCAACTCTGATTGTCATGGCAACAAAAATGGGGAAATTAGCAAGATTACTTATCCGAAACCAGAACATGAAGGTATTTTATAAGGTTTGGCAAGCAGCTTTTATCAACACTGTTGAAATCATAGCCTTGGGGTCAAAAGTGTACCCATCCCTGGTGGTACAAATGTTTTACATGAACTCACATCCTGAAACTAGACGATCTTGGAATTTGATATTTAATAGGTATCCTCTGCTAGTGGATCTCTGCCAATTAAGATTGCCCCGAGTATAGCCCTGAGGTACCAATTGGCCCACACTGGAGTCTGCTGTTCGAAGAATTCCATCCCATGCAGCTTTTGTTGCCATGGCAGAAAAAAGAAGAATAACTAAAATCTTTAAAATCTTCTTGTATAAAGCTGTAAGGTCTTAGAGATTTCGTAGGTAGCTTTTTCCAAGACACTTGTTTTACATTAACCCATATTGCAAAACTTTAAAAATCTTCTTGCCTGAAAATGGAAGGGTCGGGCCTTTTATGTTTGGTAAATATAGCTTCAGATAGTGAATTTTTGTCAAGATTGTTAAAAACTTGATTCATATAGGGAAAACTATAAAAAATGTATGTCCTTGCTATTTGTATACATGTATATGCATCTAGTTGACTTTTACCAAGAATGTTCAAATCATAGCACTGTTATCAACAAGGGCCCCGCCTTCAGAATCACTTGTTTTACACAGACATTTTAAAATCGTCTTGTGAAACTGGAAGGCCGAGATGAAACAGAGGGCCAATGCCTTTGATATTTGGTATACCTTTATATAGTATTGCTCAACCAACATTGTTTATATTATAGCCCAGGAATAAAAATGGCCCAACTCCAGTGGGGGTCACTTACTTTGCATACACTAATATAGGGAAAAGCTTTAAAACAACATTGAAACTAGAAACTAGAAGGCCCAGGGCCTTTGATATTTGGTAAGCACGTGTAGCTACATCAAGTTAACCTTTATCAAGGTGCTCATGCCATGTAATTGGACCATTTCCATCATCCGTCCATCCATTCACAATTTCTTTACTGCAAGGGTTTCAACTAAACTGTGCAGGAATAATCCTCGGGTGATCTTAAAAAGTTTTCATAGAATTGCATTACCCTAATTTTACACAAATGTTCCTTGGGTGGCCCTCCACCAACGTTATTCAAATTAATCAGTGGTGTAGAGATTAATTGGTGTGCCTTGTTGTCCTTAAATGGTATAAATTTAAGCATTGCTTGTCAAAAACGGTATTGAGTACAGGACACATTGCCACTCTTTGAGATGAAATTTAAACAAAACTGTAAAAGTTCATATGAAATTTCAATTTTCAGTATGCAAATATGTTAGCTTTGATGAGGGATATACATGCAGGACCATCATGGTTCTCTTGCTTTAAAACTGTTTGACTGTTCCTTCCTCCAGTATTAAGTTAAAGTATGTTAATTGAGTAACTTTGTTGTATATTTTTAGAAATAAGCAGAAAATGCTATTTGTTGCTGCTGTTGTCCTTATTCATGTTAGATTATGTCGAGATACACAGTGATATTGTTAAATCAAGCATTTAGTTGTGCCGAGTTTGTGGTTTGATTTTGAATGCAAAAAAAAATATATCTAAAACATTATTAATAAAATGTTATTGGATAAGAAGGAAAGGAAACATATTTCCAGTTGCTGGATGGTTGCCCTGTCCCACGTACTATTTTTTTTTTAATTTCCTTATTGTTTTGCCAAGCTTCACACTACAAGAACAATTAATCCAGGGTGAAACACAGGTCTACTATAGTTTGGACATGGATTTAGTTAATTCAATGTTGCTTCTGATCTAGTAACATTTTGCATGTTCTTCTATAATTCCTGTTCTTCTGTTCTGTTATTGGTCTTTGTGATTGTCAAAAAATTGATGGCTTCTATCATGGAAAAGTGAACATATTTTTCTGATTCTTGGTGCATAGTTTTATGCATTTCTTCTTTGTCTCCAAATGGGCATGTTGGCTTGAAGCATAACTGCTATATAGCTGAGAAAATACACATGTTAGACAAGAGTGGATTTGTCCAATAAATCATCCCAACAAATAATGTATCTGGGTTTTTGTTTGTTTGATTTGAGGTTTAACATCCCCGTCAACACGGTATAGGTCATTTTGGAGACGTTGCTTCCAATTTTGTGGGACTTTTACCCGACATTGAGATGAAATGACATCTCAATCCCTGTCGCCCAATGAAACCAATAGAGTTTATAAGCATGGACGGTCGGACTCGCACCGCTTTGCCTGGGCAGGCTTAGATCCTCTAGGCGGTTTACCAGTGCTCTTGTGTGGTCGGTTTCAGCTCTGCGTGGAAGCATCATGTAGCCCATCTATTTGTTCAAGCCCCAATGGGCAGGGGCCGTGGTATCTGGGTTTAAAGCAGTATTTTGTTGGATATGAACACCATTTTTGCACAATATAAGATGGTTCATGATCTGACGGTACGTGTATGTATATTTTTGACATTTATATATATGAATGCCTTCCTGCAGGACACATAATAATGATCAGTGAAAGACAAGTTAAAGTGAACAAAACGGTACTATTTTGTATATTGTTAGAGCCCTATATTAAGTAGTATAGTGTTACTGGTGGCATATAATAGATTTTGAGGGTTTTGTGTAAAAATGTGTATTTTCCTACCTGGAAAATTGTCTTTTCAAATATCTAAAAATTTATTTTATTCCTGTAGTTAACTGATATCTTACTTTTTACATTAAAAATTTTTCATGAATCCTCACTACTAACTTTAAAAAAAAACATATTCCTATTTTCCATGTTTTTTTATCAAAATTTTACATTTTCTGCCTTTAAAAAGTCAAATTGCTGTGCAGGCACGAAGCTGAAGGATTTTTGAGAGCTACTTGATATAGTCAGTGTACATCTGGCTATATAAATTAGCTTGAAATCATACAATTTATTTTTATAATGTAATTTCTACTTGACCGGAAAATACTAGATTTTGGGTGTTTTTTTATGTAAACATGTGCATTTTTATACCTCGACAAATGTGACTTTTTAAACATATAAAAATTTTATTTTTTTCCTGTAGTTAACTTATACACATATATAACTTTTAACATCAAAACATTTTCAAGAATCCACACCAGTAACATTTTAAAAATTTATTCCCATTTTCTGCGTTTTTTGTCAATATTTCCAAGTTTTTACCCCAAAAAAGACAGCTTTCTATGCACATATCAAGCTGAAACTTCTTTTATCGCTACTTGACAACAGTTAGCTTATTTTTGGCTATTTAAATAAATTTATTATAATTTAATGAAATTTTTATAATTAAATTCCTGTTTTTGGCGATTTTTATTTAAATTTCGAACATTTTCCCCAAAAAAATCAATTTCGCCAGGGAATATTTTGGGGGATTTTTTTCCTGTAAATCAGGATACCTCACTGATTCTGAAAATAGTGAAAACCCTTCTGAAGGAATTTGTTTGAGGTTCAATGCTATTTTGACTGGCCTAATAGCATTTATCTGCCTTAATACAATACCATACATACATGTATCGCATATCGTTACTAAAGAAACCCTATGTGCCGAGAAAAAAGTAGATTGCTGTACAACTTCTTTTCTTATGCTTTAGGTAGTGTCTGTTTCTTTCGCAAAAGTTAAGATGAGGTTACGGCATGCCTGAGTTGTCATGGTTAAGTTGTCTCCATAAACTACGGTACTTTCGAGTTACTCACACTAATCGCTACGAGGTGATTAAGATATACTTAAGGTCGTCGTAAGCCTTAAGAGAGCTTTGAGTTACCAACCCCCCTACTCTTAATCATAACGTATCTCATCAGAATTGAATTGCCATTGGTGACACGTCAAATGGCATTCATACACATCGCTGTGGTCCGAGCCTGGCTCGAGCCACATGTAAGACGCGGAAAGTCATGTGGTTTTTCTCCGGTTACTCCGATTTACGCCAACCTCTGATTAACGATCGGCTCGATATAAGTGACTGAATAATCTTGAAAGGACCGAAAAACCAAATCCTTAAAATATACCTAGATCATATGACACTGGTACCTCATGTAATGTACATGATGTTTACATTATATCCTTTATATGTAACTAGAGCCACGTCAAGAGCAAACCTGTTTTTGAAATTTTCCGAACGACAGCGGTGCAGATCTACGTGCGCACGCGCGCAGTCTGATCAACAACTTAATGTTCAATGATAAAACACAGAAGCCTCCGTGGTGCAGTGTTTACAGGGATCGCAAGATCGATCCCGGGCTTCTCCAGACTTTCGGATGAGTCTTTAAACCGAGGTCCCGTCTCGGTATGACCTTAGCTGTTGGTGGGACGTAAAACTAAAACTCACTCACTCAATGATTTTGTTTGTTTGTTTGATTTGAGGTTTAACGTCCCCGTCAACACTGTAAAGGTCATTTTGGAGACGTTGCTTCCAATTTTGTGGGACTTTTACCCGATATTGAGATGAAATGACATCTCAAGCCCTGTCGTTCAATGAAACCAATAGGGTTTATTTGCATGGACGGTCCGCCTCGCACCGCGGTTCCTGGACAGGCTTAGATCCTCTAAGCGGTTTACCAGTACTAGTGTGCGGCCGGATTCAGGTCTGCGTGGAAGCATCGTGCAGTTCATATATTTCTTCAAGCCCCTATGGGCGTACTCACTCAATGATAATACAATGCTATTAAATATTAAGTTTCAAGACTCTTACTAGTCTGTGTAGCTGAGCAGCCTGGTTAGTGTCTTGTCGATAACCCGAAGACAAGTTTTCTCACGATGGGGCCTGTATTGATTTCACAGCCTTAAGGGGAATGGGAACACCTTCATGGGAGGCAACTCCTGCAAAAGTATTTTGTCTCCCATGTCAATAGGGGTCAACTCTTAAAGGAAAGAATTTGCTCCTGAGGAGCAAACTCTTTCCTTTAGAGTAGACCTTTTTTTCAATGTGACAGGGCTTATCGAAAAAATAAACAGGAAGTCCCGAAAGTTGACTCCCTTTGATAAAGGACGGAAAAATCTACCAAGTGTTCCCATTCCCCTGGATAATCTTCAAACAAAATATATAATATCAGTTTAAATTGTTTCGTGGGCCAGTGTCAATGGGCTTTTGAAACAACAAGGATGAGATCTACAGTTTTGATAGTCCTTTTATTATCATATTATTGTTACGGACAGGATGGTATGTATTTAGTTTCTTTACTAAAATAAACGTACTATATATATTGTGCATGTTCAAACCGGCATTGTATCCAATGTATATCGAAACTTCAATGTCGCGAACACGGATGGCTCATTTACCGTGGATTAGACGAACACGATTTTCCAATGACTCCACATAACTTTAAGAAAACTTGTCTCTCGGATGTTGCCAGAGATCTTACGCATCACATCGACCAACGTGCCCCATGTGCTACGTTGATCTGAAAACATCCACCGACGTGATAATGTGCAGCAGATCAAGCTACTATAGTTATATACATGTATAGTTCGAATAAATTGACCTGATACTGGTGAACTTTTAACATAATTTTACACCCGACTGAATGCATGTATTTATCTTCGCCGTCTCCCGAAAATGACGCTATTGTTTTTCAATACACAGAGGTCGGAAAATGGGTCGCAATTCACGTGATGCCGAATATCACGAGAAGGTTACGAAAGCCGATGCATTAGGCGATAACATTGACAAATTGCACGACCCGCAGAAAAAGCGACCGACTGAAGTCGGTTGATTTCTAAGAGTGCCCTAAAATCACCGTGTCATTCTGTCAGTCTGTCAGTCTGTCAGTCTGTCTGTCCGTCCGTATCCCGTTTGTGAAAATTGGTGATAGTGACTTAACCGCTTGGAATATTTAAACAATTTTTGGCACACTGATAGATATCAATGAGATCTAACCAATGAACTTGCGAAATATTACATTCCATTTAGTAAAGCCTCGCCGAGGCGAAAAATGTGAAAATTTTCGAACTGCTTCTCCTCGGAAACCGTTCGGCCGATTGAAGTCAAATTTCATATGTAGCCTCTATGGGATGGGGAAACCAAAATTTGCTCATGAGGTCCAGGTCACATGACCAAAATGGCCGCCAAGCCATATATGGTCTGTCTGTATGTCCGTCCGTAACCCGTTTGTGAAAATTGGTGATAGTGGCTTAACCGCTTGGAATATTTAAACAATTTTTGGCATACTGATAGATATCAATGAGATCTAACCAATGAACTTGCGAAATATTACAATCTATTTAGTAAAGCCTCGCCGAGGCGAAAAATGTGAAAATTTTCGAACTGCTTCTCCTCGGAAACCGTTGGGCCGATTGAAGTCAAATTTCTTATGGAGCCTCTATGGGATGGGGGAAACCAAAATTTGCTAATGGGGTCCAGGTCACCTGACCAAAATGGCCGCCAAGCCATATATGGTAAAAACCCTTCAAAAATAGTCTTCTCCAGAACCACTGGGCAGATTTCCCCGAAACTTGATAAATAGCATCTGGGACGTAGGCCCATCATAAATTGCTAAAATGGTGACCCTGGGTTGACCTTGACCTTCTTTGTGCCTATGTCAAACTTTGACACATATGCTTTTGTTGGAATATTTAAACAATTTTTGGCATACTGATAGATATCAATGAGATCTAACCAATGAACTTGCGAAATATTACATTCCATTTAGTATAGCCTCGCCGAGGCGAAAAATGTGAAAATTTTCGAACTGCTTCTCCTCGGCAACCGTTGGGCCGATTGAAGTAAAATTTCATATGGAGCCTGTATGGGATGGGGGAAACCAAAATTTGCTCATGGGGTCCAGGTCACATGACCAAAATGGCCGCCAAGCCATATATGGTAAAAACCCTTCAAAGATAATCTTCTCCAGAACCACTTGGCAGATTTCCACGAAACTTGATAAATAGCATCTGGGACGTAGGCCCATCATAAATTGCTAAAATGGTGACCCTGGGTTGACCTTGATCTTCTTTGGGCCTAGGTCAAACTTTGACACATATGCTTTTTTTGGAATATTTAAACACTTTTTGGCATACTGATAGATATCAATGGGACCTAACCAATGAACTTGCGAAATATTACATTCCATTTAGTAAAGCCTCGCCGAGGCGAAAAATGTGAAAATTTTCGAACTGCTTCTCCTCGGAAACCGTTGGGCCGATTGAAGTCAAATTTCATATGGAGCCTCTATGGGATTGGGGAAACCAAAATTTGCTCATGGGGTCCAGGTCACCTGACCAAAATGGCCGCCAAGCCATATATGTTAAAAACCCTTCAAAAATAGTCTTCTCCAGAACCACTGGGCAGATTTCCACGAAACTTGACAAATAGCATCTGGGACGTAGGCCCATCATAAATTGCCAAAATGGTGACCCTGGGTTGACCTTGACCTTCTTTGTGCCTATGTCAAACTTTGACACATATGCTTTTGTTGGAATATTTAAACAATTTTTGGCATACTGATAGATATCAATGGGATCTAACCAATGAACTTGCGAAGTATTGCATTCCATTTAGTATAGCCTCGCCGAGGCGAAAAATGTGAAAATTTTCGAACTGCTTCTCCTCGGAAACTGTTGGGCCGATTGAAGTAAAATTTCATATGGAGCCTGTATGGGATGGGGGAAACCAAAATTTGTTCATGGGGTCCAGGTCACATGACCAAAATGGCCGCCAAGCCATATATGGTAAAAACCCTTCAAAAATAATCTTCTCCAGAACCACTTGGCAGATTTCCACGAAACTTGATAAATAGCATCTGGGACGTAGGCCCATCATAAATTGCTAAAATGGTGACCCTGGGTTGACCTTGATCTTCTTTGGGCCTAGGTCAAACTTTGACACATATGCTTTTGTTGGAATATTTAAACAATTTTTGGCATACTGATAGATATCAATGGGACCTAACCAATGAACTTGCGAAATATTACATTCCATTTAGTATAGCCTCGCCGAGGCGAAAAATGTGAAAATTTTCGAACTGCTTCTCCTCGGAAACCGTTTGGCCGATTGAAGTCAAATTTCATATGGAGCCTCTATGGGATGGGGGAAACCAAAATTTGCTCATGGGGTCCAGGTCACATGACCAAAATGGCCGCCAAGCCATATATGGTAAAAACCCTTCAAAAATAGTCTTCTCCAGAACCTCTGGGCAGTTTACTACGAAACTTGAGCTGTCTGATAACCCTTTTATAGAACATATTTAACATCACTACAGCTGGTGTGTGGGAATGTGTGGCGGCGGTAAAACGTCTCCCTGTCCTGCATCATAGTGTAGATTATATTTTCTTGTCCTTTGGGATCATTGATTCCATTGTGGAATTTTGAAAATGCTAAAATGGTGACCCTGGGTTGACCTTGACCTTCTTTGTGCCAAGGTCAAACTTTGACACATATGCTTTTGTATTGGAAAAGTGAGAATGCATTTTATCCTGCAAACGATTCAGAATACAGTACTAAAGTATAAGATATATTTTTGCTCCTTACGATAAGGCGCATTTATTGGGGGAACCGTTTTAGGTCCAGGTCACATGACCAAAATGGCCGCCGTACCCATATATGGTAACACTCATAAAGCTAAAAGCATCCGGCGGGTCGTGCACTTCAGCTGAAGCACTGGTTTATTCCATGCATAAAGGTTAGTTAGTCTCAGGTCAATTTGTTCGAACTATACATTGTTGTTTCTAAATAAAGTCACCTTTTTCAAACGTAAATAAGCGGGAACAATTGTCGTTACGCTCTGCAATGCTTTCTAACGACGTACTAAAAGAAATACCGGAGCTCAGAGCTATCAAGGATGGTAATTTTTAAGTAGTGAAATTGGTAGTTGACAGCGGTATTGTAGGTATATATAACAAAGGGTTATATTTTTATTCTGTCTTATAAATGCATGTTGAACTTACTCATTAGTGCGGTGGTATATTTAGGACATTTAATATAATATTTTGAAAAATATAATGTCGAGCGCTCGATATTATCTGGAGCGCTCGACTTATTATCTCGAGCGCTTGACTTATTAGAATCGACGAATACCTTTATTTTCATCACGTAAACAAGTCCGTGAAATGAATACCCCATGAACCCCACTTTATATAGAGAAAACTGGGGTTTACGGGGTATATATTATTTTTCGTATTTTATGTTCCAAGACATAGGTTGTAGGTGCTCGTTAGAACCGCCTCAATGCGGCGGTTCTAACGTTCTAACGAGCACCCACAATCTATGCTTGTAGTATAAATAAGAATACTAGCACAGAGTTTTGTCAGAAATCCAGCCATTTTGGAGATGTGAAAAAAGGCACTATATTGCATGTAAACATGTATCGTAATGATAAAAGATCAAAACGATATCCCTATATCATCTACATTATGTTTCCTGGCCGGGAGTTATGATCAAACCTCAGTGAAACGAACATCTCTTTATTCTTATCAAATTTTCCAGGCTTCGAGAATATAAAACATTTTTGATCCTCAACTCATTTGAACATGAACTTTGAATCTTCGTAGAAATTAAAATACAAATAATTTGGGAAGTTTTCCTTTCTCTCGTTCACGGATATTTAAATTTTGCCCCCGCCCATCGGGGCTTGGAGAAATAGATTGGACTGCATGATGCTTCGAAGCAGAGCTGAAACCGACCGCACATGAGTACTGGTAAACCGCTTAGAAGGTGCGAGTCCATGCATATAAACCCTATTGTTTCATTGGGCGGCAGGGATCATGTTATCATAGTCCATCTCAATGTCGGGTAAAAGTTCCACAAAATTGGAAAATGACCTAAATAGAACAGACGGGGACGTTAAACCTCAAAACAAACAAACAAACAGATTTAAAAATGCCACCAATTGTTGGCATTTCAAAATTTGTAAGAGGGACAATTTCCATGCCCAAGTGAGTTAAGCACGAAGAAAAGTTTTATAACCTCGGGCCAAGGTGCCAAAGGTTTCCAAGACATTAATTTGAAGTTCGACTATCAAGCATATTTTGTTTTTGTTTGATTTGAGGTTTAACGTCCCGTCAACACTGTAAAAATCATTTTGGAGACGTTGCTTCCAATTTTGTGGGACTTTTTCCCGACATTGAGATGAAATGACATCTCAAGCCCTGTCGCCCAATGAAACCAATAGGGTTTATTAGCATGGACGGTCCTCCTCGCACCGCGGTTCCTGGACAGGCTTAGATCCTCTAAGCGGTTTACCAGTACTAGTGTGCAGGCCAGATTCAGCTCTGCGTGGAAGCATCGTGCAGCCCATATATTTTTTCAAGCCCCTATGGGCGGGGGCGTACTATCAAGCATATAAGTGTTGATTTCTGATTGCAGAAATCGCTGCAGTACAATACATATGAAGTACAAGCAGTAACATTTACTACTACATGCACAAGTACCCACAGGCATGCCTTAACCCTTGTGCTGCTGACCCCGGATATGTCTTATCTTTCAAACAATGACGATCCAGATCATATGAGACCCGCCAAGCGAATTTGTGTCTTCGAGCATTCCGTCATAACAAATTTTAACTGCGCATGCCCAGCCATTCAGAGGGGCCAGGGATATGGCTTTCTGTCTGAAGTTTCCTCTTGATTCACTGCTTGTGTGAGCGATCAGCGAAAGTCCTGGCGATACTGCGCGGATGTGCAGGCTCGCCTAAACCTTCGCTGCGCGCATAGGCGATAAGTACCAAAATCGCTTGACGGGGCCCATATGATTTCTGAAGAAGCCATCTGATCTGGATCTTCATTGTTTGTCATTCAGTTTATGAATTTGTCACAATAATTTGCATCAAGTAATCTGATTGGTTGATAATCATTTAAGTGGGTGTGGCATATTTAAATATTCAGCAGTACAAGGGTTAAGTATTGACAATTTGTAATAGTCAGAAGCACAATAGTAGGATAATGTGACCTTGCCTGTATAAACTCGCAAAGACTGGCCTCCGTGGCCTATTGGGGAAGAGCGCTCAAAAATAGTGAAATAATCTTGAATGGGCCGTAATACCAAACCAGTCCCGCACCATCCCCACCCCCGTAAAAACGGAAAAGGGCCGTTCCATATCATCATCTGGTATACACGAAAACTGTTACTTTTATCATGGCCTCAGGAATTACATTTGTGTGATACGGTATAGATTCTTCAACGTACATCTATTTGAACCGCACGTTTGAGTACATAAATTAGGAGTAGCCGCGAAGTTCATAACAAGTCCGTGTTCCGAGTTTCTGGAGTGGACACTTCCTTCACTGAATATTGACATGTCCATTTTTGTAAATTTGACCTTTAGTCAAATCATTAACATGATGGCAACAATGTAGATCATGATGCGAAGGCTCATTATGAGCGTACACTGCTTGTATATGCTTTTGTTTGTTTGATATGAGGTTTAACGTCCCCGTCAACACTGTAAAGGTCATTTTGGAGACGTTGCTCCCAATATTGTGGGACTCTTACCCGACATTGAGATGAAATTGCTGTAGAATGAAATCAATAGGGTTTACAAGCATGGACGGACCGACTCGTACCGCATTGCCTGGGCAGGCTTAGATCCTCTAAGCGGTTTACCAGTATTCGTGCGCGGGACGGTTTCAGCTCTGCGTGGAAGCATCATACAGCCAATCTATTTCTTCAAGCCCCGAAGGGCGGGGGCTAGTTTGCATATGTAATTGAACCTATATCCATATACATGGTTTCTTTACATTCCGCACTACTCTCGGTCATGTCTGACATTGGGTATATTCAACACGTTAACAAGACCGTGTTCAACTCCACTTCATATAGAGAAAATTGGGGTTTACAGGGGTATACATTAGTTTGCCCATTTCTGCTCCAAGACATAGATTGTGGGTGTTCGTGAGAACCGCCTCACTGGAGCGGTTCTAACGAGCACCCAAAACCTATGTTTTTAGCTTACCGTCACGTAGTGACGAGGTGAGCTTTTGGGATCATTTTTTGTCCGTCGCCCGTCGTGCGTCCGTGCGTGCGTGCGTGCGTGTGTAAACAATTTCTTCAAACGACATCTCCAGTGATCGGATTTTGACCAAACTTCACAGGAATGATCCTTAGGTGGTCCCCTTTCAAAGTTGTTCAAATGGTTCCGGTCCGTTGCACATCTAGGTAACAGGAGCCAAAAATAGATTTTTTTCACTGAAAACTTAAAAAATCATCTTCTCTGGATCCACAAGGCCCAGTCTTTGATATTTGTAATGAAGCTTCATCTAGTGGACCCCTACCAAGATTGTTCTAATTATAGTGCTGGGGCCAAAATGCCCCCGCCCCGGGGCCCTTTGGTTTTACATAGGATTATATAGGGAAATCTTTAAAAATCTTCTTCTCTGAAACCGCAAGACCCAGGTCTTTGATATTTGGTTTTGAGCTTCATCTAGTAGACCCCTATCAAGATTGTTCAAATTATAGTGCTGGGGCCAAAAATGCCCCCCGCCCGGGGCCCTTTGGTTTTACATGGGCTTATATAGGGAAAATCTTTAAAAATCTTCTTCTCTGAAACCGCAAGACCAAGGTCTTTAATATTTGGTATTGAGCTTCATCTAGTGGACCCCTACCAAGATTGTTTAAATTATAGTGCTTGGACCAAAAATGCCCCCGCCCCGGGGCCCTTTGGTTTTACATGGGCTTATATAGGGAAAATCTTTAAAAAATCTTCTTCTCTGAAACCGCAAGGCCCAGGTCTTTGATATTTCGTATGAAGCTTTATCTAGTGGACCCGTACCTAGATTGTTCAAATTATAGTGCTGGGGCCAAAAATGCCCCCGCCCCGGGGCTCTTTGGTTTTACATGGGCTTATATAGGAAAATTCTTTAAAAATCTCCTTTTCTGAAACCGCAAGGCCCAGGCCTTTGCTATTTGGTATGAAGCTTCATCTAGTGGACACCTACCAAGATTTTTCAAATTATAGTGCTGGGGCCAAAAATGCCCCGCCCCGGGGCCCTTTGGTTTTACATAGGCTTCTATAGGGAAAATCTTTAAAAATTTTCTTCTCTGAAACCGCAAGGCCCAGGTCTTTGATATTTGGTATGAAGCTTTATCTAGTGGACCCGTACCTAGATTGTTCAAATTATAGTGCTGGGGCCAAAAATGCCCCCGCCCCGGGGCTCTTTGGTTTTACATGGTGTTATATAGGAAAATTCTTTAAAAATCTCCTTTTCTGAAACCGCAAGGCCCAGGTCGTTGCTATTTGGTATGAAGCTTCATCTAGTGGACACCTACCAAGATTGCTCAAATTATAGTGCTGGGGCCAATAATGCCCCGCCCCGGGGGCCTTTGGTTTTACATAGGCTTCTATAGGGAAAATCTTCAAAAATCTTCTTCTCTGAAACCGCAAGGCCAAGGTCTTTAATTAAGAAATAGATCAGCTCTAACTGTGATTTGTTGTGTAATAAATCACAGTTTGGAGGTCAGTTGTAAAGTAGATAAATCACAGGCGCGTAGCGCGCGTGATTTGTCTACTTACAACTGACCGACAAACTGTGATTTATTGCCCAACAAATCACTAGCTAGAGCTGATCTATTTCGATTCTAACACGCTGAAACTCGGCAATAATGTTGTTGTTTCCTTCAAAATCTCACAACTTTTCGCCATTGTTAGAAGAAATCCCGCTTAAATTATCGACTGAAACACATGTATTTATATCTTTTTCTAACGTTTTCGATGCGAGAAAATGACTTTACACCGTCTAACGTCAAGTAAATCGACTAGTGACGTCATAAATTTGCAGTTTTTAATGACGTCATACGTCACGCTCTTCTGCGCTGTGATTTGTTGCAGAATAATGCACAGTTATTTTGCATTGCCTATATAGGCGCGCTGTGTTAGAATATTTGGTATGAAGCTTCATCTTGTGGACTTCTACCAAGATTGTTCAAATTATAGCCCTGGGGCCAAAATGCCCCCGCTCCGGGCCCTTTGGTTTTACATAGACTTATATAGGGAAAATCTTCTTCTCTGAAACCACAAGGCCTAGTTCTTTGATATTTGGTATGAAGCTTCAATTAGTGGACCTTTACCACGATTGTTCAAATTATAGCCCTGAGTCCAAAAACGCCCCTGCCACGGGGCCCTTTGGTTATACATTCTTCTGTGAAACCACAAGGCATAGGTCTTTGATATACCAAGATTGTTCAAATTATAGCCCTCGGGCCACAAATGCCCCCGCCCAGGTCCCCTTTGGTTTTACATAGACTTATATAGATAAAATCTTTGAAAATCTTCTTCTCTGAGGTCTTTGATATTTGGTATGAAGCTTCATCTAGTGGACCTCTATCAAGATTGTTTAAATTATAGCCCTGAGGCCAAAGATGCTACCCCACCCCCCCCCCCCCCCCGGGCTATTTGGTTTTACATAGGCTTATGTAGGGAATATCTTAAAAAAAAACTTCTTCTCTGAAACCGCAAGGCCTAGGTCTTTGATATTTGGTGGGTAGCTTTATCTAGTGGACCTTTGCCAAGATTGTCCAAATTATATCCTTTTTTGATATTTGGTATGACTCTTCACCTTTTTAGACCTCCATCAACATTATCATCGCGGCTCATTATAGCTTTGGGGGTCAATAATGGCCCTCCCCGGGGCCCACTTGTTACTCTATGGATCAGGTGAGCGATCCAGGGCCATCATGGCCTTCTTGTAAAGTTTAAAGTAAAACACAAATTTTCACCAGGAGTGTCCATTTTAGATATAAGAACGGGTTCACTAACATACGGGTTATAGTATGATTACACAAGTATAGCTTTTACAAAAAGCTAGGTCTACGCTTCACACACATTCAATGTTTGTTTGTTTGATTTGAGGTTTAACGTCCCCGTCAACACTGTAAAGGTAATTTTGGAGACGTTGCTTCCAATTTTGTGGGACTTTTACCCGACATTGAGATGAAATGACATCTCAAGCCCTGTCGCCCAATGAAACCAATAGGGTTTATTAGCATGGACGGTCCGCCTCGCACCACGGTTCCTGGACAGGCTTAGATCCTCTAAGTAGTTTACCAGTACTAGTGAGCGGGCCGGATTCAGCTCTGCGTGGAAGCATCATGCAGCCCATATATTTCTTCAAGCCCCTATGGGCGGGGACTTACACATTCAATGTGAATGTCTGGAATTATATCCCAGAAATATATATTTTATACAATTAGCCGTCTTTGGCAAACTTCTAATTGCCAGTGATACAACTACGCCGTGTGCGTTTCCATCCTTGACTGGTACTTGTGGACCTCATCAAAACAGTGCGAGGTGTTAAGTTGTGACCAATTGATTGAAAACGCGCTGTCTAAGCGCTTATATAAGTTATGACGATACAAAACATAATTTACATGCTTAGCATATTGATATTGTTCTCAATGAAAATTCCTGCTAACGGCTAGGCAAGGTTTTAGCTCACCGAGACCGAAGGCGCCTGTGGAGCTTATAGAACAGACAGAGGTCTATTGTGGTCGAGTGTTTGTAGATGTATATTTTGTATATGCCTGTACTAATATGGCAGCAAATATGGGCTTGTACAAATGTGATAGCAATTCTGTGCCAGAGCTCTGCCAATGGGTCTCTTTTAGTGTGAAAGTTTATACTTGTTATGGGCATCTTTGACTTGCACAAATGTGATAGCAATTTTGTGCCAGAGCTCTGCCCGTGAGCTTCTTTTCTTTTTTTTTTTTTTTTTTTTGTTTGTGAAAGCTTTTACTTGTTACGGGCCTCTTCTTTTTGGGAAAGCTTATACTTGTTTTTACATCATAAAAATAAAGGTCAACCTGCACTGTGGGTAACTAATGGCTGTACTTCCGTGTTAAACGTATCCCCGCCCATCGGGACTTGAAAAAATAGATGGGCTACATGATGCAGAGATGAAGTCCGACCGCACACGAGTAATGGTAAACCGCTTAGAGGATCTAAGCCTGCCCAGGTAAAGCCGTGTGAGTCGGACCGTCCATGCTTATATAAACCCTATTGGTTTCATTGGGCGACAGGGCTTGAGATGTCATTTCATCTCAATGTCGGGTAAAAGTTGGAAGCAACGCCTCCAAAATGACCTATGCAGTATTGACGGGGACGTTAAACCTCAAATCAAACAAACAAAAACAAAAAAAAACAAAAAAAAACGTGTTAAACCCTTAGTATACGGTGTCTACGTTCATGGGCGAAGACAATGAGTATGCATATATATTACAAAGTTTCTGTATTTTAGGTTATTTCTGGCATATGACAGATCTGCACTGGGATTTCACTTACCCCACTAAAGGTCTGTCGTGCACTGAAAAGAATGTTTCCGATCGAGGACCTTTTGGCAACTACTTGTGTGATTCACCATGGATACTACTCGATGCCACCTTACAACAGGCAAACAAAATAAAGCCTGATGTTGATTTCATCATCTGGACAGGGTTGGTATACAAGTTAACATTACGAAAACACGCCTATACTAATACATTGTAAACATAACCGCCGAAAAAACGAAACTTTCAACATGAAAAATTGTGATATTTTTCTTATTTCTGCTCAAAATATAGATTGTGGGTACTCGTTAGAACCGCATCGATGAGGCGGTTCTAACGAGTACCCATAATCTATATTTTAGAGCAGAAATAAGAAAAATAAGGTATACCCCTGTAAACCCCAGTTTTACTACATAAAAGTGGGGTTCAAGGGGATCAAAAGTATATAGGTGTTTTCGTGATGAATTTTGTGGTGTCTAAAAGTTGTCTCGTACAACTGTGTTCAGCGAAGATTCCAATTACGATAATACACCCGTATGATATAGTGCTTCCTTACAAATCGGTTTCTCGTGAAAACTTATCATATTTTTTCTTGTTACTGCTTGAGACATAGATGTCGGGCGCTCGTTAGAACCGCCCCGAGAACCCGCAATGTTTTAGAGCAATAATTAGGAAATATTGTATACCCCGGTAAACACCACTTTTCTCTAAGAAGTTGGGTTATCATGGGTATTCTTGACATAGGGATGGTAACGTGATGCACTCAGCTAGAGTATGACATTCCCTGTCGGCACGGTAAAATGGTTTGGTATGTGTGCAGCCATATAGGGCAGAGCAAAGCCGCTAACCAGACTGCGCATGTATAGACCGATCCTAGTCATTGCTGTGCGTATATGCCTGAAGTTACCTCTTCGCTTGGCGCGGCTCATTTTAAAACCCACGTCAGTCACTCATGACAAAGGTTGCCTTTGGAAGAAAATTTGCCTTTGGAAACAAAGGATGCGCCATCCGAGATGAATGAATACCAAAAGTTTTTGGGATCAGATTTACTAATTAGCTTGACAAAAGACGAGCGACCGGCAAAGACCTGAGTCAGTTTGTACATCAAGCCGGTCTGTCATCTTTGCTTATCGGTCATGCGAAGACGAAGACTGTAATAGTCTTTGCCGATGCGCACGCTGATTTGAGTCCTAGACTCAGGGCATTGTTTTACAATATAAAGAAAATGACGGACAAAAAAAAAAACAACAACACCTGAACGGATGCTTCTTTACAATCCGCAGACTTTCCACAAAAATGCAATGTAATGTCAAGATTTGCAAGTTTTATATTCAATCATCTTATTTCAAAGTTCCTGAGAAACTTTATTTGAATTTTCCTATTGCGTGTATCATCTTTGGTTTCTCGCTTGTAAATCAAAACACTTGGAACTTTTCGTACTATTTTGCCTCTATAAGGTCTATGATTCCTGTCCTGCACACAAAACAGAAATTGAACTTTAGTCCGAGTGTATGTATTACAGTAACTGATTTAGATTGCATAATTGGGGTCAGAAGTAGAAATTGACTTGTGTATATTTCTACTCATTTTAGTGAGGAATGCATTAGCAGACATTGTTGACCGGCATTCCAAGACCTGTTAAAGTGATGCGTTTTAACACTTCAGGTGCCTGTACATATTTAGCAGTATTATTTTTCTTATTTTCCAACGAAAATGGGCTTGGCATTACATATGAATCGCCTGCTGAATGTCAGTATTACTTTTGCTGAAAATTTATATTGAACATGAGGACCATGATGGTTCTATATCACGCACCTGAGCTAAGAGAAATGTGTGTCCCGGGCCGTGGCAATTTTTGGCCCCAGTTCTATCTTGGTAGAGGTCCACTAATTGAAGGTTCATACCAAATATCAAAGGCTTCCGGTTTCAGACAAGAAGAATTTTAAAAGTTTTCCATATATAAGTCTATGTTAAAGCCAGTGGATCCTGGGGCGGGGCCATTTTTGGCCCCTACGCTATAATTTAAACAATCTTGGTAGAGGTCCGTTAGATGAAGCTTCATACCAAATATCAAATACGTGGGCCTTCTGGTTTAAGATGAGAATATTTTAAAGGTTTTTCCCTTATAAGTCTATGTAAAGCAAGTTGGCCCCGGGGCGGGGCCATTTTTTGGCCCCAGGGCTATAATTTGAACAATCTTGATAGAGGTCCACTGGATGAAGTTACATTCCAAATATCAAAGACATGGGCCTTCTGGTTTCAGACAAGAAGAATTTTAAAGGTTTTTCCCTTATAAGTCTATGTAAAACAAGTGGGCCCGGGGGCGGGCACATTTTTGTCCCCAGGGCTATAATTTGAACAATCTTGGTAGCGATCGACTAGATAAAGATACATGCCAAACATCAAAGACCTGGGCCTTTTGGTTCGAGACAAGAAGATTTTTAAAGGTATTTTCCTTTTAAGTCTATGTGAAAAAGTTGGTCCCAGGACGGGTTCATTTTTGATCCCAGGGCTATGATTTGAACAATCTTGGTAAAGGTCGACAAGAAGAAGCTTCATACCAAATATCAAAGACCTGGGCCCTCTGGTTTCAGAGAAGAAGATTTTTAAAGGTGTTTCCCTTATAAGTCTATGTAAAACAAGTGGGCCCCGGGGCAGGGCCATTTTTGGCCCAGGGCTATGATTTGAACAGTCCTGGCAGAGGTCCACTAGATGAAGCTACTTACCAAATATTAAAGACCTGGGACTTCTGGTTTCAGACAGGAAATGTTTAAAGGTGTTTCCCTTATAAGTCTATGTAAAACAAATGGGCCCCGGGGCGGCGTCATAGTTGGCCTCAGGGCTATAATTTGAACAATCTAGGTATAGGTCCACAAGAATAAGCTTCATACCAAATATCAAATACCTGGCCTTCTGCTTTCCGACAAGAAGATTTTTAAAGGTTTTTTTCCCTTATAAGTCTATGTAAAACAAGTGGGCCCCGGGGCAGGACCATTTTGGCCAAGGACTATAATTTGAACAATCTTAGAAGACGTCCACTAGATGAAACTACATTCAAAATATTAAAGACCTGGGACTTTTAAAGATTTTTAAAGGTTTTCCCCTTACACGTCTATATAAAACAGGTGACGCACGACACACGACGGACGCCGAACACAGGCCGATCACAGTAGCTCACCTTGAGCACCGTATGCTCAGGTGAGCTAAAAAGAGATTGCCGTCAGACCTAGTAGTTTCTGAAGCGCATAAGTAATAATAATAATAATAATAATAATAATAATAATAATAATAATTATAATAATAATCGACCTTCTTTTTAGAGGGTAACACATTTAGTACTGGTACTAATATTCCATGCGACCCTATCTTCCTGGGTAGAAACCAGTACTAAGCAATGTGGATAAAGTCTCTTGCTCAAGGAAACAACATATGACGCTTGCGAGGATCGAACCGGCTATCTCTCGATCTCAAATCCGATGCTTTACCAATGCACCACTATGTTTATCCTGCCACAGAATGTTTACTCTTCACCGGTCACACATAAAACATAGCAAGTGTTCTAATCTTCACTGGTCACCCATAAAAATGACAAGTGTTTTAATCTCACTGGTCACACATACAACGTTACAAGTATTTGAATCTTCATTGGTCACGCTTAAACATCACAAGCGTTTTACTCTTAACTGGTCACACATAAAAATGGCAAGTGTTTTTTTTATATTCACTGGTCACACATATACATGACAAGTGTTTAGTCTTCATTGGTCACACATGAAAATGACATTTTTTTTTTCAATCTTCACTGGATACACATAAAAATGACATTTTTTTTTAATCTTCACTGGTCGCACATAAAACATGACAAGTGTTTTAAACTTCACTGGTCCCACATAAAACATGACAAGTGTTTTAATCTTCACTAGGCACAAATAAAACATGACAAGTGTTTTAATCTTCACTGAAAAACACAAAAAACAGGACAGGCATGGCATTTTTTACGTTTTGTTGTATTTTCTTGTATATTTCATTTTATTCCAGGGACACTCCACCTCACGTTCAATATGACCAACTGAGTACTGATATTGTAATTACGGTTCTGCAATATGTAACAATGCTTTTTAAACAGCACTTTCCAGATACTCTTGTGTACGCTGCATTGGGAAATCATGATTATTTTCCACCAGATCAGTTTCCACCTCACAACAACCAAATCTACAACGCCACATATAGTTTATGGAAGTCTTGGATTGGAGACGATTCTCAGGCAGATACCTTCCTCAAAGGTGGGTCGTCTTGAATTGCGTCGATTTTCGGTAGGGGATTAAATTGTCGGCTTCTCAAAAACAAAATCTGACAACATGAAACCGCTGATTTACCGCCCAAAATAAAAAAAATCACAGCGCGCCTTTACTGAGTATAGGCAATGGAAAGAAACTCGAGTTATTCTACAATATTTACATTTCCAGTGTAACGTCTGATGTAAACTTATCGAAAACAATGTAGTTCATACTTCTTGAACGCATCGAGTCGCGTGATTTTCAGTGACGTCAAATGACGCCAGTCTAAACAATGTTTCTCTATGGGCATTGATGACGTCAACGCTTTTCCGCTCTTTGTAGAAAAACAGCGTGTAAATGTTTTTTAGCTTTAAAAAATGCCCTATAAGCATTTCTTCGCCCAGTGATGAGGGGCAAAGAATGTAAATATAAAAAATAAACTTTTTTTTCTGTTTTTCATGAAAGTATGAACGACAGCTGGTCGCTAGCAAAGTTTACATTCATTTACTTTGTATGCGACCCGCTACGTTCAAACTTCCATGAACAGCAGAAAAAGAAATGATAATAAATAAATATTAGGACGGACGAACGAGATGCGGAAATGCACGTTTTTGACGTCACTCGTATATTATTTGACGTTAGAACACAAAATATCATTTTCTCGCATAGAAAACGTTACAAAAGTACTTACAGTAGAACTTCGGTGGCACGAACACCGATGGCTCGTTTACCATGGCTGAGTCGAACCCGTTTTTGAGTCCCTAGGGAATTTCTCTACATAAGAAATAGTCAGGGATAATTTAGGAGATGTTAGTCTTTTATCTTGCAAATGTATGCTGTGTGTACTCATTAGAATCGCCTCGATGAGGCGATTCTAATGAGTACACACAGCATACATTTTTATTCTAGGACACCGAAAAGATGTCCAAAAGTATCTCAGGCCTCCTGACTGTAACCATCAGTGGCTCGAACTATCCATGTCTCGAACAGATTTTCGAGGTCCCAAAGGTGTTCGAGCCATTGAAGTTTGACTGTATATGCACGTGTTAAGTCGATTATGTTGGCCGGTGGCGAAAGGTTGGGAGAATTTTAAGCAAAACATTACTGCCGAGTTTAGTGTATTAGAATCGAAATTGATCAGCTCTATTGTGTAGTGTGTGAATTGTTGAGCAATTATACACAATTTGTCGGTCAAATGTTAGGAGACATATCATTCGCACTACGCGCTCTTGATTTGATCTTCTTTGCAACTGATCTCCAGACTGTAATTAGTTATTCAAAATCCACTATGTGAGCTGATATATTAATTTCAAAACAGTTATCCTCATTCTTCGGGGCTGATTAACAGTGAAACTTCAATAACTAGGACACAGAAGGCTTCTTATCTATATCTGAGTCAGACCCGCTCAGCTCGAGTTAAGAGACAGTAATGGATAATTCAGAAAGATTTTTTACCTTCAAAATATGAGCCCCGCCCATCGGGACTTGGAGAAATAGATTGGGCTGCATGGTGCTTCCACGCAGAACTGAAACTGACCACATATGAGTACTGGTATACCGCTTAGAAGGTCAAAGTCTGTCCAGGCAAAGTGTTGCGCCTCGGAACGTCCTTGCATGTAAACGTCATAAAACTGGAAACCCGTTATAGTACGTGCCACCACGTGGTAATTTTACGGACATTTTCTACAAATCCAACAGTAAAGGCCTAATGTGATAATAAACATTATTTTGTGATAGGATTTCCTGCTATACACACTAGACTGGCACAAGAATCTTTGTTCCAAACTAATGATACCAGTGAGTGCTCAGAATAGCCCAACTATAAATAGCTCAAACCTGGCAGAAAATCAATCACTTTGGGTTTGTTTAAACGGTAGTGCTTGAGTTGTCATTTTATCTCTGTGTTAGGTAAAAGTCCCACAAAATTAGAAACAACGTCTCCAAAATTACCTAAATAGTGTTGACGGGGACTTAAAATAGAAGTGAAGGCAATGATCAGGAATCGATACAATTACCCCACAGCTCCATCAGAGACACCAAAGGGAAAGAAACACAAACATGAAACAACAGACCCTAATGGAAACATCAAAAGCGGAAAGCCAAAAGGACAGTTACTTTCCTACAAAATGGCCAATTGGCTAATCAAAACAAAAAAACACCCAAAGACAAACCATAAAAAATCAAAGCACTGAGAGTGCTGATGGGGCAATAGCTTGTGATCAATGGATAGGGTTAGGCAATTTCAGCGTCTGGTTGGTATTTTAAATCAGATTCATAAAGAATATATTTTTAAATAAAATCCAATGAACATAGCTGTTTGAAGCTATTCTGGGTCAGAAGTACTGTTAACGCAACAAAAACCCATGTTGAAATTCTGTTGAAACATGAGTTTTGATCTTTGGATATCATATATGGACCTTGCTTTGTTAACGTTACACGTTAAAGCGATATAACGTTGTCCCAGTGAACGTACCATTTTTTAAGTGTTGCAGAACAGACGTTATCGTTTTAACAACGTTTCGAACTAACCGCCATGCCCTTTCAGTTTAACGGTCGCATCTGAAGATGTGATATGGACTTGTGGGGCGTTTTCGTCACAATTTTTCGTAGGAAATGCAAGGATGACGACCATGTATGTTTATTTCATTGCAACAACATTTGTTTGGTTCCTCGAAGATATTCAGACAAATTCTTTGGAATCCTGCAAATGTTATTCATGAAAAACTATGGATGATCCCTGTTCAAATGGGGCTTGAATATATTGGAAGGTGGCTTATTAGGCCTACTTTGGCGAAACTAGCTAGTATGGTCTAGCTAGAAAATTTGACCACTCGGTGTTTTAATTCGTTACGGGAATTTCATTTTTCCAGAGCGTAATCCTTACAGAAGACATATACATGTACTACGCCTGATATAAAGGGACTGTTTGTTCATTGATTGTTTTTCACTGCTGTTCTTATTTTAAATTTTCGGAAAAATGTTTATATTTCCTAATTGTTACTAGCAAGCATTCAATCTGAATAAATTTATATTGGTGTGTAACGACCAAGTCAACACTTTTTAGGTCATTTTTGAGCTGGTAAACGGTAAACCAGTACAGTGCACATTCTTTCACCAGAAACTTCAAGCCTGCCTCGGTAGCTGAGTCGGACGGGCGTTTGACTGGTGATCAGGACGACGCGGGTTCGATACCTGCCGGGATCGGCAACATTCTTTCGTGGAGATTGATCATGAAGTGTTTTCTACGGTCATTCTTTCCCTTCCGCTGATTCAAGAAGGGCAGTTGTCAGTCTCTGGCGAAAGAATGTGCATTGTACTGGTTAACCGCTTTCGAATATGCCTGTCCAGGAAAAGTGTGGATAGTAAACTGACCGGCTCAAAAATGACCTTAATAGTGTTGAATGGGCCAAACAACCAAACAAGAAACTTCCTACAGCCCTTCGTGAATCAGCAAAAGGGAGATAATCACAGTGGAAAAGATTTCATGATCAATCTCCAAGAAACATGTTGCTGACCCCGGCTAGTATCGAACCCCCGTCCTCCTGATCATAAGTCAGTCGCGCATCCGACTGAGCTACCGAGGCCGTTCACATGCCTAGGGGGCTCACATTTTACCATTAGGTCTCTGAAAACAAAATGACTTCCTCAACACTCCATTAACCCATGTATGCCTAGCAGCCTTTTGTTGGGACATTTGCAAACATTGTAGACCAAGATCAGACGCCGCAACACCTGGCGTTTCAGCTGTGTCTAAACTGTTTGCTGAAAGTACATACAATTTTTGCAAAATTTGTACATACATTTTTTGCAAAATTTGTACATACAATTGTTTGCAAAATTTACTGCTGACAACACAAACCTGGCTCCCCTGCAATTGGACATGGACCACCCCAAACTTCTTAACTGGGATATATCAATTAACTTATATGGGTTAATGACACAAAGATTTACATAATCGACCCGCACTGCGTACTTTTAACCCATTTTGTACTGAATGGAATCCTCTACCTTATATCAGTATGAAACAAGTCCATTTCAAAATTTAGGGATGTCTGGTTGTAGCTTCTTTAAAATTTATCTGGAAAATACTGAACCTTTCGCAAACATGCAGTGTATGCCCTAATGACACTCCGCGTTCTGCGGTATCTGATCTGGACATGCGCTGTTTGCCAGTTGCCAGTTTTGGAATTTCCGGTAGAAAATGAGCTTTTGTTTGTTTGATTTGAGGTTTAACGTCCCCATCAACACTGTCAAGGTCATTTTGGAGACGTTGCTTCCTGCCGCTCAATGAAACCAATAGGGTTTAGAAATATGGACGGGCCGACTCGCACCGTTGGGCAGTCGCTTCCAAAGGATAACCCTTTTATAGAACATATTTAGATCCTCTAAGCGGTTTACCAGTACTCGTGTGCGGGTCGGTTTCAGCACTGCGTGGAAGCCCATCTATTTCTTCAAGCCCTGATGGGCGGGGGCTGACAAAATGAGCTGTAAAATGGGCTAATTGTACTGATCTATAACAAAGACGCTGAAAAGGCGTATTAATCTACATTGTTTTCATTCGCGTTTTTACACGGAGAATTCCTCAGTGTATCCCTCTCATGGTAAACTTTATGAATAAATTTTTAAAACATTCAAGTTATAATATTTATTTCCATCGGTAGTTTAATTTAGTCACTTCGGTTGCCGACGTTCGCCATATTGTGATGATACTACAGTGATGTGTTCAGTGACCTCTCATAACGTGCTGTGACGTCAACCTTAATGACGGCGCATATAAGGTCGTATTCAACCAGTGCATTTATCAAACACGCGAGAATATTCGATTTAGTGGGTAAGAACACCAGGGTTAGAACAGAATTTCTATCCCAAGCTAAAACCATGGATTTCCTTATCTGGTATGCAAGAAAAATTGTTCGAGATTGGGATACTTCGAACTACCGAGGGTTAATCATAGAGACAGATTATGAGGCTTAATGGGGGTCACTTAATTATTTTTTTTAATCCACTATAAGATGAATGTATGTTGTAAGTACTCATTAGAATTGCCTCATCGGGGCGATTCGAATGAATACACACAGCCGATGATACATTTCCAAGATAAAATCAGGAAACATACTCCATTAATTATCCTAAGTGTATGGAAATCTGGAGTTATGGGGATAATTCTTTAGAGACTCAAAAATGAATTTGAATTAGTTATCGTAGAGCTATCTATATTCGAGTTATCGCAGATTCCCATAGATTTATGTACTTTAACTTTATGATGCGTCTTTCATATATATATATATATTTTTTTTTTTGCTTATTTCTGTCGTAGGTGGGTACTATACAGTGAAAACCAAGCAAGGTCATCGTATAGTCGCCCTAAACACCAACCTGTATCGTGATCCACAGACGAAAGACCTCCCAGACCCAGCGGATCAATTTGCTTGGCTTGAAAAACAGTTGAAATTGGCTGCTACGAGGAAGGAAAAGGTATTCACAATGACACTCATTTGTTCTTTCAACCCTTTTAGTACCAAATGGAATCTTCCACATTATATATAGCATAAGTCCATTTCAAAATTTAGGGGTGTCAGGTTGTGTTTTCTCCAAAATCTACCCGGAAATTGACTGAACTTTCAGCAAACAGTGCAGGCCCTGATCAGACGCCGCGTTCTGCGGCGTCTGATAAGAGCCTGCACTGTTTGCCAGGGTACCCGTTTTGGGGTTTCTGGTAAAATGGGTTAACGTCCGTCCTGAACCAGGATGTGTTCTGCATTTGCAAACAGTGTAGCTCCTGATCAGATGGCCTATCCAGAAGCCCTCTGATCAGGATCTTAACTGTTTGTTATTCAGTTCGCGAATGAGAGTGGAAAAAACTGTATCAAGTAATTTGATTGGTTGATAGTAAGAAGTGGGTGTTGACAAAGTTAATTATCAAGCAAGGCAATTTGTTTGTTTGATTTGAGGCTTAATGGCCCCGTCAACAGTGTAAAGGTCATTTTGGAGACGTTGCTATCAATTTTGTGGGATTTTTACCCGACATTTGGCTGAAATGGCATCTCAAGCCCTGCCGCCTAACGAAACCAATAGGGTTTATAAGCATTAGGTTTACTCGCACCGCTCTGCTTGGGCAGGCTTAGATCCTTCTAAGCGGTTTACGTGTACTCGTGTGCTGGTCGGTTTCAGCTCTGCGTGCTGCCACATTGGCAAACAGTGAAGAGCAGGGTTGCTTAAAATACAGCAATACGAGGGTCAAACATAAAGTCTCGCACTCCGTTCAAGATCATTTCCCCGCGTGCTCTGAGTCGGCAAACAAGTGCTGTCGAGTGTTCGATTTTAGCGTACAAAATAAAACTGTGAAAGAAGGGTAACATCACGAAAACACGTCTCTATCATTTTGACCCTCTTGAACACCACTTTTATATAATAAAACTGGGGTTTACAGGGGTAATCATACATTACGAAAACACGCCTATACCAAAACATTGTAACCTTTATCGACGAAAAAATGAAAATTTTGAGATGCAAAATTGTGATATTTTTCTTATTTCTGCTCAAAATATAGATTGTGGGTACACAAGAACCGCCGCATCAAGGTGGTTCTAACGAGTACCCACAATCTTTACCTTAGAGAAGAAATAAGAAAAATAAGGTTTACCCCTACAAACCCCAGTTTTACTATATAAAAGTGGGGTTCGATGGGGTCAAAATTATATAGGCGTGTTTTCGTGATGTTTTTAGCTCACCAGAGCCGAAGGCTCCTGGGGAGCTTATAGGATAGGCAGTTGTCCGTCGTCGTCTGCGTCGCCTGCGTCTGCGTCATCTGCGTCAACACTTTCAAACGACATCTCCTCTGAAGCCACGGGGCCGATTGGGCCCAAATTTTATCTGTAGCATTCTTGGGCTGGAGGATTGAAAGTTTGTGTTTTTTTATGAAAATCAACTGATTAGTTTGGTTGCTATGGCAACTTAGAGTTTCCATAGACTTATAATGGGGGAAAATTTAAAAATTGCATTTACTGCCAAGCCTCTGCAGATATTTTGACAAAACTTTCATAGAAATGTTCCTTAGGCAATCTACTATCTGCCATATGATTTTAGGCCTACTGCTCATTTTTATTGGTTGCAATGGAAACCAAAATGCAAAAAAAAATAGAAAAAAAAATACTTAAAAAATCATCTCCTCAGAAATTATATGCTCTAGGAGGCAGAGACTTTATGAAAATATTCACCATATTTGCCTTTACAGGTTTTGTGTTTTTTTGTGAAATTCGGCTCTTGAGGTTGGTTGCTATGGCAGCTTAGATTTTCCATAGACTTATAATGGGGAAAATAGGAAAATGGCATTAACTACCAAGCCTTTGCAGATATTTTGACATAACTTTCATAGAAATTTTCCTTAAGCAATCTTCCATCTGCCATATGATTTTAGGCCTATTGCTTATTTTGGCTGGTTGCCATGGAAACCAAAATGAAAAAAAAAAATAGAAAAAAAACTTTAAAAATCATCTCCTCAAAGACCGTATGCTCTATGAGGCTGAGAGTTTATGGAAATATTCACCATATTTGCCTTTACAAGTTTTGTGTTTTAGCTCACTAGAGCCGAAGGCTCCGGGGGAGCTTACGGGATAGGCAGTTGTCCGTCGTCGTCTGCGTCTGTATCTGCGTCTGCGTCGTCGTGTGTCGTCAACACTTTTAAACATCTTCTCATCTGAAGCCACTGGGGCGATCGGGCCCAAATTTTATCTTTATGATCCTTGGGCTGGGGGATTGAAAGTTTATGTTTTTTATGAAAATCGGCTCATTAGTTTGGTTGCTATGGCAACTTAGAGTTTCCATAGACTTATAATGGGGAAAATTGAAAAATGACAAATCTTTTATAGAAATGTTTCTTGAGTAAGCTTCTCTCAGCTATATGCTTTTATGCCAACCTGAGGGTCCCCCAGGTAGTGCCGGGGCCATGTCCCACCCCCTCCACTTCATAAAAGGCCATATATCACGGAAACCATTCAGATCCTGACCCCTAAACCATATATATTCTTGTTCCTATTGATAAGACGCATTCATAAACACCAACCTGGGGGTCCTCAGGGATGCGCCGAGGCCATGCCCCACCCACCCCACTTATAAAAAGGCCCAAAATCTTGAAAACCATTCAGATCCCCAACCCTAAACAATATATATTCTTGTTCCTTATGATAACACCCATTCAGTGGCATCAACCTGGGAGTCCCCGGGATGCGCCGGGGGCATGCCCCACCCCCTCCATTTCATAAAAGGCCCAATATTTCGGAAACCTTACAGATCCCCGCCCCTAAACCATATATATTCTTGATCCTTATGATAAGACACATTCATTTACACTAACCTGGGGGTCCTCAGGGATGCGCCGGGGCGTTGCCCAAACCCTTCACTTCACAAAAGGCCATATATCTCAGAAACTGTTCAGATCCTCACCCCTTAACCATATATAGTCTTGTTCATTATGATAAGACGCATTCAGTGACACCAACCTAGGGGTCCCCAGGGATGTGCTGGGGCCATGCCCCACCCCCTCCATTACATAATCTCACAATATCTCGGAAACCCTGCAGATGGCTACCCCTAAGCCATATATATTATTGTTCCTTATGATAAGACACATTCATTGACACCAACCTGCGAGTCTCCCGGGGCCTTGCCCCACCCCTCCACTTCATAAAAGGCCTTATATCTCAGAAACTGTTCTTAGCCCCACTCTAAACCATATATATTCATCTTCCTTATGATAAGATGCATTCAGTGACAGCAGTTTGGGAGTCCCCGGGGCATGCCCAGGCAATGCCCCATCACTTTACTTCATTAAAAGCCATATATCTCAGAAATAGTTCAGATCCCCACCCCTAAACCATATACTTGTTCCTTATGATAAGACCCGTTCAATCACACCAACCTGGGTGTCTCTTTGTGCTGAGGCAACGTGCCCCGCCCTTCCACTTCATAAAAGGCTTTATATTTCAGAAACCATTCCAATCCCAACCCCATAATCATATATGTTCTTGTTCCTTATTATAAGCACACCTACTGTAGGGGGGTCCGCATTCCTATCCTTTCCACTTCATAAAAGGGCCTCAAATCTCAGAAACCGTTCAGATTCCCACCCCTAAACCATATATATACTTGGTCCTTATGATAAGACACATTTAGGGACAACAATCTTGGGCTTTCCTGGGATCAACAGGGCATGCCCCAACCCCTCCGCCACTTAAGAGGCCTTACAGATCCCCAATGCTAAACCATATGTATTCTTGTTCATTATGATAAGACGATTTAGTGATAACAACCAGGGCTCCATTGGGTCCATGCCCCATCCCCTCTACTTCATAAAAGGCCTAATGTTTCAGATACTGAGTCCACATAGGTGCTCATTTGGACATTGGGTAGATTAAAATGATATCATGTTAAAATACATGGCTGCCATTGGGCAGTGCCCACCTGAGCTCTGGTGAGCATAGCGGCCCATGGGCCTCTTGTTCTTATTTCTGCTCAACATATAGATTGTGGGTACTCGTTAGAACCGCCTCAATGATGCGGTTCTAACGAGTACCCACAATCTATATAACTATCAAAAATTTTCATCTTAAAATTTTAGTTTTTTCCGGTGGTAAAGTTTACAATATATTTATATTGGCGTGTTTTGGTAATGATCTGTAAAATCTATACTGGGCTCATGTGCTGTTACATTGGCAAACCGTGTAGACCAACATCTGAACGTAACTTCTTATCATGGTCTACACAACTTGTTTAAAATACGGGAATACGAGGGTGAAACAAAATAGTCTAACTGTCCGTTCAGGATCATTTCCCCGCTTGCACTCAGCCTGCCTGCAAATACACTGAAGCGTACCTAAGTTGCTTGCCTGTCAGCGTTAAAATGAGTATTCGTGAATGCGATAAAACCAGGCTTTTGAAAAGCGTCTCGTCTGTATTTTCGTCTGCTTGTGAAAGAGTATGAAGACGTAGAAGACGCATCGTGAATCCGGTAAATCAGACGTTAACATTGTGGATCTGGTTCATGCATGATTTCTGCGAAACGAGAAAAACTTGGTTTCATGAAGAAAGAAAAGCTCACTAGAAAACCTTCGCTGCCAAATTACCCAACTGTTACCGGGTCGATCGTACAAATAGCTCTATAGTGCTGATGATATCACTGATCTATATGAAATGCATGTTAAAGCGGCGGTTATCTATAGAAATAAACCACGCTATTCTTATCCCTGTGATACCAGAGTGTTGTGTAAGAGGTTTGTCAATAGATTCTGGGCGCCTGAATCAGGCGTTGGGTTTGGCAAGCAATATAGACCCAGATCAGTGTTGACACTGTTTACTTACAGTACAGAAGTTTGAGGGTTAAACGAAACACTCTAAGTCCCTGTTCAGTAGCTTTTTTTTTCAAGTCTACACTCGGTGACATTCGACCCACCAGTGCTGTCAGTGCTTTGATTTCGATTCTTTGGCCTAAGTGTATAAGTTAAGCACAATGCGCGTCTGACTGGTGATCAGGAGGACGCGGGTTGGATACCTGCCAGGGTCGGCAACATTCTTTCGTGGAGATTGATCATGAAATCTTTTCTACGGCCATTCTCTACCTTCCGCTGATTCAAGAAGGGCAGTTGTCAGTTCCTAGCGAAAGAATGTGCACTGTACTGGTTAACCATTTACACAAGTCACAATGCGGCGTTACAAAAGAGCTGTCAAACATTTATAAAACAAATACCCAAACTGAAAAATAAATTCGTCGTGGGCGGCTGCGAGTTTACGCCCAACCTACTCTACCTGAGCAAGAAATCTAACTGTATCAATCGTACGATGAACGACAGCACGAATGTATAAGAATGTTACAATCACTAATATTTGTCTGTTTTGAGTAGTCGGTCAGATTTTCTAACCGGACTTATACATAAGCGCTTAACCAGCACAGTGTACATCTGATAACTGCCAGTCTTGAATCGGTGAATTGGAGAGAATGACTATAGAAAGAATGTTACCGATCCGGAAGGTATCGAATCCGCGACCTCCCACAACCAGACGCACATCCGACTGGCCTAACTAGATGATCACTTATATAGAAAAGGCTTTCTTTCAACCAGGTCGTGATAATAGGACATATTCCACCTGGGTATTCAACACCTGCTGCAGTTTGCCAGTTCACGACTGAATTCAATGAAAAACTGGTTGATATTTTGCTTCGTAATTCTGATGTCATCACTGCCATGCATTTTGGACACGAACACCATGACAGTTTTCGACTGATTTGCAACAGCTCGGGTAGGAATACACTGTTGACTTCACAAGAAAGTCTTTCTCAGGGACTTAGGACCATATTTTGTTTGCTTGTTTGTTGAATTGAGGGTTTACGTCCCCCTCAACACTATTTAGGTCATTTTGGAGACGTTGATAATTTTATGGGAATTTTATCCGACATTTAAATGAAATTATATCTCAAGTCCTACCACCCAAACAAACCAATAGGGTTTATATGCGGGGACGGTCCGACTCGCACCGCCCACCAGGCTTAAAGAATGACGAGATAAGACACAAACCGATTGGTTAGCTACACAGCCTAGCACAATAGGTTTGAAGTTTTAACTATAAAACTAGTATAACATAATAGAACTACCCTTTGAAAAGTTGGAGTATTTTGTTTGTTAGATTAGATGTTTAACGTCCCCATCAACACTGTATAGGTCATTTGGGAGACATTGCTTCCAATTTTGTGGGACTTTTACCCGACATCGAGATGAAATGACATCTCAAGCCCTGCCGCCCAATGAAACCAAAAGGGTTTATAAGCATGGACGGTCCGACACGCTGCTTTGCCTGGGCAGGCTTAGATCCTCTAAGCGGTTTACCAGTTATCGTGTGCGGTCGGTTTCAGCTCTGCGTGGAAGCATCATGCAGTCCATCTATTTCTTCAAGCCCCGATGGGCGGGGGTCGCAAAAGTTGAAGTAAGAATCAATTAAAATGATCACTGTCCCAACGTGTGGACTTTCCTTAAAAGAATAACCTTTGGTTGTATTGGAGTTTAACGACCCAGTCAACAATATTTTGGTCATTTTGAGCCGGTCAGTTTACTTATTCACACTTTTCCCGGGCAGGCTTATACTTAAGCAGTTAACCAGAACAGTGAACATTCTTGCGCCAGAAACTGACAACTATCCTTCTTGAATCAGCGGAATGGAGAGAATGGACATAGAAAAGATTTCATGCTCAATCTCCAGCCACTCCGGCAGGTATCGAACCCGCGTCCTCCTGATGACCAGTCAGACGCGCATCCGACTAAGCTACCAAGGCCGTCTAGATGAATTAACTACCAAACTAATTTTAAGATAAAATGTACGTACGGATATAATTTTCTCACACATGGGACAAGAATATCCCTTGTTATTGTCATTGCGAGATTTCTTTGTAACATACTGCTGCCTTACCCTAGGGTTTATTAGCAATCCCAATCTGTCAATAATTGTATGATATAGGAAAATAAATTGCAATGGAACTATGTTTAACTATCGTCTGTTGCGAATTGTGTTACCCATGCAAACAGGGAAGCACCTTTTCTGCCTCCTTAGATGTACATTTTGACAGCCATAATTTCATGTCCTTGACCAACTTTAATGAAATGTACATCCAGTATGTCAAGACATTGTTGTCAACTGTCAAGTAAAGTCTTGAAATGTACATGCACTGTTAAAGTTTTTAGAAACTAACAGCTGATCCTCTTTTCAAATTTACCACGACGTGCAAATGAATTGAAAATGGATTTAAGCATTTCACTGGGGAAAAAGTTTAACCAGCTTTCTTTAGAAGGTAAGAATAATAAAGGCTCTAGCTTTTTGTTGATAACTTGTTTGAAGGAGCCAGTTTGCACATTGATTTTCTGTATTCTTGGGCAGTCTGGTGACAACAGCTATTGTACTATTTACAGCACATTCTTTAAAGTAGATGGGTGACAAAAATAATCAATGGTAGGGCTGAGACCTCGGCAAGGAAATCTCGGGCTCGTTTTCCGTTTATTTAAGTCTTACACCTCACAAGAGACTTAAATCAGCTGAAAACCTGCTTGAGTTTTCCTTGTCTCGGTCTCAACCCCATAATTAATTCTATTATTCTCACGCATGGGACAAAATATCCCTTTTATGACAGTGAGAGATTTCTTTGTCACACACTGCTTTGTCACCCTAGGGTTAATTAACTGTCTCAATCTGCCAATCATTGTTTGATATAGGATGCAGGTATATTGCAGTGGAACTAGTTTTTAATGTCTTCTGTTGCATGTTTTTACCCATGCAAAACAGGGAAGCAGTTTTTCTCCCTAGCAGTTTGAACAGCCACAATTTCATGTCTTTGATCAGCTTTTAATGAAATGAGAAATCAGTATGTCTAGACATTGCTGTCAAGTGTCAAAGAAAGAACGTATTGATATGTACATGCACTGTTAAAGTTTTCAGAAATGAACAACTGATTTTCATTTCAAGTTTATCACTTGTAAATGATGGATCTTAGCAGGTCACTGTGGAAAAAGTTTAATCGACTTTAAAGCCCCTCAAGTGAAATTCTTTTCACTGACCGTTCCGAGGCGATCTTCTGTCGCGGTTTATTTTTGTTATGGTTTGTCTCTGAGTGCGTGTATCAATTATATTTTTTGTTTTGGATAGTTAATTGGCCATTTTGTGGGAAAGTAACTTTTGGCTTTCCGCTATCGGTGCTTCCATTAGGGTCTAGTTATTTCACGTTTGTGTTTTTTCCCTTTGGTGTCTCTGATGAGAGCTGTGGGTTAATTGTATCGATTACTGATCATTGCCTTCACTTCTATTCTTTAGAAGGTAAGTATAATAAAGGCTCCTTTTTTACCTTTTTCTGTACTTTTTGGCAGTCTGATGGCTTTTAAATCATTTCAGCATATACTTTAAAGTAGGTGGTTGAGAAAAAATAATCAATGATGGGATTGAGACCTCGACAAAGAACTCTCAAGCTCGAGTTCAGTTTATTTACGTCTCATGATCGGCAAAGACTTATATTGAAAACTTGCCTGGGATTGCCTTGTCTCGGTCACAACCTCGTTATAGTTTCTATTTGTCACACCAAGCGAAAAATATGTCTTCTGATATTTGCGCGCAGTGAAGACTCGATTTGCGCTATATTTCGTTGGTGCGTTATATAGATGTCCCTATGCCACAAATTTCTTTACATATAAACAGCTACATGTAGTTGCATGTATACTGACCGGAAATAGAAACTTTACCTTTAAATTGTCTCGCCTGACAAAACAAGTGGATAATTCAGTTTAAAATTACTGATTAGAGATTTGACTCACTTTAGACATGAATCCTGTAACATTTTTAAGAAAATCGGATGTTGAAAATAAAAGTTTTTGGAAAAAATGTAAAAAAGGTTATTTTTCACAAAATCTGTTTGTACTCGAATTTTGACTTCAATGTTTTTTGCGTATAGGTAACAAGTTAATGGCAAGGAATAAAAAAACGTCTAAAAATTACCGAGAAACAAACATTTTAATGAAATTTCAAAAACTGCTTTTTCATCGAAATTTTCAAAGTAATGTTTCAAGCAATAAAACGACCCAAAAAAGCCTTCAGTCGTTTTAGAATCTTCAGTTATGTCTTAAATATTTGTTAAAACAAAAAATAAAACACAATCAGAAATGCCTTACTTTCCGCTCACTTCTGGTGGTTTGGTCCAATATTTAAAGGTCGAAAACATTTCAACCATTTTGAAAATTTTCATTTTGTAAACAATATTCCCAGAGTTAGACGATGAGTTATAATTGGTAAAAATTGGAATTACATTCGTGATACAAACTGTTTGACTCAATGGAAACTTGAAAACCAAGATTTTGACCCTTGCCTTGAATCTTTGGCTTTACCCATTAAATCGTAGCTATCATTAAACATTTTCCCGATAAATCAGACATGCTGTCAGGTTCTTCTGTCGCGGTTAATTTTTGTTATGGTTTGTCTTTTGGTGTTTGTTTCGCTTATTTTATTTTGGATAGCCTTCTGGTCATTCTTGGAAAGTTACTGTCTTTTTGGCTTTCCGCTGTTGGTGTTTCCATTAGGGTCTGTTGTTTCATGTTTCTGAGTCTTTCCCTTTGGTGTTTCTGATGGAAGCTGTGGGTTGACTTTATCGATTCCTGATCATTGCCTCCACTTCTATTATGCAACTGATGATAAGTTATATAATTGGAATACAAATTTCATGAACATATTTTGCAAGTGACAATTTAAAATGAGTATATAGTTTCTATTTCCGGTGAGTTTATGATAACTGAATGGGTGACCTAGACTAACGTTTGTCTTCCAAGCACGAAGACACATTTGCGCTTGATGCGGCCCATATGTAAGCGCTCTACGAAAACGTTAATCATATTTCGAAGCAATGACAATAACACAAATATAAAACTTGGATGTGACCAAGTTTTTGTCAGTACAAGATTAGTTAGTTCCAGCCAATAGTAGGCCTTATCAGTTAGCCTTCATATTTTCAAAATTACATTGTAGAATCAATGTTCCTAAAGGACTTGAAAATATAACCCACACTATGACAAGTTTTAAAATTGTCTTTATTGCAGGTTCCGCTGTGGTCCCTTTATTTATTGCCCCTTCTGTAACACCTATAAGTTGGAAAACCTATAAACCTCCTGAAGGAAACCACAACCCAGGGGCAAGATTGATCAAATACAATCGCCTTTCAAACCAACATCTAGATTTTCTTCAGTACTATGTTGATCTACCCGCTGCGAACGAGAAGAATAATTTGAAATTGATTAAAGGATATACAGCCACTGGAGAATATGGAATTCCAGATATAACGTCACAGGCTTTGTCCAAGCTTGTCAACAAATTTGAGGACCCAACAGGAGAATATTTCAAGAGCTATGTAAAATGGTACAACACGAATGGGACTGCAGACTATCAGTGTGATGCCAGGTGTCATAAAGCATTCATGTGTGGATTAAGGTATTTCAAGAAAGATGCATTCACCAAATGCTTTACAGAACCGGTAGAAGTATCAGTAGTTTAGCTTTTTTAAACATGTAGGTGACCTGCTACCAGGAACAAGTGAACTTCATGCGGACTGAACAAATTATTTGTCTAAATCGCGACGGCAGTAAGGGCGAGGATTGTGGCCACGTAAAATCGATTTAAGCCCCCCAGTGGAATTCGATTCCGCTGACCGTTCCAAAGCGGTTCTTCTGTCGCGGTTTATTTTTGTTATGGTTTGTCTTTGGGTGTCTGTGATGCGTATATTATTTTATTTTGGATAGCCTATTGGCCATTTTGTGGGAAAGTAACTGTCCTTTTGGCTTTCCGCTATTGATGTTTCCATTAGGTCTGTTGTTTCATGTTTGTGCTTCTTTCCCTTTGGTATCTCTGATGGGAGCTGTGGGTCAATTGTATCGATTCCTGATCATAGCCTTCACTTCTTTTTTGTTCATCGCCTTAACCAGTTAAATCCAAGATGCTTTAGATGGCCAAGCCATTATTTCCAATCGTTTTCATTTTCCGTGGATTTCTTCATGTTCTCGCCATTATTTGGTATAATGAAAAATAGAAGTGAAGGCAATGATCAGGAATCGATATAATTAACCCACAGCTCCCACCAGAGACACCAAAGGGAAAGAAACACAAACGTGAAACAACTAGACTCTGATGGAAATATCAATAGCGGAAAGCCAAAATGACAGCAACCCTCCCACGAAACGACCAATTGACCATCCAAAACAAAATCATATAAGCGACACACACACTCAAAGCGTCACACCACAACAAAACCAAACCGAAACTGAAGAACCGCCCCGGAACGGCCAGCGAAACGAAACCCACCGGGGGCCCAAACCGACCACACGCGGCCACAACCTCCGCCCCACCCCCGCATCGACCCAGACAAACAACCCGCCCAGTCCGCACGAAGGCTCCAACCCACCAGCGCAACATCCCCCTGAACAATAAAAAACAAACAACCACAGAGACGAAACAACGGCGAGGACTCGACAGCCAGAAACCACCGAAACGCTGGAGCTAAAGAAGACTAACAGCCAGACCCTGACGGGCCCGACCAGAGATAGAGCACCAGACACCAACAAACACCACACAAAACTAAACACTCCCAAATCCCCAGCAAGCCCCGCGCCGGAACCGCCACTCCGGCGCGCAATCAAAGCGGGAAGCAAAGCCGCCAACCGCGACTGGTCCAACCACCACGCACGCAGTCTGTCGCACAACACAAACGCTGCACCCACGCTGCACCCTACCCTCCTATATCGAAGAACGACCCCACGAAACCGGGTGCTGAAGTTATTGCACCCATATATCTTCCCGAACCTACACACCATGTCACCAGAAAATTCGGGGTCCGATAGACCCTGCTGCAGAAGAGACTCAGGCCCAACGCCGAAATTCGAAACCAAATCGGAACGACGTCTATTAAATCCCGAAAAGGCCCCGCGCAGCCCTCGACACCGACAACCCCGACCAAGAAGTCTAGCAGTCAATAACCCAACACGAGCGCCGAAGACACCCCGGCAAATCGAATCAACCGCGAGTTAAATGCTCGTTTTCCACCTTCTTGTGTCTGTTTTAGAAGTCTCTAGTTATAAATTTGACCAGGCTGCACACAACTAAGATGAAGAAAAGCGAAGAGTGGTATTAAGAGAAACTTAAATCACAGGACAGTTCCTGACTGCTGGTAGTCCATACTGCGATTACAAAGCAGACCAAAAATGTTCTTAAATTTATTAAGGATACACATAGGTCATGTAGACATGACTTATATTCTATAGTAATAATTTTATGAAAAAGGGGAAGATGCCCTTTTATATGTTAGTTACCTGTATCGCATCCTGGTTAAGCTGGATTTGGCGAGCAAAGTTATACTATTGCTGCTAACGAATGCCTGCATCCATAAATTAAAAGATGTCATGTTGTCTTGTTTTGTTGGTTAAAATCGTTGTAATGAATACCCTCAATCTCTGTTTTGATCTATCGGTAAACCCCTAGTACATAACATGGTGTTTACAAGGGAGTTAGGTACACAGTCGATACAGCTATTCAATACTGATATAACTACGACTGTGGGGAATTGGAGAAATACCCAGTATGTCTTGGAGTCAACATATGTAATGTCCCTGTAAATCGACAATTACCTGTATAAAGTAGGGATTTAGAATGATGTCCGTAATACGGACTTGTGGATGTAATGGATTCAGAGAAAAACACAACCCTTTCAGTACATTTTAACATTTTACTCGACTACCACTTCACTATTCAAAGTGTTGTCAAAAGAACTACAGTGTATTGTTTCACATTTACTGTTGAATCTACAGGCTAAATATTACTATAAAAACTAAATATTTATAGATGTACATATTGACTACAAGCAAGTGTGTCCAGTCTTAATGCTAACACTGAGGTAATGACCAAATATGACCGACTCAATATATGAAGAAAGATAACACATGCATGTGATATAATGTTTTCTTTAAATGCTGTAAAAATGGCATTTGATTACGATAGTTTTCTTATTTCTACCGGAAACAGAGATTGAATGTTCTCATAAGAACCGCCTCGTCGAGGCGATTCTAAAGAGTATCCACAACTTATGGTTTTGAGAAAAATATCTTTACCTATGTACACCCCACAGTATCTTTATAAAATAGAATTTCCCGGAAAGTTCAAGAATAGGAGCTGTTAAAGTCTCGGAACATTGATCCTTTCTGTTGCATCCATAGAACATTTTGTTTTGATACATTTTTTTTCTGGTTAGCTCGGCTGTTCTCTAAGAAAACGACGAGGTATTGTCATAGCTCTGGTGTCGTCTGCGTCGTAGTCGTCGTGCAAAATCTTGGACATTTTGTAATATCTGTCATTACAGAACATATTTACTAGAAACTCGGATTAGTTGTTTATTATGAAAAGGGGAACTCATACCAATAGGTGAGGTAACCCTCAAAATATTTTTGGCACAGTTATGTCCCTTTTCCGACTTAGAATTGTTGCAACTGAGCGTTGGCACCCGCATGCGGTGCTCTTGTTTTGATTTTACCGACCTTTCAAGATTATTTCACTCATTTCCAGTGGATCGTGAATCGGAGATAGACGAAATCCGGAACACCCGGAGGTAACCACTTGACCATGGCGTCTCCCCTGTAGTCGGAGCGAGGCGAGAACCGTAGCTGTGAGAGACCTAATGATTAAGGGTTAACCCTTTCTAGAACATATTTAGGTCACTACAGATGTTGTCTGGGAATGCGTGGTGACCGTAAAAAGTCTCCCTGCCCTACATCATAGTGTAGTTTATACGTTCTTGTCCTTTGGGAAAACTGATTCCATTGTGGAATTTTGAAAATATTTGAGGGTCACTGATGAGGCCTAAATAGCCAAAACTAGTTAGTCTGGCCCAGAAAACATGTACACTCCATATTTTCCAGTTCTGTGGTGTATTCCTTGCTTCCAAAGGATAACCCTTTCTAGAACATATTAAGCGCTTTTATTCAGCAGGCCACGGAGGCCCGTACACCGATAGAACTACCAAATATGTGTATCGCTCCTGATGCATGTAACATTATTGGCGCTCCTGCTTTAGCAGGAGGACATAGGCGTGCAAGTTTCCGTCCGTCCTTCCATCTGTCCGTCCGTCCGCCCGTCTTTCCGTCAACATTTTACCTGGGTGTTTTGTGAACTCAACTCGCTTACATTCTTTTACCGAATATTTTGAGACTTTGCAGGTGTTTTACCATGGTCTGAAGATGTGCATGTGGTTTTGGGGTTATCCTTCGCTTATTTTTATTAACCTTTTCCAGGTTTTAAACTTAGTTTTTTGCATGTCCAAATACTATTAGAATAAATACCTTGTGAACGCAACTCCTCTTACAGTTTTCTATCAAACATTTGAAATACTACATGTATTTTTGTCTTGATCTGCAGATGTGCATGTGGTTTTGGGGTTATCGTCTGTTAATGTTTTGTCACTTTTCCACTTTTTCAACTTAGTTATTTTCCAGGACCATTTAATATTGGAGTTGAAACATTGTGTGCGCATCTTTTCTGACAGTTATTTGTGACGAATCCTTCTGAAACGTTGCAGATGTTTTTGTCATGGTCTGTAGATGTGCATTTGGTTTTGAGGTTATCCTTGCTTTATTTCAATCGACTTTTTCCACTTTTACAACTTAGATTTGTTTTCCAGGTCGTTACTTTGAGAGTTTGCTAGGGGTCTTTTTGAAATTTTGCAGACGTTTTTGTCACGGGCTGCAGATGTGCATGTACTTTTGGGGTTAACCTTATTTATTTTTTATCAATTGTTATATGTTAATTTAATCCGGGTTCAATTACTGTTAGAATAGATACCTTGTGAGTGCAACTCATTTTACCTTTTTGTACCAATCATTTTCAAGTTTTGCGTATGTTTTCTGTATGGTATTAGGGATTGTAATAGTGTGTACTTTGGGTATAATTGTTATGTCTATTCTTGTCACTTTTTCCACATTCTGAACATCGTCATTTTCTAACCTCAAATATTAAGACTGTGGATATTTCTTAAATTATTATATTTATTTCTTCTACCTGAAATAAACAATGTTTTTTGTTTGTGGAGCAGGTGTGGGGCAACTTCACTGAAGTTCGATCTGTATTTTTAAATTTACAACGAAATGCAACACAACGAGAGTGCCAAATCTAAGATATTGTTTATGTTAAATAAAGCAATACTTTAACCTGTTTTCTTTTTAAGTTCATCAACTCTACCACCTTCCACAATACGCTTACTGTAAATTGCAGAGGTCATCATATTAACAAGTCTGTGTTGTTATAACTCATGTAACTATATTTATAATGCAATTAATCATCACGAAAACACGCTTATATAATTTTACCCCATTAAACACCACTGTTATCTATCTGTGGTTTACAGGGGTATACGGTATTTTCTTATTCCTGCTCAGAAACATAGACTGAGGCGGTTCTAACGGGTGCCCACAGTCTATGTTTCTGAGCAGGAATAAGAAAAAAATCATCACGAAATCACGCCCATATAATTTTGACCCCTCAAACCCCATTTTTATAATGTAAAACTGGGGTTTGCAGGGGTGAACCTTATTGTTCTTATTTCTGATCTAAAACAGGACCAACCATCTATATTTTGAGCAGAAATAAGAAAAATATCACAATTTTTCATCTTATTTTTTTCATTATAAGAATATGTTCATGTTTTTTGTTGTTGTTTTATTTTTTGTCTGTGGTAAAATTTAACATTTATTCAAATAGACGTGATTTCGTAATTTATAGACAAATAGGGCTTACAAGGGTATACATTTTTGCTTATTCGTTAAAAAGTAAAACAGACTGCCGGTACCGATAAAAACCTCCCCATTAAGGCGGTTCTAACGACATTCCCCATTCTATATTCGGATTAGAAATAAGGAAATCGAAATAAAAATAACCAAATAAAATGTCAGTTTAGCGTCATAAAAGAAAGCATTATCTTAGAGACCTGACGAAAACACATCATGAAAACACGCCTATACATTTTTGATCCCCTTGATCACCACTTTTATATAGTAAAACTGGGGTTTACGGGAACAAAACCTATTTTTTTTATTTCTGCTTTAAAGGTGCATTATTGAGCTATCTGGAAAAAATGCTTCCAAAAATAAAATAAGTATAGCCGGTGTTTTTCTTTAAAACAATTCAAATGAATGCATTTTATGCAAAAATGCGAACAATTATGATGACAGGTAAACGAGTTTGAGAGTGATTCCCTAACTAGGTTTCGCACACTAGTTAGATCTATTTGTAGTTAGTGACAAAAATAGAATCCCCATATATGACGTTATGCGACGTTCATTTTTGGTCTTGTTTGTTTAGGCCATGCCTGAATCGGAAGAAATATGACGCTGAATGCCATGCCATAAGTAACGACACTCAGAGACGATACTGTCGCCATGTATGTGTAAAGTGACAGATTTATTTTTAGAACAGAAATTCCGAACACATGTTCAGAGCTAAGGGTAAACACGAATGAAAACGACCATTTTCACAAAGTTTTGAATATGTTCTATAAAAGGGTTATCCTTTGGAAGCACGGAATACACCACAGAAGTGAAAAATATGGAGTGTACATGTTTTCTGGGCCAGACTAGCTAGTTTCGGCCAATTAGGCCTCATCAGTGACCCTGAGATATTTTCAAAATTCCATAATGGCATCAATGATCCCAAAGGACAAGAAAATATAATCTACACTATGATGTAGGGCAGGGAGACGTTTTACCGCCGCCACACATTCCCACACACCAGCTGTAGTGAAGTTAAATATGTTCTATAAAAGGGTTATCCTTTGGAAGCACGGAATACACCACAGAAGTGAAGCTGTATTTGGCTCCAAAAGTGTACACATGACAAAGGAGTATGCATTGAAGATAAAAAACAAAAAAAATTATTGAGACCCGGTAGCTCAATAATGCACCTTTAAAATATAGATTTTGGATACTCGTTAGGGAGCGGTTTTAATGAGTACCCACGATCCATATTTTGAGCAGAAATAAAAAAAATATCACAATTTTTCATCTTAATATTTTCGTTTTTCCGGCGGTAAAATTAACAATGTATTTGTATTGGCGTGTTTTCGTAATGACGAATGCATTCAAAAAATTTACCACCATTTTCGTATTTCTGCTCAAAAAAAAAGATTAGAACCGCCTCGTCGGGACGGTTCTAACGAGTACATGGAATGTATATTTTTGAGCAGAAATAAGAAAAATGATGCATACTCTTGTAAACCCCAGTTTTAATATATGAAAGCGGGGTTTAAGGGGTCAAAATTATATAGATGAGTCTACCTGATAAGATGAAGTGTCATACTGATGCACGTGTTGCCATTAATTCCACACAAAGTACCGTATATGCCTGACCCAAAGGATATAAAACTTTTTTCGTGTTCATTTCTGTCTATCACGAAATGTTTTTCTGCTAATAAATATGAAAAGTCAATGCTTGTTGGCTCTGTTCATATTTATTAGCAGAAAACAATTCATGCTCAGCCATAATAGGCCTATCATGATCTATAATTGATAGTAATTTCATACTTATTTGACGGCTGACTTGCACCTGAAAAACATTATATAACCTGGGGGATTGGCCTTCAGGCTAAAATATTTTATTGCTCATATCAACCGAGAATGACGTTTTTCCTACTGATAGATATTAAAACGCTGAAAAATGTTTGCATTATACTATATATGTGGATGACAAATGTTATATTGACCAAACTGAGTCAACGAATGCCTCATTTTTATTGAAATAAAATCTTTCAAGCTCAATGAGTGAGCATGAAAAAAGGTTTTCTACAATTGGGAACTAAAAGTGCGCCTTTACAATTACTCCTTCTTAAACGTGCACGGCCCCATCTGGTGTTACACGCATGCTGACCTCAGAATAGGGTGGTGGGGCATCTGGACGGTCCCCTGGCAGTTTGATCTCTGGTCGGAATATACTTCTTAAACGCTGAAATAAAACAAAACATATGTTTGCTAAATGCGATATGCAAGTAGCCACTTTGAAGTACTACAAAATGTCATTTTTGTTATTATTAAAAGGGATTCCTGTTTTATTTGATATGCTGTATTTATCACTTCACTTGTATAAAAAAAAGTTCTAGAAAAGCATTTGGTGAAATGTCTAATATCATTTTTTAACTTAATTTTAGTGCGGAGATAAGCATAATCACCTTCAAATCAATTACTATTGGTCGGTTTAGACAACACTATGTATGTCATATCGAGCCCTCAAGTTTACCAAAACCACACTTTGTCTTGGCAAAATTTTACATAAGCTATATATACAATGCAAAATTTTGCCAGAAAGGGACAACTTCTGAATCAGCAGAAGGGATAGAATGACCCAAGAAATTATTTCGTGATCAACCTCAATGGCAGATATTCATCACGTGAACAAGTCCGTGAAATGAAGACCCCCCTAAACCCCACTTTATACAGAGAAAACTGGGGTTTAAGGGGGTATACATTATTTTTCTTATTTCTGCTCCAAGACGTAGGTTGTGGGTACTCATTAGAACCGCCTCAGTGAGGCGGTTCTAACGAGCACACTCAACCTATGTTTTGAACATTTATAGCAAAAATATCAAGGATTTTCATCAGAAAAGTAGCCATTTTGGAGATGTGAAAAATGCACCATGTCGCACGGGTGAGTTATCGTAATGTTTGCTGGACCGGCGCGTTCCTAATCACCAGTCTAACGCGATCCGCAAACAATTAAAAGGGACCATTCTTAACTTTATATCTGTCTACCAATAATAATAGCTTTTCTCCAAACCAGTTGACTGGGGTTTAGTTCTAACGTCAGTTTTCACCAGTACCCCTATCAGTATTACAAGCACAGATAAGAGAAATATCACTTTTATCACCAGAACAGGGTCATTTTAGGGTCATGCTATAGGGTACAATTTCGCATAGTTCCATAAAATGAACTCCCTTGACAAAACCAGTTTATGCAGAGAAAACTGGTTCACAAAAGAATACTTTTTTATTACTACAACAATATATGCATGTACGTTAGATTTGTTTGTTTGTATTGGAGTTTAACGGCCCAGTCAACACTACATGTATTTTTGGTCATTTTTGAGCCGGTGTCAGTTTACTATCCACACTTTTCCTGGGCAGGCTTATACGTAAGCGGCTAACCAGTACAGTGCACATTCTTTCGCCAGAAACTGACAACTTCTCTTCTTGAATCAGCGGATAGGAGAAAATTACTGTAGAAAAGATTTCATGATCAATCTCCGCGAAAGAATGTTGTCAACCCCGGCAGGTATCGAACCTGCGTCCTCCTCATCACCAGTCAGACGGGCATCCGACTGAGCTACCGAGCCCCTCGAGATCCCGTTAGAATCGCCTAACTAAAACTATTCTTCACTAATTTGAATATAAACCAAATTACCAATGGTCCTGAGCCGCTCACCTGAGTGCTGAGAGTTTTCGGAGCCATTTCATTTTTGAGAAGATTTTTTAACGGTTTTCACCATGGTAGCCATCATGGACATGTGACCTGATTCTGAGTTCATTGGTTCCGGGGAAGATTTCTGAAGGGATTTTACCGTATATAAGGGCATGGCAGCTATATTGGCCATGGACCAAACTCATATAAATAAATTTTCATTTGTTTGTTCCTAAAAGCTGTCATGTGACATTTAGTTGGAAAAATGGAACATTGGTTTCTGTGCAATAAGTTTAAATTTTCATGTCTGATCGGCCTTAGGCCAAGATCAGAGAATGACCTGGACCTTTAATACTCAAGTAGTTTCATCCACTCAACAAGCCTACTGCATTTACGAATGTTCGGATCACAGGCTGCAATAGAAGGCGAACAAAGACACGGCTTTTACTTTTTCCCCATACATATGTCGATGCGACCACATTTGATCTTGGCATAAAATAGGTTAGGGCCATCCAGGGGTAATCAGTTGAAGAAACTATAGTGGGCCCGAGTCCCCAATGCTGCATATCAAGTTTCATGAAAATCAGACGGTTGGTTCCGGAGAAGAAGATTTCTGAAGTGGTTTACCTTATATGGCCATATTGTTCATGTGACCAAATTCCTTTTAATAAATTTCCATCAGCTTAGGATTTGTTTGATTTGAGGTTTAACGTCCCCGTCAACACTGTAAAGGTCGTTTTGGAGACATTGCTTCCAATTTTGTGGGACTTTTACCCGACACTGAGATGAAATGATATCTCAAGCCCTGACCCCCCCCCCCCCCCATGAAACCAACAAAGTTTATAAGTATGGACGGTCCGACTCGCATTGCTTTGCCTGGGCAGGCTTAGAACCTCGAAGCGGTTTACCAGCATTCGTGTGGGTCGGTTTCAGCATAGGAGGCCTTCATGCGGACTGAACAAATTATTTGTCTTAATCGCGACGGAAGCAAGGGCGAGGATTGTGGCCACGTAAAATCGATTTAAGCCCCTACGTGGAATTCGTTTCGCTGACCGTTCCAAGGCGGTTCTTCTGTCGCGGTTTATTTTTGTTATGGTTTGTCTTTGGGTGTTTAGGTCGCTCATATTATATTATTTTGGATAGCCAATTGGCCATTTTGTGGGAAAGTAACTGTCCTTTTGGCTTTCCGCTATTGAGGTTTCCATTAGGGTCTGTTGTTTCATGTTTGTGCTGCTTTCCCTATGGTGTCTTTGGTGGGAGCTGTGGACTAACTGTATCGATTCCTGGTCATTGCCTCCACTTCTTTTTTATATAACATTTGGTCAGAAACGGCCCAGACGTTCCAGTTGAAAATACGATTCAGTCGTCATATCTGAAAGGCCTTAGGCCAAGGTCTAGGAATGACCTTGAATACTATTTTCATCAACGCATTTAGCTTATTACCAATTTTCAGTTCAGAGACTGCAATAGTTTACGAAAAATACAGTTTTGATTTTCTACGTGACCAAATCTGACCTTGGCATAAAATAGGTCATAGTCATCTGAGGGTCATTATTTGAACAAACCATGATGGGTTCGAGTCCCCATTTTTATATACCAGGTTTCACGACAATCGGCCCTTTGGTTTGGGACAAGGAGAGTTTTGAAGGATTTTTAGCTCGGCTGTTTTCGAAGAAAACGACGAGGTATTGTCATAGCCCTGGCGTCGTCTGCATCGTCGTCTGCGTCGTCGTGCAAAAACTTGGACATTTTGTAATATCTCTGTCATTACTGAACAGATTTACTTGAAACTCGGAGTAGGTGTTCATTATGAAAAGGGGAACTCATGCCAATAGGTGAGGTAACCCTCAAAATATTTTTGGCACAGTTATGCCCCTTTTTCGATTTAGAATTTTTGCAGCCGAGCGTTGGCACCCGCATGCGGTGCTCTTGTTACCTTATATGGGCATGACTGCCATCTTGGTCATGTGACCGAACTCATTTTAATCAAATTTCATTTCTTTGTTCCTAAAAGTATTTATATGAAATTTGGTTAGAAATGGCTTTGTGGTTTCTGGGTAAAGTAAGTGTTATTTTTTATATCTGAATTAGCTTGGGCCAAGTTCAAAGAATAACCCTGACCTTGAATACTCATATAGTTTAATCCACTCAAATAGCTAACTGCATCTACCATTTTTTATATAACAGGCTGCCTTAGTTTCCGAAAATACACAATTTTGACAATTTTGAAAAATCTGTGTGACCAAATTTGACCTTAACGTAAAATGAGCCAGGGTTATCCAAAGGTCAGCATTTGAACAAACTTTGATAGGCCCGAGTCCATAACGCTACATACCATTGGTTCCGGTGGAGAAGATTTTTGAATGGGATTTTACCTTATATGGGCATGGCGACCATCTTGGTCATGCGACCGAACTCATTTTAATCAATTTTCATTTCCTTGTTCCTAAAAGTATTCATATATCATTTGATTACAAATTGTGGTTTCTGGGAAAAATGTTTTAATTTTCATATCTGTATGACCTTGGGCCAAGGTCAGAGAATGACCTTGACCTTGAATACTCATGTAAATTAATCCTCTCATTTAGCTAACTTCATCTACCAATGGCTGCCTTAGTTTCCGAAAAAATACACTTTTGACTTTTTCCCCATACAAAGGTCTTATTCCACAAATTTGACCTTGGCGTAAAATAGATCATGGTCATCCAACGACCATCATTTGAACAAACTATGATGAACCCGAGTCCCTAATGCTACAAACCAAGTTTTATGGTAATCGGCATGTTGGTTCCAGAGGAAAACACTTTTGAATGCTTTTACCGTATATGGGCAAGATGGCCATATTGCTCATGTGACTTGGACCAAGCGAACAAACTTTTGTTCCCCCATCCCATGGATGTTCCATATGAAATTTGACATCAATCGGCCTAGTGGTTTCAGAGGAGAAGATAATGTTTACAGACAGACGACAGATAACAGACAACAGAAAGACGACAGACAGACAGGCAACGGAGCCCTGCCAAACTATAAGCTCGTCTCTGAGCCTTCGGCTTGGGTGAGCTAAAGTTTAACACAGATTTTCATCACAATACGAAAACACGCCTACACAAATACATCGAAAATTTTTTCGCCGAAAAAATAATAAAAAAATTTTAGGATGAAAATTGTGATATTTTCCTTATTTCAGCTCAAAATATAGATTGTGGGTACACATTAGAATCGCCTCATCGAGGAGGTTCTAACGAATACCCACAATCTATATTTTAGAGCAAACATACAAGAAATAAGATTTACCCCTTTAAACTCCAGTTTTACTATATAAAAATGGGGTTCAAGAGGGTCAGAATTATATAGGCATGTTTTCGTGAGAACCCCCGCCCATCGGGGCTTGAAGAAATATATGGGCCGCATGATGCTTCCACGCAGAGCTGAATCCGTCCCACACACGAGTACTGGTAAACCGCTAAGAGGATCTAAGCCTGTCCAGGCAAAGCGGTGTGAGTGTCGGACCGTCCATGCTTATAAACCCTATTGGTTTCATTGGGCTTGAGATGTCATTTCATCTCAATGTCGGGTAAAAGTCCCACAAAATTGGAAGCAACGTCTCCAAAATGACCTTTACAGAGTTGACAGGGACGTTAAACCTCAAATCAAACAAACAAACAAATGTTTTCGTGATTAGAAAAAATATCTGGAGTTATTGAAGAATGCATTATATCAACTGGACGTGTTATTCTCATTTTGACTGATGTTTTTCCTGAGACATGCCGATATTTCCTCTTCCACTGGTTTGCATACTAGTCATTGTGCAGACCCAGCAAAATTTTATTCAGCTGCACCCATGGTGGACTAAGGTCTGATGCATCATTTTAAAGGCTAGAAAGTCTGCTTTAAGAAACAGCTTGTCGGCTTCTTAAGGAGGCTTCGTTTAGGCTTTAGATACACATATTTGACAGTACTCTCAGCTTCCTCTGTATACTGTTTTACGAGTGATTATTTGGCCTTATCAAGCAAAGGAAATACACATATAATCATCTAGACAGTAAATACCTGGAAACACATCACGTGAACAAGTCCGTGAAATGAACACCCACCCCTCTCCCCTAAACCCCACTATACATATTGAAAACTGGGGTAATCATTATTTTTCATATTTCTGTTCCAATATATAGGTTGTGAGTACTCGTTAGAACCGCCTCAATGAGGCGGTTCTAACGAGCACCCACAACCTATGTTTGCAGTATAGATAAGAAAAATATCACAGAATTACATCAGAAAAGTAGCTATTTTGGGGATGTGAAAAATGCACAATGTCACACGGACGTATTATCGTAATGAAATCTTATAAAATTGGCATTGTATATATACTAGAAAGACATAGTCCAGCATTCAAATACACCATCAAGAAAATACGCCTATATAATTAAGACCCCCTTAAACCCCAGTTTTAAATAGCAAAACTTTTAAATAGCAAAACTGGGGTTTACAGGGGTATATATTTTTTCTTATTTCTGCTCAAAAGCATTGTGGGTACTCGTTAGAAACCACCTCAACAAAGCGGATCTAAAGGGTACCAACAATCTATGTTTTGCGAGGGATGCAGCCAAACTGGTTACGGCCACTTGCAGAGAGTTTTTCTTTTGAACTGGTTTTAGTTGAAAAATGTTCTCCATGCAGTAAGTTTTTTAGAAAAAAAAACATGTTCAAGCAAATTCCTGAATACTCACTTGCATAGTGTTACCCGGTGTTACATAGTATAAATAAATCATATAAATGGGGATGATAGAAACGGAGGATAACGCCATCAGTGCCCCTACCCCATGTGCCCATGGTGGATACTCGTAGGATTTATATTTGACTGGCTCGTATTGGATAGCATAAAACAAGAACACACCCTGAAAAGAAAAAAAATAGTCACAATCTGCAGGAAAGCGTTATACGTGCTGCACTTAAGATGTTTTAAAAAACATAAAATGCTACTAGGGCTGGCAAACAGTGTAGATCAAGATCAGACACCGCACAACACGGCGTCTTATCAGAGTCAACAGTCTTTGCATAAAGTATAGGTATTTTAATAAAACGTACAATCAATGAAATAAATCTGACATCCCTACAATTTGGAACGGACCTACCCAAGAAGATACTATATTTCATATACGGCTTTAGCTAGTCTGGCCCAAAAAACATGCACACTCCATAGTTGTCAGTTCTGTGGTGCATTCCTTGCTTACAAAGGATACTTCTTTTATTGAACATATTTAACGTCACTATAGCTGGTGTCTGGGAATGTGTGGCGGCCGTAAAATGTCTCCCTGTCCTACATCATAGTGTAGTTTATATTTTCTTGTCCTTTGGGATCATTGTTTCCATTGTGGAATTTCGAAAATATTTGAGGGTCACTGATGAGGCCTAATTGGCCGAAACTAGCTAGTCTGACCCAGAAAACATGCACACTCCATATTTATCAGTTCTGCGGTGCATTCCTTGCTTCCAAAGGATACCCCTTTTATACAACAGATGATTTACACCCATGTATGCAATAGGAAACCAGACCCTTGTGACATAATGCTGATTGTCATGACTCTGAGAATCGTTCTGGTGCAAGTTTCTGAAATAATCTTTATTTATGCAGTAAGGAGATTGTAGGTCCCCGTTTGAACCGCCTCACAGAGAAAAGAATCTATGTTTCGGAGCATTATCACTGCGTGTATCTGTTTTCGGCCATTTAGGTTATAACTACTGGATTTGACCAGTTTTAAATGCTTCTAGGATTTCATTATCTTAGTTATCTGCAAATTGCAATTTTTCATAAACATGGGATCAAAATGCTGGTGACTTGGTCAATCATTGCTAGTTTCAGCCCTGAAACGGACATAACTCGAAAAGGTAAATACTGGATCTTGCCAGTTTTGGAATTTGGTGGCTTAGTTCCATGAAGATCTAATCAGAACTAAACGAGTCCATATATCGCCGTTTTACAGGGTACATCCCCTTGCTGACTGTGTGTTGTTTGTTTGATTGATTTGAGGTTTAACGTCCCCGTCGACTATGTACATGTAATTTTGGAGACACTGTTTCTAATTTGTGGGACTTTTAACCGACATTGAGATGAAATGACATCCCAAAGCCCGTCGCCCAATGAAACCAATAGGGTTTATAAGCATGGACGATCCGACTCGCACCGCTTTGCCTGGGCAGGCTTAGATCCTCTAAACGGTTTACCAGTACTCGTGTGCGGTTGGTTTCAGCTCTGCGTGGAAGCATCATGCAGCCCATCTATTTCTTCAAGCCCCGATAGGCGGAGGCCGTTGCTGACTGTGTGGATTATATTCAATGTTAACATACAATTTTAGCTGGCCGGTATGACAAGATAACAAAATCGTGAAAGATTGTGCTCCTATTATTGTGCGCTGTAAGGATGTCATTGACCCATAACTTCTCCATACACACAGGCACATTTGTTAGCCTCTCTTCGCACCATCACGAAAACACGCCTATTTAATTTTGACCCCCTCGAGCCCCCTTTTTATATAGTAAAACTGGGGTTTGCAGGGGTAAACCTTATTTTTCTTATTTCTGCTCTAAAATATAGATTGTGGGTACTCATTAGAACCGCCTCAATTACTTATTTCTGCTCTAAAATATAGATTGTGGGTACTCTTTAGAACCGCCTCAATTTTCTAGAAAAATATCACAATTTTTCATCTTAAAATGTTTTCTTTTTTTTTTAGCGATAAAGGTGACAATGTTTTTGTATAGGCGTGTTTTCGTAATGCGGACTGGTTACATAGCATGACCACACCGTGTGCAGCAGTACGATAACACATTCTTGACCAAATAGTGTATTTTGTCATACCTTCAAAACTGTTTTCTGACGAAAAGTTGTGATATTTCCTTATTTATACTTCGAACACAGTTGTGGGTGCTCTTCAGAACGGTTCCAACGAGTACCCACTACCTATTTATTGGAGCAAAAATAAGAACAAGAGGGCCCAATGGCCCTATATCGCTCACCTGTGTACGAGAAAATCATTAGTGTAGGAGACCACTTGACATTGCTACATACTAAATATCTAAGCTCAGGCAAAGCGGTGTCCATGCTTACAAACCCTACTGGTTTCATTGGGCGACAGGGCTTGAGATGTAATTTCATCTCAATTTCTGGTAAAAGTCCCACAAAATTGGAAGAGACATCTCCAAAATGACCAATACAGTGTTGTCGGGGATGTAAAACCTCAAATCAAACAAAATCTGTGCCTTATGGTTTTGGAGAAAAAGATTTTTTTAAGTTTTTTCAAGTATAAGTCTATAGAAGCTAATGAGCCAAAGGGCACGGTTGCCAGGTGTATGTAGGCGACCATTTTGTGTTGCTATATACTAAATATCTAAGGTCTGTACTTCATGGTTTCAAAGAAGATGTTTGAAGCTTTTTCCATTATAAGTTTGTTGGAGTTAAGGGGCCACAGGATTTGGACCCCAGGGGCATGATTGGCAGGATTCATGTAGGTGACCACTCGACATTGCTACATGCTAAATACCTAAGCTCTGGGACTTATGGTTTCAGAGAAGAAGAATTTTGAAGCTTTTTTCCATTATGAGTCTATGGGAGCTAAGAGGTCCCGGGGCGTTGCCCATTTGGACCCCACGGACATGATTGGCAGGATTTTTGTAGGTGACCACTTGCCGTTGCTACATGCCACATATCTCAGCTCTGGGCCCTGTGGATTCAGAGAAGAAGATTTTTGAGGGTTTTTTTTTTCCATTATGAGCCTATAGGAGCTAAGGGGACCCGGGGCGTGGCCCTTTTGGACCCCAGGGGCATGACTGGCAGGAATTATGTAAGTGACCACTTGCCATTGCTACATGCCAAATATCTAAGCTCTGGGTGCTGTGGTTTCAGTGAAGAAGATTTTTTAAGCTTTTTATTAAATATGAGTCTATGGGAGCAAAGGGGCCCCTGCGCGTGGCCCATTTGGACCCCAGGGGCATGATTGGCAGGAATTATGTAGGTGACCACTTGCCGTTGGTACATGCTAAATATCTAAACTCTGGGCTCTGTGGTTTCAGAGAAGAAGTGGTGGGGGGTGGCCCGTTTGGACCCCAGGGGCGTGATTGCCAGGAATTATGTAGGTGACCACTTGCCATTGCTACATGCTAAATATCTAAGCTCTGGGCCCTGTGATTGCCGAGGAGAAGATTTTTGAAGCTTTTTGTTCCATTATGAGTCTATGGGAGCGAAGGGGCCCCGGGGCGTCGCCCATTTGGAACCCAGGGGCATGATTGGCAGGAATTATGTAGGTGACCACTGGCCGTTGCTACATGCTAAATATCTAAGCTCTTGGGTTTCAGAGAAGAAGATTTTTGAAGCTTTTTTTCCATTATGCGTCTTTGGGAGCTAAGGGGCCCCGGGGCGTGGCCAATTTGGACCCCAGGGGCATGATTGGCAGGAAAAATGTAGGTGACCACTTGCTGTTGCTACATGCCAAATATCTCAGCTCTGGGCCCCGTGGTTTCAATGAAGAAGAAGTTTGAAGCTTTTTCCCATTATGAGTCTATAGGAGCTAAAGGGCCCTGGGGCGTGGCCCGTTTGGACCCCAGGGGCATGATTGGCAGGAATTATGTAGGTGACCACTTGCCGTTGCTACATGCTAAATATCTAAGCTCTGGGCCCTGTGGTTTCTGAGTAGAAGATTTTTGAAGCTTTTTTTTTCCATTAAGAGTCTATGTGAGCTAAGGGGCCCCGGGGCGTGGCACATTTGGACCCCAGGGGCATGATTGGCAGGAATTATGTAGGTGACCACTTTCCATTGCTACATGCCAAATATCTCAGCTCTGGGCCCTGTGGTTTCGGAGAAGAAGATTTTTGAAGCTTTTTTCCATTATGAGTCTATAGGAGCTAAAGGGCCCGGGGCGTGGCCCGTTTGGACCCCAGGGGCATGATTGGCAGGAATTATGTAGGTGACCACTTGCCATTGCTACATGCTAAATATCTAAGCTCTGGGCCCTGTGGTTTCCGAGAAGAAGATTTTTGAAGCTTTTTTCCATTATGAGTCTATAGGAGCTAAAGGGCCCCGGGGCGTGGCCCGTTTCGACCCCATGGGCAAGATTGGCAGGAATTATATAGGTGACCACTTGCCGTTGCTACCTGCTAAATATCTAAGCTCTGGGCCCTGTGGTTTCCAAGAAGAAGATTTTTGAAGCTTTTTGTTCCATTATGAGTCTATGGGAGCGAAGGGGCCCCGGGGCGTCACCCATTTGGAACCCAGGGGCATGATTGGCAGGAATTATGTAGGACACCACTGGCCGTTGCTACATGCTACATATCTAAGCTCTGGGCCCTGTGGTTTCAGAGAAGAAGATTTTTGAAACTTTTTTTTCATTATGAGTCTTTGGGAGCTAAGGGGTTCCGGGGTGTGGCCCATTTGGACCCCAGGGGCATGATTGGCAGGAATTATGTAGGTGACCACTTTCCGTTGCTACATGCCAAATATCTCAGCTCTGGGCCCTGTGGTTTCAGAGAAGAAGATTTTTGAAGCTTTTTTTCCATTATGAGTCTGAAGGAGCTAAAGGGCCCGGGGCATGGCCCGTTTGGACCCCAGGGGCATGATTGGCAGGAATTATGTAGGTGACCACTTGCCATTGCTACATGCTAAATATCTAAGCTCTGGGCCCTGTGGTTTCCGAGTAGAAGATTTTTGAAGCTTTTTGTTCCATTATGAGTCTATGGCAGCGAAGGGGCCCCGGGGCGTGGCCAATTTGGACCCAAGGGGCATGAATGGCAGGAATTATGTAGGTGACCACTGGCCGTTGCTACCTGCTAAATATCTAAGCTCTGGGCCCTGTGGTTTCAGAGAAGAAGATTTTTGAAGCTTTTTTTTCCATTATGAGTCTATAGGAGCTAAAGGGCCCTGGGGCGTGGTCCGTTTGGACCCCAGGGGCATGATTGGCAGGAATTATGTAGATGACCACTTGCCATTGCTTCATGCTAAATATCTAAGCTCTGGGCCCTGTGGTTTCAGAGAAGAAGATTTTTGAAGCTTTTTGTTCCATTATGAGTCTATGGGAGCGAAGGGGCCCCGGGGCGTGGCCAATTTGGACCCCAGGGGCATGAATGGCAGGAATTATGTAGGTGACCACGGGCCGTTAATACATGCTAAATATCTAAGCTCTGGGCCCTGTGGTTTCAGAGAAGAAGATTTTTGAAGCTTTTTTTCCATTATGAGTCTATAGGAGCTAAAGGGCCCGGGGCGTGGCCCGTTTGGACCCCAGGGGCATGATTGGCAGGAATTATGTAGGTGACCACTTGCCATTGCTACATGCTAAATATCTAAGCTCTGGGCCCTGTGGTTTCCGAGAAGAAGATTTTTGAAGCTTTTTGTTCCATTATGAGTCTATGGGAGCGAAGGGGCCCCGGGGTGTGGCCAATTTGGACCCCAGGGGCATGAATGGCAGGAATTATGTAGGTGACCACTGGCCGTTAATACATGCTAAATATCTAAGCTCTGGGCCCTGTGGTTTCAGAGAAGAAGATATTTTATTTTTTTCCCATTGTATGTCTATGGGAGCTATATGTTGCCATGGCAACCAGAATTCCAATCTGATCAGCCCAAACACCTTATGCAGCCTTTCCCCCTACCTGATGATGCTTCTCATGAAATTTGATCAAGATTGACCATGGGGTATTAGAGATATACTTATTTGAAATTGTTTACGGACGGACGCACGCACGCACGACGGACGACGGTCAAAAAGTGATCACAAAAGCTCACCTTGTCACTACGTGACAGGTGAGCTAAAAATGATGTATACCCCTGCACATATGTTCTATGATAGGGTTATCCTTTGGAATCAAGGAATACACCGTAGAACTGAAAAGTATGGAGTGTACAAGTTCTGCTTGGCCCGACTAGATTGTTTAGGCTTATTAGGCCTCATCAGTGATCCGCAGTTATTTTCGAAACTCCGCAATGGAATCAATGATCCCAAAAGATAAGAAAATATAAAATACAATTTGATGAAGGACAGGGGAAGTCTTTACGGCCGCCACACATTCCTAAACATCATCTGTATTGAGGTTAAATGTGTTCAATAAAAGGGTTACCCCTTGGAAGCAAGGAATACACCGTAGAACTGAGATGTACGGAGTGTAAACGTTTTTTTTCTGGGACAGACTAGCTAGTTTCTGCCAATCAAGCCTCATCAGTGGCCCTCAATTATTTTCGAAACTCCGCAATGGAATCAATGATCCCAAATGACAAGATAATATAAGCTACACTACGATTAAAGTTTTATCTATATAATGTAGGGTTTAGAGAAGTGTTTATTACATGAACTTGTTAACGTGATGGCCAGGCGCAACAGGCACACGTTAGACATATTTTACAAAAATATAAATGGTATCTCGCCTGACTATCTCCGCGACCTTGTTTCATCTCTTGTTCAAGAAACGGTTAGGTACAACCTCCAAAACTTTAATAATATTCAAACAATGGCCGCTTTCACTAACCTCTTCTACAATTCATTTTTCCTGCTACAATCCGGGCCTAAAATTTGCAGTCACATCATTCAACAGACACTTAAAACGACCATCATGCTGGCACGCGTCGGCGAATTCTTCAAGCGTGGTTAAGATTGGAATACCGCGCCTTTCCCTCGCATCTTTACCACATAAACATCGTTCAACCTGTTCTTGTGGAGCTTTTTATTTTTCTTTATTTGTCAACGGCTTGCACGCCAGGCACACATATTTACCAAACAATCTCCATGCATACTTTGATCGGGACTACCTATATGGACATACCCTGCCAGTCGTGGAAAACGAGGCTTTGTTCTTTCAACTTAAAACCCGGAAGATATGTCAGTCAGGGGTAAATGATCTAAAAGGTCATAGGTCGTTAACTACAGCAACTTTTCATTCTAAAAGTACCGTTCAACATTATTTTTCTTTGTGCTTATTGTTTCCCTTGCCTCCCTCCAGTGGTGCGTTTCGTTCTCCTTAGATTCTAATCCCAGCAGGCACTCGTCGCGAAGGCAACGTCAAATCAACGTATGTGCAACGCCGTGACGTTGCACCGACGTAGATGTGACGTTGCATAAACGCCACGACGTTGCAACGACCTTAATGTGACGTCGCAATTACGTCATATGCCTGCTGGGAATTAATGTATCGTCGTTTGGAGCGCCATTCTTGTGACAAACCACATTTTTACATAAATCATTGGTCCGTGATGTTCGATGGGATTGGCTTAACATTCTGTGCGAATTTGCCTGCTTGGCAGATGATTCACACGAGATGTTGAGGCTAAACCCCCTTACCTTACTGTCGCTTCAAGTGCTTGGCAGTTGATTCACACGAGATGTTGAGACTAAACCCCCTTACCTTACTGTCGCTTCAAGTGCTTGGCAGTTGGTTCACATGAGATGTTGAGGCTAAACCCCTTACCTTGCTGTCGCTTCAAGTGCTTGGCAGTTGGTTCACATGAGATGTTGAGGCTAAACCCCCTTACCTTACTGTCGCTTCAAGTGCTTGGCAGTTAATTCACATGAGATGTTGAGGCTAAACCCCCTTACCTTACTGTCGCTTCAAGTGCTTGGCAGTTGATTCACATGAGATGTTGAGGCTAAACCCCCTTACTTTACTGTCGCTTCAAGTGCTTGGCAGTTGATTCACATGAGATGTTGAGGCTAAACCCCCTTACCTTACTGTCGCTTCAAGTGCTTGGCAGTTGATTCACATGAGATGTTGAGGCTAAACCCCCTTACCTTACTGTCACTTCAAGTGCTTGGCAGTTGATTCAGATGAGATGTTGAGGCTAAACCCCCTGACCTTACTGTCGCTTCAAGTGCTTGGCAGATGATTCACATGAGATGTTGAGGCTAAACCCCCTTACCTTATTGTCACTTCAAGTGCTTGGCAGTTGGTTCACATGAGATGTTGAGGCTAAACCTCCTTACCTTACTGTCGCTGCAAGTGCTTGGCAGTTGATTCACATGAGATGTTGAGGCTAAACCCCCTTACCTTACTTTCGCTTCAAGTGCTTGGCAGTTAATTCACATGATATGTTGAGGCTAAACCCCCTTATCTTACTGTCGCTTCAAGTGCTTGGCAGTTAATTCACATGAGATGTTGAGGCTAAACCCCCTTACCTTATTGTCACTTCAAGTGCTTGGCAGTTGGTTCACATGAGATGTTGAGGCTAAACCCCCTTACCTTACTGTCGCTTCAAGTGCTTGGCAGTTAATTCACATGAGATGTTGAGGCTAAACCCCCTTACCTTACTGTCGCTTCAAGTGCTTGGCAGTTGATTCACATGAGATGTTGAGGCTAAACCCCCTTACCTTACTGTCGCTTCAAGTGCTTGGCAGTTGATTCACATGAGATGTTGAGGCTAAACCCCCTTACCTTACTGTCGCTTCAAGTGCTTGGCAGTTGATTCACATGAGATGTTGATGCTAAACCCCCTTACCTTACTGTCGCTTCAAGTGCTTGGCAGTTGATTCACATGAGATGTTGAGGCTAAACCCCCTTACCTTACTGTCGCTTCAAGTGCTTGGCAGTTAATTCACATGAGATGTTGAGGCTAAACCCCCTTACCTTACTGTCGCTTCAAGTGCTTGGCAGTTGATTCACATGAGATGTTGAGGCTAAACCCCCTTACCTTACTGTCGCTTCAAGTGCTTGGCAGTTGATTCACATGAGATGTTGAGGCTAAACCCCCTTACCTTACTGTCGCTTCAAGTGCTTGGCAGTTGATTCACATGAGATGTTGAGGCTAAACCCCCTTACCTTACTGTCGCTTCAAGTGCTTGGCAGTTGATTCAGATGAGATGTTGAGGCTAAACCCCCTGACCTTACTGTCGCTTCAAGTGCTTGGCAGATGATTCACATGAGATGTTGAGGCTAAACCCCCTTACCTTATTGTCACTTCAAGTGCTTGGCAGTTGGTTCACATGAGATGTTGAGGCTAAACCTCCTTACCTTACTGTCGCTGCAAGTGCTTGGCAGTTGATTCACATGAGATGTTGAGGCTAAACCCCCTTACCTTACTTTCGCTTCAAGTGCTTGGCAGTTAATTCACATGATATGTTGAGGCAAAACCCCTTAACCTTACTGTCGCTTCAAGTGCTTGGCAGTTGATTCACATGAGATGTTGAGGCTAAACCCCCTTACCTTATTGTCACTTCAAGTGCTTGGCAGTTGGTTCACATGAGATGTTGAGGCTAAACCCCCTTACCTTACTGTCGCTTCAAGTGCTTGGCAGTTAATTCACATGCGATGTTGAGGCTAAACCCCCTTACCTTACTGTCGCTTCAAGTGCTTGGCAGTTGATTCACATGAGATGTTGAGGCTAAACCCCCTTACCTTACTGTCGCTTCAAGTGCTTGGCAGTTGATTCACATGAGATGTTGAGGCTAAACCCCCTTACCTTACTGTCGCTTCAAGTGCTTGGCAGTTGATTCACATGAGATGTTGAGGCTAAACCCCCTTACCTTACTGTCGCTTCAAGTGCTTGGCAGTTGATTCAGATGAGATGTTGAGGCTAAACCCCCTGACCTTACTGTCGCTTCAAGTGCTTGGCAGATGATTCACATGAGATGTTGAGGCTAAACCCCCTTACCTTATTGTCACTTCAAGTGCTTGGCAGTTGGTTCACATGAGATGTTGAGGCTAAACCTCCTTACCTTACTGTCGCTGCAAGTGCTTGGCAGTTGATTCACATGAGATGTTGAGGCTAAACCCCATTACCTTACTTTCGCTTCAAGTGCTTGGCAGTTAATTCACATGATATGTTGAGGCTAAACCCCCTTACCTTACTGTCGCTTCAAGTGCTTGGCAGTTAATTCACATGAGATGTTGAGGCTAAACCCCCTTACCTTATTGTCACTTCAAGTGCTTGGCAGTTGGTTCACATGAGATGTTGAGGCTAAACCTCCTTACCTTACTGTCGCTGCAAGTGCTTGGCAGTTGATTCACATGAGATGTTGAGGCTAAACCCCCTAACCTTACTGTCGCTTCAAGTGCTTGGTAGTTAATTCACATGAGATGTTGAGGCTAAACCCCCTTACCTTACTGTCGCTTCAAGGAAGGGTCAAAATATGTAAATACAGGGACAAACTCTCGGAAATACATTTTTCCCGGCGAAATCACATGAGATGTTGAGGCTAAACCTCCTTACCTTACTGTCGCTGCAAGTGCTTGGCAGTTGATTCACATGAGATGTTGAGGCTAAACCCCCTTACTTTACTTTCGCTTCAAGTGCTTGGCAGTTAATTCACATATGTTGAGGCTAAACCCCCTTACCTTACTGTCGCTTCAAGTGCTTGGCAGTTAATTCACATGAGATGTTGAGGCTAAACCCCCTTACCTTATTGTCATTTCAAGTGCTTGGCAGTTGGTTCACATGAGATGTTGAGGCTAAACCTCCTTACCTTACTGTCGCTGCAAGTGCTTGGCAGTTGATTCACATGAGATGTTGAGGCTAAACCCCCTTACCTTACTGTCGCTTCAAGTGCTTGGTAGTTAATTCACATGAGATGTTGAGGCTAAACCCCCTTACCTTACTGTCGCTTCAAGGAAGGGTCAAAATATGTAAATACAGGGGCAAACTCTCGGAAATACATTTTTCCCGGCGAAATTGAGTTACCACAACAATCTACAAGTACACAGGAATCTCTCTCTCTCTCTCTCTCTCTCTCTCTCTCTCTCTCTCTCTCTCTCTCTCTCTCTCTCTGTGTTCACAGAAAGATTTGGTTTTGCATTGATGCCACTATTATTATTCCAATACAGTGCATATAATATATGAACACAGGATAAACACTTTGCTTACCGTCAGATCTTGTCATATTTTGCATAATTAAGTATGCATCTATGTTAGTTTTTGTAAGCTATTTTTCAAATAAATATTGTTTAAACTAATGTGATGGACAGCTGTGGACAGTTTTGCTCGTCGCGGCAAACAATGTCTTCTGATCAGAGTCTTTGCTGGGCGTTTGTATGGACACTCCTTCTTAACGCTCACGATGCTGAACCAAGTTATATCTTTTTAAAACAGTATACATCCTGGTCAGCTGGTTTCTCGGAAGCCAACTGATCAGGATCTATACTGGTTTCCGAACTCATGATAAAAATTGACATCTTGCAACACAAAAGGCTGATAATCGGGGAGGAGTGCAGCATTTTGAGACATTCTGCGTGATAAATTGTAAGGAGGCCAGGGAAAGCTATAGTATGACTTCATGGAATAACCCATAACATGCCAATCACGACAATTGTCGACTGCTTTGCCTTCTGCGGGTTACATAAAAGAAATGTTTGCAAAGAGTGTAGACCCAGATCAGAATGTATTGTAGGAGCAGTCTGATCTGGGCCCACACTATTTTCGTGTATGCAAAAATATTTTTAAAGAGTTTGAAAAAAAAAAATCAGCAAACGACATTTTCAGATGTAGTAGTTCTCGGCGTCTTACTACGCATTGCAGAAAGATTTAGCAAATCGATCGATCCTAGCGCAAACTTGATATGTCAAATTGTGACGTGAGCCGTGTGTGAATGAGAGTATTTTTGAACGGAAATTTACAACAGTCATTATAGTCTGTTTCATAAACCCGACGAGAGCGATCATTAGGAATGCTCAGCAGTTTACGGTCGGTTTCAGATTATGCAGCTCAATCTAATTTTCCAAGCCCCGATGGGCGGGGCCTAAGTATATACGTTTAAATCTGAAAATGGCGTTGAATGTGTCAATTTATGTTTTATCAGCTACCGCCAGCTTTAATGCTAAACGTTGATAGCCATGGACAGAAACCACAAAAGCTCCCTGTTGATATACACGAGCATCAAAAGCTCTGACAAGATCAGCATTATGCGCAGGCTATAATCAGGCATGGACCTTTCAAGCACCAACAACTTCATGGGTCGATTGTTTGTCAATCGACCCAAAGTTACTATGCATAAAAACGCTTCAGTGCTGAAGTCCATGTGACTGTCACTGATTTGTATGAAACCCATATACCTTATTTATAGAAAATAGTAGCGTTAATTTGATCGCAGTAGGTCATCTATAGAAACTGGACTGGAACCATGGGTCGGGCTTGACAAATGTCGTAGACCCAACTCAGACGCCACAGAACGCGACGTCTTGTCAGGGTCTGGACTCTTTGCTCACAGTGCAGGAATTAGGGATCAGACGACGCAAAACACAGCATCTGATCAGTCTCTACACTTTTTGCTTAAAAACCTGAATTTAAGTGTTAAACATAACATTTTAAGTCCAGGACTATTTTCCCAGCCTACACTCAGAGACAATCGACCCACCGGTATTCAATGCTTTGATATTTCACTAGCATGTTGATTAAGTACCATTCAGAAAAGTTTTTAGATTAATTTTGTCATACACTGTTGCCACGCATCCGGGTGAAAGAGCCATACAAACCGAAGTTGAAAATCTTAGCAAGTGCTCTAATGACTCTCTCTCTCTCTCTCTCTCTCTCTCTCTCTCTCTCTCTCTCTCTCTCTCTCTCTCTCTCAGTCGGTGGCCTTGCCAGATAGTCTTCTGTCGAGACAAGACAATCAACGAATGAGCACTCTGTATCTTGCTTTAAGGAGTGAGTGTTTGAGTTTAACATCTCACCAAAAGCTAAGGTCATACGGAGACGGGGGCATCGCTTTAAAGACTCATCCGAAAATCTGGAGAAGCCCGGGATCAATCCTGCGATCCCTGGTTTACAAGGCGAGTAGCATAACCACTGCACCACGGAGGCTTCTGTCTGGCTATTAAGAAGACGGTATGTATGATCGACAGCATAAGTAGTCTTAGACGCTATCTTTTGTCATGGCATTGAGAGTAGAGGAAAATCAGATTCTCCTTCACTGACACCGAGATTTTGACGAACCATAAGTAGTCCTAAGTCCATTGTTTGGTCAAAGCAAGCTGGAAGCTTCAGGTACATTAACTAGAAGTATGGCGAACTAGTTCACACTCACAAGACGAAGACTAGGCGGGTCTCTTGAAATTCAACATTCTGTTATTGTTAGGAGCAAATCTAAGGCAAATTGCTGCCGTGGTTAAATTGCATAGTAGTTACACAGTTTCATTGACCATTTCGAGATCATAATATGATGATCTTTATGACCTACGTTTCATCTTGCAACAACATATCAATCATGATTATGTGTTAATTGGTCCTTCAATAAAACATTGTGGAACACTTGAAATTTTATCAGTTATTTTCTTACGTTTAGTTCTAATTAACATATGGCGGGAACTGCACTCGAATCAGAATACTGGTCAGTTGCTTAAATTGGTTTCTGACAAATCACAGGCCTAGTTTACATAAAGCGAGTGTTTCGATATATCCGCCGTACCCATGAGTCCATATTAAAGTGTCTTTTGGGCCTCTACACGGACACATGCGCGGAATATTTCTTTAAATCACAACTCGCTAGGCGTCTGCTATCAGTGATGGCATCTAAAATGGTCCAAGAAGATCTCGTTGACATTAAGGTCCACACGGAGTTGACTGGGGACACCCGTTGCTCCTTCAATGAAGCGCCAATGGAAATTTATACAGCAGGACGTATACTGAATTTTGCAACTTTTTGCAGGAGGAGATACCTCGTTTAAGTAAGTTTCAGGTTCTGAGAGTTTCTTTCCTGGATTTGGAAAACGAGTACATAGAACTTACAGAATATAACTATCACAAATTTGCGAGACTAGCAACTTAATCTTGTGGGAGCACTGATTCAATGAGAATATCAAAGTAACGGAGAGTACCTCGCCAGCTCCTGCCAAGGTAGGTCTTTCTTTAATATTTAAAACCAAGTAAAGAGATGCAACTGCCCCCGCCCATCGGGGCTTGGAGAAATAGAATTGGCTGCATGATGCTTCCACACAGAGCTGATACCCATCGCACATGAGTACTGGTAATCCGCTAAGAATGTCTAAACCTGCCTAGGAAAATTGCTGGGAGTCGGCCCGTCCACGCTTATAAACCCTCTTTGTTTCATTGGACGACAGGGATTGAGATGTCGTTTCATCTCAATGTCGGGTAAAAGTCCCACAAAATTGGAAGCAATGTCTCCAAAATGACCTTAATAGTGTTGACGGGGACGTTAAACCTCAAACCAAACAAACAAACAAGAGATGCAAAAAGAATAATCTCTCTCAGGATTATACGTAAGCGGCTAACCAGTGCAGTGCACTTTTTCGCCCAAAACTGACAATTGCTCTTCTTGAATCAGCGGAATGGAGAGAATGGCGGTAAAAATATTCCGTGATAAAAATCTCTGATCGCCAGTCCGACGCGCATCCGACAGAACTACCGAGCCGGCTGTTAAGTGTTGGCTACTCGATCATGAGTATAACTTTACCGAATTCAGTGCGGCAGATGTGCATTCGTATGTGTGGCTAGACCCAAAAATTATGAAAAGCAAAATACATGGGAAGCCAAAATGAGAACGTGTGAGCTAAAATATCTGTATGGACCAAATTCAGCTAAAATGCATGCTACATTTTAACCATTTCCTCTTGGATATTTTTGTGCTGCTTTTACGGACCTTTTAAAATCAATTTTAATATCGGGGCGATCCTTAATCAGAGCCGGGCTCGAATCACAGCGTTAGAGACCGAAAGATTAAGAGTCAGCGCCCTTTCCCATCAAGCCAGGAAGGCCCAGTTAATCACTTGGGCATAGTGTCACTGTTTATTTCTGCTATCCAGCACAATCTGAAGATGTAACTCGGTTTACCAGAGCTGAAGATTGTCTTTCACTACAGCTCGAAGCTCGCTTGTGTAAAGAAGTTTTTTGATGTACTGAAAACACAATTCCACAGGGTTTGATGTGGGCGCCAAAACAGGCGTGAACACGTATTCAATTCCTGCTTGCTCCACCATTACAACCGTAATCTGTCCTGCTCGGAAAAGTCCAACGAAATTGGCAGTCACGTCTCCAAAATGACCTACACAGTGTTTAAGGGGACGTTAAACCTCAAAACAAATAAAACAAACGGTTTATAGCACAGTTGTCTATTTTAATCAGGTCCTCTGGATTTAAACACATATTTCCATTATTGTCAAATAAATGCACGGCCTCCTGAAAAAAGAAAAAAACACTATCTGTTTTGCTGGCCCCACCCACAATATTTGCGGGAGGGGGTGGGGGCACCGGGCTTCATGAAATAGATGGGCTGCATGATGCTTCCACGCAGAGCTGAAACCGACCGCATACGAGTACTAGAACAGCTTAGAGGATCTAAGCCTGTCTAGGCAAAGTTATGCGAGTTGGACCGTCCATGCATGTACACCCTCTTTGTTTCATCGGGTGGCAGGTCTTGAGATGTCATTCCATCTCAATGTTGGGTAAAAGACGCACAAAATTGGAAGCAACGCTCAGAATGACCTACATAGTGTTGTTTGTTTGTTTGCTTGATTTGAGGTTTAACGTTCCCGTCAACACTGTAAAGGTCATTTTGAAGACGTTGCTTCCAATTTTGTGGGACTTTTACCCGACATTGAGATGAAATGACATCTCAAGCCCTGTCGCCCAATGAAACAAATGGGGTTTATTAGCATGGACGGTCCGCCTCGCACCGCGGTTCCTGGACAGGCTTAGATCCTCTAAGCGGTTTACCAGTACTAGTGTGCGGGCCGGATTCAGCTCTGCGTGGAAGCATTATGCAGCCCGTATATTTCTTCAAGCCCCTATGGGCGGGGGCGATACATAGTGTTGACGGGGACGATTAACCTAAAATCAAACAATATTTGCGTATGAAATACCGTATACTCCAATAAGCAGATTGATTTTTCTGTCCGCGGAGAAATTCAACGTCTAATTCCCCCTTCCGCGAATGTCAATAATACTGGGTGACAACAAGCGACAGTCCGGCCTGCCCATTGGGGCTTGGAGAAAAAATGGGCTGCATGATGCTGCCACGCAGAGCTGAAACTGGCCACACATGAATACTGGTAAACCGCTTTGAAGGACTAAGGCCAGGCCAGACCGTCCAATGCATATTAAAAATGGAATTGGATGCAATGATCAGGAATCGATACCATTTACCCACAGCTCCCGTCAGAGAAACCAAATGGAATACAATGCATTTAATCCAATGCATGTTGGTTTGACTGGGCGACAGGGCTTGAGTTGTCATTTCATTTCGGTGTCGGGTAAAAGTCTCACATATTTGGAAACAGTGTCCCCAAAATGACATACATGTAAATAGTTTTGCCGGGGACGTTAATCCTAAAATCTATCAATCAATCAGTCAACAAGCTGGAGTTGAAATCCATGAAGTTATGGAAAACGTCAATGAAAACTTGCGTGAAACGAAACGGACTATAGATAATCATCGGGGACGCTCTTGCACAAAACTACTTCTGATTGGCTATTATGCTTGAACAGTATGACGCAGTTATAAACAACCTGTGGTTACGCTAGCCGAATAGATTGAAAGTTGTACGGCTGTTTTGCTAAATCCTTTTGCAATCGATAATAAGGGTAAACAGTTTGATATTTGTCTTCCATGATTTTAGATATTCTAAGTTACATTTTCTTTGGTCAGGGCTACTATGGGTTAACCTACCATGCATACCCCAGGTGTCCCTACACACCAGGTCAACTTCCAGAAGAAACTTGGGTAAAAACCAAACATACTGTGCAGGTTGTCATAGAAACGGTTGATCCCTAAAACATAAGACACGGAAGCTATTGAAACTTCAACTTAATGAAAAGTTGTCTACCATTCTAAGGTGGACAACTTTGCTTTGCATTACGAAAACATGTCTAAACAAATACATTGTAAATTTTACCGCATAAAAAATAAACATGTATTTTAGAGCAGAAATAAGAAAAATAAGGTTTACTCTTGGAAACCCCAGTTTTTCTGAATAAAAATATGGTTTCAAGGGTGTCAAAATTATTTAAGAAATGAATTTTATTTTATTTTTAATTCTGCGGTTCATGAACGTAGGAACGCAGTGGGTCGCGGGCAAAGTAAGGTTCATGTAAATTTTGTTAGCGACTTGCTGTCGTTAATACTTTCATGAAAAGCGGAAAAAATAAGTGTATTTTTTATCTTTACTTTGTTTGCCCCTCATCACTGCTTATAGAGCAAACGTTTATAGCTGAAACGGAACAACAACCGAAGCAGAACGCGGCATCTTATCACGGTCTAGAACGTTTGCATAATAAGAAAATACAGAAAGTCAAGTGTTAAACGAAACAACCATTATTATCCGTTCATGGCCTTTTTCCCAGCACTACATCACGAAAACATGCCTATATAATTCTGACCCTCTTGAACCCCACTTTTATATGGCAAAACTGGGGTTTACAGGGGTAAACTTTTTTTCTTATTTCTGCTCTAAAATATAGATTGTGGCTACTCGTTAGAACCGCCTCATCGAAAATATAGATTGTGGCTACTCGTTAGAACCGCCTCATCGGGACGGTTCTAACGAGTACCCACAATCTATATTTTGAGCAGAAATAAGAAAAATATCGCAATTTTTCATCTTAAAATTTCATTTTTTCGGCGATAAATGTTACAGCGTATTTGTACATGCGTGTTTTCGTGATGAAGTCTGTCTCTTCTTTCAGTGACATGAACTTGTTCTGTTATCTTTGTTGAAGTTATTTCCTGACCAAATTATTTCTTTTTTCACTGTTTGCTGGAGTTATTTCTTAATTAAGTGGAACATTTAACGAGCTTAAAGGAAATAACCAGGTTTATTTACCATATCCCCATGAGACAGCTATACATTCAAAGAAGATCAAACAAAGAAGACAAAGTCCACTGGCTGCATAGAAATCAAATAGCTGGTACACGTACATACCTCCCTGGAAAAATCATACAAACAATTAATCAAAAAAGTTATTATACCGGCCTTCTCATTAGAATGTCACGTACGTCAAATTCTGTTGATTGTAAGACTCGTTTTAACCATTATCCTGCTGTTCACTACAACCCCTTCCTTTGTACACAGTGTAGATTCAGAAGCCATCTGATCAGGATCTACATTGTTTTCATTCAGTTTGAGAATTACATCTATATCAAGTAATCTGATTGGTTCACATGTAAATTAGTGTGACTAAATTAATTTATGCAGCTGGGTATGGGTTAAAGGACACTATGACCTAAAATTTTATCAACAACGATGTCGCAGAAAGCGCCCAGGAACCAAGTGTTATTTATTATGTGATCACTGGATATTACACCGTTGATAAATCACAGTTTTACAGCTGTCTCTGACATACATACGAAAATGTCTAATTGGGTGGAAGAAACAGAATATAGAAAATAAAATCTACTTATTCATATAAATGCGTACACCCAAGGGTATTGGGATTCTAAAGGGCCAGTGCTTGAACCTTTTTCTTTACCATAGCAATCAGAGTATCGTCCCGGAAATAAAACGTATGTTTAAGGGGAATGGGAACACCTGGCAGTCTTTTTTTCCCCGCCATTTTTCAAAGGGAGACAACTTTCGGGACTGCCTGTTCGCTTTTCTTTTAGCCCTGCCCAACTGGAAAAGGGGCCAATTCTAAAAGGAAAGAATTTGCTCCTTAGGAGCAAATTCTTTCCTTTAAGAGTTGACCCCTATTGACATGGGAGACAAAAAAACTTTTGCAGGAGTTGCCTCCCCTGAAGGGGTTCCCATTCGCCTTAAGTGCGATGAACGTTTTGCTGGTTGCGCATCAGTAAGTAGCGGGGTCTTGTCTGACTACATCAACAATTAATGCTGATTAGCGCGCTTTATTAGGTCGAGTGTGCTATGGGTGTAACAGAAAAGGTGTCACTACTGGGAACACATTCGTAATAGCCATATACTGCGAAGAGAATTTTTATGTTACCGTTGGACCGATCTATACAATATTTTGTGGGATGCACACTGACAGAAAGCCGCCTAGAAACTGAAGCTCTCGTACATTAAAGCTCCCTTACCAGCTGAAAGGACAACAGGCCTTGTCCAACTGTAAGTCAATAACAGATGGACGCCCCAGTGACGCAAGATACCCGTCGCCTTTCCTTCACCCAACCACCCCCAACAGAATGTTAATTACATACAGCTAAAAGAACAGAATAAAATTCATAACTGACTCATAAAATTTTCTTTAAATGACATTGCGTTTGTAATCACTGTAACCAAAGAGTTTTCTTTTCTTTGGAAATATTACTTAGTAATGCGTGTCTGTTGGTTACAATCTGTTCTAGATTTCTGAGCGTCATCTCCATTGAGGAGTCATAGCAGCATTTTAGCAAGGAATGGAAACCAAGATATCGCATTTGAATGTATAAAAAAAATATCCTTTTCAAACGATTTCTCCAGTTTTGCACTTTAGCCTTGTATTAGATACTTAACCCTTATCTTGCTGTTCACGACAACCCCTATCTTTGCAAACTGTGTAGATCCAGATCAGATGGCTTCTGAAGAACCCATCTGAGCAGGATCTAAACTGTTTGGCATTCAGTTTATGAATTTGTAGCAATAAATTCCATCAAGTAATTTGATTGACTCATAGACAGAAATCGGTGTGGCTTAAATGAATATTCAGCAAGATAAGGGTTAAGTGTATACCCGCCAAAAGGACCATCGACTTAAGCAGGTTAAAGTAACAATCTTTTCACCTAGGGTTCACTAATTCAGAAAATAAGTTTGAAAAAAACAGTCAATGGCAACTCCATTAAAAACTGAAATCGTCAAAACATTTTTTGGTATGACCATCCGAAATTCACTACATTTAATAATTTACAAATTCAAACCCATATCATTAAGCCTGAGATGTTATAAATGTAGAAGGTTTTCAAGTTTATGATTCAACAGACCACTTGAAATGTTAATCTGTGCGTGTCCAATGACAATTTCTATGCATGTCCATTCAAGGCACATATTGCAAGATAACGCAGGAAAAGAGCGTTTAACAAATTTATGTTTTGCTCATTTTACAGCTGAACGTCTGTTCAGTGCACCAAAAGTCACCCTTTTGGGGAAATACTTAACTGGAAACTCGAAAGTGTGTATCGTTTCCTTCTTTAGCAAGTCTATAAAAAGTTTGGATCTTCAATCCCTAAGGATGACGGAAAATGCATGACATTATGAAGAGCATCTCCAACAAGGACATAACTGCATTATACAGATGCCATTTTATGAGTATTTTGAGAAATGGTTACCTTCACTTCCCAGTTGATGATATGGATTGAACGAAATTTTAAACTGTAAATAGTTATTTTTGATTACACTGTACAACGGAAATAAATAGTATTTGGTTGGGGATGCATGATTTTTTTTTTTTTTTTTTTTTTTTTTTGGAATTAAAATACTCAAATATTCCAATCTGTTTATGGGATTTGACATGTCCGTTTATAAAATTGGTCACAATTCTAAGTATTTTATCTAGCAAAATGGTTTTAAAATTTTATACTGTTAAAAGAAAAAAAAACTAGTTCAAGGGCAGACAGCGATTAAAACTTATTTTGTTTTTATTTTAATCCCCTTTTCTGAGCTTTCACTATTGCATGCGCCTATGATGTTTCAGATACACTCATCAATACCTGGGTGACGCAGGATAAACCGACAAGGTAAGACAGAAAACATATCACTCCTATAAAGATCTCACGATGTTTGCGGAGATGGTGCGGGAATTCGTCAATTAGGGCCGTGAAGAATCCTTCCATTGTCACAAACTGAAACAAAAGTAAAACGTGCAAGTTATTAATTTAATTAATGTCCTGTGACCCTCAAATATTCTCAAAATTCCACAGCTGAATCAATGCTTCCAAATGACTAGAAAATATATCTCTCACTTTGATGAAGGACAAGGAGACTTTTCACGGCCGCAAAAGATTCCCTTAAAATCATTAAATTGCAGTTTGGTGACTCGTTACACAACCTGTCACTGCTAAAATTTGAAATGAACTTCTGCTATATATAAGGGAAGATTCTATTTGGTACAAAATGTGTTAAATATCTGCTAAACTGTCAAAAAACTACCTCATCAGCCTGGTTATCTGAAGTAAAGAATTGAGACTTGGGCTGCTGATTGTGAATATAATGATCATCATATCTAGTCGCAATAATTTGTAACTAGGACAGTCTAACAGAAAATGTTCCGCAGATTCCACACCACCGCAGAACTACAATTACTTCTTGACCATAAATGATACAAACACATTACAAACGAAGAAAAAAAATCCAATGGTTTGCATACACTTTAGTTTCTCTTTGCCATTCCACTAAGGGAACCAGTTCAGTCTTTGATACTGGAAGGTTGAAATGATCTATAATACAGTTGCATTCGTTTTTGAAAGGGTTTTGTATTGTATTAGCAATTTAAGGGTCCCAACTGTTAAGGGCACAAGGTCCGACATATATGAGGGGCGTTCATTTAATTGTGTTTCTGATGGCCCGTCACATCACGCGCTGTTAGGAGCAGATGTTAACTGTGGTGATTTCACAGAGGAGTGGTTTCCTATACAAGATGAAATTTCGATCTAATCCGTCCAATCGTTTTAAAAAATGATTGAAAGTTCAAGTTGGTTCAATTATATACACGCAACCCTTTCTGTATGCAAAATGAAAAACAAAAATCTGGGTCTACACTAAAGGTCGCGTCGAGTTGGTATGAATGTTTCAGTTTCATAGATATACAGTAAACCGTGCCAGATACATGGATTGTCTGTTGTCTCTAAAAGATCAATTATCAGGTGGCATAAAAATGTAAAGGTTGTAAAACTGATCTGAACGAGGAGCCCCGTCCCGGTCAGCCACGAAAATCTGTTTCAAAAGCCAATGTTGCTGCTGTGGCAGATATGGTCTAACAATATGCAAAGTTCACGGTGAAAGAAATTGCTGATAGCGTTCTCCGATATGTTGCACTGATGAGTTAGAAGGCCTTCATGCGGTCAGAAAAAGTATTTGTCTAAATCGCGACGGAAGCAAGGGCGAGGATTGCAGCTTCGTAAAATCGATTTTATCCCCCCCCCCCCCACAGTGAAATTCGTTTCACTGACCATTCAAAAGCGGTTCTTCTGCCGCGGTTTATTTTTGTTATGGTTTGTCTTCAAGTGAGTATTTTGCTTATATTATTTTGTTTTAAATAGCCAGTTGGCCATTTTGTTGGAAAGTAACTGTCATTTTGGCTTTCCGCTATGGATGTTTCCATTAGGGTCTAGTTATTTCATGTTTGTGTTTCTTTCCGTTTGGAGTCACTGCTGGGACCTGTGAGTTAATTGTATCGTTTCCTGATCATTGCATTCACTTCTGTTTCGGTCTTTCATCGGGGACACCTCATAAAATGTTGACTCCGATTTTGAAACTTAGAAAAGTTTTGTGCATGATGGATTCCGCATTCTCTTAAAGGCACACTATGAAAAACATAGACATGCGACCGATTTAGGAGGTCAGTCTTATCCCTGACAACGCACCTGCTCATAAGTGAGTTCTGGTCCGAGACTTCTTAAAAGATGAAAAGGTAGTTCAGCTCTCTCATCCACCTTATTCGCCAGACCTTAGTCTCTGCGACTTTTTTTCCTGTTTCCTTTGCTAAAGCTATCCCTTTCTAGTCTTCGATATGAATCCCGAAATGCACTTGGTAATGCAGAACTTTAACCAGTGTCTTCAGAGTATACCTATATAGGCCTACTTTTCTGTCTTTACAGAATGGACTTCGAGACTTGAAAAGTGTATTCCAATCAAGGGTGAATACTTCGAAGGGTATGAGTAAAATGTGATTGCGATTAAAAACGTGTCCTGTAGAACCCGTATGAGAACATTAAATGAACGCCCCTCGTAAGTTGGCAATGATCCACTCAAAAAGATACATTCTGAGTTTTTGTCTCCTTTTTGTTAGGGTTGCAAGCCATTAACCAAATTATCTGTTATTGCAGAGTTCTATTTATCATATAAGTATTCAGATTGCAAAATTGTTTTCGCATATTCTCTTCTGAAATAAATAAAGTTAAACGGCACCTGATGTTTGATTTGAGGTTTAACGTCCCCATCAACACTGTAAAGGTCATTTTGGAGACGTTGCTTCCAATTTTGTGGGACTTTTACCCGACATTGAGATGAAATGACATCTCAAGCCCTGTCGCCAAATGAAACATATAGGGTTTATTAGCATGAACGGTCCGCCTCGCACCGCGGTTCCTGGACAGGCTTAGATCCTCTAAGCGGTTTACCAGTACTAGTGTTCGGGCCGGATTCAGCTCTGCGTGTAAGCATCATGCAGCCCATATATTTCTTCAAGCACCTATTGGCGGGGGCTTAAACGGCACCTGAACGAAGAATATCTGCTGTTTAAATTTAGAAAGGAACTCTCTCAGGTTATGTACAGATTACTTCCTGTCTCCTTGTCTGTATCGGGAATATGTTTCATTTGTTTCTGTTTGTTGGTTTTCAATGCAGTATTATCACCACGAGGGCAAATCGTTATAAACACGTACCTGGCTGTCCATTCCAAGCATAAGAAGCATAAGAAAGAACAGTATGGACCATAGTGGTGAAATTGGTAGCTGTACAACAGCACTGGGATACGCCAAAAACGATAACCCCGGTCCTGTAAACAATCAGAAATTCGAATTTAATGTTCCAATGAGGACCGGTCCTTGGCGCTTTTGTCATTACCATAACACATCCGTGTACTACATGGAGATTATCATATGGCACTTTTAATATCATACCGCATATCAGCCCGAGACTCCTATTTCAGCCCGAGGACCGAAGGCCCGAGTGTTGATATGGGTCGAGCGCTGATATGTGGTATCATCACGAAAACAGGCCTATATAATTTTGATCCCATTGAACCTCATTTTATACAGTAAAACTGGGGTTAACAAAGGTTAACTTTTTTTTCAGCTCCAAAATATAAATTGTGACTATTCGTTAGGACCGCCTCGATCTAACGAGTACCCACAGTCTATATTTTGAGCAGAAATAAGAACAATGTCAAAACTTTTTATCTGAAAATGTTCATATTTTCGGCTGTAAATTTACAATGTATTTGTATAGGAGTGTCTTCGTAATGGATACGCAAAAAGTCACATATTTAGTATTTATTTCCGAACATTCTTACTTTTAAAACATTGTTGAGTTATGGTTTTCAATTTATAGCTCTTCTATTAAAAAGCAACAGCATTAAGTAATAGTTCAATCTCATATTAATCTATCTCATTCAATAAACAAACAAACCCACCAACGAACAGGGCTAAAACAATATGTCCCCGTTATCTCTACCGGGGACATAAATGAGCTGCATATAGCCATTTTAACATGGTCTGGCTGTTTGCAGTTGACCCTCCGTTTTATTAAACAGGACGAAATCTTTTTTTTACAATTTCAGTAACAATATCGTGAAAGAAGCGTGCCTGTGAAATTACTCTGAACTCGGGCAATTGGTCTCAGAGATGTCAATTAAAGTTTTGTGTTTGTTGTTATTGTTGTTGTTGTTTTTAGCTCCGGTTGCCACCATCTAATCACTTTTGGTAGAGGGTCAACCAAGGGATAGTTTAAATAATTTTAAAATCGGAACCATTGCCTTGGGGGAGAGGTCGCTTTGAGGCTTTTTTTAGCTCTGGCGGCCAATATGCTCAACCGAGTAGAACGTGTTTAGCAATCTCGGTAGAAGGTTACCTAAGGAACATTTCTATGACTTTTAATCGGGAGAGGAGATGTCGTGTTTATTTATTTATTTATTTATTTATTTATATGTTTGTTAGCTCCCGTGGTCACTTGTTTCAGCCGAAAGGAACGCTTTTAGCAATATTGGTAGAGGGTTACAAGAGGAATATTTCTGTTATATTATTTTCAATTCGGACTATTAGCCTAGGAGGAACGTCTGATGTTATTTTAAGGTTTTACGTTTTTTTCTATTTTAAGCTCTGTGGGCCATTTTGTTAAGCGGTGCGGATCCATTTTAGCAAGTTTAGTAGACTGTCACACAGGAAACATTCCTTTGAAATCATCTTGATATGTCGCTTAGATGTTTTCTATTTTAGCTCCGGTGGAATCATTTTAGTAATTTGGGTAGAGGGCCATCCAACAAATATTTCTGTGAAATGATTCCAAAATCCATTCACTGGTTTAGGAGAAGATGTCGATTGAATTAACTGTTGACGGATGGCGCACGTCGGACGATAGCCTGATTATAACAGCTCACCATAAGCAATTCGTGCTCATGTGAGCTGAAACGTATGTTCGCCATTTCAGTAAACAAAAAGACTTACCAGAGGCTGCCACTTCGCTTACTGGAAGTTGTTGCTCGTGCGCCATGAAACCAATAACAGAAAAAATCACAAAACCCGCGAACATACTGGTGCAACTGTTCAACATGGAGATGCAGATGGCGTCTCTAGAAATTAAAAGAAAAATTATGGGTTCAAATTAGAATTAGAAACACATCCAAGTGTACGTTAAGTGAGAAAAAAATCACTTAGTCAATGTCAGAAAGAACTCTCCACCAATCTGTCAATCCTTTGTTTCTGAAATACAGTCGACTGTTAAGTCAAAATTATTACCTCCGTGACAAACAGTACATATCCTTATGAGACGGTCAGGAACTGGGCTGTTCCAAATAATAAAAGAGAGAATAATAATTAATATTAAGATCAACTATGAAAATTGCCTTTAATTGATCTATAATTATTATATCATGCATTAATCTCGACAATTTGTAGTCTCCGCCCATGGGCGCAGACATTACAAACGTAGGGTTTACCACGGAAGTACAGCCATTAGTCATACACAATGCAGGTTGACATTTATATTTATATGCAACAACAAGTATAAGCTTTTACAAGAAGAGCTAAAAGCTTGCCTCGCAGTTAGCAAACTTTTTGGGTTAATTTTCAATTAGTCTTCTATGATGTGTAGGAAAGTTGTCCACTTAACTTCTCCAACAGTTTTCAAGCATTCCATTTCATAATATGTTACAAGATGAAAAAGTACTGTTGACAAAATTACAGCATTTGCAACATTGACATTTCAGACATTATACATCAGTCGGCAGGATTCTGGGTGCAGACTGGCAATTAAAATATTGCCAAAGACAGTTAATTGTATAAAACACATTTCTGGAATATAACTCAAGACATCCACATTTAATATGTGCTAAGGGCAGACCTAGCTTTTTGTAAAAGCTATAGTTGTAATTATTTACGATCGAACAATGTGCATATGAAATGTGGAAACAAAAATGTCATCGCATACTTATTACTGCAACAGTTTTATTCTGCAGCCTGTCTTCAATAGTAGAAGTAAAACAAAGATCAGGAATTGATACAATTAACTTACTCCATCCATAAAAGACACCAAAGGGAAAGAAATACAAACATTAAGCGACCAGACCATAATGGAAACCTAAACAAAGGAAGGCCATACGGACAGTTACTTTCCCACAAAATGGCCATATGGCCATCCAAAATTAAAAGACACAAGTGATACACACAGTAAGTAACAAACAACAACATAAATAAATCGCCACAGAAGAGCCGCCTTGGAACGGTCAGTGGAAGATTTCCACTGGGGGGCTTAAATCGATTTTACGTGGCCACAATCCTCGCCCTTACTTCCGTCGCGATTTAGACAAATAATTTGTTCAGTCCGCATGAAGGCCTCCTAACTCATCAGTGCAACATCTCCGTGAACACAGAAATCAAAGAACCACATTGACACCTGAGCTTAGTGGAGAATCAATTAGTGGAGAGCTTAATTCACCTTGTTTAAAAAATGTCTAGGAAATAGTTCCAGAGGGTCTGGCATATCCAATAAACAAACGAGTAAACGAGTGCGAAGCACTTTTTTGTTTGTCGGTAAACATCCCCAACTCCCGCGGGATGGGTATTTTATTGCCAGGTATTCAATATGAAAGAAAAACATGCGAGATCAAAATATAACCTGTAAACATTGTTGTGATATCGATTGTAACTCCCGAGCGCTATCAAAGACCCAAGGCCAAGTCCATAACTGAAGAAAACCTGAGTGCCTGCGTCGATCCACACCTGAAAAACAATGAAAAATACATGGACTGTGACAAACGAAAATTTGTCTTTTTGACACCTGAGCTTAGTGGAGAATCAAATCAATCTCCGTACCCACTCGCAAAGAATACCGTCTGCTCTGTCACCACGAAGAGAAATTGGATAAAGGGCATTCATATAACGTACGACAAAGCCACTGAGCAGTCTGCACAGTTTTGCATATAAACCCTAGCGGTTTGTTTGGGCTGTTTGTTATGTCGTCATGATGTCGTGTAACGTTCCCACAAAATTGGAAGTAACGTCTCCAAAATAACCTAAATAGTGCTGACGGGGACGTAAAACCTCAACTCAAACAAACAGGATGTTATTTTATTGAATAGTTGAATGTCATTTATTGTATTTCAATGGTAATTAAGGATACAATCAATATCAGTCAGTCAACGAACATTTTTGAAAAAATTAAACATTGAAGACTTCCGTTTGTGGTCCACTGGGCAAAGATAGTACTTCTGCAATGTATTATATTAACAACACTGATCAAATGTTTGCAAAGATAGTATTGAAAGGTATTGAATTACTAACACTGATCAAATGTTTCAACATTGAAACTGTGATGCCAAGAATGCCGGAATAGCGTCATAAAAACTCATTCCTGCATTTCAAACTATATTGTTTTTAGACAAAATAGAGTGGCTAATTTATTCTCTGAAGTTGTGTGTATGAATGTTTGCTTTTTTGGGCTATCAAACATACATGTACATCGATTGGTGAATTTTATTGGGATTATTGTTGGTAAAACGGTCGAAGTATTAACATATTTTATTGCATCATAAATCAAGCAACAGGATCGGGCCACAAGTTCTGCCAACATTGGTCACGGCCCTCCCCTAAGTTGAACGAAGTAATTTATCCGGAAATATTGTTATTAAGGCATGTTATGCACAAATATAAATGCAAGTTTTACAATTTTGAAAAGTCCAAAATATTTGTCATTCGGTATATATGTTAATAGCATCGTCTGTAATGTGAGACGCCAAGTTCTGTCACGGCAGATCAGGAGGTTTTTTTCCGGGTACTCCGGTCGTCGTCCACCTCTGATTAACGATCGTTTCGATATGAGTGAAATAATCTTGAAAGCGCCAAAAAAAACCAAACCAAAAAGCATCAGCTGTAGGCAGTGACTTACACTTGACTTCTTTATCTTTTCAAAATCTGGTAGAAGATAAAATTTAATGCCATCAAACGCTCCTGGAAGAGTCACGCCACGAATCAGCAATACTGTCATTAGAATATAGGGAAATATCGCTGTCACATATACGACCTAAATTAATGAGAATAATAAATCTGTAGAGCAGATTATTATACTATCTTTTGTACATTACGAAAACATGCCTATATAAATACATATTTAATTTTATCGTCGAAAAAAAAGAAAAATTTTGAGAGGAAAAATTGTGATATTTTTCTTATTTTTGCTCAAAATATAGATTGTGGATGCTCGTTAGAACCGCCTCGATGAGGCGGTTCTAACGAGTACCCACACTCTATATTTTAGAACAGAAATAAGAAAAATAAGGTTTACCCATGCAAACCCCAGTTTTATTATATAAAAGTGGGGCTCAAGGGGGTCAAAATTATATAGGTGTGTTTTGTGATGATTTTCACCCAATGAAAATTATGCATCAATCACCTTAAAGTTTAGTTTAAACATTCGGTAATAAATTTAATAAACCAACGATCAAAAAGAGATTATTAGATTTTACTCTTTGTGTTACAATCATAAATCTCCGTTGCGTTAGACTTCCTCCATAACGTGTCATTATGTATCAGTCTACAATGGAATTGAATGCCAGTCCTAAATGTTCACTAACTGTGGAGTTGAAGGCTCTACTTTACCGACTCCTCACCCAATTAGTTTGTCTACTGTTTCTGTAACGTAAATTACCTTTATGTAATTGGTACAGAGGTTGTTCTGTGTTTATACTGTGGCCCGTAAACTGTTTATAGCTTTACCTAGGTATTAATATGATCTCGTCTAATAGGTACATCTAGTTCGTTAACTAGCTAGTCTGGCCCAGAAAACTTTGTACACGCAACAGGTTTTAGTTTCTGTGTTTTAGTCCTTGCTTTCAAAGTATTACCTTCGTATACAACATATTTAACTGAGAAACTCTATTGCGGACAGGAGAAATTCCTCGTTTTCCTATAAAAGAGTTAGACATCCTTCACGCGGACAAATTGCTTGTGCAGCCACGTAAAATCGACATAAGCCCCTTCCACCATGTAAGCAAAACAAATACTGACCGTTCCAAGGTAATTTTTGTTGTTATCGTATGGCTTTGCATGTATGTCCTGGTAACAGTTTATTTTGGATAGCCATTTGATCGTTTTGGGAGACGAAAATGTCATTTTGGTTTTCAACATTTCCCTTTGGTCGGAAAGATAATTTATCGATTCCTGATCATATCGATTCCAATATGATTCTTTTTTTTGATATTTTGGTACAAGTTAGCTTGTAAAGAAAGCGGATAAAACATTGCATACACCATGTTTTCATTTATTTCTGTGATTATAGAGTTTGAGTCTCAGTTCCATGAATCGTAGACTTGCACGAAAGACAGAAATATTAAATGCTTTGATAATTAATGGACAGCGATGCTCATTTCAACTATTTTTGCTAGAATTGTCCCATATACACTAGGTGACCTATGACGGGAAAATCGAAACATTGAAGATCAGGTCACGCGGTCTTTTTTTCTTCTGAAATGTGTAAACCTAACGACAAACAAAACAAACCAGACATTTCTACAATGTTAAGTGGAAAAACATATACGCCATACATGTGTTAAGATTGAGTTGATCACTCTGTAAATTCTATACTTGTGATGGAAAGAGTATATTGGCTTTGTGGAGTTTATCGGCCCAGTCAACACTATTTCGGTCATATCAAGCCAGTCAATTAACCTAATCACATTTGCTGGGCAGGCTTATACATCAGCGGTTAACCAGTACGGTGTACATTATTTCGCAAGAAACTGACAACTGCCTTTCTTGAATCAACGTAATTAGGGAATGGCCGTAGAAAAGAATCCGTGATCAATCTTCATTAAAGAATGCTACCGATCCCGGCAGGTATCGAACTCGCAATCTCTTGATCACAAGTCAGACGTGAGGCATGATGGCCAGATGACATCCTGAATGAATCACTGGCCTGTAGTATCCCTTTAGAAGCTTAAAGCAGCAATTGCCTGTTAGTAAATAATATAAATAATACCTTCCCTGTCCATTTAATTCCTTTCCATATACAGAAGTAGCACATGATCCAGACAACCAGTAAACAGAGAGCAATCTGCCAACGTAAAGTCCCCGGCTCGTCAATACCACTTGATATCTCCAGAACATAGCGTCTGAAACAGCAAACATAGTATATTCCCCGCCATTTTAAAAAGGTAGTAAATTTCGGGACCCCTCTAAACATGAGGCATTCTCGACAGGAGAGAATCTGGTTCGCAAAAGCAAATTCTTACCTTTAAGAGTAAGCTCCTAACATTCTAAAGAGTTTTCTGCCTAAATGGTTTCTATTCACCTTAATGAATGTTTCGAAATGCATAATTTTTAGAATCAGGGCGACCTGGATTAGATGAGCTGAGACACTTTTCGTGAGAGTATTATTATATATGCAGGCATTGCAACAATGCACAGACCGTTTTGCAGTAAAGATTCCATTCACTATCGACTGTTATGACAAATGCCACCATGACGGCTTAAAATATTCATACTCATCTCAGTTAGGTAAATGACTTTCTTCCATACAGGTATTCATAAAAATGACACAGAATGTGTGTGAACCTCTCACCTTTCTGCTTGACAATATTTTTTACAAGATTTGGTACTAACTTATTTGAGACAAATTGTGGGAATTCCGATGGATCCGATTTGCGCATCTCTTGCTACTGATTTGTTCTTGTTCTGTTATGGAAGAGACTTCATTTTGTCCCTTTCTGTTGACAATCAATCTGAAGTTATTGAACCTTTCAGCTCCACGTCTACATATTTGGATGATTTATTAAATATTGACAATACTCGATGGCTTTACCGTTCAAAACTTACATTGAATAAAGCAAATTCTTTGGAAAGCGAAGCCCCGTTTTTGATTTATATTTATCTAGTTCATATGATGCAAAGTGTATGATTTTGATTGTGAGATTGTAAATTTTCCTTTATATATCGCACTTAATTCGGTACCTCAGAGTGTCTATTCGTGTAACTGACTTCAACATTTCTAATGAATTATTAACTGCTAAACCTCTTAATCGGGGTTATCGGTATCACAAACTTAGCAAAGCCTTCTCTAAGTTTTACAAACGTTATTTCGATTTAGTTTCAAAATTCAATGTTGAACTAAATTCTCTTCCGCAACAAGGCCTATCGGAACCTGAATTTTATGGTGACTAGAAAAATATATGCTTGCAATAATTTCAGTATCCAATTTCGTAAAATCATTCTGCGATATAAAAAGAGTGGATACAACATAAATGTTATACGGCAGACTGCATGCATGGTAGTTGAAACAATCACGGTTGACAATGTTGCTTCCCACTTTAATTGCACGCAGACGCGTCGGGCCTCAGGCTCTATGACCGCTCCGGCCTAAAGACTTACTTATATAAATTCTATGCTGCATCACAGACAGATAGCTTGGATTTACTTGCAATTAGTAGCTGGCCATAACATGCATTACAGCAAATCATTTAAGTAAGTCTGAAACCTCTTAGGTTGATCTCATCTTCAGTAAATGCCGAAACACATTAAAATTTTCAAAAGTCACAGTGTTACTGTTTTCGTGAACTTTATAGCCAAGCTGAACGTATTTAATAATAAAATAAAACCAAAATAATACCTGTCGCACAGATTTCAAAGATTTAGTTTAGTTTATAGTAATTTGTTTAAAATTTCCAAACCAAACAACGGTAAAACGTTGGCAGAAACTGCCAATTACAAACATATGTCTTTAAAGGCATTTAATCTTGTAACAGTAGGACAGACCGTTGTGTTCATAATTGTTTTATTGTCCCCTGTGATATACTGACTATAGCAGATCAAAGGCGGTCCTTATTAGGGTGATATTTTAGTTCTTGTTGTATCCCTTGACTGAGGCACACAAGGGGAAATCAATACTGTACACTCTAGTCAACAGTTAGTAAATTATTGAATTTCCCCAAGTGGGCCGCTTACCTGTTGAAGACAGACGACTTATCTTCAGTCAGCCTTGAGGGCTACATTATATTATGTAATGAAATGATAGTCCTCAATAATCAAGAAAAAATGCCTTTAAGATGATGCTGGTGCAAAGGTCAGACTCAATATACGTATTTATTTTCAGAATTTTATATGCTGCCGTTCCTGGGAATTCTTTGACAGAAAATTTTAACACTTTCCATTTACGGAGAAAAAAGAAAGTAAAAAAAAAACAAATGAACGAATAAGATCAGGAAGTTCATTGTCTCTTACACAATACAATTAGCTATGATTGTATATTATGCTAAACTTTAGACTTTCAGCTTCAGTGGTTCCTGAGAAATCGTTGACAGTAAAGATTTTGAATTTGTAAACTCTTTGCTAAGCTGGGCCTTTTAAAGTAAATCACCATTTACCTATATACTAAATATCAACAACCTATCTTTAATGACAATAAATTTTTTCCAACATATGTTTTATCATTTTAAACCCTGAAAAGACAGACAAAAGGTAACATAAGGGGATGTATGAATTGGCAAACCACAATACATCAGTTTATAACCAATATGCCAACAATTTTCTAGTCCCAACAGTTCCTGAGAAATCTTTGACGGAAAAAAGTTTAACAGGCACGCACGCACGCACACACACACACACACACACACACAAATGTGTGATATTGTGCTCATTTTTGCAAGCTTTTAAGGTGCTCGTTAGAACCGCATTATTTAAGCGAATCTAATGAGTTATCACAATCATTTTAGCGAAGCTGCGAAAAATAAAACGAAGAATTAATATTTTAATTTGTAAACCCAATTTCTCTCCGTATATTGTAGGACTTCCAAGTTGGGGTGTTCATTGCATGAGATGCAAAACGTAATCTGCTTTTCGACAATATTTAGTCTTTATGAAGTCGACCTTCAATTGCTCGAAAATCTTTATGGCCAAAAGCATATGTTCGAGTCGGGGTAGCTCAAATGACTGAGGGTTATTCATGACGTCAGGTCAGGAGGCTTAATAAGGATATTTTTTTTTTTTTGGTTTCAAACAACATAAATATTCAAGATAAAAGAGAAAATTCTCTCATAATTATCCTAGATATTAATATCTGCAATTATGGGAATGTTTCCTATAAACTCAATAATGAGTTCAAAACTCAATAATGAGTTCAAAACATTATTGATAAAACGCTTCATCAGTGTTCGAGCCAACAAAGTGTCACTGTATTCAGCGAAGAATCTGATGAGATAGCTCTGTATGAGCCATCTCATTTAGATCTACAATGTGTGTACACGGTTTAGTTTACGTTGCTGGAAAGGTTGGGGAATACGGAAAGGTTCGAGCTAGGCGTAAATGAGTAAAGAAAGCAATCATGTGGTTTCTTCTTACTCCCAGAATTCTCTGACAGGCGACACGTATCTACTTCCGTCATAGAACTGTTTACAGCTAAAGCCTGGGTTGTTTGCCATCACTTCTGTCAGGTTCAAATCTTCAGTTTTGTTCATGTCAAAATGGTAGGTTTTATTGCTGCACCTAAAAACAAGACATAACTGTTTATAAGATAATATTGGGGGTAGATCTAGAGGGCGTAAGCATTCATGCATGCCTAAGTACGACTTTTGACATCAGGTTAACAAGTTCGTGTGATGAACCCAAACATATACCCCCAAACTTGGATTTTGAAGACCTTGCCAATGGAACAATATATAGAGTTTATTTGGTTTTGTTCTATGGTGCATTCCTTGCTTCCAAAGGATAACCCTTTTAAAGAACATATTTTTGATTGATTGCGGTGACATAATTCACAAGGGTTCTATGCATTCCGAGGTAAAAAACGAGTAATCAATCAAAACAACAAAATAAACTGTTTGTTACATTTCCTTCAGAAATTAAACCATTCTGATTCCCAACCTAGTTTGAAAATCAGTCGCCATCTTGTTTTCAGTTCAATGCAAAAATCATCTTGTGCTTGAAATACAGATGTAACAATGTCTGTACATTTTAAATTTTGGTTACACTTCACGTGTTTTGCTAGTGTTTACACTTACATACCCACGTTTTCAAAGAACGCATATGTTTTGTACATGTTTCGAGACCGTATTGAGCTTGCCTTATGAGTTGGAAAACGCTGGTGTTTTTAGCTGCTACACACTGTAGATAAAAATAGTTTACATTATTTAATGAATAATTATCATACGTAAGCTGTTAACCATTACAGTGCATATTCTTAGTAATGTTTACTACCGTTCCATATAGATGCTTTTGCTGTGGTTCTTCCATTGTTTGTGTTGTTTGACTGTTTTACTGAATTTACACTTAGGTAAAAGTCCAAGACAGAGCTAAACAATGTCTATGCTAGCGAGCATATATAGCGTTAGCATATAGTAACATTTTGACAAGCTCATCCATGAGTACATTTCAACCCATTTAAGACAAGAAATCTTAAAAACTGACACGGGGAAACAGTGCTGGTCCAGATCAGGGCCCGTAAAGTTTCCTTCAATAAATAACTAAATCTGAAACAATAAAATATGGGTTGATACTGAATTTATGAATGAGTCAGATGAAGCAATATGAAACGATACATTTTCTATTTTTCTAGTATCATATGGTTTCATCCAACAAAATACACATAAATCTAATCAAATGCATGTATAAAACTGTTATTCCGCCACTTCATTTTTCGCTTCTTAGTAAAAGTGGATTCCCGGGCTGGGAGAATTATCACTTGGCAAGTCCATGTAATTAATACCCCTGTAAACCCCACCTTATACACAGAAAACTGGGATTCACAGGGGTATACATTATTTTTATTTCTGCTTCAAGACATAGGGTATGGGTACTCGTAAGAACCGCCTCATTGGGGCGGCTCTAACGAGTATCCATAGTTTTGTGTACACATAAGATAATTAACTTCATTTTCACCAGAAAGTTAACTGTTTTGGAGACCTGAATGAACGCACTGTGCCCCACGGATGTGTTATCGTAACATGGCGGAAATTATTCAAGTGTACCCATTCCATGTAAAACTTTACCTGTACGGAAGCATTTCTCGGTCATAATTGGACATACAGTGGTCAGTATTCCACAAGTTATCACACGTTTTCCATGGCAACATCGATGTAAAGGAGGAGAAAAGGTAGAATATGGCCCATGCGAGGATAACTATGTAGTAGATATTCAGCCAGGCAGCCATCACAGCGGCGGCATAGCCTACACCTATAACGGGATATTAGAGTAGCAAGATTATTATATATTACCTTTTGTGGCTCTAGGAATGGCACATATCCATGATAATGCACGGGAGTTATTTCATTGATATATCGCATATAGAGCAAATGAGTTCGTCAGAGACAGCGAACACTATCTCTCTATGTTTGTGAAAGACAATTTTAAAAACATTAGACATTTATTTACCTTCAGCTATGGACAGTATACTTGTGGGGCTTAAAACGTGCCATCATTAGAATGTTTAGACAGTGTCAAAACTGCCTTCATATAACATCGAATCGAAAGAATAGAATTAATCCATATCGCGTGTCAGCTAAATGCTGCTCTTGTGCCGGGTGCTATTGTTTTTTAAATGATTTTTCAGCATAAAACAACTGTCCAAACATTCATGTATCTGGTTTTAAAAAAATGCAACCATGGGTCATGGGGTAAATGTATAGGGTATTGTCCATTTATCTATAGAAACAACTTACCGAAATTTATATAGAAATCTTCAATAAAAACATTTATGATACCACTCATATAAGAGTTGGTCGATAATTTTGGAACGACCCTCTTTATGTCGTTTTGACAATCTACTACTATTGAAGTTTAATTTTTTATGTCCAGTTGTTAAACACTAACGTTCATGCCGTTGTATAATGTGTTGTTGAAACTTGGATCACTTAATATGACAAATATGCTAAAATCGGTTTTGAGAAAAAATGCAAATGGAAACTCCACTCACATCATAGTAAACTTACATATTGTACTTGCAAGAACAGTTAACAATTTAACAACTTAGGAGCTTGTAAAGCTTACGATGCTTTGAACAACTGGGCTCTGCACTGTTGTCTTTTACCTTTGAGCAGCTGAGCTCTGCACTGTTGTCTTTTTCCTTTAAACAACTGGGCTCTTCAGTTTTGTCTTTTACCTCTGAACAACTGAGCTGTGCAGTGTTGTCTTTTACCTTTGAACAACTGAGGTAGACAGTGTTGTACTGCCTTTGAACAACCGAGCTCTGCAGTGTTGTCTTTTACCTTTGAACAACTGGGCTTTGCAGTGTTGTGTTTGACCTTTGAACAACTGAGCTCTGCAGTGTTGTATTTTACCTTTGACCAACTGGGCTTTTCAGTGTTGTCTTTTACCTTTGAACAACTGAGCTCTGCAGTGTTGTGTTTTTACCTTTGAACAACTGGGCATTGCAGTGTTGTGTTTTACCTTTGAATGCAGGTGATATTTTCCAGACTCCTATTCCCCCTATGCTAAGCCACTGACCGAGTGCTAGCTCCATAAAGTACATAGGGATTCCTGCGAATGTCACAGTCATAATGTATGGAATCAAAAATGCCCCTGGAATAAAACAACGGCGAATTAACCCTTCTTGTACCAAATTGAATTTTCCAACTTATATATAGCAGGAGTCAACTTCAAAATTTGGGGATGTCAGGTTGTGTTTTTATCAAAATTTATTCGGAAAATGACTGAACTTTTAGCAAACAGTGGAGGCCCTGATCAGACGCCGCGTTCTGCGGCGTCTGATCTTGGGCTGCACTGTTTGCCAGAGTACCCGTTTTGGGGTTTCTGGTACTAGATGGGTTAAGCATACAATGTGAAAGACTACTATTATGTTATGTAACATGCATTCATTCATCTGAATTAAACTGGACAAAACTGGCCTTGCAACATTTTGATCATGTAAGAAATATGATAACCTACAAAATCTCTATGACAAAAATTAATGAATTTTCAAAGGGATACAGTGCTGACAGAAATAGGTGAATCTTCATTACTGACATAAAACCTTCATTTTCTGTTTCAAAAGAATTCTACAGAAGAAAAAATGAACGTACATGAAACGCTAAATTGAAAAGGGTTGTAACTCTATCTAAACGTAGCAATCAAAAATCCTAAACAAACAATGCGAGAAAGCCTGCAATATTTAAAAAAGTGAAGTTGGGCTGTGGGGCTTGTTGAAGAAACAAAACTTGCAAACAGGCAATTCTAAAGCAAAAAGGAGCAAAATTCCGTCTAAACTTGTCGGATTTCAAATCCAAATCTTCATTCACATCTTTATACAATGGCTGCAATATTTTAACAGTAATCAAGCGGAGGTGAATGAGAAATTGTGGATGAAACCTTTGGAAATGAGATTCAAAGTCAAAAAGGACCACTCTCAATTAAACATATCCAAAATCACATGCAGTCGTATCTTTATATTATAGTAAGATGGGTTGCAAACATTCATATATAGCAGACAAATGTGTAGGAGAAGATGTGAACGCAAGATTTTGGACATACGTGGGGTAAATGCTCTGGCGAAGGTCATTTTTGTAGCCTACTCCTATGTCGGTCGACATATATACATGTATATAGGAAACATAAGAAACACCGCCTTGCTAAAATACCAAAATTGGGTCAAGATATATATTAAGAACCTTGAAATATCGAAGCAACCATGACTCGAGAATTTTCAGACTGATATGCACCTGTATTGTATCTTCCTGAAATCACGTATACATGTAGGTAGAAAATGCATAAAATCTTACCCCACGTCTGTCAACAGTTACTGGTAACATATTGAAGACTTATGTCCTCTTCTTCGCTTAAAATGCCAAGCGTAATTTCTTTAAGTTTGATCGGAACTTTCTGAAACTTACATATAAGTACAGAGGATATAAGAACAAATGAGCTTAAAAACTGGAGAAGTCGGCCTATTAGTCATCGAGTTATATCCCCGTTGTAGATGAAAATGACTATTTCCACCATCATAATATGAACTTCATTTTTCAATAGATCTTCCTGAAACTTCCTGGACTGGTGATAAAAGCAGGGTTAAAATTTACAAACTTGCTAGATCGGCCGATTAGTTATTGAGTTAGATCCCATTGACTTCCTAAGAAAGGGTATTTGCGACTTTGTCATCGGAAAAATTCCATCACTTATGATCGGCGCTTTTCTGGAACTTAAATATAAGCAGGTTGCGAGCGAGGGGGGCTTGATCGACCTTGGCTGATTATCATAGAGTAGTGTCCCCTTCATTGCAGAAAACGCCTATTTTCACAACTAGGGTCAGCATAACTCCTTCAGCCTGAAACTTACATGAAAGAAGGCTGAGGATTGACCTATTAAATCTGGTTATGTCCCTTTGGTTACCGAAAGTACCTACATGTGATTGCCTTTCCATAACTTTGGATAGGATAATTCTGGAACTTGCAGATGAGATGGACATGCACAGAAGCTTAAACAAAATAGATGTGAAGGCAATGATCAGGAATCGTTACAATTACCACACAGTTCAAAAACCGGCTAGATAGGATTATCTTAGGAATATGTGTCATTGATTGCTGAATTAGCTTATTATTCAGTTTATCACGAGCATAGTTTCTTTAGTTTTGATCAGTTCTTTATGAAACCTGCAGAGAATATGCACGGGAAATCTCTAACGGTGTTGCAAACTAGTAGCGGCATCGTTTATCTGTCTGTACGTTAGTCCATACATCCATTAGCACCTTTGACTTAACATAGCTCTGCATGCTGATCTCAACTGTAGAGTGTCACAAGTGCATAGATTGACGAATAATATAGCTGTTTTGTTTGTGGGACTTTTACCCGACATTGAGATGAAATGACATCTGAAGCCCTGTCGCCCTATGAAACCAATAGGGTTTATAAGCATGCGCGGTCCGACTCGCACCGCGGTTCCTGGACAGGCTTAGATCTTCTAAGCGGTTTACTAGTGTGCGGACGGTTTCAGCTCTGCGTGGAAGCATCATGCAGCCCATCTGTTTCTTCAAGCCCCGATTGGCGACGAGACCAATATCCTCTTTTCACACTTCGCTCTACATGGTCTTTGACTGCTAGAAGGTCTTCGGGAGTAACGCTCCAGAAGTAGAGAACATGAATAAAGTATCAATAAACAAGAAGCCCAAGGGCAACGATCGCTCACCTGAATCACTGATACACTTGGCCCAGTGGCACTGGTGAAAACAAATCTCTTCGGGTTTGTACCATACATGAGTGGCAGCCATCTCGGTCATGTGAACTGGACCATTTAAACAAAACATTCGTGCCCCACTTCCCCGAAAGCTGCACACCAAATTCAATAGAAATTGACCAAGCATTAAAGATGATGAAGTCCTTTTCAATGTTGACAGACATTCACTCCTGGTGACATTGGGCCAAAATAAAAAATGACCAAGACCATTTACATTTATATAAGACCTAATTTCAATCCATGAACTACAATTGTTTTTGATAAATGCACTGTTTCACCTTTTTTCCCATACATAAGCCTGAGGGAACAAATAATAATTGGTCAAGGGCAACCCAGGATCATCATCTAAATATTTTGTGTAGGGCTCAAGAGTCTTTTGCTGACGGCAAAATTTCAAGGTTATCTGAATTATGGTTCTGGTGAAGATTTTTGAAGTGTTTAACTTATATTGGAATGTCGGCCATTTTGGTCATGTGACCAGGACCAATCATATCAACATTAGTTCCAGTGAGGCAAAGATGTTCTATATAAAATATTACTTCAATTGGCTCAGTGTTTTATGAGGACTGTCCGACTCGCACCACTCTGCCTGGGCAGGCTTAGGAGTCTAACTGTTGGTTTTCTTTTGCTCCAGCAATTATGTTGTTGTATGCTGTCGAGTCCTCAACCTTGTTTTATCTCTGTAGTTTTTTATTTGTATGTTCTCGGAGATGTTACAATGATGGGTTAGGAAGCCTTCATGCGGACTAAACAAAATTAGTGTATACCGCGACAGAGGTAAGGGCGGGGATTATGGCCATGTAAAATCGATTTAAGCTCCCCAGTGGAATTCTTTCCACTGACCGTTCCAAGGCGGTTCTTCTGTTGCGGTTTATTTATGTTGTTGTTTGTTACTTACTTTGAGTATCACTTGTGTCTTTTTATTTTGGATGGCCATATGGCCATTTTGTGGGAAAGTGACTGTCCTTACCGCCTTCCATTGTTTAGGTTTCAATTATGGTCTGGTCGCTTCATGTTTGTGTTTCTTTCCCTTTGGTGTCTTTGATGGGTGGAGTAAGTTTTGTTAGTTTGATTTGAGGTTTAACGTCCCCGTCAACAATGAAAAGGTCATTTTGGAGGCGTTGCTTCCAATTTTGTGGGACTTTTACTCGACATTGAGATGAAATGACATCTCAAGCCCTGTCACCCAATGAAACCAATATGGTTTATTAGCATGGACTGTCCGCCTCGCACCGCGGTTCCTGGACAAGCTTAGATCCTTTAAGCGGTTTACCAGTACTAGTGTGCGGGCCGGATTCATTTCTGCGTGGAAGCATCATGCAGCCCATATATTTCTTCAAGCCCCTATGGGCGGGGGCTAGGGTGGAGTAAGTTAATTGTATCGATTCCTGACTTTTGTTTTACTTCTACTTTAGACCCAAAAGCGGTTTTACCAGTACTCGTGTGGAGCCGGTTTCAGCTCTGCGTGGAAGCATCATGCAGCCAAATCTATTTCTTCACCAATTCAATTCTTGTGACCTTGACACAAGGTGATTAGATGACCTTGACCTTTTACATTAATCGAGGTACATTTAAAGTAGAAGTAAAACAAAGATCAGGAATTGATACAAATAACTTACTCCATCCATAAAAGACACCAAAGGGAAAGAAATACAAACAATAAGCGACCAGACCATAATGGAAACCTAAACAAAGGAAGGCCATATGGACAGTTACTTTCCCACAAAATGGCCATATGGCCATCCAAAATTAAAAGACACAAGTGATACACACAGTTAGTAACAAACAACAACATAAATAAATCGCCACAGAAGAGCCGCCTTGGAACGGTCAGTGGAAGATTTCCACTGGGGGGCTTAAATCGATTTTACGTGGCCACAATCCTCGCCCTTACTTCCGCCGCGATTTAGACAAATAATTTGTTCAGTCCGCATGAAGGCCTCCTAAATCATCAGTGCAACATCTCCGTGAACACAGAAATCAAAGAACCACAGAGGTGAGACAACGGTGAGGATCCTTTACTTCTACTTTAGACCCAAAAGCGGTTTTACCAGTACTCGTGTGGAGCCTATCATCTTTTCATAAACTAAAAATGGATTGGATAAAAGCACTAATTTACCTTTTTCCCATTCTAACGACCAAATTTGACCTTGACGTAAAATATGTAAAGGTCAATGCAGGGTCGACATTTATATAATTTTGTTGGGCTCGGGTACCTTTTGCTCTTTACCAAGTTTCAAGGTCATCTGACTTATGATTATGGAGAAGATTTTTAAAGGGTTTTTATCTTGCATGTGCATGACGGCCATCTTGGTCATGTGACCAGGACAAATAATATAAACTTTAGTTCCAATGATGCGTAGATGTTCTACATAAAATATGTCTTCAATTGGCCTTGTGGTTGAGAAGATATTAAAATTCTGATGGTCAATCACTCTGTGACCTTGAGCCAATGTCACTGAATGACATTGACCTTTTACATGCATGGAATTTCATATAAGTCCTATTTTTATGGCTATGACGAAATTGCATACAAGCACTATTTTACCTTTTTCCCATTCAAATGCCTTAGGAACCAAATTTTACCTTGCCGTAACATAGGTCAGTGTCTACACAGGGACATCATTTATAGTTTGTTTGAAGGGCTCGAGTCCCTTTTGCTGTCTGCCGAGCTTCAATGTCATCTGACTTATGGTTCTGGAGTCGAAGATTTTTAAATGGTTTTTACCTTATATGTGCATGGCGACCATCTAGGTCATGTGACCAGGACAAATTATATAATCATTAGTTCCCATGATGCATAGATGTTCTATATAAAATATGACTTTAATTGGTCTTGTGGTTTCTGAGGAGAAGATGTTTGAAATTCTGATGGTCATTCAATTCTTGTGACCTTGAGCCAGTTTCACTGAATGACCTTCACATTTGACATTCATGGAGGTTCATATACGTCCTATTTGCTTTTCATAAACTACGATTGTATTGTATACAAGCACTATTTTACCTTTTCCCCATTCAAATGCCTTAGGAACCAAGTTTGACATTACCGTAAAATACGAGTCGTAGGTCAAGATAAACCCAGGGTCATCATTTATACAAGTTTGTAGGGCTTAAGTCCCTTAATTTTCATCACGTGAACAAGTCCGTGAAATAAAGACCCCCCTAAACCCCACTTTATATACAGAAAACTGGGGTTTACGGGGGTAGACATTATTTTCCTTATTTCTGCTCCAAGACCTAGGTTGTGGGTACTCGTTAGAACCGCCTCAATGAGGCGGTTCTAACGAGCACCCAAAACCTATGTTTGGAGTATAAATAAGAAAAATATTACAAATTTTCATCAGAAAAATTATCTTTTTCGAGGTTTGAAAAGTGCACTATATCACACGGATGTGTTATCGTAATGTAAGGTCAGCTGACTTACGGTTCTGTAGAAGAAGGGTTTAAAGGGCTTTTACCTTATATGGGCATGGCGGTCATTTGGTTATGTGACCAGGACAAATTATGTAAACTTGTTTTATATAAATATGAGTTCAATTGGCCTTGTGGTTTCTGAGGAGAAGATGTTTGAAATTCTGATGGTCATTCAATCCCATCATTTGAATTACTTTTGTTGGGCTAGTGTTTCTTTTGCTGTCCGCCAAGTTTCAAGGTCACCTGACTTATGGTTCTGGATAAGAAGATTTTTTAAAGGTTTTTTATCTTATATGGGCATGGCGGCCATCTTGGTTTTGTGTCCTGGACCAATTATATAAAAGTTAGTTCCCGTGAGGCATAGTTGCTGTGTATATATTATGACTGCCATTAGCCCAGTAGTTTCTGAGAAGATGTTTAAAGTGTGGACGGACGACGGACCATTGATATACTATAAGCTCACCTTGTGATCCTTCGGCTCAGGTGAGCTGAAGGCAATGGAAGCGACTTTTTGTCTTTACAACCATAGTGGAGACATAATCGGATGTAAATAAACCTTTGCCTTTACTACGGTTCGAACCCACGCACAGATCCGACGAGGGAGCCTAGCACTGCATACAAACGGCGCTATAGAGGCATACCCAAAAAGGATGCTCATATAGCGCATATAAGGCACTATGTACAGTACACTCTGCAGTGGCCGAAGTCCTTACCAACTGCGCTATAGAGGCATCCAAAAAAAGGATGCTCATATAGCGCATATAAAGATAGCGCATATAAGGCTATCTCGCACTGCAGTACATTCTGGAAAAGGGATTTATTTCTTTTTCCCGGGATTAAGCAATGGAAGCGACTGTCCGTCTTTACAACCACAGTGGGACATAATCGGATATAAATAAATATTTGCCTTTACTGCGGTTTGAAAACTGGCACAACAGTCCGAAACATGACCAATCCCTGGTTTTCTAAAGATGCCTATGGTTAACCTTCTTTGCTACATAGCTCCTATGATCTTGATTGGATTTTCTTTAAACTTGCAAGTAAGGGTGGCATGAATATGTTAAGAGTTATGTCCTCCAGATTAGTGAATGTTAAAATATTGAGTGACTATGACCTACTTTTAAGCAAGGGTGAGCATTAATCCCCCCGACCAAACCCCACCCCTCCTTGTTTTAAATACATAAAAGTGGAAAATATGGGCGATTAATCAGTTGAACTTGAAAATAGCCCCGCAAACCCCGACCGTTTAACGAAAGAAGGGTTTGCCACAGAAAACATCAACGTGATTGTTCCAACATTCTAGTCGTGATATCGCAGTCGTGTTTCAGATACGTCATTGTGAGCGATGCGGAGAATTTAAATTGAATGCTATGATGTATAAAAGCACCATTATAACAATATCAGTAACAATTATGCAGCTTTCTATAGCTAGTTGACCTTTACTTACTATATTCACACATTATACAGTGGGTCGGACAATGACAGTATATTTCAGTAAAATAGTGAAGTCAGTAATAAGAACAAGTACTGATAGATTTTCATTCCAATGCATCACGTGAACAAGTCCGTGAAATGAAGACCCCCTTACACCCCACTTTATACTGAGATAACTGGGGTTTACGGGGGTAAACATTATTTTTCTTGTTTTTACTCCAAGATATAGGTTGTGGGTACTAGTTAGAACCGCCTCGACGAGGCGGTTCTAAGGAGCACCCACAACCTATGTTTGCAGTATAAATAAGAAAAATATCATGGAATTTCACCCGAAAAGCAGCCCTTTTGGAGATGTGAAAAATGCACTATGTCGCACGGGTGTGTTAGCGTAATGAGTACAATTTACAAGAAAGAAAAAACAAAGTCTTAAGATAAAGGCAAGTGTACATAAATAAGCAAAAAAAAAAAAAAAAAAAAAAAAAATAAAAAATAAAAAAGCCATATGAACTATATGAACTTTTGTCATGTAAAAATCATTCAAAATACCTTGAAATGTTAGAACGGTACGTTAGTATTGTGCTCAGTAATTAACATTTTTAAAACACGCCTATATAATTTTGACACGCTTGAACCCCACTTTTATACAGGGGTAAACATTATTTTTCTTATCTCTGCTTTAAAATATAGATTGTGGGTACTCGTTAGAACCGCCTCGATGAGGCGGTTCTAACGAGTACCGACATTCTAATTTTGAGCAGATGTAAGGAAAATATGACATTTTTCATCTTAAAATTTGCATGTTTTTTGGGATAAAGTATACAGTGTATTTGTATAGGCGCGTTTTCGTAATGCAAAGATTCTCATAATTACCTTTAATGAGGCTGTTTTCATGACACTGGTTTCTTTTCAATGTCGCATGTTATGTCTCATCATCGTCCTTATGATTATTATTATTATTATTATTATTATAATTATTATTATTATTATTATTTAACCGCTTATTTTATGTCAGTTATATGTTAATCCTTGTTCTCCAAACCACTTGACAATTTGACCACACCCATTTCGGACTATCAACCAATCAAATTACTTTATATAGTGTATACCAGAGTAACATTATAAACTGTAAGCCACTAGAGTTGGGCGTTTTGGGCTGTGATCAGAGGTGGGAAGTTTTTGTCTAGTATTCAGGAGTCAGGTTGTTCGCATAGCCTTTGTTTTTTGTTTGTTTGATTTGAGGTTTAACGTCCCCGTCAACACTGTAAAGGTCATTTTGGAGACGTTGCTTCCAATTTTGTGGGACTTTTACCCGACATTGAGATGAAATGACTTCTCAAGCCCTGTCGCCCAGTGAAACCAGTTTGGTTTATAAGCATGGACGGTCCGCTTCGCACCGCGGTTCCTGGACAGGCTTAGATCCTCTAAGCGGTTTACCAGTACTAGTGTGCGGGCCGGATTCAGCTCTGCGTGGAAGCATCATGCAGCCCATATATTTCTTCAAGCCCCTATGGGCGGGGGCGGGTTCGCATAGCCTGGAGTAAAGACCGGCTACAAACGTTTCTGAAGACAAACTACATTTGCACATTTTCGGGACTGTGTACAAATGATGCGACGTTTTTAAACGTCTTGACCTAGTGGGAGATTTTTTACAGAATAGCCTTCCCCTGAAATTTCCATTCCCCTGTAAATGGTAAAGGAACCCAGCGGACACACTTCGTGTATGCAGCGTCGTATCAACGTCGATTCAACTTCATTGCGTTACAGCAACGTTGATGCAAAGTTGTTTAAACGTCATAGGCCTAGTGTTAAATATCTTTTACAGAGTTACATCCCCTGAACGTATATTCATTCACCATTATATGGTTAAAGGAAATATTTTTTCACAGTATTGCTTTAACCCTTATCCTGCTCAACACAACAACCCTTATCTTTGAAAACAGTGTAGATCCAGATCAGATGGCTTCTTCATAAGCATCTGATCTGGATCTACATTGCCATTCAGTTTGCGAATTTAAAGACTAAAATATACCAAGTAATTTGATTAGTTGATAATCAGAAACGGGTGCGGCAAAATTAAATATTCAGCAGGATAAGGGTTAAATAAATTAACGAACTTATGCACAGTAAAATCTACAAGTCTATGTATGTTACAAGCTAAGACTCAGATCAATCTGCGCCTCCAGTGGATCATAGATTCTTCAGCCTGTATCAGTTCTGCAATAGATTTGTTTGTTTGCTTAGAGGTTAACGTCCCCGTCAACACTGTTAAGGTCATTTTGGAGACGTTGCTTCCAAGTTTGTGGGACTTTTACCCGACATTGAGATGAAATGACATCTCAAGCCCTGTCGCCCAATGAAATGAGGGTTTATAAGCATGGACGGGCCGACTCGTGCGCACCGCTTTGCCTGGTCAGGCTTAGATCCTCTAAGCGGTTAACCAGTAATCGTGTGCGGCTTGGATTCAGCTCTGCGTGAAAGCCTCATGCAGCCCATATATTTCTTCAAGCCCCGATGGGCGGGGCCATCCTAAGATCGGTAAGGGACTGGGCAGACTATAAGAATCTTATATGGATATGAGTTGTTGATGGAGAAATCCGTCTCTGTAGGGTCACTGTCCGGCATCACGTGGCTTGCCGAGAGATGCCGGACAGTGATCCCGAGGATTTTTCTATCCACCCCTTACACCCATTACAGGATTCTTTTTCTTGCATACCTTCAATTTCTTAGCGCGGATTTATAATTCTGCACTCACTTCGGTTACCGACGTCCGCCATATTGTGATGACACGACAAGGATGTTTAGGCCTAGTGACGTAACGTAACGTGCTGTGACTTCAACCTTAACGACGGCGCCTATGAGGTCGTATTCAACCAGTGCATTTATCAAACACGCGAGAATATTCGATTTGGGGTAAGAACACCAGGGTTAGGTCAGAATTTCTATCTTTAGCTAAAACTATGGGTTTCCTTATCTGATGTGCAAGAATGTCTGGAGTTGCAGACTGATCTCAGTCTTCGCTTGTCTCACAGGTCAGCTTGCAAGATTTGTTGAGTTTCGGCTCAATACATACTTACCGCCTCCGTTTTTGTAGCACAAATACGGGAACCTGACAACATTTCCTAGCCCTATACACTGTCCAACACACGACAGAACAAACTCAATCTTCCCATTCCACAAATCCCTTTCCGGAACAGGAGGGGTAGTTAATTTTACCTCAACCATCCTCGGTGCCACTTGTGGCTGTGCGGGTGGCCCTAGTGGTGTTCTTTGATTGTTATACGTAAAAGTAGATGAAGTTCCAACATCTCGTGTCTCTACAAAATCCTTGCTATTTTTCATCTCCATCTCTGAAATTCTAGGAAAACATAAACCAAAAGTTGTTTTAACAGCAAACTAAGAGACAGTCATCACGCAAATACGCATTTTCTATCCTGACCCCTTAAACCTCCCTATAAATATAGCAAAGCTGGGGTAGCAAAGCGTCTCCCTGCCCTACATCATAGTGTAGATTATATTTTCTTGTCCTTTGGGATCATTGTTTCCATTGTGGAATTTCGAAAATATCTGAGGGTCACTGATGAGGCCTAATTAGCCGAAACTAGCTAGTCTGGCCCAGAAAACATAAACACTCCATATTTTTCAGTTATGTGGTGTATTCCTTGCTTCCAAAGGATAACCCTTTTATAGAACATATTTAACTTCACTACAGCTGGTGTGTGGGAATGTGTGGCGGCGGTAAAGCGTCTCCCTGCCCTACATCATAGTGTAGATTATATTTTCTTGTCCTTTGGGATTATTGTTTCCATTGTGGAATTTCGAAAATATCTGAGGGTCACTGATGAGGCCTAATTGGCCGAAACTAGCTAGTCCGGCCCAGAAAACATGTGCACTCCATATTTTTCAGTTCTGTGGCGTATTCCTTGCTTCCAAAGGATAACCCTTTAATAGAACATATTTACACGGGGTATACATTATAATTCTAAATTCTGCTTTAAAAATTAGATTATTGGTACTCGTTAGAACCGCCTCGCCGAGGCGGTTCTAGAAAGTACCCATAACCTATGTTTTCGATCAGATATATATGAAAAATATCCGGATATTTTTTATTTCTTTTTCTGGTGGTAAAATTTTACAAATGTATGTGAATAGGAACATTTAAGCAGAAAAAAGTAAACAAGACTAACATAACTGCCCAAACCTATTAAGTGGAAGACTCCATTTGTCATAGATGGGCGAAACTGGAATAAAAGCCGCCTGTTCTGCTACAGGTTCCGCCTAAATGATTCTGACATAAACTATTTAGATTTTCTTGATAAGTAGTTTCAAAGTTCTCAGGGTTTTGAACAGAAAAGAGAACATTCTCACAAATCTTTAGTGCCACACATACAGCCGTAAAATCTCATACAAGCTAATAAACTGTCTTGCGTTTGTGGAGAAAATTGGAGTACCCATGGAAAACAACTAACATTTTTCGAGCGATTTTGGGATCATTGATTCCAGCATTGTGATGAGGATCGAGGACGAGGCCATATCAGTCAAAACTATAGTTAGGCTGGCCCAGGAAAACCTGTACAGTTCTGTGGTGCATTCCTTGCTTCCGAAGGACAACCCTTCTATCATCTTACGGTCATTCTCTCCTTTCGCTGATTCAAGACGGACAGTTATCAGTTATGTGTTAGCATGCCCAGGAAAACTGACAGGCTCGATATGACCTAGATAGTGTTTACTGGGACGTTCCTTTTATCATGTTTATAGAACAATTTAACGTCATTAGGGAATGTGTAGGGGCCGTAAAAAGTCTCCCTGTCCTTTATCACAGTGTAGATAACATTTTCTAGTAGCCATCGGGGACCTATAAAACTGAGTGAAACTACATGTATATATCAAGTCATGCCCCCCCCCCCCCCCTCCCACCCCCCAACCAAAAAAAAAAAAAAAAAACTTGTACTGTATACTTCTCAGTGCTGCGGTTTACTTCAAAAGGATAACCCATTCGCCACGTTCTTTTTTAGTAATGTATTGTATAGATTTTTTTTTTTATTTGCGTTTAACGGCCCAGTAAACACTATTTAGGTCATTTTGTAACCGGTCAGTTTACCTATCCACACTTTTCCTGGGCAGGCTTATAAACAATACAGTGCACATTCTTTCGCCAAAAACTGACAACTGTCCTTCTTGAATCAGCGGAAGGGAGAGAATGACCGTAGAAATGATTTTATGATCAATATCAACTAAAGAATGTTGCCGACCCCGGCTGTAAAGAAAATACTAAAATAATAATAATAATAATGACAATAATAATACTAATCATGCACAGTGATACTTCAATGACTAGAATAGCGTTCACCATGGTTTATTCGAACTCACATTACGAAAATACGCCTGTACAAATACATTGTAAACTTTACCGCCGAAACATTAAAATTTTAAAATGAAAAATTGTGATTACAATATAAAAGTGGGGTTCAAGAGGGTCAAGACTAAATGGGCCCCGTCAAGCGATTTTGGTTCTTATCGCCTATGTGAGCAGCGAAGGTTCAGGCGAGCCTGCGCATCCGCGCAGACTCGCCAGAAACTTCGCTGCTCGTTCATACAAGCAGTGAATCAAGAGGAACCTTCAGACAGAAAGCCATAGCCCTGGCCCCTCTGAATGACTGGGCATGTGCATTAAAAATCTGTCATGACGGAATGCTCGAAGACACAAATTCGCTTGACGGGGCTCATAAAGGTGTGTGTTTCGTGATACTATTGGGTCCATCCACAGTAACAGATATCCATATACACTCAGCGGCCATAAATGAGTTCCCAAAATGACTGACAAGAAATTGGGGAAAAATCTGGTCTGAAAGAATTATAATTTTCTACATTATTACAAATCATACTCAACTGCTTATTGGCCCATTTAAGTATTTAGGGTATATGTTTACATCAGCACCTAGTACAATGATGATGTCATCAGTTGCCATGGCAACGTCAGACAGCTTACAGATTAGCACTTTTCTTTTGAAAAATCAGGGTAGGGGTACTAAAAGAGTTATAAAATTTATCTATTTCTTCTCTTTTTAAATATAAATTGGTAGAAATGTTGGCAAAATACTTGCAAATAATACGATTGTGTACAATATTACCTAGAGACAATATGTTATGGGAAATCTAACATGCTTTCGGATGGACAATAAATTCGTCAAAATCACCGAAAAGCAAATATTTTTGGTGATAGACACTAAGTAAACAGACATAAAATGGACTTTGTTTTATATGTGATTTGAGAGACATTAAATCATAGTTTCTAGCAAACACTGTTGGTTTGAATTTATCTCAGGGGATTGAAGCAGCAAGGAGATCCAGGAAATAATGGGCTTATTTGATCAGCCCTGTACTCTATTTGCACGCCATAAAACAAGATAAAAATATGTTGTTAAATTTTGTAAAAAAAATACTGTTAATGAAGAGCACCATTTTAGACAATATTTTTACAAAAGACTTCATTTTTTGTATAACAGTGTCCATTAAATTTGTCAAACTCTATGATACCCCCATAAAGACTAACACCCATCTAGATGTTTATTCACTGTTGATAGCTACAATCCCTATATGAAAGAAAGATACTTTTTTTTCAATGATTGTGACTAAAACATTGGAGAGTGTGCCCCTAATTTAGATAGAAACAATGCAGCCTACTTACTTAATGTTTCCATTGCAACTATTTGTCAGGGGTAGAATTACCCCACCCTCTTCTAATAATGTATTAATTCACTTGGGAAAATGTAAAAATAATTGGTTTCTCAACTGTCCATCATACTAAAAAGACATCAGTAACTAGAATTATATAGATTATAGGAGGAAATCTTAATCATTCAGAATAAGAAGGAGCAAAACATTAACGAACATCCAAACCACATTCTGATCTAGTGGCCAAATCATTTCAACATTACATGATATTCACAAACCAGTTATTAATTTACCCTTGATTCATCTGTTATTGAAAGAAACGTACATAGTCTGCACTTGAAACTTTCCCTGATTTCATGTACATGTATAACTGTTAAAAAACCTGGGTTTCGTGGAATTTCCAGCTTAAAATGGTATGTTATGGGTACTTATTAGATCGCCTCAACGACGCGATTCTAATGAGTACAAACAAAATACCTTATTTTATAGAAGATAGAAATATACTCACCGGAAATAGAAACTATACCTCATTTTTAAGTTGTCACTGGCGGAACATTTTAATGAAATTTGAATTCCAATTATATAAATTATCATCAGTGGCATGTCTGATTTATCGAATAAAATGTTTAATGATAGCTACGATTTAACGGGTAGAGCCACAGGTTCAAAGCAAGGGTCCAAATCTTGCTGTACAAGTTTCCATGGAGTCAAACATTTTGTGTCGCGAATGTGATTCCCATTTTTACCAGTAATTACGCATCATCTAACGTTTTCACAATGGTTGAAATGTTATCGACGTTTAAATATTGGACCAAACCACCGGAAGTGAGCGAAAAATAAGGCATTTCTGATTGCGGTTTTTGTTTTTATCAATATTTAAGACACAGCTGAAGATCCTCAAACGATTGAAGGCACTTTTTGGTCAATTTTTGGCTTGAAACATTATTGAAAGTTGATTTATAAAATCAAGTTTCTATGTCATTACATTTCTACTTCCGGTACTGGACCGCGTTATTCCACTTCCGCTGTTCGTTCGCTGCATAAAATAGTCCAAATGAACTCTCGAAAACTACTTTTGCAGGCATAAAACGTCTTTCAAAATAGTTCATTTTTCGAGACTTTATACGGACTGAATATAAATTGGTACAAAACGTCATATTCTGAACAGAAAACAATACTCTAGGACTATTTTCCTACGCGTTTTCCGATGATATTTATGTTTTACTCTTTCATCCCTGAGTTTCTGAACAGGACTCTTCTCGCTTTAAATATATTCTTAAAGAAAGGGATTTCTGATTAGTTCACTGACATGATGGCAATTAAACAATGTGCATGTAGATTCTGGCGAGACGTGCTAGCTACGTCCCGACTTATCAGGATCTACATAGTGTGCATAGATACAGTGTATTTCTACCTCGGCGTCCGCACCGGTCTACAGGGTTAAAACGGTTAGCTCGCTTCTCTGCGATTATCAGTGACCAAGTAAACAACCCATAACTGACCGTCATCAAACACAGTTATTCGCCTGCTTTCGAGAGCTGTAATTACAGAACATGTGTTGTAAGCTGTGAGTTTTACATCAAGTTCCGTACTTTTAGCAAATAGTGAAGACACCGATCAGACGCTACATTCTATGGCCTAGTCTGTTCTAACTGTTTCCGAATGTTCCAGTATTGAAACAATTGGCAGTTATGGGTAAATGTAAACGTATTTTAATTCGCTTTGGGTAGTCGAAGTTCGCTAAACGCGGCGTCTGATCAGGGTTATAATGTCTAAATCAAATGGTTTAAAAATAGTCTTTTTTTTTTTTTCGTCAAAGTTATTCTCCATTTTATGTCCCGGCGCCCGAAGGAACATAGCTCCGAACGGATACACAACGTATGTGCATCGTCGTATCAACGCAACGTTGATGCGACGTTGCCAAGACGTAATGTGCCCGCTAAGAGAACTTGTCTGTGAGATTATAAGCAGATGGAACAAGCACAGAATATACTGAGCTAATTTAGAAACTATGAAGAAATTAGCAGACACATTTATCTTTCTTTTTTCCTTTTTTTTTCTTCGCGGGGGCTGCGTGGAAGCATCATGCAGTCCATATATTTCTTCAAGTCCCTAAGGGCGGGGTCCGATGGAAGTGTAGAAACAGAAGAAATATCAACACTCACCATCTACCGCTACCTGCTGCAAGGCACAGGTGATATGTATCTTGTGTTACTGGGGAGTCCAGCTGATACTGACTTACATTTGGGCAATGCCTGCTGTCCTTGCAGCAGGTAGCGGTAGATGGTGAGTGTTGATATTTCTTCTGTTTCTACACTTCCATCGGACCCCGCCCTTAGGGGCTTGAAGAAATATATGGGCAGCATGATGCTTCCACGCAGAGCTGAATCCGGCCCGCACACTAGTACTGGTAAACCGCTTAGAGGATCTAAGCCTGTCCAGGAACCGCGGTGCGAGGCGGACCGTCAATGCTAATAAACCCTATTGGTTTCATTGGGCTACAGGGCTTGAGATGTCATTTCATCTCAATGTCCGGTAAAAGTCCCACAAAATTGGAAGCAACGTCTCCAAAATGACCTTTACAGTGTTGACGGGGACGTTAAACCTCAAATCAAACAAACAAACTACACTTCCATTCACTCTGTGCCTCACTTTCATCTCATCTGCTATCTCTTCTATCTCTTCTATCTCTTCCCCACCCCCACCCCCTTTCGGTTGGAGAAGACAAAATGATCCACAATGGTTCACCTGTCGTCAAACTCAAAACAATCGATGAATCATTTTTATTTTCTTTCTCGAATGTTTTAACCCTCACAAAATGTCTAGATACCAGCTTGATCTACGACTGACATTGTTACCATAATAATTATTCCTCATAAATCAACTTTCCTCAGTACTTTCAGTACTTTGATTTTGAAAATTTCGCTGAAAAAAGCAGTTTGTGAGATTTCAATAGAATGTTTGTTTCTCGATAATTTTTAGATGTTATGTTATTTTTTTTATTCTTTGCTTTTCACTTGTTACCTATACGCACATTTATTGAAGTAAAATTCTATTACACACAAATTTTGTGAAAAATGAGCTTTTTTACATTTCGCCAAAAAACTTTTATTTTGAACACCAGATTTTCTGTAAATTGTTACAGGATTTATGTCGATATTTAGTCAAATCATTAATCAGTAATTTTAACTGAATTATCCACTTGTTTTGTCAGGCGAGACAATTTAAATGTATAGTTTCTATTTCCGGTCAGTATATAATGCCATTATGTTTCCTGATCTGGTGCTATAATTAACCTTGAGTAGCTCAGACTACACCTATCTCGAACAAATGTTCATGGTCCAAACCATGTGAGCTATTGAAGTTCGTCTGTAACAGGTAACAAATACGTTTTGGAATATAATTTCAATACAGGCACGGCAGTATACTTCTATTACCGGCCCAGTTCTTCCTCTACCCCCAGATATTACATTTTCTAGTTCATATAGATGAGTTTAGGCTGATTAACTTCCTTGGTTACGCTGTGCATGCGCAGTCTTGTGTGGCAAAAATAAATCAATCGAGCCCGTAAACTAAACATTTAAGCATAGTGTTTGTCATTTCATCCACAACATTCTTAGACTTTTATACTGCATTCCTGCGGCCCCCGCCCATCGGGGCTTGACGAAATAGATGGGTTGCATGATGCTTCCACGCTGAGCTGAAACCGACCCGCACACGAGTACTGGTAAACCGCTTAGAGGATCTAAGCCTGCCCAGGCAAAGCGGTGCAAGTAGGACCGCCAATGCTTATAAACCCTATTGCTTTCATTGGGCGGCAGGGCTTGAGAAGTCATTTCACCTCAGTGCCGGGTAAAAGTCCCACAAATTTGGAAACGACTCCAAAATGACCTTTACATTATTGACGGGGACGTTAAACCTCAAATCGAAGAAACAAAAACCGCAGTTCACAATCTTTTGAATCACAACAGTACTTAGCAGATACCATGCCGAATGTCCGAATCCAGACTGGATAGCACTTAGAGGTCCGGGACGAATCTCATTAGGCAGGGTGGGGATGTAAAAGGTCAAAGGTTCGGCCCGGTATCTCAGCCGGTAGAGTGTTTGTACGGTATACGAGAGGCCCTGTGTTCGCAGAGCTAAAACTGACCGCACATGAGTACTGGTAAACCACTATAAACCACATCTTTTTTTACTTGCCGGCAGGGCTTGAGATGTTAGTTAATCTCAATGTGGGTATGGGAAGCGACGTCTCAAAAATTACCCAAATAGTGTTAACGGGGACGGTGATTTGTTTGACATCTCAAGCCCTGTTGCCCATGAAACCAATAGGTTTTATAAGCATGGACGCCGATTCGCACCGTTTTGTCTAGGCTGGCTTACATCCTCTAATTGGTTTACCAGTGCACGTGTGCGTTGGTTTCAGCTCTGCGTGGAAGCATCATGCAGCCCATCATTTTCTTCAAGCCTCGATGGGCGGGGACGGTGAATTTCAATATTCAAACAACCCTGTTACTGGTAGTAAACGATTGATCTTCATCACCCACATGTTGAATCCGTCAGGTTGGTAATCCTTCGATTCATCTTCACTGTCTCGCCCACGCCCATCTGGCCATTGGGCTGCATAGGGCTTCCACGCAGAGCGGAAACTGACAACACATGAGTACTGGTAAACCGCTTAGATGGACTTAGATTGCCCAGGCAAAGTGATGCGAGCCAGACCGTCAAATGCATATAAGCCTTTTGGTTCCATTAGGCGTCAGGGCTTGAGATGTCATTTCATCTCAATGTCGGGTAAAAGCCCCACAGAACTGGAAGCAACGTCTCCAAAATGACCTAAGTAGTGTTGACGGGGACATGAAACCACAATTCAACCAACCAACCATTCATCTTCACTGTCTTGCGATTAGCGCCACATGATGCGACCATTATCAGTAATTATTCGATTATTATAACCCATATATGACAATCTTATAAATTTGGAATTGTCCATTTTCAATTATAGGGGTGTCAGATTTGTTTTGTTTAATGTAAGTTGTACAAAAATGTATGTTCTTTGAGCAAACAGTGTAGACCCAGATCAGACACCGCGTTATGCGGCGTCTGATCTGGGTCTACACTGTTTGCCAACGTCCCAAAAAAGGGCCACTAGGCATATATGGGTTAATTGTTTTGGGTTTAACGTCACGTCAACCCATGTGGGTAATTTTGTCTCGTCTCCCAGAGAAAGGGAGAAAAAATATAGAAGAGATCGTAGTTTAAAGTAAAGGACAGAGGAGAAAGAGGAAAATGAATGGAAGTATAGAAACACAAAACTACGCATACGCAAAAAATACGGAATCGTGGGATAGCACTTCCTTAGCGACCGGTGGCGTCCTAAACTCATCGATACAACTCTATGCTTAATATTAATTAAAATATTAAATTCATAGTATAAAATGATACCGCTGATTTGTTCATAAAAGCAAATATATAGCAGCCTTGTGTGTGTATGTGTTGGGGGAGGGGGGGGGGGGGAGAACTCGACCGGCCATTTCTTCCCCACCCCAGATATTTCATTTTCTGTTAAAAGGGGGATTTTATTTATAGTTTTAATTCCATTGTTCATTTCTTACAATTTGAAACCAATAATTTGGGTATAAAATATTTAGTAAGTCATAGGTAAGAATTCATAGATTTGGATAGGAGAGCTAGGCTGGCCCGAATCTTCCCCACCCTTGGTGAGTGTTGTACATTTAATTAAAAATAAAAAATGAGTTCCTTTAAGAGCAATGAAAACATTCATAAGAAAGAAGATGGGTCATACTACGTAGTTTCGGCTAACAAAGCCTCATCAGTGACCCTGTAACGACCCGGCAAAGAAAGCCAGAGGAAACATAATGCAATTTTGCGAATTTCGAATAGGCAGTCGATTCAGAGACTGATATAAATCAAAATGGAGTCTAAATAATTAAAAACCTGTCTAGAATATGAGTCTAAACCAATACTTTATTTCTGATTTCTCAGAATATTCACGCTGATCTCAAAGGACCAAAAGTAAAATATAAACTGCACTGTGGTTGATGTACGGGGAGACGTTTTACGGCCGCCACACGGCACAACACCAGCTGCAGTGAAGGCAAATAAAAATCAAAAATGAGTTCCTTTAAGAGCAATGAAAACATTCATAAGAAAGAAGATGGGTCATACTACGTAGTTTCGGCTAACACAGCCTCATCAGTGACCCTGTAACGACCTGGCAAAGAAAGTCGGTATGGTGTTAAAAAGGAGTCTATGGTGGAAAAGAACTGGGCCGGCCGATTGCTTCCCCACCTCTGGTGAGAGTTATACCGTTGTGTCCAGTATGGTATTAAAGGAGTCTGGATGGGGAAGAACAGGGCCGGTCCGTTTCCTGGTGAGTGTTGTATAGTGAAGTCGTTCATTGTAATAAAGGAGTCTGTCGCAGGGAAGAACTGGTCCGTTTTTCTCCACCCCTTGTGAGTGTTATACAGTTAAATCAGTTATGATGTTGAATGTGTTATTGGATGCGGAAGAACTAGACGGGCCCGTGTTTCCCCACTCTTGGTGAGTGTTTTCGTTCAAGATTAGCATGGTGTTTAAGGAGTCTAGGATGGGGAAGAACTTGGCCGGCCGGTTTCTTCCCCATCCCTGGTGAGTGATATACAGTTAAGTCGGTTATGCTGTTGAAAGTGTCTGAGGTGGGGATGAAATTTGGCCGGCTCGTTTCTTCCCCATCCTTGGTGAGTTTTGTATAGTTAAGACCAGTATGGTGTGCTGTGGTGCGGTGGTAAAGCATCGGATTTGAGATGGAGAGGTAGCCGGTTCGATCCCCGCACGCGCAAAGTATTTTATCCTTAAGCAAGAGACTTTATCCACATTGCTCAGTACTGGTTCCTTCCCAGGAAAAGAGGGCAACATGGAAGATTAGTACTAGTACTAAATGTGTAACCCTCTATAAATAAGGTCGATTATCAATATTATTATTATTATTGTTAAAGGAGTCTAGGGTGGGGAAGAACTGGGCCGGCCTGTTTCTCCCCCACCCGTCGTGAGTGGTATTCAGTTAACTAAATTATGATGTTGTAGGTGTCTGTGGTGGGGAAGAACTGGGCCCGCCTGTCCCCCCCCCACCCCGCACACACACACACTTGGTTTCTGTTGTGTAATTACGTCCAGTATAGTGTTAAAGGAGCTTGATGGGGATGAACAGGGCTGGTCCGTTTCTTCCCCATCCCTGGTGAGTGCTATAAGTTACGTCAATAATGATGTTAAAGCTGTATGTGATGGGGAAGAACTTGGCCGGCTTATTTCTTCCCCACCCTTATTGAGGCTAAGTATACTGTTATAGGGGTCAAGAATGGGGTCGAACTGGGCTGGACCATTTCTTCCCCACCCTAAACACCCTAAACACCTTCACCATCGTGACTCTAATTTACAACACTCACAAAGGGGGGGGGGGCGAAATAGGCCGGTCTCAGGTTCCTAATGATATCCTATCAACCTTTTCATTTTGTCTGCCAAACTTCATATTGGTTTCATTGGGCGACAGGGCTTGAGAAGTCATTTTATCTCAATGTCGGGTAAAAGTCCCACAAAATTGGACGCAACGTCTCCAAAATGACCCATACACTGTTGATGGGGACGTAAAACCTCAAATCAAACAAACAAAAGCTGCTCACATTTTTTCAGTAAAAATACCACTGTATTACAATGTGCATAATAAACTTACTCCCGCCCCCGCCCATCGGGGCTTGGAGAAATAGATATGGCTGCACGATGCTTCCACTAGACCTGATACCGACCGCACATGAGTACTGGTAATCCGTTTAGAACGTCTAAGCCTGCCCAGGAAAATATCTGCGAGTCGGCCCGTCCATGCTTATAAACCCTATTGGTTTCATTGGGCGGCAGGGATTGAGATGTCATTTCATCTCAATGTCGGGTAAAAGTCCCGCAAAATTGGACGCAACGTCTCCAAAATGACCTAAATAGTGTTGACGGGGAGGTTAAACCTCAAATCAAACAAACAAAACAAAGACAGTGAACATTTTCACCACTAGCAAGCTCGTTAAGCTAACCTTGCTTTGAACACCTGGACCCGAATTCTTCTGAATCGCAGAATAAAATATTTCGATAATAAAATCCCATTTGCCCTCATTAAAAGATAAAGCATATAAAATAGAGGCTTACACTCGTAGTCATTTCATATGAAATTTTTATGAAATGGTCCCTCATGTAAGCTATCATCACGAAAACACGCCTATATAAATTTGACCCCCTTGAACCCCACTTTTATGTTGGAAAATTGGGCTTTGCAGGGGTAAACCTTATTTTTCTTATTTCTGCTGTAAATATAAACTGTAGGTACTCGTCAAAAGCGCGTCGATGAGGCGGTTCTAACGAGCACCACAATCCATATTTTGAGCAGAAATAAGAAAAATATCGCAATGTTTCATCTTAAAATTTTCTTTTTCCGACGGTAAAGTTTCTTGTATAGGCGGGTTTTCGTAATGGTATATCGCAAATTTTCATCATAAAAAACACTTTCTTGAGCCATGTTTGGCGCTATATCAGAGAAGTACGACCCCCGCTCATCGGGGCTTGAAGAAATAGATTGGTTGCATGATGCTTCCATGTCATTTTATCTCAATGTTCGGTAAAAGTCCCACAAAACTGGAAGCAACGTCCCAAAATGACCCATACAGTGTTGATGGGGACGTTAAACCTCAAATCAAACAAACAAAAGCTGCTCACATTTTTTTCAGTAAAAATACCACTGTATTACAATATACATAATAATGGTATATCGCAAATTTTCATCATAAAAAAACATTTCTTGAGCCATGTTTGGCGCTATATCAGAGGAGTACGACCCCCGCTCATCGGGGCTTGAAGAAATAGATGGGTTGCATGATGCTTCCATGTCATTTTATCTCAATGTTCGGTAAAAGTCCCAAAAAACTGGAAGCAACGTCTCCAAAATGACCCATACAGTGTTGATGGGGACATTAAACCTCAAATCAAACAAACAAATATCGCAGAAGTATAATCTCGTTATGACAGCTTATGGCATCTTACCTGAGGTCTCACTATCACACAATGACAGTGACAGTACCGTTGTGATAATCCATGTAAAGTGAGATGATTTCTTTGAAATGTTCTTGTAACAATAAAAGATGCATTTTTCTTTATTTTCTGATCATGTAAAAAGCTCCGTGTAATATACACCTTTGTCTACCCCACCTTATTTGATACAGAGAAAAGTAGGGTTTACGAGCCTATACATTTAATATTATAATGATTTTGCCATGAAACATAGACCGCGGATAACCCAAAATGTATTCTTGAAGCATAAATTAGAAATACAGTAAAATTCTATATTAAGACCACCTTTGGGGCTGTTCAAAAGTGGTCTTAAAAGTGGTCTTAAAGACCACTTTTGAACGGTCCCAAAGGTGGTCCTCGACCAGAGGACACTGTGGGCAGAAAACGCAAGGAAAGATTAAGTGTACCCTTAAAAATAAGCTTTTTGAAACAGAGTTAGTGTTATTTTAGGTGGTCTTAATAGCGGAATTTTTTTATGTATGTCTCAAAATTAACTTTAGAAAAAAAAGGAATTTTGAAGACATTACATCACGTTGACAAATTAATGTATTGAGCATCCCTATAAACCCCCTATTTATATAGAGAAAATTGGGGTTTGCAGGGGTGTACATTATTTTCCGTATCTTTACCCAAAAACATTAATTGTTAAAACTCGTTAAAGAGGCCTCAATGAAGCGTTTCTTACGAGCTCCCACAATCTATGTTTGGAGGTTAAATAAGAATGTGAAAGGCATCACTTTTGACCACGGGTATTTAATCATAATGTATTCCTGTCCACACTTTGATTGACTGAAAATATTTATGTTAAATCATTCTTTAAAACTAGTATTTTTTCTCAGACTGTTCGAAAATAAAGATTATTTATCCATTTGGAATAAAAACTAAAGTTCACTCCAACGTATACAAGTCTACTGAAAGTATATGGAATAATACTGCCTACGAAATATGAACATTACCGATGATTTACTCTGTAAGTCTATGGGTTTCTCGTCCAAAATACAATTTCTGTTCATTTTTATGCCAGCATAAAAGAACAAAAGAACTTTCCTTGAAAAGAATATAGGATAGCGACCTTATTATTGAAACAATTTATCATTTAAACTAGCAGTTGACGCGCTGTTGCAGAATTTCGGAATGAACTATACATTTCTGGCTGAAAGACTGCGGCGTGCATATATTTAAACGCTCCTTATTCCAATACAACAATACGAGCTTTCCCATAAATTATCTTCGCGTAAATAAGCATATACATGTACGTAGCGCCTCTGTAAGAGCGCTGACTCTCAATCTTGAAGTAAAATAATCTTGAAAGGGTCGTAACGTCGTAATCCTTACCCCCGTCCCCGAAAAAAATGAACGCACTGACAAACCCCCTTTTTCAAGAGAAAAGTGTTCCGACATTATTTTAATAGCTGCCCAAAACGGTGACACTCTGACCGACACTCTGTATTCGGAAATAATAACATTTGGCAATAATTGGTAATAATTTGACGGCATCCGTGGCCTAGTGGATAAAAGCGCTGACTCTGATTCATTGGTGGGTTCGAGCCTGGCTCGGGTCACATGTGAGACTTAAGTTCTGCAACGGAAGGTCACGTAGTTTTTCTCGGGTACTCCGGTTTTCGCCCACGTCTGATTATCGATCGTCTCGATATGAGTGAAATAATCTTGAAAGGGCCGTCAAACCAAAACAAAAAATGGTAATAAAGAAGAAAAACATGTAATTTATCCAAAATATCATTTCTTGAGCTATGAGAGGCTGGGACACCAGTAATATATTTGATATTGTCAATTATCCTGTGACACGGCTATCTAGTATCATTACGAGTGAGTGTTTGAATTTTACGTCTCATCAACAGCTAAGGTCATACGGGGAGACGGGACCTCGGTTTAAAGACTAATCTGGAGAAGTCAGGGATCGATCCTGCGACCGCATCATTACGAAAACACGCCTATACAAATACAGTGTAAATCTTAGTGTCGAACAAAAATTTAAGATGAACAATTGCGATATTTTTCTTATTTTCGCTCAAAATATAGATTGTGGGCACTCGGCTAGCGGTTCTAACGAGTACCCGCAGTCTATGTTTTAGAGGAGAAATAAGAAAAGGTTTACCCCTGTAAACCAAAGTTTTACTATATAATATAAAAGTGGGGTTCAAGGGGGTCAGAATTATATTGGCGTGTTTTCGTGATGACTTTTAAAGGCAGATTTTTTATTAGTTTCCTAACCGGCAAAAATAATTTCATACAATAATTTTCTGTAGTGAGACCTGACATTATTCATACAGGATCCAAATGCACAAATTCTTATTTTCGGCACGATCACATCGTATCACATTCTTTTTGATGCAATATCGCGAAATATATCTGAATCAGGACCCCTACTAAGCAGATAACACTATATTTGGCGGGATACACAAAGGTTTACCTCCCCTAAAAGTAATATATGTGGCTCCGCCAAACTGCGTTTCTGGGCTACAACAGTATGGAGTATCTTCATGAAATTTCGGATAATGAGCCGACGTGTCGCGGACAAGATAGACGAGTCTTGCTCTTTTAGTTCTTGGGTTATCTATCCTGGGCCGTTATCTATCCTTGAGCGTTTTGGCCAGGCCATAATTCCTCATTTTTCAGGATACGTAAGAAATGTAATGATGTGTCGCAAACAAGGAAGATATTTTTGATCTCTTTACACTTGTTATCTGCCCTTGGCTATACCTCATGTTACCATCTTACTTCTGTGCCTGGGCTGTTAACCATTATGAAAAGAGCTGTCACACCATATCTTACTCACAAAGTTCTTGAGTTATCTACCCTTTTGAAAACATAACTCGTAACCTCTACATTTTTATAACACCTCGCTGTGGCAAAATTACTCGTTTCAATCAACTTCCGTGTCTTGGATAATTTGAAAACTTCAAACATCATAGTGTAGATTATATTTTCTTGTCCTTTGGGATCATTGATTCCATTGTGGAATTTTGAAAATATCTGAGGGTCACTGATGAGGCCTAATTGGCCGAAACTAGCTAGTCTGGCCCAGAAAACATGTACACTCCATATTTTTCACTTCTGTGGTGTATTCCTTGCTTCCAAAGGATAACCCTTTAATAGAACATAGTTAACTTCATTACAGCTGGTGTGTGGGAATGTGTGGCGGCGGTAAAACGTCTCCCTGCCCTACATCATAGTGTAGATTATATTTTCTTGTCCTTTGGGATCATTGATTCCATTGTGGAATTTTGAAAATATCTGAGGGTCACTGATGAGGCCTAATTGGCCGAAACTAGCTAGTCTGGCCCAGAAAACATGTACACTCCATATTTTTCACTTCTGTGGTGTATTCCTTGCTTCCAAAGGATAACCCTTTAATAGAACATAGTTAACTTCATTACAGCTGGTGTGTGGGAATGTGTGGCGGCGGTAAAACGTCTCCCTGCCCTACATCATAGTGTAGATTATATTTTCTTGTCCTTTGGGATCATTGATTCCATTGTGGAATTTTGAAAATATCTGAGGGTCACTGATGAGGCCTAATTGGCCGAAACTAGCTAGTCTGGCCCAGAAAACATGTACACTCCATATTTTTCACTTCTGTGGTGTATTCCTTGCTTCCAAAGGATAACCCTTTAATAGAACATAGTTAACTTCATTACAGCTGGTGTGTGGGAATGTGTGGCGGCGGTAAAACGTCTCCCTGCCCTACATCATAGTGTAGATTATATTTTCTTGTCCTTTGGGATCATTGATTCCATTGTGGAATTTTGAAAATATCTGAGGGTCACTGATGAGGCCTAATTGGCCGAAACTAGCTAGTCTGGCCCAGAAAACATGTACACTCCATATTTTTCACTTCTGTGGTGTATTCCTTGCTTCCAAAGGATAACCCTTTAATAGAACATAGTTAACTTCATTACAGCTGGTGTGTGGGAATGTGTGGCGGCGGTAAAACGTCTCCCTGCCCTACATCATAGTGTAGATTATATTTTCTTGTCCTTTGGGATCATTGATTCCATTGTGGAATTTTGAAAATATCTGAGGGTCACTGATGAGGCCTAATTGGCCGAAACTAGCTAGTCTGGCCCAGAAAACATGTACACTCCATATTTTTCACTTCTGTGGTGTATTCCTTGCTTCCAAAGGATAACCCTTTAAGGTGATTAAATGGCATGCCACGATCAAGAAAGCCAACTATATCGTTCATAGCTCGTAAGTTACCCACTCTTGGCTGCTTTTAAACTCTATAATACTGTTATACGTTTAACAGACATTCTGAAGCTCATGGCAAACTTTTTATCTGACATTTACCTGTGCGAGTTGAAATTGCCAGCCGGATTTGTCTCCCATTGACAGAGACCTTATAATCGCTATGACGGTATTCGACTGGAGACATTTCGTGGAGCACGACTGAGCTCCGCCCATGATGCGCAGTGGAAAATTGTGCTCCACGTTTTTGTACCAGTCAAATGTGATCCGTGCTTCCAGTTTGATGCCTAAAGCAAGAAAATGAAAAACTAATGTGACTGTTTTATATTTTAGCATTCTTGTATGTCCCTCGGTTGCACAGAAAGCAATGACCTATACAGTGTTGACGGGGACGTTAAACCTCGAATCAAACAAACAAACAAACGGAAAACAAATTATCAAATATATTCGTATATGTGCTCTATATTGCTTGTATTCAATGATTCATGTCGACGAATCTGGTGGCGCAGTGGATAAACTACTGGACTATGGGTAAATAATTCAATTTTGCACCACAAGGGGGGCGTGAGTTCAAATCACAGTGGATGTTTATTTATTTATTTTTTTTTTTTATTTAATCATATTTACTGCTATTATCACTTGCACGTTTGTAGATTTTTTTTTGCCAAAAACTGAAAAAAAAAATAAAAATGTGTTTTAAAATGATATTTAATTCATTCTGATTAGTTCGCCGTCTTTTCAGCTCTTTTTAGGGGCAAAAACAGCAAACTGAAATTGTATTGTTTTGTGAAACAGAAGCACTAAAATGAGATTTCTTGTTTAGTGGTTTATAGGGACACTTTCTGGTTGTCTTTTAATTGTTGTAATCTGTTGGGCTCTTTTGAAAAGAAATCGACATTTTGGGTCAAATAGTGTGTTATTAAAATTTCATTTTTGATAACTTGCCTTCATTCAACTTAGGACACCATAGGCAAGCTGTGTTGTCTTCTGACAACCCCATTTAATCCCCTCGCAACAACGTTGTGACGGGGATATAGCATCGGTACCTTGCGTCCATGTGTGTGTTTGTGTGTGTGTGTTAGTGTGTGTGTCCGTACGGAACCTTGTGAACACGATAGCAGACACAGTTTTCATCGTAGAAGCTTCCAGCCTTCCACAAATGTTTCCCATGGAAAGACGACGACCCCTATAGGAGCTTTTTGGTGACGCACTTCCGCTTCTAAAAATAGAACGGGAAAAGCCCTGGCCGTCAACGTCGTATATGCTTCAAGGCAGTGGGATAGATAAAGTGTTAATTACAGCGTAAATTTAACTTTTGACGAATTCTAATGTAAGATAACGGGACAAACACCGATATGCTACCAGGTGTGAAATTTCGCATTACGAAAACATGCCTATATTATACAACTATATCATCAATTTTTCGGGGAAAAAAATGGAAATTTTAAAATGAAAACTTGTGATATTTTTTTTTATTTCTGCTCGAAACATAGATTGCGGGGACTCGATAGGACCGCCTCTACGAGATAAGGATTTTTATTTATTTGCCCGTTTTTGTTTTTTTAACATTTAATCATTTTGTGCATTAAGTACAGGAGGTTCTATCGAGTACCCGCAATCTATGTTTTGAGGCGGTTCTATCGATAACCCACAGACAGGAATAAGAAAAATAACTTTTACCCCTGTAAACCCCAGTTTTACTATATAAAAGTGGGGTTTGAGGGGGTCAAAATCGCATAGGCGTGTTTTCCATGATGGCAAATCCCTAGTCTTATGTTTTAATTAACTGCTCTTCAAGATTTATTGTACAAACAACCAACAGGGTCCTCTCTTCTCTCTCTCTCTCTCTCTCTCTCTCTCTCTCTCTCTCTCTCTCTCTCTCTCTGAGTGTGCCATGGCCTACATGTTGCTCTGTCTGTCTGTCTGTCTGTCTGTCTGTCTGTCTCTCTCTCTCTCTCTGTCTCTCTCTCTCTCTCTCTCTCTCTCTCTCTCTCTCTCTCTCTCTCTCTCTCAGCATCCAACACTTAGCGAGCGTAGGTAAATGTGAATTACAGTTTCCAAGTCAACCGACATGTAACGTGTCAACAACGTCGTGTCTACATCAAGCAAACATCAAAGCGATGTACTGAATTTGACTTTGCAACGTCTATGAAACGTCAGAACGTTGCGTTGGCGATAATACGGCGTTGCTTAATAAGATGTCACTTGCCCAGTGCTCGGACCCATCAAGACTCAGTGGGATTGGAACATTAAATTCAAAACAAACGTAGAACACCCTTTCAGTGCATGATAATGAAACACTCTTTCGCAAGTGCAAGATTTTACAGTAAAATCAGGTAGATCAACCTGCCCAGCCCTTACATTACCAGGAACCACAAAACGGGTACCCTGGCAAACAGTGCAGGATTCTGCGGCGTCTGATCAGGGCCTACACTGTTTACAAATTTTGAAGAAAACACAACCTGACACGCCTAAATTCTGAAATGGACTCTGCTATATATAAGGAGGAAGATTCCATTATTTGGTACAAAAAGGGTTAATGGCTTATTAGCTTAGCTCCAAAATATCTTCTTGGATACACGGATCAGTCAAACCCCTCTCATCTCAACGGTCACGTGACATTGACGTGAGTTGGAGTGGGTGTCGACGGCATGACGTCGAGTCAACGTTGACTAGACGACCGTCTTGCAGTCCACTCATTAGCTTTTTTTTCGACTGTCTGTATGTTTATTTTTCTGTCTGTTCGTCCGTATGTCTGTTAGTCATTCATTCATTCAGTCGGTCGGTCTGTCGTCTGTCAGTCAATCCTCTCTCTCTCTCTCTCTCTCTCTCTCTCTCTCTCTCTCTCTCTCTCTCTCTCTCTCTCAACGGCCATGTGACTTTGAAGTGAGTTGGAGTTGGTGTCGACGGCATGACGTCGAACCAACGTTGACTCGACGCCCGTCTGTCAGTCCACTCATTAGTTGTTTTCTACTGTCAGTATCAGTTTATTTTTCTGTCTAACTGTCCGTCCGTTCATCTGATATCAGTCATTCAGTCAGTCGGTCTGTCTGTCGTCTGTCTGTCTACTGTCAGTTTCTCAGTCAAACCTCTCTCTCTCTCTCTCTCTCTCTCTCTCTCTCTCTCTCTCTCTCTCTCTCTCTCTCTCTCTCTCTCTTTCTCTCTCTCTCTCTCTCTCTCTCTCTCTCTCTCTCTCTCTCTCTCTCTGTGTGTACATGATGTTTGCTAGAAATAAAATATTGTTTAAACCAAAACAAACGTTGTCTGTCCACAGGAATCTTCAATTTATTAAAACTGCACTTCTAGATAGATCGTTGGACATTTTTAATTGCACATGTAGACAGATCGTTGGTCAGTTTTCTCGATCGATCGATCGATCGATAGATAGATAGATAGATAAATGTTCTGTCCGTATGTGATAGCTATACTTGGATAGAGAATAACGAAAAGTTACGTAAAAACCTATTTTGTAAGTAAGCTTTCGTAAGCCATTGACATGGGTCATTTAAGTAAGCTTTCCTAAGCCATTGACATGGGTCATTCACAAAGAGATTTTCGTCAATAACAAACGGATCCAGAATAAACGAATTTCAGTAAAAAAAAACAAAATATCATTCTTTCCTTCTCGAGGCATTATTTCATTGTAAACGGGTATATTTTCTCTCAAAATTTCTGAATATTGTTAGCATTTTAAGTTCCGCCAATACATTTGAATAGCGATTGCCGTTTCAATTGACGGCCAGTGCTTTGCGCATGCTAAAGAATGACGTCATAAACGGAATCTCTAAAACGTCCTATTGATTTTCAAGGTCAAGGGTAAACGGTCAAAGCTACAATGGCCTTGACATTAAAAACCTTGTGAACAGGATAGAAGACAGATCATCCTAGAATCTTCAAACCTTCCACAAATGTTCCCCATTGAAAGACAATGAACCCTATTTCTTTTCAAGGTCAAATGTCACGGTCACAATAAACCTGACCTTAAAAACTTTGTGAACACGATAGAAGACACATTTATCATCATAGAAGCTTCAAACCCTCCATAAATATTCCCATGGAAAGACGATGAACGCTATTGATTTTCAAGGCCAAGGTTCAAAGGTCAAGGTCACAATGAACTTGAACTTAAAAACCTTATGAACATGATATAAGACACAGTAATCAGCGTAGAAGCTTCAAACCTTCCACAAATTTTCCCCATGGAAAGACGATGAACCGTATTGACTTTCAAGGTCAAGGGTCGGAGATCAAGGTCACAATGGACTTGACCTTAAAACCTTTTGAACAGGATAGAATACACAGTTATCATCGTAGAAGCTTCAAACCTTTTGCAAATGTTCCCCATGGAGAGACGATGAACCGTATTGACTTTCAAGGTCAGTGGTCAGAGGTCAAGGTCACAATGGACTTGACCTAAAAAATCTTATGAACAGGACAGAATATGCAGCTATCATCGTAGAAGCTTCAAACCATCATGTCGATGAATGGTATGCTGTTGCGAGGGGATGCTACGCTTGCGTTGCCTTGTTTGTTCTGTCGAGATTATTTCACTTATATCTAACCGATCGTTAATCACAGGTTGGCGAAAATCGAAGCCGGCATCCCCGGAGAAAAACCACCAGACCTCTGAAGCCCCCGCCCATAGGGGCTTGAAGAAATATATGGGCTGCATGATGCTCCCACGCAGAGCTGAATCCGGCCCGCACACTAGTACTGGTAAACCGCTTAGAGGATCTAAGCCTGTCTAGGAACCGCGGTGCGAGGCGGACCGTCCATGCTAATAAACCCTATTGGTTTCATTGGGCGACAGGGCTTGAGATGTCATTTCATCTCAATGTCGGGTAAAAGTCCCACAAAATTGGAAGCAACGTCTCCAAAATGACCTTTACAGTGTTGACGGGGACGTTAAACCTCAAATCAAACAAACAAACAAACACCCGACCTCCGGTTGGCGTCTCACATGTGACCCTAGCCAGTTTCGAAACACAGCCGTGAAAGAGCTACGATTAACAGTCATAAGGCAAAGAGGCACCTCCAAACCAATCATTTATAATCAGATAGATCCGAGCTGTGTCTTAGCTCCATATTAACTGCAAATGACAAGCACAATAAATAGCTTAAGTTTCGTATTTGTTTATAAAACTTGTATCATGGTTACTTTCTAAAATTGCCTCGAGACCTCTGGCTAATGCAGCAGACCTCAGACCTGTACCTGGGTCAATGCGAAATTACTTGATCAATGACATTATATTATAATAAAAATCAAAAATGAGTTCCTTTAAGAGCAATGAAAACATTCATAAGAAAGAAGATGGGTCACACCACGCAGCCCCGGCCAATAAAGCCTCATAAGTGACCCTGTAATGATCTGACAACGAAAGCCAGAGGAAACGTACTGCAATTTTGCGAATTCCGAACAGGCAGTCAATTCAAAGACTGATATAAATCAAAATGGGGTCCAAATAATTAAAAACCTGTCTAGAATATGAGTCTAAACCAATAATTTTTTCTGATTTCTCAGAATATTCACGCTGATCTCAAAGGACCAAAAGTAAAATATAAACTGCACTATGGTTGATGTACGGGGAGACGTTTTACGGCCGCCACACGGCACAACACCAGCTGCAGTGAAGGCAAATAAAAATCAAAAATGAGTTCCTTTAAGAGCAATGAAAACATTCATAAGAAAGAAGATATACAGGTATAAGTCAGTTACTTATAGTTTTATCTCTTTACAAACCAAAGTATGTCTTGTTACAATGACCTCCAATGTTTATTATAGATACATATAATTTGATTTATAGATATCTATTATAAAATTATAGATATCTGGTAAAATTATAGATATCTCGAAATTGTATTAAATAGTATAACGGCATGCCATATACTTTTCTATGTTCAGCCATATTAATTCAGTCACGTGACTGATTTCACGCTCTTTTTGAAACGTGGTCGTTGTGCTCCACGAAATTGTTCGAAATTTCACGAATCTCCCAGTCGAACACAAAACGTGCTCCACGCTTCAGTTCGTGGACCACGAAATCACCAGTCGAATACCGCCTATGATACCGAGATATGACAGGTGCTAACAGCCGTTGGTCAATAGACGGACAGATGGACAGACGACCGACACCCGCGCTCTGGCCAGTTTACAACACCCCATTGCCTTTGACCACCCACTCTGTACGCTTCATAAATAACTGATAATGCTTGTAAATAATAGTAGGCTTCAGCCCCGTTTTGCATACCTCGATAAAAAAGCCATCGAGTAGGGCAGCTGTTTTTTTTTTTTTTTTGCATAGATAGGTAAATTCGAAACCACTGTATGGACATCCGTTGCGGATTGCAAATGTTTTTTGTATGGAAAGCCGCTTTGTTATTAGAATTACTAAAGTGACTTCAACGTGTTGTAAATAACGCAAACAGGATTATAAATGACATTTATTCTGCTTAATAATTACTGTTGTATGTTCTGCCAAAAAGAGACGACAGTTTGTTGTGAAAGTATTTAACATCTCGGCTGAAAATAAAAAAACGAAATAAGTAGGGGACAATAAATAAGGGAACCCACTAACTTCTCAGAGCACGCAAATAATCAAAGCTGTTTTGAAATGGGGCGTTGGTATCGGACGCGAGTAATATATATGATCAAACTTCACATATTGCACGGGTATATCTTGCCATTCAGTGTTAGAAATTTTCGCTTCTCATACTTGCCGATTGACAATACAGCTGAAAGGTTTATTTGTCAAGTGCAAAGAAGGAAAATGCCTCCTAAAGTGTACATGACGGAAAATGAGAAATTGCGCGCGATAGGGATGTTTGAAGCTGGGCAAACCTAGAATTCCATTGCTAGACACTTTGGAAAATCGAAAAGTGTAATTTCGCGACTAGTAGCACGATATCGACGGACGGGTGGGGTCTAGATTAGGGAGGGGAGAGGGAGGTCTAAAAAGGCAACTCCGCGGTAGGATCGGTACCTGCGCACCATTGCGTTAAGAAACCATTTTATTTCGGCGCCAGAAATAAGGGATACATTTAGGCGTGCGACGGGTAATCGGATTTCCAGGTCAACGAATCACAACAGACTTCGTGAGGTGGGCTCAAAGCAAGACGTCCATTCAAAGGGATGGGTCTGACAAGGGCACATAAACGCCTAAGGAATCAGTGGGCCCATCGCTAATAGGGCGTTAACAACGTCATAGGAGATACACGATGTTTTCTGTTGAATCGCGGTTCTGTTGGAACTTCACCGACTGTCGAAAATGTGTTTGTAGGAGGGTTTGGGAGAGGTACCATCCTGCAATGGCCCAAGAGCACGATAGGTCATGGTCTGGGCGGGCGTCACCTACGACCAACGGACGGTTAAATGATCGTTCAAGGTAACTTGGCTGGCCAGCGTTACGTAGACCACATTTTACGTCCAGTTGTTGCCCCATTTGCCCGGCGCATTGGTGGGAACTTCGAGTTCCAAGACGACAACACACGCCCACATCGAGCCCGTGTTGCCGTCGAATTTCTGAGACAACAAGGTGTAAGGACACTGCCGTGGCGGGCCGAATTCCCCCGATATGTCGCCGATTGAGCACATTTGGGATGTCTTGGGTCGCCGCGTGCGCAACAGACCGCAGTTTTGTAACAGTCTGCAACAGCTTGGCCGAGCATTGCAAGAAGAATGGCGACGGATACCAAGGGAGATAATCCGTCGCACAATCACTAGCATGCCCAGAAGGTGTCGTGCATGCATCAATGCTCGTGGTGCATGGACCAGATACTGCTCCCCTTTGCATATTAACCTTCCCTGTGACATTGAAGTTTCGCTTCTTTCTATTTGAATTTCCTTTATTTTTGTCCCTAGTATGTCTAGTAATATCTTCTACCGTTTTGGGTGTTTTATACAAGCCTTGCTAAGCATTATAATAATGTCATTTGAACGAGTCACTTATTCAATATAAAAAACCACGAACGATCTTATCGATTTTGACATCAAAAACTATTTCGACTCCTCTTCGAGTCATTATCAGGTGGTGACTGCAGATTTCTTGACAAAGAAACTGAAGTTAAGGGATAATTTTTCATATTTTCAGTAAACTGTTCTGCTGTAACATGTAATAAATAAAAAAATCTACAATAGATATCCCCTCGGTAGTTTTTATGCCCCCTCCATTCGAAGAATTGTGGAAAGGGCATATATTGTTGCCCCTGTCCGTCCGTCCGTCCGTCCGTCCGTTCGTTCGTCCGTTCGTCCGTCCGTTCGTTCGTCCGTCCGTGCGTCCGAAACTTAAACGCAGCCAATTACTTTCTTATTTCTGGATGGATTTTGAAATTGTTTTGCCGAAATGTAAACCATCACAAGACGATAAGTCACGCGTAAAACCCAGGTCCGTACCCCTAAGGTCAAGGTCATACTTAGAGGTCAAAAGTAAAAAAGTAGCCCGAAACTTAAAAGTTGTCAATAACTTTCTTATTTTTGAATATATTTAGAATTTACTTGGCAGGTATTCATCATCATGAGACAATGTGTCACACACAAAACCAAGGTCCATACCTCCTAGGTAAAGGTCGTACTTAGAGGTCAAAGATCAAAAATGGGTCCAAAACTTAAACACGGTCAATAACTTTCTTATTTCTGGATGGATTTTGAAAGTACTTTGCAGTAATATTCACCATCATGAGACGATGTGTCGCTTGCAAAACCCAGGTCTGTACCTCCAAGGTCAAGGTCGTACTTAGAGGTCAAATTTCAAAAAAACAAAGGAACAAAACTTAAACACAGTCAATAACTTTCTTATTGATGTATGGGTTTTGAAATTACTTTGCAGAAATGTTTATTATGATGAGTTGATGTGTCATACGCAAAACCCATGGTCATACCTCCAAGTTCAAGGTCATACGTAGAGCTCAAATGTAAAAAAAATGTCTATGGATTAATACTAACATTAAAATATTTTCAGACGGGGGCATCCGTGTCCTATGAACTACTATTTTTTATTTTATTTTAATTTTTTGTTTGTTTGTTTTTGTTTTTTTTTTCTTTCATTTTATTATTTTGTATACCTTTTGTTCAGCTTTCATTTTTAAATATTTTAATTCTGTTTTAGCTCACCTGTCACGTTGTGAAAAGGTGAGCTTTTGGGATGACATTTTGCCCGTCGTCCGTCGTGCGTGCGTCCGTGCGTCCGTCCGTAAACAATTTCAAATAAGTATATCGCTAATACCCCATTGCCAATCTTGATCAAATTTCATGAGAAGCATCATCAGGTAGGGAAAAAGGCTCCAAAAGTTTTTTGGGCTGATCAGATTGGAATTCTGGTTGCCATGGAAACAAAAATGTTCCAATGACTTATGTTACCTCCCTTCCATTATCTACCTTGGTAGATCATATGCATAGCTTCTAGGTTTATAACCACTCTCTGACAACTGCGTCAGGGAGTCGACTCTATGGCTCAGCGGTTAGACCACTGGACTATCATCCGAGCGGCCCTGGTTCGAATCCCACCATATGCGGGGATTTTTTCAGCCTATGCTTCTTTCCTTTGGGTTAAACTTTATTTTCTTTGTATAATACATACATCTTTTACACATATACTGTTGACAAAGAATACAAGTATCATACAAAGGTATTCAGAAAAAAGTCAAATGACTTATTCAAATCTGTATCCCTCGATTACAATATCAATGTACTAAGTATAGTTGTGATTGTCAAGTTTGTTCGAATTTGCAAGTTATTGTGAAGATATTGCAGGTGAATTTCATTTTGGTTACAAAATGAATAGTATAGTAGTGAAATAAAGCATAGATATATGGCTCCACGGGGAATGGATTTTAAGGTTATTATTTTGTTTCATTAGCACTGATGAATCAAGTCATGGGCGTGTGATTTTGGGCTGTCTCAAGAGAAACAATATAATGTAGAAACTCAATTGCGCTCTTCGAATCGTGATGTGAGACAGAGGCTGAAGATCGGTTCGGTTGGACGCTGTAGCTGTTTAACTCGAGTAAGTAGATGTGTTTTACAAACGTTTTCGGGTAAGAACGCGCATGTATATATTTACGTGTGTAGATATATGTATGTGTGCCCATGTAGAAAAACTACACATATTTATATATCTGTGATAAGTACTAGTAAGGCATTTGAAATCTGTGATTATAAATTGGAGGTACAAAATCTTTTAGACTTAAGAATAAAATCTTGTACTGCTAAGAATAGTTGTATGTTATCATTCACAGAGAGATCAGTACTGCCGTATAGAAGGATGTTTAAAGCAGGTTCTTTCCTTTGTTACGGCTTTCATGTCGTAAGACTTTTAATGGGGAAAACGACGTCTCCACTTTTTCTCGGCCATTTCTGATCCGATCTTCATCAAACTTGCAGATAACCAAGAGGGGCTTATATTCTTCGTCGAGTTTGAATTTGGGCTGCACGGAACAAACAGCTTTGGATTTAACTTTACTTGAGCATTAATATAATCTATGTGAAAAATTGTGACTCCAGCTTTTCTCAGCCGTTTATGATCTGATCTGTTTGCATTTTTATAAACGAGGACAAGCATAAAATCTCGGACGAGTTCGAATTAGGTTTGAATCTGACCAGCGGTTTTCCAGTTACATCCCCTTGAGCGTGAAAATTTTTCCCATAGACTTATAAAGGGGGGAAACGACGTCTCCACTTTTTCTCAGCCATTTCTGATCCGATCTTCATCAAACTTGCAGATAACAAGGAGGGGCTTACAGTCTACGTCGAGTTCATATTTGGGATGCATGGGACAAACAGCTTTGGAGTTACCTGCCCTTGAGCATAAATATAAGTGAAAAATGGTGTCTCCAGCTTTTCTCAGCCGTTTATGATCTGATCTTTTTGCAACTTTTCACAAACGAGAATAAGCATAAAATCTTGGACGAGTTCAAATTTGGCTTGAATCTGACGAGCGTTTTTCTTTTCAGTTACATCCCCTTGAGCGTGAAAAAAAAAATTCCTATAGACTTATATTGGGGGAAAACGACGTCTCCACTTTTTTTCCGCCATTGCTGATCCGATCTTCATCAAACTTGCAGATTACCAGGAGGGGCTTACAGTCTACATTGAGTTCAAATTTGGGCTGCACGGGACAAAAGAGGATAAGCATAAAATGTCTAATGAGTTCGATTTTGGCTTGAATCTGGCCACCGGATTTCCAGTTACATCCCCTTGAGGGTGAAAATTTTCCCATAGATTTACAATGGGAAAACGATGTCTCCAACATTGCTTGGCTATATCTAACCTGACCTTCATGAAACTTCCAGATAACCAGAAGGAGCTTACAGTCTATGTTTAGTTCGAATCTGGGCCGCATGAGACAAAAGGCTTGTGAATTACCTGCCCTTGAGCATAAATATTAGTGAAAAATAGTGTCTCCACCTTTTCTCAGCCGTTTCTAATATGTTTTTTGAAACTTTCAGTAAACGAGAACAAGCATAAAACCTCAGATGAGTTTGAATTTGGCTTGAATCTGACATTCGGTTTTGCAGTTAGAGCTTAGAGCCCTTAGAGCTTTAGAAATCTTATTGTCTGAAACCTGAAGGCCCAGATATTTGATGCTTGGCGTGAAGCTTCATCTAGTGGAGCTCTACTAAGATTGTTTAAATTATTGTTCTGGCGCCAAAAATGCCCCAACGCCAGAGCCAACTAGTTTTACATGGGCTTATATAGGGAAAACCTAATCTTCTTGTCTGAAACCAGAAGGCCAATGTCTTTGTTATTTGGTATGAAGCTTCATCTAGTGGGCCGCTACCAAGTTTGTTCAAATAATAGCCCTTGGGCTAAGAATGTACTAGAGACACTGATTCTCAGGTGTGCGATTCAGGGCCCCCTGGACTCTCTTGTTGTTTGTTACTTGTTATTTTATATTTTGCCCTCTATAAGCATTTTTCCTTACAGAATGTTTGTAAAGCTTGTAAAGTGTCAACCATTTTACTGTAAGTAAAATTAAGCGTGTATTTTTACATAAATGTCGTTACAAAATATACCCAGCAACAAACTTAAACTAAACAGGTAAAAGTAATTAGGAATCAACCAGTTCATAAATGATATGAGTTTTATCAAAGAAAATTTGATCCTTTGAAAGAATAATTGTGATGTTGTAAGGAGCACCACATAAAATTATATCACTTCTACATAATTTACATTGCACATACACACAGCGGCAGTATAATAAATATTAAGTATAAAGATATATTTGATGTTTAATGAGGCAAAACATAAAATAACACTACATATGTGAATACGCTGACAAAATACCAAACACTTTTACAATTCATATACTAAATTCTGGCATATTTTAAGCTGTCTTTCATACCAATGTATCAATAATTACATTTACACTACACCGTGATAAATATTACAAATGTTTCTTTATAGTTTGGCGTTTATTTTAAATTCCCTTTTTATACACCTGCTTTGATTTTAGTTTTATCTTAGTTGCTCAGTAATTGCAAAAACAAAAACAAACCAACATTAATCCATAATTATATTTACAAAACATCTCAAGTCAAAATAGAAATAAAATATCTTTTTTATAGACTGCCTTTTAAACTCATTGCCTTTTTATATGCACCTGAATTAGTTATCTTACAAGAATCTCAACTCAGATATGAAAGAAATATTTCTTTATATTTTGCCTTTTATAGTCATTGCTCTTTATACACGAACTCCTATTGACATGGGAAGCAAGAGTACTTTTGAAGGAATTGCTCTTTGTAGCTCAAACGAAGCAAAGCTATAAGTCTGTTGGATTACTATAGGCTTTTCGTCATCTTTGCAATACACAATAATCTGTTTAAGAGATAAAATATATTTTAGATCTATTTGCAATCCTAGTTCGTACAACAATGACTGTGAGTAAAATGAAACTATTAAATGAGTTATTTAAAAAAAAACGTTTTGTGTTAGAACTTCATTTCGTAAGGAATATTGGTTGCATCGGTTTTTGATAGAAAGACATCTAATCCAATATCTACTAAGCAACGTGGAAACCGGATTACAGAAATTTTGCATAACCATAGTATTGTTTATATGAATAGATACCTGAAACTAGTTGCCATGAAGTTTTAATGAAAACGAATTAAGTGAGTGATTGAGTGAGTGAGTGATTGAGTAAGTAATAAGTAAGTTCCTTAATCTAAATTAAATAATCCAATGCAGTTTTTTTTATTTAGCAGGGGTTGCTTGTTAAGTTAGATCAATCTTTCGCGAGACCGTCCATTATTCATAACTGTGCTTACACGTAATTGCCGGTTAATCGCATATTTGTCTACTTTTAATATGCAGTAAGGGTAATACTGTTACCTTGGGCCGGGTTGACTTGTTGGTGGGACCCTGTCCAATCACATGGGAGCTCGACTCCGGATGACAGTATTGGTGGTCAACGTAATTTTATTACGTGTTTTAGGTCTCCATGCGGACACATGGTAGGTGTGTAACTGACCATTGCTGAGGCGGGGGCGTGCTGTTTAGACATTGGTCTGCCACATGTCCTCCGCCCTTAGTGGTGTCGCTTTTTCTTTTCTTTTTTTTTATTATTATTGATGCGTATATCGTATGGCTGTGGATTGACTGTAGAGTGGTTGTACATTTCTTGTATTTTTTCTGTGCATTTGGTAATGTAGTTCTGTGTGATAGTCTCTTATAATTCTGTTTAGAATGGCATGGTATATTTTAATATTTACTGTTTCTTTTAATGTATATATGTACATGTTAACCATGATGAGACTCAAATAAACTAAATAAACCTACAATGTCAACAACTATCGACAAACAAAATATGAGTATAAACAAATAAAACGTATGCATGAGAAAAATGACAGTCTTAAATCATTTATAAATATAAAAAATAGCAATGTTCCTAAAATAGATCCCTGTGGGACTCCGCATTTTATAATACCTCTTTCTCATACAGAATTTACATTTAAATTGGTCATTTGGTAAAAACCTAAACTGCATAAACTTTTCCATGTCAGTGGTTCTTATTACAAATCTGAATCCGGCTCTTTTCAAGCGACTTCATTTTTTTAGCCAGTCGTGTCAAATTCAGTGCCGCTTAAAGGCTTTATTTTGCAAGGGAATTAAAAACTATTTTATGACGTTGACGAACGGGTGTGCCACTGTATACGTACTCAATTATAGGACGGACTTTTAAAAGTTTAAGGAATTGTTCACAAAAGTAGGTTAACATGCCCTATTCAAATGAATGTAATATTGGAAAACAAAGCTCACCGCTTTTGACGATAATGAGATCTTAGAACAGTTATCAATTGTGTATGTGTGGGAAATGATCTTGTTTAATAATATCATATACAAATGAGACTAAAGAAAACTTTATTTTTTTCTTGCTACGTAGAGTACACAATTTTGATTGCGTCAGGCTAAAACATATGTCATCGAAAATATAAGGGAATATGATTAATCAATAGAACGGACATATTTCAACCCATGAACGCTGTTTTTGTTTCAATATGTTAACGCATAATTGAGATGATATCGGATGTTTTAGACTCATACACTAATAATGCATTTACCGGCTACAATACGCTATTATCTATGGCGATTTTATTCAATTCAGAGAAGTTGCCCATACAGTGGTTTCATATACAGCATAGATTCAACTTCAAAGGTAAATCATCAAAAACTGTCCTTCTTTCCATGTAACCATTTTCAAAAAAAAAAAAAAAAAAACATTCTCTGGGCCCCTACCTTTATAGTTCAAACAAATTGACCTGAGACTGGTGAACTCTATTTATATAATTTCACACCCGACTGAATGCATATATTTATCTTCGTCGTTTTCCGAAGATGGCGATATTGTTATACAATACATAGAGGTCGGTAAATGGGGCGCTATTCACGAGATGCCGTAAATTCACGAGAAGTTTACGAAAGCCGACGTATTAGGCGATAACATTGACTCATTTATTCCTTGCATAAAGTTCGAACTATACTGGGATTGGTCACAATTGACCATTACTTGCAGGTGTACATTACCTTGTAAAACATACAGTTCAGATTTGCAGGAAGAAAACGTACATGGTAATCGTGTAATTCCGATAGGAAGCACCTGCACAGGGGCACAGGGGATGATTTACCGTTCCGAAGGATGTGCACTTAGTGGCATATGTGATTTAACCACTGAGCTACCACACTCCATTAGTAAACGTGTTGCATCACGAATTTACCACAAAAAATGGCATGAGATTGAAAATTGTACAAAAATTATTTGTGCTCAAACTATGGGTTGTCATTTAGACGGTTCTAACGCGTACCCACAATGTATACTTTGGAGCTGAAATAATAAAAAATAAATGGTTATCCCTGTAAACCCAGTTTTACTATATAGAAGTGGGGTTGAATGGGATCCGAATTATATAGGCATGTTTTCGTGATGATTGCATTTTGAGATACGGCAAGGCGTAAAATCTTCACACAAGTTTGGTCTTGGCTTTTAATATCAAAGTTTAAACGAGGGATCCTCAAGAACTGTATACCGTACATGGGAAATTAAACAAAAAGGTGATTTTTCCTTATTCATCCGTACACTTTTAACGGTTTTTGCTTTGTATGCAAGCAATGCCAAGAAAGAGCCGTCGTACAGACTACAATGTACTGTAAAGAAAAGTAATTTCTATGTAGACAGTTTGACATTTCTGTCTCAATACTAAAGAGTAATTTATATGAATGCCATGGTTTTAAATGTATTGAATGAGTGTGTCTTGCAAGTCATTTATGCTGCCTTACATAAGTTTAGCTCTTGTGTCCAGATAAATGACAAAAATGGATTTTATTTTTTTAATTTTCATACATGGTCATTTATAGCCAGCATATATTGATAAAAAAAATTCTAGATTGTTTTTTTTTTATTTTTTTTTTTTTTTTTTTTTTTTAATTATTATTCTAGTTTTCGGAATCGTGACTTTTTACAACATTTTAGCCGGTTCAATTGAAAATGAGTACTGGCAAACCCTAAATACAACACTTATCATAATAATTTGCAGATTGTCATTGTAGGGAGATAATTATCATTTATGTCAGAAACGGACCAAAAACGCCAAAAAGAAAATTCAAAAATATTAGATTTTATTTTCTTTTTTGACTTTAAGTTAATGCCTTTTACACAAGCATTAATGTGATGCATAATTTGCCATGGTTATTTATTGTAAGTAAAGTTTATTTGTAAATCACTGTATAACTGTATTGAGGAACTATAATAGGCAGATTTTGCCACGTTTCAAATTCTTCTGAGCTTTCATCCAGAGCTTTACGATATTTAATTATATGTAAATTTCTGGAAGATCTGATCAAACCCAGATAAAGCTGTCGTTTTTATTCACGAAAATTAAACAAAGTCATTGGATATGACACAAAGAGCGAGTTCAGTTAACTAGAGTTAAATATAGTTACACCAAAGCGGATGGAGTAGAAATCTAGTGACTAGATTAACTCGAGTTCAATCTGACTTGGTTTGAGAGTTGGACGAGTAACAACAAACATGGCGGACAGTCGAAATTGTAATCGCAATCCAAAATTCGATTATTTCAAACTCCTGTACATATGCCAGTTATTAGAAATTTTGGCTCTGCATTTACATGTACATGCATTCGTTGCAAAAATCAGATCGAAATTGAAAACATACTATTTACTGTTACATTCGACTGAAAATGAATAGTGCGAGTATGTCATTTGCGTCCGCCCTGTTGTTTATACTTTCTATTTACTCGACGGTCAATTCGGTTGGTTTTGTTGACATTTGACATGTGGAGATTCTTGACTCCAGTAAACTCTAGTGGGCCAACTGAACACGCTCAAAGTTACGGTGGTCCGCTTGCAAAAAGCATGCGAAAGGCCCTCTACCGAATCGTCTTGTGGACTTTGACATATACTGGCACCTCGCCTGTCAATTTTGGCCGACTTCACGTCGAACTACAGTACGTTTGATGTTTGTTTGATTTGAGGTTTAAAGTCCCCGTCAACACTGTAAAGGTCATTTTGGAGACGTTGCTTCCAATTTTGTGGGACTGTTACCCTACATTGAGATGTAATGACATTGTCAAGCCCTGCCGCCCAGTGAAACCAATAGGGTTTAAAAGCAAGACTCGCACCGCTTTGCCTTGTCTAAGCGGTTCACCAGTACTCGTGTGCGGGTCGGTTTCAGCTCTGCGTGGAAGCATCATGCAGCCCATATATTTCTTCAAGCCCCGATGTGCGGGGGCCGCAAACTACAGTACGTCAAATAGCCACGACGGTATCAGTTGAACACAGACTGCTGGTACTATTGGCAGGTCATGTGATCAGTATCTGCGCATGTCAGTAAAACCAATGATACCGTGCCTTGAAGAATGGTAAGTCTGGTTTTCTACCCATGTGCTCTCATGAGCACTCTTAAAACTTGAGGCAGTAGTTTTCGTTTTTGATTGGCTGTTTATGTATTTGCCTAACTTTGACCCTTGCCGTAGTCGTGATGTAGGAAAATGGAACAGCAACCAAAAGTATCGGCTTCAGGAGAAGTCGGCCTTTATCTGCGACAATTATGGCCGACTTCATCTCGAACCACAGTACGTCAAATAGCAACGACGGTATCAGTTGAACATATACGGCCAGTACTATAAGCAGGTCATGTGATCAGTATCTACGCATGTCAATGAAACCAATGAAACTGTGCCTTGAGGGCCGACTTTACCTCGAACCACAGTACGTCAAATAGCAACGACGGTATCAGTTGAACATAGACGGCCAATACTATTAGCAGGTCATGTGATCAGTATCTACGCATGTCAATGAAACCAATGAAACCGTACCTTGAAGAATGGTTAGTCCGGTTTTCCACGCATGCGCACTGATGAGCACTCTTTAAAATGGAGGTAGCAGTCTTCGTTTTTATTGACTGTTTATGGATTTGCCTAACTTTGACCCTTGCCGCAGGTGTTTTGTGGGAAAATAGAACAGCAACCAAATTAGCCAAAGATAGCCTTTCCTCCAGTTGAAGTCGGCCTATGACAATGTCTAAAATAGGCCATTTCATCAATCAAAGGGACGTTACTCTAAATTAAGATATATTAATATATTTCCTAAACGTCCGAGCTTTTATTACCAGCCTACTTATTTGTGAGTTTCAGGCACAACTGAGAGTTTAATGTGCTGATGACAAGCGTTTTCCCATTGCAAGACTGGCAACCAAAGGTTTCGTTGGCGTTTCATGGTAATGTCAGCTATCCTCGCCCAGAGGTATTATGCAGGTGAGAAATAACTGCTTACAGTCAACACCATGCAGAGATTCAACTGACGGACGGATGGACGGACGTATGGACGGAGAACGGACTGACGACGGAGGAACGGACGATGGATGAACTACCATCTTATAAGCTCCCCTTAAGATACCCCGGTCCAGGTGAGCTGAAGACACTTACCCATACCGCAAGCTTTTCAAACCGGTAATCTAATGCTCTTGTGGTTAACTGTCGGAGTCTTGCGCTCTTGACAGGGCCTGCTATTTAGTGTAATTGCGGGGGTCATTTAATATTTAACTGGCCTAACCCAGTATCCTGTGGCAATTTTCACATTTTATGGATCAATTTTATCGGTCAGTCTAGTATTTGTAGTCCGTGCGAGGTAAAATGACATGTGCCGAAATTTCTCGACAAACTGAGTACAGAGCAATGATTATATTCTTGTTTTTGAAAAAAAAAAGAGGAATCGGGTGAAGTTTACGGAAAGACTGCTCCTTCATATTCAACTGTAAAAACATGGGTGACTGGACGGGTGACGTTGGAATATGAGCGCCGCAGTGAAAATCTAAGGGGACTTGTAAAGCAGGACAGGCGAATGATTTGTTTGTTTAATTTGAGGTTGAACGTCCCCGTCAACACTATTTAGGTCATTTTGGAGACGTTGCTTCCAATTTTGTGGGACTTTTACCCGACATTGAGATAAAATGACATCTCAATCCCTGCCGCCCAATGAAACCAATAGGTTTCATAAGCATGGACGGGCCGACTCCCGTATTCCTGGGCAGGCTTAGACGTTCTAAGCAGATTACCAGTACTCATGTGCGGTCGGTATCAGCTCTGCAGGGAAACTTCGTGCAGCCCAATCTATATCTCCAAGCTCCGGTCGGCCAGGCGAATGAAAGTTACAGAAATGGCTATAAGATTAGAGATTTCTGAGGGTAGAGTTTTTACCATTTTACATGAACGGTTGGGCATGAGGAAGCTTTCAGCGCGGTGGGTTCCAAAATGCCTTAGTAGAGAACAATGTGCTCTCAGAGTGTCAATGACCGAGGTATAAATCTGACCCGGAAGAGTTTCTTAAAAGAACTATAACGGCCGAAACTTGAATCTATCACTATGGTCATGAGTCTTAACAGAAGAGTGAACAATGGACTGGTCACGGTTCACCGCGTCCAAAGAAATTCAGAACTCAGCCTTCAGTTGGCAGGTGATGGCTACTGTGATTTTGGATAGGAAAGGGGTTCTGTAGATGGCTTATTTACCTCGTTGTCAGACTATTAATGGGGACTATTTTGCTAATATTTTGGACCAATTACATGCAACTATAGAAACAGAAAGGCGTGAAAAAAAAAAGGTCTGTTGCAACATGATAATGCTAGAGTCCATACTTGCAAAGTTTCAGTGGACGCAGTGAAGCGGAACTGTTTCAAATTCTTACCCCACCTGATCTGGCACTCTTTGATTACTTTTTGTTTCCGAACTTGACGAAAGAACAAGTGTTTCAACTGAAGTGCACGACCCGCCGGATGCTTTTAGCTTTATGAGTGTTGCCATATATGGGTATGGCGGCCATTTTGGTCATGTGACCTGGACCTAAAACGGCTCCCCCAATAAATGCGCCTTATCGTAAGGAGCAAAAGTGTATCTTATACTTTGGTACTGTATTCTGAATCGTTTGCAGGATAAAATGCATTCTTACTTTTCCAATACAAAAGCATATGTGTCAAAGTTTGACCTAGGCACTAAGAAGGTCAAGGTCAACCCAGGGTCACCATTTTAGCAATTTATGATGGGTCTACGTCCCAGATGCTATTTATCAAGTTTCGTCGAAATCTGCCCAGTGGTTCTTGAGAAGACTACTTTTGAAGGGTTTTTACCATATATGGCTTGGCGGCCATTTTGGTCATGTGACCTGGATCCCATGAGCAAATTTTGGTGTCCCCAATCCCATAGAGGCTCCATATGAAATTTGACTTCAATCGGCCCAACGGTTTCCGAGGAGAAGCAGTTCGAAAATTTTCACATTTTTCGCCTCGGCAAGGCTATACTAAATGGAATGTAATATTTCTCGAGTTCATTGGTTAGATCTCATTGATATCTATCAGTATGCCAAAAATTGCTTAAATATTCCAAGCGGTTAAGACACTATCACCAATTTTCACAAACGGGTTACGGACGGACAGACAGAGAGACCATATATGGCTTGGCGGCCATTTTGGTAATGTGACCTGGGTCCCATTAGCAAATTTTGGTTTCCCCCATCCCATAGAGGCTCCATATGAAAGGGGTTGGTTCACTAAGTGTCATAATTGGCCCAACATTTTTCTGATTTTTCAAGTGCATAAATGAAATATGTATGGTGTGCATATTTGCAAACGAAGTATTAAACTTTATAACTTTGCGTTTTGAAATTCGTTTCTTTGTTTAGTAAAGGCAGGAAAAGGTTCCTGAAAACACCCTCTGTAACGCAAATTGTCCATTTTGAGAGTTCTTTTGGTGTTTGAAATATAAAATTAAATACCAGCACAGGCCTCGACAACCATAAAATCACAAAATGTTGTCCCTAAACTTGTTTTTGTTAAGTCAGAAAAAGTTGATGATTGTCGACAGCTGTGCTGGTGATGAAATCTTAAAAAATATGATTTGATGTAGACGCGATCTTGCATGCAACGCAATGGAAGCCATGTCAAAAAACATCATAGAAACGATTTTATTTGCGAAAGCTGGACCTTGAAATTTCATTTGACTGACATCAAACTGTGATAAAAGTAGGTAAGGTCAGTTCTGCCACTTCTCAAACACTGAAGCAAAAGTTTTCCGGACAATAAAACGGCCCGGTCAAAATCTACTATGACACCGTTGCCATGTCTGCAGCTGCCTCGATTATTTAATCCCGGTATTTACCAGAATTTTGACCAGATTACAAGCACGTAATTGTTTCAATGTTTAATTTAATCTCCAGGCAAATTAGTAACATCTAGAGTATTTTTATTGTAAAAATCACGATCAGGACATAGATTTTAATTATATTACTTAACGAAACGCTGCGTTGCTGTAAATGACGTATTTAACGCCGTCGACTCTCACGCCTGCGACCCGGGTTCGAATCCCGATAGTCTGTTTTTTTTTTTTTTTGTTTTTTTTTTTACTTTTTTTTTTTTGTTTATTGCTTTCTAATTCTTATCAATCTGCAATATATGTTTACATAAGCTGACGGACGTCTTTTTTCTTGACTTTTTGTCAACTTTTCACGAGCGAAAAAGGGTTTAGTGACAGAGTTTGCTTAACATCAGGTTTTATTTCAGGTTTGACGTCCTCATCAAAACAATTTAGAGTAAAGTCGGGTATAATCGTTATTATGAAGAATTATGTATGCCAGGTACGACTTCTTCCAGAAGTCAATTAGTTTTCTCATAAAACAAATTAAGCCAGACAGGGGGTCGATAATGCACATGGGTCGACACTAGACTCGCTTACTCTAGTTCATTTTAGAGACGTTGCTTCCAATTTTGAGGGACTTTTATCGAAAGAAATGACGTCTCAAGCCCTATGGCCGAAAGAAACCACTAAGCTTTAAAGTACGGTCCAGTTCGCATCATGCCTGAGACAATAGACAGCTCGGATACAGATTCCCAGGCTAGCAGTGTAGTGGAATTCCCAGCAGCCACTCACCGTTAAATCCATATTTGAACAACGTTGAAAATGTTTCATTATATAGGAACACCCATGTGTTTTTTTTTTTCACACACGTGACAGCTAAATACGTTTAAACATTAGGCAGCTAGGCCGAGTGTTCTGATATCTTCCGAGGGACTCGGCAAATGTAATTGCAATGAAATAGATCTACCCATGGATGATTGTCATTTTTTTTCTTGCATAACTTTCGATTCCAATGGCAATGGTGACGAAAACGCCCCAAAGCTCCATAGAAACTCTATATAAACTGTTCCAATGTGACCGCAAGTCAACATGGCGGCTTGTTCAGAATCTTGTCTACAATGACGCCTGTTAAGCAAAGACCCTTTGACGTCATCATAACATTCTAAAATGCTATGCTCAGTGCGATAACGTTACGTCGCTCAACGTAACATAAACAAAGAAATGCCCGTCTTGTGATATCAAAAGTTCGAAATCCGTGTTTTCAAACAGCATGTGAGTTTTTATGTTTGCTGTTCGCCTCAGGAAACCAAGCGTTCTATCATGTTGCTAATGTGTGCATTCTATCTCAAATCGCGTGTGATTGTCACACCAAAGGTATTAATTCTCGGGGACCGTTTCCTCTAAAGTGTAAGAAGCCTCAATTTTATTGGTTCTCTTCCTAGTTATCTACATAATACTGCATTTAACGGACTGAAATCTCATGCCCATTTTTGTGCCCAGCATAATTATCTATATCATTCAGACGTTTCAGTGAGTTCTCTGTACCTCTAATTTCCCAGTAGCAAACGCAGTCAGCTACGAACAGTTTATATCTGAGTTAATGACAGTGGAATATTATTAATGTATACAGGGAGAATAACAATGGACCAAGAACAGTGCCTTGTGGGATCCCAGACAAACTTACTGGAGCCCACTCTGAAGATTAACCACGATGATTAACAGCATTGCGCTGTTTTCTATAGCAAAGAAAGGAATCTATCCATTTGAGAGCCTTCTTCCCAATTCCATAACCAAATAATTTGGAGTTCATTGGTGTCGAAAGCCTTCTCGAAGTCCAAAATAAATATGTCTGCCGCGGTTTATTTTTGTTATGGGTTGTCTTTGGGTGTTTGTTTCGCTTATATTATTTTATTTTGGATAGCCTATTGGCCATTTTGTGGGAAAGGAACTGTCCTTTTGGCTTTTCGCTATTGATGTTACCATTAGGGTCTGTTATTTCATATTTGTGTTTCTTTCCCCTTGGTGTTTCTGATGGGAGCTGTGAGATAATTGCATCGATTCCTGATCATTGCCTCCACTTCTATTTTTTATATTATAAACAGAACCTCACACTCATGAAGTTTATGATACTCGCCATAGGCTCGTTTAATAAATTTCATATGAAATGACCACTTGTGTAAGATCCTTTTTTTTTTTTTTTTTTTTTTTTGCACATTTATAAATGTTTTGTGGTTTTTACTTGGTTGTTCATTACACGGAATGTACATAACATAAAATCTAAACAAATAGTTGTTGTGTACGAGGGCGTTTGGAAAATATTAGTTGTTGATGCGGCTTGTAATATACAGGTTACCTGGTCAAAACTAGCTAGTGGAGTCCCTCAAAGTATTTTTCCTTAACCTGTACATACTTTCCAGTCTTTTGATCCATTCAGGCGTCCTTTTTGGGTAAACTGTCTATACACTGGAACAACGTACTGCCCTGGGCATGACAGCTTTCAAAAGGACATCCTGGCTGACATTATAAGTTATTTTGATTCTTGACGGGGAGCATGGGATCATACTCTCCCCCCCCCCCCCCTGAGAGCGAAGCTTTCAGGCGGGGAAGCGGGGAAAGTTACGAGCCCATGTTCCCCATCAAGAATCAAAATAAAGATTAACGAATTTGTTATACTGCCAAGTTTTTTCATGACATTTTGTGCATCGTTCTAATGTTTTCTTTAGAAGCGGACGTCGTGAGAAGTCGATGTTTATATGCACTATGCTGATCACAGCGATCAGTAGGAACGTGTTTACGTCATGTTACAATGAAAGTTTTATTACAGAAAAAATAAATAAATAAAGCACCGAATGAATGAAAAACAATCAAAAGTGGTTTTTAAAAATTATTTTGCTTATACAATGTATTTATCAACTGCAGTAAATCCAAGAAGGTGGACATCGCAATTCAGCGAAGGCAAGCGCGAGAGGGGTACATATTTTTGCTGACGGGGTATATGGAAAATAATTGCCCTGGCGCTGTCCAATCAAAAGCCTGGAAACTCCTTTGCAGTATTACACGTTTTACTATATGGGTTGAGCAAGAAATCACAGGTAGAAAGGTCTGGTAATGTTTTAATGTTCAACTCCTCCCACGGTTGACCTGTGTGCATTGCCGTTGTCATGAACAATATGAAGACCCCGCACCCCTGTACGTGGGCGCTTTGCAATATAGTGATCCACCATAGCAGAAATATGTTTTCTTTAAATAATCCTGTGACACTCTTGTACTCAGGTACTGGTACTCGGGCCACAACTCCATCACAGTCAAAAATAGAGCGTACATGACATGTCTCTAAGTCATTTCTCCGCGTGATTTAAGGTGTTTCACAGTTTCTTCTACCCAAACTACTATTAATACTCCAAATGACCCTAGTATGTTCACTTACTGTTGCCATGGCAACTGATCTTGTATATTTATCTATGGTATGCAATTAATGAACACAATGTATTTGTTTGAATCAGTTTTATTGGCCATCTTATTATGTACAACTTGAAACTCTATATAGACTTCTGTGATCATTGAACTATATCTGTAGCTTTTGGTATATAATAGTTGTTATGGTAATGGTGATTGTCTGAGATTCCACCCTGTAATGAATGTATTAGTTAAACATAAGTGCATAACTGAATTGTCCTTAATTCACAAACTTCTGAACTGATACAAAGTATTCACTTTTAGGTGTATGTTCATAATTGCCAGTGTCGTAGGTCACTTATATACTATGTGGGTGGGGTAAATCAGCATGTCATTTGGTTCTGAAAATTAAAAAAATGGATTACATGTTCATTCTACATGGCTCTGGCAATGATAAGAGTCAGACTGGAGTTATTAAATTGGTTTTCAAATGTATACGAAGTCCTAATTTCACATTTAGCCAAAAAACAATGTATGTTATATATTCAAAAGGGGTTATAGATATTTCGATACTTACAACCTTTGCGTCAAAATTTTGACGTCACTCAGATCCCAATATAGTAAAACAATTTTATTTTACTATATATCATCATTGAAATGTTATGTAGCCAAAGTTTCAAGTATTTCTGAAGGTGGGCCATTTTTGGCACTTAATGAACCAACCCCTTTGACTTCAATCGGCCCAACGGTTTCCGAGGAGAAGCAGTTCAAAAATTTTCACACTTTTCGCCTCGGCGAGGCTATACTAAATGGAATGTAATATTTCGCAAGTTCATTGGTTTGATCTCATTGATATCTATCAGTATGCCAAAAATTGTTTAAATATTCCAAGCGGTGAAGTCACTATCACCAATTTTCACAAACGTGTTATGGACGGACAGACAGACTGACAGAATGACAGAATGACACGGTGATTTTAGGGCAGTCTTAGAAAATCAACCGACTTCAGTCGGTCGCTTTTTCTGCGGGTCGTGCAATTGCCTTGACGTCACTTCCGGTCAGATGAAGAGCTTAAGGCAGCGATTGGAGACAGGCGGTTCTTGTCGCGGTTTATTTTTGTTATGGTTTGTCTTTTGAGTGTGTGTCTCGCTTATATTATTCTGCTTTGGATAGCCAATTTTGTGGGAAAGTGACTGTCCTTTTGGCTTTCCGCTATTGGTGTTTCCATTAGGGTCTAGTGGTTTCATGTTTTGTTTCTTTTTCTTTGGTGTCTCTGATGGGAGCTGTGTGTTTATTATATTGATTCCTGATCATTGCCTTCACTTCTATTTTGATTGATTCTTAAGACCTTGGATTCTACAAAAATGGACTTTCAGCCTTGGAACATGGATGGTGGAAGTGTTTATTGCTGCGAGATGACTATGTGGAAAAAGAAGAAGTCAAGCCTGCCTCTAAGTAGGTAAGACCAGCTACGCATTTAACGACCTTCGTAGCCAGGCGAATGAAAGTTACAGAAATGGCTATAAGATTAGAGATTTCTGAGGGTAGAGTTTTTACCATTTTACATGAACGGTTGGGCATGAGGAAGCTTTCAGCGCGGTGGGTGCCAAAAGCCTTAGTAGAGAACAATGTGCTCTCAGAGTGTCAATGACCGAGATATAAATCTGACCCGGAAGAGTTTCTTAAAAGAACTATAACGGCCGAAACTTGAATCTATCACTATGGTCATGAGTCTTAACAGAAGAGTAAACAATGGACTGGTCACGGTTCACCGCGTCCAAAGAAATTCAGAACTCAGCCTTCAGTTGGCAGGTGATGGCTACTGTGATTTTGGATAGGAAAGGGGTTCTGTAGATGGCTTATTTACCTCGTTGTCAGACTATTAATGGGGACTATTTTGCTAATATTTTGGACCAATTACATGCAACTATAGAAACAGAAAGGCGTGAAAAAAAAAAAAGGTCTGTTGCAACATGATAATGCTAGAGTCCATACTTGCAAAGTTTCAGTGGACGCAGTGAAGCGGAACTGTTTCAAATTCTTACCCCACCTGATCTGGCACTCTTTGATTACTTTTTGTTTCCGAACTTGACGAAAGAACCAGTGTTTCAACTGAAGTGCACGACCCGCCGGATGCTTTTAGCTTTATGAGTGTTGCCATATATGGGTATGGCGGCCATTTTGGTCATGTGACCTGGACCTAAAACGGCTCCCCCAATAAATGCGCCTTATCGTAAGGAGCAAAAGTGTATCTTATACTTTGGTACTGTATTCTGAATCGTTTGCAGGATAAAATGCATTCTTACTTTTCCAATACAAAAGCATATGTGTCAAAGTTTGACCTAGGCACAAAGAAGGTCAAGGTCAACCCAGGGTCACCATTTTAGCAATTTATGATGGGTCTACGTCCCAGATGCTATTTATCAAGTTTCGTCGAAATCTGCCCAGTGGTTCTGGAGAAGACTACTTTTGAAGGGTTTTTACCATATATGGCTTGGCGGCCATTTTGGTCATGTGACCTGGACCCCATGAGCAAATTTTGGTGTCCCCAATCCCATAGAGGCTCCATATGAAATTTGACTTCAATCGGCCCAACGGTTTCCGAGGAGAAGCAGTTCGAAAATTTTCACATTTTTCGCCTCGGCAAGGCTATACTAAATTGAATGTAATATTTCCCGAGTTCATTGGTTAGATCTCATTGATATCTATCAGTATGCCAAAAATTGCTTAAATATTCCAAGCGGTTAAGACCCTATCACCAATTTTCACAAACGGGTTACGGACGGACAGACAGACAGACCATTTATGGCTTGGCGGCCATTTTGGTAATGTGACCTGGGTCCCATTAGCAAATTTTGGTTTCCCCCATCCCATAGAGGCTCCATATGAAATTTGACTTCAATCGGCCCAACGGTTTCCGAGGAGAAGCAGTTCAAAAATTTTCACACTTTTCGCCTCGGCGAGGCTATACTAAATGGAATGTAATATTTCGCAAGTTCATTGGTTTGATCTCATTGATATCTATCAGTATGCCAAAAATTGTTTAAATATTCCAAGCGGTGAAGTCACTATCACCAATTTTCACAAACTGGTTATGGACGGACAGACAGACTGACAGAATGACAGAATGACACGGTGATTTTAGGGCAGTCTTAGAAAATCAACCGACTTCAGTCGGTCGCTTTTTCTGCGGATCGTGCAATTGCCTTGACGTCACTTCCGGTCAGATGAAGAGCTTAAGGCAGCGATTGGAGACAGGCGGTTCTTGTCGCGGTTTATTTTTGTTATGGTTTGTCTTTTGAGTGTGTGTCTCGATTATATTATTCTGCTTTGGATAGCCAATTTTGTGGGAAAGTGACTGTCCTTTTGGCTTTCCGCTATTGGTGTTTCCATTAGGGTCTAGTGGTTTCATGTTTTGTTTCTTTTTCTTTGGTGTCTCTGATGGGAGCTGTGTGTTTATTATATTGATTCCTGATCATTGCCTTCACTTCTATTTTGATTGATTCTTAAGACCTTGGATTCTACAAAAATGGACTTTCAGCCTTGGAACATGGATGGTGGAAGTGTTTATTGCTGCGAGATGACTATGTGGAAAAAGAAGAAGTCAAGCCTGTCTCTAAGTAGGTAAGACCAGCTACGCATTTAACGACCTTCGTAGCATCGTAGATGTTCATAAGAATGAGGATAGGTACCACTCATGTGAGAAGTTTAACAGTCGCAACTTGCCTTTCTGGTTCCGCTAACACGTCACTATAACAAAATTCCCGATCGCAAAAAGAACAATTTACTCGTATATCAAACCACGAGCGCGTAGTGCTCGTGTTTTGTCTACTTACATTCTTCCGACGAATTGTGATTTATTGCCATTATAAAAACACGCCTATACACATACATTGTTAATTTTACCACTGGAAAAAAAGAAAATGTTAAGATGAAAATTTGATATTTTTCATATTTATGCTCAAAATATAAATTGTGGGTACACGTTAGAACCGCCTCAATATGAAAAAGCTTTACCCCTGTAAACCTCAGTTTTACTATATAAAAAATGGGGTTTAAGGGGTAAGAATTTTGTAGGCGTGTTCTTGTGATGACAACAAATCACATACAAATCGACTCTTACACACAAAAATCAACAACAATTTTGTTGTTCCCTTCAAATTCTCCTAAACTTTCGCCATTGTTAATAGAAGAAATCCCATCAATAATATTGACTGTGTTGCCCATATTTGTGCTCTTATGTAATGTTTTTGATGCGAGAAAATGACGTTTAACCGTCTAACGTCATGGAGTCAATTGCGACGAAAACGCCCAAACCTCCATACTAACCCCAATTCTCGATGCGCCCCCCGCCCATCGGGGCTTGAAGAAATATATGGGCTGGATGATGCTTCCACGCAGAGCTGAATCCGACCCGCACAGGAGTACTGGTAAACCGCTTAGAGGAGCTAAGCCTGCACAGGCAAAGCGGTGCAAGTCGGACCGCCCATGCTTATAAACCCTATTGGTTTCATTGGGCGACGGAGCTTGAGATGTCATTTCATCTCGATGTCGGGTAAAATCCCCACAAAATTGGAATCAACGTCTCCAAAATGACCTTAAAGTGTTGACGGGGACGTTAAACCTCAAATCAAACAAAAATCAATTCTCGAACATTATGTACATCTCGAGAAATTGCATTGGTTGAAATAAAAGATTTATACTTCAATAAATTCCATGAGAAATTTTACACATGGTCAGGGAGTAACATACTGTGACGTCAAAGGGCACGTTTATAACCCGCGCGTTACGTCATTGTATATGAGGTAACGTCAACCTCCCTCGATTAAAAGATGAGAAACTGTTGAGAACGTAGATGTTAGAAAGCAAATAAGCTGGATTTAAAGACTTGACGTTTTTTTTTCGCTAGGGTTCCTTTCAAAGATAGCAGCTTCTAATTGAAAATACATTCAGTCGTGGCCGTTGGTGAGTTCATTATTACGCTTTCGTACGAATTTTCCTGAAGTTTACCATTTTGTTCACATTTGAGGACAAACTTTGAATTATAAGGAAAGAATTATCATTTTTGTGGATTTTATCTATGTGTCAGCTCCGGCGAATCAAACCCTTCGGGCTCTATGCAGTTTGTGAGTGATTCGCCAGAGTTATCCACAAAAATGAAATTCATTCCTAAAATAAACACACTTTCAAATGCGACCGACAAACCAACATGGCAGCTAGTTCAGAGTGCTGTTTACAATGACGCCAGCTACGCAGTGACACTCTGACGTCATCATAATATTCTAAAATGCTATGTACAGGAACAAATCAAAGGGCTTGTCATTAAGTTTCAATGTAATACGTTTATGTGTAAATAGTATATAGAAACGTAGGGACAAGCCCTACAAGTTTTATTACAACGTCAAGCTCCTGTGCGAACAGTGTGATACCGTTACGCTGCTCAACGTAACGCTGACAAAGTAAGGCCTATCTTGTGATATCGAACGTTTGAAATCCATGTTCAAACAGCACGTGAATTTCATGATTACAACATCTCACGACTTCGAGCCCATTCATACTTAACTTCTAACAGCTATGTTCGTAGGAATTTTATGTAGCGAAATGAATTTGCATCGACGTTAATACAACGTTGTTGTAACGTCGTTTACACATTGGTTATCTTCAAGTCTATAGTCTGAAACCGACCGCACATGAGTACTGGTTAACTGTTTAGAAGGTTTAAGTCTGCGCAGGCAAAGTGGTGCGAGTCGGACAATGTATAAAAACCTTATTGGTTTATTGGGATGTCATTTCATCTCAATGTCGGGTAAAAGTCCCACTGTTTTGGTCTCCAAAATTACCTGGGGTGTTAAACCCCAATTCAAACAAACAACTGACAGTAACTGAATCCTGCTTGAGATACCTGTTACTAATAAGAACAGAGCGGAAAATACATAAATAATGTCACAATTAAAGGATGGAGTCGCGCCAATGGAAGAAAGAGCAGAAAGGACTACAGTCTACAGGAATTCGCCCACGGCACCAAATGCTTCCAGCGGAAACTGGGATCAACATAATTAGTTGCACAGTCTCATTAATGTCTTAATTGTGCGCCAGATGGATGTATTGAGCCCGGCGAGTATTATTGTAGAAACGTGTGTGTGGCTGTGGTGAGACAGTTGTGTTTGTTTGCATAATTTGAGATTAAACGTCCCCCGTTAGCACAGTAAAAGTCATTTTGGAGGCATTGTTTCCAGCTTTGTGGGAATTTTACTCGACATTGAGATGAAAGATCACCCAAACCCTGTCGCCAGATGAAACCAATAGGATTTATAAGCATGGAGAGTCCGACTCGCAACGCTTTGCCTGGGCAGGCTTAGATCCTCTAAGCGGTTTACCATTAATCGTGTGCGGTCGGTTTCAGCTCTGCGTGGAAGCATCATGCAGTCCATCTATTTCTTGAAGCACCGATTTGCGGGAGCCATAGTAGTGTGATAGTGGAGGTAAACGGAATGACTTTTAGGTCGATTGTTTATCAGTCGATCCAAAGTAACAATGTAAATATGTTCTATAAAAGGGTTATCCTTTGGAAGCAAGGAGTACACCACAGAACTGAAAATATGGAGTGTACATGTTTTCTAGGCCAGACAAGCTCGTTTCGGCCAATTAGGCCTCATCAGTGTCCCTCAGATATTTTCAAAATTCCACAATGGAATCAATGATCCAAAAGGACAAGAAAATATAATCTACACTATGATGTAGGGCAGGGAGACGTTTTACCGCCGCCACACATTCCCACACACCAGCTGTAGTCAAGTCAAATATGTTCAATAAAAGGGTTATCCTTTGGAAGCAAGGAAAACACCACAGAACTGAAAAATATGGAGTGTACATGTTTTCTGGGCCAGACTAGCTAGTTTCGGCCAATCAGGCCTCATCAGTGACCCTCAAATATTTTCAAAATTCCACAATGGAATCAATGATCCCAAAGGACAAGACAATATAATCTACACTATGATGTAGGGCAGGGAGACGTTTTACCGCCGCCACACATTCCCACACACCAGCTGTAATGAAGTCAAATATGTTCTATAAAAGGGTTATTTGAGTTATATTACTAATGTCCATGTGACTGTAACTGGCCACACAAATAGCAATTGTACGAAATGTAGGAAATGGTTATTAACAACCATGTTATTCTTGTTCCTGTCACACCAGAGTGCCGTAAAATTTGTACGTAATGTAGGAAACGGTTATTTATGCTATTCTTGTCACTGTCACGCCAGAGTGCCTAGCAAAAATAACGAAATGTAAGAAACTGTTAAATGTATTTATATGCTATTCTTGTCCCTGTCGCACTAGAGTTCCGTGTGTAGGAAACGGTTGTTTATAGTCATGCTTTTCTTGCCCCTTTCAGGTCAGAGTGCCGTTGAATTTGTACGAAATATGGAAAATGGTTATTCATAGTCATGCTATTCTTGTCCCTGTCACGTCAGACTGCCGTGTAATTGTAATTAATATAGGAAACGGGTATTTATCAGCTATTCTTGTCCTTGTCGTGCCACAGTGTCGTGTGTAGGAAACAGTTATTTATAGTAATGCTATCATTGTCCCTGTCACGTCAGAGTGCCGTGTAATTTGTACGAAATGTAGAAAACGGTTATTTATATTCATGTTATTCTTGCACCTGTCTTGTCAATAAAAAAACAATCCAGAAATAAAAAAGTTATTAACCGGACAGGAATAAAGACCATATTTTACCCTTGACATCGAAGTGCGACCTTGACCTTGGAGTTGCCGACCTGTGTCTTGCACGCAACACATCCTCTCATGATGGTTAACAATTCTGCCAAGTGAATTCAAAATCAAACCAGGAGTAATACAGTTCTTGACCAAACACGAAAAAAAGAAACTTTTTTACGTTTGAACTCTAAGTATGACCGTCACCTTGGAGGAACCGACCTGGGTCTTGCGCGCAACATATCCTATTATGATGGTTAACATTTCTGCCAAAATATTTCGCAATCCATCTAGGAATAAGAAAGTTATTGACCAAACACGAAAAAGGCCCCTGTTTTGACACTTGACCTTTGAGGTACTGACCTGGGTCATGCGCGCGACACATTATCTTATGGTGGTTAACATTTCTGCCAAAAAAATTCAAAATTCATTAAAAAATAAGAAAGTAATTGACCGGACACGATTTGCCCATACATACATACACGATTTTGTGACCGACAAACATCAAAGGGAAATGACTCAATAAGGATAAAACTAAGAGTTATAGTTCTTGCGCTCTGCACGTCGTCTAAATGTCGATTTATATTTATATGAAGTTTCGTGAAGATAGCTTGAACGGTTTTCAAGTTACAGAGCGGACACGATTTTGTGGCAGTCAGACGCACGAAATTGGTCTTATGTGACTTTTTTATGTGACCAGTCACTTAAACAGATTTGGGTTTTATATGACTGAAACTTTGACGGAATAAACTGTATGTGACTGGAGTCACCTAAACCTAGAGACGTAGAGTCACATGAGCATCATTCCGTTAGCCCGGACAGACAGGCAGACGGACGGACGGACAGACAGACAGACAGACGCCCGGGGAAAATAATATATCTCCCCGAAAATGTAGGGGTGGAAACATAATAATATCTAATAAACCAATGCAGTGTCGGATATCCTTATCTGCACTATATGAGTATTCGTGTTTGGGGAGATACCTCTGTAGCGCAAATGGTGAGGACGTCGGGCCACTGCAGTGCTGGGCGACGTAACCGCGCCGGTGCGTGGGTTCCAATCAGGGGAAACGTAGACTCATATTGTTGTATCTTTCTTAAACCAGTACACTACTCAAAGTGAATGAGTGAGTGTGTTTCAGCTTTACGTCCCACCAACAGCTAAGTCATACGGAGACGGGACCTCGGTTTAAAGAAAGTCTGGAGAAGCCCTGGTTTATCAGGCGAGTAGCATAACCACTACACCACAGAGGCTTCTAAATCTCAAAGTTAATGATCGCGTCAGTTCATGACACGCTTTAATATGGCAAATATGCGAATACTTGAGCAAAAAGAAAAACATTTGAGCAACTTTCGCATTACAGAAACTACTCGCCTTTGTTTTCAATAAAAATACAAGTGTACTCGTATTTTATATTGTACTTGCAAGAATATTTAACAAACGAAGTCAAGTCAAATAAGTTTTATTGGGACACTCACATGTTATACTGTCGGAATAAAAAAATACAAACTGTCGAAATACAAAAATATGAACAGAATTCCGTATAAAATATATGTTTTGTCGCTTTAGAAACTTGACCAGTCATTGAATGAGCTTGTTAAGCTAACGATGCTCAAAGTAACACACTGAGTTCACCTCTTAAAAGGTGATTTCTTGTCAAAATGCTAACATTCAACATACTAGCATTTTAGCTACAATGTTTACGTGTGAAAACTTTGAGTTTGGGGTTCACTTATTTGAAATATGCAAGACTGAATTAACCCATATACACCGGGTGTTGGGGTACGCTTGGTGGTCAACTTGATACTGATGCTTGAACAAAAAAAAAAGAATGAGAAAAGGTTTTTGTTTTTCAAGCTGGTCAGTGTGCAGCGCTGTTATCATATAGGATAGGAAAAGGAGATGACTTTTTAAGAGAACACACTGAAAAAGGTTACCTATATAAGAGAACATAATGGAAAGGGTATCAATTTTTTGTATTTCGATCAAACTGTTTAGGGTATGTTTTGCCATTCTTTGCCAAATTGACCAGCCACCGCACCCCACCCCCGGCTATATTCGCCAAGCTACCATTTTTGGGGATATTGGCTGGTGTCTACATTGTTTGCTTAAAGTATAAACACTTTTGTAAACTTAAGCACAAGCAAAAGAAACCTGACACTCCTATAATTGAAAATTGTCATATATGGGTTACTCTTTCGTTCTTTATGTAGCTGAAAAAAAGATTGGCAGAAGCGGCAAGATTTGCAATTACAATAAATACTGAAGATGTCTGTAACGAACATAACAAAGAGATACTTAAGACATTAAAAATACTATTCAGTAATTCAACAATTTTAATTTTTACCAATCGTTCATTTACATCGCTCATTCAGCAGCAATAATGACGTATGGAAATAAGAAAAACAGAAAATATTTTGCTCACATTTTTTCAGTAAAACAAAAACATATTTCTATTTTAAAGTGAATGGAGCTTATTATCAATGAGATTGATCTAGATCAACATGACCCCTAGTATGAATGCATTTTGATTCGGATCGATTTAATACATTGTAAAAGCAATATAATCGAGATCAACTTGATCCCTCTATTCTAAATGAAATATGATCCAGTTCAACTTGGTCTCTATTGTGAAGCGTAATATGATCCGGTTTTACTTGGTCCCTATTGTGAACAAAATATTATCCGGATAAACTTGGTCTCTTTTATGAAATGCATTTTTTTCAGATCAACCTGACCCTATTGGGAAACACAATTTGATCCAGACCAACTTGGCCCCTATTGTGAAACGTAGTTTGGTCCAAATGAAGTTAGTCTCTTTTATGAAATGCAATATGATCCAGATCAAATTGTCTCTTTTGTGAAACGCAATTTGATCAAGACCAACTCGACCCCTACTGTGAAATGCAATTAGATCCAGATCAAATTGTCTCTTATGTGAAACGCAATTCGACCAAGACCAACTTGGTCCCTATTGTGAAACGCAGTTTGATCCAAATAAACTTAGTCTCTATTATGAAACGCAATTTGCTACAGATCAACCTTCCCCTATTGTAAAACGCTATTTGATATCAACTTGGCCCCTTTTGTGAAATGCACTTTGATCCAGATAAACTTGGTCCATAGTGTGAAATCAATTTCATCCAGATCAACTTGGTCTCTGTTTTGAAACGCCATTTGATCCAGATAAACTTGGTTCCTATTATGAAATCAATCTGATCCATCTAGCCCCTCCCTATTCTGAAATGCAATTTGATCATAATAACCTTAACCTACTGCGAAATGCAATTTGATCCCGATCACCTTGGTCTCTATTTTGAAACGAAATTTAATCCGGATCAACTTTGCCCCTCCGTGTTGTGAAATGCAATTAAAAAATCATACAGATCAAGTCGGCCTCTGTTGTGGAACGGAATTTTGATGCGGATCAAATTGACCCCTCACTATTGCGAAAGGCAACTTGATCCATATCGTCTTGGTTTCTATTGTGAAACGCACTTTAATCCGCTTCAACTTGGCTCCACCATGTTGTGAAATGGAATTTTATCATGATCAATTTCGGCCCCCGCCCATCCGGGCTTGCAGAAATAGATGGGCTGCATGATGCTTCCACGCAGAGCTGAAACTGACCGCACACGAGACCTGGTAAACTGATTAGAGGATATAAATACGTTCTAAAAAAGGGTTATCCTTCGGAAGCAAGGAATACACCACAGAACTGAAATATACGGAGTGTACATGTTTTCTGGGCCATACTAGCTAGTTTCGGCCGAAAGGCCTCATCAGTGACCCTCAGATATTTTTAAAATTCAACAATGAAATCAATGATCCAAAAGGACAAGAAAATATAATCTAGACTACGATGTAGGGCAGGGAGACGTTTTACCGCCGCTACACATTCCCAGACACCAGCTGTAGTGAAGCTAAATACGTTCTATAAAAGGGTTATCCTTCGGAAGCAAGGAATACACCACAGAACTGAAATATACAGAGTGTACATGTTTTCCGGGCCAGGCGAGCTAGTTTCAGCCAATTAGGCTTCATCAGTGACCCTCAGTTATTTTCAAAATTCCACAATGGAATCAATGATCCCAAAGGACAAGAAAATATAATCTACACTATAAGCCTGCCCAGGCAAAGCGGTGCGAGTCGGACCGTCCATGCTTATAAACCCTATTGGTTTCATAGGGCGACAGGGTTTGAGATGTCATTTCATCTCAATGTCGGGTAAAAGTCCCACAAAATTGGAAGCAACGTTTCAAAAATGACCTATACAGTGTTGACGGGGATGTTAAACCTCAAACAAACAAACAAACAAACATCATGATCAATTTGGTCTCTATTGTGAAACGCAATTTCATCCGCATCACCTTGGTCCGGCCCTATTGTGAAATGCAATTGGATCCTGATCAATTTGGTCCCTATTGTGATCCGGATCAACTTGGGCCTCTATTGCCAAATGCAGTTTGACCCAGATCAGCTTACTTTCTATTGTGAAATGCAATTTGATCCAGATCTATTTGGTCTCTATTGTGTAACGCAATTTCATCCAGATAAACTTGGCTCCTATTATGAAATCAATTTTATCCAGATCAACTTGGTCCCTATTGTGAAACGCAACTCGATGCAGATAACATTGGCCTTTATCTTGAAATGCAATTTGATCTGGCTCAACTTGGTCTGACTTTTGTGAAATGCAATTTGATCCAGATCAACTTGTTCTCTATTGTGAAACGCAATTTGATCAGGATCAACTTTGCCCCTTTTGAGAAATGCAATTCGATTCAGATCAACGTGTTCTCTATTGTGAAACGCAATTTGATCCATATTGACTTGGTCCCTTTTGTGAAACGCAATTTGATGCAAATAAGCTTGGCCCCTATTATGATATACAATTTGATCCCGACCAACTTATTCTCTATTGTGAAAAGCAATTTGATCTTAATCTATTGTGAAACGCAATTTCATGCAGAAAAGCTTGGTCCCTATTACAAAATGCTATTTGATCCGGGCCAATTTGGCGCATATTGTGAAATTCAATTTGATCCAGATCAACTTGCCCCCCTATTGTGAAATGCAATTTGGTCCAGATCAACTTTTTCTCAATTGGGCACGCAATTGATCCAGATCAACTTGGTCTCCATTGTAAACGCAAGTTGATCTAGATCGTCTTGGTCTTTATTGTGAAATGCTGTTTGATCTGGATCAACTTTGTCTCTATTGTCTTACGAAATGAAAATCGTATCAAAGGAAACAAGCATAGCTGAAGAAAAATCCCGTTCGAACCCGGGCCGCTCCAATGCTCTAACCACTGAGACAAAGAGTCGACTCCCTGACGCAGTTGTCAGGAAGTGGTTATCAACCTATAAGCTACGCATATAATCTACCAAGGTAAAGGGAGGAATTGCGGTCCAAAACAATTGTGAAATGCAATTTTGATCCAGATCAACTTGGCCCATATGGTCACATGCAATTCGATCCAGATAAACATTACCCCTATTGTGAAATGTAATTTGATACGGATCAATTTGGTCTGTATTGCTAAATGCAGTTTGACCCAGATTAACATGGCCCCTTCCTGTTGTAAAATGCAGTTTTATACAGATCAACTTGGCCTCTATTGTGGAATGCACTGTGATCCAGATATTGTTAAATGCAATTTGATCCAGATAAACATGGCCCCTATTGTGAACTGTAATTTGTCCCGGATCGACTTGGTCTTTATTGTAAAACACAGTTTGATCCAGAGCAACTTGGGTCCTCCCTATTGTGAAATACAATATTATCCAGATCAACTTGGCCCCTCCATATTGGGAAAAGCAGTTTCATCCAGGTCAACTTGGCCCCTCCCTACTGTGAAATGCAGTTTGATGCAGATCAACTCCCAACCCCTTGTGAAATGCAATATGATTCAGATCAACTATGCCCCTCCCTATTGTGAAATGCAATTTGATAAAGATCAATTTGTTCTCTATTGTGAAATGCAATTAATCCGGGTCAACTTGGCGCCTATTGCGAATCGCATTATGATCCAGATAAACTTGGCCCCTATTGTGAAATTCAATTTGATCCAGATTAATTTGGCCCATATTGTGAAATGCAATTGGATCCAGAACAACTTGGTCGCTATTTTGAAATACAATTTGACCCTGTTCAACTTGGCCGCTCTTGTGAAACGCAATTTAATCATCTATTATACTGCGAAACACAATTTGATCCGAATCGATACGGCCCCTATTTGGTGTCTCTGATGGGAGCTGTGGGTTAATGGTATCAATTCCTGATCATTGCCTCCACTTCTATTTTGTATTTCATCAGTTGACAAGGGTCTTGTCTTTGTTGTGAACACGGCCTTTGACTATAAAAGCGGCTGGTATATGTTGTGAACACGACCTTAGACGGAAGAGCGGGTGGTATTTGTTGTGAACACGGCCTTAGGCTGCAAGAGCGGCTGGTATTTGTTGTGAACATGGCCTTAGACTTTACGAGCGGCCGGTATTTGTTGTGAACACGGCCTTAGACTTAACGGCGCTGGTGTTTTTTGTAACTGTAAGAGCGGTTGATATTTGTTGTGAACACGGCCAAAGACTGTAAGACTGGCTGGTATTTGTTGTGAACACAGCTTTAGACTGTTAGAGTGGCTAGTATTTGTTGTGAACACGGTGTCAGACTGAAGATCTGCTAGTATTTGTAGAGAAAAGGTCATTAGCGGCTGGTATTCGTTGTAAACACGACCTCACACTATAGCAGCGGCTCGTATTTGTTGTGAACAGGGCCTTAGACTGTAGAGCAGCTGGTATTTGTTGTGAACAGGGCCTTAGACTGTAAGAGCGGCTGACATTTGTTGTGTACACGGCCTTAGACTGTAAGAGCAGCTCGTAATTGTTGTGAATACGGCCTTAGACTGTAAGAGTAGCTGGTATTTGCAGAAGTGCTCGAGCATCGTGCCTATCCGCCTTCTTTATTCTCATATCTCGGAGCATCTTATGTAACGTCTTCTTTTTGTGGTGATCCCAGCGCATCTGGGACTCCAAATTCTCCTGTAGCGCCTCGTCGGAAGGGTAAGGGTACGTCTAGAAAAGAATTGTGCATGTGTGTATAACACGAGTAAGATTTATATGCATATATAATACAATCTTTCAATCTATTAGTGATCCTGTATACACTCGAATTTAAATGACCCGAGCACTTATGCAGACCAGAATTGATTGTTTTAGGCGCATTTGCACTTGAAAATAAGATAAAGGTTACCAAAATCTTATCAACTCGTTGTAGGATGCAATGTCATTTTGAAACAAAAATGACCATATTTCATCAGTTGTAGACAAGCGAAACCGGACAGTTTTGGGAGCCTGTGCCCTTGAAAGTAAGGTCAATGCCACCAAAAATCTAACCAAATCTTTGGTATATTGCATTTATATATTGTACCAAGTGTGACAAAATTTTATAGATTTGATCATGAGAAAGGTAACAGGCAAGCCATATTTTGACATTTTTGGGGGGTCTATGCCCTTGAAAATAAGGTCAAGATCACAAACATCTAATCAAATATTTGGTTGGTTGAAATATTGTACCAAGTTTGGGCAATTTGTTTGTTTGTAGTGGGGTTTAACGGCCAAGTCAATACTATTTAGGTCATTTTTGAGCCGGTCAGTTTACTTATCAACACCTTTCCTGGGCAGGCTTATACGTAACAAGGTTAACCAGTACAGTGCACATTTTTTTGTCAGAAACTGACAACTGCTCTTCAACGGAAGGGCGAAACGACCATAGAAAAGATTTCATTTATAGAACATATTAAACGTCACTATAGCTGGTGTCTGGGAATGTGTGGCGAACGTAAAATGTCTCTCTGTCCTGCATCATATCGAGCCTATGTTTTCTTGTCCTTTTGGATCAATCATTGATTCCATTGTTGAATTTTGAAAATATTTGAGGGTCACTGATGAGGCCTAATTGGCCGAAACTAGCTAGTCTGGCCCAGAAAACATGTACACTTCATAGTTTCCAGTTCGGTGGTGTATTCCTTGCTTCCAAAGGATAACCCTTTTATAGAACATATTCATGATTAGTCTCCACGAAAGAATGTTGCCGATCCCGACAGGTATCGAACCCGCTTCCTCCTAATCAGCAGTCAGAGGCGCATCCGGCTGAGCTACCGAGGCCGTGGCCCAAGTTTGGGCAAATTTTATCAGTGTGTTCAAGAGATAAGGTGTAGACTAAACAAAATTGACAGTTTTTATAATAAGGTCAAGGTCACCAAAATCTAACCAAACCGCTGGTAGGTTGCAAAGCTATATTGTACCAAGTTTAATTAAAATCCATTGATTCGTTCGCTGTTATAGGGATCAAACACGCGAAGTCCTGATCACCAGTCAGATAGCCCATTTTACGTGACGTAAACCAGCAATCTTTCATGAAATCCTGTGAATATAGCTGTTTCAAGCTATTCTTGAAGGGGTGAGAAGCTGTGTTCAAACAACATAACCCAAGTTCAAATCATGAAATTCACGTATTGTTTGAACATGAGTTTTGAACTTTTGATATCAAAAAGTGCCTTTGGCCTTGGTTTGTTTACGTGACGTTGAGCGACATATCGTTGTCGCCCTGAACAAAGCATCTTAAAAATATGATGACGTCATTCCATTGTAATGGCAAATGCAGGGTCCCTCGCAAGTTAATTTGAACACTCGGCCAGGCAGATTCCTCGGGACCCGGAAAGTGTTAATGCATGAAATAAATTGGGTGCTTTCTATATAAGTACACAGTTTATCAGTTTTGAGGCTTTAAAAAATAAGTACAGAAAGTCCATGTGTACGAGGGATGTTCGAAAAGAATTGCTTATTGTCCTCTAGCTCCACGTGGGGCACGATCAAAACCAATACATACTTGTATAGGGCTATTTAATATCTACACAATGGTGTATAAATTTAGAGTAAGTGTAAGACATAAAATTTGTCATTTGAATACATGCAGTCATTGGCCACTGCAGTAAAAATGGTTGGTAGAAACGTCGACTAAAACGTTGAAATACCAGCTTGCTAAAAAATTAATTGTTCTTCGAAGAAGCTGATGACTAAAATTTCTACTGCTTTTGGACCTTCTTGTGTGTCTTTTGACACAGTTCGGCGGTGGAAAAAGAAATTTGAGTCGGGTGTGGAGTCCATCAAAAATGCACCGAAAGCAGGTAGGCCAAAATCTGTATCTCGCAAAGAAATCGTTTCCAAAATAAAGGAAATCATTGAAGGAGATGTCAGATTTACAGTTCGTGATATTGCACGAAAGGTAGGCATATCACTATCAATGGTTCACCTTATTTTGAAGAAGCATTTGCAAGTCAGAAAGATTTCTGCTAGATGGGTGCCACATCTGTTGACTGACGAGCAAAAGAGGCAATGGGTTAAAGTGGTCAAAAAGCTGCTTCAAATGGTTCCAAAATATGACAAAAAGCAGTTTGCCAATGTCGTCACAGGTGATGAAATCTAGGTCCATTATGTTGAGCCCGTCAGAAAGGTTAGCAACCAGTGCTTCAGCTGAAGTGCACGACCCGCCGGATGCTTTTAGCTTTATAAGTGTTACCATATATGGGTATGGCGGCCATTTTGGTCATGTGACCTGGACCTAAAACGGTTCCCCCAATATATGCGCCTTATCGTAAGGAGCAAGAATATATCTTATACTTTAGTACTGTATTCTGAATCGTTTACAGGATAAAATGCATTCTCACTTTTCCAATACAAAAGCATATGTGTCAAAATTTGACTTAGGCACAAAGAAGGTCAAGGTAAACCAAGGGTCACCATTTTAGTAATTTATGATGGGCCTACGTCTCAGATGCTATTTATCAAGTTTCGTGGAAATCTGCCCAGTGGTTCTGGAGAAGACTATTTTTGAAGGGTTTTTACCATATATGGCTTGGCGGCCATTTTGGTCATGTGACCTGGATCCCATTAGCAAATTTTGGTTTCCCCCATCCCATAGAGGCTCCATATGAAATTTGACTTCAATCGGCCCAACGGTTTCCGAGGAGAAGCAGTTCGAAAATGTTCACATTTTTCGCCTCGGCGAGGCTATACTAAATGGAATGTAATATTTCGCAAGTTCATTGGTTAGATCTCATTGACATCTTTCAGTATGCCAAAAAATTGTTTAAATATTCCAAGCGGTTAAGTCACTAACACCAATTTTCACAAACGGGTTACGGACGGACAGACAGACAGACCATATATGGCTTGGCGGCCATTTTGGTCATGTGACCTGGACCCCATGAGCAAATTTTGGTTTCTCCTATCCCTTAGAGGCTCCATATGAAATTTGACTTCAATCGGCCCAACGGTTTCCGAGGAGAAGCAGTTCGAAAATTTTCACATTTTTCGTCCAGCGCGGCTATACTAAATGGAATGTAATATTTCGCAAGTTCATTGGTTAGATCTCATTGATATCTATCAGTATGCCAAAAATCGTTTAAATACTCCAAGCGGTTAAGTCACTATCACCAATTTTCACAAACGGGTTACGGACGGACAGACAGACTGACAGGCTGACAGAATGACACGGTGATTTTGGGGCACTCTTAGAAAATCAACCGACTTCAGTCGGTCGCTTTTTCTGCGGGTCGTGCAATAAGATCTGGGCCACTAAACACAGCCAAAGTGCAATGGTTGCCAAACGTTCTTTGAGTACAAAAAAGGTTTTGTATGCAATCTTCTTCTCTGGTGAAGGAGTCACAATAACATTGCCGGTGAAAAAGGGCAAAAAACACCGGAAAGTACCACAACGACGTAGTACTGAAGAAACTGAAAATGTTTTATCAGAAACGACGCCCTGCCACTGGTTTTAAACATGTCCGTCTTCTACATGACAATGCAACCGCCCATACCTCCGCAATAGTTACGGCGTTTTTGAAGAAAGAAAAAGTAACTGTTTTGTCTCCCCCCCCCCCGTATTCCCCAGACCTTGTCCAATGTGATTTCTTTTTGTTTCCGAAATTGAAATCATTCCTTGCTGGGCGGAAACATCAGTACCGACAAGCACTTGGATCTGCCATCTCTTAGTACCTTATTACTGTGCTCATATCAGCGTACCGTGACGCCTTCAAGAAGTGGATACATCGGCTGAAACTTTGCATTTCTAGCCACAGGGAGTACTTCGAGGGCATCAAATGAGCACTTTTGGGCTGATGTGAAATTTGAAGTCTCCAGATAGAAATAAGCAATTATTTTCGAACATCCCTCGTATCTTCAATGAAACTGGTTTTAACTCTTCAGGTGCCGAGAAAAATGCTTCTGAAAATGTCGCTTGTTTATGTCGTCTGCTGCTCTTTTTGCAAGCTTTTCAAACATATTTTTGCATACAGGCAAGCAGAGTAGGTCCTGATCAGACTGCTCCTACAGGATCTCGTTCCACGCTGTTTGCAAAATTGACTAGCAGAAAACAAAGCAATTAGTGTGAATGGCATCTTACGGGTTGCTCATTTACACTGTCTCAGTGCTCGTAGCATATTAGGCTATTCCTCGGTGAACAAACGCTTTGTCTTCTAAGTTAATATAAGAACTGTTTCAAAATCGTTCATCATAAGAAAACTTACTCCTCCTTTTCTATTTTTCTGCACATATTAACTCCCTTACCTGGCAGAAACTCATACACTGATGAGCCAAATCAGTGAGAAAACCTTTGCTAATGAAAGTTTTTTGTTTAAGAAATAGATCGGCTCTAGCAGTGATTTGTTGAGTAATATATCACTGTTTGGAGGTCAGTTGTAAGATAATCAAATCACGAGCGCGTAGCGTGAGCGATTTATCTACTTACAACTGACCGACAAACTGTGATATATTACTCAACAAATCACGCAAAAGAGCTGATCTATTTCGATTCTAACACACTGAAAGTTGACTTAATTTTGTTTGTTGTTTCCTTCATATTCTCTCAACATTTTGCCTTTGTTTGGAGAAATCCCACCAGCATGTTTGACTGTAACACATGCAGTTACCTGCTTCTGTTTTGTTTGTTTGTTTGTTTTGTAGTTTAGCGGCCCAGTCAACAGTAGTTAAGGTCATTTTTGAGCCAGTCAGTTTACCTATCCACACTTTTCCTGGGCAGGCTTATACTTAGGCGGTTTACCAGTACAGTGTACATTAGTTCGCCAGAAACTGACAACTGCCCTTCTTGAACTTGGTTTTGTAACGTACTTGATGCGTGAAAAAGACGTTACTTCGTCTGACGTCAAGGAAACGATCGATTACGTGGCAAAAGGTCATGAAACGGCAGCTCTTCGCGTCACGCCTTTTCGCCCAGTGAAATGTCACTCAACATATCACTGGATTTAACCATTGGCTATTTAGGTGACCAATGTTAGAATTAAAATAATACATGTTACAGTTAGACAGGAACCAGTCTGATATATATTCCAAATAACACCTAAAGTAAGCTTACCACTTCTTTAAGCTTCACCAGATGTTTGTGTGTTGCATATTCAAAAAAGAATTTCTTCTCGATCATCACGCATTCTGCCCCATTGCTCACCAAACTGAAGTTCGGCTGTCCTTCAAGCAGCATTTCAGTTAGTCCCTGTTACAAAAATGACATTATACTGAAAAAGTCAAGACAATTTGAAACCATATAAAACCTAATGTTATTGTCATATATAGCCACAAAAAAGTGTTCGCCGACCGGGGAAAGTGTTCGCCGACCGTTCCAGACCAGCATATGAAATAAAGCTATTGGTCGCATTTGAAAACAAACAGAAAGCATTAAGGAAAATCCAGGCTCCCTTTGCCATTTTCACCTTCACAAAACTTTCAGTAAAAATTTTGCATGAGGCTGAGTTAGTGTCCAAAGTCCAAAGTTTAGTGAGATAAGAAACCCGAATCTCCGATGGGACAGTCAGGTATTTTAAATATTGGATCATACACTCCAAGAACGTGACATTTTAGAAAAAAGTATGCACTAGAAATACCAGTAGTAATACCTTTATTTTGGTAGCGACACTTGAAATGGGTCTTAGAGCATGTGTGTTCAGTGTAAGTCATGTGCGCTCAGTTTTTGTTTGATCTGAGGTTTAACGTCCCCGTCAACACTGTATAGGTCATTTTGGAGACGTTGTTTCCAATTTTGTGGGAGTTTAACCCGAGATGAAATGACATCTCAAGCCAATTGGGTTTATTAGTATGGACGGTCCGACTCGCACACCTTTGCCAGGACAGGCTTAGATCCTCTAAGCGGTTTACCAGTACTCGTGTGCGGTCGGTTTCAGCTCTTCGTGGAAAAATCATGCAGCCTACATATTTCTTCAAGCCCCGATGGGCGGGGGCCGATGTGCCCTCAGTGAAGACGTGCTCAGTGAAGTCATGTGCGCTCAGTGAACTCGTGCTCTCGGTGAAGACATGTGCGCTCAGTGGAGCCATGTGCTCGATGAAGACGTGCGCTCAGTAAAGCATGTGTTGAGTGAAGACTTGTGCACTCAGTGAAGTCATGTGCGCTTAGTGAAGTCATGTGTGCTCAGTGATGACATGTTCGCTAAGAGAAGTAATGTGTGCTTAGTGAAGGCATGTGTGCTCAGTGAAGACATGTACATTCAGTGAAGTCATGTGCACCCAGTAATGAATTTTGTGCTCAGTGAAGTCATGTGCGTTCAGTGAACTCATGTGTGCTCAGTGAAGACATGTGCACTCAGCGAAGTCATGTGCCCTTAGTGAAGTCATGTGCGCTCAGTGAAGTCGACACCACGAAGTTAGTCAGACTATATGGAGGAACTTTGTGTCAATGGCAATCCATAAAAGCGCACAGCGCAGATTGTGGTCCGTTGCGCAGGGGTGCTCAAAGGACCTTATTCCCTTGGTGCGGTCCATTTTCTTACTTATAACTGAAAACAAAATATTTGCAGTCTCCAAATATGCAGTTTTGTGTTTTATGCCTCTAAGTCTTCATTTTTTATGGCCATTTTCAATATCAGATATCATTCAAATTAGTAAGTTACTTATGCAATTAAACTTACAAAGGTTTGTCCTTTGGTAAGATTCTGAACTTCAACAAACACAGATCTTGACGTCTGCAATTTCTCTCTTAGGTCAATCATAGGGGATCCGCCTATCGTTGGTAGAGACGTGTCTTGCCAGTCGTCAACTTTGTGTTTCGTTTCATCATAGTCAATCGTTTGATCGACATGACTCTCTTTTGTTGCTATGCTACTTCTCCTTGACAGGCTCATACCACATGATGAAACAGAATCCCCTCGATGGCGAGGACCTAGGAATATATAATACTAACAACCAGCAAACAGGCTTTTTACTTCACTACAGCTGGTGTCTAGGCAATGTATGTTGGCCATTAAAAGTCTTCTTGTCCGTCATCCTAGTGTTGATTATATTTCTATCCCTTTGGAATTATCTATTCTATTATGAAATTTTAAAAATATTTGAGGGCCATACTTGGCCGAAACCAGATAGTCTGGCCCCTTTACAATTTTCTGTTCTTTGATTTGGTCCTTACTTACAAATGATAGCCTTTTAACAGATCATACTTAATTTCACAAGGAATGTGCGACGGCCATTAAAAGTCTACACTCAAAAATATATTTGGGTTACTGGTGGGGCCTAATTGGCCGGCACTTATTTGTCTTGCCCGCAATTGTCTTCAATTCTGTGGTGTATTCCTTGCTTCAAAAGGATGGCCTGTTTTTAAAAAAATCATTTTCACCCAGTTCGTCTACAGTGAAGTGAAGACAATGATCATGAATCGATACAATTACCTAATACTTCCCATCAAAGACACCAAAGGGAAACCACACCACCATAATGAAAACGTCACAAGCGGAAAGCCAAAAGGACAGTTACTTTCCTACAAAATGGCATTTCAAAAGGACCGACAGGCTGAGTCATTCTCAGACATCTACTTAGGAGAATGGCTTAACATTTTTGAAATTAGATGAGGACCTGATCAATCGCTGCAGAATAACCCTTATGTCAGTTTTTTAGAATGCCAAAATCAAATTATTACAGCGAGGATGTTCTCTGCTGTTCGTGATTTTAAAGAGGTATAACTGCCATCCTTGGAACTATGGAAAACAGTTTGGTTCACAAAGTTCGTATATAATACTATCAAGTGAGCTTTGTGGTTTGATAAAATACCATAAATCCATGTATCGTTTGTAACATCGAAATCAGGCTATTGGCAAGTGATGCAATCAAACAACGGACACAGTTATGGCGGAAGAAATAAAAAGAAAACGTTCAACATAGTCATTACGCGATGGGATTAAAGTAGCCTTGCTTGACGTGGCTACAAGACTGCGTTACCAGATTGCTTTAGTCGTAGAGCGTCAGGTTATACTCCTTTTGATTTGAAATCTGGCTCTAGAGAGACTACACCATGATCATATCAAAATTTTCCACATTTTTCATAAAATACGGTTTCTAAATCCGTTTTATATTTCGCATCGAATGCTAAAAGCCTGACTTTCTGTCCTTTTAATAAGCTTGCAATTAGAAGAAATGTAAAATTAACTGTAAATCCCAGAGATTTTTTGTGTTTCAAATAAGCACTAAGGCCCGTTTATGGTGTGGAACAAATTAGACAATGGTACATCAGAGACTAGACGCAGCTTTGGTCAATGGCCATAAAACTCCCTTGTTTCATCTTCAATAAATTTATACGTCTGTAACTAGGAGTTAAGCAATTACGCAGTCATTTAGTATCACGGTCTCGTCAAAACTTGATGCATGCCTATCAGTAGAGTATGCAAATTTTGAAAAATATACATATTTAATTAATGAAAACACACCCAGTTTAAAACTGACGATTTTTTTTTGTAAACATTGATTGGAAAAATGAGGCAAGGGGTTGCCAAGTCAATCTTATTTTAAATAATTTTAATGGATAGCAGACGTTTTGCAGCTTTCCTGAAAAGTAAATATTCTGTGAGGGTAGTTCTCTTCAAAGTGATTCAGTTTCTTGAATTAGTACCCAAATTGCATAATGTTCTTTGAATACACAACTTGGTAAATGTGTTTCAGAATTTTGATATGTTATTCCATTTGGGTTTAAATGAAACTTTTGATCAGTAATATTGGTTAATTTGGTTCCAGAAAATAAGAAATTGCTAAATCTTTCTTTTGAATAAGTTTAGAAAATATCTGGGATATATTATTGTAAAGCATATACATGTTATGTCTATCACAAGAAAAGGGGCCTTTTAAGCAAAACGTAAAAATTCCTATCTTTACTTTTTCTTTAATAACATCAACACAGCTTTATTTTACAATATATGGAATAACTTTAATTTGAAGCATAACATAAAAGGATTGCGCCTTGTAAAGAATGAGTAAGAATCATTTAAAAATGACCACTGGTCCCAAGTTTGAGTCTACCCTTAAGGATGAGATTGTGCTACATTATCATGGATAAATCCTCAGATGTTGGTTCCTATGTTGTCTGTTGATATTGGGCTGTGATCTCTGATTGTGCTATTCCTGGGCATCCTTTTGATAGTGGTTTCTTGCTGCACATGACATTTATTTTTTCTTTAAATTTTATATGTTTACTTTAGAAAAGCTGTGTTGTTGCGCGTGTACCTTTATCTGTTGAATGATCTCTTCAGAATTTATACTTGAGAATATTTATATTTAACCAGATGATTGTGTTAAATTAGGGAATAGCTGTATTCAAAATGGTCATTTGAGGAAGTAAATCGTCTATTTTAAGGTCGGAAATTTCTTTATACGGCGTCGAGTAAGCGGAGCAGTAAAACGCAATTTGTGACCGTAAAACCGACGATTTACCACCCATATAACAATTTTGTAATGCAGTTATCCCCATTCCGATGAACTTATTCAGTTGTTTTGTTAAAACTGTACTATTTTTAACCAAGCTGCCAGCAATATGAGCTGCATAAAACCAAAACGCAACGTTACGTGACGACGCCGATTTCCGACATTCCAGAATATACTCTCGCAAATATTTGACTTATCCTATCAGACATCGCGTTACAAACGCACATGCATTAGAAATTGTATTAAACGCAATAAAAATACAGATGCTCAATGGGCAACAATCACGTGGACATTCTTCTAGAAATGATATACAGCATGGCAGACTGTTGACATAATTGTTACAAAACATGAATATATCACTTACTAACCTCCTCTCGATTTCAGCATAAATGGTCCCTATAAAAACGAAAAAACAACAAAATGATAAGAAATAATAAAAGAACAGTATGATGTCTTAAACAAAACTTACATTGCATATTAGACATCGATTTATTATTCATATGATATAAAATATAATAAAAGTTAAAGTTATTGGTTCCATATGTTCTCCTGCCTGATTAGACGGTTAAATCTCAAAACAAACCTCGATATCTCATCTCTCCAATATCAAACAGAAACAATAAAACTTTGGCTAAATGGTGATTAGTAAGGATCATAGTGTGTGAACTTATCCAACTCCGCCATTATCTACATGCCTTGACAATGCGACTTCAGATTAGTCTTACGCAATATTCTTTACCAGAATTGTCTGTCGTGGTTTAGTTTTGTTATGGCTTGTCTTTGAGTGTGTGTATCGCTTGTAATATTTCGCTTTGGATAACCAATTGGCCATTTTGTTGGACAGTAACTGTCCTTTTGGCTTTCCGCTAGTGATGTTATCATTAGGGTCTAGTTGTTTCATGTTTGTGTTTCTTTCCCGTGGTGTCTCTGATGGGAGATGTGGGTTAATTTTATTGATTCCTGATCAGTGCCTTCATTTCTATTTTGCTCTACATCTTATGATGATTGAAAATGTGCACTGTTAAAAATCAAATGTTAACTTTAGCTCTCTGTCTGTTACAAAAACGAAAGCGTAGTTTAACTTGGATAATAAACAACGTGACCGCTTTCATTAATAAATGTATAAGTATGCTGTGACAATTCTGAAGGGTAACTAAATTTCCAACAGTCGGATTTCTTTTTTCGCTCTGTAATAACAGAATTAACAGACATATAATAACGGGGTCAAAACCATTCTTATGTAAGGTTTTATTTCGTATATTTGACGATTTCAGATAACCAGTTAATAGGGATAAAACTTTCATTCTGTGGTTGATGTTTTAAATAGCCTACAATCTTTCTGTGATTGTTTGGGAATGGAACAGATTTTAGGCACCCATGCTTTTAGCATTTTTATTCTAAAACTTTGATCTCATCACTATACACTTTATAACATGGTAGTCTCTTTTCCAAAAGAAAATGCAATTCCTTAACAACATATGAAATGTCAGTTACTAAATGTTTCTGAAAAGCTGTCTATGTAAATAGTAAAAAGAAATAAATATTCCTTAAAATGATCCCTTAAATACGCAAAAGGGGCTTTACCTCGGACGATTCCTCCATTTTTGTTCCGAGCCAAGCAAAGCAGTAAGCAAATTTGAGCAAAACCAACACAAGGCTTAAAATATTTGACAGAAATTATTTACAAATTTTAAAGTGATTTTTTCATATACCAGCAATTGAAAAAACTATGCTTAGCTCGAGCTGTCCTCATATGTCGATAAATAAAGTTTCCTAATGTGGTTCCATAGTTTAAAGTTACTAAATGAGCACTGAGTCCGAAACGAATATTAATCTGTAAGTTATCCAAAACAAATTTACGATCAAGGTCTGGTGAAGCCCTCTCAAAAATTTAAATAAAAAAACTTAAACAACAGGAGAATATTTTTCCTTTTATGTTATCATGGGAAAACCTAGAACCTGCCAGAGAAATTATTTGCTCATAATCTGTAAGCAGTACTGAAATGCTAAAAAAGATAAAAGTAGAATATCTTCACAAAATGTAGATACTGTGTACAACATCTGTATCAGAACTTTTCCATATCCCAGATCATTCAGAATAAAGTTTTGTGAAGGCAATGGTCATTCAATCCATACAATAACCTTACACAGCCAATCCAAGACACCAAATGGTACGAAGCGCAACTATAAAACAACTTCACCTGAATTAAAATATCACAAGTAGAAAGCCAAAAGTACAGTTTTTTTTTCTCAAAAATGGCCAGACGACTATCCAAAATAAAGAAATATAAGCAGGGGAATAATTTAGAAGCGCTTCGGCCATTTCTGTTTTTAGTCTGTTTAAACGAAACCTAATGTCAGATAGATCATTTTTATTATATATGTCAACAATTTGTAGTGACGGTTTCACCACATGCCTTTTTTTCATGGTGTATCTTATTATGATCAAAATTATGTTAAGAAGGCTTTAGATCAGGGGCTGCGAAAACAGGTTTATGCTTAACGAAGTTATGTTGTTCACTTGTTCATCATAGTTTCCAACCTTTTCGACCATCTTGGCAAGGTTTGGTGAATTCATCGACATTTTCCTTCTCTTTGAGTGTGTGGCTGTAATCCCAGTGGCATCACTAGTCCCGGTCTCCGACTTATTTTCATCCTTGTCAGGTGCCAAATTCTCAACTTCCACAAGAGCTCTGTTCAACGTATTCTGATTCATATACTGAAAAAGAATACACTCATCGTCTACGATTATAATGAGTCCTGAGTTATATGATGGGCACTATCTCGAGAAAAACCTGTATTTAGATTTTGCGCTCACGTAACGCATACTCCGGTCTGACCAGCTACGCAGTATAACAAGGGTATTGAATTTTTAGAAATATAGACTGGAATGTATCCAAGCAGTGAACACTAATTGGACTGTGCAGACTGATCTGCAGCTTTACTGTTTGTAAATGAACAAATAAAAATCAAAAATGAGTTCCTTTAAGAGCAATGAAAACATTCATAAGAAAGAAGATGGGTCATACTACGTAGTTTCGGCTAATAAAACCTCATCAGTGACCCTGTAATGATCCGGCAAAGAAAGCCAGAGGAAACATACTGCAATTTTGCGAATTTCGAATAGGCAGTCAATTCAAAGACCTGATTTTCTCATGCCGTGGCTCATAACTGTAGTACAGGAATGTTCTATAAGAAAGATTTTTTTTTCAGTTTTATGCAACTAGTTTTCAAATACAAAAGATTTCGGCTGATGACATGCAATAAAGACGTGTTTCTCCAAACTACGAAATTTTATACTGTTAGCTAGTACATAACATAATACCTACAATGGTGAGAAACAATTAAATACTCCGCTTCATATTAAAATAAGCAGTATTACGTGAAAAACGATGTGATCACGACTATCTGTATCGAGGCATGCAAATTGAAGTGTTCCTTAAAAACTATTGATCATATGCCACTAGTAAACATCCTTACACACAAAATAACAAAAAACATGTGGTTGCTACCTATGGTACGTTTCCGAAGACAACATTCATTTCTTCATTTCCTTTCTCTGCACCTGATTCGTGTTAGGGCGTCTCCTTTTTTGTACATATAGTTTTATTTACATTTTAGCCGGCCTCGGTAGCTCAGTCGGATGCGCGTCTGACTGGTGATCAGGAGGACGCGGGTTTGATACCTGCCGGTGTCGGCAACATTCTTTCGTGGAGATTGATCATGAAATCGTTCCTGCGGTCATTCCCTCCCTTCAGCTAATTCAAGAAGGGCCGTTGTCAGTTTCTGGCGAAAGAATGTGCACTGTACTGGTTAACCGTTTAGGGAAAGTATGGTGAGGTAAACTGAGCGGCTCAAAATGACCTAAATAGTGTTGACTGGGCCGTAAAACTGCAATACAAACAAACAAAAAAACAACAACAAAATTTACATTTTCATTTTCAGAAGTTAATTGAACGTAACTTCGAAAATGACTCTGCTTTTGTATATGCTAGAGGTGGTAAGACTCTCCTTCCTTTATGCTAGAGGTGATTGTATCGATTCCTGATCATTGCTTTCACTTTTATTTTGGACACTGAAACCAAAACTCCCCTTTTATAGTGGCGTTATTGTTTGTTTCTTCCTTTCCTTTATTTGTTGTTGATTCCAAGGGAAATCTTTATAGTTTCCTTAGTATTAAAAGTACCATTTTATGTTTTTTACCTGGAGCAAATGGGCCGCGGCAAGTGACAATGTACCTTCGGACGTGTGTACCCGGCGATGACTCACAACAGCATGCACCACCACACACTTTCATGACCCTGAACACTAAAGTTTCTTCATACAGAAAGAAAATGTTGTATTCCGGCTAAGCAAGTAGGAAGACTTATTTGAGTCTTCCATTATACATGTATAAAATACGTTTCGCTTGGCACGGCCGAAGTGACAAAACCGCATCAAGCCAAATACCTCGTCCCGCATCTGTTTCAACTCATTGTAACCGTCGTTTGTCTTTATATTTATCTCTGGCAGGGCATAATATCTGACCAACAAGTTCTGATCGTCAAGCGCTCGCTTCTTCTCCTCGTGTAGAAGGGTTAGCTTGTCTTCATGGCTAAGATAGGTTTCGTTCTTCATCATATTCAATACTGAAAACAAACTGGTTAAATGAATCAGAGGGGAGACTCCGATGTACATGTAATACGCTGAAGAAAAAAATACTTCATCGAAAGCTAGAGATTTGCTGCAGTACAAATCAATTTGCTTCGGCTTTGCTGTTTAGTTTCACTGAAATCCTAGCGGGCTGGAATATTTACCATCCAAAGACGCACTTAGATGGATAATAGTTCTCAAGTTGCCACGTTGTATTTTATCTATCTGTGTTTACTAAAGCAAGCATTGATTAGTTAATACTCAGATAAAAAAGAATTTTATTAATCTCCAAAGAAAATAAAATTGTTGAATAATATTGGAGTTAAAGTAGTAAAAACCAGCGTCACTGATTTGTTAGATAGTCATTTTGATCAAAATCAAAATTGTTTCAAATATATGTCTTGACATTTTGGCGTTAGCGTTTGAAACGTTGGGTGTCCACGATTAATACTTTGAATATTTGTCAGTATATTTTTCCATTGAAAAGTTTAGTGTTTCTTACACAGCAATCGATGCGCATAGTTGTGTGAAACCGTTAACGAAACGACCGTTTGCCGGGTCCAAACATCGAACTTATACGTCTTGTTTAATTTCAGGTCTCAATTTGTACCTGACGTTTCCCATAATAGCCATGTTTGGGGTCAGTTGTTTGTCAACCGAACCAAAGTTAACAATTTTGCAAGCATGCATTGCTTTTGTCCACGTAACTATAACGAAACACTGTGCAAACTAGTCTTTTTTTCATACTGTTTAACCCATATATTGATAATCGTGCCATTTTGGGACATTGGCAAACAGTGTACATTATTTGTTTTAAGCACAGTTTTTGTGTGAAGCTTATCATAAAATAATCCTGGCACCACCCTACTTGGAAATGGAAGATATTAGGTGGACGATCATATTGGGCAAATAAACAGAGCACAATAGAAACTAGAGTTCCAAGTCGGCTGGAAACCCCTCTACTCTGCTGGATGAGACTGACCATGGTACGTAAATTGTGTCATTTGATGGTGAGCACCTTTGCTATCAGATCAGATTGCCTTGAGCAATTCTGATTTTGCTTGCTGCACTGATGTCTTTAATTTAGTTTCTGAACAGCTCAATCCAATCCGACTTAGGATTCCCAAGGAATGATGTTGGTGCAGAGAAGAGGGTGCAGATGTCCTTTGAAGAATTTCTAAGATATCGGAATGCAAAGATTATACCAAGTTTCGAATCAGTAAGACTGACAGCAGATGTATTTTCCTGATTTTGGCGGCCTTTTTTGATATTGGAACAAAATGATTTCATCAAGTATCCTTGTAATCAAAAATGCATTCAACCAAGTTTCGGCTCAATCCGACTAAACAGCAGATGTCGTTGGAAGATTTTTAAAGATGGCCGACACTGGGATATCAGAATAAAATGATTTTTAAAGGTCTTAATTCCCGGAAGTAAGTTTTCAGCTCTATCCGACTTGTAGTTTCGGACATGTTGTTTGAAGAATTTCAACATGTCAGCCATGGCACCCCGCCTGGATGTCGGAATGAAACAATTTTAACAATTATTCTTGTTCACGGTGCCCAAAAGAAAGACTCAGTCCGACTTATCTTTTGGGGCGGGGGAGGGCAGATTTGGCTTACAGTTTTTCAAGGTGGTCGCCGTTGTGGTCATCCTGAATATGGGAATGAGACGATTTTAGCAAGACTATTTTCATAATGCACTGATGTGTCCCCTCAACTTTCCGTTAGGAGAGGACTTCGTTTGAAGATTTTCAAGATGGTTAAATGGCGGCCATCTTGGATATCGGGAATAAAGCGAAAATATAGCTAATGAATCTAGCGAAACAGCAGGTGTCGTTGGCAGGCTTTTAGCAAAACGTAAACTAAAGGGCCTAACGAAACAGTGGTTTTGATGACATATCAGAATGTACTTAATGTGCAAAGGGCTGAGAAAACACACAAAAAACGTCAAATATCATAAACATTATAAAATTCTAAAACATAAGAAAACCCTTTAAAGCAAAAGTAAACAGTACCTGGCACAAGCTGAACTCAAGGTAAAGATTTTTCATACGAGAATCGCGTTGAGCAATCAGAAACCACATCTAAACAAAGCTCTTGTTTGAACTCCCCCAAAATGCATGGCCTGATTCCTTTCCTCACTTTATCACCATAGAAGTCACCATTCATTGGCGTTTCAGACCCTTACTTCAAGAATTGACACTTTTAAAGAGTCGTTCTTCCCCAGAAACATTAGAGATTGGAATGCCCTTCCCGATTCGATTATTTCGACAGCTGAAGGTGCTGATGATTGTGTAGCTTAATTTACCTCTTTTGAAAGAGCTAGGTACTAGCTTCCCACATCAAAGGTCCTGGTGTATGAATGTCATTTGACGTGTCACCATTAACCATTCTGATCCTGATTCTGATCGAAAGACATTTTATTTAATTATTAGTAGTAGTAGTAGTAGTAGTAGTAGTAATAGTAAGAAATTATTTATTTTTATTTTACCGTTCTCTCTGAAATCAAGTTTCTTTTGCACTTTATGGCACATACGTGCATTCACTGTCTGCAACTTCTTTAAAATACTGGCACTTCCCTGAAAAACAAACACGGGAGCAGTATATGATTATTCTTTACCAAAGGCTGTATTCAAAATAACTAGACTCTTCCACGCATGTCGCATTAAACATTTCTGACATTTGTCAGCTCAACCATCAATCGAATCCCAGAATAGAAACACACCTATGCTTTCTTCTAATTTGACTATCAAATTCAACAACACGAATCTTGCGGAAATCTCGTTTTTGTAGAGGTATACATTTTATGACATTGTTCGATTATCCATTATCCATTATCATTTTTGTCTAAGGTTTTTGCCGATCCAGTTTTGCAGACGCAAATACTTTTCAAAATTTTAGAGACGTCATTCTGATTTAATTTCAAAATTCAATATTGGACTTAAATCTCTTCTGCAACAATGTCTATCGGAACCCGAATTTTATGGTGACTTAATGTACAAATTCAGAAAAATATATAACCGCAATGACTTTAGCACCCAATTTCGTAAAATCATTCTTCGATATAAAGAGATTGGGAACAACATAAACGTTATACGACAGACTGCATGCATGGTAGTTAACCCAGTCACGGTTGACAACTTTGCTTCCCTCTTTAATTGCACGCCGGTAGGTCAGGCCTCAGATTCTATGACGGTTCCAGCGTAAAAGCTTATTGAGAATTAGAGAGATCTTCTTCAATGTAATGTTGGTTGGTGCCTGATGCTATGTCTCTTGTCGGGCCAATCGGAGTCTAACTGTTGGTTACCTTTTGCTCCAGCATTTCAGTGATTTCTTGCCGTTGTTATATCTCTGTGGTTGTTTGATTATTTTTGTTCACGGAGATGTTGCACTGATCAGTTAGGAGGCCTTCATGCGGACTGAACAAATTATTTGTCTAAATCGCGACGGGAGTAAAGGAGAGGATTGTGGCCACGTAAAATCGATTTAAGTCCCCCAGTGGAATTCGTTTCAGCTGACTGTTCCAAGGCGGTTCTTCTGTCGCAGTTTATTTTTGTTATGGTTTGTCTTTGGGTGTTTGTGTCGCTTATGTTCTTTTATTTTGGATAGCCTATTGGCCATTTTGTGGGATTGTAACTGTCCTTTTGGTTTTCCGCTATTGATGTTTCCATCAGAGTCTGTTGCTTCATGTTTGTGTTTCTTTCCCTTTGGTGTCTCTGATGGGAACTGTGGGTTGATTGTATCGATTCCTGATCATTGCCTCCACTTCTATTTTAGTATTTTGAATATATTAGTATTTTGATAATAAAGGACAGCTCAGATGCATGCTAGATGGCGTAATCAGTTTGTTTTTGCTATGTATGTGTTGCCTATATCTTTTTATTTTAGATAGCCGTTTGGCCATTTTGTGGGAAAGAGGCTTCCTTTTGGCTTTCCACTTGTGATGTTTTGTTTCTTGCCCTTTGGTGTCCCATGTCAGGTGTTGGATAGTTGTATCGATTCCTGATAATTGCTTTCACTTCTATGTTTCAAACAACACTCCTGCTAATGAAAAAGGCTTTCTTTCAGAAACATAAGGACGCTTTTTAAAGCTGAGTTTTAAGGAAGTATTTTTCAGACCCTTATTACGCTTCTGAAGAGTTTGAAGAACGAATACCGATCTGATGATGAATATCCATTCACTTGAGTGACTGTTTTGAACCAAAACTGTTCCTCGCCTGTAAAAATAAAACAAAGTATATAAGCAGATTAACTATCAGAAATCCGTGTAATATAGCGAACTTCAAAATTATTTTCTGCAAAGCTTTTTCTTAGTTTTGCCGACCGACAGTATGGTATAGAGTATGTTATATAGTTTCTTGAGCACCTGCGTAACATTACTTGTACTGTAAATTGAAGGTTGGGATACACCGGTGTTTTAGTTGTACTGGACGTTTGTTTCAGAAGCTGACTTAACAAAACATCTTTCTGCACTCAGTCGTCATATTCTTTCTTTAAAGAGGGCTTTTGATCTGTTCTTGTATTGTTATGAAAGAGACTTCATGTTGTCGCTTTCCATTGATAACCAATCTGAAATTATTGAAGCTTTTAGCTCCACTTCTAGATATTTAGATGATTTATTAAATATTGATAATACCTATTTCGATAGTTTGATCAGTCAGATTTACCCCCCCCCCCCCCCAGAACTTCAGTTAAATAAAGTAAAGTAGAAGTAAAACAAAGATCAGGAATTGATACAATTAACTTACTCCATCCATAAAAGACACCAAAGGGAAAGAAATACAAACATTAAGCGACCAGACCATAATGGAAACCTAAACAAAGGAAGGCCATATGGACAGTTACTTTCCCACAAAATGGCCATATGGCCATCCAAAATTAAAAGACACAAGTGATACACACAGTAAGTAACAAACAACAACATAAATAAATCGCCACAGAAGAGCCGCCTTGGAACGGTCAGTGGAAGATTTCCACTGGGGGGCTTTAATCGATTTTACGTGGCCACAATCCTCGCCCTTACTTCCGTCGCGATTTAGACAAAAAAAATTTGTTCAGTCCGCATGAAGGCCTCCTAACTCATCAGTGCAACATCTCCGTGAACACAGAAATCAAAGAACCACAGAGTTGAGACAACGGTGAGGACTCGACAGCAAGAAACCACTGAAATGCTGGAGCAAAAGAAAACCAACAGTTAGACTCCGATGAGCCCGACCAGAGACAGAGCATCAGGCACCAACCAACATTATCTCTTTAATTTTCAATAAGCCTTTACGTTGGAGCCGTCATAGAATCTGAGGCCTGACCCACCGGTGTGTAAAATCTTCTGATACCGAGGCCCCGTTTTTTCGATTTACATCTATCTATTGTAGATGGATTTGTTTCGTGCAAAATTTATGATAAACGCGATGACTTTGATTTTGAGATTGTAAATTTTCCTTTGGCGTTTATATTTCGCAATTAATTCGATTTGCTAGAGTGTGTAGTGATGTAACTGACTTCAACACTCGTAATAAATTATTAACGGCTAAACTCCTTAATCAGGGTCATAGGTACCATAAACTACGCAAAGCCTATTCAAAATTTTATAGACGCCATTCTGATTTAATTTCAAAATTCAATATTGGACTTAAATCTCTTCTGCAACAAGGTCTATCGGAACCCGAATTTTATGGTGACTTAGTATATAAATTCAGAAAAATATATAACTGCAATGACTTCAGCACCCAATTTCGTAAAATCATTCTTCGATATAAAAGATTGGGTACAACATGGATGTTATACGACAGACTGCATGCATGGTAGTTAACCCAATCACGGTTGGCAACTTTGCTTCCCTCTTTAATTGCACGCCGGTGGGTCAGGCCTCAGATTCTATGACGGCTCCAACGTAAAGGCTTATTGAGAATTAGAGAGATCTAATTCAAGGTAATGTTGGTTGGTGCCTGATGCTCTGTCTCTGGTCGGGCCCATCGGAGTCTAACTGTTGGTTTTCTTTTGCTCCAGCATTTCAGTGGTTTCTTGCTGTCGAGTCCTCACCGTTGTCTCACCTCTGTGGTTCTTTGATTTTTTTGTGTTCACGGAGATGTTGCACTGATGAGTTAGGAGGCCTTCATGCGAACTGAACAAATTATTTGTCTAAATCGCGACGGAAGAATGGGCGAGGATTGTGGCATCGTAAAATCGATTTAAGCCCCCCCCCCCCCCCCCCCAGTGGAAATCATTCCACTGACCGTTCCAAGGCGGTTCTTCTGTGGCGGTTTATTTATGGTGTTGTTTGTTACTTACTGTGTGTATCACTTGTGTCTTTTTATTATGGATGGCCATATGGCCATTTTGTGGGAAAGTTACTGTCCTTATGGCCTTCCTTTGTTTAGGTTTCCATTATGGTCTGGTCGCTTAATGTTTGTGTTTCTTTCCCTTTGGTGTCTTTGATGGGTGGACTAAGTTAATTGTATCGATTCCTGATCTTTGTTCTACTTCTACTTTATTGCGTCGATATTAGTAATAAGAATTATTGACCATTCCAAGGCGGTGCATATGTTGTGATTTATTATTGTTATGGTCTGTGTTAAATTTAAATTATGGTAAAGTTGTTTTACGTTGGTGCTTCTTTTCATGTGGTGTCTTTGATTGCAGATGTGACGTTATTGTGTCGCTTCCTGGTCATTACTTTCACTACTTTTTCATTTACCTTATTTCACAGACAAGGTTTATATTTTCTTTCTTTTTATCTTCTGTTATGGGCAGATCTCCGATCAACACTGAACTAGAGAACGAGAGGAGTGCAGTTTTGTGCAAAATTATAGCTCAACAGAACTAAACAATATTCGAAAAGGCTCAGATTTTTAAAAATTAAATCACTTGAGCTGAAGTAAAATGTCGTAGGTTGACTGACCGAAAAACACAAAGAAGTTACATATAGAATTTTGCTATTACTTTCGTGTAATTAAAATCATTTCTGTTACACCGAAAAAAGGGTTGCCTTTGGAACCTAAGAAAAATCGTCGACCCGTATTTCCAGTTGTGAGCGAGGTGTGTATATATAGCGTCACTTTAACCATCGCGGGTCCATCGCCTAGTTAGTTGTGTACATCTCTTGCGCAGGAGTCTAACAGTTGGTTTTCTTTTGCTCCAGCATTTCAGCGGTTTTTTGCTGTCGAGTCCTCACCGTTGTCTCACCTCTGTGGTTCTTTGATTATTTGTGTTCACGGAGATGTTGCACTGATGAGGTAGGAGGCCTTCATGCGGACTGAACAATTTTTTGTCTAAATCGCGACGGAAGTAAGGGCGAGGATTGTGGCCACGTAAAATCGATTTAAGCCCGCAGTAGAATTCTTTCCACTGACCGTTCCAAGGCGGTTCTTCTGTGGCGGTTTATTTATGGTGTTGTTTGTTACCACTCACGGTTTGTATCACTTGTGTCTTTTTATTTTGGATGGCCTTTTGGCCATTTTGTGGGAAAGTAACTGTCCTTATGGCCATCCTTTGTTTAGGTTTCCATTATGGTCTGGTCGCTTCATGTTTGTGTTTCTTTCCCTTTGGTGTCTTTGATGGGTGGAGTAAGTTAATTGTATCGATTCCTGATCTTTGTTTTACTTCTACTTTACTTTATTTAACTGAAGTTCTGGGGGGGGGGTAAATCTGACTGATCAAACTATCGAAATAGGTATTATCAATATTTAATAAGTGGCGTTATCACTTCGGTTCTCTTCTAGGTTAAGTGTGACTTACTATGTGGTCGTCTTCTTTCTTGTTTCATTTTTCTTTACCATTAATGTAAATGGTGTATATATTTTTGTTATATTTGTCTGTCTGAGTTGTTTTGGGGAAAGAGCTGCTAAGTTCGTACTTTTGTAAATTAATATAAAACATGTTTATCATTCCCATTTTATGTATAGAGCGGAATGCGCGAACTGATTGTTTTTGTCCCTTTATCTTTTACTTTTCGCCAGTGTTTTTCACCATTAAGACTGTTTCTACTATGCAGTAAGCAAAATTCATCCCAAACTGGACCAGGACTTCTGCATTATCCATTACTGCTCATTAACACTACAAAATTTAAATTCTTTCAAAAGGTTGATTTTTACAGAACTCTGTTAATTTTGGAAGAATTCCTTAAGTGAATGCGGCCGCCTTAAATAACTGAATGTTAATTTTACAAGCACATATGCAATTTATACTAGATGCAAACTTATAACTGAATACCTATGTCTGGCTTTCAGTTTTTGATTTGGACATAATATGCACATAGCACGAGTAAACAATAAAAAATACACTAGAAATCCTTCCTTCCAATTAAATTTCATTGCAACATGCCACCACGTAACACAACGCACAAAGATGATGACATCAGCGTCATTAAAATTCAATACCTAGCGGACATGAATCGGAGAAAGGGTGTCTCCCAAGTGGTTCTAATGGATATAGCAATCCTGTGCCTTGGTTCCACATTCGGCTTCCCGTTTTGTTTCCAGCGTCTAATTTGTTGGTACTTCTGCCACAAGTCATATATGGTGCGCCATTATGCACGCACAACCCAAAAGCTTAGATATAGTTCATGTTTTGCAGTGGTGTTAAATGGTATAAAACTTGCAGGAATTAACAAATTAAGTTTCACTGTCCTTACTTTAATGACACCTGTGCCACTCTGCATTTGACCGAAAGGCACCACGATCTGTAGGTTTATTACCAGCATATTCAGCGACAAAATTTCCAAAATTTGGATGCTATAAACACAAGCTATATGAAAGTGGGTAATAATGTTGACGCTCAGAATGTACAAAACGGTAAAACAATGGGCATAATAACTATTGATTAAGGAGGTATGGCTGCTGAAAACCCCCAGTTACTTGTTGCGTGTCATTCGAAAAGCTTGGCTTACAAGTCATGTAGAAAAATAGTAAATTTAAAAATTATATTCAAAATTAAAAGTAATCTATCAGAAGTTGGTTTTAGATGGTATAAAGTAGAAGTAAAACAAAGATCAGGAATTGATACAATTAACTTACTCCACCCATAAAAGACACCAAAGGGAAGCCTATATAAAATTTGTAATTACTGAAATGGAAATGCTCCGTATTATATGTTCGTCATATCTTAAAGGTCTGTCTAGCAATATGTAAGCTCACTTACTTGAAAAAACTAAATATACATTTCTTCGGATTTTCAATCAGCTTAGAAATTGGCCAGCCATGTAAGAAGTTAACAGATCTGAAAAAAAGGAAGTATGTCAGATAATGTCACTTTTGCCAGTATGTATCAAAACATGTTGCGTTGAAAATGTGTTCGTGTAATTCTGATCTAGGAAACTGCAAAACCTTAGTATCTGTCACAGCCCATCTCAAATCACTTTGTGATTATTGGGACTTGATTTCTTTGTGTTTTGCTTAATAATCTGGGGCTTCCATGACAGTGTTACTCAGATATGACGCCAAAAGATGTCGTGTTGTCTCCTTTTATTCATGACAATTTTTGTATGTCTTAATGTCATGGTTCATTGAAATTAGAATTCTATGGTAATTGATTTCTTATTGGTTATATCGACATCGTGAATTGAAATTTAAACCCTGCATTTATGCCCCAGACCACTAGTAGACATGCTCCGGCCTAAAGAATTAATTTTTAAGTCGGTCGGCCTGACGGATTATTTTTAAGAAAGTCGGTTGAAGCCTAATGATCCGTCACTGGTCGGGTCCACCAGAGTACAACTCTTAGTTTTCGTTTGAAGCTGCGTAAAATCGATTCAAAACTTTGGTGATGTGTTTTACTGACCGTACGAAGGCGGTGCTTCTGTTACTATTTGCATGGACGCACTATTAAAAACTTTTTGATAGCATTTTTACCATTCTGTGGGAAAGAAGCTGTCCTTTAGGCTTTCTGTTTGTGATGTTTTAATAAAGGTGGTGGTGTTTTATGTTGGTGCTTCTTTCACTCTAATGTCTTGGATTGAATGTGTATGTACGAGGGTAGGCTGAAAAGTTCTGAGCCTGACCAAGATCCAATGGTTTGTCCATGCTGAAAATGCCTTATTTTTCAACATAGTCTCCCTTCATGTCCACACACTTCCTCCAGCAATGCTGGAGTCCTCGGCTCCCAGTGGTATAGAAGGTCTCATCTTGGTCCCTGAAAAACTCCTCCACAGCAGCTATCACCTTCCCGTCTGACCGATTATGCTGCCCGGCAGAGTGCTTTTTCATGTTTGGAAACAGGCAATAATCTGATGGAGCTAGATCAGGTGAATACGGAGGGTGATCGACAAGTGTGAAGCCACAGTCATGCACAGCAGCCATTGCGACAACCGTTTTATGAGCAGGCGCATTGTCCTGATTGAACAAGACCCTTTTGTCAATTTTCTGGGTCGTTTAGCCTTAATTGCTTTTCGCAATTGTTTTAGCAGATCTGCATAATATTCCCCATTAATTGTTCTGCCCTTTTGAAGGTAATCTATGAATATTATACCCTTGGCATCCCAGAACACTGAGACCATCACCTTCCCTGCAGAGGAGACGACCTTTGCCTTCTTTGGAGGGGGTGAGCCAGGGTGCTTCCATTGCATGGATATGTCTTTTGGCCTCTGGCTCAAAGTGATGAACCAATACTCATCCTGAGTGACAAAAAGTTCAAGAAAAACATCTTGGTCTGCTTCAAAAATAGCAACGTTGGCTTTTGACAGGTTAGTCTGGTCAGGCGTCAAAAGCCGTGGCACCCATCTGGCGGAAACCTTCGACATTCCTATTTCACTGTGTAGAATGTTCTCTACTCGTTCACAGGAGATGCCAACAGTGTTAGCTAACTGATTCACAGTTAAACGCCTGTCATCCATCACGACCCTGTGCACTTGGCTGATGGTTTCCTCAGTTGTTGCCGTTGTGGGTCGTCCACACCAGCCATCTTCAATGCTGTCCTTGCCCATCTTATAATTTGCTGCCCATCTTTTCACGGTTGCATACGAAGGAGCATCATCCCCTAATGTAGCAAACATATCGGCATGAATGTCCTTAGGAGCTAACCCCTTTTTATGGAGGTACTTGATGACACCACGATGCCAGATTTTGTCCATTTTCTCAAAAACGTGCTAGTATCAATTTTCAAAGTCTAGAATTTCTACGTTATTACAGGTAAACTTGAACTCATTTGAGTCAAATCAAGTAATAAAGGTTTGGATTTAATGAGTTCAAAATTTCATGGCTGTTCGATGCCTGATTCTTGATCAGGCTCAGAATTTTTCAGCCTACCCTCGTAATTGTATCGCTATATGAGCATTGACTTCACTTCTATTTTGCTTCTGTTCAACTAAAATGGTGTTTAAATGTTATTTTACTACACACATTATTTCGACATTTTACTTGTATCATTTTTGCATCTTTTATCGTTATTTCTTGAAGTTTGTGGTTGCAACATTCCAGGTAACAGTTGTTTAATATATATTCGGTCAAAAAAATCATATACATAAAATTCCTTCTATTACCATAGTTATTACAAATGAAAACTTCGTGGAGTGTATTTTCGTTTGAATAGAGTACTCATTTTGTTATGTTAAAACCACATTCATTTTAGTTTTCTTCAACAAGATAACATGAAGATTCAGAATGGCTAAATGCAATGTGATCTGACAGACAAAATGGCCACCAAGGCACAATGTAATATATGATCAGCCTCATCCAGGTGAGCGATTCTGGCCCATTTGGGCCTCTAGTTTTTATGTTTGCGCTTAGTATCACCGTTTTAACTTGAGTTACTGCAAACTGCAGTAACCTTCATCAGCTGCTTTTTATGATGAGTTTCGATATTAATGTTGTCTCAGTTATCGGCGGTAATATAACGGACAGCGCTTTAGTGTATGTTTATGCGGCTTTTGATATGTTCAGAGAGGGTGTCGTTAATACTGATTCAGGCAGCGCGTTCAGTGTATCTATGAATTTGTTACTGAAGCTGTTACTTCTAATCTTTAGTCGAGCTCTGCATTTGGTAAGATAAAGGCTGTGCCCTCTAGTCGGTCTTTAATAAGATATATATGTATCTGTTTCGTCTATTCAATTTATAATGTTATAATTCTGTACCGGCATATCTGCCCTTTCACGTCTATGTTCTAATGTTGGTAAACTTAGAGTTTTAGCCTGTTTGTTACGGGTTTTCCGTCCCGGTCAACACTATTTAGGTCTTATGGTAGGCGGGTTTCCTTGTGTTGCACAATTGCTATGCTGATCTTTGTAAAAGAGGATATTGCTCGTGTTGCCATTGCTGCTTCTACGGCATGTTAAGAAGTCGGAAATAGGCACAGTGGTGCGCATCGGACCGCCCATGGATAAAAACCCTATAGGTTTCATCGGGTCACAAGGCTTGCGATGTCACTGAATAAAAGTCTCACATAGTCGGAAGCAACGAATCCAAAAGGACCTATATAGTGTTGACGGAGCCGCTAGATCTCAAATCACATAAAAAAAATAGACAACAAGTGAAAGATGAAAATATCCAAAAGGACCTATATAGTGTTGACGGAGCCGCTAAATCTCAAATCACATCAAACAAATAGACAACAAGTAAAAGATGAAAATTACCGCTGGAACGATTCAAATCCATGAGTCACGTGTTACGAGCCAGGCGTAGCAGAAAGAAAAAAGCAAACAAGCCTTTTGGAAAAATTTAACAAAGTTTATTTACAGGTTAACTTTAACCTATAGAAGTAAGAAAATTAAATGTACTTAGCTCTGTTTTGAAATATCCTGAATGAAGCTATTTTCCTTTATCCCACAGAATTGACAGACCGAAATGAAAAGTAATATCCTTTAACAATCCAACACATAATTGAGAAATAACTTTCCTTATAAGCCCAAACATCAAACTCCAAAGTCTGACTCAATGAGAAAAATCAAGCTCTTTTATAAACCCTAAGATTTCTCTAGAACATTCCAGAGGGCTGTGGAATAAGATGAGGTAATTTTCTAAAATAATGCAACCCAGAACTTTCTGGAAGGTTCTGAAGTATTTTTCCTTGTAAACATGTTGTTTACAAAAATGAAATTAATCTATGACTCAGTTTTCAAGAATCTTCTATAAGAAGATTAACAAGATATTTATAGCACTATTAGGTCACCAGTGGGGTGAAAGTGGGAATCAGAAAAATAAATTCTTATGCATAACACTCCCCCTCTTCGAGGAAATAAAGCTTTCTTTTGCTTTAAGAATAATAAAATATTGAACATAGCATATAAAATTATATGTATCTACAATCCACTTCAGCATGAAAGAAAAACACAATTCCTGACACTGCTCAAGCTCTTGAAAGGGCATCAGGGATAATGTTATCTCTCCCTCTGATATGTCTTATGTCTAAATTATACTCTTGTAGTATGAGACTCCACCTGAGCAACAGCTGATTTTTGTTTTTCATTTTGAATATGAAAGTCAGTGGATTGTGGTCACTGAAAACAACAATCGGTGCAGCAGTAGGAGTAAGATAAACTTCGAAATGTTGCAGACTGATTCTTGCTCTGCAAACGTCTGTGTTTGAGAATTAATCCTTATAAAAGTCTGTAAACATTTTTGTCATTTCATGTTCTGGTATAAGAATACTAGGAGAACTCCATTCCAGTCGTTGTCCAGCAAATACTGAATTTCTTCTTTAAAATATTTCTGTTGCATAGGATCCATCCTGTATGGATGTTGCTTTACAGGGTTAGAACCATTTATGTCCACATTGTGAAATATTTTGTCTGTCCGTGTTGGAATGTCAGGAAATAAGTGTTCATTTTAAAAAATCAGCTGTTTGAGTTCATTCCGCTGATTTGGCTCTAGCTGTGACAGTTTCTGGTCGAGATTCCTCAGAATGTCATAATTCTGAAGTTTTGATGATGTGGGATCAGATTGCACTGAATTAATATCATCACAGTCATTGTCACATGAATTAAGTGGAACAGAGCTAACTAGATTGACTGATGTTAAAGATACATTGTCCCTATCAATGTATTCCTTAAGCATGTTAATATGACACAGCTGCTTTAGCTTGCGCCTCCCAGGAGTGTATATTATGTAATTTATGTAACTGATCTTTTTGTCTACAGTGTATGGACCATAATACCTGGCTTGCAAAGATTTTCCAGGAATAGGCAAAAGAGCTAGTACCTTATCACCTGGTTTAAAATTCCTTTCTTTTGTCCCTATGTCATATAACTGTTTCCTTTTCCTTTGGGCTGACTGAAGATTTGTCCGAGCAGCCTCACAAGCTTTTGAAAGTCTAGTTTTGAAATCCGACGCATACTGAAGTAAATTCAAGGAAGTGTCATCATTAGAGAGAAATTTCTCTTTGAGAAGTTTCAAAGGACCACGAACAGTATGGCCAAATACTAATTCAAATGGACTGAAGCCAAGAGATTCTTGCACAGATTCTCTAACAGCAAAAAAAAAAAGCAAAAGGATGCCTTCATCCCAATCCTTCTCTGTGTCAAAGCAATATGATCTTACCATGTGTTTCAATGTTTGATGGACTCTTTCAAGGGCGTCTTGACTTTCAGGATGATAGGCCGATGACTTATACTGTACAATGCCAAGTTCATGCATTACTTGTTGAAATATTCCAGACATAAAATTTGAACCTTGGTCTGACTGAATAGATTTAGAAAGACCAACAAAGGTGAAAAACTTCACTAAGGCCTTGACGATTGTCTTAGTTTTGATATGTCTTAGGGGAATGGCTTCAGGAAAACGTGTGGAAGCACACATAATAGTAAAAAAAAAATAACAGCCAGACTTAGTTCTGGGCAAGGTACCTACACAGTCTGTAATAATTCGACTGAAAGGTTCATCAAAAGCAGGTATAGGCTGCAAATAAGCCTTAGGTATAGCCTGATTGGGTTTTCCTACCAGTTGGCATGTATGACAGGACCTACAATGCTGAGAAACATCTGATTTTAATCCAGGCCAGTAAAAATGATTAGGAATCTTGTGATAGGTTTTATTTACACCTAAATGTCCTGAAACGGGAGTTTCATGTGCCAAGTTTAATATTTCCGGACGGTAAACCCGTGGAACCACTATCTGGTGGTTGACAGTCCACTCATCTTCTGCTGAGACGTCTGGTGGACGCCATTTTCTCATAAGACTGTCATTTTTGACATTATAACAGACTGGGACCTGAGATACTTCCTGCTCACCTAAAGCCCTTTCACACAAAGGCGAAATTTCAGGATCCTTATGCTGTTCTATAGCTAGTTGAGACCCGGACATTTTGTCATGGCCTAGATCGAAAGATGAATTATTATCATGAAAATCTGTCTGCTCATCAGGCAGGTTTGAAGACAGAGACCTTGTTATCTCGTCATTAAAAGACTGGCCCAAAAAGGTATCAGTAAAATCAAAATCCTGTATTCCATCAGTTTGCTTGGCCTTACGTGCCATAGCCCTTGTGACTGCACAGGACGGATAAAGATCAGGAATTTCCTGCTCAATGGGATCAGGTGGTTGATCAGTGCAAGGATTAGAAGTCAAAAGTGGGTTTACCACAACCTTATCTCCGGCTAAGTCATTGCGTAGCAATAAATGAACACCTTTAAAAGGTAAAGAAGGTCTAATACCAACAGCCACTGAACCGGATACCAAGTCTGATGACAAATAAACGTTATGAAGCGGACCATTAACAAATCCACATTCCACACCCTGAATAAGGACACTTTGGCCCAAAGAAGTCTTCTCAGAAAAAGGCAGAGTATCTGCTAGAATAAGAGATTGAGAAACTCCAGTATCTCGTAAGATTTTAATAGGGGTAGGATGGGCATAACTGTCACCATTTAGTGACACAAAACCATCTGATAAGAATGGTTCATAAATCTCCATAACTGAATCAGTCTCAGATAATTTGGTATCAGAAAGAGTTTCCTCCCTTACAAAAAACTGTGGTTTTGCCCTTATAGAAGTCAAGCCTGTAGGCTTAAGTTCCTCTTGTCTTTCTCTTTCTTTTCGTCGCTTTAACTTTAAACATTCAGAGATCAAATGACCTGTATTTTTACAATAATTACAAACTACTTGAGATTGAGATAAGGGATTCTGGTATTTGTTTTCACCAGAAGGTTTGGAAAAATTTTGGCTTCTATTTTCACCAGAAGGTTTGAAAGGATTCTGGCTTTTATTTTCACCAGAAAGTTTGAGCATAGAACTAGATGTATGGCTATAACTGCCAAATGGATTACTAGGATAGAATCTTGGACCTGTCTGTGGATTGTAAGGTTTTATAGGATAAGGCCTGTTCACAAATGAGACTTTATGAGTCAAAGCATAATCATCTGCCAAACGAGAAGCTTCCTTCAAATTTTCAACCTGTCTATCGAGAAAAGACTTAATCACTTGTGTCTTTTGGTTTTGGATGACCATATGGCCATTTTGTGGGAAGGTGACTGTCCTTGTGGCCTTCCTTTGTTTGGGTTTCCATTGTGGTCTGGTCGCTTGGTGTTTGTGTTTCTTTCCCTTTGGTGTCTTTTGTGGGTGGAGTGGGTTAATTGTATCAATTCCTGGTCTTTGTTTTACTTCTACTTTTAATGTCTGAATTTATGCACCGTTTGAACTCTTCAACAAGGACAAGCTGTCTAAGTTTTTCATGATTAGAGCCTACTTTTTAGAAGAACACCACCTATCAATTAACTGTTCTTTGGATCGAGCAAATTCTACATGGGTCTGGGAAATTTCTTTTTTACAATTCCTAAATTTCTGCCTGTAAGCCTCAGGGACCAACTCATATGCATTAAGAATAAGCTCCTTAACCAAATCATAGTCTGAGCTTTGCTCGACAGTCAGCTGAGTGTTAATTTCTCGAGCCTTTCAGACAACAACGCTTTGCAAAAGTAGGGTCCAATGCTCTTTTGGCCATTTTAAATTTTCTGCAACTTTTTCAAAATGCAAAAAATACTTATCTACCCCTTTTTCCTGAAATGGCGGAACTAATCTGATATGCTTTGTGGCATCAAAGAAACTACCAGAGTCAAAAACAGGGGTAGGTTTCACCCTATCTTGACCCTGGAGTTCCAGTTCCTTCATCTTTAATTGAAAATGCCATTTTTCTCTTTCTATTTCAAGTCGCTCTTCTTTTTCTATTTTTTCTTTCTGAAGGCGTTCCTCCATTTTTCTTTTTTTCCGTCTCCATTTATCTTTGCTTTTCCTTCTCTCTTTCTCCCATTTCTAATCTTTCCATCTGCATTTGTCTCTGCATTTCTCTTTCTTTTTCTTCCTTTTCATTTTTTTCTTTCTGTATGCGTTCTTCCATCTCTAACCTTAATTTTTCTAATTCAATTTGCCTTCCTATTTCAATTTGTCTCATTTGTAATTCAGTATGTGAAACCATAATGAGAGACAAAGCAGATGGATCAAAAAGTTCTTCATCAACAAAACACTGTACCAAAATATTCTTGATTTCATGTTTTTCATGCTTGTTTTAACAGCAGTGACCCTATAATGGGAAGCAATATCTAGCAAATCTGTCATTTTGGCCAGTTTAAATAACTACTGAGTAGGCTGAGCCAAAAAGCTTCTCAAATCAAACGACATGTTTGTTTTTTGTTTCTTTTATCAAGTATTTATGGAAATACAGATTGTGGTTAATTTGACAAAGTTTTTTTTTTCGAAATGACAAGCCCAACGAGAATTTCACATGAAATGACAAGTACCATTTTACCTGAAATGACAATTCACATGAATTACAATCCCCTTTCGTGCCTATAGGGAAAAGCCAATCTTTTGAAGCAACTGCCAAGTCTATATTTGATAAGAAATGACAATTACTTGCCTACAAATAAAATGTCGGTCCTAAAATGCTCAAGATGTTTTTATCCCGGACGAGCCCCCAATTTCTGTTACGAGCCAGGCGTAGCAGAAAGAAAAAAGCAAACAACCCTTTTGGAAAAATTTAACAAAGTTTATTTAAAAGTTATCTTTAACCTGTAGAAGTAAGAAAATTAAATGTACTTAGCTCTGTTTTGAAATATCCTGAATGAATCTACTTTCCTATATCCCAAAGAATTCACAGACCGAAATGAAAAGTACTATCCTTTAACAATCCAACACATAATTGAGAAATAACTTTCCTTATAAGCCCAAACATCAAACTCCAAAGTCTGACTCAATGAGAAAAATCAAGCTCTTTTATAGACCCTAAGATTTCTCTAGAACATTTCAGAGGGCTGTGGAATAAGATGAGGTAATTTTCTAAAAATAATGCAACCCAGAACTTTCTGGAAGGTTCTGAAGTACTTTTCCTTGTAAAAATGTTATTTACAAAACTGAAATTAATCTGTGACTCAGTTTTCGAGAATCTTCTATAAGAAGATTAACAAGATATTTATAGCACTATTAGGTCACCAGTGGGGTGTAAGTGGGAATCAGAAAAATAAATTCTTATGCATAACACACGTCATGGAAAAAACGTCAGCTTGTCATTTTCGATCACCAACATGCGCTGTCGCGCAGTTCGATTATCATTTTTGTGATCTCGACTAAAACAGAATTAGTTCAAGACATCTAGTTTCTATATTTAAAATTTCAAGACTATTGCTAGCGTGCAAAGTTGGGCACGTCATGTCCGGCGCAAACCCGACGACAATTTTCTCGAGGCCTGGTTCAGCCCATGATTCAAGCTGCAAACAGCGTAGACCAGTTCCGTCGCCACAGAATACACCATTTATGCAAGGTATATACCGTTTGCAAAACAAAACAGTTTGTAAATGTCACCCATGGGCTGGATCGGTAAGATGCCAGCGTTAGTAGCCACCTATGCAAATAATAATAAACTTATGACATGCACTTTTGCACAGGTTATTATTATTATTATTATTATTATTATTATTATTATATTATTATTATTATAATTATTATTATAATTATTATTATTATGTTTCTAAATCAAACAAAAGTTCTTCGTCTAAACCAAACAGAAGTTCTTAAAGCTCTACATTAAATATGAACAGTAATGTCTGATTCGACGTGTTGTTGTAGCGGTACGGAACAGTTTCTCGCTACAGAGCGTGACCTTGCTATTGATATTTTCTGTAATTCTATTTATACATATGTACCGCGTATAATACGAAGGAATTGTTTAAATGCTTTCTTGCATATACAAATAAATCATGTTCGCTAGATATAGCGGATTAACACAGATAGCAGTTTTAATATGGAAAGTAGAAGTAAAACAAAGATCAGGAATCGATACAATTAACTTACTCCACCCACCAAAGACACCAAAGGGAAAGAAACACAAACATTAAGCGACCAGACCATAATGGAAACCTAAACAAAGGAAGGCTATAAGGACAGTTACTTTCCCACAAAATGGCCATATGGCCATCCAAAATTAAAAGACACAAGTGATACACACAGTAAGTAACAAACAACAACATAAATAAATCGCCACCGAAGAACCCAGGAGTTCATTAAAAAAAATCATGAAAATTTGACGAAAGATTTTTTCTGCGTTCAGATTTAAATTAAATTTTAGTCAAAAACCTCTAGGTTGGTTATTATTATTCCCTTATGGAAAAATCTACAATTGGATAGATTTTTTGTTTATTGATGGTAGTTTGGACCTATTTTAATGCTCGGAGATATACAGCTTTCTTGAGTTAATTTGGAATTAAGGTCAACTGAGAAAATAAAAGCATAAACATTCCTAAAATAGTTTCTACAACAAATTGTGAATGCCTCACTTCTTTTATAAGAGAATTGTCATTCATTGAAGTACTAATATACGGCTATTTTTTTTTTTTTTTTTTTTTCAAAAAATAAAAGCTTGATAAATATTTTGGTACTTATGCTTATGACAGTCCTGACCAATGTTTTTACGCGCAGCGATACAGACTTTTATTGAGTTAATTTGGAAATAAGGTCACATGAAATGGTGCAGTGACTATGGGGGCCTTTCGATCCCAAAAACGGGCGATACACCTGCTTGCACAAACTCGTCCAGAATTTTAAAGTGCGCAAAATTTGCAAAATTGAATACTCTTTCAAATACTATTTACATTTTTAAAGGTTTTGTTTAAGGTGAGGTTTTACGTCCCCGTCAACACAATTTAGCTCATTTTGGCGACGTTGCTTCCGATTTTGGGGACTTTTACAAGACATTGAGGTGAAATGGCATCTCTAGCCCTACCACCCATAGAAACCACTAGGGTTTAAGGTGCGGTAAGACTCGAATCACTTATCCTGGGCAGACTTAGAATTTAGCGGTTTACCAGTACTCACGGAATCACCATGCAGCCGAATCTATTTCTTCAAGCCCCGATGTTCGAGGCGCACATTTTTAAAGGTCACAAGACAAAAAAAACATTTAGGATTGACGACCGAGCTCGCCCAATATTTTTTTCGATAGTATTATGAAGAAAAGAAACATCCTGGCGTGTTTCAAGTTTATAACTTTCTAATAGAATGTTATTATGTGTGAAGATCTTACTTTAGGAATGGATCATTAGGATTGCTGATACCACCTGACATGAAGATGTCGATGAAATCCTGCAAGGCAACAACAATGAATTAAACAATGATAACATCTCTCTCTCTCTCTCTCTCACACACACACACACACACACACACACACACACACACACACACACACACACACACACACACCGCAACAAAATCCATATAGAAATTCAGCGTATTGTTAATAGCATTCTACATGTGAAATCTGATCGAAATTCAATCCTGCCAAAAGCTGTTAAGCCCTATTTCTGACGAAAATAAAAGCAGCTATAAACTGGTCTAAATACAAAGTACCGATACTAATCACAGTCGATATAATGTTGATCTTAGTTTATTAATGAAATTTTACCAAACTTAAATACATCAAAAGTTAACAACTTATTGAGCAGGAACATACGGGCCTCCGTGGCCTAGTGGATAAGAGCGCTGACTCTTAATCATTAGGTCTCTTACCGCAGTGGGTTCGAGCCTCGATCGGGTCACATGTGAGACGCCAAGTTCTGCAACAGAAGGTCAGGGGGCTTTTCCCCGGGTACTCCGGTTTTCGCCCACCTCTGATTAACGATCGGCTCGATATGAGTGAAATAATCTTGAAAGGGCCGTAAAACCAAAATATAAAAAAAGAGCAGGAACAATTTTCTGACGGCAATAAAGGACCGTAACTCTGCTAAATGTCGATGGAAAATGATGATTAATAATTCTAAGCAAGTTAAGGTCAATACCATTTATCAAAATTCATCAAATCTTTTCATCCCATTTTATGATAGCAACCAAGAGCTGTGCCACTGGAACCCCCCAGCGAGGTATACCGAATAATGTATATCATTCTAAATGTGTAATATTATCGAAATCAACCAATTCCTTCACAATATTTCGAACGGAAATCATTTTTGACAGCCATCAAGGGTCTCAACTCCCATGGAAATTTACGGAAAGTGCAAAATTTCGATGCCAAGCGAGATCATGGCAATAGTATTTGAAATCTGATATTTGATTGAAATGCACCAATGCCTTTGAAAGATATCGAGTGGATATCATTTTTGGCGGCAATCAAGGGCAGTAACTCTAGAGTTAATTTTCGAAAAATGCCGAGACACCGTGAACACTATATATCCCGATACTTAATGCACACGTGGGGGTGAATTAATTTAAATAAGATTCAAGAGAGAATCAATATTCCCAGCTGATCCCCTATGGCAAACATGACCACTAAAAGCCCTGAGCAGAATTATTTTTTTTTATTGAAAAATAAAACAGAATGTCATCTGCTGAATGATTTCCTGTGATTTCCTAATAAGTCGATTTATTGTTGATTTTAACGCACATTTAAGTATCGTGGAACGGCATTGTTGACGTCAAAATGTCACCATTGTCCAGTTATATGGGAGAGAAGGATAGTTTATTTTGACAACACTTACCGATCATATGACACACATTTGTCAATACATTCATTGAAATATGAACAATATTACGTGACAATGGTTAACTTCAGGTTTTTTTTGTAAATGCGCGTTGAATGTAAATATATGAAAATGATACCAACGGTATCTCCCATAACAAGAAGTTCAATTTTCTCTCGTGATATCACCGTTGTTTCTCTCCGAGAACCATTCAGAATGGCAACATCACCAAAACTATCACCTCTGTTTAAAAGCATCACTATTTTCTGGCTCTGACTCGCTCCGCTGCTGGTGGACACAACGGCTAAAATATAACGTAAATATTAGGACATGGAAAATGCAAAACGAGTCCTTTACAAAAATATATCGACTCTGTATATTCCTACCTGTCCTGGATCTAGAAATATTATTTTGTCTAACGTTTGTCTTTTTTTTTTGGTCTATAATATGATGCTCAGAAACAGCCACAGTAAAATATATGAGAATTATAGCGCCGTAAAGAGAAGACAACTACCTAGGACTGGCTAATCAGAGATGAAATGATCATCGATTAACAGTCCTATCATAATAATCGATGATCGATTAGTAATCGCTGATGTTTGTTACAATAATTCCACCATTCTGGCTTTGATTCTTACCATATGTTATAATGTTATACATATCTGTATTTATTAGGCCTGAGAAAACAGTGTAAACCCAGATGAGACGCCGTAGAACGCGGCGTCTCATCTGGGTTTGCACTGTTTGCCACACATTCAGCTATTTAGACACAACATTGGGTAGTAAATCATACTTATCAAATAATCGTTTACTGCCAAATCAGTAATGATAATCATTTTAGTGGAATTTATCGACCGATTATCCGATTAAATACCCAATAGCAACACGTGCCAAATTAAAATAGGTTACTCAGCAAAACCCAAATCACACAGCCATCTCAAGCACTCGGAAGAACTAAGTGACATGAAAGGATACACAAATACACAACAAATAATGTTAAATGATCAGAGTCCAGTTGTTCAAAGCCTCGTTAGCTTAACCAGCTCGTGAGTGGTTAAATGGTTAATTGTTCTAGCAAGTACAACACTTAAATTTTTGTTATTTTTGTTAAAAAATGTGAGTAGAAACAGAAAATTTGATTTTTTAGTGTAAGCTCAAATTTCATTTCACTCATGAACACCAAAAATGGTATTTTCACTCGTGGCTACGCCACTCGTGAAAATGCTGGTTTTGATGTTCATTCGGTGAAATAAAATTCGATCTTACACTGAAAAAATAAAATATCCTCTGTTTACCTGCCCTTTTTTTCTTTTTTGTTTTTTTTTTCATTCAAAATCGCCAAACAGCATGATTGTTTTCGATAACGGTATACACTAAATACATGGTTAAGTCTTAATGACAAATAATAATCGGTTCGCCGCGACAATTTTATAGCGGCTCGCAAAAAGTACATCACGAAAACACACCTATATAATTTTTACTCCCTTGAAGCCCACTCTTGTGTAGTTAAACTTGGGTTTACATGGGTAAATCTTATTTGTCTTATTTCAGCTCTAAAATATAGACTTTGGATACTCGTTAGAACCACCACGAACGAGTACCCACAATCTATATTTTGAGCAGAAATAAAAAAAAATCACAATTTTTCATCTTAGAATTTTCGGCGTTTTTTTTTTTTTCGGCGGTAAAGTTTTAAATGCATTTGTATAGGCGTGTTTTTGTAATACATTTAATATATTTTACTACTGAAGACCAAATCATATATGCACCGTATATTTAAATTTGTAACGTGTAGTAGGTACTTAAAATACAGAACAGAAAACAAACCTGATCCGGACAAAATAAAATAAAAACACATCGGGACGTGTCCTTCTCTCACAATCACTCTCTTTGGGTGAAAACTGTAAAACAAAATCAGATATTTTGAAATATTTCAATGGTTTTGTTAATTTGAGTTGAGGTTTTACGTCTTAGGTCATGGAGACGAGGCTTCCGATTTTGTATAACTTTTACCCGACACTGAGATGAAATGACATCTTAAGTCCTACCGTTCAAAGAAATCTTTAGGGTTTATAAGCAAGTACGGTCCGACTCGTACCAGTTTACCTGGGCAGGCTTAGACCTTCTAAGCCATGTTGTGTCGGTTTTAGCACTGCGCGGATGCATTATTTGTCCAAGCTCCTATGGGCGAGGCTCTATATTTCAATTGTTTATCATGTACCATGATGATCTAAGGGTACGTCATATTTTAAATATTTTATAGCAAGTTAACATGCAAACCTTTCAAGCGCCAAAGTTGTTAGAATATGTAGCTTCAACCTTTAAAGCTGTCAGTACACGCAAAGATCTTATAAACAGGTTAATATGTATCTATCAAAGATGATACTGAAAATGCAAAGATTTATACTAGTACACACACAAATAAGCCTGTCGTATTTTAAAAATAAGGCCATCAAAAACCCTTAACTGAAGACTCTCAATACACCAAAGGGAAAATTTTCTCAGTGGAACATACATGAGCGAGTGTTTTAAATATTAAACTTGCATATTGTGCGTTTTAAATTTTCAGAAATTTGTTACATGGCTGTAAGAACTTCAGTGATTTGCATATTACGCTTACGCAACAGCCTACTTTTCAAGTGTTTCCTAACGCATTTATGGGCGTCATATTTCATTTTTTGTCAGACTAACAACCACATTTAATATTTCTATTCAGATAACTACAATTACATGTAATCTTCGTGAAAACGAAAATTTTTGTCAACATTGCTAAAGATTAAAAGTAAACTAGAGCTGTCAGTGGAACTGACTAGGGCCCCGGCAGCGCTATCAGAGGAGTAGGAAAATTTGTGGACGGACAGACGGACGGACAGAGTGATTACTATAGGGCACCCACACTTTCAGTGCGGGGCCCTAACAAAGTTATTAATTGGACACAGGAAAGACCCTTTTTCGACCTTTAACCTCTAAGTATGACCTTGACCTTTGAGGTACGGACCTGAGTCTTGCGCGCAACACTCCATCACATTATGGTTAACATTTCTGCCAAGTAATATTTAAATCCATCCAGGAATAAGAAAGTTATGGAGGATAAAAAAATTTGTGGACGGACAGACGGACAGACGGACGGACAGAGTGATTACTATAGGGCACCCACACTTTCAGTGCGGGGCCACATTATGGTTAACATTTCTGCCAAGTAATATTTAAATCCATCCAGGAATAATAACAAAGTTATTAATTGGACACAGGAAAGACCCTTTTTTAACCTTTAACCTCTAAGTATGACCTTGACCTTTGAGGTACGGACCTGAGTCTTGCGCGCAACACTCCATCACATTATGGTTAACACTTCTGCCATCCAGGAATAATAATAACAAAGTTATTAATTGGACACAGGAAAGACCCTTTTTTGACCTTTAACCTCTAAGTATGACCTTGACCTTTGAGATACGGACCTGAGTCTTGCGCGCAACACTCCATCACATTATGGTTAACATTTCTGCCAAGTAATATTTAAATCCATCCAGGAATAAGAAAGTTATGGAGGATAAAAAAATTTGTGGACGGACAGACGGACAGACGGACAGACAGACCTTTAACCTCTAAGTATGACCTTGACCTTTGAGGTACGGACCTGAATCTTGCGCGCAACACTCCATCACATTATGGTTAACATTTCTGACAAGTAATATTTAAATCCATCCAGGAATAAGAAAGTTATGGAGGATAAAAAAAATTGTGGACGGACAGACGGACAGACAGACGGACGGACAGAGTGATTACTATAGGGCACCCACACTTTCAGTGCGGGGCCCTAATTAGATAAATTGCCTTCTGTTAAAGTTTTGTAACCTGGAAGTCATTGCTGAATCCAACATCCGCTCTCATATTTGAAGGTAAATCATCTAAACCATGTTATCAGGAGCGTACGTGACGTCAGAAGAAAGTGTGCATGATACGTGACGCCAACGAGGGTACAAAATCTATGTTGATGCCATAAATAAGAAAAGAATTATATTTCACTTGAAAAAAAATGTTGTTATTCTAGAACCTACGGCACCCGGAAAGGGACATGATTTTTTATAAGTTGTGCGCACAAGATCTTTAGCGGACAAGATATTATCTTGTTTGTACAACATATTATCTTGTGCACACAAAATATTATCTTGTGCGGACAACATAATATCTTGTTCGCACAGCATTATCTTGTGCGCACAAGATATTAAGTTGTGTGAACATGATATTATCTTGTCCGCACAATATAGAGTGGGGTTTACAAGAACATCAGGGGCTTGTTAACCCTTTTTGTACCAAATGGACTATTCCACCTTTTATATGGCAGGAGTCCATTTCAAAATTTAGAGGTGTCAGGTTGTGTTTTCTTCAAAAACTATTTTGTTTGTTTGTTTTTGTTTGATTTGAGGTTTAACGTCCCCGTCAACACTGTGAGGTCATTTTGGGGACGTTGCTTCCAATTTTGTGGGATTTTACCCGAAACGGAGATGAAATGACATCTCAAGCCCTGCCGCCAAATGAAACCTTTTGAGTTTATAAGCATGGATTCGCACCGTTTTGCCTGGGCAGGCTTAGATCCTCTAAGCGGTTTACCAGTACTCGTGTGCGGGTCGGTTTTAGCTCTGCGTGGAAGCATCATGCAACCCATCTATTTCTTCAAGCCCCGAAGGGCGGGGGCTATCAAAAACTATTTGAAAATGGCTTAACTTTTTTCAAACAGTGTAGGCCCTGATCAGACGCCGCGTTCTGCGGCGTCTGATCTAGGGCCTGCACTGTTTGCCTGTGTACCCCTTTAGGGGTTTCTGGTTATATTTGTTTGTTTTGTTTGATCTGAGGTTTTACGTACCCGTCAACACTTTAAATGTCATTTTGGAGACGTTGCTTTAATTTTGTGGGACTTTTACCCGACATTGAGATGAAATGACATCTCAAGTCCTGCCACCCGATGAAACCAATAGGGTTTATAAGCATGAACGGTCTGACTCGCACCGCTTTGCCTGGGCAGCCTTAGATCCTCTAAGCGGTTTACCAGTACTCTTCAGCCCTGCGTCGAAGCACCATGCAGCCCATCTATTTCTTCAAGCCCCGATGAGCGGGGGCCGTAGGGGTTTCTTGTACTGAATGGGTTAATATCTCGGCTTATCGTACGTTATTTTGGCGATGCAAGTTGCTTACGGCTGTTCCGCAGAATTCAAGATGTTTACTGAGGCGATTAGACCTACTGTCGAAGAACCTCTGTTTAATAGTTTCCACTACTCCAATATCTTGCAGACTTAATTGAGACAACAGCTGTTGCCAAATTGATTGTAATTCACTGAGTCCAGTCAATAAATCATCAACGGGCCTTATAACAGAAAATGTAACTGTAGACCTTTATTCTTGCATTTATATCGAATTTTCATGACAAGTCTGAAGATTTGCGGATTATGATTCGAAGAATTTAAGTTCAAACTTATGATATTACAGAGTATACAATAATTTTAGTGTGTTACACTTGCACCTCTTTTGCCGTTTACCCATTCATGTGCTCAACACCAGCTACAGGCATTTAAGTTAATTTCTTTCTCCTTTAAACACCGAACAGGGCAGACTTAATAACAGTCAAGCACGAACGGTACGCTTATTTTGATATGCAGGTCAAAGAAATTAAATTATATTGGAGTTTCAATAAACACTTTCACAGTGATTTGATGGACAGCTTTGACAAAAACTAGAAATCAACTTGCGCAATGCGTCATGTTTTTCAATTATACTTTTAAATAAAGAAGTATTTGACCTCTAAGACCAGTACTGGTTACCCATTACCCACCTAGCATCCAAAAAAGGAACAATGACAAATAGTACAGAAATTGATTAGAATGCAACGTCTGATCAAGGTCTTTTCTACAAGATAACAATACCAAACAAGCCGAAAACACCATATGTTTGCAGTAACGGAATAGAAGAATATGTTGAACTAAATACAGTAAAATTCCTATATAAAGACCACCGTTGGTTCTGTTCAAAAGTGGTCTTTAAGACCACTTTTGAACAAACCCAAAGGTGGCCTCTTATTGGGAGACATTGGGTGTAGAAAACACAAAGAAAGAATAACTAAAACCTTCTGAATAAGCTTTTTAAAGCAGATTAACTCTTTAGTTTAGGTAGTCTTAATAGCGGAATTTTACTGTATGAGCCAACTAATAATGAACGAAATCGTCTAGATCATACTTTTGGACATGCCCATATTTTAATGTTTCTAGCCCGTATACGTGTAGGAAAAGGGGTCAAGCTTCTTACGATTTCTATCATGCACATGTATATCAAGGGACTATTCATTAAATCTTTTGAGTTTCTGGTTTGGTCTCTTCAATATTTGACTTTGGGCATGTCCCTTCTTGTAAACAGAGACTGCTTAACCCTTCTCTTGCTGAATATTCATTTAAGCCACACCCATATCTGTCTTTTATCCAACCAAATTACTTGATGTAATTTATTGCTACAAATTCATAAACTGAATGACAAACAGTGTAGATCCTGATCAGATGGCTTCTTCAGAAGCCATCTGATCTAGATCTACACTGTTTGCAAAGATAGGGGTTGTCGTGAACAGCAAGATAAGGGTTAAAATCATTACCAGGTTGCAGGTCGATTCCCCACCGTTGTTTGGTTTTTGTGTTCTCGGAGTTGTTGCACTGATGAGTTAGGTGGCCTTCGTGTGAACTGAACAAATGCGTTTCTAAAACACGACGGAAGTCAGTGCGAGGATTGCTGCCACGTGAAATCGACTTAAGCCCACAGTGAAAAGAAATCGCTGACCGTTCCAAGAAGGTTCTTCTGTTGTGGATTGTTGTTCTGATACTTGGTCTGCATGCGTGTGTTGCTGGTGTCTTTTTGTTTTGGATGGCTGATTGACCTTATTCACAGAAGGCCATCCGGAGTCCGGCTGCAGGTTTATGTTTCAGTTGTTGCGTGTTGTATTTGTCCAAACTGAGACGGAAGTAAGGGCAAGGATTGCGACCGCATAAAATCGATTTTAGACCCCCCCACCCACCCACACACACATACACTAGGTGGAATTCGTTTCAAAGACCGTTCCAAAGCGGTTCTTCTGTCGCGGTTTATTTTTGTTATGGGTTGTCTTTGAGTTTGTGTATTGCTTGAATTTTGTTTTGTTTTGAATAGCCAATTGGCCATTTTGTGGGAAAGTAACCATCCTTTTGGCTTACCGGTATTAATGTATCCATTAGGGTCTATAGTTATTTCATGTTTGTGTTTCTTTCCCGTTGTGTGTCTCTGATGGGAGGCGTGGGTTAATTGTATCGATTCCTGAACATTGCCTTCATTTCCATTTTGGTGTCTCTACTACACGAATCATCGTAAGCTGTCTCATCTGGGCCTACACTTATTGTAGAGTTATCTGTACAAGACTGCAAGGTTTCACGGTTAAACCCTTTTTGTACCAACTGGAATCTTCCTCCTTATATATGGGAGGAGTCTTTAAATTTAGGTCTGTCAGGTGGTGTTTTCTTCTTCTTTTTTTTTTTTTTTGGAAAACAGCTGAACTTTTTGCAAATAGTGTAGGTCCTGATCAGACGCCGCGTTCTGCCGCATCTGATCTGGGACTGTACTGTTTTGCAAGGTATCCTTTTTGGGGTTTCTGATACTGAATGGGATTAAATCATTGGCCCTTTCTAGAACATTTCTCTCATATTAAATCAAATATTTTTGAGAATGAGTAATTGTAATTCTGAATCCAGTTTCAGCTTATTTGTTTGATTTGAGGTTTTAACGTCCCCGTCAACACTGTATAGGTAATTTTGGAGACGTTGCTTCCAATGTTATGGGACTTTTACCCGACATTGAGATGAAATGACATCTCAAGCCCTATCGCCTAATGATAAGCATGGACGTCCGACACCCACCGCTTTGCCTGGGCAGGTTTAGATTAACTTATCGGTTTACCAGTACTCGTTTGCGGTCGGTTTCAGCTCTGCGTGGAAGCGCCATGCAGTCCATCTATTTCTTACAGCCCCGACGGACGGGGGCCGCCAGTTTCAGCTTAAGTAAAGATTAATGTTTTAATAGGATGTAACTTTAAATTGTTTGACAACATTTTTCCAGGGATCGTACGTTCAATACCTGGCTTCTCCAGACTTTCTGAGGAGACTTCGTGTGACCTTAGCCGTCGGTGGGCAACACACATCTTTTTTTTTTTTCGAAAGGAACCAATGTTGTAAATGTGTTTGGTTGTAGATTTAAGATTTTATGTCTGAACCTCAGATCTACTTTTCGCGGATTGTTTGCAATAAAACTTTTTTCACACAAATGAAACAAGTTAGTTTAGACAAAAACAATTGTTCTCGCATTGCTTTTTGTTGTTGATGCTGTTGCTTTGTTCTGCCTTTTTCTGATTGTGATGTGATTCTCTGAACACTTCATGTGATTTTATTCTTACAAAAAATACCAATCTCAGTGTACATTAGGGAACCTGATCAGAAATCCGACGTCTGATCTAGGGCTTCACTGTTTTCCACTTTCCCTATTATTGGAAGCTAGACATGTGTAACGCTCTGCATGCTGGGTATTTTACAGCAGACGACATTTTGAAATATTTTCTTATAAATCCCGGAAACAGGATTTGACATCTCAGGCAAATTGTCTCCATCGAAGACAAAAACAGGATTTGACAGCTCACACATGAGAATTCAAATCCAGTTTTCTGTGAAAAATACATCTAATAAAAATATTCCAAAATGATGTCTGTTAATACAAACGGGAACTGCAAGTAATGCTAAGAAGCGCGAGTAATGCTATTTTGCTGATTTTATCTTCCCCGGTCCGCTCAGAGTTTATTACCTTTCAAACCAGGAACGTTTGGCTATCAGTTTCTGCATCTTGACAGGATATTCCGCTATGGACTTGTAGTTCCGCAGAGCTAGCTGGATCTGCAAGAATAAAATCACATGAAGTGTTCAGAGAATCACACCTGCAATGCACATCTCCGCTGACACGTGAATGCACCTGTTCTTTCACTCATCCCAGCCATGAGTGCAAACAAGCAACCCTAGCGGTTTCTTTGGGCGGTAGGGCTTAAGATTTCATTTTATCTCAATGTGTGGTAAAAGCCCTGCAAAAACGGAAGGAACGTCTCCAATATGACCTGAATAGTGTTGATGGGGACGTTCAACCTCACATCATGTGAACAAGTTTTTGAAATGAACATCCCCTAAACCCCAGATTACATAGAGAAAACTGGGGTTTACGGGGGGTATACACTATTTTTCTTATTTCTGCTTCAAGACATAGGTTTGGGGTATTCGTTAGAACCGCCTCCATGAGGCGGTTCTAACGAGCACCAACAACCTATGTTTGCAGTATAAATAAGAAAAATATGTAGGATTTTCATCATAAAAGTAGCCACTTTGAAGATGTGAAAAAATACACTATGTCGCACGGGTGTTTTATCAACAAATGCACAGTCTCGCCCGCTGATTGCATACGACCCTTTATTGGAGGCTGAAATGAAATCAAAGGATATTATTTAACCACCAACCCAACCCCTTAGTTTAAAATATGCCACCGTATGTATGCGTTCTATTCAACATTTGAAGCCGGCAGTCCGAATTCTGAGAGAGAGAGAGAGAGAGAGAGAGAGAGAGAGAGAGAGAGAGAGAGAGAGAGAGACTGATTTGATGCCGAGCAACTAAAGTATCTTACGTAATACTGCTCTTCTTCCGTCCGTTCTTTGGGTTTTTTCTTCAGTATACGTATGGCCTCCTGTGATAGTTTCGCCTGAAAAGTTAATAAGAGAGCTATGGTGTGTACTTGGTTCGTTTGAGGGAAATAGGGAGGCAACTCTTACCGAAATAGTTTATCTTCCGTATCAAGTAACAGTATCGACTCTTAAATAGTATATCCCCTTTTCGGAGGAATTCGGTGAGCAAGAAAGCGAAAATGAACCTTAATGTAAGTTATCTGCTTTGAATCAGATGCAACCTACAGTCAAACTGCATGCAAAGAAAGCTTCTTTCTATGAGAGATTGGACCAGTGTTGATAGTTTGTCACACTGCCCGACCTCATCGTAGAATAGCGGTCTTCAGAGCGACGGGCAGTATTTATTGCCTTCACATTAAACATTATACCAGCCGCACCACGAGAAAAAGAATCTGCGTGCATGTGCGCCCAGCGAAGATTCTGATAAGACTGCGCATCCGCGTATTCTGATCAGTGTCTTTGCTGTGCGCTATTATGGATAATCCCATTTATAAAGGCTGAACAGGTGGTAGATTTATTGGATACGCAGGCTGATTTGAGTTTTTGCTGAGCGTACATGCTCCGAGAAGATAACCTTTCTTACCTTAAACCATATTTTCCAAGCGTCCCTTTGTGTGTGTGTGGGGGGGGGGGCGTTGGCAAACAGTGTAGACCCAGATCAGACGCCGCAGAACGCGGCGTCTAGTCTGGGCCTACAGTAGAAGAACTTTTTTGTAAAACGCACCACAAACAAAACAAACCCGACACCCCTATAATTGGAACTGGACCACTCCAAACTTACTAGGTGGAAGATTCCGTTGTCAAATTCCTAAGTGATGGAAATGCTCGAAGTGCAATCAACAATATTATTGTTTATGCCCATGGGCGTAGACTATCTAAGGTTGGCTTTTTCTCCGGAAGCATTTAAGAAAAGGTCATGACTGGTTGAATGTTCATTCATTACAATGATTAAATCCGGGACTGACTGTAACGCTTCCTGACGTTTATCACACGTATGCGTGCTCTCACGCCTACAAAATGCTAGACGGCTAGCTGGGATGACTATTTTTTTTTTTCCATAACATAAACCTACACAGTCCAGTGACTGACGCAAACCCCTAAAATCCAAGTAATGATGGATCACATGTTCTGTTTATTTATCCTTTCATCCCTCATTAAAACTGACTGATTTAATGTTGACTACCATGTGGTAAAAGTTGAATTGTTTATATACCCCTACTGGACACATAAGTGAAAGACAGTTTTGGTCTAAAAATTTAGAAATTATACATAAGTGAGCTGTGTCTCAATAAAATCTGTTGTTTCTGACATTTGCAGCCAGAGATGGCACAGATCTAACTGTTCATATGTGCTAAGTTTAACTTTATTGGTCACGTGTACAATCCTGGGGAAGCTAAGTATCTTCATTGGTTGATTGATAAATACTGGACCCAAAAAGGACACACACAAGCAGTGAAGACCAGAACTTTGAACACTGATCAGTGTCTTCACTGTTTGCAAGTAATTCAGAAGGTAAAGTGAAGACAGTTGTACATAAAATTGGATTTAGGGGTTTTACAACCCAGCAGCTGTCAGCTAGAGTAATTGTAGTACTGAAGTATTGCAATCTCATAGGCAGGTAGCAACGACAGCCATCCCCTTCTGGCAGTATGTGTTTGTTTTATGAGTTCCATTATCACAGACCCAGAGAGATATTTTGACAGCCAAAATACTTGGATTGTAGCAATCCACTGAGAACTCGTAGGTCCTAGGAGTATACAATGCGAAATTACCGATCGTGTGACCGACCGATCGCCTAAGAAAATCCTATATGTTTAAGTCAGGTGTCCTCCGCTAATACCTCTTTAACAGCCTTGTAATGTGTGACATCAAACATGAGATCAGTTGGGTTGGTCGCTAAGGTGATCATATCAAGAGAGTCGTTGTTGGAAACAAGCACATCATTAATTCTGAAAGTAAAATCAGTATATGAGCCAGCGCATGACAAAACCTACAATAAGACATGTACGCCCAGCGAAGAATCAGATCAGCCTGCGCATCCATATAGTCTAACCAGAGACTTCTCTTGCTGCATGAAGGAGTATTGGGATCTTAGCTATCCTTAGAGCGCAGCGCACAACGAAGACTCTGATAAGACTGCGCGGATGCGCAGGCTGATCTGAGTCTTCGTTGGGCGCACTTGTCTTATTGTAGGTTTTGTCGTGTGTTAGCTCAATTATTTTTTTTTCATGCTCAACTCCCTTGAGAATGTCAGATTATATACAGCAAGACGACACATAGGGTTTTCTATAAGGAAAAAAATCAACCGATGATAGTTTTGCACGTACGGTAGTCGCAGATAAGATAAGAAGGGGAGTGCTATCGTTTGGTCTACAAAAAGGTATATATAGCCATTTGGTCCGCTTGCAAAACACTTGCGAAAGGCATTCCACGGAATCTTCTTGTGGACGCATATTGACAACACCTGAGCTGTCCCGCCCTGCTTATCATACCTGCGACTACTATACTAAGAAAGGGTAGCAACATAAAAAGTATCAGCAGATTAGTTTAGATGAAAAACGTACTAGACCAAGCCCAAGTTTGGCTTTCGTATTTTTGGTTTTGGATGCATTATACACAGAGATTAAGAGAACAAAAAGAGTATACACTATTATTTTTTTAAACCTTCCAAGGGGCATAACTCCAAGAGTTATGTACCCTTGGACTATATTCCGGTATACACGACACAGCCAGTCATTGTTTACGTTTATACAAACTTTAAGCTTCCTGCCTGTCATAGCTCCTGAGAAATCTGATACGAAAATTTTCAAGACTGTCAAAATTTGAAAACCTATCAAGGGACATAACTTATGGACCCTTGACCCCTTTTCCGGTAAATGCGATACATCCAGTCATTGTCCATGTTTATACGAACTTTCAGCTTTCTAGCTTTTATAGTTCCTGAGAAATCTACGAAAATTTTCAAGTGGAAAAATTTTAAAATCTACCAAGGGACATACTCCAATAGTTATGGGCCCATGTACACTGTTATGCTACTAAACATTCCATACCTTTGAAACCAAGTATATATATAAGGATCATTGAACTTGAAACGCAAATATAAACGTTATTAAGCAAAATGCATCTTAAATTTTGAAAACCAACCAAGGGACAGAACTCAAAGAGTTATGAGCCTTTAGCCACTTTTCTGCGACTACATTTTACTTACCTTAGAGGCCAAGTGCAGTATAAGTTTCATTGAAGTAGGACCACAGTTATAAAAACACAATCATAAAGTTATTGAACAATGTGTATTTTAATTTTTGAAAACCTACCAAGGAACATGACTGCAAGAGTTATGTACCCTTGGCCCCTTTTCCGATGTACACGATACAGCCAGTCATTGTCTATGTTAGAAAAACTTTAGTTGGTGATAAATCTGATACGAAAATTTTCAAGAATGGCAAATTTGAAAACACGATGAATTATGGACCCCTGACCCCTATTCCGGTAAACACGATACATTCAGTCATTATCCATGTTTATACGAACTTTCAGCTTTCTTTCAGAATTATGGGCCTTTGGCGACTATCCTGTTAAAACACCTTCCTTACCTATGGTATAAGGACCATAGAAGTTGTTTAGCGATCAAGGGGCATAACTGCACGAGTCAGGGTCCCTTGGCCACTTTTCTGCGACTGCACCTTACTTACCTTATAGACCAAGTGTGGTATAAGTTTCATTGAAGTAGGACCACAAACATAAAAGTTATTGAGTAAAATATATTTTAATTTTTCAGTCACGGAATTACGGAATCACGAAAGGACATGACAAATCCAGTATAGCCCTAACTTTTCAATGCGGGACAGCATGTATAATCACGCAATGCTCCCAGTATGGCATCAGAGGTAAAGCATTGGACTCGGGTTTTCTTGGGTAATCGGTCTCAGTCAGTAATCCTTGAAAGGGAGGAATCGGGATCGACCCGGTTACAACAGGAGTACCTCAGGGACCTATACTGGACCCGATCTTGTTCCTCGTCTGCATGAACGGGCTACCTGAACAACTTGTAGAGGAGTCGCTTTGTGGCAAAGTGCTACAAAACGGCTGTATGGTAGTCCAGATCACGTGTGGTAATCAATGGAACTAGCTCGAAAATGCATCAATGGGGTTTTTGTTCCCTCGACACTTCCGGGAACTCTTGAGCTAGTATCCTCGACACAAAAAAGGGTTTTGTTTGTTTGTTTGTTTGAATGGAGATTTAACGTCCCCGTCAACACAATTTAGGTCATTTATGAGACGTTGCTTCCTATTTTGTGGGACTTTTACCCGACCTCGAGCCCTGCCGCCCAGTGAAAGCAAAAGGGTTTGTATGCATGCCTGATTAAGGTTAGACCTTCTAAGCGGTTTATCAGTACTCATGTGCGGTCTGTTTCGGCTCTGCGTAGAAGCATCATGCTACCCAATCTATTTCCCCAAGCCCTGATGGGCGGGGCCAACACATAACGCTAAACAAAGGTATTTCTCGAAAGATTTTATCACTATTAATACTTTGTTAAAGATTCATGAAAAATCCAACAATACTATTGTGTGTAGGCGAGATGGCACATTGAGTTTAATCCCTCAAAGTGCCATGTTGTGGAGGTGATCACCTCTAGGAGACCAATACTCTGACCTAACAATGATATGAAATGTCAGGCTATTTCCTATAAGTCTTGCCTATATTTCCCACAAATCAGTGATAGTCACGTGAACATCAACGACAAAAAGCTCCGCGTATAGTAACTTTGGGTCGACTGACAAACAATTGACTCAACAACGTCAGTTTTATGGGCTTATATAGTAAAATTCCTATATAAGACCATCTTTGGAACTCTTCAAAAGTGGTCTTAGACCACTTTTGAAGAGTCCCAAAGGCGGTCCCTGACCAGGGGACCCTGTGTGTAGACAACACAAAGAAAGAATAACTGCATCCTTCCAAATAGATTTAATCTTAATTTTAGGTGGTCTGAATAGCGGAATTCTACTGTATTTCAGTTCCTTTAGTTCGAAGTATTTTTCTCTGAAGGAAAAGGTTCTCATTCTGTGAACATCGAGTTGATCCAAATTTATCAGGCTTCTTTAGATAGGAGTGCGTAGTTTGTTGAAGTCTAGGAGCTGACTTTTTTTTTGGCGGGGGGAGGGGGGGGTGTTGTTGCTGTTTTTTTTTTTTTTTTTTTTGTTGTTTTTTGTTTATTTTTTGTTGTTGTTTTTGTTGTTTTTCGCAACTACGGGCCTCTGTGGCCCAGTGGGTAAGAGCGCTGTGTCTTAATCATTAGTTCACTCGCAGTTGTGTGTTTGAGCCTCGCTAGAGTCACTTGCGAGACGTTAGTTCTGCAATGGAATGTCAGGTGGTTTTTCTCCGACTTCTCCTGTTTTCGCCCAAGTCTGATTAACTGTCGGCTCGAAATAAGTACAATAATCTTGAAAGGGCCATTTAACCAAAACAGAAACCAAACTTACGCAGCTGCATGCCATCTCCATGCTCTCAGAAACAACAGCAAGAACTTGGATAACTTCCGGAATTTATCCTTAGACTTCAGCTGAAACAAATAAGGGTAATGGATAAACGTATTTCTTCATCATTGTTTCCAGGAAGACAATTTTCTAGATAATTTTTATTTGGTTTCCGATACATTTTGACACTTTAAATCAGGTGTATGCTCTTAGCCCGTATCTTGCTGTTCACGACAACCCCTATCTTTGCAAACAGAGTAGATCCAGATCAGATGCCATCTGATCAGGATCTACAGTGGTTTGCATTTAGTTTATGAATTTGCAGCAATAAATAACATCAAGTAATTTGATTGGTTGATAGACAGAAATGGGTGTGGCTTAAATAAATATTCAGCAAGATAAGGGTTAAAGGAAAGAATTTGCTCACCAATAGTATTTTTTTCTTTTAGAGTATACCTCTATTCCTATTAACAGAGGAAACAAAATGGATTTTGAAAGAGTTGCCTCCCCTGAAGGTGTATCCAACTTTAGAATATATATTCTTGACGCTCTGACTTCTCAATGGACACAAATTGCTCTATCAAATCATACAACACAAATGGAAGCCAGAATACACGGTTAGCAAGTTCGCAGAATGAGAGTCCTAATAACCCTCACTTAATATTGAGAAATGTCGGGTTTACAAGAGTCTACATTATTTTCTTTACTATGTTCCCCGAAGAATTTCGGGGGAGCATATAGTCGTCGCTTCGTCTGTGCGTCCGTCCCGCTCTTGACCACGCGAATTCTCAGAAACTACTGGTCGGATTTCAATGAAACTTCATGGGAATATTAAGTATCGAAGGTGGATGCGCATATCACCTGCGTGTTTTGGTTCGATGATTTTTGTTAACAGTAATGGCCCTTTGATGAATATATAGGGCACTGTTCGTGGCCACGCGAATTCTCAGCAACTACTTGCAGAAATTCAACGAAACTTCAATGGAATCTTAATGACGAAAATCCAAACTGACCAAAATAATGTTTTTCATCATTTTATTGCAAGAAACAATATTTCAGTTATAATTGATGAATTTTAGACTAAAATTCAGTATGTTCCCAGAATTCAGTTAACCCTTTCCCACTCAGATACGTGTTTTTTACGTGTCTGCACCCCCCACCCCATTTTAAGCCCAAGAAGCACCTAAAATCCGCATTTCCTACCCCTGGATGGTTATGATTGCTTTAAGATTTGTTGGCCAAAAAGTGACCTGTTTTTTCGTGCGCAGCCCCACTAAAAATATTCTGGGGAGGGGGTGGGGGAATGAGGGGGGCAACGCCCCCCCCCCCCTCACATACGAAAATTGTGGGTGTATGGCCCAACCGGCCGCTAAAATTTATATCTGAGGGTGTCTGGGCTCAAAAATGCCTCAAAATCGATGCTGATGAAACATGCTGCAAACAGTGAAAATGGCCAGTGCCAAACCCATTAAATGGTGCCTTGACAGCTGTGTGAAGATTTAGATTTGGTCAAAAATTCATGTGAAACCACACTTTTTGTCAACTTTGAGATGCTCCCTCATTACCATGACAACAATGATCAGGTCATGAACGGTTGCATTTGAAAGGCTACTGCCCAATAAAAGTTCATACCGAGTTTGGTGTAAAACAGATCATCCATTATGAAACAATGGCTAGTTGAAGTTGCGGTCAGGGGCAACCGTGTGAAAATCAGCGGTTAATGAAGAAAATCCAAACTGACCAAACTAATGTTTTTTCATGATTTTATTGCAAGAAACAATATTTAAGATATACATGATGCATTTTAGACTCAGTATGTTCCCAGATTTCAGTTAATGAAGAAAATCCAAACTGACCAAAATAATGTTTTTTCATCATTTTATTGCAAGAAACAATATTTCAGATATAATTGATGCATTTTAGACTAAAACCAGTGCTTCAGCTGAAGTGCACGACCCGCCGGATGCTTTTAGCTTTATGAGTGTTACCATATATGGGTATGGCGGCCATTTTGGTCATGTGACTAGGACCTAAAACGGTTCCCCAATAAATGTGCCTAATCGTAAGGAGCAAAAATATATCTTATACTTTAGTACTGTATTCTGAATCGTTTGCAGGATAAAATGCATTCTCACTTTTCCAAAACAAAAGCATATGTGTCAAAGTTTGACCTAGGCACAAAGAAGGTCAAGGTCAACCCAGGGTCACCATTTTAGCAATTCATGATGGGCCTACGTCCCAGATGCTATTTATCAAGTTTCGTGGAAATCTGCCCAGTGGTTCTGGAGAAGACTATTTTTGAAGGGTTTTTACCATATATGGCTTGGCGGCCATTTTGGTCATGTGACCTGGACCCCATTAGCAAATTTTGGTTTCCCCCACCCCATAGAGACTCCATATGAAATTTGACTTCAATCGGCCCAACGGTTTCCGAGGAAAAGCAGTTCGAAAATGTTCACATGTTTCGCCTCGGCGAGGCTATACTTAATGGAATGTAATATTTTACAAGTTCATTGGTTGGATATCATTGATATCTATCAGTATGCCAAAAATTGTTTAAATATTCCAAGCGGTTAAGTCACTAGCACCATTTTTCACAAACGGGTTACGGACGGACAGACAGACAGACCATATATGGCTTGGCGGCCATTTTGATCAAGTGACCTGGACCCCATGAGCAAATTTTGGTTTCCCCCATCCCATAGAGGCTCCATATGAAATTTGACTTCAATCGGCCCAACGGTTTCCGAGGAGAAGCAGTTCGAAAATGTTCACATTTTTCGCCTCGGCGAGGCTATACTCAATGGAATGTAATATTTAGCAAGTTCATTGGTTAGATCTCATTGATATCTATCAGTATGCCAAAAGTTGTTTAAATAGTCCAAGCGTTTAAATCACTATCACCAATTTTCACAAACGGGTTACGGACGGACAGACAGACTGACAAAATGACAGACTGACAGAATGACACGGTGATTTTAGGGCACTCTAAGAAAATCAACCGACTTCAGTCGGTCGCTTTTTCTGCGGGTCATGCAATTCAGTATGTTCCCAGATTTCAGTTAAGCAGCAATAGGGGATGCGCATATTATCCGTGCTATCTGGTTAGATGATTTGTCACAGAGTTATGGAACTTTGTGTAAAGCTGCTGTGTAAGGTCACTGTGGCTATTTTTAGAAAAACTTTGTAATCACCCTGGTACCTACATTTATTGATGGATTTTAATATTACTCCACACAAATGTTGGGTATGATACTATCTTGAGCTTGTTCGACTTTCAGGGTCCTGGGCTCAAGGTGAAGGTCACTGTGGCTATTTTTAGAAAAACTTTGCTTTCGGTCTAGTGCCTACATTTATTAATGGATTTAAATATAATTTCACACAAATGTTGGGTATGATAATATCTCGAGCAAGTTAAACTTCCATGGTCCTTGGCTCAAGGCCAAGGTCACTGCGGCTTTTTTTTTTTTAGAAAAAAAAACTTTGTCATCGCTCTAGTGCCTACATTTATTGATGGATTTTTATATAATTTCACACAAATGTTGAGTATGATAATATCTCGAGCAAGTTCAACTTTCAAGGTCCTGGGCTCAATGTCAAGGTCACTACGGCTATATTAGAAAAAAAAACTTTGTCATCGCTCTAGCGTCGTCATTTGCAGATGGATTTTAATATAACTTCACACAAATGTTGGGTATAATAATATCTCGAGCAAATTTAACTTTCAGGATCCTGGGTCTAGGTCAAGGTCACTGTGGTTATTTTTAGAAGAAAAAAAACTTTGTCACATTTATTGCTGGATTTTTATATAATTTCACACAAATTTTGGGTATGATAATATCTCGAGCAAGTTTGACTTTCAGGGTCCTGGGCTCAAGGTGAAGGTCACTGTGGCTATTTTTAGAAAAACTTTGCTTTCGGTCACTGCGGCTATTTTTAGAAAAAAAACTTTGTCATCGCTCTAGCGTCGTCATTTGCTGATGGATTTTAATATAACTTCACACAAATGTTGGGTATAAAAATATCTCGAGCAAATTCGACCTTCAGGATCCTGGGCTCAAGGTAAAGGTCACTGTGGCTATTTTTAGAAAAAAACTTTGTCATCGCTCTAGTGCCTACATTTATTCATGGATTTCAATATAATTTCACACAAATGTTGGGTATGATAATATCTCGAGCAAGTTTGACTTTCCGGGTTCTTGACTCAAGGTCAAGGTCACTGCGGCTATTTTTAGATAAAAAACTTTGTCATCGCTCTAGCGTCGTCATTTGCTGATGGATTTTATATAACTTCACACAAATGTTGGGTTTGATAACATCTCAAGCATGGTTGACTTTCTGGTTCCTGGGCTCAAGGTCAAGGTCACTGCGGCTATTTTTATAAAAACTTTGTCATCGCTCTTGCGTCTACATTTGCTGATGGATTTTAATATAATTTTCGAACCCGTCTGATATTTTATATGCATGTAACGGCACCCAATACGGAACCATACTTGGAGACAGTCCTATGAGGATTGCCTCTGTGTACGAGAGTAAGTTTTCAATAATTTGTATTAAACAGTTTTACCCAATTAATATAGCTAAACTACCACCCAGGATCTCGGAATATGGTATCGTACCTGAAGACACTTCCTTTCATTTATTCCGACTTTTGTGTTGCTGATGTTTGTATGACAGTGCCATCAGGCAAGCTAATCTGTCGACCGACAGGTTTTGTTGTACTCCATTTTGAAGTACAGTGAGTATACACAGTATACCGCTCTTTAACTACGATAATGTTTCCTGTTCCGACTATTGCACCTTCGAGCATCACCGATATTCTTGTGTTTGATCAGAAACAGACTAGAACTACTTCGTTGATGTGGTTTAAATAAGGACCCATATTTTATATTTAAAGAAGACTGAAAGACTGAAATAAGAGAAACGCCACACACTTCCATTATGAAAAGGATATCTTAGGGGACATGGGAGACACATCACAATAACACAAATCGTTTTATCTAATAACTAACATGTTATGGTGATAAAAAATAGCTCAAAAGTGTGTATAGAATAAACTAATCAAATTACATGTATGTCTGTGAAAATCTTCTGTTATTTGTAACGTCAAACGCAAGATTCTATTACAGCTAAAATTATTTTCTCGTAGAAAAGTGGTTTAGAACTTGATTTATCTTTCGTCATATGGCACCCAACTGCGTAAAAATCAGAATGCTTAGGCCTAAAAATAGCCGTGTTTCCGCTAAGCCGATCGACCTTGCTGCACCCCCACCCCACCCACTCCGCCCGACTGTACTATTTTATCAATAAAAGAATAAAATAAAAATTAAAACACCGACCCTGCCATTTTTAATTTTCGACCCTACCTAGTGTCGTCTTTGCATTTTCCCATAGTAATTTCGCGTTTTAAGTACAGTTTTGTAGTTTTTAGCATTTAGTACCTTCAAAAATACAGAGCTGTCATTTCTGAGCATCTAAAATGAATTATGATATGCAGTGAAAGTCTCAACATGACAATTTTATTAACAAAAAACATGTAAAAAAAAAAAACATAAAAAATATAGGCCCGACCCTATTTTTTTAAGAAATAATAAAATAATAAAAAAAGTTTCCTCTACCTACCGACCAAAATTTTTTTCAGCATGTTAGCGGAAACACAGCTAATTTTTTACTCCTTATGAACGCATAATGATTAACAGGCTATATTTTTAGCTCCGGTTTGTTGTCTGGTGGTAAAAGAATTTCTTGGCGGGCCTTGAAAACGCATTCCAAATTTAACTGTGTGGCTTGTTTTATTGTTTAATATAATGTGAGCCGCCGGTGCAAAACCAAAGAAGACGTGTAAGACCAGCGATGATGAAGAAAAGCTTCTAACCACCAAGCCCCCAGTTTAATAAACATTTTTCATGTTCAGCTCAGCTGAGCATGAAATTTGTAATGCTCATAACTATTAAGATACGAACAAATCAGGCAACATCCCTGCTCAGATCAGCACAGAATGCCATTTATCCTGCTCATGAATTTAAAAAATGCCAACATTTGGCATTTTAAAATTTATGAGCAGGATAAATTTCATACTCGGGGCTTGGTCTGACAAGGGTATTTGTCTATCATTCTTCTTTGGACAGGACAGAGACTACAGGAGGCTCATGCTTACCTTTCTCCGCCGCAGCTTACGTCGGAAAAGATTTATTGATTCTACAGCAACTTCCTCTGATGTGGCTCTACTCTTTGGTACTATGTTTGGTTGCTTTATCTTTTCAGGCTTTTTAGAGGGTCTACCAATTTGGATGTCTTTTGTTTCTGATCATCTAACATTTCCTCAAAGTCTAACATACCAGCGGGTGTTTCTCTGGCAGAGAGCTTCTCCTTACTGAGCATAGGAGTGGGTTTGACATCTGCTGTTTCACATGATATGAAAGACGTATTGGATTTACGTTTAGCCGCCACTAACATCACGCGCGTTGATATGCTACCACGTTTTTGCGCGCCATACGTGGCTTCCATTACTGCCGCTTCACCAGAGTCACTCATTATACTGCTTCTTCTGGAAGACCGTCGCGGTGTAATGCCCATCTTGTTTAGCGTTTCTATCATCTGTAATTTCCGAATTTCCGCTTCTGTAAGCACGGGCGTGACACTGGATGCACGTCTGTGTTTGAAACCACCTTTCAACAGTTTTCTTGTGTCAGACACAATAGATGATTCGCCCTCAGTCTCAGTCCCAGTCTCAGTGTCAGTAAAAACATTATCCTTGTCCAAATCTTTCTCTGGAGATTGTCGACGTTTATGAACAGCTATAAGGCAGGGCCGTTTTTCTAGCTCACCACGCAAGACATTCAGCATTGGTTCCCGTCGAGTGCTTTTCAGAGCCTTTGTTGGCGACTCTCTATCGTCTGGCGTCGGTACCGCATTACTGATCGAGCTCCGCCTAGATAATTCTGCTGACTCTCGTCTCGGTGATAAAATAGAATTTCTTCGTGATTTAGAGACAGACCGTTTTTCAGGTGAGCCTATAATATGACTGACAGATTTGGCACCTGATTCTCGCTGTCTTCCATGACTACGCGTGCCTTCAGATCCAGAGGTAGGGAGGCTTCCCCGACGTGCATTCCCCTGGGAATTACTCCGCGCAGGTCTGTCGACTGTACTAGGTTCCCTCAAGAATTCTAAGTCAAGCTTTTCTTTCATTGTCGTTTCATTTCTTTCGAGACTGTATAAATTTATCAGAAATAAATATTAATTAAAAATCAAAATTGAGTTCCTTTAAGAGCAATGAAAACATTCATAAGAAAGAAGATGGGTCATACTACGTAGTTTCGGCTAATAAAGCCTCATCAGTGACCCTGTAATGATCCGGCAAAGAAAGCCAGAGGAAACATACTGCAATTTTGCGAATTTCGAATAGGCAGTCGATTCAAAGAGTGATATAAATCAACAGGGGGTCCAAATAATTAAAAACCTGTCTAGAATATGTTTTTAAACCAATAATTTATTTCTGATTTCTCAGAATATTCACGCTGATCTCAAAGGACCAAAAGTAAAATACAAGTAAAATCCTTCATTTATCAAACGCATTTATTTCTTTAATCTGTAATTTTCAGTCCTTTACCATTGTTTCCGTATTTAATTTCATTCCTTAAAGAACAATAAACAAACAAACTACAAAAATCGAATTAAACTTCCCCCGAGACTTCAACCTGATGGGGTAAATCAAAACGTCACATAATGAATGATTATAGAAAATATTATTGTGATCGATTAACCTTCTTAACAATAAAACGCCCCTAAATCCGGGATTTAGACATGTAACCTATAATTAATGTAATAACCGAAATCGGAAGATTAGAAAATTTTATAACCGAATGATCAACTTTGTACATTGATAATATGATTAAGTAATTATTGTATTCAATTTCAATGTGTGTAACAAACCATCCACTTTCTTTTTTATCCGTATTTTCCTCTTAATAACTTAGGGCAGAGCCATTTTCTGAATTAATTTTATATTTTGTTAGTGTACTCAAGCAAACGATGTACGTAGACCCGTATTAGACGTCGCTGATCAGGTTCTACATTGTTTGCTATTGTCCATTTTTGGGGGACGCTGAGTATTTTTGGGTCAAACTAATTCGACGTTTATTGTCATTGTTGGACCTATTAGTCTCACAATAAATTGACCCGCGTCGTGCAAAAGTTTTATAAAGCGTAACTGCAGAAAAGATCACCAGATGGGTGGGCGCTGCCGCTAAATATATAGTTTATTACGTTAGCGACGGAGATGATGCCTATAAGTTGTTCGCATCCGCCTGAAGGATAATGCTGTTCTCTCTTGCGACGTCCAGTGATAACTGAGCTGCATGAGAAATAATGTTCGACAGATAGTTCGAAGATTCACATCAGTCTGGGCATTTTTGCAGTCTTATTTTCATCTTCAGTGTCCGCATTACTTATCCATAAACGCTTTTGCCGCTTTGGAGTGAACAGCTAAAGGCAACCTGCCTCAGTGGATCAAGTTGATCTCAGTATTCGTCCTTTGCCCCTAAACAATTATGCTTAACTAAAATACAGAAACTGTTCTTTCCTTTTCCCTGCATTCTGTACTTAAACTTTAGCGGCATCGCGTGAGTTCGAAGCCACCGGGAACATGTGAGAAAGTCACGTTCTGTTCTGATAGTCAGTTTTGGGTCGATTGTTTGTCAATCGACATAAAGTTAACGATAGTGCAGCGCCAAATCTGTTGTTGTTCACGCGAATATCACTGACCAATAACGTTAAATAAATGAAAGTAAGAAAGAAGTGGAATTTGCAAAACTACATTACCTGTTCATGTATAGCAGGGGTGTCTCATTTATAATCAAAGCACTGAAAGTCTCTGAGTTAGGCTGAGAAAATAGTCCTGAACTTTGACTTTTCGTTCAACCCTTAAATTCCAGTATTTTAAGTGTAGGCCTGATCAGATGCCCCGTCATGTTGCCTTGTATGGCGTCTGTTTATGTATCTAATCACGGTTTGCTAGTTCACCAGTCAGGAGCCGTTGTTGCACTGATAGCATTTTGGAGGTTCTCGAGTTTATTTATCTTTTATTTTATATGCATTTATTTATTTACTTTCTTGACCCAGGCCAAAATCTTTTCAGCTTCATTGTGTGCTCCTCTGTATACATGTATGTACTAAAAAGGAGAAACACAACAGATTCATCTTACTGCATTTTCAATATTCCATTGATAGTGCTCAAGCGCGAATCCGAATCAAGCTCCATTAGCATCATTTGCAGGGATGAATGTCATAAAGTACACCATTCTTCAGATCGGGACGTAAACTGGAGGCTCCCTGTGCAGAGGAGAACCATCCCCTGTGCAGATTAAAATCGTTAAAGAACCCTACCGTAATTACATGATAACTGTGTAAGCTATCCTGCAAAAACTAGAGTGTATGTAATATACACCGTCTGTGTCCCCTACTGGGGTTAAGGTGAAACCGGAAGAAAAAAAAAAGAAATAAAGAGGTATTCCAATTTCTCTTCAGGCCCTTCAGATGTAGAGAAAATAGGAAAATAAAGAAATCTAAACCGAACGGATGGGTGGTCAGCCTAGATCCGAAGGTGAAGGATTGTCTATGGACATGTCACCAGTAAACAGTTCTGATTCTGACGGTGCACTTTTTGGCATTCATCCCTGCAAATGATGCCAATGGAGTGTGTTCGGCTACAGATATAGGCTCCCCGTACATCAACCAAAGTGCAGTTTATATTTTACTTTTGGTCCTTTGAGATGAGTGTGAATATTCTGAGAAATCAGAAATAAATTATTGGTTTAGACTCATATTCTAGACAGGTTTTTAATTATTTGGACCCCATTTTGATTTATATCAGTCTTTGAATCGACTGCCTATTCGAAATTCGCAAAATTGCAGTATGTTTCCTCTGACTTTCTTTGCCGGATCATTACAGGGTCACTGATGAGGCTTTATTAGCCGAAACTATGTAGTATGACCCATCTTCTTTCTTATGAATGTTTTCATTGCTCTTAAAGGAACTCATTTTTTATTTTTATTTACCCAGAAATAATCATCGCCTTCGGGGATTGAACTGGGGGCCTCTAGCATCAGAGGCGAGTGCAATAACCACTGAGCTATCGGGCAGCCATCGGGCATTCTTGAGCAAAACACTCAGCATTGCACTGCCCTAACTTTGTTTGATTTGAGGTTTAACGTCCCCGTTAACGTCATTTTGGAGACGTTGCTTCCAATTTTGTGGGACTTTTACCCGACCCAGAGATGGAATGATATCTTTCTTTATTTTCTTTCTACTAAAACTGCGTCGGTCACATTTGACCATTACCACAGGTGTACATTACATACACTCTAGGTTTTGCAGGATGAAAGCTAACACAGTAATCATGTAATTACGGTAGGGATCTTTAACCTGCACAGGGGATGATTCTCCCTGCATATGGAGCCTCCCGTTAACGTCCCAATCTGTTGAACGATGCACTTTATGACATTCATCCCTGCAAACGATGCCAATGGAACGTGTTCGGACACCGAAATTTTATCGCCGCTGCCGGGGATCGAACCCGGGGCCTCTAGCGTCAGGGGCAAGTGCACTAGTTAACCACTGGGCTATCACGCTCTCTCGCTTTCTTTCTACTTATATTGCGATCGGTCACATCTGACCATTACTCGCAGGTGTACATAACATACTCACCAGGTTTGCAGGATGAAAGCCTACACAGTAATCATGTAATTACGGCAGGGGTCCTAAACCTCCACGAGGCATGACTCTCCCTGCTCTGTCGCCCAATGAAACTAATTGGGTTTAAACTTTATAAGCATGGATGTCTGACTCGCACCGCTTTGCCTGGGCAGGCTTCTAAAGATCCTCTAAGCGGTTTACCAGTACTCACGTGCGGTAGGATTTCAGCTCTGCGTGGAAGTATCATCATGCAGCCCATCTATTTCTTCAAACCCTGATGGGCGGGGGCCGCTAACCTATCTATCGACAGGCCCTCATGGCCAAGTGCATGACTGTTAACCAATAGGTCTCTCACCGTTGTGGTTTGAGTGCTCTGGTCACATGTGAGATGCAGTGTTCTGCAATGGAAAGTCAGTTGGTTTTTCTCCAGTTTTTGCCAACGATCGGCTCGATTTGAGTGAAATAACTTTAGTACTGTATTCTGAATCATTTGCAGGATAAAATGCATTCTCACTTTTCCAATACAAAAGCATATGTGTCAAAGTTTGACCTAGGCACAAAGAAGGTCAAGGTCAACCCAGGGTCACTATTTTAGCAATTTATGATGGGCCTACGTCCCAGATGCTATTAATCAAGTTTCGTGGAAATCTGCCCAGTGGTTCTGGAGAAGACTATTTTTGAAGGGTTTTTACCATATATGGCTTGGCGGCCATTTTGGTCATGTGACTTGGACCCCATGAGCAAATTTTGGTTTCCCCCATCCCATAGAGGCTCCATATGAAATTTGACTTCAATCGGCCAAACGGTTTCCTAGGAGAAGCAGTTCGAAAATTTTCACATTTTTCGCCTCGGCGAGGCTATACTAAATGGAATGTAATATTTCGCAAGTTCATTTGTTAGATCTCATTGATATCTATCAGTATGCCAAAATTGTTTAAATATTCCAAGCGGTTAAATCACTATCACCAATTTTCACAAACGGGTTACGGACGGACAGACAGACAGACCATATATGGCTTGGCGGCCATTTTGGTCATGTGACCTGGGCCCCATGAGCAAATGTTTGTTTCCACCATCCCATAGAGGCTCCATATGAAATTTGACTTCAATCGGCCCAACGGTTTCCGAGGAGAAGCAGTTCGAAAATGTTCACATTTTTCGCCTCGGCGAGGCTATACTAAATGGAATGTAATATTTCGCAAGTTCATTGGTTAGATCTCATTGATATCTATCAGTATGCCAATTTTTTTTAAATATTCCAAGCGGTTAAGTCACTATCACCATTTTTCACAAACGGGTTACGGACGGACAGACAGACCGACAGACTGACAGAATGACACGGTGATTTTAGGGCACTCTTAGAAAATCAACCGACTTCAGTTGGTCGCTTTTTCTGCGGGTCGTGCAATTGTCTGATCTTGAAAGGGTCGTCAAACCAAAACCCAAAAAATATCAATCTGTCAATCTGGATAGTCATTTCAGTAAGCACTTTAAAAAAAAAAAATTAATTGCAATTGAATAGTTGTTTACCCGTTGCGTGGTCACGTGACGTCGGCAGCCAATCACGGCAAGCAGGGCTGGGATATCCCCTTCACTATCGTTTTCGCTGTTTATTTATTCTCTTTAACTATATTTCAAAAATTCTCCTACAGCGAAGATTTGGTCCTACCCTCCTTTTTCTAATGATCGGAACCGTAATTTCACAGGAATTTATTTTCAAAAATAAGGAGCTTTTTACTTCCTCCATCGGGAGACACGTGACCAAAATCAGCCAATCAAATGTGTGGAACTTGTTTTGGAAATTCACGTTAACGGACATTGGTCACTCGACCAATGGGAATTTATTTACTTCTCAAACTGACCAATCACGGTACAGCCTACCCATACATTGGCGTCGGTTTGGATAACCGCGACAGTTTCGAAAAATTTTTTGTTCAGTGCAGTCATCCTTGAAGTTGAAGGATTTTCCCGCCCACCCGTATCCTGTCTATATATATAGTAGTGTTGTTGTTTTTTTAGGATAAATGTAGATCCTCTAAGCGGTTTACCAGTACTCACGTGCGGTAGGATTTCAGCTCTGCGTGGAAGTATCATATATTGATATGTTTTCAGTATGATGCATACATTGCGATTTTCAGCTGTTGTGGCATGCAATATATGCTTACCTTTCCATGGTCAGTGCCTTATCTTATAGTGTCTTTTAATATGTGCCTAACCTCCAGCTATGGAGTTCGTGATATTTATCTCCTTAAATTGCGACTCGATTGATGTAGGATATATATACTAATTGTGCCTGGACATAAAGAGACAGTGATACTACTTAGTCATTCAAAGTGCAATACATACATGTGTGATATTTTAATGTTAAAATGTGCCATGGACTCCCTTCAATACTGGAGATAGTGCAATAAATGGACTTCCTTAGTTGAGCAATAAATGGACTTCCTTAGTGGAGCAATAAACGGAGGTATATCATTGAAAATTTTAGCATAATCAGTGAGGAAATTAAAATTCCTATATAATTGCTTTATATGACCTTCTTATTTTATTGCTATTATAATTGTGCATGTTTTCAAAAATGTTCAATTATATATGGTTTCGAATTCCCAGAGGCTGGTCTTGCCTTTCATTGAATGCCCTTGAGTCTACCCTCATGCACATCTGCAGACACGTAAAAGCAATCTATGTGGCAAGTTTTGCAACCATACGTGAAGAAATATTTGTTTGTTTAAATTGAGGTTTAATGTCCCCGTCAACACTGTAGCGGTCATTTTGGAGACGTTGCTTCCAATTTTGTGGGACTTTTACCCGACATTAAGATGAAATGATGTCTCGATCCCTGTCGCCCAATGAAACCAATAGTGTTACCTGGCAGGCCTAGATCCTCTAAGCGGTTTACCAGTACTCGTGTGCAGTCGGTTTCAGCTCTGCTTGGAAGCACCATGTAGTCCATTTATTTCTTCAAGCCCTAGTGGGCGGCGGCTGTAGCAGTAGTTGCATTCACAAGTATTTTCTTGAAAATTTGACTTTTGACCTCAACACATTACCCCAGGCGTTCAGATCAAAGTTTGAATACCCTTATGCACATATGCGTTCCAAAGCGATACATGTACCAAGTTTGGTGACCATAGTGCAAGAAATCAAAAGTAGTTACATACACTAGCATTTTCTTGAAAATTTGACGTTTGACCTCACCCAATGACCTCAGATCAAAATTCGGATACCCTTATACACATCTGCAGTTTCTAAGCAATACACATATGTGTATAGGGCAAGAAATAAAAAAGTAGTTCCATTGACAAGGTTTGTGGCAGATGAAAGGACGGAAGGTCATCCAGAAGAACACCCATGACGAAACTAAAATACCCATTTTTTTATTATTATTTTAAAGCTGGTATTACAACATGAAACCATTCTCACTATAATAAAGTGGTTATTACAGGTGATGAGAAAAAATGGACTGATTTAGGTACATCTTTTTGATGTTTTATAAAATATAAGTATGTTGTGTGTACTTGGTAGAATTGCTCATCCTGGCAATTTTAATGCGTACACACAACTTACATTTTCAAGATAAAAGTAACTTGTAAGATAAAAGTGAGAAAATCTTCCTAGATTACCCTTCACATTTCTCATCTACAGCCAGATTCCCTATGGACACGGGAATGAGCTTGACTAGCTCATGGTCATCAAGCTACCGGGGCCGGCCTCGGTAGATCAGTCTGTAGCGCATCAGACTGGTGATCAGGAGGACGCAGGTTCGATACCTGCCGGGGTCGGCGATGTTCTTTCGTGGAGATTGATCATGGAATCTTTTCAACTGTGATTATCCACAGTCCGCTGTTCAATAGGGGCAGTTGTCAGTTTCTGGTGAAAGAATGTGCACTGTACCGGTTAACCTCTTACCTATAAGCCTGCATGGGAAAAGTATGAATGGGCAAACTGACCGGCTCAAAAATGGCTTAAATAGTGTTGACTGGGCCGTTAAAGTCCAATACAAACAAAGACACAAGCTACTGGTGCCCATCGGGGCTTGGAGAAATAGTGATTCCACGCAGAGCTACATGGAAAACTGACTGCACATTAGTATTGGTAAACCGCTTAGAATATCTAAGCTTGTCCAAGATTTGTTCGTTTGATTTGAGGTTTAACGTCTCCGTCAACACTATTTAGGTCATTTGGGAGACTTTGCTTCCAGTTTTGTGGGACTCTTACCCAACAATGAGAGGAAATGACATCTCAATCCCCGCCGCCCAATGAAACCAATATGGCTTATATGCATGTACGGGCCAACTCGGACCACTTTGCGTGGGCAGGCTTAGATCCTCTAAGCGGTTTACAAGTACTCGTGTGGGGTTAGATTCAGCTCCGCATGGAAGCATCATGCAGCCCAATCTATTTCTTCAATCCCTGATGGGCGCGATCAAAAACCTGTCCAGGAAAACTGGTGGGAGTCTAACCGTCCATGCACATAAATTATAAACCAAGCTGGTGTCATTGGATGGCAGGGCTTGAGATGTTGTTTAATCTCAATGTCGGGTAAAAGTCCCACAAAATTGGAAGCGACGCCTGCAAAATGACCTAAACATCGTTGACGGGAATGTTAAACCCCATATCAAGCAAGCAAACACACTGTTGGTGTTTGAGTCATTGAAGTTTTACGGTACATCAGAATGGTCATAAAAACTGCATAGATCTGCATTTGCATTTAATAATTAGCCTGTCTTCCTTGAGTTTCTGAAGTGCCACTGTGGACATCTTTGATGTTGGATTCATGCATTATTGCATGTAGAGTGTTTTTTAAAATCAGCATTATTAACACGATGATGATCCTGATTGGATGACTTGTGAAGAACAGTCTGTTGTGGATCTACATGTTTTAGCATGTATATGTTTCTGTTAATCTGTACCAGTCAACAAAGACTTCAACATGGTTGAAATGGTTAAAACAGACTTTTGTCTAAGTTCCAACAGGTATGACAGTGACTTCTGAGCCTGTCTCAGAAAATTGGGGACCAAGTGAAACAGAAGCTGTATGAGACACACTCTCGGTGAAACATCACAGTCGCAGACAATTTATCAACTCTAACCCCAAACTACTCTACAAGATATAAGCCATTATGGAATGGAAACCAGTTCTGCCTAATGAAGGTAAGTGTATTCTAGGTGATTGAATGCACCAGGGCCTCGTTGATGGTCAAAGTGTTGACTGCATATGAATGCCCTGGCAAAGCCACATATATTGTCTGGAATAGATCAGAGGTACTACTACTACTTCAGCCCCCACCCATTTGGGCTTGAAGAAATAGATGAGCTGCTTGATGCTTCCACACAGAGCTGAAACCGACTGCACACGTACAGTCCAACCTCTATTAAGCAAGCACTTAATGGATAACAAATATTTGCTTGGTAAGGACAGGTGCTTGTTTAATACAGGTATACCTTAATGCATTTGCCTTTATCAGGAACCAGAAGCAATGCTTTTTGAAAGTTGATTTTTAAAATCAAGTTTCTATGTCATTACATTTCTACTTCCGGTACTGGACCGCGTTTCTCCACTTCCGCTGTTCGTTCGCTGTATAAAATAGTCCAAATGAACTCTTGAAAATTAATTTTGCAGGCATGAAATGTATTTCAAAATATTTCAGTTTTCGGGACTTTATACGGATTGAATATAAATTAGCACAGAAAGACGAATTCTGAAAAGATAACAGTACTCTGGGACTATTTTCCTACGCGCTTTCCAATGATATTTATGTTTTACTCTTTCATCTCCGAGTTTCTAAACAGGACTCTTCTCGCTTTAAATATAGTCTTATAGAAAGAGATTTCTGATTAGTTCACTGACATGGTGACAAACATTGTACATGTAGATTCTAGCGAGACATTCTAGATACGTACCGTCTTATCAGGATCTACAAGGTTTGCATAGATACAGTGTATTTCTACCTCGGCGTCTGCACAGGTCTACAGGGTTAAAAGGGTTAGCTTATCAGTGACCAACTTAATAACCTTTACTGACCTACAATTTGACTGCTTTCAAGAGCTCTAATTGTAAGCTGTGTTCCGTACTTTAGCAGATAGTGAAAACACCGATCAGTCGCAACATTCTGTCGCCTTTAATCTATCATAACTGTTTCAGAATGTCCCAGTTTTGAAACAATTAATTGACATGTATTGGTTAATGTTTTAGGACCCCGTACAGGTTGGAATAAACGTATTTTAATTCGCCTTGGGTAAACGCGGTGTCTGATCAGGGTTATAATGTCTAAACCAAATGGTTTAAAAATGATTTTTTCTGTCAAGTTATTCTCCTTTTTATGTCCCGACGCCCGAAGGAACATAGTTCCAAGCGGTTGCACAACGTATGTGCATCGCCGTATAAATGCGACGTTGATGCGACGTTGCTAAGACATCATGGGCCCGCTACGCTAGGAGAACTCCTCTGTAAGATTAATAGCAGAATTTAGAAATTAATGGTTTGACCATGAAGAAATTGGCAGACACGTTTATCTTTCTTTCTTCCGTTTTTTCTTCGTGGGGGTAGTTGAGTGTAGCAATGGCGATGTGTATCTTGTGTCACTGGGGAGTCCAGCCGATATTGACTTATAGTTAGGCAACACCTGCTGTCCTTGCAGCAGGTAACGGTAGAGTGGGGGAGTGTTGTTATTTGTTATTTCTTCTGTCTACACTTCCATTCATTTTCCTCTTTCTCCTCTGTCCCTCACTTTCATCTCCTCTACAAAGACCCCGACCATCGGGGCTTGAAGAAATATATGGGCTGCATGATGCTTCCACGCAGAGCTGAAACCGACCCGCACACGAGTACTGGTAAACTGCTTAGAGGATCTAAGCCTGCCCAGGCAAAGCGGTGCAAGTCCATGCTTATAAACCCTATTGGTTTCATTTGGTGGCAGGGCTTGAGATGTCATTTCATCTCAATGTCGGGTAAAAGTCCCACAAAATTGGAAGCAACGTCTCCAAAATGACATTTTCAGTTTCGACGGGGACGTTAAACCTCAAATCAAACAAACAAATCATCTCCTCTACTGTCTCTTCTATCTCTTTTCTTCCTTTCTCTTGGAGAAGACAAAAATGATCCACTAGGATTGACCTGTCGTTTAACTCAAAACAATCGATGAATCATTTTTTTCTTTGTTGAATTTTTAACCCTCTTGGACCTTGTCAAATCAGAATCAGAATTGTTACTGGTGTGTCAAATGACATTCATACACCAGGACCTGTGATATGGGAAGTTAGTCTCTAGGTTTGTTCAACAAAATATCTAGATAACTGCTTGATCTACGACTAATATTGTTATATAATAATTATTCCTCATAAATCAACTTTCCTCAGTACTTTCAGTACCTTGATTAAGACAGGTTGCTTGCTTAATTGAGGTGGCCACTATGACAGGTTTTACTGTACTAATAAACCGCTTAGAGGATCTAATCCCGCCCAGGCAAAGCGGTTCGAGTCGGACAGTTCATGCTTGTAAGCCCTATTGGCTTCATTTGGCGGCAGGGCTTGAGAAGTCATTTCATCTCCGTGTGAGTTAAAAAAGATCCACACGTTGGCAACGACGTCTCCAAAATGACCTGTCAAATGTTGATGCCTTGATGGGGACGTTAAACCTTAAATCAAACAAACTACTATTACCTGACTTTAAATTTTAAAGAGACAATTTTACTAACAGTAACACTAATATGGCATTAGATAACTTATCACTATAAAAATCTGGAGAGTTACTTTTCAAAAATACCACCACCTATTGGGGCTTGCCCAACCCTTGAAGGCTTTGTAAAATTGAAGGATGGACCGATAGCTGGATCCAGCCATGGCAGAGCTGCAAGAGTGGGTATGGGTTACCTGCATATATGCTCACGAAAAGTGGTTTGGGTTTCTGGCTGCTCCAATAAAAAAGTTTTTTAACTTACGTGTAGCTTTATGTTATACATGTACATAATGGTAGAAAGAGATACTGCAGGACTTGAACATCTTTGTTCTCAGATCAGACTCAGGTAAAAACCCCACAGATTTGAAAGCAAAGTCACCGAAATGATTTCACGACCCGCAAAAAAAGCGAACGACTGAAGTCGGTTGATTTCTAAGATTGCCCTAAAATCACCGTGTCATTCTGTCAGTCTGTCATTCTGTCAGTCTGTCTGTCCGTCCGTAACCCGTTTGTGAAAATTGGTGATAGTGACTTAACCGCTTGGAATATTTAAACAATTTTTGACATACTGATAGATAGCAATGGGATCTAACCAATGAACTTGTGAAATATTACATTCCATTTAGTATAGCCTCGCCGAGGCGAAAATGTGCAAATTTTCGAACTGCTTCCCCTCGGAAACCGTTGGGCCGATTGAAGTCAATTTTCACAAGGAGCCTCTATGGGATGGGGGAAACCAAAATTTGCTCATGGGGTCCAGGTCACATGACCAAAATGGCCGCCAAGCCATATATGGTCTGTCTGTCTGTCCGTCCGTAACCCGTTTGTGAAAATTGGTGATAGTGACTTAACCGCTTGGAATATTTAAACAATTTTTGGCATACTGATAGATATCAATGAGATCTAACCAATGAACTTGCGAAATATTACATTCCATTTAGTATCGCCTCGCCGAGGCGAAAAATGTGAAAACTTTCGAACTGCTTCTCCTCGGAAACCGTTGGGCCGATTGCAGTCAAATTTCATATGGAGCCTCTATGGGATTGAAGAAACCAAAATTTGCTCATGGGATCCATGTCACATGACCAAAATGCCCGCCAAGCCATATATGGTCTGTCTGTCTGTCCGTCCGTAACCCGTTTGTGAACATTGGTGATAGTGACTTAACCGCTTGGAATATTTAAACAATTTTTGGCATACTGATAGCTATCAATGAGATCTAACCAATGAACTTGCGAAATATTACATTCCATTTAGTATAGCCTCGCCGAGGCGAAAAATGTGAAAATTTTCGAACTGCTTCTCCTCGGAAAGCGTTGGTCCGATTGAAGTCAAATTTCATATGGAGCCTCTATGGGATGGGGGAAACCAAAATTTGCTCATGAGGTCCAGGTCACATGACCAAAATGCCCGCCAAGCCATATATGGTCTGTCTGTCTGTCCGTCCGTAACCCGTTTGTGAAAATTGGTGATAGTGACTTAACCGCTTGGAATATTTAAACAATTTTTGGCATACTGATAGATATCAATGAGATCTAACCAATGAACTTGCAAAATATTACATTCCATTTAGTATAGCCTCGCCGAGGCGAAAAATCCTTAACCCGTTCGTGAAAATTGGTGATAGTGACTTAACCGCTTGGAATATTTAAACATTTATTGGCATACTGTTAGATATCAATGAGATCTAACCAATGAACTTGCAAAATATTACATTCCATTTAGTATAGCCTCGCCGAGGCGAAAAATGTGAAAACTTTCGAAATGCTTCTCCTCCGAAAACCGTTGGGCCGATTGAAGTCAAATTTCATATGGATCCTCTATGGGATGGGGGAAACCAAAATTTGTTAATGGGGTCCAGGTCACATGACCAAAATGGCCGCCAAGCCATATTATGATATATGGTCTGTCTGTCCGTCCGTAACCCGTTTGTGAAAATTGGTGATAGTGACTTTACCACTTGGAATATTTAAACAATTTTTGGCATACTGATAGATATCAATGAGATCCAACTAATGAACTTGTGTAATATTACATTCCATTTAGTATAGCCTCGCCGAGGCGAAAAATGTGAAAATTTTCGAACTGCTACTCCAAAATGGCAGCCAAGCCATATATGGTAAAAACCCTTCAAAAATAGTCTTCGCCAGAACCACTGGGCAGATTTCCACACAACTTGATAAATAGCATCTGGGACGTAGACCCATCATAAAGTGCTAAAATGGTGACCCTGGGTTGACCTTGACCTTCTTTGTGCCTAGGTCAAACTTTGACACATATGCTTTTGTATTGGAAAAGTGAGAATGCATTTTGTCCTGCAAACGATTCAGAATACATTACTAAAGTATAAGATATATTTTTGCTGCTTACGATAAGGCGCATTTATTGGGAAAACCGTTTTAGATCCAGGTCACATGACCAAAATGGCCGTCACACCTATATTTGGTAACACTCATAAAGCTAAAAGCATCCGGCGGGTCGTGCACTTCAGCTGAAGCACTGGTTGTTGCTTTTAATTAATGCTAAGCCTCAACAAACACTTATAAAATATATTTGATATACATGTATATGATCTGTCAGTTGTTCCAGTGAGCTGTTATAAGGTTAAGATAGTGTTAAAAATAGAAGACTGTGATTTTTTTTTATTATTTCTAATTATTTTTCAGTGAAAATCAGGCTTGACATTTCATCTGAATCGTCTGCCCAATAGATTATTTACATGTAATATCATGCTTTTTTTCCACTGAAAAATAAGAAACAATTAATTACATACATGTATACTTAGAAAGTGCTGTCTTTTTCTTATTAATATTATTAAATCCACTCATAATATACATGTATACCATAACAATCTTAAAAAAATAACACTTTTAGGAGTTAATGTTTGTTTGGTTTGAGGTTCAATGTCCCCGTCAACACTTTTTAGGTTATTTTGGAGGCATTGCTTCCAATTTTGTGGGACTTTTACCCAACATTGAGATGAAATGACAACTCAAGCCCTGTTGCCCAATAAAACCAATACGGTTTATTTTCATGGGCACTCCAACTCGCACCACTTTTTTCCGGGCATGCACAGAACCACAATTACTGTAATTCTAAAATTTTAACAGATTTGTTTCATGATCCAGAAAAGTGTCCAAATGTTGCAGACAGAATAGTAAACAGTACAGACCCTGGTCAGACTGGATCTGGGTCTGCACTGTTTGCATAGGTCTGTCTGCCCCAATATTTAGGTTTTCAATGGTAGATTTTTCACTTTATTTGATGTTATGTTTTCCCCATCATTGGAGGGTGGGTGGGGACATTTTTTTTACTGGGATTCTGTTGGTGTCTGCATTTTGGCTGTTTGAAGCACTTTAAAATTAATAGTTCTCCTGAACCAACAGATGGTTTCTAACCAAACATGCATATCCATGTAATTTTAAGTCATCAGGTTTGTTCACCTTCACTTCTCCACTTTTTGGACTTCTTGCTGGATCGCAAAACAAATTGTCTAACATTTTAGGAGAAATAAAGCAAGTCCTCAAGGACCTCAATTTTTTGGATTTTTGCGGTATGCATCTTCCCCTGTCCAAGTGGTTGTAACTAGGGCTGCCTAATTGGAGCTGAAAAGATAATCGATTATCAGTCTCGCCGTTGCGATCGATAATCGATTAGTAATCGCTAAGGTTTTTATCATAATTTTACCTGTCTGGCTTTCTGACTGAGCATGACTCTTACCATATTTTGCACTTTACCATATGTATATTTGAACTGACAGGCCTGAGCAAACAGTGTAGACCCAGATGAGACGCCGCAGAATGCGGCGTCTCATCAGGGTCTGCACTGTTTCCCACTCATCCAGGTATTTTAGGCATAACTTTTGGTAGTTAATTGTACATATCAAGTAATCGATTGAAAGCAAATCAGAAATGATAATCATTTTTGGGAAATTTATCGATCGATTAATCGATTATACGATTCATCGTGTCAGCCTTAGTTGTAACAGTCATATTTATGGTTGTGATGGGAGGATGCAGTTTTCTTCTGAAAACATTTCTAGTCTTTGTTATAGTCACATGTACATTTATTTTGCTCTGTTCCTTATTTTATTTTTTTAAAATCTGTTCCCAATTTTTGTAACAGGTTCAGCATGGAAAAACACACATACAGTTTAATGCAAAGGAACCTTGCTTTCACCAGTAGCTAACAGCTGACCAGCCTATGTGGTCCTACTACAGCCACGGAAAGATCAAAGTACTGAAAGTACTAATAGAAGGTGATGGTAGAAAACTGTTAGTTTTTATACTGGGCCATTTCATTTCATTACTTTTTTGATTTTTAAAACAGTCATGCTTTTATATGATTGTAGTAACGCGAGGAGCAGACAAATGAAATGTCAAAAACAAAATTGAGGATCGAAAGCTACATGTTGTGAATCCCTTCTTGTGTCAATGAGAATAATTCTGGAGACAATTACATACATAGTCTCTAGCAAACAAGACAAGAATACTGTCGATGGCGCGCCATCGCAAATCCCCACGCTTTCTACATAGAGGCCAAGTACCAAAATCCCCTCACCCTGGGCCCTAATTTGACCCCAGGGTCAAAATATTACCTGTATTATATTCTACTATTCATGCCCTTCAATTTGATATGCCACATGACTATGTTCCAAAAATTTAATTTTTTACCCTTTGACCCCTCCCCCAGGGCTCCAATCTGACCCCAGGGTCAAAATTTTACTTGTATTGTATTTTACTAATCACCCCCTTCAATTTGATATTCCATAGGACAATATTCGGTAAAATTTGAATTTTGACCCCCTGCCCCCCCCCCCCCCCCCCCAGTCCGACCCCTTGGGCATGACCCAGGGGTCGCAGCCAAACTCTCGTCCAATATGTGTTACATATATCATTAATCATTACTGATGCAAAGTTTGGTTTTAAAATCTATAAAATTGACTTTGAAATTGAATTTAATTGATATATGACCTTTTGAGCCCTCCCCAAGGCCCCTGGGGACGGGGCAAAAAATAAATGTGAGGTTACACGCCCTCATCATGTAAGGAAGCTGTGTACCAAATTTGGTTACATTCCGACCAGTGGTTAAGGAGGAGAAAGCCGGACGGACAGACGGACGGAGGCGATAACAATATCCCCACTTTTTCTTCGAAAAGACGTGGGGATAATAATTTACTCAACACTATACGTTCTAGTAGCAAATGGCTTTCTAACACCAATATTCCGGGACACAGACTGTTTTTTATCGGAGGCTTCGATCAAAAGTTTAAAAGTTTGTTGGTTGCTATGTATTGTCAAGTGTTTGAAAGACGTCCGTCGACCCAGTGAAACCTGGATTAAACAAGAGAGGCATAATGGCCCTGGAACGCTCACCTAATCCTTATTGTACAGATAAAGTGGTAGGTAATATAAGGTGGAGTGGATGGTTTGAGCCATTTTGGTTGAGAGTGACCAAAGGAACATTCCTGTGAAATTATTTCAAAATCAGTCTACCTATTTAGTACTACATCACGTGAACAAGTCCGTGAAATGAAGAACCCTCTAAACCCCACTTCATATAGAGCAAACTGGGGTTAGGGGGTGGGGGTTTATATATTATTTTTTTTCATAATTCTGCTCAAAGACATAGGTTGTGGGTACTCGTTAGAACCGCCTCATTAAGGCGGTTCTAACAAGCACCCACAACCTATGTTTTGATCATTGTTAAGAAAAATATCATAGCCATTTTGGGGATGTTAAAAATGCACTTTATCGCATGGGTGTGTTATCGTAATTAGAAGTCTTATTGTTTCGTTTGGTGGCTTTTATGTTCAGTGGAGCGAAACTATTATGAGCAACTTTGTCAGAGGGTCACCCATGGAACATTCCTTCCAAAATTATTTTCTTTCTGCATGAGGATGAAGTCTTTTCAAAGTTCCCTTCTAAAGAGCTGACTTATATGTTGCTACCTGGACATTTTCCGGTTATTGAGGGTCATGTCCTAGTGAATGGTTATGAATTTGCTCATCATCACGTGAACAAATCCGTTAAATGACCCCAACCCCCTTTGTATGGAGAAAACTGGGGTTTACGAGGGTATACATTGTTTTTCTTATTTCTGCTCCAGGACATAGGTTTTGGGTACTCGTTAGAAACGCCTTACTGAGGCGGTTCTAACGAATACCCTCAACCTATATTTTGAACATTAGTATAAAAAATATCAAGGTTTTTCATCAGAATTGGCGGGGGTGGGAGGTGGGTGGGGGGGGGGGGCAAGAATTGTCGTAAGATGACAGCCATTGGTTCCCTTTGACAATACAGAGCTAACTTGTATGTCACTATCTGGACATATTGTGAACATTGTGGGCATCGAGAGTCAGGCAGGTCCTAGTGCAACAGAGGGAAATGAATTAGTTTTACTAATACTGTCACATGGTGACAAAGGGAGGACGGTTATGTGTCAGTGGTTCCCTTTGACAATACAGAGCTGACTTGTATGTCACTGTCTAGGCACCTTGTGGACATTTAGGGTGCAGCAGAAGGAGATTAATCGGCTCAGTCTTAACCCTATATAAAACCAGTGGGCTCCAGGCAAGTCCAGTTTTGACCCGCTGGGGCTATAGTTTGGACAATCTTGGTAGAGGGAGTTTCATTCCAAATATCAAAGACTTGGGCCTTCTGGTTTCAGACGAGAAGGTATTTAAAGGTTTTCAGTTCGTAAGTCTGTGAAACCAGTGGGCCCTGGGGCGGGGCCATTTTTGACTCCAGGGCTTTGATTTGAATAATCTTGGTAGAGGTCATCCGCATGAAACTTCTAGCAAAATATCAAAGACCTGGGCCTTGGTTTTTTTTTTCAGAAGAACATTTTAAAGGTTTTCCATATATGGCTATGTAAAACCGGTGGGGCCTGAGGCGGGGCAACCTTTGGTCCAAGGGCTATAATTTACACAGCATAGTAGAGGACAACCAGATGAAGCATTATACCAAATATCAAAGACCTCGGCCTTCTAGTTTCAGATAAGAAGCTTTTTAAAGGTTTTCCATATGTAAGTCAACATAAAACCAGTGGGCCCCAGGGCAGGGCCATTTTTGACCCAAGGGCTATAATTTGAACAATCTTGGTGGAGGTCTGCTAGATAAATCTTCACAAATATCAAAGACCTGGGCCTTGCGTCTACAGAGAAGTTTTAAGATTTTCCTTATATATCCCAATGTAAGAGCAAAGGGCACCGGGGGAGTGGGGGGGGGGGTGATTTTGGCACAAGGACTATAATTTGAAAATCTTGATATAGGTTCACAAGACGAAGTTACATACCAAATATCAAATATCTGAGATCTGAGGCTTATAGTTTCAGACAAGAAGATTTTCCCGCGAGATGTCTATGTAAAACCAGTGGGCTACAGGGGGGGTGGGGGTGGCATTTTTGGTCAGAGGGCTATAATTCTAACAATCTTGATAGAGGTCGACTAGACGCAGCTTCATATCAATTATCAAACACCTCAGCCTCCTGGTTTCTGACAAGAAGATTTTCAAAGGGTTTCCCTGTATAAGTCAGTATAAAACCAAAGGGCCCCGGGGCGGGGGCATTTTTGGCCCAAGGGCTATGCTTTGAAGTCGGAAAGTCCAATGGACTCGCTCATAGTGTGGCAAGGCCATTTCATCACAATGTTAGGTAAGAGTCCAACGAAATTCGAAGCACGTCTATACAGTTTTGTTTGTTTGATTTGAGGTTTAACGCCCCGTCAACACTTTATAGGTCATTTTGGAGACATCGCTTCCAAATGTGTCGGACTTTTACCCGACATTGAGATGAAATGGCAACTCAGCCTCTGCCGCACAATGCAACCAATAGAGCTTATATGCATGGGTGGTCCAACACGCACCACCTTTCCTGGACAGGCTTAGAATCTGAACCATTACGGTGTCTACCAGTACTCGTGCTCGGTCGATTTCAGCTCTGCGTGGAAGCATCATGCAGCCCAATCTGTTTCCTCAAGCCCCGGTGGGCGGGGCCATTATACAGTCTTGACGGGGACGTTAAAGGTCAAATTAAACAAATCAAATACACCTCAGTAAAAAAAGGGAAATATTCAGATACAGAAGAAGAGGAAACAAAATTTTATATTTTCTGACCTCGGCTCAAAAAAAAAACAAAAAAAAAAACAAGCGCCCACCGCCCGGAATAAAATGTGTATTATCCCGTACTTTAAACGTTAAGATAAAGGAGTTTAAGTTATATAGTTATATTTTCCCGATGGTTCACAAATATATCCATGCAACAGTGAATCGCACCCCCCCCCCACCCACCCCCCCCCCCCACCCATCGGGGCTTGGAGAAATATATGGGCTGCATGATGCTTCCACACAGAGCTGAATCCGACCCGCACACGAGTACTTGTAAACCGCTTAGAGGATCTAAGCCTACCCAGGCAAAGCGGAATGCACGAGTCTGACCGTCCATGTTTATAAACCCTATTGCTCAGTTCATTTGGCGAAAGGCCTGGAGATGTCATTTCATCTCAAAGTCGGGTAAAAGTCCCACAAAATTGGAAGCAACGTCTCCAAAATGACCTTTACAGTGTTGATGGGGACGTTAAACCTCAAATCAAACAAATGCAACAGTGAAGGTAACTTCTCTTTATCCGCCCCGCCCATGGAGGCTTGAAGAAATATATGGGCTGCATGATGCTGAATCCGGCCCGTACACTAGTACTGGTAAACCGCTTAGAGGATCTAAGCCTGTCAAGGAACCGCGGTGCGAGGCAGACCCTCCATGCTAATAAACCCTATTTGGGCGAGAGGGCTTGAGAGGTCATTTAATCTCAATGTCGGGTAAAAGTCCCACCAAATTGGAAGCAACGTGTCCAAAATGACCATTACAGTGTTGACGGGAACGTTTAACCTCAAATCAAACAAACAAACAAAACTTCGCTCTATCTGTAGTATAGCAAGTCGTAGTATTCCATTCATGCTGTCAACTCATTCATTGAATTATTAATCCGCGATCTAGATTTTGAGCGAGTTCAGTTGACGTACTAGAGTTAACAAGAGTTGACTTGCTCGAAAACGCGCCTTGTAGGAATATTGCGACTGCGAGAGTTAGCTTGGTATGAGAGATGGAAGCCTTGCCTAGTAACAACGAATACGGTGGAAGGTGGAAAATTGTAAGTTAAATGCAATCCGAAAATCGATTATTTCCAACTTTTTGAAATTTTGGCCACGTGTTGGAAAAATCACGTCCAACTTGAAAACATTTTTATACTTTCGATTTACCCGAGGGCAAACGATGACATTTTCTTGACGTCAGTAGAGTTCTGAATCTGAATCGTTACTGGTGACGCATAAAATGAAATTTGATGCTTCCTGTCGCTTCTAATTGTGGGATCGAAAAGTGGAGCGTGGGCTGATACAGTCATTATACAATTTTGTACAAGAGTAAGCCTACTGTCTCCCCTACTTTTCTTGAGTTAACTTTAGTTGGTCAACTGAACTCGCTCAAAGCAAACTAGGTCATGACAAAGCTGCGAATCGAGACCAATTTGAACCATAGGGTTAATTTTATGGCATTTTACTCTGAAGTTAGTTGTTTGTGTAATTGGCTTCCTCAGTTTGACAATCAGCATCATTTTCACTTATCAAATGATACATGCGCGTCTATTGATAAATATATGGAGACTTATTTTTCTTGAAGCATAGGAGTTATTCGTCATCGAGGTGGGCTCCAGTGTCGATTGACATAAGAAGGTGAGACCTGAAAGGGCATCACCTTCTAATAAGTTTATATTCATTTAATTAACCTACTATTATCCCCCTGCCGTCGTGGTTTTGTTCTTGCTAGGCAGAACTCCCAAATCCCAAAGCAAGCTTGATTGAACTCAAGTTAACTCTAGTAGTGCGGCACGAGCCATAACCCCCGTGTTTTGGTGTAACTATAGTTAACTCTAGAAAGTCAACCGAACTCGCTCTTAATAACTAGGCCAGGTCAGCTGCGAAACGAGACCAATTTCAAATCTAGATCAATTTTATGACATTTAACTCTGAAGTTCATTATTTGTGTATTTTGCATCCACAGTTTTTATTTCAATCTGCATATTATTTTCACATATCAAATGATACAAGCGCATCTCTTCACTGATTTATGAGGACCTATTTTTCTTGAAAAAGGAGTGATGCGGTATCAAGGGAATTCCCTGAGTGTTGCCATAAGAAGGTGAGACCTGAAAGGTCATCACCTTCTAAAAATGGACTGAATTATTTAATGCCTTCTTAATTGTTAATGCTAGATGGCAGCTATGTTTTTGAACCGCTGGATCATGACTGACAATAATGTGTTTGTTTGATTTGAGGTTTAACATCCCCGTTAACACTGTAAAGGTCATTTACGAAATGTTGCTTCCCATTTTGTGGGACTTTTACCCAACATTGAGATGAAATGACATCTCAAGCCCTGTCGCCCAATGACACCAATACGGTTTATAAACATGGACAGTCCGACTCGCACCACTTTGCCTGGGCAGGCTTAGATCCTCTAAGCGGTTTACCAGTACTCATGTGCAGGTCAGTTTCAGCTCTGCGTGGAAGCATCTTGCAGTCCATCTATTTATTCCAGCCCCAATGGGCGGGGGCCGTTAGTGACAATAAAAATCGAAGAAAGATGAATTGCTTTTGAAAAGTTAGGCGTTAACATTAATATATTTTAACAGCCAGTAAAGTGACAGTGAAGATGGTGATGACCAAGACTTGTTTGGACATTTCCAATTCAAGCACTTTGATAGAAGTAAATTCCTATATATTAAGACTACTTTTGAACAGTCACAAAAATGCTACATCTATCATGAAAACATGCCTAATAAATTTTGACCTGCTTTTAACCCAGACTACTTTTGACCAGTCCCAACAATACTATCTATTATGAAAACATGCCTAATATATTGACCTGCTTTAAGCCCTACTTTAATGGGGTTAACAAGGGTACATGTAAATATTATTTTTCTTACATGTTAACTGCTCTAAAACAAAGATTGTGGGTACTCGTTACAACTGCCTGGTCGAGTCGGTTCTAGCTAGCACCCACAATCGGTTTCGTGGAGAAATATAAAAAACAAATATCAGAATTTTTTATCTGAAAATTTTCATTTTTGGTGAAAAAATGATATATTTGAATAGGCATATTTTCATTATGTTACATAATACGACACAGGCTGTAGAAAGTATGTGATGAAAACTGAAGCCTTTTAAATAAGTGTTTAAAAAAAGAATAAGTTACGATTTTAGCCCGTCTGAATAGTTCAATTGTAATGTACTAGACAAATTCATTTATGGTTCAATTTTTATGCCCTGCCACAAAAAGTGGCATGGTATGATGTATACCGTCCGAAACTTTTGAGTATCCATCCGTCCTTCCCTCAATCCATTTGATAGATTTTCATGAAACTACACAAATATGTAAAGGCCCATAGGAAGACGTGCACAACATATGAGTCGAAAATGGTTTTCCTACTTTTGGAGTTATTATGTTCCGCACTAAGGGTGCGGGGTTGCATATTGTTTTTGGTGCGGATTGCGTTTGCGTCGGTGTAAACTGTTTGAAGCACTATATCTCCTGAACCTATTGATGGATTCTGACCAAACTTGCATTGTCCCATTACTAGGATGGGGAAAACAGCCATTAGATTTTGGTGACCTTTACCTTATTATCAATGGCACATGCCCCAAAAAACTAAATTTCGGGCCAAAAAAAATGACTTGAATCCATGAAATTCGGTCAGACTTGGTATAGCATTGGTACAATATATCATTACTACATGCACTTACCAAAGATTTGATATATTAAAAGATTCTAATAACAATGACCTTATATTTAAGATTACAGGCTCTAAAAACTGTATTTTTTGTCTTTTCTCACCCTATCTCGTGAAAACTTGATAAAATATGGTCAAACTTGGTACAGTATATTATTGTATCTATCAAAGATTTAATTAGATTTTGGTGACCTTGACCTTATTCTCAATTTTGGGACAGAAATGGCTTGTCAGCACCCTGTGACATGAACAAATTGTTGAAATTTACTCAAACTTTGTACATTATGTCACTGCAACTAATCAAAGATTTCCGTAGATATTGGTGACCTTGAACTTATTTTCAAGGTCACAGGTCCTTGAAAACCGTCAATTTTGGCTTGTCGGCACCCTCTTGTGAACAAATTCATGAAGACGACTCAAACTTGGTGCAACATGTTAATGCAAACTACCAAAGACTTGATTAGATCTTGTTGACCTTGACATAAATGTTTCAAGGGCACTGCATTGGGAAAGTGTAAAAAAAATCTGCTTTGAAACCAAAATGACTAGGCCTCCTTTTTTATGTTTAGCCTCATTCAGTGGACCTATTCCAACATTGCTCCAATCATATCCGTGGGGTCAAAGATTGCCCTGCTTTAGGGGATCACTTAAAATTTTCTTGCCGGATACCAGAGGGCCCGTGCTTTTGGTATTCATACCTAGTTTTGATTATCTAGACCTCTACTAACATTTATCAAATTTAAGCCCTGGGGCAATAATGAACCTTCCACAGGAGCCTTTTGTTTTAAATGCATAGACCATAGCTTTGATATTTGTTTTGTAGCTTCATCAAACGGAACGCTACCAAACTGTTCAAATTCTGACACTTCGGTAAAATGGCTCACTCCAAGGTTCACATTGTACATTGATTAATTTAAGAAAAAAAATCTTAAGTCTTTTATGAAACATCAAACACGTACTGCTTGTCATCTACCGCACTGGAACTTTATGTAGGACCATCCTGTCACTCAATCTGAACAACAAACTTGAAGCAGTCCACTTGTGTTCAGTTCATTTCTAAGGATTCAGAATTGGCTAGCTCAGGTGATGGATATAGGACCATCAGTGTCCTTGTTACAACTGTAAACTTGTATAGTTCTTAAATACCGTATGTGGACAGTCTTAGCCTAATGTTATGCTGTTTTGAATTTGAAAGTTAAATTTAAATAAACTTCTTTGTATCATCACTACTTGTACATGTATCTTTAAATAATTTTGCATCAGTGGGGACTAAATGAATTTCTCCCGAAAAAGGGTATCCTTCAGAAGCAAGGAATACACCGCAGAACTGATAAGTATGGGGTGTACAAGTTTTCTGGGCCAGACTTCATGTTCACTTTGTTTGCTATGGAGTGCTGTTTTATTATTTAATACAATTTCGAGATATCTATAATAGATATCTATAATCAAATTATAGATAGCTACATGTAAAAATCAAATTATAGATATCTATAATTAACATTATATATAAGTATTTTTGATATCATAAAATGTAATCAATGCTATGTAATATATATTTCTTTATATCTTTAATTCCTTTGCATATATAGATATCTAAAAATCCATTTATAGATATCTAATAATATTGATATCCCATATTTTATTAAAGATATCTATAAATAAATTTATAGATATCTATAAATCAAAATATAGATATCTATAAATATAATTACAGATATCTATAATAGAATTATAGATATTTATATTTAACATTATTGGTATCTATAATTATCTGTACTTTTGATATCATAAAATGTAATCAATGGTACGTATTATATATTTCTTGATATCTATTAATGTGTTTTATGATATCCAGTATTCCTTTGCATATATAGATATCTAAAAATCAAATTATAGATATCATTTAAAAGACTGAATTATAGATATCACAATTCCAATAATGGATATCATAAAATATAGTATGGATATCAATAAATGTAATTTTTGATATCCTAAAATGTTCTTCAATATTTGATATATAATAGATATGCATAAAGGAAACAGGGTTCTGATCCCGTCCCTTATCTCAGATTTATGTGCCCTTAAAAGACAAACGTTATGTCCATATGTTAAGCATAGGAGGTTAAATAGTACCGTTCGAATTCTCCCATAGCATTTCATCATGGACTTCGAAACTTGTGAGACATATGGTGTGGGCAATCATCATCCATAGAGGTTTTTTTTTTTTTTTTTTTTTTTTTTTTATGTCACCGTCACGAAGTGTGAGGGCAATATAGTTTCGCCCTTGTCCATATGTCACATTTTTAATATTTTTCTTGTCTCTGCAACTCATCCTACAGTATTGGATGCACAACATTGAAACTTGCAACACACTTCAGACATTCACTGAACATATGTTTAAAGGAAACAGGATGCTGAACGATTAACCCTTTTCCTGCTGAGCCCGGATATGCCTTATTTTCCAAACAATGAAGTTCCAGATCAGATGACTTCGTCAGAAGCTATCTGATCAGGATCTACATTGTTTGCCATTCAGATTGTGACTTTGTTGCAATAATTTGCATCAAGTAATCTAATTGGTTGGTAATTGGTAGTGGGTGTGGCAGATTAAAATATTCAGCAGGACAAGGGTTAAAACGTTTTGGCCATGTGTTTCTTGGAGAATATTCAGTTTTTAGTTTAGTCAGAACGTATGCATGGCTACTGCATATGTCAAACAAATTACTCATCTAGTGAGGCATATGGCAGGGACACTCATCACCTCATGTGATTGCCGTCTAGTTTTTTTGCACCAAGAGTAAACAATGCGGTGTCGCAAAAAAGGGCATTAATTACATATTAATCGATACATTTATATACAAATGACGTCATCGAACTTGCGTCAACCTCGAAATTGCAAGACGTCACTAATATATGAGTGCGGCTGTTTTGGTTTTGCTTCATCTACCATTGTCATCATCTGCAATATACGAAGCAATAATGAAATCACAAACGTCATTGATTTGTGCGTGATAGTTACCGGGATGTAGCGGTATTACGTCACGCCATCTTTTCTGATAAGCGCTGTAGTCGCCGCAAGTAAGATTGACAGGGCACAGGTATTCGGCTGTTGTCAATATAGGTCAAATTCGCTGAGTCCACACGAAGATTCGTTTGAGTGTATTTTGCATGTTTTTGCAAGCGGAGCAAATGGTCATATACGCCCCAGCCTTGATTGTTACAATTGAATTCACAGAATCGGGTGCTTTGGTTTACCATTTTGGTAACATTGCAAAGCAGTTGCAAACGACAGCTTCGCGTCAATCTTATCTGTGACTAAGATATGTACCCGTATTTTGTTCTCCACAGATGCCATAGCATTGACATTATCAAAGCACTGAGAGTGCTGATGGAGCGTAGCTTTGATAATTTGATTTAGCGTCAGATTGGTATTTTAATTCAGGTTCATATTGATCCAATGAACATAGCTGTTTGAAGCTATTCTGGGCCAGAAGTCGTGTTAAAGCAACAAGGCCTATATTGAAATTAACTAAGGTGTAGACCCCAACAACCATCACGAAAACACGCCTGTGCAAAGACATTGTCAATTTTTTGGCAAAAAAAATGGAAATTTTAAGATACAAAATTGTGATATTTTCATATCTCTGCTCAAAACATTGAACCGATTGTTGACTTGAACCGCCTTGACGAGGCAGTTTTATCAAGCACCCACAATCAATGTTTTTGAGCAATACAGCAACCATGCAGTTCTACAGTTTACTTGAAGATTTCTGCTGAGCTATATTTCGTGAAATAAATTGTTTGACGGCTTTAAAGTTATTTTATGTAATCAGTTTTTGAAAAATTACCTCGGGGAGGTTATTTATCTTGCATTACACATTCGCCATGGTTAAGTCGTGATGATGTTTATCTTCATGTGAAAAATTATCATAATTTTCCCAGCAGTTTATAACTTATACATCCGTAATCAGTCTTTAAAATTGCCTCGGTGAGGCTGTTTATAAAGCTATCTGGCATTAGACAATATCATTAGCTTGACCTTGTCAATTTACATCTGTATGCAAAACTTTATAAAAATATACCCATCGGTTTGAAAGTTATACGACCGTGTCAGTGGGTGAATTTTTTACCTTGCCGAGGCTAAAATAAAGAAATTGGGCATTCAGGAATCTCGTTGGTTACATCTGTACATTATCTATATGTATGCTAACAGTCACGATCAATCTCCTGGAAAGAATGTTGCCGAACCCGGCATGTATCGAACTTGCGTCTGAGCTGATAATTTGCTTTTTTATGGTCACATGCCTAGGACGCAGACAGGTCGCTTTAAAAAGTAGCATTGCCCCCCCCCCTCCACACACACACACACACACACACACACACACACACACACACACACACACACACACACACACACACACACACACACACACACACATTAACCCATACTCTGAGTATATGTCTAGCAGCCTTTTTAGGGACAAACATAGCAGACCCAGATCAGACGCTACAACAAGTGGCGTCTCATCTGTGTGTAAACTGCAAAATTTACTGCTTACAATATAAGCCTTGACGTGCACCTGTCCAAACTCATTCCAACTGTCTTATTTTGGTAAAACATTATCGACCACGACTGCGTCCTTTTAACCCATTTTAAACGAATGGAATCCTCAACACCTTATATCAGTATGGAATGAGTTCATTTTTAAATCAGGGATGTTAGGTTGTGGCTTCCACGAAATATTTGGCAAAAATGGCTGAACCTTTTTGTAAGTATGCAGTGAAGGTCATAATGAGACTCCGCGTTCTGTGGTATCTGATCTGGGTTTGTCCTGTTTGCAAGTTGCCAGGTTTGGGATTTTATGGTACAATGGGCTGTAAACTTGGCTATATGACCTGAACTATAAAAAGATTAGACTGCTACACAGTTCATCTATTAACAAGAAATATCTTTAAAAAAGATATGCGGCGTAGATTTAATTGGAAGGTTGTTTAGAAATATGAGCTACAATAGTGACAGCAACAGTTGTCTAGCTATGAACTGGTTTACTGTATTCAAACAATTCAGATGTCACGCGAGGAAAAATAGCTTTGCAGAGGGCGGTGTCCCGCCTGTTTGAGCTAAGGTCAATGTAAAAGGTCAAGGTTAAAAACATGACCTCATTTCATTTATGATCTCAAGTATATGCACAACAAATAAGAAAACTTTATCATTTACTGTTTTTGAACACAAATTCTAGGGTTAACATTTAGGGTTGTCGCCATGGTGAACGTAAACGCATAGACGGACGAACAAACGGACGAGCAGACAAACGGACGGAAACTTGATCATATGTGCACCTAATTAAAACTCAAATTACACTTATTCCTTTTCAGAATTGATATAACATTAATGATATTCGAAAATGTCCATTTTCTGTTAAAATGGAGGACATTAAGTACGCTGAAGACAAATGATACACTGCAACTTTTCTTGGGCATATATTGTAAATTAAACATCTGTCAATTTGTAATGCGATTATTACATTTTTTGTCATGCTATATCTCTTTATTAGTTTCATTGGGCAACAGGGCTTGAGGTGTCATTTTATCTCAATGTCGGGTAAAAGTTCCACAAACTTGGAAGCAACGTCTCCAAAATTACCTACACAGTGTTGATGGGAACGTTAAACCTCAAATCAAACAAACAATTCCTTTCGCAGAAAATTCTTCCTTTCGCGAAAGGAACCTTCCTTTCGCGAAATGGTTCCTTTCGCTATATAGACCAACCACGTGAAATTAGGTCAAAATAGCTATTCACCGCAGCAGTTTCAGAATTCACTAGAAACACAATTATACATATGACGTATGGTCATCAAAGGACAAGACGGTGAGCAAGCCGAAACTGTATATATTTTTCATTCATGTCTCACATAAAAAAAAATGAAACATTTCCTAGTTTAAAACTTCGGTAAACTGTCTTGTTTTTTTAGTAGATTTATTTATGCAAATCATTGACCAATGAAATGGTCATCTCCTTGGACATGTGGTTTTATTGACCAATGGAATAACGAAAAATGTAGGACAAAAGCAAAAACATAACGGCTACGCCGTAAAAATATTCATCTATTCTGTTTGAAATAGGTGGTCTGTGAAGCAGTCTATAAGAAGATACCGCATGGCGTAATAATCTACTATGTTAACACGGGGTACTATCTTCTCACTGGTGATTGGGTCATACGCAGTAACACCGAAAGTAGTGCCGAAATCACTTCTCATTTCACTGGAGCTACGCTGCAATAGCTACGCTCCAAAAATGGAGAAGACAAACAATAAAACATGAAAACTCGAACAGCATCATATTTTTTTTCATTTATGTTCATCAAAGTATGTTCATATAATACATAAAGGAATCAGCCGAGTTCTTCTGCCTTGCGCCTAGTCTTCTGAATAAAAAAGACGCAAAACATTCAATACAAAAACACGCCTAAACAGATACATTGTAAACTTTATCGCCGAAAAAAATAAAAAGATGAAAACGTGTGATATTTTTCTTATTTCTGCCCAAAATATAGATTGTGGGTACTCGTTAGAACCGCATCATTTTAATGTCAATGCTATGGCACCTGTCGAGGCGGTTCTAACGAGTATCCACAATCTATATTTGAGAGCAGGAATAAGAAAAATATCACACTTTAATTTTAGAGCAGAAATAAGAAAAATAAGGTTTACCCCTGTAAACCCCAGTTTTGCTATAAAAAGTGGGATTTAAGGGGATCAAAATTAAATAGACGTGTTTTCCTGATGATGAAAAAAGAAGAAACACATTTTATAACGTCATACAATCAATTCGGAAATCCACTAGTGGATTAAATGTGCAAATAAGTTAGATGCGTCCCGTAACGTTACACGTACGGCGTCCTTAACGACCTCGCGTTTACATATTGCGGAATATAGACATTTTTTGTACAAAAATCGTGAATTCAATGCGTTTTATATTTAAATGATAAATTGAATCTTACATTCGTGCTCATGTATTTCTGAAATTATTAAACTCGTTGACGAAAAGGAATTAAATGCGAGGCCTTGCCGAGTATTTTATCCCTTTTCGTCAACGAGTTCAATAAATTTAATAATACATGAAGACGCATGCAAGATCCTCTTTATATGCGGCTTCTTCTGACACGGAAAACAGATGTTTTTCGTGTACAGATCTTATTTATAGTTTGATGCCATCTACCTTCTTTTATTTCCATATCCCTACCTACCTAACCTAACCGTAGATACTGCTTCTGGTTTTGTGTAAATATTAAACAAGAGGGGTTGGAAGGTGAGAAATGTGCCGACAAAAATATTTCTTGCACACCAGACAAGGAAATCCGTGATTTTAGCCTGGGATAGAAATTTATGTTCGTTATCAGCAAACACACGCACAGATGACCTGATATTATCAGAGAGGTAATTTATGAATTCCAAGATAAGGACCGGTGTAACGTAAAAAAAGTGGACCGTGAAAAAATGAGACATTTCCGCCACTGCGCATGCACCACACATTTGATCCGCCTACCTTAGATACGGTTTATCGGATTGCTATTTGCTTAATTATCGTGTAGTCTGGCAGCTACCTCCCCTCATTCGCCCTGTTGGCGAGCTTAAAGGTGAGTTCTCCTTGTAACAGCGTTTGCAGATGGAACAGACACCACCACCAAGTCACTTTCAGTTTTAAAGTCTGTAACAATGTATGACTTCTTAAAATTCTCACATCAGTTTCTTTTGTATTCTTTTGCAGCATGTATTAGAAGAAGCATCATGTGTCAGGGACATGATACTTCAGTGAGGCAGCACTATAAAAGTGAGCATTGAGCTCCCTGTCACAACCAGACACCGTCGTGATATGACTGAAAAATTGTTGAAAGCGACGTTAAACCCGAATTCACACACACATACACACACACACGCACGCACGCACGCACGCGCGCGCGCGCGCGCACGCACTCACGCACGCACGCACGCACGCCTTCTTAACCTTCTGTACAACTGTACAACGACCCATCATTATTCTCACATTACGATTTCACACCCGTGCAATTTCTTTTTCCATGCAAATTTGTGATATTTGTCTTATTTTTACTCCTAAAATAGGTTGCGGGTGCTCGTACGAGTACCTGTGACCTATGTCTTAGAACAGAAAAAAGCAAAATAACTTATACCCCTGTAAACCCCAGTTTTCTCTAAATAAAGTGGGGTTTAAAGGGTTTTAATTTCACGGACTTTTAACATGAAGAAAGGTGTTAGAGATATTGTGTTGCCAAGATTATATTCTCAGGGATGATAACTAAAATACCATGACACCCGGAGTTATGGTTCTTGCTCATAACACGTCTTTTTCCCTCAGGTTTTCTTTGTTTGAATTAGTGTTTTACGTCCCCATCAACACTAATTAGGTTATTTTTGAGAGATGGCTTCAGTTTTGTTGGACTTTTACCCAACATTGATATGAAATGACATCTCAAGCCCTGTCGCCTGAACAAGCCAGGAGGGTTTATATATAGGTGACGTTCAGATTTACAACACTTCGCGTAGTCAGGCTTATATCCTCTTAGCGGTTTACCAGTAGTCCTGTGCGGTCTGTTTCAGCTATGCGTGCAAGCAAGATGAACCCAATCTATTTCTCCAAGCCCCGATGGGCGGGGCGTAAATCTTCACCTCGTGTTGGTTGGTTGATTTGAGGTTTAACGTCCCCGTCAACACTGTAAAGGTCATTTCGGAGACGTTGCTTCCAATTTTGTTGGACTTTTACCCAACACTAAGATGAAATGACATCTCTAGCTATGTCGCCCAATGAAACCAAAAGGGTGATTTCGCCTCGCACCGCGGTTCCTGGACAGGCTTAGATCCTCTAAGCGGTTTACCAGTACTAGTGTGCGGGCCGGATTGCGCTCTGCGTGGAAGCATCGTGACTAAAAAGTGAAGCCCCCGATCAAACAACATATTTTGCGGCATCGGAACTGTTATATAGTCTATGGTCTAAATTTGATATGCCAGGCTAATACGGGTGAATCGGCGTCTAACCTGGGTTTGCACTGTTTGCCAGTCCTGAAAAAAAACGCTTACCTTACGACGTTAAAGCGGCGTCTGACCTGGGTCTGTGCCATTTGCCTTAGTCCTAAAGTAGAAGCGAAAGGCTAATGCTGGTTAAGCAATGCCTGATCTCGGTCTGCATTGTTTGCCTAGGCCTTGAAATGGTTATACTACTCGCCTCATTGACCAGGGTTAGTTGGTTCCATCTCGGGCTTCTCCAGACTTGAGGATATTAAACCGAGATCCCGTATCATTATGAGCTTAGCTGTTGTTAGGACGTAATTCTCAAAGACATACACAACCCGTATAAGCATAGTGTCTCTTAGGACATAGGCAAACAGTGCAGACTTAGCTCAGATGTTCCCCAACCCACTTAAGCGCAGCATATCTGTTTAATGACAAAGGCAAACAGTGCAGACCAGATGATGCCCCGTATTTTTACATTGGCAATGGGAAAGAACTGTGTCTATTATGCAACAAATCACGGTGCGGAAAAGCGGGCCGAGTGAGATCAATAAAAGCTGCAAATTTATGACGCCATACGTAGATTCGTAGACGTTAGATGGTATAACGTCACTGTCTAGCACCGACAACGTTTCAAAAGGACATAAATGCATGTGTTACAGTCGATTTCTTTTAACAATGGTGAAAATGTTTGAGAATTTGAAGGAAACAACAACATTATCTAAGAGTTTCAGCGTGCTAGAATCGAAATAACTCAGCTCTAGCCAGTGATTTGTTGGGTAATAAATCACAGTTTGTCGGTCAGTTGTAAGTAGACAAACCACACGCGCTACGCGCTCGCGATACGGACCTCCAAACTGTGATTTATTACTCAACAAATCACAGCTAGAGCTTATCTATCACTAGTCGCTTATACAGCCAATGGTTAAATCCGGTGATATATTGCGTGATAAATCACTTGGCGAAAAAGCGTGACGTGAAGAGCCGCCATTTTATGAGGTTTTGCGACGTTATCGAGCCTTTCCTTGACGTTAGACCGTGTAACGTCTTTTTCAGTACGTTACACATTCGTTACAGTCAAACATGTCGGCGAGATTTCTTCAAACAGTGGCGGAATGTTGAGAGAATATGAAGGAAACAACAGCATTTTAGTAGACTTTCAGTGTGTTATATCAGCTCTATTGTTACGTGCTCGTGATGTGATCTACCATACAACGGACCTCCAAACAGTGATATATTACTCAACAAATCAACGCTAGAGCTGGTTTATTCAATCTTAAACCAAATTAGCACATCACCTCTATTTAAGGCCAAAAGGATACAGCGCAGATCCTCGCAGACCCGGCTCAGATGTCGGTTAACCCATTTAACCCAACATCTAAAATAAAGGACACTAGGAAACATTGCAGACCCAGATCAGATGCCCATTAATTCATATCATACCAAACTCTCTATTTATGGACACTACGAAAACAGTGCAGACCTAGATTAGACGCTCCTTAGCCAATGTTCGCCAAGGCCACATGGAAAAGGTGCTATACCACAGAGGCTTCTAGGCGTATATGGGTTAAACCGATGCACAGTTAGCGTATCTCCTATAACAGAGACAAACTTTCGGATGAGTCTTTAAACCGAGGTCCCGTCTCCGTATGACCTTAGATGTTGGTGGGACGTAAAACTCAAACACTCACCTCACCTATAACAGAGACAGTAGTCGTATATAAGTATAGTAATATCTGATAGTGATGTGCACTAGCAAGCGTAGATTGCAGTGTGAGGTTACGAGACCTCCATCAAACGCGAGTCGTTTAGGGTAAGAAATCACGACTTTTGGATGCCAAAATGACAGTTGATAATTGTTTTTACTTTGAATTTCTTTTCCACTGTTAAAGGTCAAGAATACGTAAATAAATGGCACGATTATTTAAGTGCGTTGCGAAAGACGTTACGTCTGACACTGCAGCGCCACTTTCAAAATTGCGACGTCAATCGCCGTCCGTCAATGTAAACTTAAATATAGGTATAACTTTGTTTGTTTGATTTGATGTTTAACGTCCCAGTCAACACTCTATAGGTCACTTTGATGAATTCGCTTCCAATTTTGAGGGACTTTTACCCGACATTGAGATGAAATGACATCTCAAGCCCTGTCGTTCAATGAAACCGACTAGCATCGCTTTGCCGCAGTGTATAAGGCCTTAGACGAATTGAACAAACAGCGCAGAGCCTGTTCAATTCGTCTAAGGCCTTATACACTACGTATGGGTAAAACCAGGCGATTTTTTCTGTTTTTTAGACCATTGGTTTTCGAGCAGACTGTTAATTAACGGTGGGCGACAACTGGCGTACCTGAAAAATATATGACCTTTACTTTGCGTCACACATGCAAGGTGATTAAGAGTCAAAGCTGTTACCAACTAGACCATGGCAGTATACACTGTTTTATTATTGACAAAACGCAATGAGAGTGCAGGATAACCAAATACATGCTAGTAATTTTGTTCGTTCGTTTGTTTGTTTGTTTGTTTGTTTGATGTTTAACGTCCCCACCAACACTATATAGGTCATATTTGGGACGTTGCTACTTTTACCCGACATAGAGATATAATGTAATCTCAAGCCCTGCCGCCCAATGAGACCAATAGGGTTAATATGCACGGATGGTTTGACTCGCACCACTTTGCCTGTGCAAGCTCAGACCCTCTAAGCGGCTTACCAGTGGTTTCAGCCTTGCATGCAGCCCAATCTATTCTGCCAACCCTGATGGGCGGGGTCCGAGTTTTTGTTCGGTAGTTTGTGTGAAGTTTAACGGCCTTGTCAACACCATTGAGACAACACCGAGCAGGCCATCTTACCTTGGGCAGACATGCAATCAGTGGTTGACCAGCACAGTGCACATTCATTCGACAGAAACAGAGGGAAAAGTCGCAGAAAAATCAAAGCAAAACAACACAAAACAAAAGACAAGAGGCCCATGAGGTCCTAGTCGCTCCCCTGAGCCCTGTGCAAATTTGGCAGTACTCAATCACCTGATGCTATAAACCAAGTTTCAAGACAATCGGTCAAGTGATTCCGGAGATGAAGATTTTTTAAGGTTTTAACCATAACCGGGCATGGCGGTCTGGTACCTTTTCAATCCTTTTCACGCACATCTTCTCTTTTTCATTCCTTTTCTTTGTAGAAGCCACCATGGTGCAGTGATTACGCTACTCACCTTGTAAACCAGGGATCGCAGGATCGATCCCGGGCTTCTCCAGCCTTTCGGTTGAGTCTTTAAACCGAGGTCCCGTCTCCGTATGACCTTAGCTGTTGGTTGGATGTAAAACTAAAACTCACTCACCTCTTTTCTTTGTATTTCTTTATGTCCACTTTTTTCACGGATGTCCACTTTTTGCACGGATTGTTGCCTTATCTATTTTTCTTTCACGTCAGTGTACATTTTTCTTCGTGATTATCCTTATCACGCGCACCTTCTTCTTTCTCGGACTGGTACCTTTTCAACCATCATCACGCACATCTTCCTTTTTCATTCCTTTATTTTGCATTTCTTTGTGTCCACTTTTTTCACGGATGTCCACTTTTTTCACGGATTGGTGCCTTATCTATTTTTCTTTCACGTCAGTGTACATTTTTCTTCGGGATTATCCTTTTCACGCACATCTTCTGCTTTCACGGACTGGTACTTTTTCAACCCTTTTCACGCACATCCATCTTTTTTCATTCCTTTATTTTGCATTTCTTTATGTTCACTTTTTTCACGCATGTCCACTTTTTTCACGGATTGTTGCCTTATCTGTTTTTCCTTCACGTCAGTGTACATTTTTCATCGTGATTATCCTTTTCACGCACATCTTCTGCTTTCACGGACTGGTACCTTTTAAACTCTTTTCACCCACATCTTCCTTTTTTCATTCCTTTTCTTTGTAGAAGCCTCCGTGGTGCAGTGGTTACGCTAGTCGCCTTGTAAACCAGGGATCGCAGCATCGATCCCGGGCTTCTCCAGCCTTTCGGATGAGTCTTTAAACCGAGGTCCCGTCTCCGTATGACATTGGCTACTGGTGGGACGTAAAACTCAAACTCACTCACTCCTTTTCTTTGTATTTCTTTATGTCCACATTTTTCATGAGTGTCCACTTTTTTCATGGATTGTTGCCTTATCTATGTTTCTTTCACGTTAGTGTACATATTTCTTCGTGATTATCCTTATCACGCGCATCTTCTTCTTTCTTGGACTGGTACCTTTTCAACCCTTTTCACGAACATCTTTTTTTTTTTCATTCCTTTATTTTGCATTTTTTTATGTCCACTTTTTTCACGGATGTCCACTTTTTTCACGGATTTTTGCCCTATCTATTTTTCTTTCACGTCAGTGTACATTTTTCTTCTTGATTATCCTTATCACCCACATCTTATTCTTTCACGGACTGGTACATATTCAACCCTTTTCACGCACATTTTCTTTTTTCATTCCTTTTCTTTGTATTTCTTTATGTCCACTTTTTTCACGGATGTCCACTTTTTTTACGGATTGGTGCCTTATCTATTTTTCTTTCACGTCAGTGTACATTTTTCTTCGGGATTATCCTTATCACGCACATCTTCTTTCGCGGACAGGTACCTTTTCAACCCTTTTTACATTTGTTTATTTGTTTGTTTGATTTGAGGTTTAACGTCCCCGTCAACACTGTAAAGGTCATTTTGGAGACGTTGCTTCCAATTTTGTGGGACTTTTACCCGACACTGAGATGAAATGACATCTCAAGCCCTGTCGCCCAATGAAACCAACAGGGTTTATTAGCATGGACGGTCCGCCTCGCACTGCGGTTCCTGGACAGGCCGGATTCAGCTCTGCGTGGAAATATCATGCAGCCCATATATTTATTCAAGCACCTATGGGCGGGGGCCGAACCCTTTTTACGTACATCTTCTTTTTTCATTCCTTTTCTTTGTATTTCTTTATGTCCACTTTTTTCACGGATGTACACTTTTTTCACGGATTGGTGCCTTATCTATTTTTCTTTCACGTCAGTGTATATTTTTCTTAGGGATTATCCTTTTCACGCACATCTTCTGCTTTCACGGACTGGTACCTTTTCAACCCTTTTCACGCACATCCATCTTTTTTCATTCCTTTATTTTGCATTTCTTTATGTCCACTTTTTTCACGCATGTCCACTTTTTTCACGGATTATTGCCTTATCTGTTTTTTCTTTCACGTCAGTGTACATTTTCCATCGTGATTATCCTTTTCACGCACATCTTCTGCTTTCACGGACTGGTACCTTTTAAACTCTTTTCACCCATATCTTCCTTTTTTCATTCCTTTTCTTTGTAGAAGCCTCCGTGGTGCAGTGGTAACGCTACTCGCCTTGTAAACCAGGGATCGTAGCATCGGTCCCGGGCTTCTCCAGCCTTTCGGATGAGTCTTTAAACCGAGGTCCCGTCTCCGTATGACATTGGCTGCTGGTGGGACGTAAAACTAAAACTCACTCACTCTTTTTCTATGTATTTCTTTATGTCCATATTTTTCACGGGTGTCCACTTTTTTCACGGATTGTTGCCTTATTTATTTTTCTTTCACGTCAGTGTACATTTTTCTTCGTGATTATCCTTATCACGCGCATCTTCTTCTTTCTCGGACTGGTGCCTTTTCAACCCTTTTCACGAACATCTTTTTTTTTTCATTCCTTTATTTTGCATTTCTTTATGTCAACTTCTTTCACGGATGTCCATTTTTTTTCACGAATTTTTGCCTTATCTATTTTTCGTTCACGTCAGTGTACATTTTTCTTCTTGATTATCCTTATCACCCACATCTAATTCTTTCACGGACTGGTACCTTTTCAACCCTTTTCACGCACATTTTCTTTTTTCATTCCTTTCCTTTGTATTTCTTTATGTCCACTTTTTTCACGGATGTCCACTTTATTCACGGATTGTTGCCTTATCAATTTTTCTGTCAGTCAGTGTACATTTTTCTTCGTGATTATCCTTATCACGCGCATCTTCTTCTTTCTCGGACTGGTACCTTTTCAACCCTTTTCACGAACATCTTTTTTTTTTTCATTCCTTTATTTTGCATTTTTTATGTCCACTTTTTTCACGGATGTCCACTTTTTTCACGGATTGTTGCCTTATCTATTTTTCTTTCACGACAGTGTACATTTTTCTTCGTGTTTATCATTATCACGCACATCTTTTTCTTTCACGGACTGGTACCGTTTCAAACCTTTTCACTCACATCATCTTTTTTCATACCTTTTCTTTGTATTTCTTTATGTCCACTTTTTTCACGGATGTCCACTTTTTTCACGGATTGTTGCCTTATCTATTTTTCTTTCACGTCAGTGTTCATTTTTCTTCGTGATTATCCTTATCACGCACATCTTCGTCTTTAACGGACAGATGCCTTTTTGACCCTTTTCATGCACATCTTCTTTTTTTTAATTCTTTTCTTTGTATTTCTTCAGGTCCACGTTTTTCACGGATGTCCAATTTTTTTTCACGGATTGGTGCCTTATCTATTTTTCTTTCCAGTCAGTGTACATTTTTCTTCGGGATTATCCTTTTCACGCACATCTTCTGCTTTCACGGACTGGTACCTTTTCAACTCTTTTCACGCACATCTTCTTTTTTTCATTCCTTTTGTATGTAGAAGCCTCCGTGGTGCAGTGGTTACGCTACTCGCAGTGTAAACCAGGGATCGCAGGATTGACCCCGGGCTTCTCCAGCCTTAAGGATCCTTACGGATGAGTATTTAAACCGAGGTCCCGTCTCCGTATGACCTAAGCTGTTGGTGGGACGTAAAACTAAATCTCACTCACTCCTTTTCTTTGTATTTCTTTATGTCCACTTTTTTCACGGATTGGTGCCTTATCTATTTTTCTTTCACGTCAGTGTACATTTTTCTTCGGGATTATCCTTTTCACGCATATCTTCTGCTTTGACGGACTGGCACCTTTTCAACCCTTTTCACGCACATCCATCTTTTTTTTATTCCTTCATTTTGCATTTCTTTATGCCCACTTTTTTCACGCATGTCCACTTTTTTCACGGATTGTTGCCTTATCTGTTTTTCTTTCACGTCAGTGTACATTTTTCTTCGTGATTATCCTTTTCACGCACATCTTCTGCTTTCACGGACTGGTACCTTTTCAACCCTTTTCACGCACATCTTCTTTTTTCATTCCTTCTCTTTGTAGAAGGCTCCGTGGTGCAGTGGTTACGCTACTCGCCTTGTAAACCAGGGATCGCAGGATCGATCCCGGGCTTCTCCAGACTTTCGAATTTTCAACCGAGGTCCCGCCTCCGTATGACCTTAGCTGTTGGTTGGACGTAAAACTAAAACTCACTCACTGCTTTTCTTTGTATTTCTTTATGTCCACTTTTTTCACGGATGTCCACTTTTTTCACAGATTGTTGCCTTATCATATTTTCTGTCACGTCAGTGTACATTTTTCTTCGTGATTATCCTTATCACGCACATCTTCTTCTTTCACGGACAGGTACCTTTTCAACCCTTTTCACGCACATCTTCTTTTATCATTCCTTTTCTTTGTATTTCTTTATGTCCACTTTTTTCACGGCTGTCCACTTTTTTTCACGGATTGGTGCCTTATCTATTTTTCTTTCACGTCAGTGTACATTTTTTTTCTGGATTGTCCTTTTCACGCACATCTTCTGCTTTCACGGACTGGTACCTTTTCAACCCTTTTCACGCACACCCATCTTTTTTAGTCCTTTATTTTGCATTTCTTTATGTCCACTTTTTTCACGCATGTCCACTTTTTTCACGGATTGTTGCCTTATCTGTTTTTCTTTCACGTCAATCTACATTTTTCATCGTGATTATCCTTATCACGCGCACCTTCTTCTTTCTCGGACTGGTACCTTTTCAACCCTTTTCACGCACACCCATCTTTTTCAGTCCTTTATTTTGCATTTCTTTATGTCCACTTTTTTCACGGATGTCCACCTTTTTCACGGATTGGTGCCTTATCTATTTTTCTTTCAAGTCAGTGTACATTTTTCTTCGGGATTATCGTTTTCACGCATATCTTCTGCTTTGACGGGCTGGCACCTTTTCAACCCTTTTCGTGCACATCCATCTTTTTTTATTCCTTTATTTTGCATTTCTTTATGCCCACTTTTTTCACGCATGTCCACTTTTTTCACGGATTGTTGCCTTATCTGTTTTTCTTTCACGTCAGTCTACATTTTTCTTCGTGATTATCCTTATCACGCGCACCTTCTTCTTTCTCGGACTGGTACCTTTCCAACCCTTTTCACGCATATATTCTTTTTTCATCCCTTTATTTTGCATGTTTATGTCCCCTTTTTTCACGGATGTCCACTTTTTTCACGGATTGTTGCCTTATCTATTTTTCTTTCACGTCAGTGTACATTTCTCTTCGTGATTATCCTTTTCACGCACATCTTCTTTCACGGACAGGTACCCTTTTCAACCCTTTTCGCGCACATCTTCTTTTTTCATTCCTTTTCTTTTTTTTTCTTTATGTCCACTTTTTTCACGGATGTCCACTTTTTTCACGGAGTGATGCCTTATCTATTTTTCTTTCACGTCAGTGTACTTTTTTCTTCGTAAGTTTCCTTATCACGCGCACCTTCTTCTTTCACGGACAGGTACCTTTTCAACCCTTTTCACGCAGATCTTCTTTTTTCATTCCTTTTCTTTGTATTTCTATATGTCCACTTCTTTCACGGATGTCCACTTTTTTCACGGATTGTTGCCTTATCTATTTTTCCTTCACGTCAGTGTACATTTTTCTTCGGGATTATCCTTTTCACGCACATCTTGTGCTTTCACGGACTGGTACCTTTTCAACCCTTTTTACGCACATCCATTTTTTTTTTGCATTTCTTTATGTCCACTTTTTTCACGGATGTCCACTTTTTTCACGGATTGATGCCATATCTACTTTTTACACGTCTATCTCCTTTTCCACGCAGGCTGCAAATTTAGGGTTTCTCATGTGTACTGATCAATAGCTCGTCTACATTATTCATGGTGAGGATGTTTCGTTATACTACAGCATATGCAGGATCTTCTCGTTGTTAATGTTACTTTTAAAATGCATCGATACTTTTTTGGCCCCTGTACACAATTTTCGAGGTAACAAAATCATAATTCCTCTCCCAGATGGATTAGAGAAATACCCAGAGAAGTGTAATACTAAACTAAACAGAGGGAGAGGTAGAGGTTTAATAATAATAATAAAAAACAACCTTTATTTTCTTTGTTTGTATTGGAGTTTAACGGCCCAGTTAACACCATTCAGGTCATTTTGAGCCGGTCAGTTTTCCTATCCATACTTTTTCTTGACAGGCTTATACGTTAGCAGTTAACCAGCACACTGCACATTCTTACGCCAGAAATTGACAACTGCTGTTCAAGAGCAAAATGTCAGTAACAGTCACAGAGGTGAAAATTTCATTGCATGGTATATCGTATACTTCCCAGCTATTACGCAATAGCCGGCCAATATGGGGCTGAGAGCGAAACGACGTTGATACGTCGTATCGTTGTCGACCCGACGTTGGTTCGATGTTTTTGGCAGGCTGGGCAATAGTTCATTCAAGGAGGATTGAAAATGTGATTATTGATTTGTTTATCGTGTAAGCCCCGCCTTAAAAAATCGGTTAACGCCCACTTAGCAAAGCGCATGCGCAGTGGCGGAAATGTCTCATTTATTAACGGTCCACTTTTTTTACGTTACACCGGTCCAAGGACCGAATTTTGGGGGATACCAGATAAAACAGGGACTGTCTCAGACACTTAGCCATCAAGTACAACGTGGTGTGAGCGCCCAGAGAGCCATGAGCTAATCCACCTATGTGTGGATCCCCTTATCCCATAATACTCCAGTTTATATAATAGCCTTCTGTGGGGTACCTTGTCAAAGGCCGCCCGCCCCCGCCCATCAGGCCTTGAAGAAATAGATTGGGCTGCATGATGCTTCCACGCAGAGCTGAAACCGACGCACATAAGTACTGGTAAACCGCTTAAAGGTTCTAAGCCTGCCCATGCAGATAAAGTAGTGCGAGTCGGACCGTCCCTGCACATAAATATGTTCTGAAGTTAGATCCTTTGGAAGCAAGGAATACACCACATAAACGAAAAAAGCAGACTCGGTTTTATTGAGTCTGTTCATGACCAGTACTGAAATATGCAACACCGGCCACGCACTCTAGCACCTGCTTAAGCATAACCTTATTTACAAAATGATACGAAATGAACTCAATGATCCCAAAGGACCAGAAAATATAATCTGCACTATGATGATGTAGGGAGAGACGTTTAACGGGCGCCACACGACACAACACCAGCTTTCATGGGGCGGCAGTGCTTGAGATGTCATTTCATCTCAAGGTCGGGTAAAAGTCCCAAGAAAATGGAAGCAACGTCTCCAAAATGACATATACAGTATTGACGGGGACGTTAAACCTCAAATCAACCATCCAACTTGTCAAAAGGCCGTTGCGAAGTCCATGATGATCAAGTCAGAATGTTTGTGGCCACGATTTATGGCTCCATCCAGATTGCTCACAATGTCATGGTAAAATTGAACTAATTGAGTTTCACAGGACCGTTGACTTCGAAAAACCATATTGACAGTCAGCGAGAATGCTCTATAAGGCTAGATGGTTATGCAGTCATCTGCTACGGTCCCTCTTGAAGTGGAGCAATGAAGACGAATGAGATACGCAGGAATAATTTTCGGATGAGATTTTGAGAGATTTGCTTATTTTTTTAACCAAAGTCTCATTGAAATGTGCTAAATGGTAATAAATCTCGTAGCGTAATGTAATTTAGGTGACGATTTTGCTACAATTTCCCATTAAAAATTCCTAATTGTTCACCTGTTTTGGCTAAACATTCCTAAGGACTGCCACTGAACATTACGATAACACATCCGTGCGACATAATGCCTGCTTGCTTAAGACAGGTTGCTTGCTTAATAGAGGTGGTCACTAAGGCAGGTTTTACTGTATAAAGTGGAAGAATTCGTTTGAGATAAAACAGTCAATAGGATCTATGTGGACAAAATAGACTATAAGAATCTTATATGGGTGTGAAGGGTGGATGGAAAAATCAGTCCCTAGGGTCACTGAACGGTAGCACGAGGATTGCCGAGTGATGCCGAACAGTGAACCCGAGGGACAGATTTTTCTATCCACCCCTCACACCCATATATGGTTCTTTTTTTTTTGCATAACTTCCATTTCTTACGCGGGTTTTTAATGCTGCAGTCATTTCGGTATTGACGTCCGCCATATTGTGATGACACTGCAGGAATGTTTAGTGACGTCACGTAACGTGCTGTGGCGTCAACCTTAATGACGGCGCATAGGAGGTCGTAATCAACCAGTGCATTTATCAAACTCGCGATTATATTCGCTTTTGGGTCAGAACACATGGTCAGAACATAAATATCTACCCCAGGGTAAAATCACGGATTTCCTTGTCTGGTGTGCAAGACAGTACATTCTTTCATATCTCCAAAATGCCCTGATGAAAATCTGTCATATTATTCTTATTTATACTGCAAACATAGGTTGTAGGTGCTCGTTAGAACCGCCTCATTGATGCGGTTCTAACGAGTACCAACAACATATGTCTTGGAGCAGAAATAAGTAAAAAATAATGTGTACCCCTGTAAACCTCAGTTTTCTCGATATAAAGTGGGGTTAGAGGACGGTTTGTTTCACGGACTTGTTAACATAATGATTCGTCTTCTGCACACTTGGGTTGGGTCTTTACTGGGCAACATGTATAAAGTGTTGTTTTGCTTGATTTGGGGTTTAACGTCCCCATCAACACTATCTTGGTCATTTCGGCCCCGCCCATGCGGGTTTGAAGAAATAACTTGATGGTCTGCATGATGCTTCCACGCAGAGCTGAATCCGACCGCACGCGAGAAAGAGGATCTAAGCCTGCCCAGGCAAAGCGGTGCGAGTCAGATCGTCCATGCTTATAAACCTTATTGGTTTAGATTTACCTGTTTCAGGATATTATAAATTATCATTCTGACTTTTTGCTTTTACTATTCTCATAATTTTTCATACCGTTTGATCATTAACCGCTTGACGCTTATGACCTACAAAGAGTTAATCATCAAACTCTAATGGTTTCGTTGGGCGACAGGGCTTGAGGTGTCATTTCATCCCAATGTCGGGTATTGGAAGCAACGTCTCCAAAATGACCTTCATAGTGTTGACGGGGACGTTAAACATCAAATCAAATAAAACAAACAAACAAACTATCCAGGTTATTTTGGAGACGTTGCTTCCATTTTTGTGGGACTTCTATTGAGATGAAATGACATCTCAAGCCCTGTCGCCAAAATAAAACCCAAAGCGTTTTTTGCCTGGGCATGCTTGCACACCTTTGCCTGGGCAGGCTTAGACATTCTAAGTGGTTTACAAGTACTCATGTGCACAGTCGATTTCAGCTCTGGTTGGAAGACCGTGCAGCCCAATCTATTTCTCCAAGGCCCAGTGGGCGAGGGTAGATAAAGTGCGGTTTACAATGCTTCCAAGGCTATTCATTATATGGATTTGTTAACATGTCTTACTTCCGCCTAGAGTTACCTCATTTTGTGTGTGTATCCATTCGACTTAGATAGACCATGCATTGTCAAGTGAGACGAGTGAACTGTTTGTTGATTGATCTTTTCATGACATTGGTCAATGACTGCATGATTTTGTGTGATACATGCGTACTTGTACATGTATTTTTTCAATGTTTACGCAAGATTCAGTACAGAAAGAAAGAAAAAGTATATGTATTCGTTTATGTAGAAGACAGAAGATATTTCGATAGATGAGGGTGGCATGTCTTAGTAAGTTGGCTAAGTTGTTTTTTATCAGCTTTGTCTTACAGTTGATCGAGCATGGTATCTCAGTGGTTAGTGTTCTTGCCTCTGATGCTAGAGGTGCCGGTTGGATCCCCGGCAGTGGTGATAAAACTTTGTCTAAACATGCTTCTTTGGCATCATTTGCAGAGACGAATGCGCAAATGCAGCAAATGGAACGTCGTTCGAATCTTGTCCCTGTGCAGAGAGAATCATGAGGTTAAAGATCCCAATTGCAATGTAAGCTTTGTATCTATCTTCTTATACGGTAGAAGCCTCCGTGCTGCAGTGGTTACGCTACTCGCCTTGTAAACCAGGGATCGCAGGATCGATCCCGGGCTTCTCCATACTTTCGGTTGAGTCTTTAAACCGAGGTCCCGTCTCCGTATGACCTTAGCTGTTGGTGGAACGTAAAACTCAAACACTCACTCACTCATCTTCTTATACGGAGCCCCCGCCCATCAGGGCTTGAAGAAATATATGGGCTGCATGATGCTTCCACGCAGAGCTGAAACCGACCCGCACACGAGAACTGAAAAACCGCTTAGAGGATCTACACTGCCGAGGCAAAGCCCGTCCGTGCTTATAAACCCTATTGGTTTTGGCAGGGCTTGAGATGTCATTTCATCTCAATGTCGGGTAAAAGTCCCACAAAATTGGAAGCAACGTCTCCAAAATGACCTTACAGTGTTGACGGGGACGTAAAACCTCAAATCAAACAAACTGAGTCGGCCATATCGGAATCCGGTAAGGGACATGCATTTTCTTTTTATGTCCATGGTAGCGATAGTGGAGACATATTGTTTTGCCCTGTCTGTTTGTTGGTTTGGACAACTTTAACGTTGGTCATAACTTTTTAACCGTTTGAGATAGAGCATTCATATTTGGCATGTATGTTCCTTGTGACAGGAGCTTCACATTCATGCAAACAATTTTGACCTGTGACCTTGACCTTGATGTGTGACCAACTTTGAAAAAAGGCCTTGCCCGGGGACATGTTCGGGTTTCACAAACACATCTTTCTTGTCATAATATTATGTACGAACAAGATATTAAGTCCGAACAAGATATAATCTTGTGCGCACAAGATAATACGTTGTGTGCACAAGATTGTGCATAAGATATTACCTTGTGCGGACAACATAAAATACCTTATGCGGACAACATAATGTCTTGTGTGCACAAGATATTATCTTGTGCAAAATAATATCTTGTTTGCACAACATAATATCTGGTGGGATCAAGATATTATCTTGTTTGCACAACATAGATCTTGTGTGGACAACATGTCTTATGCGTCTGATTAACAAAATATGTTGTGCGGACAAGATATTAAGTTGTCCAAACAAGATATCTTGTGCGCAAAAGATATTATCTTGTTTGCACACCATCTATCTTGTTTGCACAACATCTGTCTTGTGCGCACAAGATATGTTGTGCGAACAAGATAATAACTTGTGCGCACAAACTGATATCTTGGGCGAACAAGATAATAAGTTGTGCGCACAAGATATTTTGTTGCCCGCACAAGATCGATGTTGGGCATACAAGATATCTTGTGCGCCGAACGCTCCGGGGGACAGTTGTCCGTCGTCGTTGTCGTCGTCGTCGTCGTGTGACGTCAACAATTTCAAACGACATCTCCTCTGAAGCCACTGGGCCAATTGGGCCAAAATTTCATCTGTAGCATCTTTCAACTGGGGGATTGAAAGTTTGTGTTGTATTTTTATGAAATTCGGCTTTTTAGTTCGGTTGCTATGGCAACTCTTTGTTCCCATAGACTTATAATGGGGAAAATTTAAAATTGGCATTTACTGCAGTCATTGCAGATGTTTTGTTAAAACTTTCATAGAAATGTTCCTTGAGTAAACTTCTCTCAGCCATATGCTTTTATATCAACCTGGGGGTCCTCGAGGTTGTGCCGGGGCCATGCCTCGCCCCCTCTACTTCATAAAGTGTCATACACATGTATCTCAGAAACCTTACAGATACCCACCCCTAAACCTATATATTCTTCTTCCTTATGATAAGACTTATTAATGATACCAACCTGAGGGTCCCCCGGGGTGTGCCGGGGAAAAAGCCCCACCCCCTCCACTTCATGCAATGCCATTTATCTCAGATACCATTCAGATCCCCACCACTAACCATATATATTCTTGTTCCTTTTGATAAGAAGCATTCCGTGACACCAACTTGGGGGCCTCCGGGATGCACCAGGGCTTTGCCCCTTCCCCACCACTTCATAAAAGGCCCAATATCCCTGAGACCTTACAGATCCCACCATAAACCATATAAAGTCTTGTTCCTTATAAGTTGCATTAACGACCCCCGCCCATCGGGGCTTGAAGAAATTGGTGGGCTGCATGATGCTTCCACGCAGAGCTGAAACCGACTCGCACACGAGTACTGGTAATCCGCTTAGAGGATCTTAGCCTGCCCAGGCCAAGTCGGACCGTCCATGCATATAAACCCTATTGGTTTCATTGGGCGACCGAGCTTGTGATGTCATTTCATCTCCATGTCAGGTAAAAGTCCCACAAAATTGAAAGCAACGTCTCCAAAATGACCTTTACAGTGTTGACGGGGACGTTAAAACTTAAATCAAACAAAAAACAAAACGTTGGTTAAGTGACGCCAACTTGGGGGTCCCCTATGATGTGCGGGGCCAGGTGCCACCCCTCCACTTCATAAAAGGCACAATATCACAGAAACCTTACAGATCCCCACCTCTAAACCATACATATTCTTGTTCCTTTTGAGAAGACACATTCAGTGACACCAACCTAGGGATCACCCAGGGAGCACCGGGCTATGCTCCATCCCTCGACTTTACAAAAGGCCACATATCTGAGAAACTGTTCAGAGCCCCACCCCTAAACCATATGCTCAGGGAACGGGTGGTATCAAAGTTCAGCTCGTTTGCTACACAAGGATGATTGTCACCAGCCCCAAACGCATGACTAAAGTATATAATTAACAATTAATTAAATAGATACAGACTGTATGCCCCCCCCCCCCCACGCATTCCAGCCGGAATGGTGGGTCTATAACATACTAGAACTCACCGGTCCTGTTCCCAGGGAATAACATCCTTCCCTGTGGAACAGCCATCCTCTCAGAGAAGAGTCTGCCCTGAGTAGACTTGCAGCAACTGGGCCCGGGAGGAGACAAAGGGTTTGTGTGTGAAGGTATTTATGCCTTGTCATGCCCCCTAACTGGAGAAATGGGGAGGGGTCGAAAACGAAAGGTTTAGAAAAACAAGCTCTCTTGACAACATTTTATTGCAAGAGTCTTGTGTCGAAATGCAAAATACCAGTTAGCGAGCAGAAAAGACATAAGACGCTTGTAAAATCAGTTCAGACAATAAACCAGAGTGAACCATGGTAACATAAAACATGCACAGATCTTCATCTAGAACACGAAGTACACTTGCAGTCGTAGCCGTCCCAGGAACGAAGCAGCCCCTTGAACTGAGGATAGTTTTCAACCAGCCTAAATTCATTAGGGAGACTATTCCATACCTGGGCAGCCCCGAACCGGAAGGACTTCATCCCATATTTTTGGTATTAACTTGAGGAACATCAACCTGTTTTTGGTTCCTCAAGTTGTATGTAGAAACTTTCTCAATGACTAAGTCTTGGATATAAGAGGGTGCAAGTTTATTTAAAATTTTAAATACACCTCATTAGCCATTAATTTCAATCTACTTATATGTAAAGGTGTGGTGTTGTTGTTCCTTAAAAGTATTTCAAATGGAAAGGAGAAATCATCGTTAATAAATCTTAAAGCCCTCTCTTGTACCTTTTCCATTTTGTTGGTACTTGCTTGGCTACAGAAATGCCAAGTCAGCGGGCAATAGTTGAAATTTGACATGATAAAAGATTTAAAAATGGTAAGTTTGCCTTGTTTAGAGAAAAATTTAGCTAACCGCTTTGAAACTGCTAGCTGCTGTGATGCCTTCTTGCAAATGTCAGAAATGTGGTCATTAAAATTTAACATAAAATCTATGTTTATTCCTAAAAGTGTCACATTATCTTCACACTTGATGATGGTATCATTTAAGTGGAAAAAGGAAATAGCATCATGTGCTTTTTTTATCTATGCAGATGGCTTGAAATTTGTCGGGATTTGCTTTCATAAAATTTTCTGAAAACCATTCAATTAGTAAAATATTTTCAATTTGCAGAATTTCCTTTAAAATATTAAGACATTTATGAATGTAAGACAGTGTGTTGCCATCTGCATAGTTATAAAGGTTACCATGTTTGATCATGTAAAATGTGTCATTGATAAAAATGTTAAAAATTAGAGGCCCTAAAATAGATCCCTGTGGGACACCTTTAAAAGTTTTTCCCAGAGCCTATCTTAACCCTTTGCCGTCTGTCACTCAGGTAACTCTCCAGCAGATTTACAGCATCTTCAGACAGACCATAAGCCAGAAGCTTAGCTTTCAATAAGTCATGTGGAAGACAGTCGAAGGCCTTCGACAAATCCATGTCATACGACAGCTCTTATTCTTATTTCTGCTGAAACACATAAATAGTTTATTTTAGTTTAATAGTTAAATCATATTTTATTGCTACAACAAAGCAAATGGGTCGGGCCACAAGTTCTCACAACATTAGTTACGGCCATTCCCATACAAGGTTGACGCTAATACACTAGTGTAGAACATATGAACATGGCCATTTGATAATTATCATATATGACAAGTAGGACACATACAAGCAAACTACATGTACATAAAACGCAGATTTATTTCAGATAGATAAATCAACAACCAAACACCCCCTCTCTAAACGACCTATTATACAGGATTTCCAACGGAACTGAAATCTCGTTTGCTACTGCCTTCAACATTCTGCATGTTACTACACTAGAACTTCGATGGCTCGTTTACCATGGCTGGGTCGAACCCGTTTTTGAGTCCCTAGAGAATGCCTCTATATACAAAGTAGTGTGAGATAATTAAGGAGATTTTCTACTTTTATCATGCAGATGTATGCTGTGTGTACTCATTAGAATCGCCTCGACGAGGTGATTCTAATGTGTACACACAGCATACATTTTTTAGAGAATACCGAAAAGGTGTCCCAAAATTAGCCCCGTTATGCCTTCTGGCAGTACCCTCAGTGTCTTGCATTCAATCAGCGAGCACGTATCCTGAAATTGAAACTGAACTCCAGTGTCATTTATTGTTGATATCGACGATAAATAATCGTTCAGGCATTCCGCCTTTTCTTCATCTGTATTTCGCCTGACATGTTTTCAAATATATCAGTTTGTTTGATATTATAAGTGTTTAGTTTCAATTTCAGGATACGTGCTCGCTGATTGAATGCAAGCCTATGAAGACTATATGAAATGATTGACCAGAACTACGGAATGGTGTTTGTGCTGACTGACTTATTTTCAAGGTAATTGGCAAATTTTAGGATGTCTTTCGAAAGCGTAAGAATGGACTTAACAACGGCCACGGAGGAATGATTATTCAACAAGAATCTGCCATCTTTGAAAGAAACCCAATAAATAAATAAATAAATAAATAAATAAATAAAAAAGTTAAGTATTTAACCACTAAAGTGCCAAGGGCCAGTTTTATACCATATGTGTAATTAAGTTCAGTGCCAGAGGGCCAGTTCTGGACCAATACTTTATTAATAAGGATGGAAATATATCTGTGAGGCAACATTCTTAATGTTACCGTAATGATCCTAAGTATTGAGGTAGACAGGCCAAAACAAACAATGCAAACCCAGATCAGACTGTTCTTTCATCAGACTGAGGAGCAGTCTTATCAGTCTACACTGACTTTCCACCTGCACCTTTTGGACTCCTTGCTGGATCATGACACAAATTTGTAAAACATGGGAGAATTACAGCAAGTTCTCAACGTGTCCGAATTTTTATAATTTTACGGTATTCGTTTTAGACTAGATAAATCCTTTGAAAACATTCTCCACGTACCTAAGGTGGACTATATATGATGATTTCTACAGAGCCTAGCTTGGGTAATAAGGTCATCTGCTGGGATGCTGGCAGCACCTTTTAGACCTTTGTATAAAAGCATGAGCCTACCGTCTTTAATCCTTTTCTTGAGAGACTCCCATCTTAATTTCGTAGTATTCCAGTCATGCTCCCAGTTTCAAAGCTTGTTACAAATCTAGCAGCTCTGTTCAGAACTTTTTCAATTTCTTCATTAAGAACCACGCCACTGGGGTCCCTGATACAATTACCATATTCCAAGATTTGGCGAACAAGTCCTTTATACGCCGCCTCTTTTGCATCCTGGCGACACTGATGAAGATTTCGCCTCAGGAAACCAAGCCAGTCTAGCATATAACGCCATCAAATATTGACCAATTTTTGTACAGCCAGCAAATAGTCTTACCAATAAATAAACAAATTCCACTTGAAACTTCTTTGACCTGTAGGATGTCTACTTTCTCTATTTATGGCTGAATTATCTCCCCTTTCCGATTTTTTTCTGAAACACTTCACTACAATTTTTTGACACAATTTTGAAAAAAATAGAATACAACAACTAAGCACACGGTGTGGTAATTGAGGTGAATACGGTATATTTTGACAAAGTTCAATAACTCTATCATGCAGTTTGACTGATTTATCTCTGTGACATGGAAAAACAGACAGCATGGCACCGCTAGCGGTGTTCTAATTGTTTCCATTATGATTACATCAGACGTCCCACATAGTGCATTTTTCTTACCTCCAAAATGGCTACTTTTTATGAAAATCCCTGATATTTTTCTTTTTGATACTGCAAACATAGGTTGTGGGTGCTCGTTAGAACCGCCTCACTGAGGCGGTTCTAACGAGTACCCACAACCTATGTCTTTGAGCAGAAATAAGAAAATTAATGTTTACCCCCGTAAACCCCAGTTTTCTCTATATAAATTGGGGTTTAAGGGGGTGTTCATTTCACGGACTTGTTTACGTGGATGCATAGCGCTTCCAATTTCCATTACAGCTTGGTACTGGTATGCTTTACCCAACCACATCAAAATAAAAAATAAATTAGATGTAATAAATAAATAAATAAATAAATAAATAAATAAATAAATAAATAAATAAAAACGCTGCAAGCGCTGTATCATGCCCTGCCACGACACACACACCAAGCTAGTGCCATAGCACTGATAAGGAGGAATTCAAAGTGAAACTGACATGAATACATTGCTGAGATGACTTTTTGGACGGGTTTTTTTAAAAAAAATCCGTCTCTTAAAATAGCGATGTCCGGGCGGGCGGGCGTCCTGCGGGCGGGCGGACGGGCGGGCGGGCGGGCGGGCGTCGTCCCAGGTTTACCTTTTGGTTAACCTTTTTTCAAAGTGATATTTTTCATCTATTCTGCAGCAGATTGTTTTAATATCAGGACTGATGCATAAGTGGAGGTACCGCTTTCATGTATTATCCATAAATGGCGCAAAAGACTAAAATTTTGGCGGAAATTGTCATTTTTCAAACTTGCGTTTTTCAGGTTTACCTTTTGGTTAACCTTTTTATCCCCCGACCGAAAAGGTTCGGGGGATATAGCGATCAGCCTGGCGTCCGTCCGTCCGTCTGTCCGTACACACAAATGGATAGATAGGTGGCTATGAACTTGGACAGAATCAATGTAAGTCAATGAGAGAAAGTGCGATTTATTCCGTTAGACACATAAAAGGTCTGTTATGTGGTTAAAATTAGCCACCTAAGTATCAATCTTGCTCAAAATAGCCACATAAGTATCCATTTGTGAGAACGTCCGTCCGTCCGTCCGTCCGTCCGTCCGTCCGTAGACGCAACCTTGTGACGGCCATAACTCCTATACCCTTTGAGATTCATTGATGGTTCTTGGTACAATTGTTCACAAGGCCGAGACGGTGTGTCATGCACAAGAACCAGAACTCTGGATGCCATACTTTTTTAGTTATCTCCCCTTTTAATAAAATAGAATGACTACTTTGTGATGGCCATAACTCCAATACCCTTTGAGATATATTGATGGTACCTGGCACATTTGTTCACAAGGCTGAGACGACGTGTCATGCACAAGAACCACAACTCTGGTTGTCATGGTTTTGGAGTTATCTCCCCTTCCAATAAAATAGAGTGACAACCTTGTGATGGCCATAACTCCTATACCCTTCGAGAGTCATTGGTGGTTCATGGCACAATTGTTCACAAGGCTGAGATGGCGTGTCATGCGCAAGAACCAGAACTCTGGATGCCATACTTTTTTAGTTATCTCCCCTTTTAGTAAAACAGAATGACTACTTTGTGATGGCCATAACTCCAATACCCTTTGAGATATATTGATGGTACCTGGCACAATTGTTCACAAGGCGGAGACGGTGTGTCATGCACAAGAACCACAACTCTGGTTGCCATGGTTTTGGAGTTATCTCCCCTTCCAATAAAATAGAGTGACAACCTTGTGATGGCCATAACTCCTATACCCTTCGAGAGTCATTGATGGTTCATGGCACAATTGTTCACAAGGCTGAGATGGCGTGTCATGCGCAAGAACCAGAACTCTGGATGCCATACTTTTTTAGTTATCCCCCTTTTAATAAAACAGAATGACTACTTTGTGATGGCCATAACTCCAATACCCTTTGAGATATATTGATGGTACCTGGCACAATTGTTCACAAGGCTGAGATGGCGTGTCATGCACAAGAACCACACCTCTGGTTGACATGGTTTTGGAGTTATCTCCCCTTCCAATAAAATAGAGTTACAACCTTGTGATGGCCATAATTCTAATACCCTTTAAGATATATTGATGATACCTGGCACAGTTGTTCACAGGGCCGAGACGGTGTGTCATTCACAAGAACCACAACTCTAGGTGCCATGTTTTTTTAGTTATCTCCCCTTCCAATAATATAGAATCACTACCTTGTGATGGCCAAATCTCCAACACTCTTTGAGATATATTGATGATTCTTGGTACAGTTGTACATGAGGTTTAGCAGGTGTGTCACATGCAAGAACCACAACTCTGGGTGCCCTGGTTTTTTTATTATCCCCCCTGACAATATAACCTTGTGATGGCCATAACTCCAATACCCTTTGAGATATATTTATGGTACTTGGCACAATTGTATACAACATTGAGATGGCGCTTCATGCCTAAGAACCACAACTCTGGGTGGTATGATATTTGAGTTATCTCCCCTTCCAATATAACAGTATGACAAAATTGTGATCATTGTACCTCCAATACCCTTTGAGACATATTTGTGGTACTTGATGCAGATGTACATGATGTAAAGCAGGTGTGTCATGCTCAAGAATTACAACTCTGGGTGCTCTGTTTTTTTTGTGTGAGTGCCCTGGTTTTTTTGTTATCTCCCCTGACAGTATAATCTTTTGATGGCCATAACTGCAATACTTTTGTGATATATTGCTGGTTTAATTCTGGTGCACTTTCTATTGGTGAACAATCTTCTGAAGGCCATATTGGCTTTTGGTCGGGGGATTTGCCATCTCTTCCGATGGCTATTTTTTCAAATGCCAGTGTAGTGGATAGAGTGCTGGACTACGGATCCTATTGTTGACTATGAATCTGAGGGGCGTGAGTTCAAACCCCGGTGGAGACATTTTTTTTTTTTTCTGTTCTTTTTTTTTTTTTTCTGTTCTTTTTTTTTTTTTTTTTTCTTTTTTCATTCTTTTTTTTCTTTATTTTTCTTTTCTTCTCCATAAACACATATGAACAATTATTATCTTCCTCCCCTGATAGTTGCTAGTAATAATACATACATGCATGCACAGGCATGGAATTTTCTTTTCTTTTTTTTTTTTTTTTTTCGTTCTTTTTTTAGCTCACCTGAGCATAGGGTGCTCAAGGTGAGTTGATGTCCGTCGTCCGTCAACAATTTCTTTAAACGACATCTCCTCCTGGGATAATGGCCCGATTTCAAAATTATTTTACAGAAATGTTCATTAGGTGACCCTTTTTCAAAATTGCTAAAATCAGTGGCCACTAGAGCTAAAAATAGAGCTAAAAATAGAAAAAACTTTTTTTTTTTTCTTCGTAAAACACATAAACAAATCCCCCCCCCCCCCCACACACACACACACACACACAAAAAGTTGTTACTGGGTTAGGATATTGCATTTGTTCTGTACATACGTGCATACTTAGGTTTATATACATACCCTACCCACCCCACCCTACCCTAGCATACCCTACCCTACCCCACCCCCCACCCCACCCTACCCTAGCATACCCTACCCTACCCCACAACCCCACCCCACCCCCATCCCAAAACAACCCCAATCCACCCCCAACCCAACCCCATCCCACCACTCCCCACCTTACCCGACCTCACCCCACCCCACCCCACCCCACAACCCCACTACACCCCATCACACCCCACACCCCACCCCACCACAAATTCCAACCCATCCCACCCGACTCCTAACACATTCCACCCCACCCTACCCCTAACCAGCACACCCCACCCTACCCCAACCATGGCACCACCATCCTAACCATACTGAAAAAAAAAAACCCGTCCATAATGCCATTAGGCATTTTTCTTGTTTCTATATTCAAAGGATCTTGCCTATAAAAGGAAGTACACCAGAATTAGTTCTCATTCTCTGCAGACCCCTCATGGTGCTTTACCTTCATCTGGAGTTTATGAAAAATATCCCCAAACAGTTTTCTGTTTACAGAGTAGATACAAATATATCACAGAAAATGTTACTTTCAATGTTCAAAGAGCCATAACTTTAAAACATGACTAAGCCGGACTTGTGGTTCTTATGTTCATGTTATCTTATTTTGCTTATCACATTTTGGCAAGGCTTCGATGAGGTTCTAACGAGTACCCACAATCTACATTTTAGAGCAGAAATAAGACAAAACAGATATACCCCCGTAAACCCGAGTTTTACAACATAAAAGTGGGGTTCAAGGGAGTAAAAATTATGTAGGCGTGTTTTCGTGACTTCATTACAGCTTGGTATTGGTATGGTATACCCAGCAACCTCAAAAATAATAAATAAATTACATATAATATAATAATCAAATAAATAAATAAACCGCTGCAAGCACTGCATCATGCCCTGCCACAATACATACATCAAGCAAGTGCAATACCACTGATAAGGAAGAATTCATAAAGCTGACATGAATAAATGGCTGAGATTACTTTTTTCCTTTATTCAAAGGACCTTGCCTCCAAAAGAAAGTACACCAGAATTATTTCTCATTTTCTGCAGACCCCTCATGGTGCTTCACCTTCATGTGGAGTTTATGGAAAATATCCCCAAACAGTTTTCTGTTTACAGAGTAGATACAAATATATCACAGAAAATGTTACTTTCAATGTTCAAAGAGCCATAACTTAAAACATGACTAAGCCGGACTTGTGGTTCTTATGCTCATGTTATCTTATATTGCTTTTCACATTTTGGCAAGGCTTCAAGAAAATTTCTTATTGTAGAAAGGGCACAAGTTTGTCACTACGCGCATTGATTTCAATGTTCAAAGGGAGGTGATTCCAAAAGCAGATAATTCAGAGTTATGGTTCTTGTTTTCTATATAACATATCATGGTGATGTACATTTGCATAAACTTTCAAGAAAATGTCTAAAAAAGTTATGGAGCAGACACAAATATATTACAGAAATCACCTTTTCAACATTCAAAGGGCCATAACTCCAGATGTAGATGAGATATAGTTACGTCATTATGTTCTGAACCTCAACTCATAATGCGTTACATTTTTGTGAAATTTCACCAAAATATTTTGAAACGGTTTCCAACTTACAGAGCAAACACGGAGAAACGTCTATTTGCAATATTCACTAGGTTCTAAGGGCCACAATTTCAGAAGTAGGTTAACCAGAGTTATTGTTCTTGTGTTCTGCATGTCGTCTCATAGTGCTTTACATTTTGTGAGATTTCATGAAAATATCTAAAACAGTTTTCAACTTATTTTGTTTTTGTTTTATTTGAGGCTATCGTCCCAGTCAACACTGTATAGGTCATTATATAGGTCATTTTGGAGACGCTGCTTCCAATTTTATCGGACTTTTACCCGACGGTGGGGTGAAATGACATCTCAAGCCCTGTCGCCTAATGAAACCAATAGGGTTTCTATGCATGGATAGTCCGATTTGCACAACTTGTTCTGGACAGACTTAGAACCTTTACGGGTTTATGAGTACTCAAGTGCGGTCGGCATCATCTCTGCGTGGAAGAATCATGCAGCCCAATCTATTTCTCCAATGGGCGGGGGGGGGGGGAGTTTTCAAAATTCAGAGAGGACATAAGTGCAAGGTAGAAATGACTATGTTTAATGTTCAAACGACAATATGGTTCATATGGTCTGCACGTCGTCGAATGGTGCTTCACATTTGTATGAAGTTTCATGAAGATCTGTCCAACAGTGCCAGAGTTTAAGAGTGGACACAATTACATGATGGAAATGGCTATGTTCAGTTTCCTAAGGACAATTACGCCAAAAGTAGAATCAAAGCACTGCAAGTACTGCATTACGAAAACAAGCCTTCACGAATGCATTGTAAACCTTACCGCCAAAAAAAAATAAGATGAAAAGTTGTGATACATGTATTTTTCTAATTTCTGCTTTAAATATAGAATGTGGATAATCGTTAGAACCGCCTCGATTATGTGGTTCTAACGAGTACCCACAATCTATATTTAAGAGCAAAAATAAGAAACATATGGTTTACCCCAGCAAACCCGAGTTTTACTTTATAAACGTGGGGTTCAATGGGCGGGGTCGAAATTATGGTTTTGTGGGTCGACTGTCTCTGCGTTTAGGCTGAGAAAATAGTCCTGAACTTTTTGTTCAACCCTAAGATGCCAGTATTTTAAGTGTAGGCCTTATCAGACACCGCGTTATGCTGCCTTGTGTGGCGTCTGTTTATGTATCTAATCACGGTTTACTAATTCGCCACTCAGGAGCAGTTGTTGCACTGATACCATTTTGGTGGTTCTCAACTTTATTTATCTTTAATTTTATATGCCTTCATTTATTTGCTTTCTTGACCTAGCCCAAAACATTTTCAGCTTCATCGTATGCCCTGTTGTATACATCATGTACGCATGTATTAATTAGCAGCAACACAACAGATTCATCTTACTGCAAGTGCGCAAGCACAAATGCAAAACAAGCTATGCTGGAAAGGGCTTTTTTTTTGTTTTTGTTTTTTCGTGTTAATATATTTTGACCACTTAACTGCCTTTTTAAATTTATGTCGTAAGGCTTGTTTTGCTGGCCGGTGTAGCGTCCAATAGTTTCCGTTAAGTGCTCGCTGAGGTCCGTCAGCGGGCTTCCGTTGATTTCGTTTAAATTCGATAGACTCTTACGATGCCAATCACAACAATGCTCGTCTTCTTTGTTGTCTGCTGTCATTGTTGCAAACAATGTGGTCCCAGATCGAACAGCTCCACTATGAGCAGTTTGTTTGATCATCAACACTTTGCCTATTTGCCAAAATAGATGTAAAAAGTATGAAAAGTATATATAGAAGACGGTATAAACCGTCACACCTTAAGAGTTGTAGTGACAGCACTGATTTGTCGACAGTCCTGAACTGCGATTTAACCCTGAAATACCAGTATTTTAAGAAAATACTATAGACCCTGTTCTGTGGCGTCTATCTGGGTCGACAATGCTTATCAAACCCAACATGTAATTCCTGGCCGGATTCTGACTTATCTGGGCGTGCACTGGTTGCCTAGACCGGAGTATATACCTGCCTATCCAAACATTTCGGAACAGTTTGGTTGATGTGAAGCTGAACTAGCCCATTTTGTTCGAGCCTCTATGTCCAAGTGGGTAAGAGCGCTGGCTCTTCATCATTAGGTCTCTCACCGCTGTGGCCACATGCGATTACGCCAAGTTCTGCTATGGAAGGTCAGATGGTTTTCCTTCTCTGGGTGTTCAGTTTTTAGTGAGGAGGGGCATATAATTGTCCGTACGTACGTAAGTCTCTGCGTCAAGCATTGTTGTACTGTTCTTGTCTCTGCAAATTATCATACAGTATTTAATATAGGACATTGAAACTTGCAACACAGTTCAGGTTTTGCCCCCCCCCCCCCCCCCCCCGCCCATCGGGGCTTGAAGAAGTAGATGTGCTGCATGATGCTTAAACGCAAAGCTGAAACCGACCCGCACACGAGTACTGGTAAACCGCTTAGGGGATCTAAGCCTGCCCAGGCAAAGCGGTGCGAGTCCGCCAGTCCATGCTTATAAACCCTATTGGTTTCATTAGGCGTCATGACTTGAGATGTCATTTCATCTCAATATCGGGTGAAAGTCCCACCAAATTGGAAGCAACGTCTCCAAAATGACCTATACTGTGTTGACGGGGACGTTAAACCTCCAATCAAACAAACAAACAAACAAACAAACACAGTTCAGATATGCATTGAAAATGTGCTCAAAGGAAACAGGATTCTGATCGAACCCCTTATTTCTGTATTATGTCCCCTTGAACGGCTTAATTAAACATTTTGCCATATCTGTAGCATATGAGTTTAAATAGTACTGTTCTTGATTCTGCAACTCCTCCTACAGTATTTGACGCAGGACATTGTTACTTCCCACACAGTTCAGACATGCATTGTATATGTGCATTGAGGAAACAGAATTCTGATACAATCCCTTATTGCTGAATAATTTCCCCTTGAACGACTTAAACATTTCTAGTATATGAGGTTAAATAGTACTGTTCGTGTCTCCACAACTCCTACAGTATTTGATGCAGGACATTGAATCGACCAATTATGTTCAAGAAAGCTGTTCAGACAATGATTGAATATGTGCCTAAAGGAACAAGATTCTGATCCAGCCTCTTATTACAGAAGTATGTCCCCCTTTGGATGACTTAAACTATTTTGGCAATATGAGTAGCATAGGTGTCTCCATAACTCCTACAGTGTTTGGTGCAGGACATTGAAAATTGCAACTCAGTAATGCATTGAACAGGTGCATGAAGGAAATTTGATTCTGATCCAGCTGCGGATTTTCCAGAATCATGCCCCCTTGAACGACTTAAACATTTAGCCATATGTTTCTTGGAGAATGTTGCAGTATCCAGTTTAGTTAGAAAGAATGCCAAGCCCCCGCCCATATGGGGCTTGAAGAAATATATGGGCTGCATGATGCTTCCACGCAGAGCTGAATCCGGCCCGCACACTAGTACTGATAAACCGCTTAGAGGATCTAAGCCTGTCCAGGAACGGCGGTGCGAGGAGGACCGTCCATGCTAATAAACCCTATTGGTTTCATTGGGCGACAGGGCTTGAGATGTCATTTCATCTCAATGTCGGGTAAAAGTCCCACAAAATTGGAAGCAACGTCTCCAAAATGACCTTTACAGTGTTGACGGGGACGTTAAACCTCAAATCAAACAATAGAAAGAATGCCTGTCTACTCATTAGGTCAAGCAAGAAGCATTTGGCGGGGGGCATTCATCACCTTTAGTGATTGACCAGTTTTTGTTGTGGCTGTTGTTTTTAGCTCACCTGTCATGTAATGACGAGGTGAGCTTTTGGGATCACTTTTCGCCCGTCGTCGTCGGGCGTCCGTGCGTGCATGCGTAAACAATTTCTTTAAACGACATCTCCTCATAAACCACTGATCGAATTTTGACCAAACTTCACAGAAATGATCCTTTGGTGGTCCCCTTTCAAAGATGTTCATATGGTTCCTGTCCGTTGCACATCAAGGTCACGGGAGCAAAAGTAGATTTTTAATGAAAACTTAAAAATTCGTCTCCTCGGAAACCGCAGGGCCCATGTCTTTGATATTTGGTGTGTAGCTTTATCTCGTGGACCTCTACCAAGATTATTCAAATTATAGTGCTGGGGCCAAAATGCCCCCGCTCGAGGACCCTTTGGTTTTACATAGACTTAGAAGCCTCCGTGGTGCAGTGGTTACGCTACTCGCCTTGTAAACCAGGGATCGCAGGATCGATCCCGGGCTTCTCCAGACTTTCGGATGAGTCTTTAAACCGAGGCCCCGTCTCCGTATGACCTTAGCTGTTGGTGGGACGTAAAACTAAAACTCACTCACTCACTTTACATAGACTTACATAGGGAAAAGCTTTAAAAATCTTCTTGTCTGAAACCAGAAGGCTCAGTTGTTTGATATTTCGTATGAAGCTTCTATCAAGATTGTTCAAATTATAGCCCTGGGGCCAAAAATGCCCCAGCCCCGGGGCCCTTTGATTTTACATAGACTTATATTAGGAAAACCTTTAAAAACCTTCTTGTCTGAAACCAGAAGGCTCAGGTGTTTGATGTATGGTATTAAGCTTTGTCTTGTGGACCTCTATCAAGATTGCTCAAATTATGGCCCTCGGGCAAGAAAGGCCCCGCCCAGGGACCCTTTTGTTTTACATTGACTTATATAGGAAAAATCTTTAAAAATCTTCTCCTGAAACCCAGGTATTTAAAATTTGATGTGTAGCTCCATCCAGTGGATCTCTATCAAGATTGTTCAAATAATAGCCCTGGGGCCAATATGCCCCCACGCCGGGGCCCTTTTCTAAAACCAGAAGGCTCAGTAGTTTGATATTTCGTATGAAGCTTCTATCAAGATTGTTCAAATTTAGCCCGTGGGCCAAAAATGCCCCATCCCCGGGGCCCTTTGGTTTTACACAAATTTAATAGGGAAAACCTTAAAAAATCTTCTTGTCTGAGACCAGAAGGCTCAGTTGTTTGATATTTAATATGAACTTCGTCTTGTGGACCTCTATCAAGATTGTTCACATTATAGCCCATGTATAGCAAAATCTTTGAAAAAAAAAACTCCTCTGAAACAACAAGGCCCAGGTCTTTGATATTTGGTGTGTTGCTTCAGCTATTGGACCTCTACCAAGATTGTTCAAATTATAGCCCCTGTGCCAAAAATGTCCCCCACCCGGGTCCTTTTTAATTTTACATTGACTTATATAGTAACAATCTTTAAAAAAAGCTTCTGAAACCGCATGGCCCAGGTCTTTGATATTTGGTGTGAAGCTTCATCTAGTAGACCTCTATCAAGATTGTTCAAATTATAGCCTTAGTGAAAAAATGCCGCCTCCCCGGGACCCGTTGGTTTTACATAGACTTATATTGGGAAAAATCTTTTAAAATCTCATTTTCTGAAACCCCCTGGCCCAGGTCTTTGATATTTGGTGTAAAGCTTCATCTAAAGGACCTCTATCAAGATTGTTCAAATTATAGCCATAGGGTAAAAATGTCCCTGCCATAGACTTATATAGGGAAAATCTTTAAAACTCTTCTTGTCTGAAACGAGAAGGCTCAGGTCTTTGATTTTAACTGTTTCAGATTTACTTACTTTTTTACTTTTAATATCCTCATAATTCTACATACCGTTTAACCATTAACCGCTTGACGCTTATGACCCATAAAGAGGGTTAATACGTCGTTAAACACGAAATCATCATCAGGTCTTTGATATTTGGTATGAAGCTTCATCTGGTGGACCTCTATCAAGACGGTTGAAATTATAGCCCTTGGTCCAAAAATGGGCCGACCCTGGTGCCTACTGGTTTTATATAGACTTATGTCGGGAAAACATTTGAAAATCTTCTTGTCTGAAACCAGAAGGCCAGGGTCTTTGAAATTTGGTATGAAGCTTGTCTTGTGAATTTCTTCCAAGATTGTTAATATAGCCCTGGGGCCAAAATTGGCCCTGCCCCGGGGCCCGCAGGTTTTATATAGACTTTTATAAGGAAAACCTATAAAAATATTCTTGTCTAAAACCAGAAGGCTTTGATTAAGGGTTTGAAGCTTCACCTTTTAGACCACTACCAATATTATTCAAATTATAGCCCTGGGTCCAATAATGCCTCTCCTCGGAGCCCACGTTACCCCATGGCTCAGGTGAGCGATCCAGGGCCATCGTTGCCCTCTTGTTTTGTTGTTGTTGTTGATATTTTTTCACTTTGACGTGTGAAATAATTGTGTAAGGAACGAAAAAAAAATTGTAGTGGAGACCTACGAAACGGCATACTGGCAAACAGTGTAGGTCCAGATCGGCCATCACAGGACGAGGCGTCTGAACAGTCTAAACTATTTGCAAAACTGGTTTCATAGTGACCACGACTGAAGTTTAAACCTCAAATTCGTGAAATCTGGTTTCCCGTCTTTTAATCTTCGCTATTGAAGCCGGTTCATATACAATGAGTAACGCGCGAGTTCTTTACGTGGTCTTTGACGGCACGTTATGTTACCTCCTGTAAGCCCCCGCCCATAGGGGCTTGAAGAAATATATGGGCTGCATGATGCTTCCACGCAGAGCTGAATCCGGCCAGCACACTAGTACTGATAAACCGCTTAGAGGATCTAAGCCTGTCCAGGAACCGCGGTGCGAGGCGGACCGTCCATGCTAATAAACCCTATTGGTTTCATTGGGCGACAGGGCTTGAGATGTCATTTCATCTCAATGTCGGGTAAAAGTCCCACAAAATTGGAAGCAACGTCTCCAAAATGACCTTTACAGTGTTGACGGGGACGCTAAACCTCAAATCAAACAAAACAAAAACAAATGTTACCTCCTGTCGCTATGGGCAATAGTTCTGAGATTAGTCTAATGACTACCACTGGCCAATAAAGTTTAAACGTACACACTCTATTGCTGTTGGTCGCAGGCATGTCACTGACCTAAGAAGTTAAAACATTCAAACTGTATAGCTATTGGTCACGCGAACATTACTGACCGATGTAGTTAAACGTGCAAACTGTATTTATATTGGTCAAATAACTGTAACTGGCCAATATATTAAAACAATTCATTCTGTATTGCTATTGGTCACATGACTCCCGCTGATCAATTAACAATAAAGATAACACACCAAATATGTATTGATTTTTGGCTCATGAATGTCACTGACCAATGAAGATAACACATACTTACTGAATTGATATTGGTCTCACTGACCTGTAAAGATAACATGCTCTTACTGTATTGATATGGTCTCATGATTGTCACTGACTTAAGAAGATAACACACTCTTTCTGTATTGATATTGTTCCCATTATTGACATGGCCAATAAAAATAACAAACCCTTACTGTATTTATATTGATCTCATGACTGTCACTGACCAAAAGAGATAACACACACTGACATGATTTTGGTCTCATTATTGTCACTGACCAATAACGATTAACACACCCTTACTGTATTGATTTTGGTCTCATTATTGTCACTGACCAATAACGATTAACACACCCTTACTGTATTGATATTGGTCTCATTATTGTCACTGGTCAATAAAGATAACACATTTTTACTGTATTGTTATAGGTGTCATTAGTGTCACTGACCAATAAAGATAATACACCCTTACTGGGTCGATATAGGTCTCACTTTTATCACCGATCAAGGAAGATAACACTACCTTACTGTATTGATATTGGTTTATTAAGACAACACACCAAGTATGAATTGATATTGGTCTAATGTCTGTCACTGACCAATAACGATAACACACACTTACTGCATTGATATCGGTCTCATAAATGTCACTGACCAATAAAGATAACACACCCTGACTGTGTCGATATAGGTCTCGTTATTGGTACCGAGCAAGAAAGTTAACACTCCCTTACTGTGTTGATATTGTTAAATGACTGTCGCTGACAAATGAAGATAACACTCCTTTACCATTTTGATTTAACAATAAAGATAACACACGTCTGTGACTGAGCAATAAAGATTAAAAGCTCTTACTGGGTTAATATTGGTCTCGTTAATGTCACTGACTAATAAAGATATCACATCCTTGCGGTTTCAATATTTATGTCATTATTGTTATTTACTGAACATCAAAGATGACACACAGTTAAAGTATTGATATTGGTCACATATCTGTCACTGAACGATCTTACTCTATTTATATTGGTCTCATTATTGTCACTGACCAATAAAGATAACACACTCTTACAATATCGATATCAATCTCATTTTTGTCACTGACCAATAAGGATAACACACCCTTACTGTATTGATATGGTCCGCCACCCAACGGGGCTTGAAGAACTAGATGGGCTGCATGATGCTTCCACGCAGAGCTGAGACCGACCGCACACGAGTACAGGTAAACAGCTTAGAGGATCTGCCCAGGCAGAACGGTGCGAGTCGGTCCGTCCATGCTTATAAAGCCTATTGGTTTCATTGGGCGACAGGGCTGAAGATGTCATTTCATCTCAATGTCGGGTAAAAGTCCCAAAAATTGAAAGCAACGTCTCCAAAATGACCTATGCAGTGTTGACGGGGACGAGAAACATCAAATCAAACAAACAAACAAAACTGTATTTATATTGGTTTCAAGTATGGCACTAACCATTAGATATAACACACCCTTGCTGTGTCATGAGTGTAAGACTTTTTTTTTCATTAATCCCCTTCGGCAAGGCAGATGGGGGATGATAGAAGTGTTCTTTGTCTGTCAGTCTGTCTTTAACACTTTCTTGTCTTTAACACTTTCTTGTCTGCTCCGTATCTCATAGACCTTTGATGGATTTTCATAAGAATTTGGTCATATATTCCCACGCTGAGCTGGTGTGCGGGGCCCATGGATGGGCTATGCCGACTCAAGGTCGGGTTCATAGTTGAGGGTCACTTGTTTGGGTTTATGGGTTTTGTGTCCTTTCCATGTCTCTTTTGCCCATTGAGGGATTTTTATTAAACTTCGGACATATGTTGGCCTAATTGAGTTGATGTGCGGTACCTGACACGGCTTCAAGGTGAAGGCTTCAATTAAGGGGCAGGAGTTCGACCCTTGAATTTCCTGTAACTACATCTCTTATTCCACATGAGCAGTTTTCATTGATCTTTGGTCAAATATTTGCCTCGATGTACTGGTGTAAATGTCCCTAATCGCACCGTGGCTGCTCGGGGTGGTGGTCCTTGTTGGGGGTATCGAGTTTGGACGTTGGGCTTCATGTCGGCGCTGTCTCATTTGCCCCTTGGTTGGTTTTCGTTTTGCTTTGTTCGAACCTTTGCCTTATTGGGATGGTGTGCGGGGCCTGTGACTTGGGCGTGTTAGCATTTAGTCATGGTCACGGTTAGGGGTTGAGAGTTTGGGACTCAAGATTCGTTTCTCCGCTATATCTCCTTGCCATTGGAAGGATTTCCATTGGGCTTTGGTCTCGTGTTGGACAGAGAGGAATGATATGCTGAACCCAAAGCTCAGTCATGCATTCTCTGGGTTAGGATTGCAGATGGGGTCATAAAGTTGAGCCTTGGGGTTTCCTCTCAGCTCTATATCCCTTTTGCCCGTGGAGGGATTTTCAATGAACTTTACTCAAATTATGGCCTAGGTTGGATGGTGAGTGGAACCTGTGGCTTGGGCATCTGGGTTGGGATGTGGCAGGGCGATGTCTTTTGGATTGCTTTCTTGTTCAATTTTTGATAACTTTGTGAACTTGTAGAATGACTGTTTTGTTGACTTCATAACATTAAAGTAAATAAAAAATAGTATAAAAAATAAATAATGAATAAATAAATAATAAATAAATAAATAAATAAATAAGTATAAAATAAATAAGTAAAAAATTATGTAAATAAATAAATATAAAAAATAGTTATCAAGTAAAAAATCAATAGCATAATAAATAAATAAATAAATTAAATAAATAAATAAATAGTTATTAAATGATTAAAATAGGTAAGGATAAATTCTATTAGGAAGTGGGCAGGATAGTCATGCTACAAGTTGTTTTGAATCATTTCAACTCGTTTATTTAATGATCTAAAATATATGCTATTGATATGCTGCTAGAGTGTACTCATTCAATTAGCTAATTTGGTGTTTGCCATTGAAAAGTGACAAAGTACCTACTGACTAATGCAAAAAATATTTCTTTTAAGATTTCGAAACAATGTGTTTGGCACAATTACCAAATTGAACAGGGCAGGCTGAGGGACAGCTATGTCCCCCGACGCAGTTTGGCCCTGAATGTTTGAGTTGCAGGTTTTGCTCATCATCTTTTTGGGCCCTCATTTGACCTAGGTTTGGCGAGAATCTTTCCAGGGGTGGGGGGGGCGGGGGATGTGGAGCAGACAGGAAATTCGCGGCTGGAGCTTGTGACCTTCATTTATGACCTTCACATGGAGTCTGCATGGCTGAGCTGTGGGTTCAGCATATCATCATATTCAGATCTTCATTGGACCAAAGTTGAATGAGAGTCCTTGTGGGGGTAGGGAGATATGGAGGGGAGGCAAAGTTTGAGGATCTGGCGCTTGACCTTTGATTGTGACAATGATCATGTCTTCCCATGACTGAGTTGCAGTTTCTGCACATCTTCTCACTAGGGCAAGTGTTTGGCCGGAGTTTAATGAAAATCTTCCAGGGGGTGAAATGGATAAGGAGCGGACATGTGGCTCAATGCTTGGAATCATGGTCTTCAGCTATGGCCTTCTATTCGTGTTGTCATAGTGTGGTTATGCGTTCTGCACATCTCACTGTGGCGGATGTTTGACCAGGGCTGGTGGGAATAAAGGCTTAAAGAGAAAATAAAATGTATAGGAAATTCAAGGCTCAAAATGATGACCTTAAGTTGTGGCTTCACATTGGGTTGGCGTGGTTGAGTTAGAGGTTTTGCACATACTCAATTAGGCCAATGGGAATCCTACGGGGTGTGGAGCAGGCACAGAATCCAGGGATTCAGACTGGTGGGGTATGTTTGTCCAAAGTTTACTGAAAATCCTTCCGGGGCTGCAGGAGATAGAGCGGGCACAAAATTTAAAGATTCAAACTTGTGACCTTCAACTGTGGCCATGGCCTTGAATCGGCATGGTTTATTTATGGGTTCTGCGCGTCAGCTCACTGAAGGGAATATTTGGCCAGGGTTTCGTGGAAGTCTGTTGTAGGATTCTGGAGATGCTAAGCAAGCAGCACGGATATAGACATAGTTTTTCTGTGGTCCCCCATCCACTTCATGATGAGAAATCAAATCATTTTTGACATGAAATCTGTATGAGTTTGGTACAGGCTACAAAATCGAAAACAAAGATTCTTAAATCACAAAGATGGCCCCCGCCCATAGGGGCTCGAAGAAATATATGGGCTGCATGATGTTTCCACGCAGAGCTGAATCCGGCCCGCACACTAGCACTGGTAAACCGCTTAGAGGATCTAAGCCTGTCTAGGAACCGCGGTGCGAGGCGGAACGTCCATGCTAATAAACCTTATTGGTTTCATTGGTCGACAGGGCTTGAGATGTCATTTCATCTCAATGTCGGGTAAAATTCCCACAAAATTGGACGTTAAACCTCAAATCAAACAAACGATAAATCACAAAGTCTTATTCGTGTGACGCACAGCTTGTTTGATTTCCATTGGTAATCATATGATCAACTTACTGTTATATGTTTAAGGACTTATCTTAGTGATTTCACTGCACAATATTTTAGCCTTTTTGCACCAAAGGCGTGACACACAATAAAAAAACCTAACTGTATTGAGATTGGTTCTCTTAGTGTCACTGATCAATAAAGATAACACACCCTTTCTGTATTGATATTGGTCTCATGACTGCCAATGATCAATAAAGCAATAAAGAAAACGCGCCCTTAATATGTTGGTATCTGTCTCATGACTGTCACTGACCAATAGAGATAACACATTGTTACTGCATTGATATTGGTCTCATTATTGTCATCGAGCAATAAAGATAAGACTCACTTACTCTACTGATATAGGTATCATTATTGTCATTGAACAATAAAAATTGTATTGCTATTGGTCACGTGACTGTCACTGACCAAGCAAGTTAAATCGACCAAACTGCATTGCTATTGGTCACATCACGGTCACTGATCAAAAACGCAATACATCTTTGTTGTATTGCTAATGGTCTTAAGACTGTCACTGACCAATAAAGTGAAACATCCAAACTATATTGCTGTTGCTCACATTACCGTCATTGACCGATAAAGGCAAATCGTCAAAACTGCATTACTGTTGTACACATGTCTGCCATTGGCCAGTGAAGTTAAAACTTCCAAACTATATTCGTGTTCGTGTCATGACTGTCACTGACCATTGAAGTTGAATCTTCCAGACTGTATTCGTATTGGTCGCATGGCATTCACTGTTCAATAAAGTAAAACTTCTACTCTATATAGCTATTTCTCACATGACTGTATTGCTATTGGTCACATGACATTCACTGGTCAAATAAGTACAACTTCTAATCTATATAGCTATTTCTCACATGACTGTATTGCTATTGGTCACATGACATTCACTGGTCAATAAAGTAAAACTTCTAATCTATATAGCTATTTCGCACATGACTGTATTGCTATTGGTCACATGACATTCACTGATCAATAAAGTAAAACTTCTAATCTATATAGCTATTTCTCACAGGACTGTATTTTTATTGGTCACATGACAGTCACTGGTCAATAAAGTAAAACTTCCAATCTATTTAGCTATTTCTCACATGACTGTATTTTTATTGGTCACATGCCAGTCACTGGTCAATAAAGCTAAGTCGTCCAAACTGTATTGGTATTGGTCACATGATTGCACCAACCAATTAAGTATAACAACACAATTTTATAAATGCTGTTCGTTGCATGACTACCAGATTTTATTGAAATTGGTCCCATGACTAACATCGACCAATAAAGTAAAACATATTAACTGTGTAGTCATTGGCCATTGGACTATCAATGAAGCGCCCAAACCGTATTGCCAGGTTTTTAATTATTTGGACCCCATTTTGATTTATATCAGTCTTTGAATCGACTGCCTATTCGAAATTCGCACAATTGCAGTATGTTTCCTCTGGCTTTCTTTGCCGGATCATTACATGGTCACTGATGAGGCTTTATTAGCCGAAACTACGTAGTATGACCCATCTTCTTTCTTATGAATGTTTTCATTGCTCTTAAAGGAACTCATTTTTTTATTTTTATTTGCTATTGGTAACATGACGGTCGCTGACCAATAAAGTTGAGACATCCAAACTGTATTGCAATAGGTCACATTACTGTCACTGACTTATAAAGTTTAAACGTCCAGACACTTTGTTATCGGTCTAGCAATAAAGGTTTACATTCCAGGCGGTATTGCAATTGGTCACATGATTGTCACTGATAATACTGAACTTATGCTGATATGATATGTCTGATTCGAGTATTATGGCCCTTCATAAAGGATCTTATATGAGTGTTCATGTATTATTGAATTTATTAAAGGAGTAGAGGGAAAATAAAAAATATTCTATCTATCATATGGCTTTTAAAGGTGCATTATTGAGCTACCGGGTCTCAATTTTTTTTCTGGTTTTTATCTTCAATGCATACTCCTTTGTCATGTGTACACTTTTGGAGCCAAATACAGCTTCAGAACTTTTTGAAAATGGTCGATTTCATTCGTGTTTACCCTTCGCTCTGAACATGTGTTCGGAATTTCTGTCCTAAAAATAAATCTCTAACTTTACACATACATGGCGACAGTATCGTCTCTGAGTGTCGTTACTTATGGCATGGTATTCAGCGTCATATTTTTTCCGATTCAGACACAAGGCCAAAAATGAACGTCGCATAACGTCATATATGGGGATTCTATTTTTGTCACGAACTAAAAATAGATCTAACTAGTGTTCAAAACCTAGTTAGGGAATCCCTCTCAAACTCGTTTACCTGTCATCATAATTGTTCGCATTTTTGCATAAAATGCATTCATTTGTATTGTTTCAAAGAAAAATACCGGCTATATGTATTTTATTTTTGGAAGCATTTTTTCCAGATAGCTCAATAATGCACCTTTAAAACGTATTGTAAGGACAATTGTTTTACATTAATGTCAATATTCCATATTAGTAAACACGATTTCGTAAAGGACGTCGTACATGTAACGTTACGGGACCTATCTAACTAATTTGCATATATAATCCACTAGTGGGTTTCCGAATTTAATACACGGCGTTATTACATTCTCATCACGACATCATATGATAAAAGAAAATAAATTTCCCCTGTACGAAATTTCCCCTGCCTTGCTATGTTATGTTAAAGAGAGTAACAAGCTTTCAGGTCAGGTCAGGTCAGGTCGGGTAAGAGCAGTCTTGCTACTGGACAAGAGCCATGCAGGACCAGTACAACCTTATCTCTGGGGTGGTGTCGCGTTGCACAGCATACGATTTAACCTCATATGGTACAAATATGACAAATTGTTTAATATGAGATAAATTCTACAACAAGGGGCTCCAGAATCCTGTTTCCGCTATGCACATTTTCAATGCATGTCTGAACTGTATTGCAAGTTTCAATGCCCTATACCAAATACTGTAGGAGAAGTTGCAGAGATAAGAATAGTACTACAATGTCTAACGTACAGACTTATGAACGTTCATGCAACTATATGCCCCGCCTCACTTTTTGGCGGGTGGGGGCATAAAAACAGAGCACCGAGGAAAGAAGAAAAAACCATTTGACCTTCCATTGCAGAGCTTGGCGTGCTCACATGTGACCGCAGCGGTGAGAGACCTAATGATGAAGAGTCAGCGCACTAGGCCACAGATGCTCGAACAAAATGGGCTAATTCAGCTGTTGATTTCATATCTACCAAAATGATCCTAAGTGGTTGGATATACAGGTCTAGGCCCCCAGTCAAGGCAATCAGTGCACGCTCAGAGACAGGAATCACGTGACAGACAACAATGTTACGTCAAATATTGTTGTACTGTTCTTGTCTCTGCAACTTCTCCTTCAGTATTTAACCCTGAAATACCAGGATGTTAAGAAATTACTGTAGACCGTGATCAAATGCCGTTTTCTATGGCGTCTGTCTGGGTCAAATTTACTATTTCCAGTAAAGCTTGAGAAGCCTCCGTGGTGTAGTGGTTACGCTACTCGCCTTGTAAACCAGGGGTCGCAGGATCGATCCCGGGCTTCTCCAGAGTTTCGGATGATTATTTAAACCAATGTCCGTCTCCGTATGACCTTAGCTATTGGTGGAACGTAAAACTTAAACACTCACTCACTCCAGCCAGTAAAGCTTGTTTTGCATTTGCGCTTGAGCACTATCGATTGACTATGAGCCAGCGCACGACAAAACCTACAATAAGACATGTGCGCCCACCGACGACTCAGATCAGCCTGCGCATCGATATAGTCTAACCAGACACTCTCTTACTACATGAAGGAGCATTGAGCCTTTAGCTATCCTTAGAGCGCTCAACGAAGACTCTGATCACACTGCGCCGATGCGCAGGCTGATCTGAGTCTTCGTTGGGCGCAGATGTCTTATTGTAGGCTTTGTCGTGCGCTAGTTCATATATTGTAAATCTGTTGTCTTGCTCCTATATTAAGTACATACATGTATATAGAAGGGCATACGATGCTTTGGCCTAGGTCAAGAAAGTAAATAAATAAAGGCATATAGAATAAAAGATAAATATACTAGAGAACCTCCAAAATACTATCCGAGTGCAAAAACGACTTAGCAAACCGTGAATGGATACATAAACAGACGCCACATCAGGCAACATAACGCGGCGTCTGATCAGTAAGTTCTGAAGTTAGATCCCTTGGAAGCAAGGAATACACCAAATGAAAGAAAATAGCAGACTCGGTTTTATTGAGTCTGTTCATGACCACTACTGAAATGTGCAACACCGGCCACGCCCTCTAGCACCGGCTTAAGCAGAACTCTATTTTCAAAATTATACAAAATGAACGCAATGATCCCCAAAGGACCAGAAAATATAATCTGCACTATGATGATGTACGGGGAGACGTCTTACGGCCGCCACACGGCACAACACCAGCTACAGTGAAAATAAATAAGTTCAGGCCTACACTTAAAATTCTGGAATGTTAGGTGAACAAAAAGTCTAATTAATTTCAGGACTATTTTCTCAGCCTTCACTCAGAGACAATCTACCCACTCGTTTTTTCAGTGCTTTGGTTTGTGCTGCAGCCTTGTGCACATGTTGGTAGTCTGTGTCTGATTTGAGTGTCACGGCCCCTTCAAGAATAAAAGTTATCCCTATAAAAGGCCAGCCTTCCTATGTACAGTTGAAGAATTTCTCCTGTCGCGGGACACTACGCATGTGCGGACGAGTTTTGCTTTACGTCTTCTCTTAGACTTGTATATTTGCTGGTAGTATACAGTTTAGTACATTACGATAAAAAGGCCTATACAAATACATTGTAAATTTTACCACCGAAAAAACGAAAATTTTAAGATGAAGAATTGTGATATTTTTCTTATTTCTGCTCATAAAATAGAGAAATAAGAAAATAAATAATGCTTACCCCTGTAAATCCCAGTTTTACGGTATAAAAGTGGGGTTGAAAGGGGTCAAAATTATGTAGGTGTGTTTTCGTGATGATTAGGCATGAGACTTATCAGATTTTTGGCGGATTTCAGATTGTTTGGTTATAAAAAGTGTTTTGCATAGTTATTTTTTTTTTCTGAAAGTTGCAAAATGACAGGGGTTTCAGATTTTTCACTCAGATTTCACATTTTCTGAGCAGTCCTCCAGTCTCGTGCCTGTGCCATGTTCTTATGCCCGCTCCATAACTTTGACACCGTTGAACAGATCTTCATGAAACTTCATACACTTTTGAAACACCATAAGATGACGTGCAGGACATATGAACCATAACTCTGAGTTGTCTACTTTTGGAGTCATCGTCCTTTCAACATTGAACATAGCCATTTCTACCTTGTACTCATGTCATCTCTGTAAGTTGAAAACTGTTCGAGATATTTCGATGTAACCTGTCACAAAGAGAGAACATGCAGACACAAGCACCATAACTCTGGTTAACCTACTTCATAAGTGGTAGCCCTTTGAATCTAGTTAATATTGAAAATAAACATTTCTGTCAACAGTTTACTCGCGTTTGCTGTGTAAGTTGGAAATTATCTAAAATATTTTGATGAAATTTTACTAAACTTTAACGAATTATGACCGTAATTGTACCTTATTTACATCTGGTGTTATGGCCCTTGAAACATTGAAAAAGTGAGTTCTGTTATTTATTTATGTCTGCTCTGTAATTTGAAAATTGTTGGAGACAAAGATGATGCAAATGTACATCACGATGATATGTTCTACAGAAGACATCACGCAATCACGCCTATATAATTTTGAACCCCTTGAACCCCACTGTTATATTGAAAACTGGGGTTTAGAGGGGAAATCTTATCTTTCTTAATGGTGCTCTAAAATATAGATTGTGGTTACTCGTTAGAACTGCCTCATCGAGGCGGTTCTAATGAGTACCCACAATCTATATTTTTAGCAGAAATAAGAATACATATCACAATTTTATCGGAAAATTTTCATTTTTTCGGCGGATAAATTTAAAGGGTATTTGAATAGGCATGTTTCCATAATGCAAGAACCATTACTCCGAATTACCTGCGTTTTGGATCACGTCTCTTTGAAAATTGTAAATAGTGGTCCTAGTCACCCATTTGTGTTCTTTCTACAATTGTATGAATGTTTCTTGAAGCTTTGCAAAAATGTGAAAAAGCAAAATAAGATGACATGAAAATCACAAGAATCATAACTCAGGCTTAGCTAAGTTATGGCTGTTTGAACATTGAAAGTAGCGGTTTCTGTGATATATTTGTATCTACTGTGAAAAGAGAAAACTATTTGAAGACATTTTCCATAAACTCCACACAAAAGTGAAGCATCATGAGGGATTCTGCACAAAATTAGAACTGTATCTTTTGGAGCCAAGGCCCTTTGAACATTGAAAATACGTCATCCCAGTTAAGTATTCATGTCAGCTTTATTTAGAGTAAGACTATCGCACATTACCTTGGAATTCCTTCTTATCAGTGTTGATGTAAGTGTAGTGGCGGGGCATGCTGCAATGCTTACAGCGTTTTTCTTTTTTTTTTTTTTTATTTGTTTTTGAGGTGGGTGGGAATTGAGGGGTAGCAGACCCGTACCAAGCTGTAATGGAAATTGGAAGCCCTTAGAAACGTTCGAAAGCATTGTTGTTTGACTGATTGTCTTCCTACCTGCTGCACGGATTTTGAATGCAGCATAGTAAATGCAGCTATCTCAGCAGTTGGCTAAGATTACTATTGTATTTTGAATTTTTGGCTATTTTCAAGACTGTTTCTCTTACCTCTTATATCGGGCCGATAGTCTATCAGCCATAGGCGAACTTCGGAGTACTCGAAGGGCAAACACATGAACCTCCGCTGCTAACTTGGCATTTATATTGTGATTCGAGCGATGTTCGAACCCACACCAGTGAGAGAACTTTTGTCTAAAGGTCAACGCACTTAACCACTAGGTCATTGAGTCCCGTTGGGCCAGGATCAAAGCCCTATTCTTTTGTCATGCTTTTCACATTTCAGGATGATCAGACTCCTGGTGCTTCTAGCTAAACTTTGTAAATAGCAACTAAAAGGTGACCTCAAATATTTTAACTATCAGATCAGGTGCCACTCCATCACTTTCGAACCTTATTAAGTTTCTCAAACAAAGTGAGGGTCTCCGGGTGTATACTACTACTACTCCTATTACTACTCCTTCAAAAGCAGCTATTATTATGAGTCCTACTATTACTATTGCTAAGATCAGGTGGTTTTTCCCCGGCCACTCCGGTTTTCGCCCACCTATGATTAACGATCGGCTCGATATGAGTGAAATAATCTTGAAAGGGCCGTAAAACTCAAACCAAAAAAAAAAATACAACTGCTACACCAATACTACTACAACAACTACTACTACTACTACTACTACTATTACTACTACTACTACTACTACTACTACTACTGCTACTACTATTACTACTACTACTACTACTACTACTTCTACTATGCGCCCGCCAATCGGGGCTGAAGAAATAGATGGGCTGCATGATGCTTCCACGCAGAGCTGAAACCGACCGCACACGAGAGCTGGTAAACCGCATAGAGGATCTGAACCTAGCCAGGCTACTAATACTACTACTACTACTACTTCTACTACATTAACTACTACACTACTTTAACTACTACTACTTCTTTAACTACTACTCCTGCTACTACTGCTACTACTATTTTTACTTTAACTACTACACCACTACTACTACTTTAACTAGAACTGCTACTTTAACTATTACTACTACTTCTACATTAACTACTACTACTACTACTAGTACTACTTTAACTTCTACTACTGCTACTACTTTAACTACTACTACTACTTTAACTACTACTACTACTGCTACTACTATTTCAACTACTACTACTACTTAAACTACTACTTCTACTTCTACTCCTTGAATTACTACTACTGCTTTAACTATTACTAATACTACTTCAACTGCTACTACAGCTACTACTTTAACTACTAATACTGCTAGTTTAACTACTACTATTTCTTCTACTACTAATACTACTATTACTACTGCCAGTGCTACTACTTTAACTACTACTTCTACTTTAACTACTACTACTACTTCTTCAACTGAAACTACTGCTACTCCTTTAACTTCTACTGCTACTACTACTTTAACTACTACTACTACTACTACTTTAACTGCTACTATTACTTTAACTGCTACTACTACTACTTAATTACTATTACAACTACTACTTTAACTACTACTACTTAAACTACTACTAATACTACTTTAACTACTAGTACTACTTTGACTACTACTATAACTTTTACTTCTTTTACTTCTACACCACTACTACTACTTTAACTACTACTACTACTTTAACTATTACTACTACTACTACTACTTTAATAACTACTTCTACTTTAACTATAACTACTACTACTACAAGTACATTAACTACTTCTACTACTACTACTTCTTTAACTGCTACTTCTACTTTAACTGCTACTTCCACTACCTAACTACTACTACTACTACTTTAACCATTACTACTACTATTTTAACTACTACTACTACTTTAACTACTTGCAATATCACTACTACTTCTATTACTACTACTACTTTAACTACTACTACTACTTTAACTATTACCACTGCTACTTCTACTATTACTACTTTTACTACTTCACCACTACTACTACTTTAACTACTACTACTACTTTAACTACTACTATTACTACTTCTTTAACTACTACTACTACTACAACTTTAACTACTACTACTACAACATTAACTACTACTTCTACTACTTTAACTGCTCTTACTACTTTAACTGCTAGTACTTTCTACTTAACTACTACGTCTACTTCTACATTAACCACTTCTCCTGCTACTTTAACTACTACTACAACTACTTTTAACTACTACTACTACTACTACTACTATTAATACTACTACTACTACTACTACTACTACTGCTACTACTACTACTACTACTACTTTAACTACGACTACTACTTATACTACTACTTCTTCTGTAACTGCTACTTCTACTACTATTACTACTTTAACTACTACGCCACTACTACTACTTTAACTACTACTTCTACTTTAACTATAAATACTTATACTACTACTTAAACTTTTACTTATAGTACTACTTTAACTTCTACTTCTACTACTACTTTAACAACTTCTACTATTACTACTACTTCTACTACTACTACTACTTTAACTTCTACTACTTTAACTAATTCTACTACTTTAACTACTACTACTACTACTTCTACTTCTACTACTTCTACTGTTTCAACTACTTCTGCTAGTTAAACTGCTACTACTATTTCCACTACTTTTACTACTACTACTACTATAACTACTACTACTACTACTACAACTACTACTACTACTACTACTACTACTACTACTACTACTACTACTACTTCAACTGCTACTACTGCCAATACTTTAACTACTACTGCTACTACTACTTTAACTACTACTACTACTTTAACTGCTACTTCTACTTTAACTGCTACGTCTACTACTACTTAATTACTACTACTACTACTACTACTTTAACCACTACTACTACTTCTTTAACTACTACTTCTACTTTAACTAGTAGTACTACTTTAACTACTACTGCCCCCGCCCATAGGGGCTTGAAGAAATATATGGGCTGCATTGTGCTTCCGAGCAGAGCTGAATCCGGGCCGCACACTAGTACTGGTAAACCGCTTAGAGGATCTAAGCCTGTCCAGGAACCGCTGTGCGAGGCGGATCGTCAATGCTTATAAGCCCTATTGGTTTCATTGGGCGACAAGGCTTGAGATGTCATTTCATCTCAAGGTCGGGTAAAAGTCCCAAAAAATTGGAAGCAACGTCTCCAAAATGACCTTTACAGTGTTGACGGGTGCGTTAAACCTCAAACAAACAAAAACAAAAACATTAACTACTACTACTACTTTTACTACTACTACTGCTACTTCTACTACTACTATTACTACTTTAACTACTACACCACTAATACTACTTTAACTAATACTACTACTACTTTAACTATTAATGCTACTACTACTTTAACTACTACCACTACTACTACTACTACTTTAACTATTACTACTACTACCACTTTAACTACTACTACTAGAACTACTTTAACTTCTACTACTACTACTACTACTACTATAACTACAACTACTACTACTACTACTACTACTACTTTAAATGCTACTACTACTTTCACGGCTACATCTAATTCTACTTCTACTTTAACCACTACTACTTTAACTATTACTACTACTTTAACTACTACTACTACTACATCTACTTCTACTACTTTAACTGCTACTACTACTTTAACTACTACTTCTTCTTTAACTACTACTACTACTTCTATTAGTTCTTTAACTAATACACCACTACTACTACTTTAATAAGAACTGCAACTTTAACTATTACTTCTACTACTACTTTTGCTACTACTAGTACTACTTTAACTTCTCCTTCTGCTACTACTTTAACTACTAGTGCTACTTCTACTGCTACTTCTATTTCAATTACTACTACTACTTAAACTACTACTTCTACTTCTTCTGCTTTAACTACTACTACTACTTTAATTATTACTACTACTACTTCAACTGCTACTACAGCTACTACTTTAACTACTACTACTGCTACTTTAACTACTACTACTACTACTTCTTCTACTACTTAGACTACTGCTACTACTGCTACTGCTACTACTTTAACTACTACTACTACTAACTTTAACTAGTACTACAACTTTTACTTCAACTTTAAAAAAAACTGCTACTTGAACTACTACTACTACTACTACTACTACTACAACTACTTTAACTACTACTACTAATTTAACTACTACAACTACTACTACTTTAACTATTACTACTACTTTTGTATTCCTACTAGTACTACTTTAACTTCTACTACAACTACAACTTTAACTACTACTACTACAACTTTAACTGTTATTACTACTTTAACTGCTAGTACTAATACTGCTACTACTATTACTACTTTAACTACTACTACTTTACCTACTACTAGTATTTTTACTACTGATACTGCTTCTACTACTACTACTATTACTACTTTAACTACTAAACCACTACTACTACTTCAACTACTACTACTACTCAAGTATTAGTACTACTACTACTACTTTAACTACTACTACTAGCACTACTTTTACTTCTACTACTACTACTTTAACTACTGCTTATACTACAACTACTACTTTAACTACTACTACTTCTACTACTACTCCTACTATTTCAACTACTACTACTACTTTAACTACTACCACTGCTACTACTACTTGAACTACTAATACTACTCCTACTACTAGTTAAATTTCTACTTTTACTATTACTTTAACTACTACTACTACTTTGACTACTACTACTTCTACTACTACTTTAACTACTATTACTGCTTTAACTACTACTTCTACTACATTTTTAACTACTACTATGACTCGTACTTCAACTTCTACTACTTTAACTACTGCTACTACTTTAACTACTGCTACTACTAATGCTTTAACCTCTACCACAAATTTAACTACTACTTCTAATTTAACTACTACTACTACTACTTTAACTTCTACTACTGCTGCTTCAACTTATACAGCTACTACTACTTCTATTTTAACTACTACTATAACTACTTTAAGTACTATTACTGCTACTACTTTAACTACTACTATTATTTTATCTATTACTACTTTAACTGCTACATCTGCTACTACTACTCCCTTAACTACTACTACTACTACTACTACTTTAACTAGTAGTGAAAATACTACAACTTTAACTGCTACTACTACTGATACTTTGACTATTCCTATTACGTCTTTACTACTACTACTACTACTACTACTACTACTACTACTACTGCTACTACTTCTGCTACTACTATTACTACTTTAACTACTACTACTACTACTACTACTACTACTACTTCTACTTTAACTACTACTACTACTTATACCACCACTACTACTTTAACTGCCCTACTACTACTACTGCTATTACTACTTTTACTACGCCACTACTACTTCTTTAACTACTACTACTACTACTTTAAATATTACTACTACTACTACTTTAACTGCTACTTATACTACTTAACCACTACTACTATTACTTTAACCACTACTACTACTTCTTTAACTACTACTACTACTTTAACTTCTACTACTACTGCTACTACTACTACTACTACTACTACTTTAACTACTACTACTACTACTTTAACTACTACCACTGCTACTACTACTATTACTTCTTTAACTACTACACCACTACTACTACTTTAACTAATACTACTGCTTTAACAATTACTACAACTACTACTTTGACTATTTCTACTACTACTACTTTAACTATTGCTACTACTACTACTTTAACTACTACTACTAGTACTACTTTAACTTCTACTACTTCTACTACTACTTTAACTGCTTCTTCTAATACTTCTTTAACTTTACTATTACTACTTCTTTAACTACTATTTCTACTATAACTGTAACTACTACTAATACTACTACTACTTACCTTTAACTTACATTACTACTTTAACTTCTACTTCTACTACTGCTTTTACTACTACTACTTTAACTATTACTACTACTTCTATTACTACTACTTAAACTTCTACTACTTTATCTAATATTACTACTTTAACTACTACTACTACTGCTTCCACTTGTACTAATTCACTATTTCAACTACTTAAACTACTACTAATACTTCTACTACTTTAACTACTACTACTGCTGCTATAATTAGTACACTTCTACTACTTCTATTACTACTTTAACTACTACACCACAACTACTACTGCTACTTTAACTATTACTACTACTACTACTTTAACTACTACTACTACTTTAACTATTACTACCACTTTATCTACTACTACTAGTACTACTTTAACTTCTACTACTACTTTAACTACTACTACTACTTCAACTGCTACTACTTTAACTGCTACATCTACTACAACTTCTACTACGACTACTTTAACCACTACTACTACTACTACTTTAACTGCTACTACTACTTTAACTATTACTAATATATCTACTACTACTTCTACTACTTTAACTACTACTACTACTTTAACTAATACTACTTCTTTAACTACTACTACTACTACTATTACTACTTTAACTACTACACCACTACTACTACTTTAACTAGAACTGCTACTTTAACTATTACTACAACTACTACTAGTACTTTAAGTTCTACTACTGCTACTACTTTAATTGCTACTACTAAAGCCCCCGCCCATAGGGGCTTGAAGAAATATATGGGTGGTTGTATGATGCTTCCACGCAGAGCTGAATCCGGCCCGCACACTAGTACTGGTAAACAGCTTAGAGGATCTAAGCCTGTCCAGGAACCGCGGTGCGAGGCGGACCGTCCATGCTAATAAACCCTATTGGTTTCATTGGGCGACAGGGGTTGAGATGTCATTTCATCTCAATGTCGGGTAAAAGTCCCACAAAATTGGAAGTAACGTCTCCAAAATGACCTTTACAGTGTTGACATGGACGTTAAACCTCAAATCAAACAAACAAACAAAACTGCTACTACTACTTTAACTACTACAACTACTACTGCTACTACTGTTTCAATTACTACTACTGCTTAAACTACTCCTTCCACTTCTACTCCTTTAACTACTACTACTGCTTTAACTATTACTACTACTACTTCAACTGCTACTACAGCTACTACTTGTACTACTACTACTGCTACTCTTCTACTACTACTACTACTACTACTACTGCTACTGCTACTGCTACTACTTTAACTACTACTACTTCTAACTTTAACTACTACTACTACTACTCTTATTTCAACTATAACTACTGCTACTTGAACTTTTTCTTCTACTTTAACTACTACTACTAATTTAACTACTACAACTACTACTACTTTAACTACTACTACTATTACTTCTTAACTACTACTACTACTACTACTTTAACTACTACTACCATTTTAACTACTACTACTTTCACTGCTACATCTGCTTTAACTACTATTTCAATTATTACTACTACTTCTTCTACTACTACTACTACTACTACTACTACTTTAACTAATAGCTAAACTACTACTACTACTTAAACTGCTACTACTAATGCTACAATAACTATTACTACTACGTCTTTAACTACTACTACGACTTAGAAGCCTCCGTGGTGCAGTGGTTACGCTACTCGCCTTGTAAACCAGGGATCGCAGGATCGATCCCGGGCTTCTCCAGACTTTCGGATGAGTCTTTAAACCGAGGTCCCGTCTCCGTATGACCTTAGCTGTTGGTGGGACGTTAAACTAAAACTCACACACACACTACTACGACTTCTGCTGCTGCTACTACTATTACTACTTAAACTACTACTCCTTACCTACTACTAGTATTTAACTACTGCTACTGCTTCTACTACTACTACTACAACTCCTTTAACTACTGCTAATACTACAACTACTACTTAAACTACTACTACTTCTACTACTACTTCTACTATTTTAACTACTACTACTACTTTAACTACTACCACTGCTACTACTACTTGAACTACTACTACTACTAGTTAAATTTCTGTTTTTACTATTACTTTAACTACTACTTTAACTACTGCTACTTCTTTAACTACTACTACTACTACTATTACTTCTTTAACTACTACACCACTACTACTACTTTAACTAGAACTGCTACTTTAACTATTACTACTACTACTACTAGTACTTTAACTTCTACAACTGCTACTACTTTAACTGCTACTACTACTGCCCCCGCCCATAGGAGCTTGAAGAAATATATCGGTTGCATGATGCTTCCACGCAGAGCTGAATCCGGCCCGCACACTAGTACTGGTAAACAGCTTAGAGGATCTAAGCCTGTCCAGGAACCGCGGTGCGAGGCGGACCGTCCATGCTAATAAACCCTATTGGCTTCATTGGGCGACAGGGCTTGAGATGTCATTTCATCTCAATGTCGGGAAAAAGTCCCACAAAATAGGAAGTAACGTCTCCAAAATGACCTTTACAGTGTTGACGGGGACGTTAAACTTCAAATCAAACAAGCAAACAAGCTTGCTACTACTACTTTAACTACTACAACTACTACTGCTACTACTTTTTTACAATTACAACTACTGCTTAAACTACTCCTTCCACTTCTACTCCTTTAACTACTACTACTGCTTTAACTATTACTACTACTACTTCAACTGCTACTACAGCTACTACTTGTACTACTACTACTGCTACTTTAACTACTACTACTACTCTTCTACTACTACTACTACTACTACTACTACTACTACTACTACTACTACTACTACTACTGCTACTGCTACTACTTTAACTACTACTACTTCTGACTTTAACTACTACAACTACTACTCTTACTTCAATTATAACTACTGCTACTTGAAATTTTCTACTACTTTAACTACTACTACTAATTTAACTACAACAACTACTACTACTTTAACTACTCCTACTATTTCTACTTAACTACTACTACTACTACTTTAACTACTACTACCATTTTAACTACTGCTACTTTAACTGTTACCTCTGCTTTAACTACTATTTCAATTATTATTACTACTTCTTCTACTACAACTACTACTTAAACTAGTAGTTAAACTACTACTACTACTTAAACTGCTACTACTACTGCTACTTTAACTATTACTACTACGTCTTTAACTACTACTACGACTTCTGCTGCTGCTACTACTTTTACTACTTAAACTACTACTCCTTACCTACTACTAGTATTTAACTACTGCTACTGCTTCTACTACTTCTACTACTACTACTACTTTAACTACTACTAATAGCACTATTTTAACTTCTACGACTACTACTACTTTAACTACTACTACTACTACTTCTACTATTTTAACTACTACTACTACTTTAACTACTACCACTGCTACTACTACTTGAACTACTACAACTACTACTACTAGTTAAATTTCTACTGTTACTATTACTTTAACTACTACTTTGACAACTACTACTTCTACCTTAACTACTATTACTGCTTTAACTACTACTTCTACTACAACTTTAACTACTACTATGACTCGTACTTCAACTACTACTACTTAACTACTGCTACTACTTTAAATACTGCTACTACTACTGCTTTTACTTCTACCACAACTTTAACTACTACTTCTAATTTAACTACTACTACTTTAACATCTACTACGGCTACTTCAACTTATACAGCTACATCTGCTACTACTACTTCTTTAACTCCTACTACTACTACTACTACTACTATTACTACTTTAACTAGTAGTGAAACTACTACTACTTTAACTGCTACTACTACTGATACTTTGACTATTACTATTACGTCTTTTACTACTACTACTACTACTACTTCTACTACAACTGCTACTACTATTACTACTTTAACTACTTCTACTTTACATACTACTACTATTTCAACTCTGCTACTGCTACTACTACTACTACTACTACTACTACTATTACTAATTCAACTACTACACCACTTCTACTACTTCAACTGCTACTACTACTTATCTATTAGTACTACTACTACTACTTTAACTACTACTACTACTACTAGTACTACTTTAACTTCTGCTACTATTACTACTTTAACTACTTCAACTACTTCTACTACTACTACTTCTACTTTAACTACTACTACTTTAACTACTACTACTCCTTTATCTACTACTGCTACTTCTACTTTAACTACTACCACTGCTACTACTACTTTAACTGCTAATACTACTTTAACTACAACTTCTACTTCTACTTAAACTACTACTACTATTTTAACTACAACTATTTCTACAACTTCTACTTTAACTATTACTACTACTACTTTAACTACTACTGCTACTGCTACTACTATATTACTTTCTACTACTACTTCTTTAACTGCTACTACTACTAAACTACTACTAATATTATTACTACTACTACTTATTTTACCACTACTACTACTTAAACTGCTACTGCTACTTTAACTACTACTACTACTTCTACTACTACTACTACTACTACTACTACTACTACTACTACTACTTTAATTACTACTACTCCTTTATCTACTACTGCTACTACTACTTTAACTGCTACCACTGCTACTACTACTTTAACTGCTAATACTGCTTTAACTACAACTTCTACTTCTTCTTTAACTACTACTACTTTTTTAACTACTACTTCTACTACTATTATACCACTGCTACTACTTTAACTACTACTACTACATAAACTACTAATACTTGTACTCCTTTGACTACTACTACTGCTTAAACTATTACTAATACTACTTCAACTGCTACTAAAGCTACTACAATTAACTACTACTACTGCTACTTTAACTACTACTACAACTACTTTTAACTACTACTACTACTAATACTACTGCTACTACTACTACTTTAACTACTTCTACTACTTCTACTACTACTTCTTCTTTTACTGCTACTGCTACTTCTATTACTACTTTATCTACTACGCCACTACTACTACTTTAACTACTACTACTACTTCAACTATTACTTCTACTACTTTAACTACTACTTCTACTTTAACTATAAATACTTATACTACTAATTAAACTTTTACTTATAGTACTACTTTAACTTCTACTTCTACTACTACTTTAACTACTGCTACTACTATTACTACTACTACTACTACTACTACTTTAACTTCTACTACTTTAACTAATTCTACTACTTTAACTACTACTACTACTACTACTTCTACTACTACTACTTCTACTATTTCAACTACTTCTGCTAGTTAAACTGCTACTACTACTTCTACTACTTTTACTACCACTACTACTACTATAACTACTACTACTACTACTACTACTACTACTTCAACTGCTACTACTGCTACTACTTTAACTACTACTGCTACTACTACTTTAACTACTACTACTACTACTTTAACTGCTACTACTACTTTAACTGCTACTACTACTACTATTTAATTACTACTACTACTACTACTACTACTACTACTACTGCTACTCTTTTAACCACTACTACTACTTCTTTAACTACTAGTTTAACTAGTAGTACTACTTTAACTACTACTGCCCCCGCCCAGAGGGGGTTGGAGAAATATATGGGCTGCATGATGCTTCCACGCAGAGCTGAATCCGGCCCGCACACTAGTACTGGTAAACCGCTTAGAGGATCTAAGCCTGTCCAGGAACCTCGGCGCGAGGCGGATCGTCAATGCTTATAAGCCCTATTGGTTTCATTTGGCGACAAGGCTTGAGAAGTCATTTCATCTCAAGGTCGGGTAAAAGTCCCACAAAATTGGAAGCAACGTCTCCAAAATGACCTTTACAGTGTTGACGGGGACGTTAAACCTCAAACAAACAAAAACAAAAACATTAACCACTACTACTACTTTGACTACTACTACTACTACTTCTACTACTACTATTACTACTTTAACTACTACACCACTAATACTACTTTAACTAATACTACTACTACTTTAACTATTACTGCTACTACTACTTTAACTACTACTACTACTACTTTAACTATTACTACTACTACTACTTTAATTACTACTACTAGTACTACTTTAACTTCTACTACTAATACTACTACTACTACTACTTTAACTACTACTACTACTACCACTTTAAATGGTACTACTACTTTAACTGCTACATCTACTTCTACTACTACTTTAACCACTACTACTACTACTTTAACTATTACTTTAACTACTACTACTAATACTACTTCTACTACTTCTACTACTTAAAATGCTACTACTACTTTAACTTCTACTTCTTCTTTAACTACTACTACTACTACTATTACTTCTTTAACTAATACACCACTACTACTACTTTAACTAGAACTGCTACTTTAACTATTACTTCTACTACTACTTTTTCTACTACTAGTACTACTTTAACTTCTCCTTCTGCTACTACTTTAACTACTACTGCTACTTCTACTGCTACTACTATTTCAATTAATACTACTACTTAAACTACTACTTCTACTTCTGCTTTAACTACTACTACTACTTTAATTATTACTACTACTGCTTCAACTGCTACTACAGCTACTACTTCAACTACTACTATAACTTCTTCTACTACTAAGACTATTGCTACTACTGCTACTGCTACTACTTTAACTACTACTACTACTAACTTTAACTAGTACTACTACTACTACTCTTACTTCAACTATAAAAAATACTGCTACTTGAACTACTACTACTTCTACTTCAACTACTTTAAGTACTACTACTAATTTAACTACTACAACTACTACTACTTTAACTATTACTACTACTTCTACTTTTATACTACTACTAGTACTACTTTAACTTCTACTACTCTTACAACTTTAACTACTACTACTTCTACTTTAACTGTTACTACTACTTTAACTGCTAGTACTAATACTGCTACTACTATTACTACTTTAACTACTACTACTTTACCTACTTCTTGTGTTTTAACTACTGCTACTGCTTCTACTACTACTAATAATACTACTTTAACTACTACACCACTACTATTACTTCAACTACTACTTCTACTTAGTATTAGTACTACAACTACTACTTTAACTACTACTACTAGCACTACTTTTACTTCTACAACTACTACTACTTTAACTACTGCTAATACTACAACTACTACTTTAACTACTACTACTTCCACTACTACTCCTACTATTTTAACTACTACTACTACTACTTTAACTACTACCACTGCTACTACTACTTGAACTAATACTACTACTACTACTACTACTACTACTACTAGTTAAATTTCTCCTTTTACTATTACTTTAACTACTACTACTACTTTGACTACTACTACTTCTACTTCTACTTTAACTACTATTATTGCTTTAACTTCTACTTCTACTAAAATTTTAACTACTACTATGCCTCGTACTTCAACTTCTACTACTTTCCCTACTGCTACTACTTTAACTACTGCTACTACTACTACTTTAACTTCTACCACAACTTTAACTAATACTTCTAATTTAACTACTACTACTACTACTGCTTTAACTTCTACTACTGCTGCTTCAACTTATACAGCTACTACTACTACTTTAACTACTACTATTACTACTTAAATACTATTACTACTACTACTTTAACTACTACTATTTTAACTTACTTTAACTGCTACATCTGCTACTACTACTCCTTTAACTACTACTACTACTTTAACTTGTAGTGAAAATACTACTACTTTAACTGCTACTACTACTGATACTTTGACTATTACTATTACGTCTTTAACTACTACTACTATTATTTCTGCTACTAATATTACTACTTTAACTACTACTACTACTACTATGGCTACTAATACTATTACTTCTACTACTACTTTAACTAGTTATACCACTACTACTACTTTAACTGCAACTACTACTACTATTACTACTTTAACTACTACGCCACTACTACTTCTTTTACTACTACTACTACTTTAACTATTACTACTACTACTAATTTAACTGCTAATTATACTACTTAACCACTACTACTATAACTTTAACCACTACTACTACTACTTTAACTACTACTACTACTTTAACTTCTACTACTACTGCTGCTACTACTACTACTTTAACTACTACTACTACTACTACTACTACTACTTTAACTACTACCACAGCTACTACTACCATTACTACTTTAACTACTACACCACTACTACTACTTTAACTAATACTACTGCTTTAACAATTACTACTTTGACTACTTCTACTACTACTACTTTAACTATTGCTACTACTACTACTTTATCTACTACTACTAGTACTACTTTAACTTCTATTACTACTACTACTACTACTACTACTACTTTAACTGCTTCTTCTTTAATTGCTAGTACTACTACTACTACTACTACTTAACTACTTCTACATTAACCACTTCTCCTGCTTATTTAACTACTTCTACTAATTTAACTGCTAAAACTACTACTACTACTTCTACTACTACTACTTCTACTACTACTTCAACTACTGCTACTACTTATACTACTTCTTCTACTTTAACTGCTACTACTACTACTATTACTACTTTAACTACTACGCCACTACTACTACTTTAAATACTACAATTTTTTTAACTATTACTACTACTACTAGTTTAACTGCTATTTCTACTATAACTGTTACTACTACTACTACTACTTACCTTTAACTTACAGTACTACTTTAACTTCTACTTCTACTACTGCTTTAACTACTACTACTTTAACTATTACTACCACTTCTACTACTATTACTTTAACTTCTACTACTTTAACTACTACTACTACTTTAACTAATACTACTACTACTTCCACTTCTACTAATTCACTATTTCAACTACTTAAACTACTACTTCTACTTCTACTACTTTAACTACTACTACTACTACTACTACTACTACTATAATTAGTACTACTACTACTACTTCAGCTGCTTCTACTGCTACTACTACTTTAAATTACTACGTCTACTTTAACTGATACTACTACTTTAACTGCTACTACTACTACTACTTAATTACTAATACTACTACTACTACTACTTTAACTATTAGTACTACTTTAACTACTACTACTACTTTGACTACTACTACTGCTAATTCTACTACTACCTTTAATAGAAGTAATACTACTACTACTACTACTACTTCTACTACTTTAACTACTACTACTTCTTTAACTACTACTACTACTACTATTACTTCTTTAACTACTACACCACTACTTCTACTTTAACTAGAACTGCTACTTTAACTATTACTACTACTACTACTAGTACTTTAACTTCTACTACTGCTACTACTAAAGCCCTCACCCATAGGGGCTTGAAGAAATATATGGGCTGCATGATGCTTCCACGCAGAGCTGAATTCGGCCACACACTAGTACTGGTAAACAGCTTAGAGGATCTAAGCCTGTCCAGGAATCGCGGTGCGAGACGGACCGTCCATGCTACTACTACTACTACTACTACTACTACTACTGCTACTACTACTGTTTCAATTACTACTGCTGCTTAAACTACTCCTACTTCTACTCCTTTAACTACTACTACTGCTTTAACTATTACTACTACTACTACAACTGCTACTACAGCTACTACTTTTGCTACTACAACTGCTACTTAAACTACTAAAACTACTACTACTACTCTTCTACTACTACTACTACTACAACTACTACTACTACTACTACTACTACTACTACCACTACAACTGCTACTGCTACTACTTTAACTACTACTACTACTAACTTTAACTACTGCTACTACTACTTTTACTTAAACTGTAACTACTGCTACTTGAACTTTTTATACTACTTTAACTACTACTACTTATTTAACTACTACAAATACTACTACTTTAACTACTACTACTATTCCTACTACTACTTTAACTATTACTACTATTTTAACTACTACTACTTTCACTGCTACACCTGCTACTTCTACTCCTTTAACTACTATTTCTACTATTACTACTACTTCTACTACTACTACTACTTTAACTAGTAGTTAAACTACTACTACTACTTTAACTGCTACTACTACTGCTACTTTAACTACTTCTACTACTTAAACTGCTACAACAACTACTACTACTACTACTACTACTTCTACTACTACTTCAACTACTGCTACTACTTTTACTACTACTTCTACTTTAACTGCTACCACTACTACTATTACTACTTTAACTACTACGCCACTACCACTAGTTTAAATACTACTACTTCTTTAACTATTACTACTACTACTTCTGCAACTACTATTTCTACTAAAACTGTAACTACTACTACTACTGCTACTACTTACCTTTAACTTACAGTACTACTTTAACTTCTACTTCTACTACTGCTTTAACTACTGCTACTTTAACTATTACTACTACTTCTACTACCTTTTACTTTAACTTCTACTACTTTTACTAATACTACTACTTTAACTACTACTACTACTACTTCCATTTCTACTAATTCACTATTTCAACTACTTAAACTACTACTTCTACTACTTTAACTACTACTACTACTACTATAATTAGTACTACTACTACTACTTCAACTGCTTCTACTGCTACTACTACTTTAATTACTACTTCTACTTTAACTGCTACTACTACTTTAACTGCTACTACTTCTACTACTGCTTAATTACTAATACTACTACTACTACTTTAACTGGTACTACTACTTTAACTATTAGTACTACTTTAACTACTACTACTACTTTAATTGCTACTACTTTAACTGCTACATCTACTACAATTTCTACTACTACTACTTTAACCACTACTACTACTACTTTAACTGCTACTTCTACTTTAACTATTACTAATACTACTACTAATACTACTACTTCTACTACTTTAACTACTACTACTACTTTAACTACTACTACTTCTTTAACTACTACTACTTTTATTACTTCTTTAACTACTACACCACTACTACTACTTTAACTAGAACTGCTACTTTAACTATTACTACTACTTCTACTAGTACTTTAACTTCTACTACTGCTACTACTTTAACTGCTACTACTACTGCTACTTCACTATTACTACTACGTCTTTAACTACTACTACGACTTCTGCTGTTGCTACTACTATTACTACTTTAACTACTACTCCTTACTTGCTACTAGTATTTTAACTACTGCTACTGCTTCTACTAATACTACTATTACTACTTTAACTACTACACCACTACTACTACTTCAAATACTACTATTACTTAATTATTAGTACTACTACTACAACTACTTTAACTACTACTAATAGCACTTCTTTAACTTCTACGACTACTAATACTTTAACTACTACTACTGCAACTTCTTTAACTACTGCTTATACTACTACTTCTACTACTACTTCTACTATTTTAACTACTATTACTTTAACTACTACCACTGCTACTACTACTTGGATTACTACTACTACTAGTTAAATTTCTACTTTTACTATTATTTTAACTACTACTACTACTTTGACTACTACTACTTCTACTACTATTTTAACTACTATTACTGCTTTAACTACTACTTCTACTACAACTTGGACTACCACTATAACTCGTACTTCAACTACTACTACTTTAAATACTGCTACTACTTTAACTACTGCTACTACTACTACTTTTACTGCTACCACAACTTTAACTACTACTGCTAATTTAACTACTACTACTTTAACATCTACTACTGCTACTTCAACTTATACAGCTACTACTACTACTTTAACTACTACTATTACTACTTTAACTGCTATTACTACTATTACTACAACTACTACTACTATTTTAACTATTACTACTTTAACTGCTACATCTGCTACTACTACCCCTTTAACTACTTCTACTACTTCTACTTTAACTAGTAGTGAAACTACTACTACTTTAACTGCTACTAGTACTGATACTTTGACCATTACTATTACGTCTTTTACTACTACTACTACTACTACTACTACTCTACTACTATTACTACTTTAACTACTTCTACTTTACATACTACTACTATTTCAACTACTGCTACTGCTACTACTACTACTACTTTTACTAATTCAACTACTACACCACTACTACTACTTCAACTACTACTACTACTTATCTATTAGTACTACTACTACTACTACTACTTTAACTACTACTACTAGTACTACTTTAACGTCTACTACTACTACTACTACTTTAATTACTACTACTACTTCTACTACTTCTACTACTATAACTACTACTACTCCTTTATCTACTACTGCTACTTCTACTTTAATTACTACCACTGCTACTACTACTTTAACTGCTAATACTACTTTAACTACAACTTCTACTACTACTTTAACTACTACTACTATTTTAACTACTACTATTTCTACAACTTCTACTTTATCTATTACTCCTTCTACTTTAACTACTACTGCTACTGCTACTACTACATTAACTTCTACTACTACTACTTTAACTGCTACTACTACTTAACTACTACCACTTTAACCACAACTACTACTCCTGTAACTTCTACCACTACTAACTACTACTACTACTACTACTGCTACTACTAGTACTACTATTTTACCACTACTACTACTTAAACTGCTACTACTACTTTAACTACTACTACTACTACTTCTACTACTACTACTACTACTACTACTTTAATTACTACTACTCCTTTATCTACTACTGCTACTACTACTTAAACTGCTTCCACTGCTACTACTACTACTTTAACTGCTAATACTGCTTTAACTACAACTTCGTCTACTTCTTTAACTACTACTACTATTTTAACTACTACTATTTCTACAACTTCAACTTTAACTATTACTACTACTACTTTAACTGCTACTACTACTTTTCTACTACTACTTTAACCACAACTACTACTCATGTAACTTCTACCACTACTTTAACTACTACTACTACTCCTACTACTACTATTTTACTACTATTACTACTACTTTAACTATTACGGCTACTACTACTACTTTAACTGCTACTTCTTCTACTTAACTACTACTACTATTACTTTAACCACTACTACTACTACTTTAACTACTACTTCTACTTTAACTTCTACTACTACTGCTACTACTACTACTACTTTAACTACTTCTACTACTGCTTTAACTACAACCACTGCTACTACTACTATTACTACTTTAACTACTACACCACTACTACTACTTTAACTAATACTACCTTTAACAATTACTACAACTACTACTTTAACTACTACTTCTACTACTACTACTTTAACTATTGCTACTACTACTTCTTTAACTACTACTACTAGTACTACTTTAACTTCTACTACTACTACTTTAACTGCTTCTACTACTTTAACTGCTAGTACTACTACTGCTACTTAACTACTACTACTACTTCTACATTAACCACTTCTCCTGCTACTTTAACTACTTCTAATACTTTAACTGCTACAACTACTACTACTACTACCACTACTGCTACTTATAATACTACTACTTCTTTAACTATTACTACTACTACTACTTGAACTACTATTTCTACTATAACTGTAACTACTACTACTAATACTTACTTTTAACTTATTGTACTACTTTAACTTCTACTTCTTCTACTACTTTAACTACTACTACTTTAACTACTACTTCTACTTTAACTTCTACTACTTTAACTAATACTTCTACTTTAACTCCTACTACTTCCACTTCTACTAATTCAGTATTTCAACTACTTAAACTACTACTTTAACTACTGCTTCTACTACTATAACTAGTACTACTACTACTACTTCAACTGCTTCTACTGCTACTACTACTTTAATTACGTCTACTTTAACTGCTACTACTACTTAAACTGCTACTACTACTTTAACTACTACTACTACTACTTCTACTACTACTACTACTACTACTACTACTTTAATTACTACTACTCCTTTATCTACTACTGCTACTACTACTTAAACTGCTTCCACTGCTACTACTACTACTTTAACTGCTAATACTGCTTTAACTACAACTTCGTCTACTTCTTTAACTACTACTACTATTTTAACTACTACTATTTCTACAACTTCAACTTTAACTATTACTACTACTACTTTAACTGCTACTACTACTTTTCTACTACTACTTTAACCACAACTACTACTCATGTAACTTCTACCACTACTTTAACTACTACTACTACTCCTACTACTACTATTTTACTACTATTACTACTACTTTAACTATTACGGCTACTACTACTACTTTAACTGCTACTTCTTCTACTTAACTACTACTACTATTACTTTAACCACTACTACTACTACTTTAACTACTACTTCTACTTTAACTTCTACTACTACTGCTACTACTACTACTACTTTAACTACTTCTACTACTGCTTTAACTACAACCACTGCTACTACTACTATTACTACTTTAACTACTACACCACTACTACTACTTTAACTAATACTACCTTTAACAATTACTACAACTACTACTTTAACTACTACTTCTACTACTACTACTTTAACTATTGCTACTACTACTTCTTTAACTACTACTACTAGTACTACTTTAACTTCTACTACTACTACTTTAACTGCTTCTACTACTTTAACTGCTAGTACTACTACTGCTACTTAACTACTACTACTACTTCTACATTAACCACTTCTCCTGCTACTTTAACTACTTCTAATACTTTAACTGCTACAACTACTACTACTACTACCACTACTGCTACTTATAATACTACTACTTCTTTAACTATTACTACTACTACTACTTGAACTACTATTTCTACTATAACTGTAACTACTACTACTAATACTTACTTTTAACTTATTGTACTACTTTAACTTCTACTTCTTCTACTACTTTAACTACTACTACTTTAACTACTACTTCTACTTTAACTTCTACTACTTTAACTAATACTTCTACTTTAACTCCTACTACTTCCACTTCTACTAATTCAGTATTTCAACTACTTAAACTACTACTTTAACTACTGCTTCTACTACTATAACTAGTACTACTACTACTACTTCAACTGCTTCTACTGCTACTACTACTTTAATTACGTCTACTTTAACTGCTACTACTCCTTTAACTGCTAATACTACTTCTAATTAATTACTACTACTACTACTGCTATAACTACTACTACTACTACTACTACTACTACTACTACTACCACTACTACTACTACTTTAACTGCTACTACTACTTTAACTAATAGTACTAGTTCTAACTACTACTACTACTTTGACTACTACTACTGCTTATTCTACAACATCTACTTTAACTATTACTCCTTCTACTTTAACTACTACTGCTACTGCTACTACTACATTAACTTCTACTACTACTACTTTAACTGCTACTACTACTTAACTACTACCACTTTAACCACAACTACTACTACTACTACTACTACTAGTACTACTATTTTACCACTACTACTACTTAAACTGCTACTACTACTTTAACTACTACTACTACTACTACTACTTCTACTTCTACTACTACTACTAGTACTTTAATTACTACTACTCCTTTATCTACTACTGCTACTACTACTTTAACTGCTTCCACTGCTACTACTACTACTTTAACTGCTAATACTGCTTTAACTACAACTTCTACTACTTCTTTAACTACTACTACTATTTTAACTACTACTATTTCTACAACTTCAACTTTAACTATTACTACTACTACTTTAACTGCTACTACTACTCTACTACTACTACTTTAACCACAACTACTACTCATGTAACTTCTACCACTACTTTAACTACTACTACTACTCCTACTACTACTATTTTACTACTACTACTACTACTTCAACTATTACTGCTACTACTACTTTAACTGCTACTTCTTCTACTTAACTACTACTACTATTACTTTAACCACTACTACTACTACTTTAACTACTACTTCTACTTTAACTTCTACTACTACTGCTACTACTACTACTACTTTAACTACTTCTACTACTGCTTTAACTACAACCACTGCTACTACTACTACTACTATTACTACTTTAACTACTACACCACTACTACTACTTTAACTAATACTACCTTTAACAATTACTACAACTACTACTTTAACTACTACTTCTACTACTACTACTTTTACTATTGCTACTACTACTTCTTTAACTACTACTACTAGTACTACTTTAACTTCTTCTACTACTATTACTAATTCAGCTACTACACCACTACTACTACTTTAACTACTACTACTACTTATCTATTAGTACTACTACTACTACTTTAACTACTACTACTAGTACTACTTTAACTTCTACTACTACTACTACTTTAACTACTACTACCACTTCTACTACTACTACTACTACTTTAACTACTACTACGCCTTTATCTACTACTGCTACTTCTACTTTAACTACTACCACTGCTACTACTACTTTAACTGCTAATACTACTTTAACTTCTACTACTACTACTACTTTAACTACTACTACCACTTCTACTACTACTACTACTACTTTAACTACTACTACGCCTTTATCTACTACTGCTACTTCTACTTTAACTACTACCACTGCTACTACTACTTTAACTGCTAATACTACTTTAACTACAACTTCTACTACTACTTTAACTACTACTACTATTTTAACTACTACTATTTCTACAAATTTTCCTTTAACTATTACTACTTCTACTTTAACTACTACTGCTACATTACATTATTTTAACTGCTACTGGTACTACTACTTTAACTATTAGTACTACTTTAACTGCTACTACTACTTTGACTTCTACTACTGCTACTTCTACTACTACTATTTCTACTACTACACCACGACTACTACTACTACTGTCACTATTACTACTACTACTACTACTTTAACTATTACTACTACTACCACTTTATCTTTTACTTCTACTACTACTACTTTAACTACTACTACTACTTTAACTGCTACTACTTTAACTGCTACATCTACTATTACTTCTACTACTACTACTTTAACCACTACTACTACTACTACTTCTACTACTACTTTAACTACTACTACTACTTTAACTACTACTACGACTTTAACTACTACTACTTTTACTTTTTTAACTACTACACCACTACTTCTACTTTACTTAGAAGTGCTTCTTTAACTATTTCTTCTACTACTACTAGTACTTTAACGTCTACTACTGCTACTACTTTAACTGCTACTACTACTTTAACTACTACTATTACTACTACTGCTACTTCTATTTCAATTACTACTACTGCTTAAACTACTCCTTCTACTTCGACTCCTTTAACTACTACTACTGCTTTAACTATTACTACTACTACTACTTCAACTGCTACTATAGCTACTACTTTTACTACTACTGCTGCTACTTTAACTACTACTACTACTCTTCTACTACTACTACTACTACTACTACTGCTACTGATACTACTTTCACTACTACTACTACTAATTTAACTATTACAACTACTTCTTCTTTAATTACTACTACTATTACTACTTAACTACTACAACTCCTACTACTTTAACTACTACTGCTATATTAACTTTTACTACTTTCACTGCTACATCTGCTACTACTACTCCTTTAACTACTATTACTACTACTTCTATTACTACTACTACTACTTTAACTAGTAGTTAAACTACTACTTCTACTACTATTTTAACTGCTACTACTACTGCTACTTTAACTATTACTACTACGTCTTTAACTACTACTACGACTTCTGCTGCTGCTACTACTATTACTACTTTAACTACTACTCCTTACCTACTACTGGTATTTTAACTACTGCTACTGCTATTTCTACTTTAACTACTACACCACTACTACTACTTCAATTACTACTACTACTTAAGTATTAGTACTACTACTACTTTAACTACTACTAATAGCACTACTTTAACTTCTACTACTACTACTCCTTTAACTACTACTACTACAACTACTTTAACTACTGCTAATACTACAACTACTACTTAAACTACTTTTACTTCTACTACTACTACTATTTTAACTACTACTACTACTTTAACTACTACCACTGCTACTTCTACTTGAACTACTACTGATACTACTACTACTAGTTAAATTTCTACTTTTACTATTACTTTAACTACTACTACTACTTTGACTACTACTACTTCTACTACTACTTTAACTACTATTACTGTTTTAACTACTACTTCTACTACAACTTCAACTACTACTATGACTCGTACTTCAACTTCTACTACTTTAACTACTGCTACTACTTTAACTTCTACGGCTATAACTACTTTCACTACTACTACTACTACTACTGCTACTACTACTACATCTTTAACTTATACTGCTACTACTACTTTAACTACTACCACTGCTACTTCTACTTGAACTACTACTGCTACTACTACTAGTTAAATTTCTACTTTTACTATTACTTTAACTACTACTACTACTTTGACTACTACTACTTCTACTACTACTTTAACTACTATTACTGCTTTAACTACTACTTCTACTACAACTTCAACTACTAATATGACTCGTACTTCAACTTCTACTACTTTAACTACTGCTACTACTACTACTGCTACTACTACTACTGCTACTTCTACTACTACTACTACTACTACTACTACTACTTTAACTTCTACTGCTTTAACTTATACTACTATTTTAACTACTACTACTTCTACTTCTACTACTAGTACTTTTACTATTTCAACTTCTACTACTTAAACTTCCACTACTATTTCTACTACTTTAACTACTACTACTACTATAACTTCTACTACTACTTCAACTGCTACTACTGCTACTTCTTTAACTTATACTGCTACTACTACTTTAACTACTACAACTTCTACTTTAACTGCTACTTCTTCTTTTACTGGCACTACTTTAACTACTACTACTACTTTAACTACTAGTACTACTTTAACTACTACTACTACCTTGACTTCTGCTACTGCTACTTCTACTACTACTATTACTACTTTAACTTCTACACCACTACTGCTACTTTAACTACTACACGACTACTACTACTTTAACTACTACTACTACTACTACTGTAACTATTAATACTACTACTTCAACTACTACTACTAGTACTACTTTAACTTCTACTACTACTACTACTACTACTTTAAATACTACTACTACTACTTTAACTGCTACTACTACTTTAACTGCTACATCTACTACTACTACTACAACCGCTACTTAAACCACTACTACTTCTACTTAAACTACTTCTAATACTACTACTACTACCTCAACTACTTTAACTACTACTACTACTTTAACTACTACTACTTTAACTACTACTGCAACTACTTTTACTACTACTACTACTACTACTACTACTACTACTACTTAACTACTACTACTACTACTACTACTACCACTACTGCTACTACTATTTCAACTACTTCCACTACTGCTTTAACTATTACAAATACTACTTCAACTGCTACTATAGCTACTACATTAACTACTTCAACTGCTACTTTAACTACTACTTCTACTTCTACTGTTACTACTATTATTACTACTGCTACTTCTACTACTATAACTACTACTACTTCTCCTACTTCAACTGCTACTACTGCTACTACTGCTACTTAAACCACTACTTCTACTACTTTTACTACTAGTACTACTACTACTTCAACTACTGCTACTACTTATACTACTACTTCTACTTTAACTGCTACTACTACTACTATTACTACTTTAACTACTACGCCACTACTACTACTTTAACTACTACTTCTACTTTAACTAATGCTACTACTACTACTACTTCAACTACTACTTCTACTTTACTATAACTACTACTAATACTACTTAAATTACTACTTATAGTACTACTTTAACTTCTACGGCTACTACTACTTTAACTACTACTGCTGCTACTACTACTACTGCTGCTACTGCTACTACTACTACTACTTTAACTTCTACTGCCTTAACTAATACTACTATTTTAACTACTACTACTACTTCTACTACTAGTACTTCTACTATTTCAACTACTACTACTACTTAAACTACTACTACTATTTCTACTACTTTAACTACTGCTACTACTATAACTGCTACTACTACTTCAACTGCAACTACTGCTACTACTTTAACTTCTCCTGCTACTACTACTTTAACTACTACTACTTCTTCTTTAACTGCTACTTCTTCTTTAACTGCCACTACTACTACTACTTAATTACTTCTAATATTACTACTTTAACTACTACTACTACTACTACTTTAACTACTACTACTACTTGTACTATTAGCACTTCTTTAACTACTACTACTACTACTTTAACTACTAGTACTACTTTAACTTCTACTGCTACTTTGACTTCTGCTACTGCTACTTCTACTACTTCTATTACTACTTTACCTACTACACCACTACTGCTACTTTAACTACTACAGGACTACTACTACTTTTACTACTACTACTACTTTAACTATTACTACTACTACTTTAACTACTACTAATACTTTAACTGCTTCTCATACTACTACTACTACTTCAACTATTTTAACTACTACTACTACTTTAACTACTACTACTTCTTTAATTACTTTTGCTCCTATGTTTACTAATACTACTACTTAACTACTACTACTACTATTACTACTGCTACTACTATTTCAACTACTTCTACTACTTAAACTACTACTACTTGTACTCCTTTAACTACTACTGCTTTAACTATTACTAATACTACTTCAAATGCTCCTTCAGCTACTACATTAACTACTGCAACTTTAACTACTACACGCTTACTACTACTTTAACTACTACAACTACTTTAACTATTACTACTACTACTTTAACAACTACTACTACTTTAACTGCTACTTCTACTTTAACTGCTACATCTACTACTACTACTACAACTGCTACTTAAACCACTACTACTACTACTTTTACTACTACTACTACTACTACTACTTTAACTAGTAGTTATATTACTACTTCTACTTTAACTGCTACTACTACTACTACTATAACTACTTTAACTACTACGCCACTACTTCTACTTTAACTGCTACTACTACTTCTATAACTACTTTAACTACTACGCCACTACTACTACTTTAACTACTACTTCTACTTTAACTATTACTACTACTACTACAACTTCAACTACTACTTCTTCTTTAACTATAACTACTACTAATACTACTTAAATTACTACTTATAGTACTACTTTTACTTCTACGGCTACTACTACTTTAACTACTACTACTACTGCTACTATTACTACTACTACTACTACTTTAACTTCTATTGCTTTAACTAATACTACTATTTGAACTACTACTTCTACTTTTACTTCTAGTACTTCTACTATTTCAACTACTACTACTACTTAAACTACTACTACTATTTCTACTACTTTAACTACTACTATAACTTCTACTACTACTCCAACTGCTACTACTGCTCTAACTGTAACTTCTACTGCTACTACTACTTTAACTACTACTACTTCTACTTTAAATGCTACTTCTTCTTTAACTGCCACTACTACTACTTAATTGCTTCTACTACTACTACTACTACTTTAACTAGTACTAATACTACTACTACTACTTAAACTACTTCTACTACTTTAACTACTAGTACTACTTTAACTACCACTGCTACTTTGACTTCTGCTACTGCTATTTCTACTACTTCTATTACTACTTAAACTACTACACCACTACTGCAACTTTAACTACTACACGACCAGTACTACTTTAACTACTACTACTACTTTAATTATTACTACTACTACTTTAACTACTACTACTTGTACTACTTTAACTTCTACTACTACTACTACTACTACTACTTTAACTGCTACTACTACTTTCACTGCTACATCTACTACTACTACTACAACTGCTACTTAAACCACTACTACTACTACTTTAAATACTTTAACTGCTTCTCATACTACTACTACTACTTCAACTACTTTAACTACTACTACTACTTTAACTACTAATACTTCTTTAATTACTACTGCTTCTACGTTTACTGCTACTACTACTTATCTACTACTACTACCACTACTGCTACTACTATTTCAACTACTTCTACTACTTAAACTACTACTACTTGTACTCCTTTAACTACTACTACTGCTTTAACTATTACTAATACTACTTCAATTGCTGCTACAGCTACTACATTAACTACTACAACTACTACTTTAACTTCTACTTCAACTTCTTCTACTACTACTACTACTACTACTATTATTACTACTGCTACTACTACTACTATAATTACTACTACAACTACTACTTCAACTGCTACTACTGCATCTACTACTTAACCACTTCTACTGTTACTTTAACTACTACTACTTAAACTACTACTACTACCATTAACAACTAATACTACTTTAACTACTACTACTACTACTACTTATACTACTACTACTACTTTTATTACCACTGCTGCTACTACTACTATAACTACTACTACTACTACTTCAACTGCTACTACTGCTACTACTGCTGCTACTACTTCTACATTAACCACTTTTACTGTTACTTTAACTACAAATACTACTTAAATTACTACTTATAGTACTACTTTAACTTCTACGGCTACTACTACTTTAACTACAACTACTACTACTACACCTACTACAACTACTACTACTACTTTAATACTACTATTTTAACTACTACTACTACTTCTACTACTAGTACTTATACTTTTTAAACTACTACTACTACTTCAACTACTTTAACTACTACTACTACTTTAACTACTACTACTTCTTGAACTACTACTGCAACTACTTTTACTACTACTACTACTACTACTACTACTACTTAACTACTACTACTACTACTTTAACTATTACTACTACTACCACTTTTTCTTTCACTTCTACTACTACTTTAACTACTTCTACTATTTTAACTGCTACTACTTTAACTGCTACATCTACTACTACTTCTACTACTACTACTTTAACCACTACTACTACTACTTTAACTGCTACTACTACTTTAACTATTACTACTACTACTACTACTACTACTACTACTACTACTACTACTACTATTACTTCTACTACTAATACTTTAACTACTACCACTAGTTTAACTACTACTTCTTCTTTAACTACTACTACTATTACTTCTTTAACTACAACATCACTTCTTCTACTTTACTTAGAACTGCTTCTTTAACTATTACTTCTACTACTACTAGTACTTTAACTTCTACTACTGCTACTACTTTAACTGCTACTACTACTTTAACTACTACTATTACTACTACTGCTACTACTATTTCAATTACTACTACTGCTAAACCTACTCCTTCTACTTCTACTCCTTTAACTACTACTACTGCTTTAACTATTACTACTACTACTACTTCAACTGCTACTATAGCTACTACTTTTACTACTACTAATGCTACTGCTACTACTACTACTACTACTACTACTGCTACTACTACTACTACTACTACTACTACTACTACTGCTGCTACTGATACTACTATTTAAACTACTACTACTACTACTACTAATTTTAACTACTACTACTACTACTCTTACTTCAACTATAACTACTGCTACTTGAACTTGTTCTACTACTTTAACTACTACTACTAATTTAACTACTACAACTACTACTTCTTTAACTACTACTACTACTACTACTACTTTAACTACTACTTCTATTTTAACTACTACTACTTTCACTGCTACATCTGCTACTACTACTCCTTTAACTACTATTACTAATACTTCTATTACTACTACTACTACTTTAACTAGTAGTTAAACTACTACTTCTACTACTACTTTTACTGCTACTACTACTGCTACTTTAACTATTTCTACTACGTCTTTAACTACTACTACGACTTCTATTGCTGCTACTACTATTACTACTTTAAATACTACTCCTTACCTAATACTGGTATTTTAACTACTGCTACTGCTTCTACTACTACTTCTACTACTATTACTACTTTAACTTCTAAACCACTACTTCTACTTCAATTACTACTTCTACTTAAGTATTAGTACTACTACTACTTTAACTACTCCTTATAGCACTACTTTAACTTCTACTACTACTACTACTACTTTAACTACTACTACTACAACTACTTTAACTACTGCTAATACTACAACTACTACTTAAACTACTTTTACTTCTACTACTACTACAACTACTACCACTTCTTTAATTACTACTGCTTCTACGTTTACTGCTACTACTACTTAACTACTACTACTACTACTGCTACTACTATTTCAACTACTTCTACTACTTAAACTACTACTACTTGTACTCCTTTAACTACTACTACTGCTTTAACTATTAGTAATACTACTTCAATTGCTGCTACAGCTACTACATTAACTACTACAACTACTACTTAAACTTCTACTTCTACTTCTTCTACTACTACTACTACTACTATTATTACTACTGCTACTACTACTACTACTACTACTACTTCAACTGCTACTACTGCATCTACTACTTCTACATTAACCACTTCTACTGTTACTTTAACTACTACTACTTAAACTACTACTACTACCATAAACAACGAATACTACTTTAACTACTACTACTACTACTACTTATACTACTACTACTTTAATTACCACTGCTGCTACTACTACTATAACTACTACTACTACTACTTCAACTGCTACTACTGCTGCTACTACTTCTACATTAACCACTTTTACTGTTACTTTAACTACAAATTAAATTACTACTTATAGTACTACTTTAACTTCTACGGCTACTACTACTTTAACTACTCCTACTACTACTACTACTCCTACTACTACTACTACTACTACTACTTTAACTTCTACTGCTTTAATACTACTATTTTAACTACTACTACTACTTCTACTAGTAGTACTTCTACTTTTTAAACTACTACTACTACTACTTCAACTTCTTTAACTACTACTTTAACTACTACTACTTCTTTTACTACTGCTGCAACTACTTTTACTACTACAACTACTACTACTTAACTACTACTACTACTACTTTAACTATTTCTACTACTACCACTTTTTCTTTCACTTCTACTACTACTACTTTAACTACTTTAACTGCTACATCTACTACTACTGCTACTACTACTACTTTAACCAATACTATTACTACTTTAACTGCTACTACTACTTTAACTATTACTACTACTACTACTACTACTACTACTTCTACTACTACTTTAACTACTACTACTACTTTAACTACTACTTCTTCTTTAACTACTACTACTTTTACTTCTTTAACTACTACATCACTTCTTCTACTTTACTTAGAACTGCTTCTTTAACTATTTCTTCTACTACTACTAGTACTTTAACTTCTACTACTTCTAATACTTTAACTGCTACTACTACTTTAACTACTACTATCACTGCTACTGCTACTACTATTTCAATTACTACTACTGCTTAAACTACTCCTTCTACTTCTACTCCTTTAACTACTACTACTGCTTTAACTATTACTACTACTACTACTTCAACTGCTACTACAGCTACTACTTTTACTACTACTACTGCTACTTTAACTACTACTATTACTCTACTACTACTACTACTACTACTACTACTACTACTACTGCTACTGATACTACTATTTAAACTACTACTACTACTACTACTACTAACTTTAACTACTATTACTACTACTCTTACTTCAACTATAACTACTGCTACTTGAACTTTTTCTACTACTTTAACTACTACTACTAATTTAACTACTACAACTACTACTTCTTTAACTACTACTACTATTACTACTTAACTACTACTACTACTTTAACTACTTCTTCTATTTTAACTACTACTACTTTCACTGCTACATCTGCTACTACTACTCCTTTAACTACTATTACTACTACTTCTATTTCTACTACTGCTACTTTAACGAGTAGTTAAACTACTTCTTCTACTACTACTTTAACTGCTACTACTACTGCTACTTTAACTATTACTACTACGTCTTTAACTACTACTACGACTTCTGCTGCTGCTACTACTATTACTACTTTTACTTCTACTCCTTACCTAATACTGGTATTTTAACTACTGCTACTGCTTCTACTACTACTTCTACTACTATTACTACTTTAACTACTACACCACTACTACTACTTCAGTTACTACTTCTACTTAAGTATTAGTACTACTACTACTACTTTAACTACTACTAATAGCACTACTTTAACTTCTACTACTACTACTACTTTAACTACTACTACTACAACTACTTTAACTACTGCTAATACTACAACTACTACTTAAACTACTTTTAATTCTACTACTACTACTATTTTAACTACTACTACTACTTTAACTACTACCACTGCTACTACTACTTGAACTACTACTGCTACTACTACTACTACTAGTTAAATTTCTACTTTTACTATTACTTTAACTACTACTACTACTTTGACTACTACTACTTCTACTACTACTTTAACTACTATTACTGCTTTAACTACTACTTCTACTACAACTTCAACTACTACTATGACTCGTATTTCAACTACTACTTCTTTAACTACTGCTACTACTTTAACTTCTACGGCTACTACTACTTTAACTACTACTACTACTACTACTGCTACTACTACTACTACTACTACTACTTCTACTACTACTACTACTTTTAACTTCTACTGCTTAAACTTATACTACTATTTTAACTACTAATACTACTTCTACTTCTACTACTAGTACTTTTACTATTTCAACTGCTACTACTACTTAAACTTCCACTACTATTTCTACTACTTTACCTACTACTACTACTATAACTTCTACTACTACTTCAACTGCTACTACTGCTTCTTCTTTAACTTATACTGCTACTACTACTTTAACTACTACCACTTCTACTTTAACTGCTACATCTTCTTTAACTGCCACTACTTTAACTACTACTACTACTTTAACTACTAGTACTACTTTAACTACTACTACTACTTTGACTACTGCTACTGCTACTTCTACTACTACTATTACTACTTTAACTTCTACACCACTACTGCTACTTTAACTACTGCACGACTACTACTACTTTAACTACTACTACTAGTACTACTTTAACTTCTACTACTACTACTACTACAACTACTACTACTACTACTACAACAACTACTTTAACTACTACTACTACTACTACTTTAACTGCTACTACTTTTTTAACTGCTACATCTACTACTACTACTACAACTGCTACTTAAACCACTAATACTACTACTTTAACTACTTCTAATACTACTACTACTACCTCAACTACTTTCACTACTACTACTACTTTAACTACTACTACTTCTTAACTACTACTCCAACTACTTTTACTACTACTACTACTACTTAACTACTACTACTACTACTACTACTACTACAACTACTATTTCAACTACTTCTACTACTTAAACTACTACTACTTGTACTCCTTTAACTACTACTACTACTACTTTAACTACTACTACTTCTTTAACTACTACTCCAACTACTTTTACTACTACTACTACTACTTAACTACTACTACTACTACTACTACAACTACTATTTCAACTACTTCTACTACTTAAACTACTACTACTTGTACTCCTTTAACTACTACTACTACTACTGCTTTAACTATTACTAATACTACTTCAACTGCTACTCCAGCTACTACATTAACTACTTCAACTGCTACTTTAACTACTACTTCTACTTCTTCTACTGCTACTACTATTATTACTACTGCTACTACAACTACTATAACTACTACTACTACTTCAACTGCTACTACTGCTACTACTGCTACTTAAACCACTACTACTACTATTTTTACTACTACTACTACTTCAACTACTGCTACTACTTATACTACTACTTCTACTTTAACTGCTACTACTGCTACTATTGTAAACCAGGGATAGCAGGATCGATCCCGGGCTTCTCCAGACTTTCGGATGAGTCTTTAAACCGAGGTCCCGTCTCCGTATGACCTTAGCTGTTGGTGGGACGTAAAGCTCTAACACTCACTCACTACTACTATTACTACTTTAACTACTACGCCACTACTACTACTTTAATTACTACTTCTACTTTAACTATTACTACTACTACTACTACTTCAACTACTACTTCTACTTTAACTATAACTACTACTAATACTACTTAAATTACTACTTATAGTACTACTTTAACTTCTACGGCTACTACTACTTTAACTACTACTACTACTACTACTGCTACTACAACTTCTGCTACTGCTACTACTACTATTACTTGAACTTCTACTGCCTTAACTAATACTACTATTTTAACTACTACTACTACTTCTACTTAGGCCCCCGGTCATCGGGGCTTGAAGAAATATATGGGCTGCTTGATGCTTCCACGCAGAGCTGAAACCGGCCCGCACACGAATAGTGGTAAACCGCTTTGATGATCTATGCCTGCCCAGGAAAAGAGGTGCGTGTCGGCCCGTCCATGCTTATAACCCCTTTTGGCTTCATTGGGCGGCAGGGCTTGAGATGTCGTTTCATCTCAATGTCGGGTAAAAATCCCACAAAATTGGAAGCAACGTCTCCAAAATGACCTTTACAGTGTTGACGGGGACGTTAAACCTCAAATCAAACAAACAAAACTACTTCTACTTCTACTACTAGTACTTCTACTATTTCAACTACTACTACTTAAACTACTACTACTATTTCTACTACTTTAACTACTACTACTACTATAACTGCTACTACTACTTCAACTGCTACTACTGCTACTACTTTAACGTCTACTGCTACTACTACTTTAACTACTACTACTTCTACTTTAACTGCTACTTCTTCTTTAACTGCCACCAATACTACTACTTAATTACTTCTAATACTACTACTTTAACTACTACTAATACTACTACTACTACTTTAACTACTACTACTACTTTAACTACTAGCACTACTTTAACTACCACTACTACTTTAACATCTAGTACTACTTTAACTTCTACTGCTACTTTGACTTCTGCTACTGCTACTTCTACTACTACTTTACCTACTACACCACTACTGCTACTTAAACTACTACAGGACTACTACTACTACTACTACTTTAACTATTACTACTACTAATACTTTAACTGCTTCTCATACTACTACTACTACTTCAACTACTTTAACAACTACTACTACTACTTTAACTACTACTACTTCTTTAATTACTTTTGCTACTACGTTTACTACTACTACTACTTAACTACTACTACTACTACAACTACTACTACTATTTCAACTACTTCTACTACTTAAACTACTACTACTTGTACTCCTTTAACTACTACTACTGCTTTAACTATTACTAATACTACTTCAACTGCTGCTACAGCTACTACAATAACTACTGCTACTTTAACTACTACACAACTACTACTACTTTAACTACTACTACTACTACTTTAACTACTACTACTACTTTAACTCCTTCTACTACTTTAACTGCTACATCTACTACTACTACTACTACTACAACTGCTACTTAAACCACTACTACTACTACTTTTACTACTACTACTACTACTACTACTACTACTACTACTACTACTACTACTATAACTGGTAGTTATATTACTACTTCTACTTAAACTGCTTCTACTACTTCTATAACTACTTTAACTACTACGCCACTACTTCTACTTTAACTGCTACTACTACTACTATAACTACTTTAACTACTACGCCACTACTACTACTTTAACTACTACTTCTACTTTAACTATTACTACTACTACTACTACTACTTCAACTACTACTACTTTAACTATAACTACTACTAATACTACTTAAATTACTACTTATAGTACTACTTTAACTTCTACGGCTACTACTACTTCAACTACTACTACTACTACTGCTACTATTACTACTACCACTACTTCTATTGCTTTAACTAATACTACTATTTGAACTACTACTTCTACTTCTACTTCTACTACTAGTACTTCTACTATTTCAACTACTTCTACTACTTAAACTACTAGTACTATTTCTACTACTTTAACTACTACTACTACTATAACTTTTACTACTACTTCAACTGCTACTACTGCTACTACTTTAACTTCTACTGCTACTACTACTTTAACTACTACTACTTCTACTTTAACTGCTACTTCTTTACTTGCCACTACTACTACTTAATTACTTCTACTACTACTACTACTTTAACTGCTACTAATACTACTACTTAAACTACTTCTACTACTTTAACTACTAGTACTACTTTAACTACCACTGCTATTTTGACTTCTGCTACTGCTACTTTTACTTCTTCTATTACTACTTAAACTACTACACCACTACTGCAACTTTAACTACTTCACGACTACTACTACTTTAACTATTACTACTACTTTAATTATTGCTTCTACTACTTTAACTACTACTACTAGTACTACTTTAACTTCTACTACTACTATTTTAACTGCTACTACTACTTTAACTGCTACATCTACTACTACTACTACAACTGCTACTTAAACCACTACTACTACTACTTTAACTACTACTAATACTTTAACTGCTTCTCATACTACTACTACTTCAACTACTTTAACTACTAGTAGTTTAACTACTACTACTTTAATTACTACTGTTTCTACGTTTACTGCTACTACTACTTAACTACTACTACTACTACTGCTACTACTATTTCAACTACTTCTACTACTTAAACTCCTACTACTTGTACACCTTTAACTACTACTACTGCTTTAACTATTACTAATACTACTTCAATTGCTGCTACAGCTACTACATTAAATACTACAACTGCTACTTTCACTTCTACTTCTACTTTTTCTACTACTACTACTATTATTACTACTGCTACACTCCTACTACTACTACTACTACTACTACCACTTCAACTGCTACTATAGCTACTACTTTTACTACTACTACTGCTACTTTAACTACTACTACTACACTTCTACTACTACTACTACTGCTACTGATACTACTTTCACTACTACTACTACTAACTTTAACTACTACTACTACTACACTTACTTCAACTATAACTACTGCTACTTGAACTTTTTCTACTACTTTAACTACTACTACTAATTTAACTACTACAACTACTACTTCTTTAATTACTACTACTAATACTACTTAACTACTACAACTACTACTACTTTAACTACTACTGCTATTTTAACTTCTACTACTTTCACTGCTACATCTGCTGCTACTACTACTGCTTTAACTACTATTACTACTACTTCTATTACTACTACTACTACTTTAACTAGTAGTTAAACTACTACTTCTACTACTATTTTAACTGCTACTACTACTGCTACTTTAACTATTACTTGTTTGTTTGTTTGTTTGATTTGAGGTTTAACGTCCCCGTCAACACTGTAAAGGTCATTTTGGAGACGTTGCTTCCAATTTTGTGGGACTTTTACCCGACATTGAGATGGAATGACATCTCAAGCCCTGTCGCCCAATGAAACAAATAGGGTTTATTAGCATGGACGGTCCGCCTCGCACTGCGGTTCCTGGACAGGCTTAGATCCTCTAAGCTGTTTACCAGTACTAGTGTGCGGGTTAACTATTACTACTACGTCTTTAACTACTACTACGACTTCTGCTGCTGCTACTACTATTACTACTTTAACTACTACTCCTTACCTACTACGGGTATTTTAACTACTGCTACTGCTATTTCTACTTTAACTACTACACCACTACTACTACTTCAATTACTACTACTACCTAAGGTTAAGCACTACTACTACTTTAACTACTACTAAAAGCACTACTTTAACTTCTACTACTACTACTACTTTAACTACTACTACTACAACTACTTTAACTACTGCTAATACTACAACTACTACTTAAACTACTTTTACTTCTACTACTACTACTGTTTTAACTACTACTACTACTTTAACTACTAACACTGCTACTACTACTTGAACTACTACTGCTACTACTACTACTACTAGTTAAATTTCTACTTTTACTATTACTTTAACTACTACTACTACTTTGACTACTACTACTTCTACTACTACTTTAACTACTATTACTGCTTTAACTACTACTTCTACTACAACTTCAACTACTACTATGACTCGTACTTCAACTTCTACTACTTTAACTACTGCTACTACTTTACCTTCTACGGCTATAACTACTTCAACTACTACTACTACTACTGCTGCTACTACTACTACTACTACTACTACTTCTACTACTACTACTACTTTAACTTCTACTGCTTTAACTTATACTACTAGTTAACTACTACTACTACTTCTACTTCTACTACTAGTACTTTTACTATTTCAACTACTACTACTACTTAAACTTCCACTACTATTTCTACTACTTTAACTACTACTACTACTATAACTTCTACTACTACTTCAACTGCTACTACTGCTACTTCTTTAACTTATACTGCTACTACTACTTTAACAACTACCACTGCTACTTCTACTTGAACTACTACTGCTGCTACTACTACTACTAGTTAAATTTCTACTTTTACTATTACTTTAACTACTACTACTACTTTGACTACTACTACTTCTACTACTACTTTAACTACTATTACTGCTTTAACTACTACTTCTACTACAACTTCAACTACTACTATGACTCTTACTTCAACTTCTACTAATTTAACTACTGCTACTACTACTACTGCTACTACAACTACTACTACTACTTCTACTACTACTACTTTAACTTCTACTGCTTTAACTAATACTACTATTTTAACTACTACTACTGTTGATACCGATCGCACATGAGTACTGGTAATCTGAAAACTGCTGCGAGTCGGCCCGTCCATGCATATAAACCCTATTGGTTTTACTGGGCGGGGGTATTGAGATGTCATTTCATCTCAATGTCGGGTAAAAGTCCCACAAAATTGGAAGCAACGTCTCCAAAATGACCTAAATTGTGTTGACGGGGACGTTAAACCTCAAATCAAACAAACAAACTACTACTACTACTACTACTTCTACTTCTACTACTAGTACTTTTACTTTTTCAACTACTACTACTACTTAAACTTTCACTACTATTTCTACTACTTTAACTACTACTACTACTATAACTTCTACTACTACATCAACTGCTACTACTGCTACTTCTTTAACTTATACTGCTACTACTACTTTAACTACTCCCACTTCTACTTTAACTGCTATTCTTCTTTAACTGCCACTACTTTTACTACTACTACTACTTTAACTACTAGTACTACTTTAACTACTACTACTACCTTGACTACTGCTACTGCTACTTCTACTACTACTATTACTACTTTAACTTCTACACCACTACTGCTACTTTAACTACTACACGACTACTACTACTTTAACTACTACTACTACTACTGTAACTATTAATACTACTACTTCAACTACTACTACTAGTACTACTTTAACTTCTACTACTACTTCTACTACTACTACTACTACTACTACTACTACTACTACTACTACTACTACTACTTTAACTGCTACTACTACTTTAACTGCTACATCTACTACTACTACTACAACTGCTACTTAAACCACTACTACTACTACTTAAACTACTTCTAATACTACTACTACTACCTCAACTACTTTGACTACTACTATTACTTTAACTACTACTACCTCTTTAACTACTACTGCAACTACTTTTACTACTACTACTACTACAACTACTTAACTACTACTACTACTACTCTACTACTACTACTACTACTACTACTACTACTACTACTACTTCTACTGCTACTACTATTTCAACTACTTCCACTACTTAAACTACTACTACTTGTACTCCTTTAACTACTACTACTACTACTACTGCTTTAACTATTACTAATACTACTTCAACTGCTACTATAGCTACTACATTAACTACTTCAACTGATACTTTAACTACTACTTCTACTTCTACTGTTACTACTATTATTACTACTGCTGCTTCTACTACTATAACTACTACTACTACTACTTCAACTGCTACTACTGCTACTACTGCTACTTAAACCACTACTTCTACTACTTTTACTACTACTACTACTAATCTTTCAACTACTGCTACTTCTTATACTACTACTTCTACTTTAACTGCTACTACTACTACTATTACTACTTTAACTACTACGCCACTACTACTACTTTAACTACTACTTCTACTTTAACTATTACTACTACTACTACTACTACTTCAACTACTACTTCTACTTTAACTATAACTACCACTAATACTACTTAAATTACTACTTATAGTACTACTTTAACTTCTACGGCTACTACTACTTTAACTACTACTGCTACTACTACTTCTGCTACTGCTACTACTACTACTACTTTAACTTCTACTGCCTTAACTAATACTACTATTTTAACTACTACTACTACTTCTACTACTAGTACTTTTACTATTTCAACTACTACTACTACTTAAACTACTACTACTATTTCTACTACTTTAACTACTGCTACTACTATAACTGCTACTACTACTTCAACTGCTACTACTGCTACTACTTTAACTTCTACTGCTACTACTACTTTAACTACTACTACTTCTTCTTTAACTGCTACTTCTTCTTTAACTGCCACCAATACTACTACTTAATTACTTCTAATACTACTACTTTAACTACTACTACTACTACTACTTTAACTACTACTACTACTTGTACTACTAGCACTACTTTAACTACTACTACTACTTTAACTACTAGTACTACTTTAACTACTACTACTTTAACTACTACTACTACTACTACTACTATTACTACTACTACTACTTTAACTTCTACTACTTTAACTAATACTACTACTTTAACTCCTACTACTTCCACTTCTACTAATTCAGTATTTCAACTTCTTAAACTACTACTTTAACTACTGCTTCTACTACTATAACTAGTACTACTACTACTGCTACGTCAACTGCTTCTACTGCTACTACTACTTTAATTACGACTACTTTAACTGCTACTACTACTTTAACTGCTAATACTACTTCTAATTAACTACCACTACTACTACTGCTACAACAACTACTACTACTACTACTACTACTACTACTACTACTACTTTAACTGCTACTACTACTTTAACTAATAGTACTAGTTCTTTCTACTACTATACCGGCCCCGATAGCTCAGTTGGTAGAGTGTCCGCTCCGGGGAACGGGAGGTTTCGGGTTCGATCCCGGGCCGCGACATACCAAAGTCGTTAAAAATGGTACTAGCTGCTCCTCGCTTGGCACTCAGATTTACGGGGTAGAGCTAGGACTGGTCGATCCAGTGTCAGGATAATGTGACTGGGTGTGGTATCATGTAATGTGTCTGGGACATGATACTTCAGTGAGGCAGCACTATAAACGTGAGCATTGAGCTCCCTGTCGCAACCAGACACCGTCGTGATATGACTGAAAAATTGTTGAAAGCGACGTTAAACCCGAATTCACACACACACACTCTAACTACTACTACTACTTTGATTACTACTACTGCTTATTCTACTACTTCTACTATTACTACTTTAACTAATACACCACAACTACTACTACTACTACTTTAACTATTACTAATACTACTACTTTAACTATTACGACTACTACAAGTACTAGTACTACTTTAACTTCTACTACTACTACTACTACTACTACTACTACTACTACTACTTTAACTACTACTTTACATACTACTACTATACCAACTACTGCTACTACTACTACTATTACTAATTCAGCTACTACACCACTACTACTACTTCAACTACTACTACTACTTATCTATTAGTACTACTACTACTACTTTAACTACTACTACTAGTACTACTTTAACTTCTACTACTACTACTACTTTAACTACTACTACTACTTCTACTACTACAACTACTACTTTAACTACTACTACGCCTTTATCTACTACTGCTACTTCTACTTTAACTACTACCACTGCTACTACTACTTTAACTGCTAATACTACTTTAACTACAACTTCTACTACTACTTTAACTACTACTACTATTTTAACTACTACTATTTCTACAAATTCTCCTTTAACTATTACTACTTCTACTTTAACTACTTCTGCTACTGCTACTACTACATTAACTTCTACTACTACTACTTTAACTGCTACTGGTACTACTACTTGAACTATTAGTACTACTTTAACTGCTACTACTACTTTGACTTCTACTACTGCTACTTCTACTACTACTATTTCTACTTTTACTACTACACCACAACTACTACTACTACTGTCACTATTACTACTACTACTACTTTAACTATTACTACTACTACCACTTTTTCTTTTACTTCTACTACTACTACTTTAACTACTACTACTACTTTAACTGCTACTACTTTAACTGCTACATCTACTACTACTTTTACTACACTACTTTAACCACTACTACTACTACTACTACTTCTACTACTAGTAGTTTAACTACTACTACTATTACTTTTTTAACTACTAAACCACTACTTCTACTTTACTTAGAAGTGCTTCTTTAACTATTACTTCTACTACTACTAGTACTTTAACGTCTACTACTGCTACTACTTTAACTGCTACTACCACTTTAACTACTACTATTACTACTACTGCTACTTCTATTTCAATTACTACTACTGCTTAAACTACTCCTTCTACTTCTACTCCTGTAACTACTACTACTTTTAACTATTACTACTACTACTACTTCAACTGCTACTATAGCTACTACTTTTACTACTACTACTGCTACTTTAACTACTACTACTACTCTTCTACTACTACTACTACTACTACTACTACTACTACTACTGCTACTGATACTACTTTCACTACTACTACTACTAACTTTAACTACTACTACTACTACTCTTACTTCAACTATAACTACTGCTACTTGACCTTTTTCTACTACTTTAACTACTTCTACTAATTTAACTACTACAACTACTACTTCTTTAATTACTACTACTATTACTACTTAACTACTACTAATACTACTACTAATACTACTACTTTAACTACTACTGCTATTTTAACTTCTACTACTTTCACTGCTACATCTGCTACTACTACTCCTTTAACTACTATTGCTACTACTTCTATTACTACTACTACTACTTTAACTAGTAGTTAAACTACTACTTCTACTACTATTTTAACTACGACTTCTGCTGCTGCTACTACTATTACTACTTTAACTACTACTCCTTACCTACTACTGGTATTTTAACTACTGCTACTGCTATTTCTACTTTAACTACTACACCACTACTACTACTTCAATTACTACTACTACTTTAACTACTACTAATAAAACTACTTTAACTTCTACTACTACTACTCCTTTAACTTCTACTACTACTACTCCTTTAACTTCTACTACTACTACTCCTTTAACTACTACTACTACAACTACTTTAACTACTGCTAATACTACAACTACTACTTAAACTACTTTTACTTCTACTACTACTACTATTTTAACTACTACTACTACTTTAACTACTACCACTGCTACTTCTCCTTGAACTACTACTGCTACTACTACTACTACTAGTTAAATTTCTACTATTACTTTAACTACTACTACTACTTTGACTACTACTACTTCTACTACTACTTTAACTACTATTACTGCTTTAACTACTACTTCTACTACAACTTCAACTACTACTATGACTCGTACTTCAACTTCTACTACTTTAACTACTGCTACTACTTTAACTTCTACGGCTATAACAACTTTAACTACTACTACTACTACTACTACTGCTACTACTACTACTACTTCTTCTTCTACTACTACTACTTTAACTTCTACTGCTTTAACTTATACTACTAGTTAACTACTACTACTACTTCTACTTCTGCTACTAGTACTTTTACCATTTCAACTACTACTACTACTACTTAAACTTCCACTACTATTTCTACTACTTTAACTACTACTACTACTACTATAACTTCTACTACTACTTCAAATGCTACTACTGCTACTTCTTTAACTTATACTGCTACTACTACTTTAACTACTACCACTGCTACTTCTACTTGAACTACTACTGCTACTACTACTACTACTAGTTAAATTTCTACTTTTACTATTACTTTAACTACTACTACTTTGACTACTACTACTTCTACTACTACTTTAACTACTATTACTGCTTTAACTACTACTTCTACTACAACTTCAACTACTAATATGACTCGTACTTCAACTTCTACTACTTTAACTACTGCTACTACTACTACTGCTACTACTACTACTACTACTACTTCTACTACTACTACTACTACTACTTCTACTACTACTACTACTACTTTAACTTCTACTGCTTTAACTTATACTACTATTTTAACTACTACTACTACTTCTACTTCTACTACTAGTACTTTTACTATTTCAACTACTACTACTACTTAAACTTCCACTACTATTTCTACTACTTTAACTACTACTACTACTATAACTTCTACTACTACTTCAACTGCTACTACTGCTACTTCTTTAACTTATACTGCTACTACTACTTTAACTACTACCACTTCTACTTTAACTGCTACTTCTTCTTTAACTGCCACTACTTTAACTACTACTAGTACTTTAACTACTAGTACTACTACTACTGCTACTACTACTACTACTTCTTCTTCTACTACTACTACTTTAACTACTACTACTACCTTGACTACTGCTACTTCTACTACTACTATTACTACTTTAACTTCTACACCACTACTGCTACTTTAACTACTATACGACTACTACTAATTCAACTACTACTACTACTACTACTACTGTAACTATTAATACTACTACTTCAACTACTACTACTAGTACTACTTTAACTACTACTACTACTTCAACTACTACTTCTACTTTACTATAACTACTACTAATACTACTTAAATTACTACTTATAGTACTACTTTAACTTCTACGGCTACTACTACTTTAACTACTACTGCTACTACTACTACTGCTACTGCTACTACTACTACTACTTTAACTTCTACTGCCTTAACTAATACTACTATTTTAACTTCTACTACTACTACTACTACTACTAGTACTTCTACTATTTCAACTACTACTACTACTTAAACTACTACTACTATTTCTACTACTTTAACTACTGCTTCTACTACTTCAACTGCTACTACTGCTACTACTTTAACTTCTACTGCTACTACTACATTAACTACTACTACTTCTTCTTTAACTGCTACTTCTTCTTTAACTGCCACTACTACTACTACTTAATTACTTCTAATACTACTACTTTAACTACTACTACTACTACTACTTCTACTGCTACTATTACTTTAACTACTACTAGTTCTACTTTAAATGCTACTTCTTCTTTAACTGCCACTACTACTACTTAATTACTTCTACTACTACTACTACTACTACTTTAACTGCTACTAATACTACTACTACTACTTAAACTACTTCTACTACTTTAACTACTAGTACTACTTTAACTACCACTGCTACTTTGACTTCTGCTACTGCTACTTCTACTACTTCTATTACTACTTAAACTACTACACCACTACTGCAACTTTAACTACTACACGACTACTACTACTTTAACTACTACTACTACTTTAATTATTACAACTACTACTTTAACTACTACTACTTGTACTACTTTAACTTCTACTACTACTACTACTACTTTAACTGCTACTACTACTTTAACTGCTACATCTACTACTACTACTACAACTGCTACTTAAACCACTACTACTACTACTTTAAATACTTTAACTGCTTCTCATACTACTGCTACTACTTCAACTACTTTAATTACTACTACTACTACTTTAACTACTAATACTTCTTTAATTACTACTGCTTCTACGTTTACTGCTACTCCTACTAACTACTACTACTACTATTTCAACTACTTCTACTACTTAAACTACTAATACTTGTACTCCTTTAACTACTACTACTGCTTTAACTATTACTAATACTACTTCAATTGCTGCTACAGCTACTACATTAACTACTACAACTACTACTTTAACTTCTACTTCTACTTCTTCTACTACTACTACTACTATTATTACTACTGCTACTACTACTACTATAATTACTACTACTACTACTACTTCAACTGCTACTACTGCATCTACTACTTCTACATTAACCACTTCTACTGTTACTTTAACTACTACTACTTAAACTACTACTACTACCATTAACAACTAATACTACTTTAACTACTACTACTACTACTACTTATACTACTACTACTACTTTTATTACCACTGCTGCTACTACTACTATAACTACTACTACTACTACTTCAACTGCTACTACTGCTGCTACTACTTATACATTAACCACTTTTACTGTTACTTTAACTACAAATACTACTTAAATTACTACTTATAGTACTACTTTAACTTCTACGGCTACTACTACTTTAACTACTACTACTACAACTACTCCTACTACAACTACTACTACTACTTTAACTTCTACTGCTTTAATACTACTATTTTAACTACTACTACTTCTACTACTAGTACTTCTACTTATTAAACTACTACTACTACTACTTCAACTACTTTAACTACTACTACTACTTTAACTACTACTACTTCTTGAACTACTACTGCAACTACTTTTACTACTACTTAAATACTACTAATACTACTTTAACCACTACTACTACTACTTTAACTGCTACTACTACTTCAACTATTACTACTACTACTACTACTACTACTACTACTACTACTTTAACTACTACTACTACTTTAACTACTACTTCTTCTTTAACTAATACTACTATTATTTCTTTAACTACTACATCACTTCTTCTACTTTACTTAGAACTGCTTCTTTAACTATTACTTCTACTACTACTAGTACTTTAACTTCTACTACTGCTACTACTTTAACTGCTGCTACTACTACTTTAACTACTACTATTACTACTACTGCTACTACTATTTCAATTACTACTACTGCTTAAACTACTCCTTCTACTTCTACTCCTTTAACTACTACTACTGCTTTAACTATTACTCCTACTACTACTTCAACTGCTACTACAGCTACTACTTTTACTACTACTACTGCTACTTTAACTACTACTACTACTACTACTACTACTACTACTACTACTACTACTACTACTACTACTACTACAACTGCTACTGATACAACTATTTAAACTACTACTACTACTAACTTTAACTACTACTACTACTACTCTTACTTCAACTATAACTACTGCTACTTGAACTTGTTCTACTACTTTAACTACTACTACTAATTTAACTACTACAACTACTACTTCTTTAACTACTACTACTATTACTACTTAACTACTACTACTACTACTACTACTACTACTTTAACTACTACTCCTATTTTAACTACTACTACTTTCACTGCTACATCTGCTACTACTACTCCTTTAACTACTATTACTACTACTATTACTACTGCTACTACTTTAACTAGTAGTTAAACTACTACTTCTACTACTACTTTTACTGCTACTACTACTGCTACTTTAACTATTACTACTACGTCTTTAACTACTACTACGACTTCTGCTGCTGCTACTACTATTACTACTTTAACTACTACTCCTTACCTAATAATGGTATTTTAACTACTGCTACTGCTTCTACTACTACTTCTACTACTATAACTACTTTAACTACTACACCACTACTACTACTTCAATTACTACTTCTACTTAAGTATTAGTACTACTACTACTTTAACTACTACTAATAGCACTACTTTAACTTCTACTACTACGACTACTTTAACTGCTACTACTCCAACTACTTTAACTACTGCTAAAACTACAACTACTATTTAAACTACTTTTACTTCTACTACTACTACTACTACAACTACTATTTTAACTACTACTACTACTATAACTACTGCCACTTCTTTAATTATTACTGCTTCTACGTTTACTGCTACTACTACTTAACTACTTCTACTACTGCTACTACTATTTCAACTACTTCTACTACTTAAACTACATCTACTTGTACTCCTTTAACTACTACTACTGCTTTAACTATTACTAATACTACTTCAATTGCTGCTACAGCTACTACATTAAATACCACAACTACTACTTTAACTTCTACTTCTACTTCTTCTACTACTTCTACTACTATTATTACTACTGCTACTACTGCTACTATAACTACTACTACTACTACTTCAACTGCTACTACTGCATCTACTACTTCTACATTAACCACTTCTACTGTTACTTCAACTGCTACTACAGCTACTACATTAACTACTTCAACTGCTACTTTAACTACTACTTCTACTTCTTCTACTGCTACTACTATTATTACTACTGCTACTACAACTACTATAACTACTACTACTACTTCAACTGCTACTACTGCTACTACTGCTTCTTAAACCACTACTACTACTACTTTTACTACTACTACTACTTCAACTACTGCTACTACTTATACTACTACTTCTACTTTAACTGCTACTACTGCTACTATTGTAAACCAGGGATAGCTGGATCGATCCCGGGCTTCTCCAGACTTTCGGATGAGTCTTTAAACCGAGGTCCCGTCTCCGTATGACCTTAGCTGTTGATGGGACGTAAAGCTCTAACACTCACTCACTACTACTATTACTACTTTAACTACTACGCCACTACTACTACTTTTTTAACTATTACTACTACTACTACTACTTCAACTACTACTTCTACTTTAACTATAACTACTACTAATACTACTTAAATTACTACTTATAGTACTACTTTAACTTCTACGGCTACTACTACTTTAACTACTACTACTACTACTACTACTACTGCTATTACAACTTCTGCTACTGCTACTACTACTATTACTTTAACTTCTACTGCCTTAACTAATACTACTATTTTAACTACTACTACTACTTCTACTTAGGCCCCCGGTCATCGGGGCTTGAAGAAATATATGGGCTGCTTGATGCTTCCACGCAGAGCTGAAACCGGCCCGCACACGAATAGTGGTAAACCGCTTTGATGATCTATGCCTGCCCAGGAAAAGAGGTGCGTGTCGGCCCGTCCATGCTTATAACCCCTATTGGCTTCATTGGGCGGCAGGGCTTGTCGTTTCTTCTCAATGTCGGGTAAAAGTCCCACAAAATTGGAAGCAACGTCTCCAAAATGACCTTTACAGTGTTGACGGGAACGTTAAACCTCAAATCAAACAAACAAAACTACTTCTACTTCTACTACTAGTACTTCTACTATTTCAACTACTACTACTACTTAAACTACTACTACTATTTCTACTACTTTAACTACTACTACTACTGTAACTGCTACTACTACTTCAACTGCTACTACTGCTACTACTTTAACTTCTACTGCTACTACTACTTTAACTGCTACTACTTCTACTTTAACTGCTACTTCTTCTTTAACTGCCACCAATACTACTACTTAATTACTTCTAATACTACTACTTTAACTACTACTAATACTACTACTACTACTTTAACTACTACTACTACTTTAACTACTAGCACTACTTTAACTACTACTACTACTTTAACTACTAGTACTACTTTAACTTCTACTGCTACTTTGACTTCTGCTACTGCTACTTCTACTACTACTTTACCTACTACACCACTACTGCTACTTTAACTACTACAGGACTACTACTAATTTTACTACTACTACTACTTTAACTATTACTACTACTAATACTTTAACTGCTTCTCATACTACTACTACTACTTCAACTACTTTAACAACTACTACTACTACTTTAACTACTACTACTTCTTTAATTACTTTTGCTACTACGTTTACTACTACTACTACTTAACTACTACTACTACTACAACTACTACTACTATTTCAACTACTTCTACTACTTAAACTACTACTACTTGCAATCCTTTAACTACTACTACTGCTTTAACTATTACTAATACTACTTCAACTGCTGCTGCTACAGCTACTACAATAACTACTGCTACTTTAACTACTACACAACTACTACTGCTTTAACTACTACTACTACTACTTTAACTACTACTACTACTTTAACTACTACTACTACTACTACTACTACTACTACTACTACTTTAACTACTACTACTACTACTTTAACTGCTACTACTATTTTAACTGCTACATCTACTACTACTACTACAACTGGTACTTAAAGCACTACTACTACTACTTTAACTACTAATACTACTTTATCTACTAATACTACTACTACTACTACTTTAACTGCTACTACTTCTTTAAATAATACTGCAACTACTTTTACTACTTCTACTACTACTTAACTGCTACTACTACTTAACTACTACTACTGCTACTACTATTTCAACTACTTCTACGACTTTAAATACTTCTACTTCTTTAACCCTTACTACTACTACTACTTCAGCTACTATTTCTACTATAACTGTAACTACTACTACTTACCTTTAACTTATAGTACTACTTTAACTTCTACTTCTACTACTACTTGAATTACTACTACTACTGCTATTACTACTACTACTACTACTACTACTACTACTACTACTAATGCTACTACTGCTACTACTACTTTATCTTCTACTACTTTAACTAAAACTACTACTATTAGTTTAACATCTACTACTACTACTACTTCCTCTTCTACTAATTCACTATTTCAACTACTTAAACTACTACTACTACTTCTACTACTTTAACTGCTTCTACTACTACTATTACTAGCACTACTACTACAACTGCTACTACAACTGCTTCTACTGCTACTACTACTTTAATTACTACGTCTACTTTAACTGCTACTACTACTTTAACTGCTACTACTACTTAATTAATACTACTACTACTTCTACTATTATAACTACTACTTCTTCAACTGCTTCTACTTTAACTACTACTGCTACTACTACTTTAACTACTACTACGTCTACTTTAATGCTACTTCTTCTTTAACTGCTACTACTACTACTACGTAATTACTACTACTACTTTAACTACTACTAATACTACTACTACTACTACTACTTTAACTACTACTACTACTTTAACTACTCGAACTACTATAACTACTACTACTACTTTGACTACTGCTACTTCTACTACTACTATTACTACTTTAACTACTACACCACTACTGCTACTTTAACTACTACACGACTACTACTACTTTAACTACTACAACTACTTATACTACTACTTCAACTTTAACTACTACTACTATTACTACTTTAACTACTACACCACTACTACTACTAACTATTACTTCTACTTCTACTACTTCAACTACTACTTCTTCTTTAACTATAACTACTACTCATACTACTTAAAATTACTACTTATAGTACTACTTTAACTTCTACGGCTACTACTACTTTAGCTACCACTACTACTACTATTACTACTTTAACTGCTACTGCTTTAACTAATACTACTATTTTAACTAATACTACTACTACTTCTAAAACTAGTGCTTCTACTATTTCAACTACTACCACTACTTAAACTACTACTACTACTTCTACTACTTAAACCACTACTACTATAACTACTACTACTACTTCAACTCCTGCTACTGCTACTACTTTAACTTCTACTTCTACTACTACTTTAACTACTACTACTTCTACTTTAACTGCTACTACTTCTTTAACTGCTGCTACTACTTCTACTTAATTACTTCTACTACTTTTACTTTAACTACTACTAATACTACTACCACTACTTTAACTACTACTATTACTTCTACTACTTCAACTGCTACTACAGCTACTACTTTTACTACTACTACTTCTACTCTTCTACTACTACTTCTACCACTACTGCTACTGCTACTACTTTAACTAATACTACTACTAACTTGAACTACAACTACAACTCTTATTTCAACTATAACTACTGCTATTTGAACTACTACTCCTTCTTTAACTACTACTACTTATTTAACTACTACAACTACTACTACTTTAACTTCTACTACTACTACTACTACTACATAACTACTACTACTACTTTAACCACTACTGCTACTACTTTAAGAACTTCTACTTTATTTCTACTGTTACTTTAACTACTACTTTAACTACTGCTACTACTACTTATACTACTACTTCTACTTTAATTGCTACTACTATTACTACTTTAACTACTACACCACTACTACAACTAACTATTACTTCTACTTCTTCTACTTCAACTACTACTTCTTCTACTTCAACTACTACTTCTTCTTTAACTATAACTACTACTAATACTACTTAAATTACTACTTATAGTACTACTTTAACTTCTACGGCTACTACTACTTTAGCTACTACTACTACTACTACTACTACTACTACTACTACTACTACTACTACTACTACTGCTATTACTACTTTAACTGCTACTGCTTTAACTAATACTACTATTTTAACTAATACTACTACTACTACTTCTACTACTAGTGCTTCTACTATTTCAACTACTACCACTTCTTAAACTACTACTACTTCTTCTACTACTTAAACCACTTCCACTATAACTACTACTACAACTTCAACTTCTGCTACTGCTACTACATTAACTTCTACTTCTACTACTACTTTAACTACTACTACTTCTACTTTAACTGTTACTACTTCTTTAACTGCTGCTACTACTTCTACTTAATTACTTCTACTACTACTACTTTAACTACTACTAATACTACTACCACTACTTTAACTACTACTGCTACTTTAACTACTAGTGCTACTTTCTACACCACTACTGCTACTTTCTACACCACTACTGCTATTTTAACTACTACACGACTACTACTACTTTAACTACTACTACTAGTACCACTTTAACTTCTACTACTACTACTTCTACTACTACTACTTTAACTACTACTACTACTACTACTTTAACTACTACTACTATTTTAACTGCTACATCTACTACTACTACTACAACTGCTACTTAAACCACTACTACTACTACTTTAACTACTAATACTACTACTACTACTTCAACTACTTTAACTACTACTACTACTTTAACTGCTACTACTTCTTTAACTACTACTGCAACTACTTTTACTACTACTAGGACTACTTAACTACTACTACTACTACTACTACTACTGCCACTACTATTTCAACTACTTCTACTACTTTAAATACTACTACTTCTTTAACCCTTACTACTACTACTACTTTAGCTACTATTTCTACTATAACTGTAACCACTACTACTACTATTTACCTTTAACTTATAGTACTACTTTAACTTCTACTTCTACTACTACTTTAACTACTACTACTACTGCTATTACTACTACTACTACTACTACTAATACTACTACTAATACTACTAATACTACTACTACTTCTTTATCTTCTACTACTTTAACTAAAACTACTACTATTAGTTTAACATCTACTACTACTACTACTTCCACTTCTACTAATTCACTATTTCAACTACTTAAACTACTACTACTACTTCTACTACTTTAACTACTACTACTACTACTATTACTAGTACTACTACTTCTACTGCTACTACAACTGCTTCTACTGCTACTAATACTTTAATTACTACGTCTACTTTAACTGCTACTACTACTTTAACTGCTACTACTACTTAATTACTACTACTACTACTTCTACTTTAACTGCTACTACTACTTTAACTAATAGTACTATAACTACTACTTCTTCTTTGACAACTACTTCTTTAACTATTACTAATTCTTATTCTATTACTACTACTACTTAAACTACTACTACTTCTTTAACTGCTTCTACTACTACTATTACTTCTTTAACTACTACACCACTACTACTACTTTAACTAGAACTGCTACTTTTACTACTACTACTACTACTTTAACTGCTACTACTACTACTTTAACTACTACTACTACTACTACTACTACTTCTACTGCTACTACTATTTCAATTACTACTACTTCTTAAACTACTCCTTCTACTTTTACTGCTTTAACTATTACTTCTACTACTTCAACTGCTACTGCAGCTTCTACTTTTACTACTACTACTGCTACTTTTACTACTACTACTTCTACTCTTCTACTACTACTACTTCTACCACTACTGCTACTACTACTACTTTAACTACTACTACTACTAACTTTAACTACAACTACAACTCTTATTTCAACTATAACTACTGCTATTTGAACGACTACTACTTCTTTAACTACTACTACTAATTTAACTACTACAACTACTACTTCTTTAACTTCTACTACTACTACTACTACTTAACTACTACTACTACAACTTTAACCACTACAGCTACTACTTTAAATACTTCTACTTTAACTACTACTACCAGTACTACTTTAACTTTTACTACTACTACAACTTTACCTACTACTACTACTTTTTTAACTGCTACTACTACTTCTACTGCTAGTACTACTCTTACTTAACTTCTACTACTTCTACATTAACCATTTCTACTGTTACTTTAACTACTACTACTACTTTAACTACTGCTACTACTACTACTACTTCTACTTCTATTACTACTACTACTACTTTAACTACCACTACTACTTATACTACTACTACTACTACTACTACTATTACTACTTTAACTACTACGCCACTACTATATCTTTAACTACTACTACTTCTTCATCTATTACTACTACTACTACTACTACTGCTACTTAAACCACTACTACTACTACTTTAATACTTTAACTGCTTCTCATACTACTACTACTACTTTAACTACTACTACTTCTTTAATTACTACTGCTTCTACGTTTACTGCTACTACTACTTAACTACTACTACTACTACTGCTACTATTATTTCAACTACTTAAACTACTACTACTTGTACTCCTTTAACTACTACTACTGCTTTAACTATTACTAATACTACTTCAATTGCTGCTACAGCTACTAAATTAACTACTACAACTGCTACATTAACTTCTACTTTTACTTCTTCTACTACTACTACTATTATTACTACTGCTACTACTACTACTATAACTACTACTACTACTACTTCAACTGCTACTACTGCATCTACTACTTCTACATTAACCACTTCTACTGTTACTTTAACTACTACTACTTAAACTACTACTACTACTACTATAACAACTAATACTACTTTAACTACTACTACTACTACTTATACTACTACTACTACTTTTATTACCATTGCTGCTACTACTACTATAACTACTACTACTTCAACTGCTATTACTGCTACCACTGCTGCTACTACTTCTACATTAACCACTTCTACTGTTACTTTACTACTTAAATTACTACTTATAGTACTACTTTTACTGCTGCGGCTACTACTACTTTAACTACTACTACTACTACTACTACTACTACTTTAACTTCTACTGCTTTAATACTACTATTTTAACTACTACTACTACTTCTACTACTAGTACTTCTACTTTTTAAACTACTGCTACTACTTAAACTACTACTACTACTACTACAATAACTACTACTACTTCAACTGCTTCTACTTTAACTACCACTGCTACTACTACTTAAACTACTACTACTTCTATTTTAACTGCTACTTCTTCTTTAACTGCTAGTACTACTACTACGTAATTACTACTACTACTTTAACTAATACTACTACTACTACTACTACTACTTTAACTACTACTACTACTTTAACTACTCGTACTACTATAACTACTACTACTACTTCGACTACTGCTACTTCTACTACTACTATTACTACTTTAACTACTACACCACTACTGCTACTTTAACTACCACACAACTACTACTTTAACTACTACTACTACTACTTATACTATTACTTCTACTTTAACTGCTACTACTATTACTACTTTAACAACTATACCACTATTACTACTAACTATTACTTCTACTTCTACTACTTCAACTTCTTTAACTATAACTACTACTGATACTACTTAAATTACTACTTATAGTACTACTTTAACTTCTACGGCTACTACTACTTTAGCTACTACTACTACTACTACTACTAATATTACTACTTTAACTGCTACTGCTTTAACTAATACTACTATTTTAACTACTACTTCTACTGCTACTTCTACTACTAGTGCTTCTACTATTTCAACTACTACCACTACTTAAACTACTACTACTACTTCTACTACTTAAACCACTACTAGTATAACTACTACTACTACTTCAACTTCTGCTACTTCTACTACTTTAACTTCTACTTCCACTACTACTTTAACTACTACTACTTCTACTTTAACTGCTACTACTTCTTTAACTGCTGCTACTACTTCTACTTAATTACTTCTACTACTAAAACTTTAACTACTACTAATACTACTACCACTACTTTAACTACTACTACTACTTTAACTACTAGTGCTACTTTCTACACCACTACTGCTTCTTTCTACACCACTACTGCTACTTTAACTACTACGCGACTACTACTACTTTAACTACTACTACTACTTTAACTATTAATACTACTACTTTAACTACTACTACTAGTACTACTTTAACTTCTACTACTCCTACTACTACTACTACTACTTTAACTACTACTACTACTATTTTAACTGCTACATCTACTACTACTACTACAACTGCTACTTAAACCACTACTACTACTACTTTAACTACTAATACTACTTTAACTACTTATACTTCTACCACTACTTCAACTATTTCAACTACTACTACTACTTTAACTACTACTACTTCTTTAACTACTACTGCAACTACTTTTACTACTACTACTACTACTACTTAACTACTACTACTACTACTACTATTTCAACTACTTCTACTACTTTAAATACTACTACTTCTTTAACCCTTACTACTACTACTACTTTAGCTACTATTTCTTCTATAACTGCTATAACTGTAACTACTACTACTACTACTTACCTTTAACTTATAGTAATACTTTAACTTCTACTTCTACTACTACTTTAACTACTACTTTAACTACTACTACTACTGCTATTACTACTACTACTACTACTACTACTACTACTACTACTACTACTACTTTATCTTCTACTACTTTAACTAAAACTACTACTATTAGTTTAACATCTACTACTTCTATTACTTCCACTTTTACTAATTCACTATTTCAACTACTTAAACTACTACTACTACTTCTACTATAATAACTACTACTACTACTATTACTAGTACTACTACTACTACTGCTACTACAACTGCTTCTACTGCTACTACTACTTTAATTACTACGTCTACTTTAACTGCTACTACTACTTTAACTGCTACTACTACTTAATTACTACTACTACTACTTCTACTTTAACTGCTACTACTACTTTAACTCATAGTACTACTACTACTACTACTACTACTACTTTGACAACTACTACTTTAACTATTACTAATTCTAATTCTAATACTACTACTACTTAAACTACTACTACTTCTTTAACTACTTCTACTACTACTATTACTTCTTTAACTACTACACCACTACTACTACTTTAACTAGAACTGCTACTTTTACTACTACTACTACTACTTTAACTGCTACTACTACTTTAACTACTACTACTACTTCTACTGCTACTACTATTTCAATTACTACTACTTCTTAAACTACTCCTTCTACTTTTACTCCTTTAACTTCTTCTACTGCTTTAACTATTACTTCTACTACTTCAACTGCTACTACAGCTACTACTTTTACTACTTCTACTGCTACTTTTACTACTACTACTTCTACTCTTCTACTACTACTACTTCTACCACTACTGCTACTGCTACTACTTTAACTACTACTACTACTAATTTTAACTACAACTACAACTCTTATTTCAACTATAACTACTGCTATTTGAACTACTACTACTTCTTTAACTACTACTTCTAATTTAACTACTACAACTACTACTACTTTAACTTCTACTACTATTACTACTTAACTACTACTACTACTACTTTAACCACTACTGCTACTACTTTAAGCACTTCTACTTTAACTACTACTACTAGTACTACTTTAACTTTACCTACTACTACTACTATTTTAACTGCTATTACTACTTTTACTGCTAGTACTACTACTACTTAACTACTACTACTTCTACATTAACCATTTCTACTGTTACTTTGACTACTGCTACTTTAACTACTGCTACTACTACTACTTCTACTACTATTACTACTACTACTACCTTTACTACCACTACTACTTATACTACTACTACTACTACTAATACTACTTTAACTACTACGCCAATACTACTTATTTAACTACTACTACTTCTTCATCTCTTACTACTACCACTACTACTTTAACTGCTACTTCTATTACTTAACTACTACTACTACTATTTTAACCACTACTATTTTAACCACTTCTACTACTTTAACTACTACTTCTACTTCTACTTCTACTACTACTACTACTACTACTACTACTACTACTACTACTTTAACTACTACTACTACTTTAACTTCTACCACTGCTACTACTACTATTACTACTTTAGCTACTACAAAACTACTACTACTTTAACTACTACTACTTCAACAATTACTACACCTACTACTTTATCTACCACTACTACTACTACTTTAACTACTACTACTAGTACTACTTTAACTACTGCTTCTACTACTACTACTACTTTAACTGCTTCTACTACTTTAACTGCTAGTACTACTACTACTTAACTACTACTACTACTTCTACATTAACCACTTCTCCTGCTACTTTAACTACTACTACTTTAACTACTACTTTACTACTTTAACTGCAACTACTACTTTAACTATTACTACTATTACTACTTTAACTACTACTACTAGTACTACTTTAACTTCTACTACTACTATTTTTTAACTACTACTACTACTTCTACTACTTTAACTGTTACTACCTTAACTGCTACATCTACTACTACTTCTACTTCGACTACTTTAACCACTACTACTTCTACTTTATCTACTACTACTACTTTAATTTCTACTTATACTGCTACTACTAATACTAACTGCTACCACCCCTACTATTACTATTACTACTTAAGCTACTTCAACACTACTACTAATTTAACTACTACTACTTCTACTTTAACTACCACTTCTACCACCACTACTACTACTTTAAATATTGCTACTACTACTACTTTAACTACTACTACTAGTTCTACTTTAACAACTACTACTACTACTACTACTACTTCTACTTTAACTGCTACTACTTTAACTGCTAGTACTACTTCTACTTATCTACTACTGCTACTACTCCTACATTAACCACTTCTCCTGCTACTTTAACTACTACTACTACTACTTAACTACTACTACTACTTCTACATTAACCACTTCTCCTGCTGCTTTAACTACTACTACTTTAACTACTACTTTACTACTTTAACTGCTACTATTACTTTAACTATTACTACTACTACTTCTTTAACAACTATTACTACTACTACTAATATTACTTTTACTACTACTTCTACTTTAACTGCTACTACTACTACTACTGCTATTACTACTTCAACTACTACGCCACTTCTACTACTTTAACTGTAACTTCTACTACTACTACTTAAACTTTTACTTATAGTACTACTTTAACTTTCACTTCTACTACTATTTAACTACTACTACTACTACTACTACTACTACTACTACTACTACTATTACTACTTTAACTTCTACGCCACTTCTACTACTTTTACTGTAACTTCTACTACTACTACTTAAACTTTTACTTATAGTACTACTTAAACTTTCACTTCTACTACTACTTTAACTACTACTACTACTACTACTGCTTTAACTTCTGCTTTTTTAACTAATACTACTACATTAACTACTATTTCTACTACTTCCACTTCTACTACGTCACTATTTCAACTACTTAAACTACTACTACTACTTCTACTACTTTAACTACTACTTCTACTATAAATACTTCTACTACTTCAACTACTTCATTTGCTACTACTGCTACCACTACTTTGACTACTACTACTACTTTAACTGCTTTTACTACTTTAACTGCTGCTACTACTATTACTACTTAAATACTACTACTACTACTACTACTACTACTACTACTACTACTACTAATACAACTACTACTAATACAACTACTACTACTTAAACTACTTAACTACTACTACTACTTTAAGTAGTAGTACTCCTTTAACTACTACTTCTACTTTGACTACTGCTCCTTCTACTACTACTATTACTACTTTAACTACTACACTACTACTACTTCTACTACTACTACAACTTTAACTATTTCTACTACTACTTTAACTACTACTAATACTTTAACTATTACTACTACTACTACTTTAACTACTACTACTTTTTTAACTTCTACTACTACTACTACTTTAACTACTACTACTACTACTACTTTAACTGTTACTACTTTAACTGCTACATCTACTTATACTTCTTCTACGACTTCTTTAACCACTACTACTTCTGCTTTAACTATTATTAATTCTAAAACTTCTACTACTTTAACTACTACTACTACTTTAACTACTACTACTTCTTTAACTACTACTACCACTACTATTACTTCTTTAACTACTACACCACTACTACTACTTTAACTAGAACTGCTACTTAAACTATTACTATAACTACTACTTTAACTGCTACTACTACTTTACCTACTACTAATACTGCTACTACTATTTCAATTACTACTACTACTTAACTTACTCCTTCTACTTCTACTCCTTTAACTACTACTACTGCTTTAACGTTTACTACTACTACTTCAACTGCTACTACAGCTACTACTTTTATTAATACTACTACTGCTACTTTGACTACTACTACTTCTACTCCTCTACTACTTCTACTTCTACTACTACTACTGCAACTGCTACTACTTTAACTATTACTACTACTCACTCTTACTTCAACTACTGCTACTTGAACTACTTCTACTACTTTACTTACTTCTACTTATTTAACTACTACAACTACTTCTACTTTAACTGCTACTACTACTACTTAACTACTACTATTACTATTATAACCACTACTGCTACCACTTAAACTACTACTTCTACCTTAACTACTACTACCGGCCCCGATAGCTCAGTTGGTAGAGTGTCCGCTCCGGGGAACGGAAGGTCTCGGGTTCGATCCCGGGCCGCGACATACCAAAGTCGTTAAAAATGGTACTAGCTGCTCCTCGCTTGGCACTCAGATTTACGGGGTAGAGCTAGGACTGGTCGATCCAGTGTCAGGATAATGTGACTGGATGTGGTATCATGTAATGTGTCTGGGACATGATACTTCAGTGAGGCAGCACTATAAACGTGAGCATTGAGCTCCCTGTCGCAACCAGACACCGTCGTGATATGACTGAAAAATTGTTGAAAGCGACGTTAAACCCGAATTCACACACACACACACACACACCTTAACTACTACTACTAGTACTACTTTAACTTCTACTACTACTACAACTTTAACTAGTACTACTACTACTACTATTACTACTATTTAAACTTTTACTACTTCTTTAACTGCTAGTACTACCACTACTTAACTACTACTACTACTTCTACATTAACCACTTCTTCTGTTACTTTAACTACTACTTAAACTACTATTACTACTACTACTACGACTACTACTGCTACTTTAACTACTACTACTACTTAAACTGCTCCTACTACTACTTTAACTGCTTCTTCTACTACTTAACTACTACTATTACTTTATTACTGCTACTTAATTACACATACTACTACTACTACTACTACTTTAACTACTACTCATACTAGTACTACTACTTTAACTGCTACTATTACTTTAAGTACTACCTACTACTACTTTGACTACTACTACTGCTACTTCTACTACTACTATTACTACTTTAACTACACTACCACAACTACTACTACTACTTTAACTATTACTACTACTACTACTTTAACTACTTCTGCTACTTTAACTATTTCTACTTCTACTACTATATCTACTACTACTACTACTTTAACTACTACTACTAGTACTACTTTAACTACTGCTACTACTACTACTACTTTAACTGCTTCTACTACTTTAACTGCTAGTACTACTACTACTTAACTTCTACTTCTACATTAACCATTTCTCCTGCTACTTTAACTACTACTTCTTTAACTACTACTTTACTACTTTAACTGCTACTACTCCTTTAACTATTACTACTACTACTACTTTAACTGCTACTACTAGTACTACTTTAACTTCTACTACTACTATTTTTTTAACTGCTACACGTTTAACTGTTACTACCTTAACTGCTACATCTACTACTACTTCTTCTTCGACTACTTTAACCACTACTACTTCTACTTTATCTACTACTACTACTTTAACTAATAATACTACTACTTCTACTACTACTGCTACTACTATTTCAATTACTACTACTACATAAACTTCTTCTACTTCTACTCCTTTAACTACTACTACTGCTTTAACTTACTACTACTACTTCAACTGCTACTACAGCTACTACTTTACTACTACTTCCACACTTCTACTTCTTCTTCTACTACTACTGCAACTGCTACTTCTTTAACTACTACTACTACTTAACTGCTACTACTACTACTACTTTAACCATTACTACTACTACTTTAACCACTACTACTACTTTAACTTCTACTTATACTACTGCTACTACTGCTACTTTAACTGCTACCACTCCTACTATTACTATTACTATTTTAGCTACTACAACACTACTACTTCTTTAACTACTACTACTTCTACTTTAACTACCACTTCTACCACCACTACTACTACTACTTTAAATATTGCTACTACTACTACTTTAACTACTACTACTAGTACTACTTTAACAACTACTGCTACTACTACTACTACTACTACTACTACTACTACTACTTCTACTTTAACTGCTACTACTTTAACTGCTAGTACTACTACTACTACTTTACTACTACTACTACTACTTCTACATTAACCACTTCTCCTGCTACTTTAACTACTACTACTACTACTACTTAACTACTACTACTACTTCTACATTAACCACTTCTCCTGCTACTTTAACTACTACTACTTTAACTACTACTTTACTACTTTAACTGCTACTACTACTTTAACTATTACTACTACTACTTCTTTAACAACTATTACTACTACCACTACTATTACTTTTACTTCTACTTCTACTTTAACTGCTACTACTACTACTACTGCTATTACTACTTTAACTACTACGTCACTTCTACTACTTTAACTAACTTCTACTACTACTACTACTTAAACTTTTACTTATAGTACTACTTTAACTTTCACTTCTACTACTACTTTAACTACTACTACTACTACTACTACTACTACTACTACTATTACTACTTTAACTACTACGCCACTTCTACTACTTTTACTGTAAGTTCTACTACTACTACTTAAACTTTTACTTATAGTACTACTTAAACTTTCACTTCTACTACTACTTTAACTACTACTACTACTACTACTACTACTTTAACTTCTGCTATTTTAACTAATACTACTACTTTAACGACTATTTCTACTACTTCCACTTCTACTACGTCACTATTTCAACTAGTTAAACTACTACTACTACTTCTACTACTTTAACTACTACTTCTACTATAACTATTTCTACTACTACAACTACTTCATCTGCTACTACTGCTACCACTAATTTGACTACTACTACTACTTTAACTGCTTTTACTACTTTAACTGCTACTACTACTATTACTACTTAATTACTACTACTACTACTACTACTACTACTAATAATAATAATAATAATAATACAACTACTACTAATACTACTACTACTACTTAAACTACTTATACTACTACTACTACTTTAACTACTAGTACTCCTTTAACTACTACTTCTACTTTGAATACTGCTCCTTCTACTACTACTTTTACTACTTTAACTACTACACTACTACTACTCTTACTACTACAACTTTAACTATTACTACTACTACTACTTTAACTACTACTACTACTTTAACTACTACTACTACTACTTCTACTTTAACTGTTACTACTTTAACTTCTACATCTACTTATACTTCTACTACGACTTCTTTAACCACTACTACTTCTGCTTTAACTATTATTAATTCTGAGACTACTACGTCTACTACTTTAACTACTACTACTACTTTAACTACTACTACTTCTTTAACTTCTACTACTACTACTATTGCTTCCTTAACTACTACACCACTACTACTAATTTAACTAGAACTGCTACTTAAACTGTTACTATTACTACTACTTTAACTGCTACTACTACTTTAACTACTACTACTACTGCTACTACTATTTCAATTACTACTACTACTTAAACTACTCCTTCTACTTCTACTCCTTTAACTACTACTACTGCTTTAACGTTTACTACTACTACTTCAACTTTTTATTACTACTACTACTGCTACTTTTACTACTACTCCTTCACTCTTCTACTACTTCTACTTCTACTACTACTACTGCAACTGCTACTACTTTAACTATTACTACTACTCACTTTAACTACTACTACTACTCTTACTTCAACTACTGCTACTTGAACTACTACCACTACTTTACTTACATCTACTTATTTAACTACTACAACTACTTCTACTTTAACTGCTACTACTACTACTACTTAACTACTACTATTACTTTTATAACCACTACTGCTACCACTTAAACTACTACTTCTACTTTAACTACTACTACTACTTTAACTTCTACTTTAACTAGTACTACTACTATTACTACTATTTTAACTTCTACTACTTCTTTAACTGCTAGTACTACTACTACTTAACTACTACTACTACTTCTACATTAACCACTTCTACTGTTACTTTAACTACTACTTAAACTACTATTACTACTACTACTACTACGACTACTACTGCTACCTTAACTACTACTACTACTTAACTGCTCCTACTACTACTTTAACTGCTTCTTCTACTACTTAACTACTATTACTTTATTACTGCTACTTAATTACACATACTACTACTACTACAACTTTAACTACTATTAATACTAGTACTACTACTTTAACTGCTACTACTACTTTAAGTACTAGCTACTACTACTTTGACTACTACTACTGCTACTTCTACTACTACTATTACTACTTTAACTACACTACCACAACTACTAGTTTAACTATTACTACTACTACTACTTTAACTACTTCTGCTACTTTAACTATTTCTACTACTATATCTACTACTACTAGTACTTTTTTAACTTCTACTACTATTACTACTACTTAAACTACTACTACTACTACTACTACTTCTTTAACTGCTACTACTTCAACTGCTACATCTACTACTACTTCTTCTACTTTAACCACTACTACTATTTTAACTGCTACTATTATTTTATCTATTACTAATATTACTACTACTACCACTACTTCTACTACTTTAACTAGTACTACTACTTTAACTACTACCATTTCTTTAACTACTACTACTTCTACTACTATTACCTCTTTAACTACTACACCACTACTACTACTTTAAATAGAACTGCTACTTTAACTATTACTACTACTACTACATTGACTACTACTACTAGTACTAGTTTAACTTCTACTACTGCTACTACTTTAACTACTACTAGTAGTTTAACTACTACTACTACTACTACTACTACTACTACTACTGCTACTACTATTTCAATTACTTTTACTACTTATACTACTCCTTCTACTTCTACTCCCTTAACTACTACTACTGCATTAACTATTACTACTACTACTTCAACTGCTACTACAGATACTACTTTTACTACGATTATTCTACTTTAACTAATACTACTACTCTTCTACTACAACTACTTCTATTACTACTACAACTTTAACTTTTACTTCTACTACTACTTTAACTACTACTACTACTACTACTTTAACTTGTGCTATTTTAACTAATACTACTACTTTAACTACTACTACTACTACTTCCACTTCTATTACTCCACTATTTCAACTACTTAAACTACTACTACTACTTCTACTACTTTAACTACTACTTCTACTATAACTACTACTACCACTACCACTACTTCAACTGCTACTACTCTTTCTACTACTTTGACTACTGCTACTCCTTTAACTGCTATTACTACTTTAACAGCTACTACTACTTTTACTACTTAATTACTACTACTACTACTACTAATACAACTACTACTAATACAACTACTACCACTTTAACTACTACTACTACTTTAACTACTGATCCTCTTTTAACTACTACTACAACTTTGACTACTGCTCCTTCTTCTACTACTATTACTACTTTAACTACTACACCACTACTACTACTACTACTACTACTACTACTACAATTTTAACTATTACTACTACTACTACTTTAACTACTACTACTACTTTAACTATTACTACTACTTTAACTTCTACTACTGCTGCTACTTTAACTACTACTACTACTACTACTACTACTACTACTACTACTACTACTACTACTACTACTACTTCTTTAACTGTTACTACTTTAACTGCTACATCTACTTATACTTCTTCTACGACTTCTTTAACCACTACTACTTTTCTTTTATCTACTACTACTACTTTAACTATTACTAATACTAAAACTACTACTTCTACTACTTTAACTACTACTACTACTTTAACTACTACTACTTCTTTAACTACTTCTACTACTACTATTACTTCTTTAACTTCTACACCACTACTACTACTTTAACTAGAACTGCTACTTTACTTATTACTACTACTACTTCTACTACTACTACTTTAACTGCTACTACTACTTTAACTACTACTACTTCTGCTACTACTATTTCAATTACTACTACTACTTAAACTACTCCTTCTACTCCTTTAACTACTGCTTTAACTTTTACTACTACTACTTCAACTGATACTACAGCTACTACTTTTACTACTTCTACTACTGCTACTTTAAATACTACTACTTCTACTCTTCTAGTACTACTACTTCTACTACTACTACTGCAACTGCTACTACTTCAACTACTACTTCTACTCACTTTAACTACTACTACTACTCTTACTTCAACTATCACTACTGCTACTTGAACTACTACTACTACTTTACTTACTACTACTTATTTAACTGCTACAACTACTTCTTCTTAAACTACTACTACTACTACTTAACTACTACTATTACTACTTTAACCACTACTGCTACTACTTAAATTACTTTTTCTACTTTAACTACTACTACTAGTACTACCTTAACTTCTACTACTACAACAACTTTAACTACTACGACTATTACTACTATTTTAACTTCTACTACTATTTTAACTGCTAGTACTACTACTACTACTTAACTACTACTACTACTTCTACATTAAACACTTCTACTGTTATTTTAACTACTACTACTACTTAAACTACTATTACTACTACTACTTTAACTACTACTTTAACTACTACTACTACTACTTATACTACTACTACTTAAACTGCTACTACTACTACTACTTTAACTGCTTCTTCTACTAGTTAACTACTGCTATTACTTTAACCATAATACTACTACTTTTACTACTACTACTTTAACTACTACTAATACTGCTACTACTACTACTACTACTACTTTAACTACTTAACTGTAACTACGACTACTACTACTTAAACTTTTACTTATAGTACTACTTTAACTTCTACTTCTACTACTACTTCTACTACTACTACTTTAACCACTACTACTACTACTTTAACTGCTACTTTTATTTTAAATATTACTACTACTACTACTACTACTACTACTACCACTTCTACTACTTTAACTACTACTACTACTTTAACTACTACCATTTCTTTAACTACTACTACTCTTACTATTACTTCTTTAACTACTACACCACTACTACTACTTTAAATAGAACTGCTACTTTAACTATTACTACTACTACTACATTGACTACTACTACTAGTACTACTTTAACTTCTACTACTGCTACTACTTTAACTGCTACTACTACTTTAACTACTACTACTACTGCTACTACTATTTCAATTACTACTACTACTTATACTACTCTTTCTACTTCTACTCCTTTAACTACTACTACTGCTTTAACTATTACTACTACTACTTCAACTGCTACTTCAGCTACTACCTTTACTACAACTACTCTTCTTTAGCTAATATTACTACTCTTCTACTACTACTACTACTATTACTACTACTACTGCTACTCCTTTAACTACTACTACTACCTTTAACTACTACTACTACTCTTACTTCAACTATAGCTACTGCTACTTGAACTTCTACTTTAACTACTACTACTAATTTAACTACTACAACTACTACTACTTTAAGAACTACTACTATTACTACTTAACCACTACTACTACTACTACTACTTTAACCACTACTGGTACTACTTTAACCTCTTTTAACTACTTCTACTAGTACTACTTTAACTTCTACTACAACTTTAACTACAACTACTACTACTACTACTACTGCTACCTTAATTGCTACTACTACGTAAACTGATAGTACTACTTCTACTTAACTACTACTACTTCTACATTAACCACTTCTACTGTTACTTTAACTACTACTGTTACTTTAACTATTACTACTATAACTACTACTACTACTACTACTACTACTACTACTTTAAATACTACTACTACTTATACTACTACTACTACTTTAACTGCTACTACTACTGCTACTACTACTACTACTTAACTACTACTATTACTATTATAACCACTACTGCTACTACTTAAACAACTACTTCTACTTTAACTACTACTACTAGTACTACTTTAACTTCTACTACTACTACTACAACTTTAACTAGTACTACTACTACTACTATTACTACTATTTTAACTTCTACTACTTCTTTAACTGCTAGTACTACTACTACTTAACTACTACTACTACTTCTACATTAACCACTTCTACTGTTACTTTAACTACTACTTAAACTACTATTACTACTACGACTACTACTACTACTTTAACTACTACTACTACTTAAACTACTACTTCTTAAACTGCTCCTACTACTACTTTAACTGCTTCTTCTACTACTTAACTGCTACTATTACTTTAACCTCTACTACTACTACTACTACTTTAACTACTACTTTAACTGTAACTACTACTACTTCTTAAACTTTTCTTATAGTACTACTTTAACTTCTACTTCTACTACTGCTTTAACTACTACTACCTTAACTACTACTACTACTACTACTACTACTACTGCTTCAACTACTACTACTACTACTTTAACTCCTACTACTTTAACTACTACTACTTCTACTTCCACTTCTACTAATTCACTATTTCAACTACTTAAACTTCTAGTTTTACTACTTTAACTACTACTACTACTATATCTACTACTACTACTACTACTTCAACTGCTTCTACTGCTGCTACTACTTTGATTACTACGTCTACTTTAACTGCTACTACTACTTTGATTACTACGTTTACTTTAACTGCTACTACTACTTTTACTGCTATTACTACTGCTACTTAATTACTACTAGTACTACTACTACTACTACTACTACTACTACTACTACTTTAACTACTACTAATACTAGTATTACTACTTTAACTGCTCCTACTACTTTAACTACTATCTACTACTACTTTGACTTCTACTACTGCTACTTCTACTACTACTATTACTACTTTAACTACACTACCACAACCACTACTACTACTTTAACTATTACTACTACAACTACTTTAACTACTTCTGCTACTTTAACTATTTCTACTTCTACTACTATATCTGCTACTACTAGTACTATTTTAACTTCTACTACTACTACTACTACTTAAACTACTACTACTACTACTACTACTACTACTACTACTTTAACTGCTACTACTTTAACTGCTACATCTACTACTACTTCTTCTACTTTAACCACTACTACTACTACTACTATTTTAACTGCTACTATTATTTTATCTATTACTAATACTACTACTCCCACCACTACTTCTACTACTTTAACTACTTCTGCTACTTTAACTATTTCTACTACTATATCTACTACTACTAGTACTTTTTTAACTTCTACTACTATTACTACTACTTAAACTACTACTACTACTACTACTACTACTTTAACTGCTACTACTTCAACTGCTACATCTACTACTACTTCTTCTACTTTAACCACTACTACTATTTTAACTGCTACTATTATTTTATCTATTACTAATATTACTACTACTACCACTACTTCTACTACTTTAACTAGTACTACTACTTTAACTACTACCATTTCTTTAGCTACTACTACTTCTACTACTATTACCTCTTTAACTACTACACCACTACTACTACTTTAAATAGAACTGCTACTTTAACTATTACTACTACTACTACATTGACTACTACTACTAGTACTACTTTAACTTCTACTACTGCTACTACTTTAACTACTACTAGTAGTTTAACTACTACTACTACTACTACTACTACTACTACTACTGCTACTACTATTTCAATTACTTTTACTACTTATACTACTCCTTCTACTTCTACTCCCTTAACTACTACTACTGCATTAACTATTACTACTACTACTTCAACTGCTACTACAGATACTACTTTTACTACGATTATTCTACTTTAACTAATACTACTACTCTTCTACTACAACTACTTCTATTACTACTACAACTTTAACTTTTACTTCTACTACTACTTTAACTACTACTACTACTACTACTTTAACTTGTGCTATTTTAACTAATACTACTACTTTAACTACTACTACTACTACTTCCACTTCTATTACTCCACTATTTCAACTACTTAAACTACTACTACTACTTCTACTACTTTAACTACTACTTCTACTATAACTACTACTACCACTACCACTACTTCAACTGCTACTACTCTTTCTACTACTTTGACTACTGCTACTCCTTTAACTGCTATTACTACTTTAACAGCTACTACTACTTTTACTACTTAATTACTACTACTACTACTACTAATACAACTACTACTAATACAACTACTACCACTTTAACTACTACTACTACTTTAACTACTGATCCTCTTTTAACTACTACTACAACTTTGACTACTGCTCCTTCTTCTACTACTATTACTACTTTAACTACTACACCACTACTACTACTACTACTACTACTACTACTACAATTTTAACTATTACTACTACTACTACTTTAACTACTACTACTACTTTAACTATTACTACTACTTTAACTTCTACTACTGCTGCTACTTTAACTACTACTACTACTACTACTACTACTACTACTACTACTACTACTACTACTACTACTTCTTTAACTGTTACTACTTTAACTGCTACATCTACTTATACTTCTTCTACGACTTCTTTAACCACTACTACTTTTCTTTTATCTACTACTACTACTTTAACTATTACTAATACTAAAACTACTACTTCTACTACTTTAACTACTACTACTACTTTAACTACTACTACTTCTTTAACTACTTCTACTACTACTATTACTTCTTTAACTTCTACACCACTACTACTACTTTAACTAGAACTGCTACTTTACTTATTACTACTACTACTTCTACTACTACTACTTTAACTGCTACTACTACTTTAACTACTACTACTTCTGCTACTACTATTTCAATTACTACTACTACTTAAACTACTCCTTCTACTCCTTTAACTACTACTACTGCTTTAACTTTTACTACTACTACTTCAACTGATACTACAGCTACTACTTTTACTACTTCTACTACTGCTACTTTAAATACTACTACTTCTACTCTTCTAGTACTACTACTTCTACTACTACTACTGCAACTGCTACTACTTCAACTACTACTTCTACTCACTTTAACTACTACTACTACTCTTACTTCAACTATCACTACTGCTACTTGAACTACTACTACTACTTTACTTACTACTACTTATTTAACTGCTACAACTACTTCTTCTTAAACTACTACTACTACTACTTAACTACTACTATTACTACTTTAACCACTACTGCTACTACTTAAATTACTTTTTCTACTTTAACTACTACTACTAGTACTACCTTAACTTCTACTACTACAACAACTTTAACTACTACGACTATTACTACTATTTTAACTTCTTATACTATTTTAACTGCTAGTACTACTACTACTACTTAACTACTACTACTACTTCTACATTAAACACTTCTACTGTTATTTTAACTACTACTACTACTTAAACTACTATTACTACTACTACTTTAACTACTACTTTAACTACTACTACTACTACTTATACTACTACTACTTAAACTGCTACTACTACTACTACTTTAACTGCTTCTTCTACTAGTTAACTACTGCTATTACTTTAACCATAATACTACTACTTTTACTACTACTACTTTAACTACTACTAATACTGCTACTACTACTACTACTACTACTTTAACTACTTAACTGTAACTACGACTACTACTACTTAAACTTTTACTTATAGTACTACTTTAACTTCTACTTCTACTACTACTTCTACTACTACTACTTTAACCACTACTACTACTACTTTAACTGCTACTTTTATTTTAAATATTACTACTACTACTACTACTACTACTACTACTACTACCACTTCTACTACTTTAACTACTACTACTACTTTAACTACTACCATTTCTTTAACTACTACTACTCTTACTATTACTTCTTTAACTACTACACCACTACTACTACTTTAAATAGAACTGCTACTTTAACTATTACTACTACTACTACATTGACTACTACTACTAGTACTACTTTAACTTCTACTACTGCTACTACTTTAACTGCTACTACTACTTTAACTACTACTACTACTGCTACTACTATTTCAATTACTACTACTACTTATACTACTCTTTCTACTTCTACTCCTTTAACTACTACTACTGCTTTAACTATTACTACTACTACTTCAACTGCTACTTCAGCTACTACCTTTACTACAACTACTCTTCTTTAGCTAATATTACTACTCTTCTACTACTACTACTACTATTACTACTACTACTGCTACTCCTTTAACTACTACTACTACCTTTAACTACTACTACTACTCTTACTTCAACTATAGCTACTGCTACTTGAACTTCTACTTTAACTACTACTACTAATTTAACTACTACAACTACTACTACTTTAAGAACTACTACTATTACTACTTAACCACTACTACTACTACTACTACTTTAACCACTACTGGTACTACTTTAACCTCTTTTAACTACTTCTACTAGTACTACTTTAACTTCTACTACAACTTTAACTACAACTACTACTACTACTACTACTGCTACCTTAATTGCTACTACTACGTAAACTGATAGTACTACTTCTACTTAACTACTACTACTTCTACATTAACCACTTCTACTGTTACTTTAACTACTACTGTTACTTTAACTATTACTACTATAACTACTACTACTACTACTACTACTACTACTACTTTAAATACTACTACTACTTATACTACTACTACTACTTTAACTGCTACTACTACTGCTACTACTACTACTACTTAACTACTACTATTACTATTATAACCACTACTGCTACTACTTAAACAACTACTTCTACTTTAACTACTACTACTAGTACTACTTTAACTTCTACTACTACTACTACAACTTTAACTAGTACTACTACTACTACTATTACTACTATTTTAACTTCTACTACTTCTTTAACTGCTAGTACTACTACTACTTAACTACTACTACTACTTCTACATTAACCACTTCTACTGTTACTTTAACTACTACTTAAACTACTATTACTACTACGACTACTACTACTACTTTAACTACTACTACTACTTAAACTACTACTTCTTAAACTGCTCCTACTACTACTTTAACTGCTTCTTCTACTACTTAACTGCTACTATTACTTTAACCTCTACTACTACTACTACTACTTTAACTACTACTTTAACTGTAACTACTACTACTTCTTAAACTTTTCTTATAGTACTACTTTAACTTCTACTTCTACTACTGCTTTAACTACTACTACCTTAACTACTACTACTACTACTACTACTACTACTGCTTCAACTACTACTACTACTACTTTAACTCCTACTACTTTAACTACTACTACTTCTACTTCCACTTCTACTAATTCACTATTTCAACTACTTAAACTTCTAGTTTTACTACTTTAACTACTACTACTACTATATCTACTACTACTACTACTACTTCAACTGCTTCTACTGCTGCTACTACTTTGATTACTACGTCTACTTTAACTGCTACTACTACTTTGATTACTACGTTTACTTTAACTGCTACTACTACTTTTACTGCTATTACTACTGCTACTTAATTACTACTAGTACTACTACTACTACTACTACTACTACTACTTTAACTACTACTAATACTAGTATTACTACTTTAACTGCTCCTACTACTTTAACTACTATCTACTACTACTTTGACTTCTACTACTGCTACTTCTACTACTACTATTACTACTTTAACTACACTACCACAACCACTACTACTACTTTAACTATTACTACTACAACTACTTTAACTACTTCTGCTACTTTAACTATTTCTACTTCTACTACTATATCTGCTACTACTAGTACTATTTTAACTTCTACTACTACTACTACTACTTAAACTACTACTACTACTACTACTACTACTACTTTAACTGCTACTACTTTAACTGCTACATCTACTACTACTTCTTCTACTTTAACCACTACTACTACTACTATTTTAACTGCTACTATTATTTTATCTATTACTAATACTACTACTCCCACCACTACTTCTACTACTTTAACTACTACTACTTTAACTACTACCATTTCTTTAACTACTACTACTTCTACTACTATTACTTCTTTAACTACTACACCACTACTACTACTTTAAATAGAACTGCTACTGTAACAATTACTACTACTATATTGACTACTACTAGTAGTACTACTTTAACTTATACTACTACTACTTTAACTACTACTAGTACTACTACTACTGCTACTACTATTTCAATTACTACTACTACTTATACTACTCCTTCTACTTCTACTCCTTTAACTACTACTACTGCTTTAACTATTACTACTACTACTTCAACTGCTACTACAGATACTACTTTTACTACAATTATTCTACTTTAACTAATACTACTACTCTTCTACTACTACTACTACTATTACTGCTACAACTTTAACTTTTACTTCTACTACTACTTTAACTACTACTACTACCACTACTACTTTAACTTGTGCTATTTTAACTAATACTACTACTTTAACTACTACTACTACTTCCACTTCTACTACTCAACTATTTCAACTACTTAAACTACTACTACTACTTCTACTACTTTAACTACTACTTCTACTATAACTACTTTTACTACTACCACTACTTCAACTGCTACTACTGCTTCTACTACTTTGACTACTACTACTCCTTTAACTGCTATTACTACTTTAACTGCTACTACTACTTTTACTACTTAATTACTACTACTACTACTAATACAACTACTATTAATACAACTACTACCACTTTAACTACTACTGCTACTTTAACTACTAGTACTCCTTTAACTACTACTACTACTTTGACTACTGCTTTTTCTTCTACTACTATTACTACTTTAACTACTACACCACTACTACTACTACTACTACAATTTTAACCATTACTACTACTTTAACTATTACTACTACTTTAACTTCTACTACTACTGCTACTTTAACTACTACTACTACTACTACTACTTCTTTAATTGTTACTACTTTAATTGCTACATCTTCTACTACGACTTCTTCAACCACTACTACTTCTCTTTTATCTACTACTACTACTTTAACTATTACTCATACTAAAACTACTACTTCTACTACTTTAACTACTACTACTTCTTTAACTACTACTACTACTATTACTTCTTTAACTACTACACCACTACTACTACTTTAACTAGAACTGCTACTTTAACTATTACTACTACTACTACTTTAACTGCTACTACTACTTTAACTACTACTACTTCTGCTTCTACTATTTCAATTACTACTACTACTTAAACTACTCCTACTTCTACTCCTTTAACTACTACTACTGCTTTAACTTTTACTACTACTACTTCAACTGCTACTACAGCTACTACTTTTACTACTTCTACTACTGCTACTTTAAATACTACTACTTCTACTCTTCTAATACTACTACTTCTACTACTACTACTACTGCAACTGCTACTACTTTAACTACTACTACTACTCACTTTAACTACTACTACTACTCTTACTTCAACTATCACTACTGCTACTTGAACTACTACTACTACTTTACTTACTACTACTTATTTAACTACTACAACTACTTCTTCTTAAACTACTACTACTCAACTACTACTATTACTACTGTAACAACTACTGCTACTACTTAAATTACTATTTCTACTTTAACTACTACTACTAGTACTACTTTAACTTCTACTACTACTACAACTTTAACTACTACTACTACGACTATTACTACTATTTTAACTTCGACTACTACTTTAACTGCTAGTACTACTACTACTACTTAACTACTACTACTACTTCTACATTAAACACTTCTACTGTTATTTTAACTACTACTACTACTTAACTTACTATTACTACTACTACTTTAACTACTACTTTAACTACTACTACTACTACTTATACTACTACTACTTAAACTGCTACTACTACTACTACTTTAACTGCTTCTTCTACTACTTAACTACTACTATTACTTTAACCACTACTACTACTACTTTTACTACTACTACTTTAACTACTACTAATACTGCTACTACTACTACTACTACTAATACTTTAACTGTAACTACTACTACTACTACTTAAACTTTTACTTATAGTACTACTTTAACTTCTACTTCTACTACTACTTCTACTACTACTACTTTAACCACTACTACTACTACTTTAACTGCTACTATTATTTTAACTATTACTTATACTACTACTACTACTACTTCTACTACCACTTCTACTATTTTAACTACTACTACTACTTTAACTACTACCATTTCTTTAACTACTACTTCTCTTACTATTACTTCTTTAACTACTACACCACTACTACTACTTTAAATAGAACTGCTACTTTAACTATTACTACTACTACTACATTGACCACTACTACTAGTACTACTTTAACTTCTACTCCTGTTACTACTTTAACTGCTACTACTACTTTAACTACTACTACTACTGCTACTACTATTTCAATTACTACTACTACTTATACTACTCCTTCTACTTCTACTCCTTTAACTACTACTACTGCTTTTACTATTACTACTACTATCAACTGCTACTTCAGCTACTACTTTTACTACAACTACTCTACTTTAACTAATACTACTACTATTCTACTACTACTACTACTACTACTACTACTGCTACTACTACTTTAACTACTACTACTACCTTTAACTACTACTACTACTCTTACTTCAACTATATCTACTGCTACTTGAACTACTACTTTAACTACTACTACTAATTTAACTACTACAACTACTACTACTTTAAGTACTACTACTATTACTACTTAACTACTACTACTACTTTAACCACTACTGCTACTACTTTAACCTCTTTTAACTACTTCTACTAGTACTACTTTAACTTCTACTACAACTTTAACTACAACTACTACTACTACTATTACTGCTACCTTAATTGCTACTACTACTTAAACTGATAGTACTACTACTACTTAACTACTACTACATCTACATTAACCACTTCTACTGTTACTTTAACTACTACTACTACTTTACCTATTACTACTACTACTACTACTACTTTAAATACTACTACTACTTATACTACTACTACTACTTTAACTGCTACTACTACTGCTACTATTTCTACTTTAACTACTACGCCACTACTACTTCTTTAACTGCTACTACTACTTAAACTACTACTTCTACTTTATCTGTAACTACTACTACTACTTAAACTACTACTTATAGTACTACTTTAACTTCTACTTCTATAACTACCATAACTTCTACTACTGCTACTACTACAACTACTACTACTTTAACTTCTACTACTTTTACTATTACTTCTACTACCACTACTTCTACTACTACTTCTTCTACTTTTTCAACTACTACTAATACTTAAACTCCCACTACTACTTCTGCTACTTTAACTACTACTGCTACTATAATTACTCTTTCTACTACTCCAATTGCTATTGCTGCTACTACTTTGACTACTACTGCTACTACTACTATAACAACAACTACTACATCTTTAACTTCTACTACTACTTTAACTGCTACTACAACTACTGCTTAATTACTACTACTACTACTACCACTTTCACTACTACTTCTACTTTAACTACTAGTATTTCTTTAACTACTACTACTACTACATTGATTACTACTCCTGCTACTTCTACTACTACTATTACTACTTAAACTAATGCACCACTACTACTTCCTTAACTACTACTACTACTACTTTAACTATTACTACTACTACTGTTTTAACTACTACTACTGCTTAACTACTACTACTACTACTACTTTATCTACTACTACTAGTACTACTTTTACTTCTACTACTACTACTTCGTTTACTACTACTACTACTACTACTACTACTACTTTAACTGGTACTACTTTAACTGCTACATCTACTACTACTTCTACTCCTACTACTTTAACCACTACTACTACTACTTTAACTGCTACTACTTCTTTAACTATTACTAATACTACTACAACTTCTACTACTTTAACTACTACTACTACTTTAACTACTACTACTTCTTTAACTACTACTACCACTATTACTTCTTTAACTACTACACCCCTACTACTCCTTTAACTAGAACTGCTACTTTAACTATTACTACTACTACTACTTTGACTACTACTACTACTAGTACTACTTTAACTTCTACTACTGCTACTACTTGAACTGCTACTACTACTTTAACTACTACTACTACTACTACTACTACTACTACTACTACTACTACCACTGCTGCTACTACTATTTCAATTACTACTACTACTTAAACTACTCCTTCTACTTCTACTCCTTTAACTACTACTACTCTCTAACTATTACTACTACTACTTCAACTGCTACTATAGCTACTACTTTTACTACTACTACTGCTACTTTAACTACTACTACTTCTCTTCTACAACTACTACTTCTACTACTACTACTGCTACTGCATCTACTTTAACTACTACTACTACTAACTTTAACTACTACTACTACTCTTATTTCAACTATAACTACTGCTACTTGAACTACTACTACTACTTTAACTACTACTACTAATTTAACTACTACAGCTACTACTACTTTAACCACTACTACTATTACTACTTAACTACTACTACTACTACTTTAACCACTACTGCAACTACTACTACTACTTTAACTGCTACTACTACTTAAACTGCTAGTTTAACTACTACTTAACTACTACTACTTCTACATTAACCACTTCTACTGTTTCTTTAACTAATACTACTACTTTAACTACTACTTCTACTACTACTACTACTACTTTAACTACTTCTACTACTTTAACTGCTACTACTACTACTACTACTACTACTACTACTTTAACTACTACGCCACCACTACTTTTTTTTACTACTACTACTACTTTATCTATTACTATTACTACTGCTTTAACTACTACTTCTACTTTAACTATAACTACTACTACTATTACTTAAACTACTACTTATAGTACTGCTTTAATTTCTACTTCTATAACTACTTTAACTATTACTTCTACTACTACTTTAACTTCTACTACTTTGACTAATACTACTACTTTAACTACTACTACTGCTACTTTAACTACAACTACTACTTTACCTTATTCTTCTTTAACTGTTGCTATTTTAACTACTACTACTTTACCTTATTCTACTACTACTTTTTCTACTACTTCTATTATTACTTTAACTACTACTTCTACTTCAACTATAACTACTTATAGTACTAATTTATTTTCTACTTCTATAACTACTTTCACTACTACTACTACTACAACTACTACAACTACTACTATTTAACTTCTACTACTTTTACTAATACTACTACTTTAACTACTACTACTACTACTTCTACTACTACTACTTCTACTATTTCAACTACTACTACTACTTAAACTCCTACTACTACTTCTGCTACTTTAACTACTACTTATACTTTAACTACTCTTTCTTCTACTTCAACTGCTACTACTGCTACTACTTTGACTACTACTGCTACTACTACTTTAACTACTATTACTTCTTCTTTAACTGCTATGACTACTTTAACTGCTACTAATACTACTGCTTAATTACTTCTACTACTTTAGCTACTACTAATACTACAACTACTACTACTTTAATTACTACTACTACTACTTTAACTACTAGTACTACTTTAACTACTACTACTACTTTGACTACTACTACTGCTACTTCTACTACTACTATTACTACTTAAACTACTGCACCACTACTACTACTTTAACTACAACTACTACTTTAACTATTACTACTACTACTGTTTTAACTACTACTACTACTTTAACTATTACTACTACTACTACTTTAACTGGTACTACTACTAGTACTACTTTAACCTACTACTCCTACTACTTTAACTGCTACTATTACTACTACTTTAACTGCTACTACTAACAGATCTAAATGGGATCTCAAACACAACACACCCTCCTGTTACCTCCATCAGGTCCTGAGGAAAGAAGAAAATACAAATGAATACATGAAAAATAAAAGCCTCTCTTATGTTCGCACCAGCCATGCTGGGAAAACTCTAATCTACACAGATGGCAGTAAGGACCCCACAACAGGAAACACCCTTTGGGATCTCAAACACAACACACCCTCCTGTTACCTCCATCAGGTCCTGAGGAAAGAAGAAAATACAAATGAATACATGAAAAATAAAAGCCTCTCTTATGTTCGCACCAGCCATGCTGGGAAAACTCTAATCTACACAGATGGCAGTAAGGACCCCACAACAGGAAACACCGGCGCCGCATTCGTTGTCCCAGAGAGAAATCTTCACGTACCGATTAAAACAAACCAACACCTCTCAGTATTCACAACTGAACTGATTGCCATTCACTGGGCCATCTCCTGGGCCATCACAGTTAAGACACCCAAAGCCACAGTACTCATGGACAGCCTTAGCGCTATCCAGGCCCTACAGTCAGGAAAATCCAAAACACGACCTGACCAAATTGACTCAATCCTGTCTAAACTAGATAAGGCAAAAAGAGAAGGGCAAGATATTGAAATCGACTGGATCCCATCCCACGTCGGCATCCCCGGTAATGTGGCGGCCGACGAAACAGCCAGAATAGCACTAGATATAGGTATTAAAGATTATACTCTCCCTTCAAAACGGGAGATCTATACAATCATAGACACCGCCATAAGCTCTATGGGATAGAAACCCAACCAACACCGGGAGGCATTACCAACTCCTCCAGCCCACAGTAGGTAAATCTGCCCACCAATTTAGCAACAACAGAAAATTAGACGTGGTAATTTCCCGTTTGAGATTTAGCCATAACGGCCTAAATGCCAACCTCACTCAACTAGGAAACACAACGGGTCTATGCAGAAAATGCGATAACTATGAACTAGAAACAACACAACACATCTTGTTTGAATGTGTAACAAACGCCCATGCACGAGAAGAGATAAAATCTGAAATGTTCAAATTAGGATATGAATCGGTACACCTACAAGATCTCCTCGCTCCCCCCGAAAAACACTGCTCGGCCATAGCCGAGGTGGTTAAGAAATTCCTTAAAGACACAAATTACTGGGAAGTAATATAAAAAACAGCTTTTGTTACCCACACACCGCGCTAAGGCAACCATCACCTACCGTCAATCTGCACTTGGACCTGAGACGGGGGCGTCAAAGCGAGACACTGTGGTTGCGGCTCATTTGCTTTGCACTTATGGGTGCCCCGCCGAGACTACCCCCGTCAAAGGACAAACCAATGACCCTCCCATACCTTCAACATCATAACAGACCACGGGCAAGGGTGCATCACAAGAAAATCCCATAGCCCGAAAACTCCCACGGACATGCTTGAACCTGCGGCGACAAGCCGATTCGGGACACTGTGGTTGCGGCTCATGTGCTTTGCACTTATGAGTGTTCCGATGAGGTAACATGCCGCGGCAGGACAGGCAGCCCCCATGGGAAGGTTATTCTTCACAATAACCGCGCCACCCGTTAACTTGGTTTTGAACAAGTTACCCTAAGAGCCGGACCGTACCTTTGTGGGGGGACCCCCCTCACAAGCCCGGCCCGCCCTGTGCACAGAATGGGAAGCCAAAATATGTGACGGATGGCGGGGTCATATTAGCACAAGCACAATATGCACTAATGACTTTTGTTTGTATTACAGGTACAGGTGGGACCCCGGGGGACAAGAAACTGGACACAACTACACTGATCCGAGCGCACACATGGGGTCCTAAAGCACTAATCAGACTTTTCTATTTCAGGAACGAGAGGAGGCTCGACGGAGCCCGTCAGGACAACATCCTGAGGGCACCTGGGAGAAAGCCCGTACTGGGCTCCCCCTAGGTACCAACAGAATGAAGTCCCCGGAAGTAGGCAAAGCAAAGGCATAAATACTGCCAGAACAGAGCATACAAACGGGGACAGGTCACACGCTAAATATCTTTATAGGCGGGGCAACGGCAATATCCACCATTTGCTAGGTATTTGGGAATAGGAAGTCCCTTAAAAATGCCTTTTGGAAGACCATTCAAAAATAAAAATTAGCGGGATTGCAAAACGGCTGATTAGCCTCATCACTGCCTTTCCCAAACAAACACATACCTCCAAACACATCACGAAGACACACCTGTCCAATTTTGAACCCCACTTGCATAGGCAGGTCTCCGTGATGAGAGCACGGGTACTAGGACTTTTTGCAATAGCCGGAATTGGCTGGTCTATTAGTCACCCATTCTGGCTCACTTTAGATGCCTGTTCAAAATTCAAAAATTTCATGCGTTATCACCCTTTAACAAGCATCGTGACCGAAGGCGTTTTCTTTGCCATGTCAGGGGTGGAGGCAGAGAATAATGGAAGCCAGAACTGATAATGTATGTTAGCTTTTTTCCTCGGCCAGACATTCGAAAACAGGGCTGTGCTCTGACACATTTGGCAGTCGAAATTGGCAACACGTCATCACATACTAGAGCCCGTCTTTGGTCTGATTCCTGCACTCAAAATTCTAAAATCGCTATAGAACTGTGTTTCTTAGGACAAACGCTGTACCTTGGGTGCGATTTGTGCCTTCCTCCTATTAAGAGTTCAGTATATTCCCATTAGTCAGCTGACACCTGTCGAATTGACAAGTGCCAGCACATTGGAGGCCCTGGGAAGAGCAGTTCATAAACTAATCCCATTTAGCGAGATGGGGGTAGCCCCTATGTGCTTTTAGCGCCCGGTTACCTTACAAAATCTATCAAGTCAAGACTACTAACTTAACTGCTACATCTACTACTACTACGACTGCTACTACTACTTTAACTGCTACTACTAACTTAACTGCTACATCTACTACTACTACTACTACTACTACTACTACTACTACTACTACTACTACTACTTTAACCACAACTACTACTACTTTAACTACTACTACTACTACTACTACTACTTTAACCACTACTACTACTACTTTAACTACTACTACTACTTCTTTCACTACTACTAATACTACTACTACTACCGGCCCCGATAGCTCAGTTGGTAGAGTGTCCGCTCCGGGGAACGGGAGGTCTCGGGTTCGATCCCGTGCCGCGACATACCAAAGTCGTTAAAAATGGTACTAGCTGCTCCTCGTTTGGCACTCAGATTTACGGGGTAGAGCTAGGACTGGTCGATCCAGTGTCAAAATAATGTGACTGGGTGTAGTATCATGTAATGTGTCTGGGACATGATACTTCAGTAAGGCAGCACTATAAACGTGAGCATTGAGCTCCCTGTCGCAACCAGACACCGTCGTGATATGACTGAAAAATTGTTGAAAGCGACGTTAAACCCGAATTAACACACACTACTACTACTACTTCTACTACTTTATCTATTACTATTTTAACTACTTCTGCTACTACTTTAACTACAACTACTACTTTACCTTATTCTACTACTACTTTAACTACTACTACTACTATTACTTTAACTACTTCTACTATTACTACTACTTTAACTTCTACTGCTGCTACTACTACTTTAACTACTACTTTAACTACTACTGCTTCAACTACTATTTTAACTACTACTTTAACTGCTACTACTACTACTACTACTACTACTACTACTACTACTACTACTACTACTACTACTACTTTACCTGCTAGTACTACTCCTACTTTAACTAGTAGTTAAACTACTACTGCTACTTTAACCACTACTTCTACTACTGCTACTTTAACTACTACTACTACTACTACTACTACTACTACTACAACTACTTCTACTACTACTACAACAACAACTACTACTACTACTACTTTAACTCTACTACTACTACTACAACTTTAACTACTGCTACTACTACTACTACCTACTACCCTGCTACTACTACTTTAACTACTACTGCTACTACTACTAGTTAAATGTCTACTTTTACTATTACTTTAACTGCTACTACTACTTTGACTACTACTACTTCTACTACTACTTTAACTACTATTACTGCTTTAACTACTTCTACTACTACTTTAACTACAACTTTGACTCGCACCGGCCCCGATAGCTCAGTTGGTAGAGTGTCCGCTTCGGGGAACGGGAGGTCACGGGTTCGATCCCGGGCCGCGACATACCAAAGTCGTTAAAAATGGTACTAGCTGCTCCTCGCTTGGCACTCAGATTTACGGGTAGAGCTAGGACTGGTCGACCCAGTGTCATGATAATGTGACTGGGTGTGGTATCATGTAATCTGTCTGGGACATGATACTTCAGTGAGGCAGCACTATAAAAGTGAGCATTGAGCTCCCTGTCGCAACCAGACACCGTCGTGATATGACTGAAAAATTGTTGAAAGCGATGTTAAACCCGAATTTATACACACACACACACACAACTTTGACGTACTTCAACTACTACTACTTTAACTACTGCTACTACTTTAACTACTGTTACTACTACTATTTTAACTTCTACTCCTGCTACAATTTTAATTTAACTACTTCTACTACTACTACTACTACTTTAACTTCTACTTCTGGCTACTACTACTACTTTAACTACTACTACTGCTACTACTACTTTAACTACTACTAGTACTACTTTAAATACTACTGCTTTAACTACTTCTACTTCTATTTTAACTACTTATACTTCTATTTTAACTGCTACTACTACAATTACTGCTACTACTACTTTAACTGCTACTACTACTACTACTACTACTATAATTAATACTGCTACTACTACTTTAACTACTACTTCCATTACTACTTTAACTACTACTCCACCTACTACTGCTACTTAAACTACTACTTCTACTACTACATTCTCCTACTACTACTACTACAACAACTACTACTTTAACTACTGCTACTACTTTAACTACTTCTACTACTACTGCTACTACTTTACCTACTACTTTAACTACTACTACTACTACAATTACTTTAACTACTACTACAACTTTAACTACTACTAATACTACTATTACTACTACTACTTTAACTACTACTTCTACTACTAGTTTATGTACCACTGCTACTACTACAACCTTCTACTTTAACTACTTCTACTACTACTTTGACTACCACTTCTACTACTTTAACTACTACTCCGACTTTAACTTCTACTACTTCTACTACTACTTTAACCACTTCTACTACTTTAACTACTACTAATACTACTAGTACTACTTAAACTTCTACTACTACTACTTTACCTGCTACTACTACTTTAACTGCTCCTACTGCTGCTACTACTACTACTACTATTACAACTTTAACTACTACACCACCACTACTACTTTACTTACTACTACTACTTTAACTATTTCTACTACTAATACTTAAACTACTACTGCTAGTACTACTTTAACTTCTACTACTACTTCTACTACTACTACATTAACTTCTACTACTTTAAACTACTACTACTACTACTACTTAAACTTCTACTACTACTTCTACTACTTTAACTACTACTACTTCTTTAACTACTACTACTCTTACTTCAACTACTACTACTACTACTATACTACTACTACTACTTTAACTACTAATTACTACTACTACTACGACTACTTCTACTTGAACTACTAATTACTACTTCGTCTTTAACTACTACTACTTTAATTACTTCTACTACTGCTACTACTTTAACTACCACTACTACTACTAGCTTTAACTGCTACTCCTACTACTCTACTACTTTTACTTCTACCACTACTACTTAAACTACTAGAACTTCTACTACTGCAACAACTACTACTACTACCACTTTAACTGCTACTACTTCTACTACTGCTTTTACTATACTACTGATACTACTCTAACTACTACTACTACTACTACTACTACTACTACTACTACTACTACTACTACTACAACTATTACTTTAATTTCTTCTACTTTAACTTCTTCTACTTTAACTACTTCGACTACTACTACTACTTTAAATACTTTAAATACTTCTACTAGTTTAACTACTACTACTACTTTAACTACTGCTACTACTTCTTGTACTACTTAACTACTACTACTACTTTAACTACTACTACTACTACTAGAATATTAATTTCCCCTGCACAAATTGTCGACATGTATATTATTATACTGCAGTACTGTATGTTAGCTAGAAGGCTTCATGATTTCAGTTCTTTGCCCTTCAGGAATGTCAATTCCCCCTGCACAAAGTGTTAAAATTTATTTTATTGCGCTGCGGTTCTTTGCCCTTCAAGAATGTCAATTCCCCCTGCAGTGCTGTATGTTTGCAGAAGGCTGCAAGAATACAGAATATTAATTTCCCCTTCCCAAAGTGTCGATATTTGTTTTATTGAGCTTTGCGTTAGCTGGAAGGCTACATGAATACAGTTCTACGCACTTCAGGAATATTAATTTCCCCTTTATTTTATTGTGCTGCAGTGCTGTATGTTTGCCAGAAGGCTACATTATTTCAGATCTGTGCCCTTCAAGAATATTAATTTCCGCTGCACAAAGTGTCGACATGTATATTATAGTACTGCAGTTCTGTATGTTAGCTTGAAGGATACATGATTTCAGTTCTTTACCCTTCAGGAATGTCAATTCCCCTGCACAAAGTGTTAAAATTTGTTTGATTGCTTTGCAGTGCTGTATGTTTGCCAGAAGGCTGTATGAATACAGTTCTACGCCCTTCAAGAATATTATTTTCCCCTTCCCAAAGTGTCGACCTTTATTTGATTGTGCTGCAGTACTGTATGTTAGCTAGCAGGCCACAAGATTTCAGTTCTATGCCCTTCAAGAATATAAATTTCCCCTTCACAAAGTGTCGACCTTTATTTTATTGTGCTGTAGTGATGTGTGTTAGCTGGGAGGCCACATGAATACAGTTCTACGCCCTTCAAGAATTTTAATTTCCCCTGCACAAAGTGTCGACCTTTATTTTATTGTGCTGCAGTGCTGTATGTTTGCCCAGAAGGCTATATTATTTCAGTTCTATACCCTTCAAGAATATTAATACCCCCTGCACAAAGTGTCGACCTTTATTATATTGCGCTGTAGTGCTGTATGTTAGCCAGAATGCTACATTATTTCAATTCGATGCCCTTCTAGAATATTAATTTCACCTGTACAAAGTGTCGACATGTATTTTATTGTACTGCAGTACTGTATGTAGATAGAAGGGTACATAATTGCAGTTCTTTGCCCTTCAAGAATGTTAATTCCCCCTGCACAAAGTGTTTACCTTTCTTTTATTGCGCTGCAGTGCTGTATGTTTGCCAGAAGGCTGCATGAATTGAATACAGTTCTACACCCTTCAAGAATATTATTTTCCCCTTCACAAAGTGTCGACATTTATTTTTTTATGCTGTGCGTTAGCTGGGAGGGGGGGGGGGCTACATGAATACAGTTCTATACTAATTAATATATACTATAAATATTAATTTTCCTGTACAAAGTGTCGACCTTCATTTTATCGAGCTGCAGTAATGTATGTTAGATAAAAGGCTACATGATTTCAAATCTATGCCCTTCAAGAATATTAATTTCCCCTTTACAAAGTGTCGAAATGTATTTTATTGTACTGCAGTACTGTATGTTACCTAGAAGGGTACATGATTTCAGTTCTTTTCCCTTCAAGAATGTTAATTCCCCCTGCACAAAGTGTTTACCTTTCTTTTTATTGCGCTGCAGTGCTGTATGTTTGCCAGAAGGCTGCATGAATACAGTTCTACACCATTCAAGAATATTATTTTCCCCTTCACAAAGTGTCGAACTTTATTTTATTGTGCTGCAGTACCGTATGTTAGCTGGAAGGCTACAGGATTTCAGTTCTATGCCCTTCAAGAATAATAATTTCTCCTTCACAAAGTGTCGACATTTATTTAATTGTGCTGTGCGTTAGCTGGAAAACTACATGAATACAGCTCTACGCCCTTCAAGAATATTAATTTCATCTGCACACTCTCGACCTTCAATTTATTGTGTTGCAGTACTGTATGTTAGCTAGAAGGCTACATTTTTCAGTTTTATGCCCTTCAAGAATATTTATTTCCCCTGCATAAATTATCGACCTTTATTTTATTGTAATGCAGTACTGTATGTTAACTAGAAGGCTACTCGATTTCAATTCTATGCCCTTCAAGAATATTAAATAGCCCTACACAAAGTGTCGACCTTTATTTTACTGTGCTGCAGTGCTGTGTTAGCTAGAAGGCCACATGATTTCATTTCTATATCCTTCAATAATATAAATTTCCCATGCACAAAGTGTCGACCTTTATTTTATTGTGCAGCAGTACTGAATGTTAGCTAGAAAGCTACATGCTACATGATTTCAGTTCTATGCACTTCAAGAATATTAATTCCTCCTGGGCAAAATGTCGACCTTTATTTTATTGTGCTGCAGTACTGTATGTTAGCCAGAGGGCTACATTATTTCAGTTCTATGCCCTTCAAAAATATCAATTTTACCTGCACAAAATGAACACCTTTATTTCATTATGCTCAGTACTCTGTTAGCTAGCCGGCTACAAGATTTCAGTTCTATGCCCCTCAAGAGTATTAATTTTCAAAGCAAAAAGTCTCGACCATTTTTTTTTTATTGTGCTGCAGCTCTGTGTGTTAGCGAGAAGGCTACATAATGTCAGTTCTATGCCCTTCTAAACTATTTATTTCCCCTGCACAAAGTGTCGACATTTATTTTATTGTACTGCAGAACTGTATGTTAGCTAGAAGGCTACATAATTTCAATTCTTCGTCCTTCAAGAATATTAATTCCGGTTGCACAAAGTGATGACCTGTATTTTATTGTGCTGCAGTGCTGTATGTTGGCTAGAAGGCTACATGATTTCAGTTCTATACCCTTCAAGAATACTAATTTCCATGGTACAAGGTGTCGACCTTTATTTTATTGTGCAGCAGTACTGAATGTTAGCTAGAAAGCTACATGATTTCAGTTCTATGCCCTTCAAGAATATTAATTCCCCCTGCGCAAAATGTTGACCTTTATAATAGTGTGCTGCAGTGCTGTATTTTAGTCGGAAGGCTACATTATTTCAGTTTTGTGCCCTTCAAGAATATTAATTTCACATGTACAACGTGTCGACATGTATTTTATTGTAGTGCAGTACTGTATGTTAGCTAGAAGGGTGCATTATTTCAGTTATTTGCCCTTCAATAATGTTTTTTCCCCTGAACAAAGTGTTTACCTTTATTTAATTGCGCTGCAGTGTTGTGTGTTTGCCAGAAGGCTGCATGAATACAGTTCTACGCCCTTCAAGAATATTATTTTCCCCTTTCCAAAGTGTCGACCTTTATTTTATTGTGCTGTAGAACTGCATGATAGCTAGAAGGCTATAAGATTTCAGTTCTATGCACTTCAAGAATATTAATTTCCCCTTCACAAAGTGTCGACCTTTATTGTGTATTGTGCTGCAGTGCTGTATGTTAGCCAGATGGCTGCACGATTTCAGTTCTTTGCCCTCCAAGAATATTAAATTTCCTGTACAAAGTCTCGACCTTTATTTTATTGTGCTGCAGTAATGTATGTTAGCTAGAAGTCTACGTGATTTCAGTTCATGCCCTTCAAGAAGATTAATACCCCCTGCTCAAAGTGTCGTCCTGTTTTTTATGGTGCTGCAGTGCTGTATGTTAGCCAGAAGGCTACATGATTTCCATTTCCGTTCCTTGCCCTCCAAGAATATTAATTTCCCCTTCACAAAGTGTCGACCTATCTTTTTTGTGCTGCAGTATTGTATGTTAGCTAGAAGGCTACAAAATTTCAGTTCTATGTCCTTCAAGAATATTAATTTCCCCTTCACAAAGTGTCGACCTTTATTTAATGGTATTGTAGTGCTGTGTGTTAGCTGGAAGGCTACATGAATACAGTTCTACGCCCTTCAAGAATATTAATTCCCCCTGCACAAAGTGACGACCTTTATTTTATTGTGCTGCGGTGCTGTATGTTTGCCAGAAGGTTACCTTATTTCAGTTCTATGGCCTTCAAGAATATCAATACCCCTGCAGAAAGTGTCGACCTTTTTTGTATTGTGCTGCAGTGCTGTATGGTAGCCAGAAGGCTACATGATTTCAGTCATTTGCCCTCCAAGAACATTAATTTTCGTGTACAAAGTGCCGACCGTTATTTTATAATGCTGCAGTAATGTATGTTAGGTAGAAGGCTACATGATTTCAGTTCTACGCCCTTCAAGAATATTAATTTTCCCTGCACAAAGTGTCGACATTTATATTATTGTACTGCAGTACTGTATGTTAGCTAGAAGGGTACATGATTTCAGTTTTTGCCCTTCAAGAATGTCAATTCCCGCTGCACAATGTGTTTACCTTATTTTTATTGCGCTGCTGTGCTGTATGTTTGCAGAAGGCTGCATAAACGCAGAATATAAATTTCTCCTTCCCAAAGTGTCGACCTTTATTTTATTGTGCTGCAGTACTGTATATTAACTGGAAGGCTACAAGATTTCAGTTCTATGCCCTTCAAGAATATTAATTTCCGCTTCACAAAGTGTCGACCTTTATTTTATTTTGCTGTAGTGCTGTGTGTTAGCTGGAAGGCTACATGATTTCAGTTCTATGCCCTCCAAGGATATTAATTTTCCTGTACAAAGTGTCGACCTTTATTTTTTGTGCTGCAGTAATGTATGTTAGCTAGAAAGCTACATGATTTCAATTCTACGCCCTTCAAGAATATTAATTTCCCCTGCACAAAGTGGCGACCTTTATTTTATTGTGCTGCAGTGCTGTACGTTTGCCAGAAGGCTACATTATTTCAGTTCTATGCCCTTCAAGAATATTAATTTCCCCTGCACCAAGTGTCGACATGTATATTATAGTACTGCAGTTCTGTATGTAAGCTTGAATGATACATGATTTCAGTTCTTTGCCCTTCAAGAATGTTAATTCCCCCTGCACAAAGTGTTTACCTTTATTTTATTGCGCTGCAGTGTTTACCTTTATTTTATTGCGCTGCAGTGCTGTATGTTTGCCAGAAGGCTGCATGAATACAGTTCTACATCCTTCAAGAATATTATTTTCCCCTTCCCAAAGTGTCGACCTTTATTTGATTGTGCTGCAGTACTGTATGTTAGCTAGAATGCTTATTACATTTCTATGCCCTTCGAGAATATTAACTTCCCCTCCACAAAGTATCGCCTTTATTGTATTGTGCTGCAGTGCTGTATGTTAGCCAGAAGGCTGCATGATTTCAGTTCTATGCTCTCCAAGGATATTAATTTTCCTGTACAAAGTGTCGACCTTTATTTTTTGTGCTGCAGTAATGTATGTTAGCTAGAAAGCTACATGATTTCAGTTCTATGCCCTTCAATGAATATTAATTTTCCATTTACAAAGTGTCGACATGTATTTTATTGTACTGCAGTACTGAATGTTACCTAGAAGGGTACATGATTTCAGTTCTTTGCCCTTCAAGAATGTTAATTCCCCGTGCACAAAGTGTTCACCTTTATTTTACTGCTCTGCAGTGCTGTATGTTTGCAAGGCTGAATAAATACAGTTCTACGCCCTTCAAGAATATAAATTTCCCCTTCACAAACTGTCGACCTTTATTTTATTGTGCTGCAATACTTTATGTTAGCTAGAAGGTATGTTTGCAAGGCTGAATAAATACAGTTCTGTGCCCTACAAGAATATTAATTTCCCCTTCACAAAGTGGCGACATTTATTTTATTGTGCTGTGCGGTAGCTAGAAGGCTACATGAATACAGTTCTACGCCCTTCAAGAATATTAATTTCACTTGCACAGTGGGTCGACCTTCAATTTATTGTGCTGCAGTTCTGTATATTAGCTAGAAGGCTACATTTTTTCAGTCATATGCCCTTCCAGAATATTTATTTCCGATGCATAAATAATCGACCTTTATTTTTTTTTTTTGCTGCAGTGCTGTAGGTTAGCCAGAAGGATATATTATTGCAGTTCTATGCCCTTCAAGAATATCAATTTCACCTGCACAAAATGTATGTTAGCTAGTTCTATGCCCCTCAAGTGTATTAATTTTCACTGCACAAAGTCTCGACCTTTTTTTATTGTGCTGCAGCACTGTTTGTTAGATAGAAGGCTACATGATGTCAGTTCTATGCCCTTCAAGAATATCAATTTCCCCTGCAAAAAGTGTCGACATTTATTTTATTGCACTGCAGAACTGTATGTTAGCTAGAAGGTTACATGATTTCAATTCTTTGCCCTTCAAGAGTAATAAATACCGGTTGCACAAAGTGTTGACCTTTATTTTAGTGTGCTGTAGTGCTGTATGTTAGCTAGAAGGCTACGTTATCTAAGTTCTATGCACTTCAAGAATATTAATTTCCCCTGTACAAAGTGTCGACCTTTATTTTATTGTGCAGCTGTACTGAATGTTAGCTAGAAAGCTACATGATTCTATCTATCTATCTACTTATACTAAGTCGGTCATATATATCCATTACCTCAGTTGATTGGGTGGCTAAATTTAGAATTTAACTGAAAAAAAAGAGAGGCACTGGATGCGTCCTTAAAACTATTTACCATCTGCATAACAGAGGTATCCTAAAACGCATACCTCTGAATCTCAATCTTACACTGTACGGGCTTTAAACTCTTCTGCGGACCCGGCATTCACCGCATAGGAGGGAAGACTATTCCATCGGGGAATGGTTCTAGGAAAGAACGAGTTCCTCATGGCATCACTATAGGACTGGCATCTACGACATTGTGAGTCGTTTACTTTGGATGTCCTTGCTTGGGCCGAGACTGTTACAGGGGCCAAGTACCTATCCCCACGAACAGACACCGAATCAGAGCGCATCCTGCAGAAGAAGGCCAAAGAGGACCGCCTACGACGGACCTCCAGGGACGGCCACTCTAGCTCATTAAGCATGTCACCGACGCCACCTCCGCCCCGCCATCGCCCACAAGTCCATCGAGCAGCCTTCCCCCGCACCCTCTCCGTCCACCGAGTCTGAGCCCCAACAAAGGGATGCCAAATGGGTGATGCATATTCAAGCCGAGGGCGAACCAATGTTTTATATGCAACACCCCCCGTCTGCCTAGGTGCAAAAGCCAAGCCCCGTCTAAGGAATCCTAAAGTCCTAGTTGCCTCAGACGCAACCTCAGAGACATGTTGACCCCAATCAAGACCGCCAGCGATGGTGACACCAAGACATCGGCGGATTGAACATGCTCCAAAATTTGCTGGTGAAGTGTATAGTCACTCTTAATTTGCTTGTCCGGAGGGTGTCGCGACACCCTCATTGAGTGACACCTGGCCACATTGAACTTCATTTGCCAATCGGCCTCCCGCTGTGCAAGCCGATCCAGGTCATTTTGTAAAATAAGACAGCCAGAAGGAGAATATACGCTCCCGCACAGGACACAATCATCAGCAAACAAACGGACCGACGAACCGACACCACCGGGGAGATCATTAATGAAAACCAAGAAAAGGACCGGTCCAAGGACCGAACCCTGGGGGACCCCAGATAAAACAGGGACTGGATCAGACGCTTTGCCATCAAGTACAGCCCGCCGTGAGCGCCCAGAGAGTCATGAGCCAATCCATCCACGCGTGGATCCTCTTATCCCATAGTACTCCAGTCCATGCAACAGCCCTCTGCAAGGCACACTGTCAAGGGCCCCAGCGAAGTCCCTGATGATCAAGTCAGTCCGCCTGCGGTCACGGTTTATGGCCCCATCCAGATTGCTCACAATGTCATGGTAAAAATGAACAAGCCGCGTCGCAAGACCTCCGGCATTCAGTTCTATGCCCTTCAAGAATATTAATTCCCCCTGCGCATAATGTCGACCGTTATTACATTGTGCTGCAGTGCTGTATTATAGACAGAAGGCTACATTATTTCAGTTCTATGTCCTTCAAGAATATTAATTTCACCTGTACAAAGTGTCGACATGTATTTTATTGCACTGCAGTACTTTATGATAGCTAGAAGGATACATTATTTCAGTTCTTTGCCCTTCAAGAATGTTACTTCCCCCATGCACAAAGTGTTTACCTTTCTTTTCTTGCGCTGCAGTGCTTTATGTTTCCCAGAATGCTACATGAATACAGTTCTACGCCCTTCAAGAATATTCCTTTCCCCTTCCCTAGGTGCCGACCTTTATTTTATTGTACTGCAGGACTGTATGTTAGCTAGAAGGCTACAAGATTTCAGTTCTATGCCCTTCAAGAATATTAATTTTCCCTGCACATACTGTCGACATGCACATTATTGTACTGCAGTACTGTATGTTAGCTAGAAGGGTACATGAATTCAATTCTTTGCCCTTCAAGAATGTCAATTCCCCCTGCACAATGTGTTTATCTTAATGTTATTGTGCTGCGGTGCTGTATTTTTGCAGAAGGCTGCATGAATGCAGAATATAAGTTTCCCCTTCCCAAAGTGTCGACCTTTATTTTATTGTGCTGCAGTACTGTATGTTAGCTAGAAGGCTACAAGATTTCAGTTCTATGCCCTTCAAGAATATTAATTTCCGCTTCACAAAGTGTCGACCTTTATTTTATTTTGCTGTAGTGCTGTGTGTTGGCTGGAAGGCTACATGAATACTGTTCTACGCCATTCAAGAATATTAATTTCCCCTGCACAAAGTGCCGGCCTTAATTTTATTGTGCTGCAGTGCTGTATGTTTGCCAGAAGGCTACATTATTTCAGTTCTATGCCCTTCAAGAATATTAATTTCCCCTGCACAAAGTGTCGGCATGTATGTTATAGTACTGCAGTTCTGTATGTTAGCTTGAAGGATACATGATAACAGTTTTTTGCCCTTTAAGAAATATAATTCCCCCTGCACAAAGTGTTTACCTTTATTGTATTTATTTTATTGCGCTGCAGTACTGTATGTTAGCTAGAAGGCCACAAGATTTCATTTCTATGCCCTTCGAGAATATTAATTTCCCCTTCACATAGTGTAGCCTGTATTGTATTGTGCTGCAGTGCTGTACGTTAGCCAGAAGGCTACATGATTTCAGTTCTATGCCCTCCAAGGATATTAATTTTCCTATACACAGTGTCGACCTTTATTTCATGTGCTGCAGTAATGTATGTTAGTTAGAAGGCTACATTATACCAGTTCTATGTCCTTCAAGAATATTAATTTCCCCTTTACAAAGTGTCGACATGTATTTTATTGTACTGCAGTACTGAATGTTACCCAGAAGGGTACATGCTTTTAGTTCTTTGCCCTTCAAGAATGTTTATTCCCCCTGCACAAAGTGTTTACCTTTATTTTATTGCACTGCAGTGCTGTATGTTTGCCAGGCTGCATGAATACATTTCTACTCCCTTCAAGAATATTAATGTCCCCTTCACAAAGATTAGACCTTTATTTTATTGTGCTGCAGTACTTTATGTTAGCTAGAAGGCTACAGGATTTCAGTTCTATGCCCTTCAAGAATATTAATTTCCCCTTCACAAAGTGCCGAAATTTATGTCATTGTGCTGTGCGGTAGCTGGAAGGCTATATCAATACAGTTCTACGCCCTTCAAGAATATTAATTTCACCTGCACAGTGTGTCGACCTTCAATTTATTGTGCTGCAGTTCTATATGTTAGCTAGGAGTTACATTTTTCAGTCTTATGCCTTTCAAGAATATTTATTTCCCCTGCATAAATTATCGACCTTTATTTTATTGTGCTGTAGTACTGTATGTTAACTAGGAGGCTACACGATTTAAGTTCTATGCCCTTCAAGAATATTAATTATCCCTGCACAAAGCGTCGACATTTATTTTATTGTGCTGCAGTGCTGTGTTATCTAGAAGGCTACATGGTTTCAATTTTATGTCCTTCAATAATATTAATTTCCCGTGCACAAAGTGTCGACCTTTATTTTATTGTGCAGCAATACTGAATGTTAGTTAGAAAGCTACATGATTTCAGTTGTATGCACTTCAAGAATATTAATTCCCCCTGCGCAAAATGTCGACCTTTATTTTATTGTGCTGCAGTGTTGTATGTTAGCTAGAAGGCTACATGATTTCAGTTCTTTGCCCTTCAAGAATATTAATTCCCCCTGCGCAAAATGAACACCTTTATTTTATTGTGCAGCAGTACGGAATGTTAGCTAGAAACTACATTATTTCAGTTCTTTGCCCTTCAAGAATATTAATTTCCCCTGTACAAATAGTCGACATGCATTCTATTGTATTGCAGTACTGTATGTTAGATAGAAGGGTAAATTATTTCAGTTATTTGCCCTTCAGGAATATAAATTCCCTCTGCACAAAGTGTTTACCTTTATTTTATTGCGCTGCAGTGCTGTATGTTTGCCAGAAGGCTGCATGAATACAGTTCTACGCCCTTCAAGAATATTCATTTCCCCTTCCCAAAGTGTCAACCTTTATTTTATTGTACTGCAGGACTGTATTTTAGGTGGATGGCTACAATGTTTCAGTTCTATGCCCTTCAAGAATATTAATCTCCCCTTCACAAAGTGTCGACATTTATCGTGTTTTGCGCTGCAGTGCTGTTTGTTAGCCAGATGGCTACACGATTTCAGTTCTTTGCCCTCAAAAAATATTAATTTTCCTGTATAAAGTGTCGACCTTTATTTTATTGGGCTGCAGTGATGTATGTTAGCTAGAAGGCTACATGATTTCAGTTCATTATTTCAGGTCTACCTCAAAAAATATTAATACCCTATTGCACAAAGTGTCGACCTTTATTTTATGGTGCTGCAGTGCTGTATGTTAGCCAGATGGCTACATGATTTCAGTTCTTTGCCCTCCAAGAATATTAATTTTCATGTACAAAGTGTCGAACTTTATTTAATTGTGCTGCAGTAATGTATGTAAGCTAGAAGGCTACATGATTTCAGTTCATTATTTCAGTTCTATGCCCTCCAAGAATATTAATACCCCCTGCAAAAAATGTCGACTTTTATTGTATGGTGCTGCAGTGCTGTATGTTAGCCAGAAGGCTACATAATTTAAATTCTATGCACTTCAAGAATATTAATTTCCCCTTGTACAAAGTGTTGACCTTTATTTTATTGTGCAGCAGTACGGAATGTTAGCTAGAAAGCTACTTGATTTCAGTTCTTTGACCTTCGAGAATATTAATTCCCCCTGCGCAAAATGAATACCTTTATTTTAATGTGCAGCAATACGGAATGTTAGCTAGAAAGCTACATTATTTAAGTTCTATGCCCTTCAAGAATATTAATTTCCCCTGTACAAATAGTCGACATGTATTTTACTGTACTGCCGTACTGTATTTTGGATAGAAGGGTAAATTATTTAAGTTCTTTGCCCTTCAGGAATGTTAATTCCCTCTGCACAAAGTGTTTAATTTTATTTTATTGCGCTGCAGTGCTGTATGTTTGCCAGAAGGCTGCATGAATACAGTTCTACGCCCTTCAAGAATATTCATTTCCCCTTCACAAAGTGTCGACCTTTATTCTATTGTACTGCAGGACTGTATGTTAGCTAGAAGGCTACAAGATTTCAGTGTTATGCCCTTCAAGAATATTTATCTCCCCTTCACAAAGTGTCGACCTTTATTGTGTATTGCGCTGCAGTGCTGTATGTTAGCCAGATGGCTACACGCTTTCAATTCTTTGCCCTCCAAAAATATTTCCTGTATAAAGTGTAGACCTTTATTTTATTGTGCTGCAGTGATGCATGTTAGCTAGAAGGCTACATGATTTCAATTCGTTATTTCATTTCTATGCCCTCAAAGAATATTAATAACTCCCCCCCGCCCCCAACCTGTACAAAGTGTGGACCTTTATTGTATGGTGCTGCAGTACTGTATGTTAGCCAGATGGCTACATGATTTCTGTTCTTTGCCCTCCAAGAATATTAGTTTACCTGTACAAAGTGTCGACATTTATTTTATTGTACTGCTGTAATGTATGTAAGCTAGAAGGCTACATGATTTCAGTTCATTGTTTCAGTTCTATGCCCTCCAAGAATATTAATACCCCCTGCACAAAGTGTCGACCTTTATTTTATTGTGCTGCAGTACTGTATGTTAGCTAGAAGGCTACATTTTTTAGTTTTACGCCCTAAGAATATTTATTTCCCCTGCATAAATTATCGACCTTTATTTTATTGTGCTGCAGTACTGTATGTTAACTAGAAGGCTACACGATTTCAGTTCTATGCCCTTCAAGAAAATTAATTAGCCCTGCACAAAGTGTCGACATTTATTTTATTGTGCTGTTCGTTAGCTGGGAGGCTACATGAATACAGTTCTACGCCCTTCAAGATTATTTATTTCACCTGCACAGAGTGTCGACCTTCAATTTATTGTGCTGCAACACTGTATGTTAGATAGAAAGCTACTTTTTTCAGTTTAATGCCCTTCAAGAATATTTATTTCCCCTGCATAAATTATCGACCCTTATTTTATTGTGCTGCAGTACTGTATGTTAACTAGAAGGCTGCACGATTTCAGGCACGATTTCAGGCACGATTTCAGTTCTTTGCCCTTCAAGAATATTAATTAGCCCTGAACAGAGTGTCGACATTTATTTTATTGTGCTGTTCGTTAGCTGGGAGGCTACATGAATACAGTTTTGCGCCCTTCAAGAATATTAATTTCACCTGCACAGAGTGTCGACCTTCAATTATTGTGCTGCAGTACTGTATGTTAGCTAGAAAGCTACATTTTTTTCAGTTTTATGCCCTTCAAGGATATCAATGCCCCCTGCACAAATTGTCGATCTTTATTCTATTTTGCTGCAGTGCTGTGTGTTAGCTAGAAGGCTAAACGAAAATAGTCCTATGCCATTCAAGACTTTTAATTTCCCCTACACAAACTGTCGACCTTTATTTTAATGTGCTGCAGTACTGCTAATAGGCTACATGAATTTATTTCTGTGCCCTTCAAGAATATTAGTTTCCCTGCAGAAAGTGTCGACATGTATTTTATTGTGCTGCAGTACTGTATGTTGGCTAGAAGGCTACATGATTTCAGTTATATGTCATACAAGAATATTAATTTACCCTGCACAAAGTCTCAACTAGCATTTTATTGTGCTGTAGAACTGTATGTTGGCTAGAAGGCTACTTGATTTCAGTTATATGTCATACAAGAATATTAATTTACCCTGCAAAAAGTCTCAACTAGTATTTTATTGTGCTGCAGTACTGTATGTTAGCTTGAAGGCTACATATTTTCAGTTCTATTCCCTTCAAGAATATTGATTTCCCCTGCATAAAATATTGACCTTTATTTTATTGTGCTGCAGTACTGTATGTTAGCCAGAGGGCTGCATGATTTCAGTTCTACGCCATTCAAGAATATTAATTTACTCCTACACCACGTGTCGCCTTTTAATTGTTTTGTGCTGCAGTACTGTATGTTGGCTAGTAGGCTATATGATTTTAGATAAATGCCCTTCAAGAATATTAATTTTCCCTGCACGAATTCTCGACTTTATTTTATTGTGCTGCAGTGTTTTAGCCAGAAGGATACATTTTTTCAGTTCTATGCCCTTCAAGAGTATTAATTTTCAACGCACAATGTGTCGACCTTAATTTCATTGTGCTTTGAACTGTATGTTAGATAGCCAGCTACAATATTTCAGTTCTGTGCCCCTTAATTTGCCCTGCACAATGTGTCAACCTTAATTTTATTGTGCTGTAGTACTGTATGCTAGCTAGAAGGCTACATTATATCAGTTCTATGCCCTTCAAGAATATTAATTTCCCCTGCACAAAGTGTCGACATGTATTTTATTACACTGCTGTACTGTATGTTAGCTAGAAGGATACATGATTTCAGATCTTTGCCCTCCAAGAATATTTATTCCCCCTGCACAGAGTGTTGACCTTTATTTTTGCGCTGCAGTGCTGTATGTTTGCCAGTAGGCTGCATGAATACAGTTCTACGCCCTTCAAGAATATTAATTCCCCCTTCACAAAGTGTTGACCTTTATTTTTATGTGCTACAGTACTGTATGTTAACTAGAAGGCTACATGATTATAGTTCTATTCTCTTCTAGAATATTAATTTTCCCTGCACAAAGTGTCGACCTTTATTTTATTGTACTGCAGTGCTGTATTTTTGCCAGAAGACTACATTATTTTAGTTCTATGCCCTTCAATAATATGAATACCCCCCTGCACAAAGTGTCAACCTTTATTTTGTTTTGCTGCAGTGCTGTTTGCTGGCCAAAAGGCTACATGATTTCAGTTCTATCCCCTTAATGACCCCCTGCACAAGGTGTTGACCTTATTTTATTTGCTGCAGTACTGTATGGTAGCTAGAATGGTACATGATTTCAGTTCTTTGCACTTCAATAATGTTATTTCCCCCTGCACAAAGTGTTTACCTTTTTTATTAAGCTGCAGTGTTGTATGTTTGCCAGAAGGCTGCATGAATACAGTTCTACGCCATTCAAGAATATTAATTTCCCGTTCACAAAGTATCGACCTTTACTTTATTGTGCTGCAGTATTGTATATTAGCTAGAAGGCTACATGATTATAGTTCAATTCTCTTTTAGAATATTAATTTCCCCTTCCCAAAGTGTCGACCTTTATTTTATTGTTCTACAGTGCTGTGTGTTTGCTGGAAAGTTACATAAATACAGTTCTACGCCCTTCAAGAATATTTATTTCCCCTGTACAAAGTGTTGACCTTTATTTTATTGTGCTGCAGTGCTGTATGTGTGCCAGAAGGCTACATGATTTCAGTTCTATCCCCTTAATTTCCCCCTGCCCAAGGTGTTGGTATTTTAGTTTTATGCCCTTCAATAATATGAATACCCCCTGCACAAAGTGTCGACCTTTATTTTATTGTGCTGCAGTGCTATATGCTGGCCAGAAGGCTACATGATTTCAGTTCTATCCCCTTAATTTCCCCCTGCCCAAGGTGTTGGTATTTATTTTATTGTCCTGCAGTACTGTATGTTAGCTAGAAGGCTACATGATTTCAGTGCTATGCCCTTCAAGAATATTAATTTCAACTGCACAAAGTGTCCACATGTATTTCATTGTACAGCAGTACTATATGGTAACTAGAAGGGTACATGATTTCAGTTCTTTGCCCTTCAAGAATGTTAATTCCCCCCTTCAGAAAGTGTTTACCTTTATTTTATTGCGCTGCAGTGCTGTATGTTTGCCTGAAGGATGCATGAATACAGTTCTACGCCCTTAAAGAATATTGATTTCCCCTTCACAAAGTGTCGACCTTTATTTTATTGTGCTGCAGTACTGTATGTTAGCTAGAAGGCTACATGATTTCAGTTCTATGCCCTTCAAGAATATGTTTCCCCTCAAAAAGTGTCGACCTTTATTTTATTGTGCTGTAGTGCTGTGTGTTGGCTGGAAGATAACATGAATACATTTCTACGCTCCTCAAGAATATTAATTTCTCCTGCACAAATGGTCGACCTTTATTATATTGTGCTGCAGTTCTGTATGTTTGCCAGCAGACTCGTATTTCAGTTATATGCCCTTCGAGAATATTAATACCCCCTGCATAAAAGGTCGACCTTTATTGTATTGTGCTGCAGTGCCGTATGTTAGCCAGAAGGTTACATGATTTCAGTTCTTTGCCCTTCAAGAATGTCAATTCCCCCTGCACAAAGTGATTACCTTTATTTTATTGCACTGCAGTGCTGTATGTTTGCCAGGAATCTGCATGAATACAGTTCATCGCCCTTCAAGAATATTAATTTCCCTTTCACAAAGAGTCGACCTTTATTTTAATGTGCTGCAGTACTGTATGTTAGCTAGAAGGCTCCATGATTATAGTTCCATTCTATTCTAGAATATTAATTTCCCCTTCACAAAGTGTCGACCTTTATTTTATTATACTGCAGTACCCTATGGTAGCTAGAAGGGTATATGATTTCAATTCTTTGCCCTTCAAGAATAGTAACATCCCCTGCACAAAGTGTCGACCTTTATTTTATTGTGCTGCAGTACTGTATGGTAGCTAGAAGGCTACATGATTTCAGTTCTGTGCCCTTCAAGAATATTTATTTCCCCTGCACAAAGTGTAAAAATGTATTTTATTATACTGCAGTGCTGTATGGTAGCTAGAAGGGTACACGATTTCAGTTCTTTCCCCTTCAAGAATGTTAATTCCCCCTGCACGAATATATACCTTATTTTATTTACGCTGCAGTGCTGTATGTTTGCCAGAAGGCTGCATGAATACAGTTCTACGCCCTTCAAGAATATTAATTTCCCCTTCACAAAGTATCGACCTTTATTTTATTGTGCTGCAGTACTGTATATTAGCTAGACGGCTACATGATTATAGTTCTATTCTCTTCTAGAATATTAATTTCCCCTTCACAAAGTGTAAACCTTTATTTTATTGTTCCTATTGTTCTATAGTGCTGTGTGTTAGCTGGGAAGGTTACATGAATACAGTTCTACGCCCTTCAAGAACATTTATTTCCCCTGAAAAGAGGGTCGACCTTTATTGTATATTGGCTGCTGTGCTGTATGTTTGCCAGAAGAATACATTATTTTAGTTATATGCCCTTCAATAATATACATACCCCCAACACAAAGTATCGATCTTTAATTTATTGTGCTGCAGTGCTGTATGCTAGCCAGAAGGCTACAAGATTTCAGTTCTATGCCCTTCAAGAATAGTTTTTTCCCCTCAGAAAGTGTCGACCTTTATTTTATCGTGCTGTAGTGCTGTGTGTTTGCTGGAAGGCTTCATGAATACAGTTTTACGCCCCTCAAGAATATTAAATTCCCCTACACAAAGTGTCGACCTTTATAATATTGTGCTGCAGTTCTGTATTTTTGCCAGAAGAATCGTATTTCAGTTCTATGCCCTTCAAGAATATTAATTCTCCCTGAACAAAGTGTCGACCTTTATTGTATTGTGCTGCAGTGCCGTATGTTAGCCAGAAGGCTACATGATTTCAGTTCTTTGCCATCCAAGAATGTCAATTACCCTTGCACAAAGTGTTTACCTTTATCTTATTGCGCTGCAGTGCTGTATGTTTGCCAGAAGGCTGTACGAATACAGTTCTAGGCCCTTCAAGAATATTGATTACCCCTTAACAAAGTGTCGGCCTTTATTTCTTTGTGCTGCAGGACTGTATGTAAGCTAGAAGGCTAGATGATTATAGTTCTATTCTCTTCTAGAATATTAATTTCCCCTTCACAAAATGTCGACCTTTATTTTGTTATACTGCAGTACTGTATTGTAGCTAGAAGGGTACATGATTTCAGTTCTTTGCCCTTCAAGAATGTTAATTCCCCCTGCACAAAGTGTTTACCTTTATCTTATTGCGCTGCAGTGCTGTATGTTTGCCAGAAGGCTGCACTAATACAGTTCTACGCCCTTCAAGAATATTAATCGCCCCTTTACAAAGTGTCAACCTTTTTTTGTGCTGCAGTACTGTATGTTAGCTAGAAGGCTACATGATTATAGTTCTATTCTCTTCTAGAATATTAATTTACCCTTCACAAACTGTCATCCTTTTTATTTGTTCTACAGTGCTGTGTGTTAACTGGAAAGCTAAATGAATACATTTCTACGCCCTTCAAGAATATCTATTTCCCCTGCACAAAGTGTTGACCTTTATTTTATTGTGCTGCAGTGCTATATGTTTGCCAGAAGACTACATTAGTTTAGTTCTATACCCTTCAATTATGTGAATACCCCTTGTAAAAAGTGTCGACCTTTATTTATTGTGCTGTATGCTAGCCAGAAGGCTACATGATTTAAGTTCTATCCCCTTAATTTCCCCCTGCACAAGGTGTTGACCTTTATTTTATTGTGCTGCAGTACTGTATGTTAGCTAGAAGGCTACATGATTTCAGTTCTATGCTCTTCAAGAATATTTTCCCCTCAAAAAGTGTCGACCTTTATTTTATTGTGCTGTAGTGCTGTGTGTTGGCTGGAAGATTACATGAATACAGTTCTACGCTCCTCAAGAATATTAATTTCTCCTGCACAAATGGTCGACCTTTATTATATTGTGCTGCAGTTCTGTATGTTTGCCAGCAGACTCGTATTTCAGTTCTATGCCCTTCGAGAATAAGAATACCCCCTGCATAAAAGGTCGACCTTTATTGTATTGTGCTGCAGTGCCGTATGTTAGCCAGAAGGTTACATGATTTCAGTTCTTTGCCCTTCAAGAATGTCAATTCCCCCCTGCACAAAGTGATTACCTTTATTTTATTGCGCTGCAGAGCTGTATGTTTGCCAGAAATCTGCATGAATACAGTTCATCGCCCTTCAAGAATATTAATTTCCCTTTCACAAAGAGTCGACCTATATTTTATTGTGCTGCAGTACTGTATGTTAGCTAGAAGGCTCCATGATTATAGTTCCATTCTATTCTAGAATATTAATTTTCCCTTCACAAAGTGTCGACCTTTATTTTATTATACTGCAGTACCGTATGGTAGCTAGAAGGGTATATGATTTCAGTTCTTTGCCCTTCAAGAATAGTAATATCCCCTGCACAAAGTGTCGAACTTTATTTTATTGTGCTGCAGTACTATATGGTAGCTAGAAGGCTACATGATTTCAGTTCTGTGCCCTTCAAGAATATTTATTTCCCCTGCACAAAGTGTCGACATGTATTTTATTATACTGCAGTACTGTATGGTAGCTAGAAGGGTACACGATTTCAGTTCTTTGCCCTTCAAGAATGTTAATTCCCCCTACACGAATGTTTACCTTTATTTTATTAACGCTGCAGTGCTGTATGGTTGCCAGAAGGCAACATGAATACAGTTCTACGCCCTTCAAGAATATTAATTTCCCCTTCACAAAGTATCGACCTTTATTTTATTGTGCTGCAGTACTGTATATTAGCTAGACGGCTACATGATTATAGTTCTATTCTCTTCTAGAATATTAATTTCCCCTTCACAAAGTGTAAACCTTTATTTTATTGTTCCTATTGTTCTATAGTGCTGTGTGTTAGCTGGGAAGGTTACATGAATACAGTTCTACGCCCTTCAAGAACATTTATTTCCCCTGAAAAGAGGATTGACCTTTATCTTATTGTGCTGCTGTGCTGTATGTTTGCCAGAAGAATACATTATTTTAGTTATATGCCCTTCAATAATATAAATACCCCCTGCACAAAGTATCGACCTTTAATTTATTGTGCCGCAGTGCTGTATGCTAGCCAGAAGGCTACAAGATTTCAGTTCTATGCCCTTCAAGAATAGTTTTTCCCCTCCGAAAGTGTCGACCTTTATTTTATCGTGCTGTAGTGCTGTGTGTTTGATGGAAGGCTACATGAATACAGTTTTACGCCCCTCAAGAATATTAAATTCCCCTACACAAAGTGTCGACCTTTATTATATTGTGCTGCAGTTCTGTATTCTTGCCAGAAGAATCGTATTTCAGTTCTATGCCCTTCAAGAATATTAATTCTCCCTGAACAAAGTGTCGACCTTTATTGTATTGTGCTGCAGTGCCGTATGTTAGCCAGAAGGCTACATGATTTCAGTTCTTTGCCATTCAAGAATGTCAATTACCCCTGCACAAAGTGTTTACCTTTATCTTATTGCGCTGCAGTGCTGTATGTTTGCCAGAATGCTGCACGAATACAGTTCTACGCCCTTCAAGAATACTGATTAATTTCCCCTTCACAAAATGTCGACCTTTATTTTGTTATACTGCAGTACTGTATGGTAGCTAGAAGGGTACATGATTTCAGTTCTTTGCCCTTCAAGAATGTTAATTCCCCCTGCACAAAGTGTTTACCTTGATTTTATTGCGCTGTAGTGCTGCATGTTTGCCAGAAGGCTGCATGAATACAGTTCTACGCCCTTCAAGAATATTAATCTCCCCTTTACAAAGTGTCGACCTTTATTTAATTGTGCTGCAGTACTGTATGTTAGCTAGAAGGCTACATGATTATAGTTCTATTCTCTTCTAGAATATTAATTTCCCCTTCACAAACTGTCATCCTTTTTTTTTGTTCTACAGTGCTATGTGTTAACTGGAAAGCTACATGAATACAATTCTACGCCCTTCAAGAATATCTATTTCCCCTGCACAAAGTGTCGACCTTTATTTCATTGTGCTGCAGTGCTATATGTTTGCCAGAAGACTACATTATTTTAGTTCTATGCCCTTCAATTATGTGAATACCCCCTGTAAAAAGTGACGACCTTTATTTATTGTGCTGCAGTGCTGTATGCTAGCCAGAAGGCTACATGATTTAAGTTCTATCCCCTTAATTTCCCCCTGCACAAGGTGTTGACCTTTATTTTATTGTGCTTCAGTACTGTATGTTAGCTAGAAGGCTACATGATTTCAGTTCTATGCCCTTCAAGAATATTTATTCCCCCTGCACAAAGTGTCAACCTTTATTTTATTGTGCTGCAGTGCTGTATGGTAGCTAGAAGGGTACATGATTTCAGTTCTTTGCCCTTCAAGAATGTTAATTTCCCCTGCACAAAGTGTTAACCTTTAGTTTATTGCGCTGCAGTGCTGTATGTTTGCCAGAAGGCTGCATGAATACAGTTTTACGCCCTTCAAGAATATTAATTTCCCCTTCATAAAGTGTCGACCTTTATTTTATTGTGCTGCAGTACTGTATGCTAGCTAGAAGGCTACAAGATTTAAGTTCTATGCCCTTCAAGAATGTTTTTCCCCTTCAAAAAGTGTCGACCTTTATTTTATTGTGCTGTAGTGCTGTGTGTTGACTGGAAGGCTACAGAATGCAGTTCTACGTCCCTCAAGAATATTAATTTCCCCTGCACAAAGTGTCGACCTTTATTATATTGTGCTGCAGTTCTGTATGTTTGCCAGAAGGCTACATTTTTTTAGTTTTATGCCCTTCAAGAATATAAATGCCCCCTGCACAAAGTGTCGACCTTAATTGTATTGTGCTGCAGTGCCATATGATAGCCAAAAGGCTACATGATTTCATTTCTATGCCCTCCAAGAGTAATAAGTTCCCGGTACAAAGTGTCGACCTTTATTTTATTGTGCTGCAGTAATGTATATTAGCTGGACGACTACATGATTTCAGTTCTATGCTCTTCAAGAATATTAGTTTCCCTTGCACAAAGTGTCGACATGTATATTATTGAACAGCAGTACTGAATGTTAGCTAGAATGGTTCATGATTTCAGTTCTTTGCCCTTCAAGAATGTCAATTCCCCATGCACAAAGTGTTTACCTTATTTTATTGCGCTGCAGTGCTGTATGTTTGCCTGAAGGCTGCATGAAAACAGTTCTACGCCCTTCAAGAATAATGATTTCTACTTCCCAAAGTGTCGACGTTTATTTTATTGATAGTGCTGCAGTATTGTATGTTATGTACTCTGTGCCCTTCAAGAATATTAATTTCCTCTTCAAAAAGTGTCGAGCTTTATTTTAGTGTGCTGGAAGGGTACATGAATAGAGTTCTACGCCTTTCGAGAATATTAATTCTCCCTGCACAAAGTGTCGACCTTTATTGTATTGTGCTGCAGTGCCGTATGTTAGCCAGAAGGCTAAATTATTTCAGTTCTTTGCCATTCAAGAATGTCAATTACCCCTGCACAAAGATTATTATTATTGATTATCTTATTGCGCTGCAGTGCCGTATGTTTGCCGGAAGGCTGCATGAATACAGTTCTACGCCCTTCAAGAATATTAATTTCTCCATCACAAAGTGTCGGCCTTTATTTTATTGTGCTGCAGAACTGTATGTTAGCTAGAAGGCTACATGATTATAGTTTTATTCTCTTCTAGAATATTAATTTCCCCTTCACAAAATGTCGACCTTTATTTTATTATACTGCAGTACTGTATGGTAGCTAGAAGGGTACATGATTTCAGTTCTTTGCCCTTCAAGAATGTTAATTCCCCCTGCACAAAGTGTTTACCTTTATTTTATTGCGCTGCAGTGCTGTATGTTTGACTGAAGGCTGCATGAATACAGTTCTACGCCCTTCAAGAATATTAATCTCCCTTTCACAAAGTGTCGACCTTTATTTTATTGTGCTGCAGTACTGTATGTTAGCTAGAAGGCTACATGATTATAGTTCTCTTCCCTTCTAGAATATTAATTTCCCCTTCACAAACTGTCAACCTTATTTTTGGTTCCACAGTGCTGTGTGTTAACTGGAAAGCTACATGAATACAATTCTACGCCCTTCAAAAATATCTATTTCCCCTGCACAAAGTGTCGACCTTTATTTCATTGTGCTGCAGTGCTATATGTTTGCCAGAAGACTACATTATTTTAGTTCTATGCCCTTCAATTATGTGAATACCCCTGTAAAAAGTGTCGACCTTTATTTATTGTGCTGCAGTGCTGTATGCTAGCCAGAAGGCTACATGATTTAAGTTCTATCCACTTAATTTCCCCCCTGCACAAGGTGTTGACCTTTATTTTATTGAGCTGCAGTACTGTATGTTAGCTAGAAGGCTACATGATTTCAGTTCTATGCCCTTCAAGAATATTTATTTCCCCTGCACAAAGTGTCCACCTTTATTTTATTGTGTTGCAGTGCTGTGTGGTAGCTAGAAGGGTACATGATTTCAGTTCTTTGCCCTTCAAGAATGTTAATTTCCCCTGCACAAAGTGTTAACCTTTAGTTTATTGCGCTGCAGTGCTGTATGTTTGCCAGAAGGCTGCATGAATACAGTTTTACGCCCTTCAAGAATTTTAATTTCCCCTTCACAAAGTGTCGACCTTTATTTCATTTTGCTGAAGTACTGTATGTTAGCTAGAAGGCTACAAGATTTAAGTTCTATGCCCTTCAAGAATGTTTTCCCCTTCAAAAAGTGTCGACCTTTATTTTATTTTGTTATAGTGCTGTGTGTTGACTGGAAGGCTACAGAATGCAGTTCTACGTCCCTCAAGAATATTAATTTCCTCTGCACAAAGTGTCGACCTTTATTATATTGTGCTGCAGTTCTGTATGTTTGCCAGAAGGCTACAATGTTTTTTAGTTTTATGCCCTTCAGGAATATAAATGCCCCCTGCACAAAGTGTCGACCTTAATTGTATTGTGCTGCAGTGCCATATGATAGCCAAAAGGGTACAGGATTTCAGTTCAAGAATATTAATTAGTGCTGCACAAAGTATCGACCTTTTTTTTATTGTGCAGCAGTGCTGTGTTAGCTAGAAGGCTACATGATTTCAGTTCTATGCCCTGCAAGAATATTAATTTCCCGTGCACAAAGATACGACATTTATTTTATTGTGCTGCATTGCTGTATGTTAGCCAGAAGGCTACATCATTTTAGTTCTATGGCTTTCAAGAATATTAATTTCACCTGAACAGAATGAACACCTTTATTTTATTGTGCTCAGTACTGTATGTTAGCTAGCCGGCTACAAGATTTCAGTTCTATGCCCCTCAAGAGTATTAATTTTCACTCCACAAGTGTCGACCTTTTTTTATTGTGTTGCAGCACTGTGTGTTAGCTAGAAGGCTACATGATTTCAGTTCTATTCCCTTCAAGAATATTAATTTCCCCTGTACAAAGTGTCAACATTAATTTAATTGTACTGCAGAACTGTAAGTTAGCTAAAAGGCTACATGATTTCAATTCTTTGCCTTTCAAGAATATTAATTCCGGTTGCACAAAGTGTTGACCTTTATTTTATTGTGCTACAGTGCTGTATGTTTGTCAGAAGGCTACATGATTTCAGTTCTATGCCCTTAATTTCCCCCGTCACAAGGTGTCGGCCGTTGTCCTGCAGTACTGTATGTTTGCCAGAGGGCTACATTATTTCAGTTCTATGCCCTTCAAGAATATAAATTCCCCCTGCACATCTCGTCGACTTTTAATTTATTGAGCTACTGTGCTGTATGTTAGCTAGAAGGCTACTTGAAAATAGTCCTACGCCCTATAAGAATATTATTTCCCCTACACAACGTGTCGACCTTGATTTTATTGTGCTGCAGTACTGCTAGTTGGCTACATTAATTTCGTTCTGTGCCCTTCAAGAATATTAATTGCCCCTGCACAAAGTACTGTCATTTATTTTATTGTGCTGCAGTACTGTATGTTGGCTGGAAGGCTACATATTTCCGTTGTGTCATACAAGAATATTAATTTCCCCTGCACGAAGTCTCAACCATTATTTTATTGTGCTGCAGTACTCTATGTTAGGTAGAAGGCTACATGATTTTAGTTATTTTCCCTTCAAGAATATTGATCTCCCCTGCACAAATTGCTGACCTTTGTTTTATTGTGCTGCAGTACAAAATGTTAGCCAGAAGGCTGCATGATTTCAGTTCAAGAACATACATTTCCCTACACAAAATGTCGACTTTTATTTTATATTGCTGCAATACTGTATGTTCGCTAGTAGGCTTTATGAGTTTAGATAGATGCCCTTCAACAATATTATTTAACCTGCACGAAGTCTCGACATTTATTATATTGTGTTATACTATAAGCTATATAAGCTAGTCGGCTACATGATTTCAGTTCTATGCCGCCCCCGCCCATCGGGGATTTTAGAAATTGATTGGATGCACGATTCTTCAATGCAGAACTCATACCGACCGCCTATGAGTACTGCTTATCCGCCTAGAACGTCTACGTCTGCCCAGGAAAATTGCGGCGAGTCGACCCGTCCATGCTTATAAACCCTGTTGGTTTAATTGGGCGGCAGGGATCGAGATGTCATTTCATCTCAATGTCGGGTAAAAGTCCCACATAATTGGAAGCAACGTCTCCAAAATGACCTAAATAATGTTGACGGGGGCGTTAAACCTCAAATCAAATCAAAACCCTTCAAGAATGTTAATTCCCCTGTAGAAAGTGTCGACCTTAATATTATTGTGGTGCAGTACGGTATGTGAGCTAGAACGGCTACATGATTTTAGTTCTATGCCCTTCAAGAATATTAATTCCCCCTACACAAATTGTCGACCTTTATTTTATTGTGCTTCAGTGCTGTAAGTTAGCCAGAAGACTGCATGATTTAAGTTTAATGCCCTTCAAGAATATCAATATCACCTGAACGAAGTGTCGACCTTTATTTAATTGTGATGCAGTACTGTATGTCAGCAAGAGGGCTACATGATTTCCGTGTTATGCCCTTCAAGAATATTAATTTCCCCTGCACAAAGTGTCGATATTTATTTGTGCTGTATTGTTAGCTAGAAGGCTAAATTATTTCTGTTCTATGCCTTTCAAGAATATTAATTTCCCCTTCACAAAGTATCGGCCTTCAATTTATTGTGCTGCGGTACTGTATGTTAGCTAGAAGGCTACATTATTCTGCTCTATGCCCTTCAATAATATTAATTACCACTGCACAAAGTGTCGACATTTACTTTATTGTACTCCAGTGCTGTATGTTAGCTAGAAGGCTACATGATTTCAGTTCTTTGCCCTTCAAAAATATTAATTCCCCCTACACAAAGTGTTGACCTTTATTATTAATTCTGCTGCAGTGCTGTATGTTAGCCAGAAGGCTACAGTATTTCAGTTTTATGCCATTCAAGACTATTTATTTCCCCTGCACCAAATAGCCACCTTTATTTAATTATGTTCCGTACTGTATTTTAACTAGCCGGCTACAAGATTTCGGTTCTACTCAACTCAGGAGTATTTATGTTCACTGCAAAAAGTGTCGACCTTTATTTTATTGTGCTGCAGCAATGTGTGTTAGCTAGAAGCTCTTTCTTATGAATGTTTTCATTGCTCTTAAAGGAACTCATTTTTGTGCAGTTTATATTTTACTTTTGGTCCTTTGAGATCAGCATGAATATTCTGAGAAATCGGAAATAAATTATTGGTTTAGACTCATATTCTAGACAGGTTTTTAATTATTTGGACCCCATTTTGATTTATATCAGTCTTTGAATTGACTGCCTATTCGGAATTCGCAAAATTGCAGTATGTTTCCTCTGGCTTTCTTTGCCGAATCATTACAGGGTCACTGATGAGGCTTTATTAGCAGAAACTACGTAGTATGACCCATCTTCTTTCTTATGAATGTTTTCATTGCTCTTAAAGGAACTCATTTTTTATTTTTATTTGCCTTCACTGCAGCTGGTGTTGTGCCGTGTGGCGGCCGTAAAACGTCTCCCCGTACACCAACCATAGTGCAGTTTATATTTTACTTTTGGTCCTTTGAGATCAGCGTGAATATTCTGAGAAATCGGAAATAAATTATTGGTTCAGACTCATATTCTAGACAGGTTTTTAATTATTTGGACCCCATTTTGATTTATATCAGTCTTTGAATTGACTGCCTATTCGAAATTCGCAAAATTGCAGTATGTTTCCTCTGGCTTTCTTTGCCGAATCATTACAGGGTCACTGATGAGGCTTTCCATTGATAACCAATCTGAAATTATTGAAGCTTTTAGCTCTACTTCTAGATATTTAGATGATTTATTAAATATTGATAATACCTATTTTGATGGTTTGATCAGTCAGAGTTACCCCCTAGAACTTCAGTTAAATAAAGCAAATTCTTCTGATACCGAGGCCCCGTTTTGGATTTACATCTATCTATTGTAGATGGATTTGTTTCGTGCAAAATTTATGATAAACGCGATGGCTTTGATTTTGAGATTGTAAATTTTCCTTTTTTGGATGGTGATGTTCCTCGTGCGCCATCCTATGGCGTTTATTTTTCGCAATTAATTCGATTTGCTAGAGTGTGTAGTCATGTAACTGACTTCAACACTTGTAATAAATTATTAACGGCTAAACTCCTTAATCAGGGTTATCGGTACCATAAACTACGCAAAGCCTTTTCAAAATTTTATAGACGCCATTCTGATTTAATTTCAAAATTCAATATTGGACTTAAATCTCTTCTGCAACAAGGTCTATCGGAACCCGAATTTTATGGTGACTTAGTATATAAATTCAGAAAAATATATAACCGCAATGACTTCAGCACCCAATTTCGTAAAATCATTCTTCGATATAAAAAGATTGGGTACAACATGGATATTATACGACAGACTGCATACATGGTAGTTAACCCAATCACGGTTGGCAACTTTGCTTCCCTCTTTAATTGCACGCCGGTGGGTCAGGCCTCAGATTCTATGACGGCTCCAACGTAAAGGCTTATTGAGAATTAGAGAGATAATGTTGGTTGGTGCCTGATGCTCTGTCTCCTGTCGGGCTCATCGGAGTCTAACTGTTGGTTTGCTTTTGCTCCAGCATTTCAGTGGTTTCTTGCTGTCGAGTCCTCACCGTTGTCTCACCTCTGTGGTTCTTTGATTTTTGTGTTCACTGAGATGTTGCACTGATGAGTAAGGAGGCCTTCATGCGGACTGAACAAATTATTTGTCTAAATCGCGAAGGAAGTAAGGGCGAGGATTGTGGCCACGTTAGATCGATTTAAGCCCCCCAGTGGAAATCGTCCACTGACCGTTCCAAGGCGGCTCTTCTGTTTATTTATGTTGTTGTTTGTTACTTACTGTGTGTATCACTTGTGTCTTTTAATTTTGGATGGCCATATGGCCATTTTGTGGGAAAGTAACTGTCCTTATGGCCTTCCTTTGTTTAGGTTTCCATTATGGTCTGGTCGCTTAATGTTTGTATTTCTTTCCCTTTGGTGTCTTTTATGGGTGGAGTAAGTTAATTGTATCAATTCCTGATCTTTGTTTTACTTCTACTTTATTAGCCGAAACTACGTAGTATGACCCATCTTCTTTCTTATGAATGTTTTCATTGCTCTTAAAGGAACTCATTTTTGATTTTTATTTGCAGTCAGTTCTATGCCCTTCAAGAATATTAATTTCCCCTGCACACAGTGTCGACCTTTATTTTATTGTACTGCAGTGCTGTATGTCAGCTGGAAGGCTACACGAAGACAGTTCTACGGCCTCCACGAATCTTAATATCGCTACACATAATGTCGACCTTTATTTTATTGTGCTGCAGCACTGTATGTTAGCTTGTAGGCTACATGATTTGGTTCTGTGCCCTTCAAGAATATTAATTTCCCCTTCGCGAAGTCTCGATCTTTATTTTATTGTGCTGCAGTACTGTATGTTAGCTAGAAGGCTGCGTGATTTCAGTTCTACGCCCTTCAAGAACATTAATTTCCCCTACACAAAATGTCGACTTTTATTTTATTGTGCTGCAGTACTGTGTGTTCGCTAGTAGGCTATTTGATTTTAGATAAATGCCCTTCAAGAATATTAATTTTCCCTGCAAGCAGTCTCGACATTTATTATATTGTGCTGTTCTACTGTAAATAAGCTAGACGGCTACGTGATTTCAGTTCAATGCCGCCCCCGCCCAACGGGGTTTGGAGAAATATATTTGGCTGCCTGATGCTTCAATGCAGAGCTGATACCGACCGCACATGGGTACTGGTAATCCGCTTAGACCGTCTACGCCTGCCCAGGAAATTTGCTGCGAACCGACCCGTCCATGCTTATAAACCCTGTTGGTTTCATAGGGCGGCAGGGATCGAGATGTCATTTCATCTCAATGTCGGGTAAAAGACCCACATAATTGGAATCAGCGTCTCCAAATTGACCTAAATAGTGTTGACGGGGACGTTAAACCTCAAATCAAATCAAAACCCTTCAAGAATGTTAATTCCCCTGTAGAAAGTGTCGACCTTTATATCATTCTGGTGCAGCATGGTGTGTGAGCTAGAGCGGCTACTTGATTTCAGTTCTATGCCCTTCAAGAATATCAATCCCCCCCCCTACAAAAATTGTCGACCTTTATTTTATTGTGCTGCAGTGCTGTTAGGTAGCCAGAAGACTACATGATTTCAGTTAAATGCCCTTCAAGAATATTAATATCCCCTGCACGAAGTGTCGACCTTTATTTAATTGTGCTGCAGTACTGCATGTCAGCCAGAAGGCTACATGATTTCAGTTCTATGCCCTTAAAGAATATTAGTTTCCCCTGCACAAAGTGTCGATATTTATTTTTATTACATCGCAGTACTGTATTGATAACTAGAAGTCAAAATGATTTCTGTTCTATGCCTTTCAAGAATATTAATTTCCCCTGCACAAAGTGTCGACCTTCAATTTATTGTGCTGCAGTACTGTATGTTAGCTGGAGGCTACATATTTTCTGTTTTATGCCTTTCAAGAATATTAGTTTACCCTGCACAAAGTGTCGGCATTTACTTTATTGTACTACAGAACTGTATGTTAGCTAGAAGGCTACATGATTTCAGTTCTATTCCCTTTAAGAATATTAATTCCCCCCTGCAAAGAGTGTTGACCTTTATTTTATTCTGCTGCAGTGCTGTATGTTTGCCAGAAGGCTACATTATTTCAGTCCTATGCCCTTCAAATATATATAAATTCCCCCTGCACAAAGTGTCGACCTTTATTTAATTGTGCTGCAGTGCTGTATGTTAGCCAGAAGGCTACATTATTTCAGTTCTATGCCCTTCAAGACTATTAATTTCTCTGCACTAAATGGCCACCTTTATTTTATTGTGTTCAGAACTGTATTTTAGCTAGCCGGCTACAAGATTTCATTTCTACTCCCCTCAGGAGTATTTATTTTCACTGCACAAAGTGTCGACCTTTATTTTATTATGCTGCAGTACTGTATATTAGCTAGAAGGCTACATGATTTCAATTCTGTGTCCTTCAAGAATATTAATTTCCCCTGCACAAAGTGTCGACATTTATTTATTGTACTGAAGTACTGAATGTTTGCTAGAAGGCTACATGATTTCAGTTCTTTGCCCTTCAAGAATATTAATTCCCCCTGTAGAAAGTTTTGACCTTTATTTTATTCTGCTGCAGTGCTGTATGTTTGCCAGAAGGCTACTTTTTTAGTTCATTGCCTTTAAAAAATATTTATCCACCCCCTGCACAAAGTGTCGACCTTTATTTTATTGTGCTGCAGTGCTGTATGTTAGCCAGAAGGCTACATGATTTCAGTTCTATGCTCTTAATGTCCCCCTGCACAAGGTGTTGACCTTTATTTTATTGTGCTGCAGTACTGTATTTCAGCTAGAAGGCTATATGATTTCAGTTCTATGCCCTTCAAGAAAATTAATTTCCCCTGCACAAAGTGTCGACCTTTATTTTATTGTACTGCAGTGCTGTATGTTAGAAGACTACATGAAGACAGTTCTACGTCCTTCACGAATATTAATATCCCCTACACAAAATGTCGACCTTCATTTTATTGTGCCGCAGTACTGTGTGTTAGCTAGTAGGCTACATGATTTAGTTCTGTGCCCTTCAAGAATATTAATTTCCCCTGCACGAAGTCTCTGCCTTTATTTTATTGTGCTGCAGAACTGTATGTTAGCTAGAAGGGTACATGATTTCACAACAAAATGTTGAGCTTTATTTTATTATGCTGCAGTGTTGTATATTAGCTAGAGGGCTGCAAGATTTCAGTTCTACGCCCTTCAAGAATATTGATTTCCCCTGGACAAAATGTCGACCTTTATTTTATTGTGCGACAGTAAAGTATGTTAGCTAGTAGGCTACATGATTTAGTTCTGTGCCTAACAAGAATATTAATTTCCCATGCACAAAGTGTTGAAATTTATTATATTGCGCTGCAGTACTGTATGTTAGCTGAAAGGCTACATGATTTCTGTTATATGTTATTCAAGAATATTAATTTCCCCTGCACAAAGTGTTTACCTCTATTTTATCGTGCTGTAGTGCTGTATGTGAGCTAGAAGGCTACATGAATAGAGTTTTATGCTTTTCAAGAATATGTATTTCTCCTACACAAAATCTCGACCTTTGTTTTATTGTGCTGCAGTACTGTAATTTAGCTAGTAGGCTACATAATTTAGTTCTGTGCCCTTCAAGAATATTAATTCCCCCTGCACGAAGTCTCGACCTTTATTTTATTGTTCTGCAGTACTGTTTGTTAGCTAGTAGGCTACTTGACTTAGTTATGTGCCCTTCAAGAATATTAATTTCCCCTGCACGAAGTCTCGACCTTTATTTTATTGTGCTGCAGTACTGTATGTTAGGTAGAAGGCTTCATGATTTCAGTTCTATGCCCTTCAAGAATATTGATTTCCCCTGCACAAAGTGTTGACCTTTATTTCATTGTGCTGCAATGCTGTATGTTAGCTAGAAGGCTGCATGGTTTCAGTTCTAAGCCCTTCATGAATATTGATTTCCCCTGTACAAAGTGCTGCAGTAATGTATGTTGGCATTGTGCTACAGATTTTAGATCTATGACCTTCAAGAACATTAATTTTCCCTGCACAAAGTCTCGACATTTATCTTATTGTGCCGCACTACTGTATGTAAGTTAGAAGGCTACATGATTTCAGTTCTATGCCGCCCCGCCCATCGGGGCGTGGAGACAAAGACTGGGCAGCACTATCCTTCCACGCAGAGCTGATACCGACCGCACATGAGTACTGGTAATCCGCTTAGAACGTCTAAGGTAGAAGTGGAGGCAATGATCAGGAATCGATATAATTAACCCACAGCTCCAATCCGAGACACCAAAGGGAAAGAAGCGCAAACATGAAACAACAGATCCTAATGGAAGAAGCAATAACGTAAAGCCAAAAGGACAGTTACTTTCCCACAAAATGGACAATAGGCTATCCAAAATAAACTAATATAAGCGACACAAACACCAAAAGACAAATCATAACAAAAATAAACCGAGACAGAAAAACCGCCTTGAAATGGTCAGCGGAAATGAATTCCCCTGGTGGTGGGTGGGGGTGGGGGGGGGGGGGGCTTAAACCGCAATACTCGCCCTTACTTGCGTCGCGATTAAGACAAATAATTTGTTCAGTCCGCATGAAGACCTCCGAACTCAACCGTGCAACATGTCCGTGAACACAAAAATCAAACAACCACAGAGATGAAACAACGATGAGGACTCGACAGCAAAAAGCCACTGTAATGCTGGAGAGACTCCGATGGGCCCGACCAGAGACAGATCATCAGGTACCAACACACATAAGCATTTACTTTGGAATCCTGCCCAGAGAATTGCTGCGAGTCGGCTCGTCCATGCTTATAAACCCTATTGGATTCATTGGGCGGCGAGGATTGAGATGTCATTTCATCTAAGTGTCGGGTAAAAGTCCCACAAAATTGGAAGCAACCTCTCCAAAATTACCTAAATAGTGTTGATTGGGACGTTAAATCTCAAATCAAATCAAACCCATTTTATGTTAATTTCCCCTGTAAAAAGTGTCGACCTTTATTTCATTGTGCTTCAGAACGGTATGTGAGCTCGAAGGGCTACATGATTTCAGTTCTAGGCCATGCAAGAATATTATTTTCCCCTGCACACACGGTCGATCTTTATTTTATTGTGCTGCAGTACTGTATGTTAGCTAGAAGGCTACACGATTTTAGTTATATGCCCTTCAAGAATATTAATTTCCCCTGCACAAAAGGTCGCCTTTTTATCGTGCGGTAGTACTATATGTTAGCTAGAAGGCTAGTATATGATTTCAGTTCTATGCCCTCTAAGAATATTAATATCCCCTGCTCAAAATGTCGAACTTATTTTATTGTGCGGCAGTTCTCTATGTTATCTAGAAGGCTACATTATTTCAGTTCTATGCCCTTCCAGAATATTAATTTCCCCTGCACAAAGTGTCGACATTTTATTTTATTGTTCTGCAGTACTGTATGTTAGCTAGAAGGCTAAATGATTTCTGTTCTATGCCTTTCAAGAATATTCATTTCCCCTGCACAAAGTGTCGATTTCATTTTATTTTGCTGCAGTACTCTTTGTAAGCTAGAAGGCTACATTATTTCAGTTCTATGCCCGTCAAGAATATTTATTTCCCCTGCAAAAAGTATCGAACTTTATTTAATTGTGTTGCCAGAAGGCTACATTATTTCAGTTCTATGCCCTTCAAGAATATTAATTTCAACTTCACAAAATGAACACCTTTATTTCATTGTGCTCAGTACTGTATGTTAGCTAGCCGACTACAAGATTATAGTTCTATGCCCCCCAAGAGTATTAATTTTCACTGCACAAAGTGTCGACCTTTTTTATTGTGCTGCAGCAATGTGTGTTAGCTAGAAGGCTACTTGAAGTTAGTTCTATGCCCTTCAAGAATATTAATTTCCCCTGCACAAACTGGCGACCTTTATTTTAGTGAGCTGCAGTGCTGTATGTTTGCCAGAAAGCTACATTATTTCAGTTCTGTGATCTTCAAGAATATTTATCCCCCCTGCACAAAGTGTCGAACTTTATTATTTTGTGCTCCTGTGCTGTATGTTACCAGCCAGAAGGCTTCCTGATTTCAGTTCTATGCCCTTCAAGAATAATAATTTCCCCTGGACAAAGTGTTGACCTCCATTTTTTGTGCTGCAGTAAAGAATGTTAGCTAGAAGGCTACAGGATTTCATTCCATGCGCTTCAAGATTATTAATTTACTCTACAGAAGGTGTCGAGTTTTATTTAAATGTGCTGCAGTACTGTATGTTAGCTAGAAGGCTGCATGATTTTAGTTCTACTCCCTTCAAGAATATTGATTTCCCCTACGCAAAATGTCGACCTTTATTTTATTTTGCTGCAGTATTGAATGTTACCTAGAAGGTTACATGATTTCAGTTCTATGCCCTTCAATAATATTAATTTCCCCTGCACATAATGTCGACCTTTATTTTATTAAGCTGCAGTACTGTATGTTAGCTAGAAGGCTAGATGTTTTCAGTTCTATGCCCTTCAAGAATATTAATTTCCCCTGCCCACAGTGTCGACCTTTATTTTAATGTGCTGCATGGCTGTATGTTAGCTAGAAGACTACATCAATACAGTTCTATGCCCTTCCAGAATATTAATTTCCCCTTCACAAAGTGTCGACCTTTTTTTTATTGTGCTGTAGCACGTTATAAGAGCTAAAATGATTGCATAATTTAAGTTCTATGTCCTTCAAGAATATTATTTTTCCCCATACATAAACTGTCGGCCTTTAGTTTATTGTGCTGCAGTACTGTATGTTAGCTAGAAGGCTACATGATTTCAGGTCTATGCCCTTTAAGAATATTAATTTCCCCTGCACAAAGTGTCGATTTTTATTGTTATGCAGTACTGTATGTTAGCTAGAAGGCTACTTGATTTCAGTTCTATGCCCTTCAAGAATATTTATTCCCCGTGCACAAAGTGTTGACCTTTATTTTATTATGCTGCATTACTGTATGTCAGCTATTCCGCTACATAATTTCAGTTCTATGCCCTTCAAGAATTTTAATTTTTCCCTGCACAAAAGGTCGCCTTTTCATTATGCGGCAGTACGGTATGTTAGCTTGAAGGCTACATTGATATCAGGTCTATGCCCTTCAATTATATCCATATCCCCTGCACTAAGTGTCGACTTTATTTTATTGTGCTCCAATACTGTATGTTAGCTAGACAGCTACATGATTCTATTTCTATGCCCTTCAAGAATATTAATTTCCCCTGGACAAAATGCCAACCTTTATTTTATTGCGCTCAGTACTGTATGTTAACTAGCCGGTTACAAGATTTCAGTTCTATGCCCCTCAAGAATATTAATTTCCCCTGCACAAAGCGTCGACCTTTATTTTATTGTGCTGCAGTGCTACAGTGCTACAGTGCTGTGTGTTAGCTAGAGGCTACATGATTTCAGGTTTATGCCCTTCCAAGAATATTAATTTTCCCTATACAAAGTGTCTACATTTATTTTATTGTACTGCAGAACTGTATTTTAGCTAGAAGTCTAAACGATTTCTGTTCTATGCCTTTCAAGAATATTGATTTCCCCTGCACTAATTGTCGACCTTCATTTTATTGTGCTGCAGTACTGTATGCTAGCTAGAAGGCTGGATTATTTCAGTTCTATACCCTTTAAGAATATTTATTTCCCCTGCACAAATTATCGACCTTTATTTTATTTATTTATTTTTTTTGTTTGGGTTTTACGGCCCTTTCAAGATTGTTTCACTCATATATCGAGCCGATCGTTAATCAGGGGTGGGCGAAAACCGGAGTACCCGGAGAAAAACGACCTGACCTACCGTTGCAGAACTTGGCGTCTCACACGTGGCCCGAGCGAGGCTCGAACCTACGGCGACTTTTATTTTATTATGCTGCAGTAAGAAGGCTACACGATTTCAGTTCTACGCCCTTCAAGAATATATATTAGCCCTGCACAAAGTGTCGACCTTTATTTTATTGTACTGCAGTACTGTTTGTTAGCTAGAAGGCTACATGATTTCAGTTCAATGCCCTTCGAGAATATTGATTACCCCTACACAAAGTGTCGACCTTTATCAATTGTGCTCCAGTAACGAATGTTAGAAGGCTACATGATTTCAGTTCTTTGCTCTTCAAGAATATTTATTTCCCCTGCACGAACACTCGACATCTATTTTTTTTTATTTTTCTGCACTATTGTACGTAAGCTAAGAGATAACATGCTTTCAGTTCTATAATTTTATTTCCATGCACTTCAAGCACATTAACTTTCCCTCCAAAATGGTCGAGCTTTTATTGTGCGGCAGTACTGTATGTTAGCTAGAAGGCTACATGATTTCAGTTCTAAGTCCTTCATAAATATTATTATCCCCTGCACAGTTTTATGCCCTCCAAGAATGTAAATGTTTCCTGCACAAACTCCACAGACTCCCATTGGTATTTTGAAGAAGGTATTCATGGCGCTGGTCGTAGCGTACTGATGGTTGCTATAATTGTACTGCAGCGTTGTACATATTCTGGTAGGTTATGAATGATTTTAGTGTCATGGCCCTTCAAGAATATATATTTCCCCTATCTAAAGCCTAGCCTTCCAATGTTATGTTGACTCATTCACAGAATCGCGCAGGATGCTGCAAACAGAAGGAGGTTTTTTATGTGCGCTGTGCGGAACCAGTGCAATCTGTATCGTGTAGGGTGATGTCAACGTTGTACAAGGTATGCCATGGAGTGCTGCGTGGTGCTGCGCTCGAAGGGTGTGTGTTTTGCTTCTGCTTTTATTTTTGTGCTGCAGTACTGTACTTTAGCTGGTAGTTGATATATGAATGCTATCGCCATTCAAGTTATAAATTTCCCCTGCACAAAGTCTAGACTTCCCATGGTATCTTGAAGAAGCCTCCGATGGCACAGGTCACTGTGAAAGGATGGTTGTTTTCTTGTGCTGCAGCCCTGGAGATATGCTACATATTCTGGTATGATATGTCTGATTTGAGTGTCATGACCTTTCAAGAATATAAATTATACAAAGGCAAGCATTCCTTTGTCATTTTGAAGAATTCTTTCATGGCACGGGGCGCTGCGCACGAACGTCTTTTTTAACGTTGCAGTACTGCACATTATCTAAGCCTGCCCAGGCAAAGCGGTGCGAGTCGGCCCGCCCATGCTAATAAACCCTTTTGGTTTCATTGCGCGGCAGGGCTTGAGATGTCATTTCATACGCGTACGTTAAACCTCCGATCAAACAACCAACAGTACTGCACATTAGCTGGTAGGTTACATCTGATTTGAGTGCGATGGCCCTACTGATACACAAACGCTAAATTTACAATCATAGTATCTTGAAGAACCCTCCCATGGCGCGGATAACTGCCCAAGGATGGGTGTTTTTCTTGTGCTGATTTGAGATCCATGGTCCTTAAAATATATATTTCCCCTAAACAAAGGCAAGCCTCCTTATGTTGAAGAATCGTCTCCCATGACGCGGGGCGCTACCCACGGAAGAGTGAAGATGTTTTTCTTGTATATGCTGCAGTAATTCACTTGCTGGTACATAAAATATTAGAGTACAAAAGGCCACCGTTGCTAATTATATTTCCAGCTTGTCAGGTCAGGTTGGACCTGGCTTGCATCTAGACAGGAGCCATGCGGAACCGATACAACCGGTGGTGTCACATGGTGCAATGTGGGTCATGGCCAGGTGCTCTGCGCATGGAGGGTAGATTTTCTTTTTGTTTTTTGTGCTTAAGGACTGTATATAAGTTGGTAGGTTACGTCTGATTTAAGTGCTTTGGTCCTTCAAGAATATAAATCCCCATCAACAAAGTCTAGACATGCCATGGTATGTTGAAGAAGGCTCTCATTGCATAGGGTCCTGCGTACGTTTTGTTTTTGGTGCAGCCCTATTCATTTGCTGATGTGTCTGATTTGGGTATCATGGCCTTTCAAGAATATAAAATGTCCCCCATACAAATGCTTGGCTTCCTATGATATGCTGAAGAAGGCTTCCGTGGCACGGGGCACTGCGTTCGGATGAATAGATTTTTTGTGCTGCAGCACTTAAAATAATTATCGCATGCTGATAAGTTGTCTAATTTGGGTAAATTTGGCTCTACAAGAATATAAATTTCCCTTGTACAAACGCTAGCCTTCCTCTGTTATAATAAAGTGGGGTTGATTTTGTTGTCTTTTATTGTGTTGTGCTGCAGTATTATACACTATTAGCTGGTATATTTCATATGATTTAAGTGCTATGATCTTTCAATAATAAAAGGTTTCCTTGTACAAAGGCTAGACTTCCCAATGTACGTTGAAGAGAGCTCCCTTGGCATGGGCCCCATTGCACAGATGCGTGTTTTACCTTTTCTGTGCACTGTTGAGTTTTTTTTCTTCATTTGTGCTGCGGTATTGTATATAAGGTACTAGGTGTCATCAGTCGAATGCTATGGCATTTCATAGATATAAATTTACCAGTGCAAAGGCTAGCATTCCAACGTTATGTTGAAGAAAGCTCCCAGGTCATTGGGCGCCGGGGATACGTGTTTTTATCTGCAGCCTTGTAAATATCCTGGTAGATTATCTGAGAATTTCCCCTGTAACAAGGCTAGATTGCCCATGGTATGTTGAAGAGGGCTAACTTGACATGGGGTGCTATGAATGAATGAGTGTTTTCGTACATAAGCTGATTTGAGTGCGATGTCCAGTCACGAATAAACATTTATCCTACACACAGGCTGGTCTTCCCATGTTGTTGAAGAAGGCTCCCATGACAAGAGCGCTGCGCACGGACGATTTTGTGTTTTATTTGTGTGTGCTGCTGCACTGTTCATAGTCTGGTTGGTTATGTCTTATTTGAGTACTGTAGCCCTTCCAGACTATAAATTTCTCATGTACGAAGGATAACCTTGCTATGTTCTGTTGAAGGTTTCCAGTTTGCCAGGTGAGGTGAGGTGGGACATGGCTTGTTACTTTGGAACAGCCATGCAGATTCAGTACAACCTGTAGCCTGGTGGATAGTTCGCATTCTATAACGTACGCATTGTCTTGTAGCGGAACACTGCACACGAAGGGTTTTTGTTTTTGTTTTTTTTTTTGTTTGTTTGTTTTGTTTTGTTTTTGTGCTGCGGTATCGTATATAAAGTAGTAGGTGTCATCTGTTGAGTGCTATGGCATTTCCTAGATATAAATTTACCAGTGCAAAGGCTCCCATTCCAAAGTTTTGTTGAAGAAGGCTCCCAGGTTATGGGGCGCATACGGATGGTAGTTTTTTTTTTTTTTTTTTTTTTTTTTGGCTGCAGTACTGATTTTTTAACCTTACAAGAATATGCATTACGCCTGTATAAAAGCTAGCCTTCTTTTGCTATGCAGTTTGTCTGGACCAGGCTGTCATGCAACCAGTATTTAGAGTGGAGGTTTCTTTGGTTGGACTTTTCCATTGGTTAGTTGGTGTTTTGTTTGCTGGTTTATTGGGCATGTTTTAAGTGGTTTGTTGCTTGAGCTAGTCTTTGAAAGGTTGGTTTTTCTTTAGTAGGTCATTGCGTTTTGTTTTTCATCAGTCGGTGTTAGTGGGCTATGTCGGATTTTTTAACCTTACAAGAATATGCATTACGCCTGTATAAAAGCTAGCCTTCTTTTGCTATGCAGTTTGTCTGGACCAGGCTGTCATGCAACCAGTACAACTTATTCCAGGGTGGGAGGTGTCGTGTTGTACATGTTGTGCCATAGTGCGGTGTAGGGCGCTTCGTACGGAGGGTAGGATTTTGATTTTGATTTTTTTTTTTTTTTTTGCTGCAGTACTGTTGAGTGCTATGTTCTACAAGAATATAAATTTCTCCTGTACAAATGCTAGAGATCCTATAGTTTGTTGAAAAGTCTTCAATGGCACGGGGCGCTAAGCGATGTGTCATATACATAAGCTGATAGGTCATGTCTGATTAAAGTGTCATGGCCCTTCAAGAAAATGTATTTCAGCTATTCAAAATATGTGACGCATGTAAGCTATCCAGAATACTTATAGAGTTCAGATCAGCCTTTCTCATTATTGCCACTGTTCTGCTAGTCTTGCTCCGATTTCTTATGATAGACTATTGCTCCAGAGCTTTATCGTTGGACAGATGGCCTGGTCTTGCCCATTGGGTAATTATGTTCTATAACATGCTTACCTTTCGGAGTAAGGGCCAAATCAAAAAAAGGTAAACTGTGGAGTGACTACGTTTTATACGCCCGTTATATTTTGATAATGCGTTTCCCGATCGTCCGTCAGTCCGTCCGGAATATTCTGACCAAACTTGAAAGTGATGTGTATGGGGTCAAGACAGCGTGTCATGTACAGAAATGATTGCTCACTGTTTCTTTGTCCCTCTGATTTTTGTTTCAGACTACCCTTGTGTGTGTGCCATAACTAGATAATACGGAATATCTGAATGCAACTTCGTTGCAATATCTATGAGGTCGAGCTCACAGTCCGACTTATTTTCCCTATTGGCGAGCTAATATTCTTCTGTCATTGTTGAATTGGTATTTCTTAAGTCGTCTGTCTTTTTTCTTTTCTTTTTGGGATGTGTTGGGGTGGTGGTGTGTGTGTGTGTGTGTGGAGGGGTGGTGCGTCTTTTTTGAATAAGGCTTTTGTTTGTGTTTTTAAGGTGATACGCTTTGCTTAAATGGCTTTTTAAGTATGGTTTGCTTCAGTGCCGTTTTAAGTTTGTTTGTTTTTGATATTTAGAGTGGAGGTTTCTTTGGTTGGACTTTTCCATTGGTTAGTTGGTGTTTTGTTTGCTGGTTTATTGGGCATGTTTTAAGTGGTTTGTTGCTTGAGCTAGTCTTTGAAAGGTTGGTTTTTCTTTAGTAGGTCTTAGATGTGTGTGTATCGGGATTGTCTTTCTTGTGTTGATATTTCGGGTGTTTGTTTATGACAGGGTCTTCATTGCGTTTTGTTTTTCATCAGTCGGTGTTAAATTGGCCTTATTTTGTTTGCCTTGTTTTTAGTAACATCCAAAAGTCGCTTCATTTTGGTTTTTTCTTCTTAATGTACACATGTGTTTATGCATCTGTTTAATTTGCCGGTAATCAGAAAGAAAACTTATATCATATCATTTATATGTATTTATTGTATGTCATTTACATGTATATGTTTATCATTCATATATTTATTGCATGTCGGTGTCCAGCTTTCAATCCATTTGTTAATCCCATCACGCGAACGAGTCCGTGAAATAAAGACGCCCCTAAACCCCACTTTATATAGAGAAAACTGGGGTTTACGTGGGTAAACATTATTTTCCTTGTTTCTGCTCCAAGACATAGGTTTTGGGTACTCGTTAGAATCTCCTAAATGAGGCGGTTCTAACGAGCAACAAAACCTATGTTTGGAGTATACATAAGAAAAATATCACAAATTTTCATCGGAAAAATTGCATTTGTTTTTAGGTTTAAAAAATGAGCTTTATCACACGATGCATATTTTTTGTTCGCCTAGCCCTTACCTTGGCAACAACCTTAGTGTCCATCCAAATGTTGAGCGAGACATATACTTCACTGGAATTCTTGTTCGTCATCACGTGAACAGGTCCGTGAAGTGAACACCCCCTTAAACCCCACTTCATATAGAGTTTACGTGGTTATTAATTATTTTTCTTATTTTTGACCCGAGACATAGATTGTGGGTACTTATTTTTGACCCGAGACATAGGTTGTGGGTACTCATAAGAACCGCCTCAATAAGGCGGTTCTTATGAGCACCCGCAACCTCTGTTTGAAGTCAAAGTAACAAAAATATCACAGACTTTCATCAGAAAAATAGCCATTTTTGAGATGTGAAAAAAAAACGCAATATGTTGCACGGGTGCGTCATCGTAATGAATTAATGCTTTGTTTTACGGGTTATTACGTTTTCTTAATTCAGCTTTGCATTTCAGGCTCTATATATTTTACTTTTGCTTAATTTTTGTTGTTTCGGCTTTAATCCATCACGAAAACACGCCTATATAATTTTGACCCATTAAAACCCCACTTTTACATGATAAAACTTGGGTTTACAGGGGCATTCAGTACTTTTTATTTCTGCCCAAAAACATAGATTGTAGTTACTCGTAAGAACCGTCTCGCCGAGGCGGATCTAACGAGTCCCGACAATCTTATGTTTAGAGCAAATATATGAAAATTATTGGGATTTTTTATAGGACAATTTTCATTTTTGGTGGCATAAATTCCAAAATATTTCAATGGGCGTGTTTTCGTTATAGGTTTGCCAGCTTTCTTTCGTTCATCAACAATCAGTAGCCGACCTCTGTCGCTCCACTGGATGCGCGTCTGGCTGGTGATCAGAAGGACGCGGGCTCAATACCTGCCGGGGTCGGCAACATTCATTCGTGGGGATTGATGATGAAATCTTTCCTACGTGCATTCTCTCCCTTCCGCTGATTCAAGGATGACAGTTGCCAGGAAAGTGTGGATAGGTAAACTGACCGGCACCACATGACTTAGTGTTGACCGGGCCGTTCAACTAAACAACAACAAAAAAGGCATTTTCGACAACAGTCCAAGTCCATATAGGCAGGGCATAGCTTTCGGTGCATTACGGAAACACGCCTATTCAAACGCAGTAAATAAATCTACCGCCAAAAAATTAAAAAAGAAAAATCAGATAATTTTTTCGTATTTCTGCAAAAAATAAAAATGTGGGTACTAGTTTAAACCGTCTCGACGAGACGGTGTTAACGAGTACACACTATCTGTTTTAACAGAAATCATAGAAACATATATACCGCTCTAAACCCCAGTTTTACTATATGAGCCAGCGCATGACAAAACCTACAATAAGACGTGCGCCCAACGAAGACTCAGATCAGCCTGCGCATCCGCGCAGTCTGATCAGTCTTCGTTGTGCGCTCTAAGAATAGCAAAGGGCCCAATACTCCTCCATGCAACAAGAGAAGTCTGGTTAGACTATATGGATGCGCAGGCTGATCTGAGTCTTCGTTGGGCGCACATGTCTTTTTGTAGGTTTTGTCATGCGCTGGCTCATATAAAAGTGGAGTTTCAAGGGGTCTATATTATATGATTGTTTTCGTAATCGGAGTTCTTGTTCTAACTAATACTTAACTTTACAAGCTACTGTTATTGCTGAATTCATCTTTGCATTTCAGGCTCTTTTTATTTTGTTGCTTTGTATTTTGTTTGTATCTGCTTGTATTTTCTTTTGTTTGCTCTGTGCAGGAGTCCAGTTTCCCTCCGTTCGTTCATCAAGCGGTCAATATTTTCATCATGAAAACACGACTATATAATTTTGACCCCATTGAACCCCACCACTTTTATAAAGTAAAACCGGGGTTTACAGGGGTAAACGCTATTTTCTTATTTCTGTTCTACAATATAGATTGTGGGTACTCGTTAGAACCGCCTCGATGAGGCGGTTCTAACGAGTAACAACAATCTATAGTTTGAGCAGAAATAAGAAAAATATCACAATTTGTCATCTTAAAATTTTCGTTTTTCTGGCGGTAAAACTTACAATGTATTTGTATATGTGTGGTTCCGTAATGCATTATTTTTCTTATTTCTGCTCCTAGACATAGGTTGTGGGTATTCGTAAGAACCGCCTCATTGAGGCGGTTCTCACGAGCACACACAACCTATGATAGCCGTGTAAATAAGAAAAATATCACGTATTTTCACCAGTAAAGCAGCCATTTTGGAGATGTGAACAAATGCAGTATGTGCACGGGTGTGTTATCGTAATGGACAACTCCTCGGCATAATGTTCAAGTCCATAAGACACAACATAGCCATCTCCGGATTTTTTGTTTAACAATCCTTGGTTGTTTTGTAGCCATATGGAAGTGAATGCAGTGATCAAGAATCGATACAATCACCTCACACCTCCGCCGGGCTTCTCCAAACTTTCGGATGAGTCTTAAATCCGAGGTCCCGTCTTCATATGACCTTAGCTGTTGGTGAGACGTAAAACTCAATCCATTCACTCACTTCACATCTCCATCAAAGACACCAATGGGAAAGAAAAAGAAACATAAAATAACTTCACCATAATGAAAACGCCACAAGCAAAAAGCCACAAGGACAGTTCCTTTACCACAAAATGGCCAAACGGCTATCCAGAATTAGCAATACAAATATGCAAAGACGAACTATAAAAATAATAAACCACAAAAGAATAACCACCTTGCTACGGTCAGTAAATTTTTTATATATTTAATTTATTTTACATAGCCACAATCTTCACCCTCGCAGCATGAAATAACAAATGCTGGAAACAAAAGAAAACCAATAGCTGAGCTCCGGTGGGCCCCGACTACTTTGGTCTCCTTACCAGCCAGAGGCATTCTGGCTTTCTGCAGATGTGCATGTCTGCAAAGAGGCTGGGCACTTCCTTGCATGCGACTTCCTAATTACCTTTTTCGCCGAAGCTCGCAGTGCGGTTCTACTTGAGGTAATGCAGTAATTCCTGTGTCATAGTTACAAATGGGTTCTCTTTACTGATGACGGTCTTACTTCACGCCAGGGTCTAAGGTCAGAATTGGAAAACGGAACACCATCAAGGAATATGTCTGTCCCTAGCGGGCACACAACGTTGAAATGACGTATCAGCGTCGAAGTGATGTTATCCCATCGTATCGATGTTGATAGGAAGTCATTTTAACGCTGAGTGCCTGCTGGGTCTTATGGCTAATACCAGTCTGCTTAGCCATTGCAACAGCCCTCTGTTGCCAGCAACTGCTCTCAGTTGCCAATGCTTCCGCCTGTCTGTTTCCAGCCTGCATCCGGTCCGTGGGGACTACGAAAGCAGGGTCCTCGTCCCAGTCCCCGGGTACAATTGTTTACGATGCTGTTATAAAATTAATGTGATGTTGTTTGGAAGCAGTTGATCATTAATAGGGCCCATTTGGAATTTCTAATTCATCTGTTTATATATTTTTCAGAAAATTGGATATTTCAATAATAACATAAGAGCATCGTAAAACAATTGTAGCGAATGCTTTCATAATTGATACCTTAGACATGTTAAGAGACAGGATATTTTGAAAGGCATTTTTACAGCACTTTCAAGATTATTTCTCCCTGATTTCGAGGTGGGCGAAAACCGGAGTACCCGGAGAAAAACACATGACCCGAGCGAGTAAGCGCTCTTAACCACTAATAATCTTACCCATGAGGCCACTCTTATAAATTGACGATTCTGAAAGGCTGGCGATTACTGTCAGTTTTTTGTTCTTGTTTTTGTTGTTGTGTTTGTTGTTTTTTTTTTGTTTTTTTTTTTTTGTTGTTTTTTTTTTGTTGTTGTTTTTGTTTTTTTTTTTTTTTCGCAGCACCCTTATAACGCTGAGTTAGAACTGAACGACTTATTTCGACAGATAACACACCCGTGCGACATAGGGCATTTTTCACATCTCCAAAAGGGCTACATTTCTGATGAAAATCTGGGATTTTGTCCTTATTTATACAGCAAATATAGGTTGTGGGTGCTCGTTAGAATCGCCTCATTAAGGCGGTTCTAACGAGTACCCGCCACCTATGTCTTGGGGCAGAAATAAGAAAATATAGTTTTGTTTGTTTGAGGTTTTAGTCCACGTCAACACTGTAAAAGTAATTTTGGAGACATTGCTTCCAGTTTTTGTTGGACTTTTACCCGACATCGAGATGAAATGACATCTCAAGCCCTGCCGCCCAATGAAACCAATAGGGTTCATAAGCATAGGGTTTCTCCGCTTTCCCTGGGCATTCATAGCTCCTCTACGGTGTGCGTGTCGGTTTCAGCTCTGCGTGGAAGCATCATGCAGCCCATATATTTCTTCCAACCCCGACGGGCAGGGGGCCGTGCGCTGAGTTAGAACTGAAGGAATTTTTTCGACAGAACCAAGGGCGAGGATTGTGGTTACGTCAAATCCATTTTTCATCATGAAAACACGCTTGTATAATTCTGACCCCCTTGAACCCCACTTTTATAAAGTAAAACTGGGGTTTACAAAGGTAAACCTTATTTTCCTTATTTCTGCTTTTAAATATAAATTTTGGGTACCCGTTAGAACCGTCTCGATGAGGCGGTTCTAACGTGTACCCTCAATCTATTTTTTAGTGGAAATAAGAAAAATATCAGAACATTTCATCTACATAACAATTGTCGTTTTTTTTTTTTTTTTTTTTTTTGACGGTGAAATCTGCAATGTATATGAATAGGCGTGTTTTCGTAATCCAGAGCATTGTTTAACCTACCGTTCCAAGGCCTTGTTGTTTATTATTAATTGACCATTCTGCATTGATCGGAGGTCATCCGTATTAACACCATGTCAACCAATATTAACTGAGGTCAAGTGAGGTAAAAAAAATCAATAATCATGTTTTTTTAATTGTGTCAATTAATAAAATTGTCATTAATCAAGTCATTTCGCATTGACCCAGTTACAGGTCCTCGGTCAGCTGCATTGGCCATCGGCCTTCGGCCTCTGGCCAATGCGGCAGACCTCAGACCTCGAACCTGTACCTGGGCCAATACGAAATGACTTGATTATATTTTTGTCATACCTCGTCTTAGCATATATGTAATGCTATCTTTTTATTTTGGATAGCCTTTCGGGCATTTTCTTGGACAGTAACTGTCATTTTGATCTTTGCGCTTATGTCGTTTTAATCAATCCCCCGCTGCGAAGCGAAGCGGGGATTATAGGAATGGCCTTCGTCTGTCTGTCTGTCCGTCCGTCCGTCCGACCGGCTGTCCGTCCGTCTGTCTGTCTGTCCGTAACACTTTCTTGTCCCTCCATATCTCCTGAACCCTTTGATAGATTTTCAAAGAATGTCCGCTCCGGGGAATGGGAGGTCACGGGTTCGATCCCGGGCCGCGACATACCAAAGTCGTGAAGAATGGTACTAGCTGCTCATCGCTTGGCACTCAGATTTACGGGGTAGAGCTAGGACTGGTCGACCCAGTGTCAGGATAATGTGACTGGGTGTGGTATCATGTAATGTGTCTGGGACATGATACTTCAGTGAGGCAGCACTATAGAAGTGAGTATTGGGCTCCCTGTCGCAACCAGACACCGTCGTGATATGACTGAAAAATTGTTGAAAGCGACGTTAAACTCGAATTCACACACAGAACCTATAAATTAACCTTGCCGACTCAAGGTCATGTCACGGTTGAAGGTCAAGAGTTTGAAGCTTAAATTTTTGTGTCCGTTCCATATCTCTTTTACCCTTGGAAGGATTTTCATTAAACTTTGGTCAAATATTCTTCTCAGTGAGCTGATGTGCAGAACCCATATATGCACCATGCTGACTCAAGGTCAACGTCATATTTGAAGGTCAAGAATTCACAAGTTTGATTTTTGTGTCCGTTCCAGATCTCCTTTACCCTTCAAAGGATCTTCATTAAACTTTGATAAAATATCTTCCTAAGTTAGCTGATGCCCAGAACCCATAAATGAAGCATGCCGACTCAAGGTCAAGGTCACATTTGAAGGTCACAAGTTAAAACTGAATTTTGTGTTCGTTCATTATCTCCTTTACGCCTGGAAGGATTTTCATTAAACTTTTGTGAAATATACCCCACAGTGAGCCGATGTGCAGAACCATAAATAAACCATGCCAAGTCAAAGTGAAGGTCACAAGGTTGAGCCTTGATACAAAGTATGGTGGGGGGATTTGGCTGTCCTTCAGACTGCTTTCTTGTTATAGTGAATGGGCATTACGAAAACACGTCTATACTAATACATTGTAAATTTTACCAACGAAAAGGAAATTTTTAAGGTGAAAAATTTCGATATTTTTCTTATTTCTGCTTAAAACATAGATTGTGGATACTCGTTAGGACCGCCTCGATAGGGCGGTTCTAACGAGTAGCCACAATCTATGTTTTTGAGCAGAAATCAAAAAATACATACCCCTGCAAACCCCCGAGTTTTACTATATAAAAGTGGGGTTTAAGGGGGTCACATTTTTATAGGCGTGTTTTCGAGATATGTTTCTTTCCCTTTGATGTCTTCACACGGGGTATTCGACTACCTGGAACGCAGACGGATACCAAAACGCCGACGGAAAAACAACAACAAACATTCGCGGTGAGTTGAACAAATCGCATTTTACGGGCATATATAAAATAGATGCCCACAGATGTTGATAACAATCTGTTTCGCAGTGTCTCGGAATACTTTCCACGAACTGTGGATGCAAATCCTTCTGTCAATGACGAATTATGACCTATGTTATTCGGCAAAATATAGATGCTTGATGCAAGTCGACAGTTTTTTTAGTTTTACAGCAATAATTCGTATATAATTTCCAAGATTTCCTGAATAGCATAAAATACTAATGTATTGAGTACCTGCCATGCGTTATTAGAATTAGCAAAAAGCAGGATTTTAGAATTATAGATGTGAATTTCTTGATGAGGGTGTTCGAATAAGGATACCAATGACGACCCGCACAGATACCACGCAATGCAGACGGCACAAAGTTATGGTTACCATTGACGTGGAAACCACAAGCGTGGAAAAATAAAAAAGGAGTAAAATACATTCTGTTTTCGTTTAATTGGAAAGTTAATCTAGACACTGAGTCTTACCACAGTGTACCTCGACCAAAGAGGGTATTCTCGATGTAGAAGGGAAGGCAATGACCAGGAATCGATACGATTGCCTTTCGCTTTTCGCCAAAAGACATCAACGTGACGGTTTGTCTTAATACCACATGTGGGCCATATTCGCGCATATGACTTTATGTAGCGCACATGACCCGTCAATTCTTATTAGGTGTCATAAATCTGTGATTTCATAGTGTTAGATACTTTTACGATCAAATAGGCACGATTTGTAAATTTCCTTAGGTATATTAATAGCGTAGTCCCACAAAACAACCACGGACATGAATTCAGTCCTTCTCGCTACCTTTAGTCTACGCAGAGTACTTTTAAATTCATTTGACAGATAAATATGAATATACAGTCGAACTTCAATGGCTCGAACACTTTTGGGATCAAGAAAATTTGTTCGAGACCACGGTGGTTCGAGCCACAGGGGGTTGATCTGGGAGCTAGGGAAGGAGGCCGAATACGGACATATTTTCAGTTTTCTTCAAAATATATGCATGTTGTGTGTACTCATTAGAATCGCCTCATCGAGGCGATTCTTGTGAGTACACAAAACATACATTTTCAAGATCAAATTAGACAATTATACAAACTATATTTATATCTGCAGTTTTGGCATTTTCTTTCTAGGGACTCAAGAAAGAGATGGACTCGGCCGTAGTAAATGGGTCATCAGTGTTTGAGTCATCGAAGTTTCACTGTACATTAAATTTCAAAACAGATGGTTTTTTTTTTTTTTTTGGTTTTGGTTTTACGGGCCTTTCAAGATTATTTCACTCATGTCGAGCCGATCGTTAATCAGAGGTGGGCGAAAACCGGTGAAAAACGACCTGACCTTCCGTTGCAGAACTTGGCGTCTCACATGTAACCCGAGCCAGGCTCGAACTCAAAACAGATCGTATTAGAACTGTACGAGTTTGTTTCATTATTTTGACAGATAAATATGATTATACATTATTGCAATGCCCATAGGGGCTTGAAGAAATATATGGGCTGCATGATGCGTCCACGCAGAGCTGAATCCGGTACGCACACGAGTACTGGTAAACTGCTTAGTGGATCTAAGCCAGACAAGGCAAAGCGGTGCTAGTCCGTCCGTCCATGCTTATAAACCCTATTGGTTTCATTGGGCGACAGGGCTTGAGAAGTCATTTCATCTCAATGTCGGGTAGAAGTCCCAAAAAATTAGAAGCAACGTCTCCAAAATGACCTTTACAGTGTTGACGTGGACGTGAAACCTCAAATCAAACAAACATTATTGCAACGACGTTGATATAGCGTTGTTCCAGTGTGTGGTACCCCAGCAGGCACATGACGTAATAGTGACGTCACATCGACGTCGGTACAACGTCATGACGTTAATACAACGTCACTTCAACGTCGGTGCAACGTCATGACGTTGCACCGACGTTGATTTGACGTTGTCCTTGCGACGTGTGCCTGCTGGGTGTACGTGTTGGTAGGATCGGGTCCTACGAAATTACGAATCGGTCTTATTAGATAAACAATGTGAAATTATAGACAAATTTCGCGAAAGAATGACGCACCTGAACGAATGGCAATATAATTAACCCATATATGCCCTCTTCTGGGATATTAGCAAACAGTGCCGATCCAGATCAGACACGGCGTCTGATCTGGGTCTACATTGTTTGCTAAAAGAAAATCCATTTTCGTAAAATTTGCCACAAATAAAAACAAACCTGACACCCTAATAATAGGAAGCGACAACTCCAAACTTACTAGGTGGAAGACTCCATGTCACATATGGATTAAAACATACGAAGAATAGTTTGTTTCCCTCACCCCACCCCCTTTAGCAGAAAAGAATGAATGCCCAAACAATTGTCCAAAATTAAATATTGCCAGGATATTTGTTTGTTTGAATTGAGGTTTAACGTTCCCGTCCACACTATTTAGGTCATTTTGGAGATGCTGCTTCCAATGTTTTGGAACTTTTACCCGACATTGAGATGAAATGGCAACTCAAGCCCTGTCGCCCAATGAAACCAATTGGGTTTATAAGCATGGACGGTCCGACTCGCATCACTTTGCCTGGGCATGCTTAGATCCTCTAAGCGGTTTACCAGTGCTCGTGTGCGGTCGGTTTCAGCTCTGCATGGATGCATCATGCAGCCCATCTATCTCTTCAAACCCCGACAGGCGATTGCGTTTGAGTTTTACGTCCCCACCAACAACAAGATCATATGGAGACGGAACCTCTGTTTAAAGACTCGCCCGAAAGTCTGGTGAAGTCCGGAATCGATCCCACGACCACTGGTTTGCGAGGCGAGTAGATTATCCTCTGCACCACGGAGGCTTCTAATTGACATATATGGGATATAATACCGAAACGGAATGAATACAAAGTACCTGCATGTAAAACATGGTGTTTTTACAGATGCCTATGCACAGTATGCCGAGATGAGACCTCTCATTGGGAGCTGTCTATATCTCGCATTTTGATGATTTTAATTGAAGCATCTTTACGGAACCCGGGAAGGGACATGATTTGTTTTAATATGTTGTGCGAACAAGATATTAAGTTGTGCGAACAAGATATTATCTTGTGCGAACAAGATATTATCTTGTGCGCACAAGATATTATCTTGTGTAGACAACATAATTTATCTTGTGTGGACAACATAATTTATCTTGTGCGGACAACATATTATCTTGTGCGCACAAGATAATATCTTGTTCGCACAACATATTATCTTGTTTGCACAACATAGAGCTTGGGAAGTTGTGCGAACAAAATATTATCTTGTGCGCGCAACTTATAAAATAATAAAAAAAAATCATGTCCCTTCCAGGGTTCCGTACATCTAACATAATAGCAACTATGCACTTTTTCGCAAAATTCAAAGATGAAAGTGGCAGAAACTCAGGGCGTAAGTGTAAATATTTGGTCAGCTATCTGAGCGATTAAGCTGTGTAGTATGAGATCAATATTTGTCAAATATGACAATGCAGATCAAGTTGAGACGCCGCAAAATCAGTGATTTGTCTACGTACACCGTTTGCTTAAACGGCCAGTCTATTTGAAAAAACTTACAACAAATAAAACAAAGGCGAAACCCGCCTGTCAAGTATTGTTATGTGGAAGATTCTGGTTGTCATATATGGGTACATGCATCATGAAAGGCGCCTGCGACCAGGTAAGAATCATATCAACATGTGTAGCTGTACAATCTGATTGCTTTCAGATGCATCTCGGTGCAGAAATGATTTAATATGACATGTGATGGAATGAATGCGCAACATGTCTAAATATTTCGAACAAACAGTGTCATGAATGTCTAGAGTTTGCTAAGAATGACAGAAATTAAGAAGTATCACGCATTTTGTGCAATAGCCTGCAGATGCACAACAGTTTTTAAACATGAACAGGTTGGAGCAACATCTATCCGTCAGCAGTTGAAACCTGCTTTCTCACGAACAGTTTTGACGGATTGCATTCACATTTCCTATACACGATCGTCTCGGCGGTTCTTCTTCTTCTTCTTCTTCTTACTACTACTACTACTACTGACAATCCGTTGCAGAACTTGGCGTCTCAAATGTGACCCGCGCGAGGTTAGAACCCACAGCATATGGTTAAGATAGACTATCTGAACGAAACCGCCAACAAATGCGGACCTTTAGAAGTTTAAATGCGCATATACATATATTTGCACAAGAACCACCACTGTCGATCAGACTTTTTTAGTTTCCTGCCTCTTCGGTTTCCTGCCCTTCACAAACATCCGAAGAAAAAACTTGCTTGGGTCTAGAGATAGACTTCTAAATAGAATAACGGAATGAAATGTCAAACATTAGAATACTTGCATGAAACCTCGAACATTATCAGCCGATTTGTGGTCTATCTGGAAAATCTTCTATGAATAATTTATCTGGAAAATCCTCTGTGAGTTGTAATTTCTCTTTTTATCTCCCGACCGAATAGGTTCGGGGGATATAGCGATCAGCATGGCGTCCGTCCGTCTGTCCATCCGTCCGTCCGTAGACGCAACCTTGTGATGGCCATAACTCCTATACCCTTTGTGATTCATTGATGGTTCTTGGCACAATTGTTCAAAAGGCTGAGACGGCGTGTCATGCGCAAGAACCAGAACCCTGGATGCCAAACTTTTTGAGTTATCTCCCTTTTTAATAAAATAGAATGATTACTTTGTGGTGGCCATAACTCCAATATCCTTTGAGATATATTGATGACACCTGGCACAGCTGTTCACAAGGCTGAGACAGCGTGTCATGTACAAGAACCCCAATTCTGGTTGCCATGGTTTTTGAGTTATCTCCCCTTCCAATAAAATAGAGTGAATACCTTGTGATGGCCATAACTCCAATACCCTTCAAGATATATTAATGATACCTGGCACAGTTGTTCACAAGGCCGAGACGGTGTGTCATGCATAAGAACCACAACTCTGGGTGCCATGGTTTTTTAATTATCTCCCCTTCCAATAATATAGAATCACTACCTTGTGATGGCCACATATTGATGGTATTTGGTACAGTTATAAATGAGTTTAAGCAGGTGTGTCACGTGCCAGAACCACAACTCTGGGTGCCCTGGTTTTTTTAATTATCTCCCCTGACAATATAACCTTGTGATGGCCACTTGTATGCAAGGTTGAGACGGCGCTTCATGCCTAAGAACCACAACTCTGGGTGCTATGATATTTGAGTTATCTCCCCTTCCAATATAACAGTCTGATTACCTTGTGATCACCGTACCTCCAATACCATTTGACATATATTGGTGGTACTTGATGCAGATGTACATGAGGTTAAGCAAGTGTGTAATGCTCAAGAATTACAACTCTGGGTGCTCTGGCTTTTGAGTATTCTCCCCTGCCAATATAACCTTGTGATGATCATAGCTCCAACCCCCTTTGAGATATATTCAAGGAACTTGGCGCAATTGTATACAAGATACAGAAGAGGTGTCATGTGCAAGAAACACAACTGTTGGTGCTGTGGTATTTGAGTTACCTACCTTTCCAATATAACAGTATGACCAGCTTCTGATCATCATATCTCAAATACCCTTTAAGATATATTGATGGAACTTTGTACAGAAATACATGAGCTTAAGCAGGCATGTCATGCGCAAGAACCACAAATCTGAGTGCCCTGGTTTTTTAGTTATCTCACCTGACAGTATAATCTTGTGAATGCCATAACTGCAGTAACTTTTGTGATATATTGCTGGTTTAATTCTGGTGCACTTTCTATTGGTGAACAATCTTCTGAAGGCCATGTTGGCTTTTGGTCTGGTGGATTTGCCATCTCTTCGATGGCTATTTTTTATATTTTATTCAATAAAATGTGGAACTATTATAGTAAAAAAAAATATTAGAACCAAGGAAAGGCTCTCTGACTGTTCCTCTTCATCAGTTATCTTCTGAAGACACTTACGTAAGTATAGGAAACATGAACTATCCAAACATTTCCTGAAATGGAAGTCGTTGAAATTCATAATCCCTATACCAGACACATGCAGAGAGAGAGAGAGAGAGAGAGAGAGAGAGAGAGAGGAGAGAGAGAGAGAGAGAGAGAGAGAGAGAGAAAGAGAGAGAAGGAGTGACAGAGAGAGAGAGAGAGAGAGAGAGAGAGAGAGAGAGAGAGAGAGAGAGAGAGAGAGAGAGAGAGAGAGAGAGAGAGAGAGAGAGAGTAACCATTTACTCGTCTTACGCTATTTTCACCATCGTTGTTTATATACGGCATGGGAAATATTCAACACTGTTCATAACCGTGCTTTTTGGACCTCAAAATTAAGGAGATATGGTAGTAGGCATTGATTTAGCCATTAATTGTAAATCCGTCATTGGTATCCATCGTCTGCGTTTCATGGTAACATCAAAGAAATCCGTCTGTCGTAAATATTATCTTCTTTGAGCATGGTGCACTCAAGTCCATGCTTATTGCTGCCCGAGCAACGTATGGCACAAGTATATAGGAGTTTATTTTTGAACAAGGACTATTTCTCTTTCAAGCTACAATGACATCTTTGGATAAATCGGTTTCATTTCTGGTACTTACACAAATTCTTTTAGAAATTGTGCATGTTTTGCATTTTAGTTGTCTGTAAAGACGCTTTCATGTAATCTATCGAAGCTAAAAGCACCATTACGAAACAGCTGTGACAGTTCCAGAAGAATACAGCAAAAAATCAAAACTGATTTTTTAATAGGGTCGCAAAAAACATGATTTTATCGACTCACCCTCTTTCAAATCCAAGGTAAACAGTCGGCGTTTTTGGTATCCGTCTGCGTTCCCAGTAGTCGAATACCCCGTGTGGTCTTGGGCGGGAGATGTGACGTATTTGTTATAACGATAACATCCGGGCGACATAGTGTATTCTTTCAAATCTCCAAAACAGTTAAGGTTTTGGGTGAAGGTTTTAGATATTTTTTTTTCATTCTCATTTTTACTCGAAAACATAAGATGTAGGTGCTCATTTGAACCACCGCATACGGGTTCCCACAACCCATCACGAAAACACGCCTATATAATTTTGACCGCCTTGAACCCCACTTTTATATAGTAAAACTGGGGTTTCCGGGGGTATACCTTATTTTTCTTATTTCTGCTCTAAAACATAGATTGTGGGTACTCGTTAGAACCGCCTCGATGAGGCGGTTCTAACGAGTGCCCACAATCTATATTTTGAGCAGAAATAAGAAAAATATCACAATTTTTCATCCTAAAATCTTCATTGTTTCGGCGATAAAGGTAGCAATGTATTTGTATAGGCGTGTTTGCGTAATGTATGTATTTGATCATTGATCAGAAATACGAAAAAACTAACCTGTACCCAGGTAAACCCCAGTTACGCTGTTCATTTCACGGACTTACGAGTATTCTGGTGCTGTAACTATTCGTCTGTCTACTTTTTCGGAGAATTTTCACATGCTATGACATATCACTTATTCGTTGTTGTGCGTTTTATTGCATTGAGGGTCCTGATCACACGCAACATTGAATTGTGCAGCAGTGGCGGTATTGTACATTTTTGCCCATCATTGAAGACTCTCTCTGATCAGATGCAACGATATGTTATAAATAAATATTGTTAATGTATATTTTATTGTGTGAAGGCCCTGATCAGACGTCACCTGCGACTTTATGCACTATGTTTTAAAACCATGTGTCTCCAAGAGAAATTTTCTACTTATTGTTTTGAGGGATTACCTTGCCGGTCTAGTATGTAGGACTAGGGCGATTACACTGTTCTCGCTGTTGGTTGTCAAAAGTGTACCCTTTACTCGTCATCGGTTGGCAAGGTGATTAGTACCCTGCATACACTGCTGGTTGTCAGTACGAGTGAATACCCTTCATTCGCCGATTAAGACGGTGTACTCATACCAGAGTACCCTCGTGTGACTCACTGTCGTTCTGATGATTATATGATATTGATACACTTATTTTTCTTGTTTCTGCTTTGGAGTGCAGATTGTGGGTACTCGTTAGAACGGCCCCACAGAGTGACATGGTTCTAATGTGTGGACGCGGTCCGTGCTCTGGGCAGAAATAGGAAACAATATCGAACTTTTCCACCGTCATTTATAGCCATGTGTTTCGTTAGAAGACATTATATCTGTGGTAGCGCATTTTTAGAATCATCTCTTAGAACCTTTTATAAGATTTATTTATGTATGTAAAAGTTGGTCTTAAATGTGGTATAGCCTATCAAAACGCAGTGAGACGTGACTGCTCGTCCGTGTTTAAGGTAAGTCGCCTCATTACGATAACACACCCGTGCGGCATAGTGCATTTTTCTTATCTCGAAAATGGCAACTTTTCTGATGAAATCTGTGTTATTTTTCTTATTTATACTGCAAACATAGGTTGTGGGTGCTCGTTAGAACCGCCTCATTGAGGCGGTCCTAACAAGTACCCACAACCTATGCATTGGAGCAGAAAAAAGAAAAATAATTAATACCCCCGTAAATCCCAGTTTTCTCTTTATAAAGTAGGGTTTAAGGGGGTGTTCATTTCACGGACTTGTTGGGTATTTTAGACTGGGCGATAGCACAGGTACGTGGCACGTTGTTTTGCAAAAAAAAAGTGTTTGAAATATGTGAAACGACCAAATATCAACCAAAAATAAGCAATTTTAGAAATTGTACCAGAGCTAGACCTTGTGGACAATAGTTACAGTCATATTCTGAATATTACGCTTGATGTAACCACATTACGATTACACGTCCGTACACATAGTACATTTTTCAAACCTCAAAAAAGGCATTTTTCTGATGAAAATGTTTGATATTTTTTTCTTATTTATACTCCAAACATAGGTTCTGGGTGCTCGTTAGAATCCGCCCCAATATAACCGCCTCATTAGGGCGGTTCTAACGAGTACCCACAACCTATCTATGTCTTGGACAAGAAATAAGGGAAATGATGTGTACCCCTGTAAACACGAGTTTTCTCTATATAAAGTGGGGTTTGGGGGGGGGGGGGGGTCTTTATTTCACGGACTTGTCCACCTGATGAGATTGACGTCTAGTCGAAAGAGTTTAGTAACTCTTGTTCTCAATGATATATTTGTTCCAAATAAAGCTCGTATTTCACCAGTAAGCTAATTTCATAATTTATTTATTTGCAATTGAATAAGCCCCCGCCCATAGGGGCTTGAAGAAATATATGGGCTGCATGATGCTTCGACGCAGAGCTGAATCCGGCCCGCACACTAGTACTGGTAAACCGCTTAGAGGATCTAAGCCTGTCCAGGAACCGCGGTCCGAGGCGGACCGTCCATGCTAATTAACCCTATTGGTTTCATTGGGCGACAGGGCTTGAGAGGTCATTTCATCTCAATGTCCGGTAAAAGTCCCACAAATTTGGAAGCAACGTCTCCAAAATGAACTTTACAGTGTTGACGGGGACGTTAAACCTCAAATCAAACAAACAAAAACAAAATTTGCAATTGAAAACGTTGAATACAGTGGCTGAAGAACTAACACATCTTGATACAGTAACTAGAATGCATAAGTACCATTTTTGGGAATGCCATTTCAAAATCCTCCAGACGACTTCATGAAATTGCTGTTGACTGGAAAATTCAAGCATACTCGGGAAAGAAGTACGAGTTGGACCGTCCATGCATCTTGGAGACGCTGCTTCCAATTTTGTGGATAAAAACAAAAGACGAGGCGATTCTAACAGCTTCCCCAAAATCTATGTTTTAAGCGGAAAAAAACTTTATATATGAAAACTTCGGTAAAACAAAAATGTATTTGAATAGGCGTGTTTTCGAAATGGTGACGTCTCAACAAAAGTACATGACACAAACAGGAAAATGAAGTGTAACTGGAAGAAATAAAATAGTGTGCCCCTGTCAACACTGTATAAAGATCATTTTGGAGACGTTGCTTCCAATTTTGTGGGACTTTTACCCGACATTGAGATGAAATAACTTATCAAGCCCTGCCGCCGAGTGATCCAATGGGGTTTATATGCATGGACGGTCCGACTCGCACCACTTTTCCTGGGCAGGCTTAGAACCTGTAAGTGGTTTACCAGTACTCGTGTGCGGTCGGTTTCAGCTTTGCGTGGAAGGATCATGCAGCCCAATCTATTTAATGAAGCCCCAATTGGCGGTGGCGGATAGCAGCCTTACTCAACAGTTGGACGCCCCTGTGGCGTAGGATTAACGACACTTTTCGCCACACCCAACTACCCACCAGCGTCGGTGTCATAACTATTTGTTATTGACAGTTAAAATAATCAGGTTGAAAATAATCAGGTTGAAAATAATCAGGTGCATGGAAACCGTGAACTAGCTTTAAGCATTAATTGACTGCAGGCATTTGCATTCACTGTAACTTCCACAATCACGTGAAAAAGTCAAGTGAAATGTACACCCACTGGGTACTTGTTAGAATTGCGGTTTCAATGAGCCCTGTTACAGTATAAAAGAGAAAAAATATTTTGATCAGATAATTAGCCAGTTTCGGAGATGTAAAATCATATGACGTCGCATCTTCGAATGTAATTAATTCGATAAATCACTAGTGGATTAAATATGCTAATTAATTAGAAACACCCCATAACGTTACACGCATGGCGTTCTTAATGACTCCGCGTCTACTAATGGCGCGAATATGATATATAGAACCTTGCATTCGTGCTCATGTATTATTGAGGAAAAGGCAAAACCTCGCATTTTATCCTTTTACCTCAAGCCGTTTAATAAATTCAATAATACATGAACACTCACTTTGTTTATCTCGAAAAGACGTCTATATAACTTTGCCCCCTTAAACCCAACTGGGGCTTACGAGGATATACATTATTTTAAATTTTTATGCTCTAGAAAGATAGTGGGTATTCATTAGAACCGCCTTTCGTAAAGGAAATCAAATGTCGATTTGATGACATGTTATGGGTATTATTACGATAATCACCCGTGCAGCATAGTGCACTTTTTCACATCTCCAAAATGGCGAATTTTCTGATGAAAATCCGTGATATTTTTCTTGTTATACCCGCTTTTTCGAAGAAGAATCGGGTATATTGTTTTCGTACCACAGTTCACTCCGGCGTCAGTACGTCTGTCCGTCCGTTCGTCTGTCCGTCCGTCACGTTTTTGTGATTGGATCTCCTCTGCAACCACTGAAGTTACACTTTTGAAACTTTGCATGTGGATAGAACATGGAATGTAGATGGCAGTGGGCAACTTTTTGTGACCTTGACCTCAACATGACCCCAAGGTCAAAGGTCAAAAATTATGATTTGCCATATCTCCTTAACTATTGGATTTACACTTCTGAAACTTTGCTTATTGGATGGTCCTTGGAATATAGAATATGTCAGGTTACTTTTGGTGTGACCTTGACCCCAAGGTCAAAGGTCAAAAAGTATGATTTTGCCATATCTTCTAAACTATTAAGAGTTACACTTCTGAAACTTTGGGTATTGGATGGCCCTTGAAATATAGAATAAATTTGTATACTTTTGGTGTGACCTTGACCTCAACATGACCCCAAGGTCAAAGGTCAAAAATTATGATTTGCCATATCTCCTAAACTATTGGATTTACACTTCTGAAACATTGCTTATTGGATGGCCCTTGGAATATAGAATATAGAATAAACACCCCCTAAACCCCACATTATATAGAGAAAACGGGGGTTTACGGTATATTTTTCTTGTTTATACTGCAAACATAGGTTATGGGTAACCGCATCCACAACCTATGTTTGCAGTATAAACATCTCAAAAATAGCAATTTCTGAGAGGTGAAAAATGCACTATTTCGCACTAGTGAACGAGTACCAACAATATATGTTCAATAAGTAAGTTTTCATGTTATAAAATTTCTTTTTCAGCAGTAAAATTTGACGTGTATTATGTGTGCATGTTTTCGTAAAAATGCATAGAAGAATCTAAATAAATAAATAATTGAATAAATAAATAAATAAATAAATAAACAGTTAAAATAAACTTATGTACTCCAAGGAACCACTTCCTTGACTACAACATTATTGTTGTTGTTTCTAGTTTCCCCGTGTCGCGGGTCGTCAGCTGGTGGGGTCCCAGGGAACGAATCCATTCTAGCACTACACCGTAGCCGTTCGGTGGTATCCCCATTCCACGTTGCCGGTGAATGGGGAGACCATCGCTCGGCTCCAGCCACGTCCGTCCGTGTCTATCGTAAGTCCGCTGCGGTCGGTCCATTTTGTCTTCTACTCGACGTTATAATTTTTGCTTGTCAACATGCCGAACCGTGTCAGAGCAGGAAAGGTCTTGTAGGTGGAGTTTTTTCGCCTCACGTCCCAGGTGTCTCCGAGCTAACGAGCATCCCCTTGCCCTATAGCCATTCGCCGCGCTCCGTCCTGAGGGGTTTGTGAAACGTTGCCGTGGCCTTTCCAGGTCTCGGTGGGGCTTATATTTTGTCTTCCCGTTTGCTTCAGGAGTACATGTGTCCTGCCGCTAACGGGCACCTTTAATTGTCGGAGTTTCTGGCTAGGCGTCCGTTCTTTTTTCAAGGGCTGTGGTGTAGTAATTTTGGAACTCCATTCTAAAGGTTTTGGCTCCGTGCCTGCACTGCATGTAAGTTTTAGCAGTGCTGTGCCTTGGGTATTGCGGATTGCCGCAAAGGGGTGTCGGTTGTTTTTGTGTAACGGGGTAGGCTCCGAGTTGAACTTATCTTTAAGGGGATCGTTTAGCGGTTATTTTTGTTTGGAAGTTTTTGTTGCAATTTGGAAGACGTTCTAAAGATTGCTATACACGTTTTATGTTACGTTACGTTATGTTATGCACCTAATATCCCATCTGGGGATTTCCGAGATGTAAAATTTTTAGCCATTTTTGGTTAGTATTTCTCCTGTTGTTTATTGTTGTGCTGCTAAGTTGTAGCGGGTGTTTTTTGTCGCACGCCGCTGACCGCTCGCTTTGCACTTTTGTTGTGCGTTGGGGGGTTGGGGTGTGTGTGTGTGTGGGGGGGGGGGGGGGGGGGTTGTTAGGTGTTTGTTAGTAGGCATACATACATGTTCTTTCATTCAAGCACCCGATCTCATACATACATGCACTTTACTTGAGGGAAACGTGTGTGCACATGCATGCATGCATATTTGCTTGCATGCATGTGGACACTTTGCTCTTGCATACACATGCATAGGGTGTGCAGTGGAAGGGGGGGGATTGGAGAGAAGGGATTGCGGTGAGGAGGGATGGAGTGGTGCGAGGAAAAAAAGGTGGGGGTGCGGGGGGGGGGGGTGCGGGTTGAGGATATCATGCTGCGGGGATTGGGAGGATGTAAGTGTAATACAAACGGTGTCTATTAAACTTTGGTAATTTTCACGAAACGTATCTAAGTCCTCGCCATTTGGTGCGTCGTTTCCACCGACATAAAGTATTAAGTTTCTGCAATTATCAATATCAAGACTTTTTAACTTTAATTGCAGTTTTTCAATTGTTGCACCTAGTATGGTTCTGACTGTAGTTGATTTGTTAAGTGTACTATAGTTTTCACATTTTTAAAATACGTAGAACTACCTACGTGTTTCATGTTGTATCACTTGTTTTAGGTTTTTGTCAAATCAATTATTTCACTGTTATCATTCTCGTTTATGTTTGGTCTGCTTTGTTGCTGTTGTTGCTCATGTTGTTGTTCATTATATTGTTGTTGTTGTTGTTTTGGTTGTGGTTTTTGTTGTTGATGCCGTTGTTTTCGGTTTCGTTCTTGGCTATTTTGTCCATTCTGTGAAACATGTTGTTGTTCTTTTTTTGCTTTTGTCACTTTTCTATTTGAGGGTTCATTTGCATTATATGAGGCAGTCTCGTTTGGGCATCTGTCGTAGCTCGTGAAGTAAATAAACTAGATTTACCCTCTTGCTTGTTCGAGTCAGGTTTCGAATAGTTTTCATGTTGTTTCACTTTCTCGTATACAGCTGTTAGTTTATTTAACATTTGGTTTGACTTCTGATCATTGCTTGTCTTAAGATTTGTTTTTGCTGATTTCACATTTTCTACTTGTTCCTTCATATTGATGTCATGTAGGTTAATTTGGCGGTTTAGAGTAGTTCCGATAGACCTTGTTGCAGAAGAGATTAGAAAATGTTTGTTTGTTTGATTTGAGGTTAACGTCCCCGTCAACACTGTGAAGGTCTTTTGGACACGTTGATTCAATTTTGTGGGACTTTTACCCGACACTGAGATGAAATGACATCTCAAGCCCTGTCCCCCAATGAAACCAATAGGGTTTATTAGAATGGGCGGTCCACCTCGCACCGCGGTTCCTGGACAGGCTTAGATCCTCTTAGCGGTTTACCAGTACTAGTGTGCGGGCCGGATTCAGCTCTGCGTCGAAGCATCATGCAGCCCATGTATTTCTTCAAGCCCCTATGGGCGGGGGCTGATATTAGAAAAAGGTACCAACAAACATTACATGAAATTAATTTTTATTTCTAATTAATAAATAGAAGTGAAGGTAATGATCAGGAATCGATACAATTAATCCACAGCTCCCATCAGAAACACCAAAACAAAGAAACACAAACATGAAACAACTAGACCCTAATGGAAACCTCAATAGCGGAAAGCCAAAAGGACAGTTACCCTCCCACAAAATGACCAATTGGTTATCCAAAACAAAAATAAACCACGCAGAGAACCGCCTTGCAATGGTCAGTGAAACGAATTCCACGGGGGGGGGGGGGGGGGGGGCTAAATCGATTTTACGTGGCCACAGCTCCGCCCTCACTTCCGTCGCTAAGACTTCATAGAATCTGGAGAGGTATGACCCACAAGGTACAGTTAAAGAGGGAAGCAAAGCTATCAACCGTGATTGGGTTAACTGCCATGCATGCAGTCTGTCGTATAGCATTAATGTTGTACCTAGCCGGGGTCGGCAAAATTTTTTGTGAAGATTGATCATGAAATCTTTTCTATGGTCATTCTCTCCTTTCCGCTTATTCAATAATGGCAGTTGTCAGTTTCTGGCAAAAGAATGTGCACTGTACTGGTTAACCGCTCACGTATATGCCTGCCCAGGAAAAGTGTCGATAGGTAAACTTACCGGCTCAAAAATGACCTAAAATAGTGTTGACTGGGCCGTTACACCCCAAAACAAACAAAAACAAAATATTGTACCCAATCCTTTTTATATCGAAGAATGATTTTACGGAATTGGGTACTGATTGCATCTATATATTTTCTGAATTTATATTTATATTTCTAATTCACCATAAAATTCGGGTTCCGATAGACCTTGTTGCAGAAGAGATTTGTTTGTTTGTTTGTTTGATTGTGGTTTAACGTCCCCGTCAACACTATTTAGGTCATTTTGGAGACGTTGCTTCCAATTTAGTGGGACTTTTACATGTAAGTCCAACATTAAAGTTTGAAATTAAATCGGAATGACGTCTATAAACTTGGAAAAGATTTTGTGTGGTTCATGATACCGATTTAACGGTTTAATATGAGTGTTGAAGTCATTTACATGACTAAACACCCTGGAAAATCGAATTAATTGTGAAATATAAACGCCATAGGATGCCGCACGCGGAACATCACCATCCAAGAAAGGAAAATTTACAATCCTAAACTCAAAATCATCGCGTTTAGCATACTTTTTGCAGGAAACAAACCTATCTACAACAGATAGATGTAAATCCAAAAACGAGACATCGGTATCAGAAGAATTTGCTTTATTTAACAGAAGTTCTGGATGGTAAATTTGTCTGATCAAACCATCGAAATAGGTATTGTCAATACTTAATACGGCCCCGCCTATCGGGGCTTGAAGAAATAGGTGGGCTGCATGATTTTTCCACACAGAGCTGAAACCGACCCGCACACGAGTACTGGTAAACCGCTTAGAGGATCTAAGCCTGCCCAGGCAAAGCGGTGCGAGTGTCGGACCTTCCATGCTTTTAAAACCTATTGGTTTCATTGGGCGGCAGGGCTTTGGATATTATTTCATCTCAATGCAGGGTAAAAGTCGCACAAAATTGGAAGCAACGTCTCCAAAATGATCCTTTACAGTGTTAACGGGGACGTTAAACTCCAAATCAAACAAACCAATATTTAATAAACCATCGAAATATCTAGAAGTCGAGCTAAAGGCGTTAATGATTTCAGGTGGTTTTCAACGGAAAGGCACATCATGAAGTCTTTTTATAACAAAACAAGAACAGATCAGCCACAAGGGGTGCTCAATTCGTACCCATCGGAATACCCATAATTTGTCTAAATAACTCAGTGCCATATCTTATGTAAATATTGTCAAGCAGAAAGGCGAGAGCTTCACATGCTTTCTGGCATGGCCATAATGTATAAGTTTTATGCTCTTTTTAAGTAAAAAAAAATGAATTGCTTACATTACATGCAAGATACAGGGAATCTTCTCTATGAAATGTCCATTCAATTAAATCATTAAGTTTTTTCTTGTATACGATTATGGGAAAGTGTAGTGTAAACCGTGAAAAAATCATAAGTAGACAAACTTGAAGCGCGAAAACGGTTGGATTTCATTTTATTTAAAATCTCATCAGAATTTCGATAGACCAAAACAGATTTCTCCCTGATCTTTCAAAGACTTTGTCGCAATATTTAATCACATGTAGCAAGGCATGAAGTTAATAATTTGGAAAGTTCAGTGAGGGTAAAAGAGCTTGAATTTGCAATAAACCGTGCTTTGCATGGTCTTGTATGAAATTTAGGTAATCAATATCACGTAGGAAGCTTGTCTTGGCCTTCTAAACTCACCGGTATTTTTACTGACCGTTCCAAGTCGTTGCTTTTGCTGTGGTTCCTTCATGTTTTGTGTTGGTGGTTCTGATTCTTTCGCTAGTGATATATGCTGTTACGTTGATTTCTTCCCCCTTTTTTGTTTGTTCATTTTTAGTTACGTTTGTCCTTCCAGTTTAATGTTTGTCATGTTGGTGATTCTGATTCTTTTCCCCCATTATGTATATTGCTCCTTTTTAGTTAGGTTTAGCTATTCTGAGACACCACCTGTTTGGGAAAGAGCTGCTGACTCGGTTTATCTACTGTATATTTTGTTTACTGTCGTCACTCCATGTTTCGACTTCTTTCCCTGCTGATGGTGTGGGGGGAATTTGGGTCCTGATCATTTTTCTTTTTAATTTTCTGTAGCACATACAACAAACTTGGTGGCTGAATGAAAAAATGTGGTCATCAACTACAGCACTTTCTACAGCCAAAGACTTATAAAGGCTTGAAATATCCTTAAAGGCATTTATTCTTGATTATTGAGGACTATCATTTCATAACATAATATTATGTAGCCCTCAGTGCTGACTGAAGAGAAGTCCTCTGTCTTCAACAGGTAAGGGGTCTCCCTGGGGAAAATCAATAATTTACTTACTGTTGACTAGAGTGTACATTATTGATTTTCCCCCGTAAGTGCCTCAGTCAGGGGATTCAACAAGAGCTACTAATTACCCTATTAAGGGCTGCCTTTGATCTGCTATAGACAGTATATCACAGGGGGCAATAAAACAATTATGAACACACGGTGTGTTCTACTGTTCAAGAATAAATGCCTTTAAGCTTAATGACCCGGTGAGTTTCATCCTAGAGTCCACAAGAAGCTAATAAACGAACTCGGTTCAGTACATCTGCATATATATGTTCCCCTTGATACGGGTGAAATTCCTCAAGAGTGGCTTTTTGGAAGTCTCCGCTCTTGCTTGAAACTATTGCCCTGTGTTCCTGACATGCGTACCATGTAAGTTAATACTAATGAATATATAGTTTACTTAGCGGCCCCCGCCCATAGGGGCTTGAAGAAATATATGGGCTGCACGATGCTTCCACGCAGAGCTGAATCCAGCCCGCACACTAGTAGTGGTAAACCGCTTAGAGGATCTAAGCCTGTCCAGGAACCGCGGTGCGAGGCGGACCGTCCATGCTAATTAACCCTTTTGGTTTCATGGGCGACAGGGCTTGAGAAGTAATTTCATCTCAATGTCTGGTAAAAGTCCCACAAAATTGGAAGCAACGTCTCCAAAATGACCTTTACAGTGTTGACGGGGACGTTAAACCTCAAATCAAACAAACAAATACTTAAATAGTATAGCTAACCTAGCTGACAGACTTCAGTATCAATAACAACAAAACAAGTATAGCTTTTACAAAAAGTAGGTCTGCGCTTCGCACATATTAAATGTTATATCCCACAAATGTGTTTTATACAGTTAACTGTCTTTGGCGATATGATATTTTACATGTAATTATGTTCCCCGCCAGAAGTGAGTGGGGGGACATAATGTTTTTGGTGCGGATCCCGTTTGTGTTGGCGTTAGCGTCGGCGTCAGCGTAGCCTGTTTGAGGCACTATATCTCCATCTATATAGATGGATTCTGTCCAAACTTGCATGGCTATATCACTAGCATTGGGGAAAATTGTCACTAGGTTATGATGATCTTCACCTCATTTTCAAGGGCACAGACCCCCCCCCCCACACACACACACACACACACCCCACCCAACCCCTAAAAAAGGCAATTTGGGGGACCAGAATGGCTTGTCTGCACTCTATCCCATGAATAAATCGATTAATTGTGGTCAAACTCGGTACAATATGCCATTACCACATACCGCAGATTTTATTAGCAGACCCCACAAATACTCTGAATTTTGGCTTGTCTGCATCCTATTTCATGGACGAATGGATGAAATTGGATCAAACTTGGTGCAATATATCATTGCAACCTACGAAAGCTTTGATAAGTTTTTGGTGACCTTGGCCTTATTTTCAAGGGCACATGCCCCGAAAGATCGTGAATGTTGGCTTGTCTGCGCCATATCACATGAGCGAATGGGTGAAAAGGGGTCAAACTTGCTACAGTATATCATTGCAACCTACCAAAGATTTGATTGCATTTTGGTGACCTTGACCTTGTTTCAAAAGGCACATGCCCCCGAAGACAGTGAATTTTGGCTTGTCTGTGCCCTGTCTCATGAACGAATGGATGAAATTTGGTCAAACTAGTAATGCTTCCTCGAGAGTTTGAACAACCCGGAACGCAACAGAAACCGCGTTTTACTGAGTAATTTCGGCGATCATAAGCGGTAAGCCTTTTTGTTTGGACCTTATGTCACGTTTGCGCAAAGCATTATGGTTCACTGGAATGACATAACGAAAACACGCCTATACAAATACATTGCTACCTTTATCGCCGAAAGAAATGAAAATTTTAAGATGAAAGAGTGTGAACGGTCCTCAAGAATGTAGATTCCAATAAATTCCTTGGTGTGACAACCACACACGACTTGAGATGGAATACACACATTAGCAACATGTATACTAAGGCAAATAGAAGACTTGGTTTCCTCAGGCGAAATTTCATCAGGATCCTCGGGATGTAAAAAGGGCTGCATGTAAAGAACTTCCTCGCCCAATGTCAAAATATAGATTGTGGGTACTCGTTAGAACCGCGGTTCTAACGAGTACCCAAAATATATATTTTAGAGCAGAAATAAGAAAAATAAGGTTTACCCATGTAAACCCCAGTTTTACTATATAAAAGTGGGGTTCAAGGGGGAAAAAGTTAAATAGGCGTGTTTTCGTGAAGAAAGCGAATGGTCTGCTCAAACATCATGGCCCATTTAGATGAACATAAGCTTTTGTCAGACAGACAACATGCATTTAGGAAAAGTCACAATTGTGATACTCTGATGAACACGGTTATTAATGATTTGGTAAACAATCTTGGACAAAGTGGGGTAGGACACATTTAGAAGGCTTTTCGACACACCGCATCATGAACTACTTAAATCCATATTATTTGGTTATGGGATTGGGTGAGGGAGACTCTCAAATGGATAGATTCCTTTCTTTGCTACAGAAAACAGCGCATTGTTGTTAATGGTGAATCTTCAAAGTGGGCTCCAGTTTTGCCCGGGGTCCCACGAGGGTCCGATTTGGTCCCTGTACATTAATGATATTTCGACTGACATTGACTCAAAATATGACTGTTCGCAGACGACTGTATTTGCTACCGGGAAATTAGAGATACAGGGGAATCACTGAAACTACAGAATGATGCAGATAGATTAGGATGTTAGGCACAAAAATGGGGCATGAGATTTCAGCTCGTTATAAGCAATATTATGCACACAACTGGGAAAAGAACCCAATAAAAATTGAAGCTTCTTAAACTTAACCCTTATCTTGCTGAATATTCATTTAAGCCACACCCATTTCTGTCTATCAACCAATCAAATTACTTGATGTAATTTATTGCTACAAATTCCTGAACTGAATGCCAAACAGTGTAGATCCTGATCAGATCTTATCTGGATCCACACTGTTTGCAAAGATAGGGGTTGTCGTGAACAGCAGAATAAGGGTTAAAAGCGAACGGTCCTCAAGAATGTAGATTCCAATAAATTCCTTGGTGTGACAACCACACACGACTTGAGATGGAATACACACATTAGCAACATGTATACTAAGGCAAATAGAAGACTTGGTTTCCTCAGGCGAAATTTCATCAGGATCCTCGGGATGTAAAAAGGGCTGCATGTAAAGAACTTCCTCGCCCAATCTTGGAATATGGTAGTTGTATCTGAGACCCGAGTGGGGTGGTCCTGAATAAAGAAATTGAAAAAGTTCAAGATAGAGCTGCTAGATTTGTAACAAGCAACTACTGCTTTGAAACTGAGAGCATGACTGGAATACTAGGAAATCTTGAGATGGGAGTCTCTAAAGACAAGGAGAAGAGACAGTCGGCTCATACTTTTATACAAAGGTCTAAAGAGCGCTGCTAGCAACCCAACAGATGACCTTGTTCCCCCAGCTAAACACTGTAGAAATCAACATTCGTTGGCGTTTCAGACCCTTACTGCAAGAACTGGCATTTATAAATAATCATTATCGTTCTTCCCTCGAACCATTAGAGATTGGAATGTCCTTCCCGATTCGATCATTTTGAATCATCATCTCAGTAACAGTTCCTTAGTGTGAGCGTGTGCCATGTTTGTTTGAGTTGGCTCGGTGAGGGACGCCTATAAGTCCTAGGGTAGGCGTCTGTTGCCTGATGCCTCCAGTTGACCTGTCCCATGAGCTACGTCGGTCGGTGTGTGCTCGGAGTGGGGTGTGCTGTGTTTGCCGGGTCTTGTCCATCATCCGTTTCGGTTTCAGAACTTAAGGGTTGAGACATACTGATGAAGATTAAATATCAGAAAGGCCTCGATGTCACTAAATTTGGTATAGTTACGCCTTAATTGCAACCACTGGGTCGGTATCTCTGCTGGTGTATTATTCGATCGTCCCCGAGGGTATCATCAGCTCAGTATCAGTTCCTTAGTGCTGAGATTGATACTGCAGTGTTGACGTCAGTATATACCCAAGTACTGATTTAAATAACTATAAAATATCTTTAATTTTTGCAGTAAAAAATTCTATTTTTAGGGCCCCGCACTGAAAGTGTGGGTGCCCTATAGTAATCACTCTGTCTGTCTGTCTGTCCGTCCGTCCACAAATTTTTTTATCCTCCATAACTTTCTTATTCCTGGATGAATTTAAATATTACTTGGCAGAAATGTTAACCATAATGTGATGGAGTGTTGCGCGCAAGACTCAGGTCCGTACCTCAAAGGTCAAGGTCATACTTAGAGGTTAAAGGTCAAAAAAGGGGTCTTTCCTGTGTCCAATAACTTTGTTATTATTCCTGGATGGATTTAAATATTACTTGGCAGAAATGTTAACCATAATGTGACGAAGTGTCACACGCGGTACCTCAAAGGTCAAGGTCATACTTAGAGGTTAAAGGTTAAAAAAGGGTCTTTCCTGTGTCCAATTAATAACTTTGTTATTATTCCTGGATGGATTTAAATATTACTTGGCAGAAATGTTAACCATAATGTGACGAAGTGTCACACGCGAGTGTGAAAGTGTGGGTGCCCTATAGTAATCACTCTGTCTGTCTGTCTGTCCGTACACACAAATGGATAGATAGGTGGCTATGAACTTGGACAGAATCAATGTAAGTCAATGAGAGAAAGTGCGATTTATTCCGTTAGACACATAAAAGGTCTGTTATGTGGTTAAAATTAGCCACCTAAGTATCAATCTTGCTCAAAATAGCCACATAAGTATCCATTTGTGAGAACGTCCGTCCGTCTGTCCGTCCACAAATTTTTTTATCCTCCATAACTTTCTTATTCCTGGATGGATTTAAATATTACTTGGCAGAAATGTTAACCATAATGTGATGGAGTGTTGGGCGCAAGACTCAGGTCCGTACCTCAAAGGTCAAGGTCATACTTAGAGGTTAAAGGTCAAAAAAGGGTCTTTCCTGTGTCCAATAACTTTGTTACAATTAGGGCCCCGCACTGAAAGTGTGGGTGCCCTATAGTAATGACTCTGTCCGTCCGTCTGTCTGTCCGTCTGTCCGTCCACAAATTTTTTACTACTCCTCTGATAGCGCTGCCGGGGCCCTAGTCAGTTTCACTGACAGCTCTAGTTTTTCTAAAACTAAGACTGACTTCTCAGGTGAGAGATATATCTTAGCGGATTTGGTTGCCACTTTTTGTTATATTTTTAATTTTGCAAGTCTCGCTACTGTGGACATCTCCAACCTGATGCCCGGGACTTTCGTGCAGCGTGGGCCATGTTTGTTGATGTTGGCTCGGTGCGGCACCCCTATAAGTCCTAGGGTAGGCGTCTCTTGCCTGATGCCTCCAGTTTACCTGTCTCTTGAGTACGTCGGTCGGTGTGTGCTCGGAGGGGGATGTGCTGTGTTTGCCGGGTCTTGTCCATCATCCGTTTCGGTTTCAAAGCTTTGGGGTTGAGACACACTGATGAAGATTAAATATCAGAAAGGCCTCTGTGTCACTAAATTTGGTATAGTTACGCCTTATTTGACGTATGAAGGTGCTAAGGATTCTGTAGCTAAGTTTAACTTTTTATGCCCCGCCGTTCAAAAAATGGCGGAGAATCATGAATGTTATACCCACCGAAGTTTTGGGTATCCGTCCGTCCGTCAGCCAGTCAGCTCCTCGTAGTTCCGTGTTTGCTCTATAAGTTTGATACCGATATTTTCACAAAACTACACAGATATGTAGAGCACTATGAGACGACATGCAGAACGTATGAACCGTAACTCTGATTTTCCTACTTTTGGAGTTGTTGCCCTATGCACATTGAACATTTTCCTACTTTTGGAGTTGTTGCCCTTTGAAAATTCGTGTCCCCTCCATAACTTCGATACCATTTGAGATATTTCCAGGACACTTCGTAGATATGTAGATCACGATGAGTCGACGTGTAGAACATATGAACCGTAACTCTGATTTTCCTACTTTTGGAGTTATTGCCCTTTGAACTTTGAATATAGCTGTTGCTATCAGTTTTGTGTCCGCTCCATAACTCTTATACCATTTTACGAAACTTCACAGATATATAGAGCACCCTGGGACGACGTGCAGAACATATGAACCATAACTCTGATTTTCCCCCTTTTGGAGTTGTCGCCCCTTGAACATTGGACAAAGCCTTTTCTGTCATGTAGTATGTTTGAAGGACTACGTCTCCTGAACTTATTGTTTGATTCTGACCAAACTCGCATGGTTACATCACTAGGATGGGGGAAACAGCCATTAGGCTTTGATGACATTGATCCTATTTTCAAGTAATATATCCTTTTTGACTGTGAAATTGGCACTTGTTTGATGTAATTGTAGTTGCGGGGCATCATGTAGAGCGTGCAGGTTTCAGTCCCGAGTCGTTTCGGACCCCGTGTCATTTCGGTCCTGGGTCGTTTCGGCCGGATCGTTTCGGCCTGAGTCGTTTCGGCCCACTTTTGGGGGTAGGTCGTTTCGGCCAAACTGGTGTTTTTAGCTCACCTGTCACGTACTGACGAGGTGAGCTTTTGGGATCACTTTTTGTCCGTCGTGCGCGTGCGTGCGTCCGTCCGTAAACAATTTCAAATAAGTATATCTCTAATACCCAATGGCCAATCTTGATCAAATTTCATGTGAAGCATCGTCAGGTAGGGGAAAAGGCTGCATAAAGTTTTTGGGCTGATCAGATTGGAATTCTGGTTTCCATGGCAACATATAGCTCCCATAGACTTATAAAGGGAAAATTTTTAAAAATCCTCTTCTCTGAAACCACAGGGCCCAGAGCTTAGATATTTAGCATGTAGCCAGGGCAAGTGATCAACTACATAATTCCTGCCAATCATGCCCCTGGGTTCCAAATGGGCCACGCCCCGGGGCCCCTTCGCTCCCATAGACTCATATTGGAAAAAAAAAGCTTCAAAAATCTTCTTCTCTGAAACCACAGGGTCCAGAGCTTAGATATTTAGCATGTAGCAATGGCAAGTGGTCACCTACATAATTCCTGCCAATCATGCCACTGGGTTCCAAATGGGCCACGCCCCGGGGCCCCTTCGCCAATCTCTTAATGGACAAAAGCTTCAAAAATCTTCTTCTCTGAAACCACAGGGCCCAGAGCTTAGATATTTAGCATTTAGCAACGGCAACTGGTCACCTACATAATTCCTGCCAATCATGCCCCGGGGATCCAAATTGGCCACGCCCCGGGGCCCCTTAGCTCCTATAGACTCATAATGTAAAAAGAAAGCTTCAAAAAATCTTCATCTCTGAAACCACAGGGCCCAGAGCTTAGATATTTAGTATGTAGCAACGGCAAGTGGCAACCTACATAATTCCTGCCAATCATGCCCCTGGGTTCCAAATGGGCCACGCCTCGGGGCCCCTTCGCTCCCATAGACCCATAATGGAAAAAAGCTTCAAAAATCTTCTTCTCTGAAACCACAGGGCCAAGAGCTTATATATTTAACATTTAGTAACGGCAAGTGGTCACTTACATAATTCCTGCCAATCATGCCCCTGGGGTCCAAACTGACCACGCCCTGGGGCCCCTAAGCGCCTATAGACTCATAATGGAAAAAAAGCTTCAAAAATCTTCTTCTCTGAAACCACAGGGCCCAGAGCTTCGATATTTAGCATGTAGTAACGGCAAGTGGTCACCTACATAAATCCTGTCAATCATGCCCCTGGGATCCAAATGGGCCACGCACCGGGGCCCCTTCGCTCCCATAGACTCACAATGGAAAAAAAGCTTCAAAATTCTTCTTCTCTGAAACCACAGGGCCAAGAGCTTAGATATTTAGCATGTAGCAACGGCAAGTCGTGACTTACACAATTCCTGCCAATCATGCCCCTTGGGTCCAAATTGGCCACACCCCATGAGCCCTTAGCTTCTATAAACTCATAATGGAAAAAAAAAAAGTTAAAAAATCTTCTTCTCTGAAACCACAGGGCCAAGAGCTTAGATATTTAGCATGTAGCAACGGCAAGTGGTTACCTACATAATTCCTTCCAATCATGCCCCTGGGCTCCAAATGGGCCACCCCCGGGGCCCCTTCGCTCCCATAGACTCATAATGGAAAAAGCTTCAAAAATCTTCTTCTCTGAAACCACAGGGCCCAGAGCTTATATATTTAGCATTTAGTAACGGCAAGTGGTCACCTACATAATTCCTGCCAGTCATGCCCCTGTGTTCTCTATGGGCCACGCCCCTGGGCGCCTTCGCTCCCATAGACTCATAATGGAAAAAAACTTTCAAGATTGCTCAACCCGTTGTGCTTGGATGGACAAGATGGCTAAAATTATAAAAACCTCCTTCTGTCAACCAAAATTGCTCAAACCCTCTACTCTACCATATATTATCTTCAATTCCAGTTGTTCAATATGGATCAGGTGAGCGATCCAGGGCCAGCATGGCCCTCTTGTTTGTTTTTTCTCATCATTTCAAAGAATTGCATTCTAATATTGCATTTCAGAGATCAACCTGTGCTATTGCTATCATTGCTCCTTCCGTTATACATGAATAGCACAGAAGCCATAGAGGGCTCCTTTAAACAGTGAAGAATCTGATCACAACGACAGGTGCAGGCTGATCATATAAAATTGTTGGAGCAGTTTTGCCCTTTTTCTATCCACATTATATGTAGATAGAATAGCGCAGAAGCGCTCCTTTGAACAGCGAAGAATCTGATCACAACGACATGTGCAGGCTGATCATATAAAATTGTTGGAGCAGATTTGCCTTTTTTCGCAAATAATTGCAAAGTCTTATCAGTCAGCACATACTCAACACATTGAATGATCCATCGTTTGATCAGCAAACAGATGCTGATAATCGATCAACAACTGACTGAAGTCAGAATGTTTCGCATGCTGTTCTGAAACTCTGCATGCCATTGTGATACTAGCGAATACTAATCAGCCTGTACATCAGTGCAATATGATCAGTATTTGCAGATCGCATCCGCATGGTTGTCAAGAAAAAATCTTATAGAATGGATGCGCATCATGATCTTACATTGTGCATGTCTATAATGTGGTTCGTGAAGAAGTAAACCATCGTGCGGGTGCATGCAGTCTGATCAAAATCTTTAAGGATTATCCATTAATCAATCCCCTGTTAATCAATTTTGCTGGAGTTATCTCATCCCCTTCTTTGTGTCTGTCGGTGATTAACTGAGTGCCGGTGCATGACCTTAATTAGGTGTGAAAACACGCGTTAAATGCGAGCGTCATTAATTGACGCGGGTAGACAATTTTTAAGTCATTTGACTTCGTCGGCGAATTCTGTTAACGTACAAAATAACCACATATGTTATAACCAATATGCTTTGTTTCAAGGAAGGCTTTTAAATGTCAGGAGTCAATGTTTATCAGGTGCTCAGAGACACCATCCCATCACATATCATTGTAATCGCTCATAACGATTGTCATTTTCATTTCTATTGTGCTTTGCATGTGACAAAGAAGTCACATCGACGTCGGTGCAATTTCATGAGGTTTATGCAACATCACATCTATGTCGATTCAACGTTATGACGTTGTACCGACGCTGATTTTGCGTTGCCCTAGCGCCTGCTGTTTGATTATTATCCGATATACAACGTTATAGAGAGGCTGGAACAAGATACTTAGGCACCCAAATCTCGCCTGGAATCTCGTTCAATTTCTCGCGATAATCCGCCATCTTTACAGAGTTCATGAGAATTGTATTCCTATCCAAAAAAATGCTTCTCAAAACCAAAAGATCAATTACAACGGAAACACAAAATGCGTCGAAATAATTTTAAAAAGCTCTTTTCAAGACCGATGCATCAAACGCTGAAGTTTGGTCGCGGGAAAACTTCGAAACTACGTCACGCGTTTAAATTAACTGAAACGTACCGCACTGAGCCGCAAAGGTTAATTAGACGGTAAAACCGAGCACCGCGACTTGACCAACGAGTAACCGGAGCATATGCCGAAGCATTTACCGGTTCTTCTCGGTGGGGTGGAAAGCGCTTCTCGTCTGGCCAAGCAATAACAACTTTTCGCAAACTATCACTCAGGGGTATAAGATAAAGCCATGGGAATATATCTAGCTACCTGTGGATTTCTTCCTTCCCAAGATTTACAAAATGATGATAAGCCCCAAATCTATAGTATAACGCTAGTGCTTCAGGGTACTTTAAAGTTTCCACGCTGCAAATTAACTGAGTCACCAACTCAATATATGAAGATAGATAGATATAGATAGATAGATAGATAGATAGATAGATAGATAGATAGATAGATAGATAGATAGATAGATAGATAGATAGATAGGTAGATAGATAGGGGTGTAAATGGGTGTGTTTGCTCAAAAGGCAGTGCCTTTATTTCATATTATATGATTGTAGTAAAGTTGTTTTCAGACAATTATCAAATCTTGAACACACCACCTCGTTGGTGCTGACTGAAAACATGGCTTTGAAAAGAACTTTTAAAATTCTTAGAATTGGGATATCATAAACATGGCTATCGTGAAAGGCCATGTAAAAATATTACAAATATAAAATAATTAGCATACAAACGGGTAATCTGCTGAAAAAAATCTTTCTGGTCAAAACGCACAGGCCGAAACGACCCAGGACAGAAACGACCCACCGAAAAAGATCGAAAAGACCCAGGTCCAAATGTAGGCCGAATCGACCTGGTCGAAACAACTCAGGACAGAAACGTCCCGAACGTTTCGGTGATTCGTTTGACAATTTGGAAGAGCCAACCCGCTTTACGGTTTAATTTATTTGCAATAAAACAATACCGACATTTCTGACCTGTCAAAATATTTGACATAAATTCGCTTTATTATTACGTGTACAGGGAATTCATGCGACTTTTGTACGACAGAACTGTGAAAGAAAAGATGAGCTTCCTATTTAATAAAGTTTTTTGGCCATCTTCGAAATCACTGCTGTTCAGGGACTGATCAGATTTGAACAATGCTGTATTTTAGAACATTTGTGTTGGCATTTGGCGCAACCATAGCAGTTATTCAAGCTGCAAGTCTAGCTGTGAATGACAGTACTGCAAATGGTCAGAAACCACAACAGATTCACCTCAGTTTTGGTGACACTGCAACATCAGTTAACATATTGTGGGCTACTTTGGAATATGACAAATCTGTTGTTGAATATCACACTGGGAATTTGCATGAATCAAAAGAAACTGAAGGCGATACCCTAAAATTACTCAAAGACAATAATTCTGGGGCACAGTATCTTCATAAAGTTACCCTTAAAAGGTTGATTCCAGGAAAGAAATACTTCTACCATGTTCGAGGGGAGTCCGATGAATTGTTAAGTGACCAGTACAGCTTTACGGTTCCACAAGAGTTGGCAGGATACAAACACACTTTCATGATATATGGTGATCTTGGGACAAGTACCAAATCAATTCAGTTTTTATTGCAAGAAGCTTTAAACAAACGTGAGAAAGATGATAGCTATGATGCTATATTCCATTTGGGAAATATTGCCTATGATCTTAATAGAGGTGAAGGTCAGATAGGTGATCAGTTCCTCAAAACAATAGAAAAAGTTGCAGCCAGAATACCATACATGACAGCACCAGGTGATCGTGAGAGGTTCAATAATTTTCTACACTATTCATACCGATTTTCAATGCCCAACCTTCCTTGGCCAATGCCAGTAAACAATCTGTGGTACAGTTTAGATATTGGACCAATTCATTTTGTAATTTATTCCTCTGAAGTGTTCTTCTCACACGATGACAGTACTGTTGAATCAATGATCACCTGGTTGAAAAATGACTTGGATCAAGCAAATATGCAGCGGTCAGCTAAGCCATGGATCATTGCAATGGGACACCGTCCAATGTACTGTTCTGTAAATGATGAAAAAGAGGATTGTGCAAAGAAAAATTCTCTCATTAGGACTTATTTGGAAGAGTTGTTCTATGCTGAAGGTGTTGATTTAATAATTTCGGGACATTATCACTATTATGAAAGAACTTGGCCAGTGTTTAAGGAAAATGCTCTTCAGTATAATTATAAGGACCCAAAGGCCCCAGTCCATTTGACAATTGGAAGTCTGGGGTCTGTTTATAGAGCAGAGTCTAGTTCAAATGTTGGTGGTCAGTGGTCTTCTTTCTTATTGTCAGAAGCAAATAAAGAAGCTTTTGGAAAATTACAAGTTTTCAATGCTACTCACCTACGTTGGGAAGTGCGGGAGTGCAAAAGTGACAATCTTATTGACGGTATATGGGTCATTCAGCCATTCCACAGACCATTCACTCAACCTCGTGCTGTTTTCCCCAATCCATTAGGAGAGTATGGGGAGAAATGGCTGCAGGATGACAGTCAGCCACTAGGGTTAGAAACATTCCTGGGTTTAAATGGTCATCATTATGGTGATGATTATCAAACCAAGTTAACTGTGCTAGTTTGTGTCTTTATAGTTTGTGTGCTGGGTTTAATTGCCCGAAATAAAGTGTTGATGTTATTCAGGGTATGTTGCTTCAAGCAAGAGCCATGCAAAAAGTTGAGTATGTCATCTAATGCATCACATACAGTGTAGTTTATCAAAGCAGTTGTTACATGTGGCTGGATGGTGTTAAAAAACGAATAGCTAAGGGGAAGAGTGGACAGTGCCAGATTTAGAAACGGTTCTCCTTTTTGTCCAAATTATTTATTTTCGAGGGGATTTTACCTTTCAGCTTCTTAGACTGGTACAGATGTGTCAAACAGTGTAGTCTCATCCAAACCTGCACTGTTTGCCAGCCTGTTATCACGTCTGCTATAGAAACTCGGGGGTGAAAAGCCTAGTTCAAAGGGTTGGCGGAACTTAGCAATCTGAGCCACTTTTGGCAGTATTGAACCCCCTTTTCCAAATCTTGGATCTGCTCACAGTTGGTGATATTATTTTTGGAGAGTTTATTTATGGGTACAACTCAAATTTTCTTCGAAAAAGCCGGTATAAAAATGTATACACCATATAGCCCTTACTTTTCTCTGTATAAAGTGGTATTTACACAAGTGTTTATTACATAAACTTAGGGTCATAAACTTATTACCATCATGACGGGGTTCTGGTTCACTTTGAAATTACAGGAGAAAAAACACTGCTGCGTAAAGGCCATTGCCTATATTATAGATAGAAATACATGTATATAATTACCATATTGATACTCAGTATTGGGTCAGAATAACCGTCAGATACATGTAAGCCTGTGCTAAAGCGAAAAGTGCGCCCCAAATCAGACTGCTCCTGATCAGAGTCTACACTGTTTGTACCGGCCCCAATAGCTCAGTTGGTAGAGTGTCCGCTCCGTGGAACGGGAGGTCTCGGGTTCGATCCCGGGCCGCGACATACCAAAGTTGTTAAAAATGGTACTAGCTGCTCCTCGCTTGGCACTCAGATTTACGGGGTAGAGGTAGCACTGGTCGATCCAGTGTCAGGATAATGTGACTGGGTGTGGTATCATGTAATGTGTCTGGGACATGATACTTCAGTGAGGCAGCACTATAAACGTGAGCATTGAGCTCCCTGTCGCAACCAGACACCGTCGTGATATGACTGAAAAATTGTTGAATGCGACGTTAAACCCGAATTCACACACACACACACACACACTACACTGTTTGCCATTCTGTTTGCCCATTTAATTTGGACTCCTTGGTGGATTGTGAAACAAATTTGTTATTATGCCAACCATGTATAGTAGTACTGTAGTTATTAGGGCTGTGAAAAGAAACCCTGTCTTTTGGGTTTAATACAGGGTCTTCAAACAGCATGAACTCTGTATGCTCAATCAGAAATATAGCCCTTAAAACAGCAGGCATTGTCATGATGTTAACTTCTTACAGCAGACTGTGTTGCCATGGTCAGATATAGGTAAAGATAAGAAATAAAGAAGCTTTATTTAACGTCACATATTAGAAACAATTAACATAAGCGCTGTTGAGCCTTTTTGCGACATTCAAAGTATCCTTTAACAGGATTTAACAAGTATCCTTTATCAGGATTTAACAAGTATCCTTTAACAAAATTTAGCCTATTTACACCATGACCACGATTAAGGTCATTTAGTTTGACATTAACTCGTTGAAGAACATCATTTCCCTCGCACATTCAGCCATTGTTTTTCTTTTTTGTCTTTTTAAGTTAACTGGAGGAAGTCCAGGAAGAGCTATTGCACTATCACCGGCTTTGGAGTCGGTGTCCACATTTACGTGAAGTTTTTTGAGAGCTCATATTTGCCAAACCATACGATGGATTTGGTTCATGTTTGATAAGGGGATAGATATAGACAAGGCCTGACAAATCCATTACCCAGCTGCCTGTGACAAATCAAAATTTTGACTGGACAAGTGATTTTTGTCGCGCCTGCTAATAGCATGGCGTGGTAAAGGTGCCCGGTTGTTTGTCAAGGCGTCAACATTTGCGACCACCCTAACATTCACCCAAATGGTCAAGTTTATTTCTCAAGGACTATAAGAGCTTCATTAATGATACTTGGAACAAACTTGTATCTGTGGATGGCAACTTAAATGCAAGCATCCATATTTGACCTTGACCTACATTTCATGGTTGACTGACTTAGTAAAATATTGTGACCACCCTTAGCATTCACCCTAATGGTCAAGTTTATTTCTCAAGATGTATAAGAGCTTCATTAATGATACTTGGTACAAACTGTATCTGTGAATGGCAACTTTACTTGTATCTGGGGATGGGAATTTGGATTTGTCAGATCCTGCATGGACCTTAAGTTTTTTCAGCAAATTACCCCCACCCATGCATATGGCCTAAAGGTCTTGGACTTAAAAGTTATTATGTTGAAGTTTTTTGTTTTTTTTAGAAAAAAAAATAGTTTTCAACTGCTCATATTAGACAAACTTGGTTCATATTTAGTATAATGATAGATATAGGTCCAAACTTTCATTTAGCAATATGCATGCCATAACCACAATGTCAAGGCACAGACTAAGAAATTTTTATGTAAAAGTTTTTTATCCACTCATATTTTCAAAACCATTTGATGAATTAAAAATTGGGTTCATATTTGATATGATGAGAGATATAGGTTCAAAGTTTCATTTAGCAGTACCCCCACCCATAACCTCAAGGTCAAGATCTCAGATTATGTTAAGGTTTTTTAACAGATATTTTCCAAACCATATGATGGATTTGGTTCATATTTGATGTGATGATACATATAGCTCCAAAGTTTTATTTAGCTACACATATACCCCTGCCCATTTATAAAGAATCATTCTTCCCCGAACACTTAGAGATTGGAATGCCCTTCCTGATTCATTTATTTCGACAGCTGAAGGTGCTGAGGATTGTGTAGCTAAGTTTACCTCTTTGGTTAGAGCTACATGTAGGGACTAACTTCCCAAACCCTGGGTCCTGGTGTATGAATGTCATTTGACATACCACCAGTAATAATTCTGATTCAAGACTTAGAAAAGGTAATATTTTCCAAACCATATGATGGACTTGGTTTTGTTTCTTTAAATTGAGGTTTAACATCCCTTCAGTACTCTTAAGGTCATTTTGGAGAAGTTGCTTCCAATTTTCGTGGCTCCTTACCTGACATGGAGATAATAATAATAATAGTTCTTCCAGATGTCATTACTGAAAATGACTAATCTTAGCCACATTTGAGAAATATTACTGTTTGTGTGTTCTGTGATTGATGATGAGATCCATTCTAGCTCTGAACTGTCTGTTGCAGATAAAGCAACAAAGGTTAGATTCATTAACCCATTTTGTACCGGAAACCCATAAATGGGTAATTGGCGAACAGTGCAGAATGCAGCATCTGATCAGGGCCTACACAATTTGCAAAATGTTCAGTCAGTTTCCAACTAGATTTTGAAGCAAACACAACCTGGCACCCTTAAATTTTGAAATGAACTCCTGCTATATATAAAGAAGAAGGTTCCATTTGGTACAAAAAAGCATTAAGGACAAGTGATTTTTAAGGACAAGTACTCTGGATAATTTTTTCAACAAGCCTGGCTTGGATGATGTGGGTAGTAACTAACTGTTAGAATCACCTCATTGTGTTAGATTTGTCATATGTAAATTTTGTTCATGTTTGTATGAAGAACTAGGAAAAATTGTCCCTGAATTATCCCTGTTACATGTGCCCCAACACGTTAGTGTAATGAACACCCCTCTTTAGGCTTTATCTAGAGAAAAGCGGGGTTTACAGGGGTATTCATTATTTTCCTTTTTTGGCTTTAAACATATATATTGTGGCTACTTATTAAAACCACGTCAGTGATGTGATTCTAACGAGTAGCCATAATCCATGTTTGGACAAGAAATAAGAAAAAAATCAGAATGTTTCATCTGAAAAAAAATGCAAGTTCTAGAGATATGAAAGACACTATAGAAAAAATGCAAGTTCTAGAGATATGAAAGACACTATAGAAAAAATGCAAGTTCTAGAGATATGAAAGACACTGCATAAAAAATGCTAGTTCCAGAGATATGAAAGACACAACAGTAAAAAAAATGCTAGTTCTAGAGATATGAAAGACACTACAGTAAAAAAAATGCTAGTTCTAGAGATATGAAAGACACTACAGTAAAAAAAATGCTAGTTCTAGAGATATGAAAGACACTACAGTAAAAAATGCTAGTTCTAGAGATATGAAAGACACTACAGTAAAAAATGCTAGTTCTAGAGATATGAAAGACACTACAGTAAAAAAAATGCTAGTTCTAGAGATATGAAAGACACTACAGTAAAAAATGCTAGTTCTAGAGATATGAAAGACACTACAGTAAAAAATGCTAGTTCTAGAGATATGAAAGACACTACAGTAAAAAATGCTAGTTCTAGAGATATGAAAATGCTAGTTCTAGAGGTATGAAAGACACTATAGAAAAAATGCTAGTTTTAGAGAAATGAAAGACACTATAGAAAAAATGCTAGTTCTAGAGATAAGAAAGACACTATAGAAAAAATGCTAGTTCTAGAGGTATGAAAGACACTGTAGAAAAAAATGCTAGTTTTAAAGAAATGAAAGACACTATAGAAAGAATGCTAGTTCTAGAGAAATGAAAGACACTGCAGAAAAAAATGCTAGTTTTAGAGAAATGAAAGACACTATAGAAAAAATGCTTGTTCTAGAGATATGAAAGACACTATAGAAAGAATGCTAGTTCTAGAGAAATGAAAGACACTGCAGAAAAAAATGCTAGTTTTAGAGAAATGAAAGACACTATAGAAAAAATGCTAGTTCTAGAGATATGAAAGACACTATAGAAAAATGCTATTTCTAGAGATATGAAAGACACTATAGAAAGCATTATAATGTCTTTCATTTCTCTAGAACTAGCATTTTTTATAGTGTCCTTCTTTTCTCTACGACTAGCATTTTTCTATAATGTCTTTCATATGTTTAGAAGTAGCATTTTTTCGGATGAAAGGTTTTGGTATTTTTTCTTATTTCTTGGAGTACACAAATGTGTTACATGTATAATGATACACGGAGATCTTGTTATTGACTTTGTTTGTGTTTGGCATTTGAACTATGAAGTTTGAGCAACTTCTGTGGGTTGTTATTTTGTGTTTAGAGTTTTGAATTTAATTTAGTTATATGTTAATAGAAATGTATATGGAGGCAATATATAATCTTTTACGTTGGTGTGACAATTATTTTTATAAATAATCAATACATCATTCATGTAATTGAAGTTTAAAGGAGTCTGACATCAGTAAACTATCTTTAGCTCTGCATGCTGTGTATTTTTCTTCGTCAGAAAACGACATTCTGAAATATTTTGCTTATCTTTCTCAGAAAACAGGACTTATCATGTCATGCAAATTGTCTCATATGGCGACAATTTGTAGTAGATGTCATTTCCTGTTTTCTTGGAAAAATAAGAAAAATGTCAACAATTTTGTCGTCTGCTAACACCACAGATGGTAAAGGTTAACCCTTGTCCTGCTGAACCCGGATATGTTTGATCTTCCAAACAATGCAGATCCAGATCAGATGGAGATGGCTTCTGAACGGGATCTTCATTGTTTGTCATTCAGCTCATAAATTTGTGGCAATTATTTGCATCAAGTAATCTGACTGGTTGATAATCAGTAGTGGGTGTGGCATATATAAATATTCAGCAGGACAAGGGTTAATATCCCAGTTCACATTGGGAAAGTGGTGTTTATAATTGTTAGAAGGGTAGTTGCCAGTTTCTGGAAAAAGAATGTTCACTGTACTGGGTTTACCACTTACATATGTAGAAGCCTGCTAAGGGAAAGACTATGGTTAGGTAAAAAAATAGAATTGATGTTAATAGTGTTGACTGGGCTGTTAAACTTCAGAACAAAGTTGAATGAGGTGACTCAACATGTTTTATGAAGAAATACAGCTCTTTTTCTTTGTTAACTTGAGTTGCAATTCATACTAATGATTTCATTTTCATCTTTATTGTGCTAAACCAGGATATGCACTACATGTACATGCGTAAGTTTACACAGATTGACATATAGTTCATGATTTTGTAGGAATAAATTACATTGAGTAATCTGATTGATTGTTTGGTTAATAATAATTTATTCTGCGGGACAAGAGAATAAATTTATGTATGTATGAAAAATCTGGGAGGTGGTCAGGTGAGGCAAAAATGATGTGTATCTTGCGTCACTTGGGGCGTTCAACTGATATTGGATTACAAGTGGGCAAGACCAACTGTCCTTGCAGCAGGTAGCGGTAGAAGGGGGAGCTTAGCCTCTCCACTTCCATTTATTTTCCTTTCTCCCCTGTCCCTCACTTTCATCTCCTCTACTATATCTTCTGTCTTTTTTCTCCCTTTCTCTGGGAGACATCACAAAATGACCTACAAGGGTCGACGTAAATAATGTGTCGTTAAACCCAAAGCAATCATCTGGGGCCAGTTGTTCAAAGCATCGTTAGCTTAACAAGCTCGTTAGAGGTCATCTTGTTAAGTGTTCTAGAAAGTACAATATCGAAAATTTTGGTATTTTTGCTGAAAAAATGTGAGCAGCTTTTGCATTTGCAAAAGCTGCTCACAATTTTTCAGCAAAAATATTAGTATATTTGCCATATTTAATGATCAAAGTTTTAACGATACTTTAACTAATGATGTTGTTAGTTTTGAACAACTGGTCCCTGATCAGCACCTAGGTGTTTGCTACTTGGATAATACATCCCTTATCCGGCTGAACTATACAAACACTACCTTTGCAAACACTGTAGATCCAGATCAGATGGCTGATCAGGATCTACACTGATTGACATACAGTTTGTGATTTTGTAGGAATAAATTACATCAAATAATCTGATAGAAATGGGTATGGCAAAATTTATTATTCAGTGGGATAAGGGTAAGTCTTTGTAGCTGAGCAGACTGGGTTGTGTAGCTGAGTAGGCTGGATTGTGTAGCTGAGTAGGCTGGATTGTGTAGCTGAGCAGGCTGTTTGTGTAACTATGTAGGCTGGTGTGTGTAGCTGAATAGACTGTTTTTTATAGCTAAGCAGACTGGTTTGTGTCGCTGAGTGGGCTGGTTTGTGTACCTGAGTAGGCTGGTTTGTGTAGCTTAGCAGGTTGGTTTGTGTCGCTGAGTGGGCTGGTTTGTGTACCTGAGTAGGCTGGTTTGTGTAGCTTAGCAGGTTGGTTTATGTAGCTGAGCATGCTGGTTTGTGTTGCTGAGCAAGCTGGTTTATGTAGCTGAGCAGGCTGTTTGGGTAGCTGAGTAGGCTGGTTTGTGTAACTTAGTAGGTGGGTGGGTGTAGCTGAATAGGCTGGTTTGAATAGCTTAGCAGGCTGGTTTGTGGCTGAATAGGCTGGTTTGAATAGCTTAGCAGACTTATTTGTGTAGCTGAGTAGGCGGGTGTGTGTGGCTGAATAGGCTGGTTGGAATAGCTTAGCAGGCTGGTTTGTGTAGCTGAATAGGCTGGTTTGTGTAGCTGAATAGGCTGGTTTGAATAGCTTAGCAGACTGGTTTGTGTAGCTGAATAGGCTGGTTTGAATAGCTTAGCAGACTGGTTTGTGTAGCTGAGTAGGTGGGTGTGTGTAGCTTAGCAGGCTGGTTTGTATAGCTGAATAGGCTGGTTTGAATAGCAGGCTGGTTTGTGTAGCTGAATAGGCTGGTTTGACTAGCTTAGCAGACTGGTTTGTGTAGCTGAATAGGCTGGTTTGAATAGCTTGGCAGACTGGTTTGTGTAGCTGAATAGGCTGGTTTGAATAGCTTAGCAGACTGGTTTGTGTAGCTGAGTGGGCTAGTTTGTATAGCTTAGCATACTGGTTTGTGTAGCTGAATAGGCTGGTTTAAATTGCTTAGCAGACAGGTTTGTGTAGCTGAAGAGGCTGGTTTGTGTAGCTGAATAGGCTGGTTTGTGTAGCTGAATAGCCTGTTTGTGTAGCTGAATAGGCTGGTTTGTGTAGCTGAATAGGCTGTTTGTGTAGCAGGCTGGTGTGTGTAGCTGAGTAGGCTGGTTTGTGTAGCTGAATAGGCTGGTTTGAATAGCTTAGTAGACTGGTTTGTGTAGCTGAATAGGCTGTTTGTGTAGCAGGCTGGTTTGTGTAGCTGAGTAGGCTGGTTTGTGTAGCTGAATAGGCTGGTTTGAATAGCTTAGCAGACTGGTTTTTGTAGCTGAATAGGCTGGTTTGAATAGCTTAGCAAACTGATTCGTGTAGCTGAATAGGCTGGTTGGGATAGCATAGCAGACTGGTTTGGGTAGCTGTGTAGGCTGGTTTTTGTAGCTGAGTAGGCTGGCTTGTAAAGCTGAGTAGGCTCGTTTGTATAGCTTAGCGGTCTGGTTTGTGTCGCTGAGTGGGCTGGTTTGTGTAGCTGAGCAGGCTGGTTTGTGTAGCTGAGTAGGCTGGTTTGAATAGCTTAGCAGACTGGTTTGTGTAGCTGAATAGGCTGGTTTGAATAGCTTAGCAGACTGGTTTGTGTAGTTGAGAAGGCTGGTTTGTGTAGCTGAGTAGGCTGGCTTATGTAGCTGAGCAGGCTGGTTTGTGTAGCTGAGCATGCTGGTTTGTGTAGCTGAGCAGGCTGGTTTGTGAAGCTGAGTAGGCTCGTTTGTGTAGCTGAGTGGGCTCGTTTGTGTAGCTGAATAGGCTCGTTTGTGTGGCTGAGCAGGCTGGTTTGTGTCACTGAGTAGGCTGGTTTGTGTAGCTGAGCAGGCTGGTTTGTTTAGCTGAGTGGGCTAGTTTGTGTAGCTAAGCAGGCTGGTTTGTGTCACTGAGTAGGCTGGTTTGTGTAGCTGAGCAGGCTGGTTTGTGTAGCTGAGTATGCTGGCTTGTGTAGCTGAGTTGGCTAGTTTGTGTTTCTAAGCAGGCTGGTTTGTGTTGCTGAGTAGGCTGGTTTGTGTAGCTGAGCAGGCTGGTTTTGTGTCGCTGAGTAGGCTGGTTTGTGTAGCTGAGCAGGCTGGTTTGTGTCGCTGAGTACGCTTGTTTGTGTAGCTTAGCAGGTTGGTTTATGTAGCTGAGCAGGCTGGTTTGTGTCACTGAGTAGGCTGGATTGTGTAGCTGAGTAGGCTGGTTTGTGTAGCTGAGTAGGCTGGTTTGTGTAGCTTAGCAGGTTGGTTTATGTAGCTGAGCAGGCTGGTTTGTGTAGCTTAGCAGGCTGGTTTGTGTCGCTGATTGGGCTAGTTTGTGTAGCTGAGCAGGCTGGTTTGTGTCGCTCGCTGAGTAGGCTGGTTTGTGTAGCTGAGTAGGCTGGATTGTGTCCCTGAGTAGGCTGGTTTATGTAGCTGAGCAGGCTGGTTTGTGTTGCTGAGTAGGCTGGTTTGTGTAGCTGAGTGGGCTGGTTTGTTTGTGTAGCTGAGTAGGCTGGTTTGTGTAGCTGAGCAGGCTGGTTTGTTTAGCTGAGTGGGCTAGTTTGTGTAGCTAAGCAGGCTGGTTTGTGTCACTGAGTAGGCTGGTTTGTGTAGCTGAGTAGGCTGGTTTGTGTAGCTGAGTAGGCTGGTTTGTGTAGCTTAGCAGGTTGGTTTATGTAGCTGAGCAGGCTGGTTTGTGTAGCTTAGCAGGCTGGTTTGTGTCGCTGATTGGGCTAGTTTGTGTAGCTGAGCAGGCTGGTTTGTGTCGCTCGCTGAGTAGGCTGGTTTGTGTAGCTGAGTAGGCTGGATTGTGTCCCTGAGTAGGCTGGTTTATGTAGCTGAGCAGGCTGGTTTGTGTTGCTGAGTAGGCTGGTTTGTGTAGCTGAGTGGGCTGGTTTGTTTGTGTAGCTGAGTAGGCTGGTTTGTGTAGCTGAGTAGGCTGGTTTGTGTAGCTGAGCAGGCTGGTTTGTGTAGCTGAGCAGGCTGGTTTGTGTAGCTGAGTAGGCTAGTTTGTGAAGCTTAGCTGGCTGGTTTGTGTAGCTGAGCAGGCTGGTTTGTGTAGCTGAGCAGGCTGGTTTGTGTAGCTGAGCAGGCTGGTTTGAATAGCTGAGCAGGCTGGTGTGTGTAGCTGAGCAGGTTGGTTTGAGTCTTACCTAGTTAAAAATGCCAAAGGCAGGGTTTCTGGTGATTGGGTTTCTATTCAAACTGGGTTTTAGGAAACAAGGATTTGGTGGGATTACATTATATACTGAGCCAAACACATAACGCAACACGGATATGGTTAAATTTTCGTGGTAATGTCTGGTGCAGGATAATCTGGATGACATATGTTGCTGAACTATCACCAATGAATGCTTCGGTTTCATTGATTTCAGTTTCCAGAGCACGGTTCATGGAGGTTGAATCTGATTGGTCAAAATGGTAATTTTGATTCCATCCGCTTCTAGAGACATCTGGAATGCCATTTTTTTTTCAATAATTCCTTTTTAAAAGATCGCCAAATAAGGAAAGATGGTGTGGTTTAAATATGTTTTTCCCGTTATCTCAAAATTTAATGACAAAGTTCAAACGACTGGCATGTTGGCATTTTTACTGAACATTCCATAGACAACAACAGAAAATTAAAATGACACCAAATTCCAACGATAAGATTTTCCAATGAAAACCTTGTGAATCTCGCTTACTTGTATTGTTATTGGGTGTTAGAAAACACAATTCTGTGGAATTATTGCATCAGGACTTAGAACTGTCTTCAACAAATTCTGAAATTGTCGACTGGACCCTTTATGCCAAAGTTCTATAATTTCTTGTCTGGAAGTGAAAACAGGTCGTCGCTTGTGATCAAAAGTAAAGAAAACATATTGATTAACAATAAAATTAATCATTACTCCAAAAATTCGCAGCAGTATTCTCAGAAAACGATCTTCATTTCAGTTGTACGAATGCATGTGGCATGCCGCGTTCTTGAAAATCAGAATGCGATTCATTTTTAAGAAACATCCTAGCCCCAGAATATTGTTAGTTTCTTGAACAGATCAAAACAGAATGTTAAAACCAGAGTGCTCCTGGATGCTTGGGACAGTAACCAGTGTTATTAAACAGACAATTCTTAGAATGTATGTACATTCTGCTCGTTATTATCAATATAAACCACTGTTGCGTTATAACTTTGACTCAGTATATGTAGGAACGGCATAGAATGGTTGTCAACACTGGCATGACATTAAGGTCACCTGCTATGTGATAATTTTCACTCTTTCATGGATTTATAAAGACAAATTACTCATTTTCATTCCAAATATAGTCTGGATGCTTCTTCAAACTGTCTTATTGAAGAAGTTAACATTAGTACAAACACTTCATGTTTTGCAAAAAAAAATATGAATAATTGAATACATGTACCATGGTAAATGCCACTTTTCCAATATAAAGTGTACTATTGTGTCATTTACATGGATTTGTTACTGTGATAACCTAGATATAGGCTAGAGATAGGGTTTTACTTTCCTATCTAATGACTATATATATCCTCCTTGAATCCGTAATTAATATGCTTACAAAGAAATGACAAGCTATGTTATTATGTTTATATATACTCCGAGTACATGTACAAGTATTAATGTGTTATAATGTTATGATTATTTGTTTGATTAGGAAATAGCTGGTATAATCTGTATATAAGTATTCATATTTAACCATAAGACACTGAGAAAAGTCTGTATAATACTTTGTTGTCTGCTGCGTCTTCTTGCAATTATTTCAAAGATATTTTTGCATACAGGCAAACAGTGTGGACCCTGGATCCTAAAGAAGCAATCTGTACGGGGTTCATGCTGTGTGCAACAATGACTTTTATTAAAATAAGCAGCAGACAAAAACCAAAGCAGACAGCAATTATTGTGATTGACATCTTCAGTGTTAAATCATTTTTGTTGAGCTACTATTCATTGTCAATCATGTTAATTGGTTGTATGACAGTTGTGTACGGCCCCTGCCTTGGGGCTTGAAGAAATAGATGGGCTGCATGATGCTTCCACGCAGAGCTGAAACCGAACGCACACGAGTACTGGTAAACATCTTAGAGGATATAACCCTGCCCAGGCAAAACGGTGCAAGTCAGACCACCCATGCTTATAAACCTTATTGGTTTCATTGGTCGACAGGGCTTGAGATGTCATTTCATCTCAATGTCAGGGAGAAGTCCCACAAAATTGAAAGCAACGTCTCCAAAATGACCTATACAGTGTTGACGGGGACGTTAAACCTCAAATCAATCAATGACAGTTGTGTCATAGCCCCAGATCAGGGGGAGTAACAAGGACAATTCAGGGGCAATTCCAGCAAGTACCCGTAATATCTGTTGTTTTGTTGTTGTTGTTTTTTTTTACTAAAAACACAGATTATCACTTATCTTTGTTTCTCCATCTTATCCGGGGCTCTGTTGTATTATATTCAAGAAGACCATGTTATATTGGAATTTTACCCTTATCCCGCTGCATAAATTAATTTGGCCACACACATTGCTAACCATCAACCATTTAATGTATTTGTTCAATTCACAAGCTGCATGACAGTGTAGATCCTGATCAGATGGCTTCTTCAGAAGCCATCTGATCTGGATCTACACTGTTTGCAAAGGTAGGGAATGTCTGGTTGCGCAGGATAGGGGTTAAATTTCACAATCTGTGTATTGAATACCCTCGTAAACCTCTATAAATAGATAAATAGATTTATAAGGGTAAATGAGGGTAGTTGGGTGGGGTGTATCTTGCATCACAGGAGTCCAATACAGTTGGACAAGGCCTGCTGTCCTTGCAGCTGGTAAGGGCAGTGGGGGTGAGTGTTGTTATTTCTTCTATTTCTACACTTGCATTCATTTTTAGCTCACCTGTCACATAGTGACAAGATGAGCTTTTGTAATCACATTTTGTCCGTCGTACATGTGTCCATCCATGCATCTGTAAACAATTTCTTCAAACGAAATCTTCTCTGAAACCGCAAGGCCCAGGTCTTTGATATTTGGTATGAAGCTTCATCAAGCTTATTCAAATTATAGCCTTGGGGCCAAAAATAGCACTGCCCCGGGGCACCACATGTTTTACATAGCCTTATACAGGGTAAACCTTTAAAAATCTTCTTGTCTGAAACTAGAAGTCCCAGGTCTATGATATTTGGTATGAAGCTTCGTCTAGTGGACCTCTACCAAGATGGTTCAAATTACAGTCTTGGGGCCAAAAATGACCCAGCCCCAGGACCCACATTTTACATTGACATAAATAGGGAAAAGCTTTAAAAATCTTCTTGTCTGAAACTAGAAAGTCTTTGATATTTGGTTTGAAGCTTCATCTAGTGGATCTCTACAATATATGTTCCAATTGTAGCCTTGCAACCAAAACTAACCCTTCCCTGGGTCCCCACGTTGTTCATAGGCTAAACCTTTAAAAATCTTCTTGTCTGAGTCCAGAATGCCCGGATCTTTGATATTTGTTACATCTAGTGGACCTGTACGAAGATCATTCAAATTATAGCCTTAAGGCCAAGAATAACCCCACTCCAGGGCCCACACGTTTTACATAGACATATATAGGGAAAAGCTTTAAAAATCTTCTTGTCTGAAACCAGAAGGCCTAGGTCTTTGATATTTGTTATGAAGCTTCATCTAGTGGACCTTTTACCAATATTGTTCAAATTATAGTCTTGGGACGACTGTGGGGTCCACGTTTTACATGGACATGTATAGGGAAAAACCTTTAAAATTCTTTTTGTCTGAAACCAGAACGACCAGGTCTTTGATATTTGGTATGAAGCTTTATATAGTGGACCTTTGCCAAGATTGTTCAAATTATAGCCTTGGGGCCACAAATGCCCCCACCCCGGGGCCCCACTTGGGGCCCATATGTTTGACATAGAAGGATTTAGGGAACACCTATAAAATCTTCTTGTTTAGAACTAGAAGGCCGCATTTGATATCAGGTGTGAAGCCTTATCTAGTTGACCTCTAATAAGATTGTTCAAATTATAGCCTTGGGGCCAAAAATGTCCCTGCCCTGGGACCCACATGTTTTACATAGACTTATGTATAGAGGAAACCTTTGAAAATTGTCTTTTCTGAAATCACAAGGCCCAGGTCTTTGTTATTTGGTATGAAGCTCTATCTAGTAGACCCCTACCAAGATAGTTCAGATTATAGCCTTGGGACCAAAAATGGCCCTGCCCCAGGGCTCACATGTTTTACATAGACTTACATATGGAAAACCTTTAAAATCTTCTTGCTGAAACCAGAAGGGGGAGACAACACAACTAGACCCTAATGGAAATATCATAGTGGAAAGCCAAAAGGACAGTTACTTTCCCACAAAATGGCCGACTGGCTATGCAAACAAAATAATATAGGCGAAACACACACTCGAAGACAAACCATAACAAAAATAAACTGTGACAGAAGAACCGTCTTGGAATGGTCAGTGAAACGAATTCCACTGGGGGGCTTAAATCAATTTTACTCGGCTGCAGTCCTCGCCCTTACTTCTGCCCTGATTTAGACAAATAATTTGTTCAGTCCGCATGAAGGCCTCCGAAGAAGCCTCTAACAAGATTGTTCAAATTATAGGCCAAAAATGGCCCCATCCCCGGGCTCACTTTACACAGACATATATCCCTTTAAAATCTTGTCTGAAACAAGAAGGCCCAAGTCCTTGATGTTTGGTATGAAACTTCATCTAGTAAACCTCTACCAAGATTTTCAGATTATTGCCATGGGGCAAAAATGACCCAACCAGGGGTTCAACTCGTTTAGTTGATGTGCAGCTCTATATTGCCAACCTTGGATCAATGAAAATATTTTTGTCAATCAGGTCAGCAAACATGTCTTGGCTTTCGTCACAGTTTCTAACATCGCTAAAGATTTTCTGGTCCAAAGGTGAGCAATACAGGGCTAACTTGGCCCGCTTGTTCTCTTTCTCCTCTGTCTTTCACTTTCATCTCTTCTACTTTCTCTTCTTTCTCCTTTTCTCTGGGAGACAACACAAAATGACCCACAAGAGTTCATCAGAAGCACAGCAGTGAAGCAGTTCTAACAGTGAGACTCACAATCTGTATTTTAGGAGGATTTATAAGAAAAGATATACATGTAAGAAAAGCATGAAAGGAAGCATTGTGTCACATAGGTGTGTTATCTTAGTGTGCATATTAAATGATGCAACAACTAAACCATTTTCATTTGTTTGTTTTATGACGTTTTAACTTACTTGAGCATGAAGTACGCATGGTGAGCCATTACGAAATCATGCTGGTACCGAGTTGTTTTGCCTGTGAGTTGTTTTTGCCCATTGGTCATTTCCCCCCAATTTGGTCGGTAATTTTGCCCATATTTTTAGCTCACCTGACCGAAGGTCATGGTGAGCTTTTGTGACCGTAAGATGTCCGGCGTCGTCGTGCGTCGTCCGTCGTCCGTCGTCCGTCGTGCGTAAACTTTTTCTTGTGAACAAACTAGAGGCCACAGTTTTGGTCCAATCATCATCAAACTTGCTCAGAATGATCATCATGACAATATCTCGGTCAAGTTCGAATATGGGTCATGTCGGGTGAAAAAGTAGGTCAGTAGGTCAAATCATAGAAAAACCTTGTGAACACTCTAGAGGGCACAGTTTTGGTCCAATCATCATCAAACTTGCTCAGAATAATTATCATGACAATATCTCGGTCAGGTTCGAATATGGATCATGTAGGGTCAAAAAGTAGGTCAGTAGGTCAAACCATAGATAGTCCTTGTGAACACTCTAGAGGGCACAGTTATGGTTCAATTATCATCAAACTTGCTCAGAATGATCATTGTGACAATATCTCGGTCAAGTTTGAATATGGGTCATGTCGGGTCAAAAAGTAGGTCAGTAGGTCAATTCATAGAAAAACCTTGTGAACACTCTAGAGGGCACAGTTATGGTCCAATCATCATCAAACTTGCTCAGAATAATCATCCTGACAATATCTCAGTCAAGTTTGAATATGGGTCATGTTGGGTCAAAAAGTAGGTCAGTAGGTCAAATCATAGAAAAACCTTGTGAACACACTAGAGGGCACAGTTATGGTCCAATCATCATTAAACTTGCTCAGAATGATTGTCATGACAATATCTCGGTCAAATTTGAATATTGGTCATGTCGGGTCAAATGTAGGTCAGTAGGTCAAATCATGGACGAGGTGAGCTTTTGGGATCACTTTTCGTCCGTCGTCCGTCGTCAGTCCGTGCGTCCGTAAACAATTTCTTCAAACGACATCTCCTCCTAAACCACTGATCGGATTTTGACCAAACTTCACAGGAATGATCCTTAGGTGGTCCCCTTTCAAAGTTGTTCAGATGGTTCCGGTCCGTTGCACATCTAGGTCATAGGAGCCAAAAATAGATTTTTTTTTCACCAAAAACTTAAAAAATCTTCTTCTCTGAAACCACAAGGCCCAGGTCTTTGATATTTGGTATGAAGCTTCATCTAGTGGACCCCTACCAAGATTGTTCAAATTATAGTGCTGGGACCAAAAATGCCCCCGCTCCGGGCCCTTTGGTTTTACATGGGCTTATATAGGGAAAATCTTTAAAAATCTTCTTCTCTGAAACCGTAAGGCCCAGGTCTTTGATATTTGGTATGGAGCTTCATCTAGTGGAACTCTACCAAGATTGTCCAAATTATAGTGCTGGGGCCAAAAATGCCCCCGCTCTGGGGCCCTTTGGTTTTACATGGGCTTATATAGGGAAAATCTGTAAAATCTTCTTCTCTGAAACCGCAAAGCCCAGTTCTTTGATATTTGGTATGAAGCTTCATCTAGTGGACCCCGACCAAGATTGTTCAAATTATAGTGCTGGGGCCAAAAATGCCCCTGCTCCAGGGCCCTTTGGTTTTACATGGGCTTGTATAGGGAAGAGCTTTAAAAATCTTCTTCTCTGAAACCGTAAGGCCCAGGTCTTTGATATTTGGTATGAAGCCTCATCTAGGGGACCCTTACCAAGATTGTTCAAATTATAGTGCTGGGGCCAAAAAAGCCCCCGCCCCGGGGCCCTTTGGTTTTACATGGGCTTAAATAGGAAAAATCTTTAAAAATCTTCTTCTCTGAAACCGCAAGGCCTAGGTCTTTGATATTTGGTATGAAGCTTCACCTAGTGGACCCCTACCAAGATTGTTCATATTATAGCCCTGGGGCCAAAAATGCCCCTGCTCGGGGGCCCTTTGGTTTTACATGGGCTTATATATGGAAAATCTTGAAAAATCTTCTTCTCTGAAACCGCAAGGCCCAGGTATTTGATATTTGGTATGAGGCTTCATCTTGTGGACCCCTACGAAGATTGTTCAAATTATAGTGCTGAGGCCAAAAATGCCCCCGCCACGGGGCTCTTTGATTTTTCATAGGCTTATATAGGCAAAATCTTTAAAAATTTTCTTCTCTGAAACCGTAAGGGCCATGTTTTTGATATTTGGTATGAAGCTTCATCTAGTGGACCCCTACCAAGATTGTTCAAATTATATTGCTGGGGCCAAAAATGCCCCCGCCCCGGGGCCTTTTGGTTTTACATGGGCATATATAGGGAAAATCTTTAAAAATCTTCTCTGAAACCGCAAGGCCCAGGTCTTTGATATTTGGTATGAAGCTATACCTAGTGGACCCCTACCAAGATTGTTCAAATTATAGTTCTGGGGCCAAAAATGCACACGCCCGAGACCCTTTGGTTTTACATAGGCTTATATAGGGAAATCTTAAAAAATATTCTTCTCTGAAACAACATGTCCCAGGTCTTTGATATTTGGTATGAAGCTTCACCTAGTGGACCCCTATCAAGATTGTTCAAATTATAGCCCACGGGCCAAAAATGCTCCCGCTCCAGGGCCATTTGGTTTTACATAGACTTATATGGGGAAAATCTTGAAAAATTTTTGTCTCTGAATTCACAAGGCCTAGGTCTTTGATATTTGGTATGAAGCTTCATCTAGTGGACCTCTACCAAAATTGTTCAATTATAGCCCTGAGACCAAAAATGCCCCAGCCTTGGGGCCCTTTGGTTTTACATAGACTTATATAGGGAAAATCTTTAAAAATCTTCTTCTCTGAAACCACAAGGCCTAGGTCTTTGACATTTGGTATGAAGCTTAATCTTGTGGACCTCTACCAAGATTGTTCAAATTATAGCCCTGGGGCCAAAAATGCCCCCGCTCCAGGGCCCTTTGTTATTACATAGACTTATATATAGGGAAAATCTTGAAAAAGCTTCTTCTCTGAAACCAGATAGCCCTGGTCTTTGATATTTGGTATGAAGCTTCATCTAGTGGACCTCTACCAATATTGTTCAAATTATAGCCCTGAGACCAAAATCGCCCCTGTCTCGGGGGCCCTTTGGTTTTACATAGACTTATATAGGGAAAATCTTTAAAAATCTTCTTCTGTGAAACCACAAGGCCTAGGTCTTTGATATTTGGTGTGAAATTTCATCTAGTGGACCTCTATCAAGATTATTCAATTTATAGTCCTGGGGCCAAAAATGCCCCCGCCCCAAGACCCTTTGGTTTTGCATAGACTTATATAGGTAAATCTTTAAAAATCTTCTTCTCTGAAACCACAAGGCCCATGTCTTTGATATTTGGTATGGAGCTTCATCTAGTGGACCTCTACCAAGATTGTTCAAATTATAGCCCCTGCCCTGGGGCCCTTTGGTTTTACATAGACTTATATATAGAGATAATCTTTGGAAATCTTCTTCTCTGAAACAGCAAGACCTAGGTCTTTGATATTTGGTGTGAAGCTTCATCTAGTGGACCTCTATCAAGATTGTTTAAATTATAGCTCTGAGGCCAAAAATGTCCCCGCCCCGGGGCCATTTGGTTTTACATAGGCTATGTAGGGAATATCTTTAAAAAATGGTCTCTGAAACCCCAAGGCCCAGGTCTTTGATATTTGTTGTGTAGCTTCATCTAGTGGACCTTTGCCAAGATTGTTCAAATTATAGGCTTTGTTGATATTTGGTATGAAGCTTCACCTTTTTAGACCTCCCTCAACATTATGCACATTGTAGCCCTGGGGTCAATAATGGCCCTCCCAGAGGCCCACTTGTAACTCTATCATATGGGTCAGGTGAGCGATCCAGGGCCATCATGGCCCTCTTGTTTTTATTCATGCCCTGTGGATTCAGATTAAGGTGTGTTTTGGTTTATAAAGGGTCTAAGAGGGTATATGGTGTGCATTTGGTTACATGTCTGGCTTGTTTCTTTTTTCTTTCTTCCAATTTCGCCGTAACCACAGTGGGGGGGGGGGGGGGGGGGGGGGCACAAATGGTGTATGTTATATATACGACTCATATTTGCAGGATGAAAGCGTACACAGTAGTCCTCTAATTAAGATAGGGGTCTTTAACCTGCACAGGGAATGACTCTACCTGCTCAGGGGGCCTCCAGTTAATGTCAGAGCACTTAATGCCATTCATCCATGCAAATGATGCCAATGGAGTGTGTTCGAACACAAAAATTTATCACCGCTGCTGGGGATTGAACCAGGGGCCTCTAGCATAAGAGGCAAGTGCACTAACCACCGAATTATCATTGCTTATGAGCTTCATATTGTAATATCTTTGATTGGTGCAAGTGAACGACCTACTGATGACTTCTACATTAGGTTTGGGCAACTGAGCTACCACCTTCTTGAATGGTACCCATGCACCATTTTATCTATCTATCTATCTATCTATCTATCTATCTATCTATCTATCTATCTATCTATCTATCTATCTATCTATCTATCCGTTTGTATATTCACACATCCATTCGTCCAGCCACTGTCACCTACCCATGTACTACTCCATCCGTTAACCCATCAATCCCGTTTGTCCTGCCCTTAGAAAAATATTTGGGGAAAACAAAATGACTCACAGGGGAAAGGTTTTCTTGTTATCATCATTATACTCCCGGCATACGAAGTATGTCTGGGGGTTTATAGTTTTCCTCTTTCCGTCCGTTCGTACTTCCGTTTGCCCGTCCGTTCGTCAACCTTTACATCAAAGTTTTGCGTTAAACCTTTTTGATTGCTCATATCTCTGTAACCACGTTAGTTTCTCTTCATATTTGGTAAAGGATATCTCTATAGACAGATCCAATGTTTTGACACGTGACTTTGTTTACCTGTCATTGCGCATGCGCAAAATTACTTTTCCTTTTGATTACAATCTTTCGTGGTTGGCAAAAAGCCCCTGGTTCCATATAAACACATTGTAAATAGGTTTAATATTTCGGGCATATTTTAGTTGACTGTCACAGAAAATGGATAAAATTACACTTAAAATGAGTAGATATATATATTTTAGAGCTCATTCATGCATCTTCCGCGATTAGTCATTCGTTTTGCCCATTTTTATTACAAATAATTAAGACCGTCCCGCCTCGTTACCTGTATAAATTTAATAGGTAATTTAATCATCAAAACATCCTCAAATCTTCTGGAAACCAATAATTACTAGCCAAGAAATGTCTATTATAAAAGATTCAAGGTCAATTTTGTCATTTCGATTCCAAACAAAATACAAGTTTAGTGAAAATAACATCGCATTTACAATAGCGTTAAACGGCCAAAGACGTTTTCTGCCAACCACCGGTCAGTCCCGGCAATTAGTATTATTGAGTGATGACGTAGTGTTTGGATGTGTCTATAGCATTACCTTTCATATGGAATATCTGGGTGGACTGTCCATCCATTCATCAACTTTAACGTCAAAGTTTTGCGTTAAACCCTTTTCATTGCTGATATCTCTGTAACCATGTTAGATTCTCTTCGTATTTGGTACAGGATATCTCTATAGCATTACCTTTTATATGGAATATGGTATATGCAAAGAAGCTTTTGCCATTGCTTAATAGAGGTGGCCACTAAGACAGGTTTTACTGTATGTACCCAACTGGACACTTTGTCTAGTTTTGACATGCAATGCAGCAGTGAAGTACCTTCCAAAATGACCTATATAGTGTTGACAGTGACATGAAACCTCATTTCAAACAAACAAACCCATATAGGCAACGCCATGTGACTACTTGCAAAGAAATGTAAACAACGCAGAGTGATTCAGATGTCACATGACTGCATCCGTAAATATGTCAGTTTGGGGTTATAAATCATTATTGGATAGCTGTTTAGATAATAGTCAAAACTATTGCCCCTCAGTGTTGTGGACGACCTGATGCACCCTCAGCCTCAAACAATAATATTTCAGAAAACTGGCATTGACATATAGCTGACTTTATTATCCAATCTCATATATAATGTGGAACGCTGTGGTGCAATGGTAAAGCATCAGATTCGAGATCGAGAGGTAGCTGGTTCGATCCCCGCAAGCGCCAAGTGTTGTTTCCCTGAGCAAGAGACTTTATCCAAATTGTATGTCAGTTTGGGGTTATAAATCATTATTGGACAGCTGCTTAGATAATAGTCAAAACTTGCCCCTCAGTGTTCTGGACGACCTGATGCACCCTCAGCCTCAGACAATAGTGCTTCAGAAAATTGATAGTCCACAACACTTGGGACACTTGTTTTGAATAGTGTCCAGTGATCAGATAACTACAGACACAGAGACTGATCTGTATAATCAATTGTCCGAGGATTCAGAAGACACTTTGTCTTCCCATATTGCTTAACCCTTTTAGTACCAAATGGAATCTTCCTCCTTATATATGCCAGGAGTCCATTTCAAAATTTAGGGGTGTCAGTTTATGTTTTCTTCAAAAAATTGGAAAATCACTGAACTTTTTGCGAACAGTGTAGCTCCTGATCAGACGCCGCATTCTGCACTATTTGCCAACTACCCGTTTTGGGGTTAACGGCACAAAATGGGTTAAACACAGTGAAATTCCCCTATCAAGACCAGTTTGAAATAAACTTATTCTGCTAAGGTTTCAGTTATCATTCTTTATAATTTCTATACTCAATGTCTTCTAGTAAAAGCTATTTTTGGGACTGTTCAAAGTTGGTCTTTTAAGACCACTTTTGAACAGACTCAAATGCTGTCGTAATATAGGAATTTTACTGTAGTGAGTCGGTAGTCACAGAAAAGCAATCATGAACAGAACAAACATCTCACCAGTATCATTTGCATAAAGGATCCCATAAACTACAACATCACGTAAACATGTCCGTGAAATGAACACCTCCCCCCTAAACCCCATTTTACATGTATATTGGAAAACTGGGGTTAATTGGGGGTATACATTATCTCATTTCTTCTCGAAGACATAGGTTGTTGGTTCTCCTCAGAAACGCTTCGATGAGGCGATTCTAACGAGTACCCACAACCTATGTTTGGAGTAAAAATAAGAAAAATATCCCGTATTTTCACCAGAAAAGTAGCCATTTTGGAGATAAGAAAAAATGCACTATGTCACATGCATGTGTTATCGTAATGAGGTCTGATAGAGCATGGACCTCACTCCATTGTCTTGTTTCATCAACATACTTTGGTTTGCGGCCCCCGCCCATTTGGGCTTGAAGAAATAGATGGGCTGCATGATGCTTCCACCCACGCAGAGCTGAAACCGACTGCACATGAGTACTGGTAAACCGCTTAGAGGATCTAAGCCTGCCCAGGCAAAGCGGTGCAAGTTAGACCGCCCATGCTTATAAACCCTATTGGTTTCATTGGGAGACAGGGCTTGAGATGTCATTTAATCTCAATGTTGGATAAAAGTCCCTCAAATTGGAAGCAACGTCTTCAAAATGACCTACCGGCCCCGATAGCTCAGTTGTTAGAGTGTCCGCTCCGGGGAACGGGAGGTGACGGGTTCGATCCCGGGCCGCGACATACCAAAGTCGTTAAGAATGGTACTGGCTGCTCCTCGTTTGGCACTCAGATTTACGGGGTAGAGATAGGACTGGTCGACCCAGTGTCAGGATAATGTGACTGGGTGTGGTATCATGTAATGTGTCTGGGACATGATACTTCAGTGAGGCAGCACTATAAAAGTGAGCATTGAGCTCCCTGTCGCAACAAGACACCGTCGTGATATGACTGAAAAATTGTTGAAAGCGACGTTAAACCCGAATTCACACACACACTCCAAAATGACCTATACAGTGTTGATTGGGACGTTAAACCTCAACTCAAACAAACATACTTTGGTTTTGTTTAGAGTTTAATGGCACATTTCATCACAAGAACACATCCGTGAAATAGAGAAAACTTGGGTTTACATTATTTTTCCATCACGTAAACATGCCTATATAATTTTGACCCCTGTGACCCCACTTAACAGTTAAAATGGGTTGACATATTTTTCCTTTTTTCTGCTCTAAAATATAGATTGTGGGCACTCACAATTTTTTGGCTTAAAATTTTTATTTTTTCAGCGATAAAGGTTACAATGTATTTGTATAGGCATGTTTTTATAATGTCTTATTTCTGCTCCAAGACATAGGTTGTGGTTCTAACCTTTGTTTGCAGTAGAAATAAATAAGAAAAATATCACAGATTTGTATCAGAAATGTAGCCATTTTGGAGGTGTGAAAAATGCACTAAATGGCACAGATGTGTTATCATAATGTTACATTAATTAGGTCATGTGAAGCCAGTCAGTTTACCTTATCACTCCTCCTTGGACAAGCTTATACAGTAGAACTTCCTTGGCTTGAACACCGGTGGCTCGTTGACCATGGATGAGTCGAACCCGTTCTTGAGTCCCTAGCGAAATCCTCTACATAAGAAATAGTGGGGGATAATTAAGGAGATTTTAGTCTTTTATCTTGAAAATGTATGCTGTGTGTACTCATTAGAATCGCCTCCATGAGGCGATTCTAATGAGTACACACAGCATACATTTTCATTATAGAACACCGAAAAGATGTCAGAAAGTATCACGTTTTGGGTCCTGGCAGTAACCCTCAGTGGCTCGAACTACCCGTCTCGAACAGATTTTCGAGGTCCCAAAGGTGTTCGAGCCATTGAAGTTCAAATGTACCTAAGTATAAATGGTAAGCAGTTGAAAACACAACAAACACATTTGAAAAAACACACTTGTTTACTTGTTTCATATGGCACCTAGTAGCAGAGCTGCACCGCTAGAAAATCTGTCTTAGACTGTCACTACGCTATCAATCTTGTTGAACCTGCAAGTGCTGAATTAAGTCAGGTGTCCACACCGAGCAAACTATTGAATTCAATATTTTCAAAAAATATATTTACCAAGTATAAAAAAAAATGCAGAACCAGTCCACAGTCTTGTTAAATCCAACATTACAAGTTCAAGAGTCTTAACCCATTTTGTACTTATCCAAAGTTATTTGGAAAATGACTGAACTTTTAGGAAACAGTGGAGGCCCTGATCAGATGCCGCGTTCTGCGGCGTCTGATCTGGGGCTGCACTGTTTGCCAGGGTACCCGTTTTGGGGTTTCTGGTACTAAATGGGTAAAGGGAGTCCGGTTGTGAGATCTTTCAAATCTGTTTGGAAAATGAACAGAACAGAATTTTATTTAGACGTAAACTATAACAATTTCTAATCTATCAGCATGCATATATGTTTGGAAAATGTCTGATTTTTTTTTTTGCAACCAGTGTAGGCCCTGATCAAATGCCGCATCCTGTGGTGTTTGATCTGGGCCAGCATCGTTCGCCAGGATCTCATATAAGAGTTTTCTGTACAAAATGGATTAAACACATGGACATGGCCAGACTCAGTAACGTTAAACGAGTCTTTTCTGATTTATAATCCTATAAAATATTAATGTAGAACACATACAAGACAGACTTCCTCGCAAAAAACTCAACATATAATAATATATTTATCCCATAAATTTGCACATTCCCAAAATTGATCCATGTACTAATGGTATGAACAAAAAGAAAACAGTTATAGCATGCTTCATGCAGAAATGCAATTGGGTAAACATTACAAATTAAGAAGAATCATAAACCTGAGCCCTCCCAATCTCGAATCTCACCATATCCTTTGTTTTGTTCACCATATCCTACTAAGCTGCCAAGGCAGGCCAAACCTACAAAAAGACCTCTGCAACTATCTATAACTAATAAACTCGCAGATAAGCCTGCCCATCCTCCCAGTATTACAAGTGTTTTTTCTGTATTTCTCTGTCTATATGTTTTGTCTGTTTGAATTGAAGTTAAATGCCCCCATTAACACTATTTAGGTCATTTTGGAGACGTTGCTTCCAATTTTGTGTGACTTTTACCCGACACTGAAATGAAACAGGAGGCCCATGGGTCATTATGCTCACCAGAGATCAAGTGTGAAAAACTTGCCCGACCCCTGACAGCCATGTTTTTCAACCAACCACTGTGGCTTGAAAAAACTAGCCTTTCCTAGGATGACAAGTTTCCAGTCCTCTTTACCATAAATGGACATGGTAGACATCCTCGCCATAATTATGGACTTACATTTAGCTGTATGGACTTACATTTAGCTGACTGCAAACATGAATTTTGATGCCATAGGCTACAAAAGAATAAAAAACATCCATTGTTTTGCCTTTTTATGCCCCCGGAATCAAAGATTAGGGGGCATTTATTTTTGGTCTGTCTGTCTGTCTGTGTTTCTGCAAGAACTTAACATTGGGCAGATTTTTTGAATACAAACTGATAAGGCTTTAATATTTCACATGGTCACAAGACCTTTCCAGTGATTCCATAATTTTTTACTTCGTGACCTTGACCTGATGTTTGACCTACTTTTTAAAAACTTTAACCTTGGCCATAACTTGATTGGTTAATGATAGGACATTTATATTTCATGTGTGTGTTTTATGTCACAAGACCTTACTGGTGGTACAATAATTTAGGACATTTTGACCTACTTTTTTTTTTAAACTTTACTATTGACCATAACTTTCGATTGGTAAGTGATAGGGGTTTCATATTTCATATGTGTGTACCTTGTCAGGACACATTTCCTGGGTCCTTGATGCTGCAGACCTCAAGTTTCAAGGTCATTGGTCATTTGGTTCCTGAGAAGATTAATTTTAAAGGTTTTTATAATATATGGGCATGGCAGCCATTAACTCAAATCTCACGAATAACTTTCCATTAACTCAACCTCATGAATAACTTTTCATTGCCTCATCCCATAGATGTAATTTAAATCAACCAAGCAGTTTAAGTAGAGAAGAAGATAAAAATACTGAATCTAAGCTATCAGTAAATGACCTTGACTTTTGGAATTGGCAAACTTCCATTCAGCTGATTGCAAATATTGATTCTGATGCCACGGTCTACAAAAGAATAAATAAATTCACTGTTTTGCCTTTTGTCCATTCAAATGTCTAAGTGACTAAATTTGACCTCAATATAAAACAGGTCAAGGTCAATCAAAGGTCATCATTTGAACAAACTTGGTAGGTGACATAAACTGAGTGACTAAATTTAATCTTGACATAAAACAGGTCGAGGTCAACCAAAGATAATCATTTAAACAAACTTGGTAGAGCCCAAGTTCCCAATGCTGCATTCTAAGTTTCAGAGTCATCGGCCATTTGGTTCCTGAGAATATTTTTAAAGGTTTCTACCATATATGGGCATGGCTGCCATGTTGGTCATGTGACTCGGTGCTTACGAATAAAGTTCTACTCCCCCTTCCCACATGAACCTTGGTTTCAATTGGCCAAGTATTTTCAGAGGAGATGTCTTTTGGAAATGTTGACATTTGTTTGTTTGTATTGGAGTTTAACGGCCCAATCAACACTATTTAGGTCATTTTTGAGCCGGTCAGTTTACCTATCAACACTCTCCTGGGCAGGCTTATACGTAAGCGGTTAACCAGTTCAGTGCACATTCTTTCGCCAGAAACTGACAACTGCCCTTCTTGAATCAGCGGAAGGGAGAGAATGACCGTAGAAAAGATTTCATGATCAATCTCCACGAAAGAATGTTTCCGACCCCGGCGGGAGTCGAACCCGCGACCTCCTGATCACCAGTCAGACGCGCATCCGACTGAGCCACTGAGGCCGGCAGGAAATGTTGACATAGACTATGACGACGGACCACTGCCTATAATATAAGCTCCCCTGGAGCCTTTGGCTCTGGTGAGCTAATGACATCTCAAAGCCCTGCCACCCAATGAAACCAATATGGTTTATGTGCATGTACAGTCTGACTCGCACCACTTTGCCTGGGCAGGCTTAATACCCAAGCGGTTTACCTGTTCTCGCGTGGTCGGTTTCAGTTTTGCGTGGAAACACCATGCAGCCCAATCTATTTCTCCAAGCCAAGATGGGCACTCTTTCTATATGTCATAGAGGGCTCTTACACAAGACTAATTGTAAGTATTCTTGTATGATGGCTAAAATTACACTATACGCAAATAAATATGGTGAAAGAGATGGGAATAGCATGCCATGGATTTCCACAAACATGCCCCAAATATACATTGCATGCTTAGCTGCACTAGTGAGGCAGTTTAAAGGAACAATAACACCTTGTACCATATTTACCATATGTATTTGGACAGACAGGCCTAAGCAAAGAGTGTACACCCAGATGAGATGCCACAGAACGTCATTAGGGTCTACGATGTTTGCCAATCATCTAGGCATCGCATAGTATATTGTACTTGTTCAAATTTTAGAACAAGTTTGGTAAGGATTTGATGTGTCCAAATACTTAGGGTATATATGGTAAACAAAAAAAGCCCATTTCTTGCCTTTGACCCAAAACAGGATATTGGCAATTAGTGCAGGCCCTGATCATGCTGCATCTGATTGGGGCTTTCAATCTTTGCAGAAAGTTAAACTGTAATTTCTAAAAAGTAACTGAGCTGGATGCCCCTAATATTCAAAATGGACTCCTGCTGTATATAAAATAGGATTCCATTTAGTAAAAACATCAAGGGTTAAAACATGAAATTTCTGTTTATGACCGTGATCCTAAGACGCTGAGCAGGTGTGTGGTAGTGCTACATAAAACTGTGAACCATCTCTAACATCATACCAGGTATAAACTTAACCACCAACCTGCTGAATAAATTAATTTTGTCACACCCACTTCTATCAGGCAAATCAATTTACTTGATGTAATTCATTCGTACAAATTCATAAAATGAATGACAGTGTAAATCCTGATCAGATAGCTCCAGAAACCATCTGATCTGGGTCTAAACCATTTGCAAAGGTAGGGTTATAATGGTTCAGCAGGACAAGGGTTAATCTCCCCATGTTGATGGAAAAACATGAGATGTTAAAACTTCTGCAAAAACAAGAAACCAATGCTGGGTTTAATTATAAGAGCAGTTCCTGTACTTTTGTACAAGCCAACATAAAGGTACACATACAATAACACATCGGCATGATAAAGTGCATTCTTTCATACCTCCAAAAACGGTCATTTTTCTGATGAAAATTTGTCACATTTTTCTTATTTACAGTCGAACTTCAATGCCTCGAACACCTTTGGGACCATGAAAACCTGTTCGAGACAAGGGTTGTTCGAGCCACTGAGGGTTACTACTAGGAGGCTTAACGACATACTTTAGGAGATATTTTCGGTGTTCTTTAATGAAAAATGTATGTTGTGTGTACTCAATAGAATCGCCTCATCGAGGCGATTCTAATGAGTACACATAGCATACATTTGCAAGATAAAAGGCGAAAATATCCTCAATTTTACCCTCCCTTTTCCCTATGTAGAGATATTCCATAGGGACTCAAGAACGGGTTTGACTCAGCCATGGTTTACGAGCCTTCGGTGTTCGAGCCATCGAAGTTCTACTGTATATGCCAAACATAGTTTTAGGTACTCGTTGGAACCGGCTAACGAGTGCCCACAACCTATGTCTTGGTGGAAAAATAAAGAAACTTTAACTCCAGTTTTTTGTCTATATAAACTGATGTTTACAGGGGTGTTCATTACAGGTACTTGTTAACACTGTATACCACAAATTGTGGTCTAAGAAATGATATTTCCAGAAACATGAAGCATTAAATTTAACCCTTATCTTGCTGAATATTCATCTAAGCCACACCCATTTCATTATATCAACCAATCAAATTACTTGATGTAATTTATTGCTACAAATTCACAAACTGAATGCCAAACAGTGTAGATCCTGATCAGATGGCTTCTTCAGAAGCCATCTGATCTGGATCTACACTGTTTGCAAAGATAGGGTTTGTCGTGAACAGCAAGATAAGGGTTAACAGATAAAGAGAAACAGTTCAACTGAAAAGTGTCATTTGTGGGGAATGTCAAAACTGCAAGATAAATACAGCATTATGTTCATTGCATTGATAAAAGAAAACAAAATAAGCCAGTGCAAGACAAATCCAACAATAAAACCAATGTGGCAACCTGCATATCTATCCAGTCGATCATGAAAACAATATAATTCTGATCCTTTATATAGTGAAACTGGGGTTTACATGGGTATATATTATTTTTTTTATTTCTGCTCAAAAACACAGATTGTGGGAACTGGTTAGAACCGCCTCGGCGATTGTGGGAACTTGTTGGAGCCGCCTTAGTGGGTTCTAACGAGTTCCCACAATCTAATTGTTTGGAGCAGAAATAGGGAAATTATCAGGATTTTTTGGTGGAAAAACTTACCAACATAACTGAATAGGTGTATTTTTGTGATGCTGATCAGAGATGAGTATGAGCCTTCTATAGCCTCTAGGATATATGAAGGGAAACGAGGGAAACCTCTGGCTAGACTGACTGGATGCACAGGCTGATCACTGTCTTCTCAGAGGCAACAGGTCTTCTAGTAGGTTTTGTCATGCACAGGCTCAAAAATTTAATCTGTGCTAAAAGCGTATTACATAATTAAAGCTTAACAAAACAAAATACATTAAATACCGGGGTAAAACATATACATATATCAAATTAGCATATTTACCGTATGTATTTGGACAGACAGGCCTGAGAAGACAGTGTAGACCCAGATTAATGGCATCTCATTACAGTCTACACTGTTTGCCATTCATCTAGCTATCTTTAGACACAACATCGGGTAGTGTATTGTACTTGTTCAAATTTTAGAACAAATTTGGTAAGGAGTTTTGGTGTCCGAATACTTAGGGTTAACACGGTAATGGATATTTTCAATACACTGTGTATCTCCAGATGAAGAGTAATCAAGGTAATTTTGGGATAATCTTTCTCTACAGGTCTGGAGAATGTTTTGATCCGGAATTGATACCATATATAAGATCTCGCTAGTGGCTACGTGGTAACGAATAATGACTTCAGATCTAGAGTAAAACGGGCCCTGTTGTTCATTACATTGTTGGCCTAACAAGTTTGTTAGTGGTCAAAATCTTTACTCTTCCAGCAAGTGTAAAATGTAAAATTTTCTGTGGAAAAAAAAAACGCAAAAGCTACGAGGATTTAAATTTTGTTGGACATATTGTATTATTTTTCAACATAATCCCCTTCCGTATCTATACACTTTTGCCAGTGGTGTTTAAAAGCCTCAATGCCACTTATAGAACTCCTTTTCTTGGCTGTTAAGAAAGTCATCCACTGCATATATGACGTAATCATCGGACTGAAAGTGGGTGCCTGAAATAGCCGTTTTCAGTTTTGGAAATAAATGAAAGTCTGATGGAGCAAGTTCAGGTGAATACAAAAATGTGAGTAGCTGCAAATGCAAAAGCTACTCACATTTTTTTCAGTAAAAATATTAGAAAATTTGCCATAACATATGATCAAAGTTTTAATGATTTGTTATCTAATGACATTGCTAGTTTTGAACAACTGAATGCTGGGTGACTATGTGATATTTATTATGACTGACTTACTATATATGGAATATTCTTAAAGGACTGTAAAACCCATATAAAGCAATAAAAACTAGAACTGTCAGAGGATCGTGCTTTACATTTGCTTTACAGTTGCATGAAAATATCTTAAATAGTTTCGAGTTATGGAATCGACACAAATTATTCCAAGTGCCATTTTTCAATGTTCAAAGGGCAATAACTCCAAAAGGAGTCAATCCAGAATTATGGTTCATGCGCTCTGCTAGTGCTTTACATTTGTGTTAAGTTTCATGAAAATACCTCAAACGGTTTTTGAGTTATCATGAATAACAGAGTTACAGGATCACAGAAGGACAAGGCAAATTCAATATAGCCCCCACTTTTTCAAAGCAGGGCTATAACCATTTGGCTAATAAAACATAGCAATAAACTTAAGTATTGAATGCAACTTCAATTGTGACCATTTTTAAGCCAACAAAAATGCCATACGCCATTTTACCCTTTTGATACAATACAGTATATATTGGCACATTTAGAAACTGGGTAGATACTCAATACATCCTGATAGTTGCCATTCTGTTCATGATTTGATTAACCATTATCCTGCTGAATGGATAAATTTAGCCACACCTATTTCTGACTATCAACCAATCAGATACTTTATATTCTGTATTTATTCAAATTAACAAAGAGTGTAGGTCCTGATCAGAATCTAAACTGTTTGCAAACATTGGGGTTATGGTGTTCAAGAAGGACAAGAATTAAAGTTCTAACTTGCTCAGATTATGAGATGTACCAATATATCATCTATTGCTGTTGTTAAATACTTCATCAGTATTGCATTATCGCGAACAATGAGCAAGTAAATCAAATCTGGTTCTACAGTGACTTTTAATGCCATCGTATTTATCCAATGTATTCGGACACCTAAACTCCATACCATACTTGTTCTAAAATTAGAACAAGTACAATTTACCGGTTGATGTGTCTAAAAATAGCTAGATGAGTGGCAAACAATGAAGACCCTAATGAGATGCTGTATTTAGGTTCATCTGGGTCTACACTGTTTCCTCAGGCCTGTCTGTCTGAATACATACAGTAAATATAGTATGTGTATTTAGAAGATACCAGATCATCCCATATGAGCCATGTTCTGGTACTGATTAACAATTTAAGACAAAAGGCCTGCTAGGTGTAGTGCGCAGTCTGTTCCATGAAACGTCAAGCCATATTGCAATGAAAAAAGTATATCTGAAACTGCCATCTGCTACTGGTAAAATTGATACTTAAAGATTAAGTTTATGAATTACCATATTGGAACAGATAGGCCTAAGCAAACAGTGTAGACCCAGATCAGACTGCTCCTGAAGGAGCAGTCTGATCAGGGTCTGCACTGTTTGCCATTCCATCTGCACTTCTTGGACTCCTTGCTAAATTGTGAAATAATGTTATAAAATTTTAGGAGAAGTACAGTAAGTCCTCAAGGTGTCCGAATTTTCAGGATTTTTACAGTATATGGTTAGTTCAAATTCAATATATCTGAAGTATTACACTGCAATAGAGGCTAAAAATATATAATATACAATATGCATGATCAGGGAAAATATGCAGAATATTGAACATATTCAAAGGGAATAAAATATCTATTAAAGCATAAATATTGCTATAAAAATATTACTTTTACAAGATAACAGTATACACTATTAAGACCTTAAAGATAACCTGCCAAAACTGTGCAGTTACTTCAGATACAGTGACGTAAAATTAAAGGATAAGTTTCCTGATTTCTTGTTAAAACCTATGCTGTGGGTGCGTGCTACAATACCCTCAATGAGGCACCCACAACAGGTTTTTTAATGTAAATGACGAAATAAGAAAAAATATCCTCTGTACTCCTAAGCTGCAAATGAATTATCTACCTTGCATTATATACGTAACAGCTTATCTTGCACAGACAGATGATTTAAATGCCTACCTGCTCAAAACTGGTCTGGTTTTCAGAGAAAAAAAGACATTCTTCCACACCAGAAAAAACATTATTTTGTTCAGCGTTGAGCTTGAAACCAGGATTAATGTGAGTAAAATCTGATCTAGATTAATGCATGTCCCAGTGATAGATCTACACAATTCCTGACATTCTTTGTAAACAAGTTGTATCTGGCTAAAAAAAATTTTTTTACCCCATTTTGACCTTGAAAACAAGGTCAAGTTCACCAAGACCTGTTCAAACTTTTGTCTTGTCCTTATCTTTGTTTGTTAAGCAAGAAGTACCCGGTAACCCAACTTTTCCTAGGATATTGTTCACACAAGCTTAATTTTGTGAAAATAACCTGATCTAGTGACAGAAGTATGAACTTCATTGTTTTCTGTAAGTTTACGTGAGTACTTGCTTTTACATTTGACCTGAATAATAATCTTTGAAGTCAATAAAGAAAAAAACTTCAAAGACTGCTTACAATATGTATCAAGACTAAATCTTTTATTATAAATATAAAATTTTCCAATACAAAGAAAATATATGTGGAGATCAGAAAATGAGTATTATCAAAACAAAACTACTGTGGTCCAGAGTATCAGGAAAGGAGAAATAGCAAGGATAACTAACATATTTTATAAGGGGTACCCCATAACAGGTGACTGCCAAATAGAGTAGATCAGGGTCCAGTTGTTCAAAGCCTCGTTAGCTTAACAAGCTCATTCGTGGTCAAATTGTGAACTGTTACTGCAAGTACAATATCAAAAACTTTGGTATTTTGCTGAAAAAAAATGAGAGCAGCTTTTGCATTTGCAAAAGCTGCTCTCATTTTTTCAGCAAAAATATAAGTATATTTGCCATTTTAAACGATCAAAGTTTTAAAGAATCTTTAACTAATGACATCGTTAGTTTTGAACAACTGGCCCCCTGGTCACTCTCAAGATCATATGCTGCTGAACAATGATTATCCTGGACCTTCACTGTTTGAAAAACATCAGATGATGCAGAACCCTGATCATCCTAGACCTTCACTGTTTGAAAAACGTTCATCCATTTTCAAATAAATTTCTAAAATCAACTCAATCTGGTACCCCTAAATTTCAAAATGGACTCCTACTATATATAAAAAGGAAGATTTCATTCAGTACAAAAAGTCTTCATTCAGTATACACAAATTGGCAGATTGCAGGTAACAGTGTCTGTTTCAATATACTTTTCTTTTAAAATGTAAGCTGCATGGAACTATTCTCGCTCTGTGAAGGCAATTCAAATACCAAAAATATATGGTTCCATCACGTGAACAAGTCTGTGAAATGAACGCCCCACTAAACCCCACTTTATATAAAGAAAACTCGGGTTTATAGGGGTATACATTATTTGTCTTATTTCTGCTCCAATACATAGGTTGTGGGTACTCATTAGAACTGCCTCATTGAGGCGGTTCTAACGAGCACCTACAAGCTATTTTTGAAGTATAAATAAGAAAAATATCACGTTTTCATGAGAAAAGTAGACATTTTGGAGATGTGAAAAAATGCACTATGTCGCACACGTGTGTTTTAGTAATGTATGAAGAAATAAGAAAATATCCCCAAACTATCCTTATTACTCCTCCATACCACCCAGGACTGTACAACTTAGATTTTGTAGGTGACCAATGTTGTTCCATTTTTAACGTTTTTTTTTTGGTTTTGTTTTGTTTTTTTTAAATCTTATTGAAATCTTACTCTCAAGAATCACTTTAAACCTCAAGCGAATCATAACCCTTGAATCTCATATCATGATTGTTGCACACATTTTCTTATTTTTCAGAGAAACCCCTTGTCCAAGGTTATAAATAGAGAATACCAGGTTTGTGTCATTTGATATCAAGTTTATCAGGCAAGGCTTCAAGAACGCTTGTAGAATCGCGAAGTTTGCCGAGTGATTCTACATGTGTTCTCGAAGCCGAGCCTGATAAAATATCAAATGACACGAATTTGGTATTCTATTATCTGTTAATCCCCTTGTACACTCTTACTGTTTTTTTTTCGATTTTTTTTTCAAGTAGTCCAGTTCATAGAACTGCAATATCATGTTGACCTGATAAAGCTCACTTGTCCTGGGATGGCATATCTTAATCAGGTCAGTATGTTACAATGTGATTAATATAGGGGTAACTGATAAAATCTTTTTTCATACTCAACTCACTTGAGCATGAAATTTGTCCTGCTGATAAATTTTAAAATGCCCAGAAATGTCAACACAGGTTTTCTCTGAAACTCAGGGAAACACAAGAATTCAGCTGCTGGCTACTTAAACACTTAGTGTGATGCTAGAGAGGATGCATATGTTGATGGACTGACAAATGGACGAAGGAACGAATTGATGGAAAACCTGAATCCTATATCAGGCCACACTTAAAAAAGACATGACAAAAAGACAAACTAAATGCAACCCAAATATAACCCATTTTGTACCAGAAACCCCGTATACTGGAACTGCGTATTCTCGCGGCATGCGTATTCTCGCGGTAAACCGTTTTTCCCCGGTAAACAAACGTGCGCACCACCCAGCGGTTGTTTACGTATGCAAATCCGTCATGGAAGAGCTGCGCTAAGCTGTCATCTTGAAAATTTCCAAAATGTTTCGTTTATCGGTAAGTTTCGATTGAAAAATAATTATGGAGAGAAAAATAGTAAAAAGCCTACCTATCTGCTAACCCCCCTCCCATAAATATCCGTTTTTAATGAGATTTAAAAAAAAAAAACTCCAGCTCTGATCCCTCCTATTCGTCTGCATATTAATATTCATGAATGAAACTGTAAACAAGTCACGTGATCGATGTGGGCTTTCCCGCCGATCCAAAAAATCTATGGAAGCAACTTGTTGTCATCAAACACGTTGTTTACACGTGTTATATTTTTCAAGTAACATACTTACAGAACATTCAAATTTATATTGGTATATATTAAATTAATGTAAATGACAATGCTATATACATATCCGTTACTATAAAAATAATATGTATTGTAAAGTTTCATACCTAAAAAACATTTTGTGTTGTTTAAATACGCAACCAGCAAAAAAGCCGGGCCACCGTATGGCCGACAGCGATACAACGTGACGTCGTATATCTATCGGCCCGACGTTGGTCCGCAAATGCCTGCTAGCAGACTTATAAGTAATATTTCCATGTTGTCCATACCTCGAGCCTCTGGCAGGTGGTTTTGCACTTTAAGGCTACAACTAAAAACAAGAGAGTGAAGCCCTATGAGAAGGCTAATTTGCTGCGAGCTTTTGAAGCTACAAGAACTGGAATGTCGGTGTACAGGGCCTCCAGAGTTTACAATGTGCCTGAATCCACTTTGCGTGACAGAACACGGGGCTATGTGTCATTAGATGCTCATTCGGGGCCAGAGAGAATATTCTCCCATGAAGAAGAAAAAAAATTGGTTGAGCACATCACATATATGGGAGATATTGGTTATGGGTACAGCAAAGGAAATATTCAGTTTATGGCTGCTGATTATGCCAAATCAATTGGCAAGTCTGTTAAGGCTGCAAATGGCCTAAGTGACCGTTGGTTTTATGGTTTCCTTAAGCGGTGGCCTGAATTAAAATTAGCAAAACCCCAAAAACTTCACATTGCTAGAGCTAAAAGTGCATCCAGGGAGACAGTTGATAACTATTTCAAAGATCTGGGGCATGTGTTGCGAGAGAATGATTTAATTGGCGCCCCAGAGCGTATATACAATATTGATGAAACGGGAATCAGCACAGAACACAGACCACCAAAGATTGTATGCTCCAAATCAACCGACCCTCAAGCTGTTACGTCACCAAAGTCATCCAATGTCACTATCATTGCCGGTGCCAATGCCCTTGGTAATCATATTCCCCCATTTTATGTCTTCCCTGGAAAGAGATGGAATGATGATTTACTTGTAGGTGCTCCTGCTGGATCAGATGGAACGATGTCAGACTCTGGCTGGTCAAATGGGAAAATATTCGAACAGTATGTCATGGACCATTTCACAAAACATTCCGGTATTAGAGAGGGTAGTGATCAGAAACCCACCCTTATTCTATATGATGGCCACAAATCCCATTTATTATTAACACTCACAGAATGGGCAAGCAGAAGACAAGTTATCCTCTTTGTACTACCTCCCCATACTAGCCACATTACTCAACCACTTGATGTCGGCGTATTCGGTCCTCTTAAAAATCACTATTACAGGGAATGCCAAACATATATGCAAAATAACCCAGGGATTTCCATTACTAGGTACGAAGTTGCCAAGCTAACTGCAAGCCCATACTTGAAAGCACTTTGTCCCGAAAACATATTGTCTGGATTCAGTAAATGCGGCATTTACCCTTTCAATGACAAAGTGTTTACTTCAGCACAACTAGCGCCAGCCGTCATATACAGTGCACAAAAAGAAGTTGTTCAGACTGAAAATGAATTGAGAGCAGCAGAAACCGATACCCAACAAGCCCAAGATGAGACGGTTGTATCTCCAGTTTTCACCGATAATTCATCAGATGCCAGAAGAATCGCCCAAACAGCTGACAATGTGGATACCGCGAAACATGATTTGCCCGAAAACAACAATGACATGACCATGAATAACAAAGCAGATTCATTTTTGAGTGCCAGAAAGATCACAACTGTTGTACAGAGACCAAAAAAAAAGTTTGTTCCTCCCTTTACGGTAACTGGAAACCTTATGAGTAAATCAAATTTTGATTACCTTGTAAACAAGCAATCTTCAGTAAAGCCAATGGAAAAGCCAAAATGTGAATTTAAGAAGGTATCAATCAAAGCAAAACCAAAGCAAGTTCCAAAAACTAATGCTAAACAAAAAAGCCCAAAGCCAAGCACATCTGGTGTTACAACAAAGAAAGGTGGCCCAATATATCTTAACAGCCCAGACATATTTTCAGATAGTGACGACTCAATTTCCGACGAAGAGAAGTGTTGTGTATGCAAGCTCTTTCATCCAAAGGAGACCAGAGGTTGTGAGCAGCTTGTATTCACAAAGTGGGCACAATGTGACAAATGTTCTCATTGGGTTCATCTTCAATTCTGTACAAAAGTAAGAGTAGTCAGGCTCGGAGATAAATTCATATGCCCACATTGTTCAGATCTTTAGACCCTATTTCCAAAGAAACTTTCAAAACCCTTGTTATTTTTTTGAAAATTTGGCTGCACTTTCTTTTTTTTCGTGTTCATAATTTTTGTGTTACTGTTTTCTTAAATTGAACTGAAATGATGACACGTCTAGGCCACCGCAGACAGCTTTTTCAACATACCGCGGGAATATGACGTCAGCATCCAAAATGGCGACCGGCTGGGTGGTGCTGTTTACGTGGGGAAACTACGGGATTCGCTGATGGAAAATGACAAAGGATGACATTACAAGACGATTTGAATAACAAGAGGGCCATGATGGCCCTGGATCGCTCACCTGATCCATAGTGTAACAAGTGGGCCCCAGAGAGGGCCATTATTGGCCCCAGGGCTTTAATGTACATAATGTTGAGGGAGGTCGTAAAGGTGAAGCTTCATACCAAACATCAACAAAGGCTAAAATTTGAACAATCTTGTCAAAGGTCCACTAGATGAAGCTACACATCAAATATCAAAGACCTGGGCCTAGCGGTTTCAGAGAAGAAGATTTTTAAAGATTTTGCCTATATAAGCCTATGTAAAATCAAAGGGCCCCGGGACAGGGGCATTTTTTGCCCCAGCACTATAGTTTGAACAATCTTGGTAGGGGTCCACTAGATGAAGCTTCATACCAAATATCAAAGTTCTGGGCCTTGTGGTTTCAGAGAAGAAGATTTTTAAAGATTTTCCCTATATAAGCCTATGTAAAACCAAAGGGCCCCGTGGCAGGGGGGGATTTTTTGTCCCAGCACTATAATTTGAACAATCTTGGTAGGGGTCCACTAGACGAAGCTTCATACCAAATATCAAAGTCCTGGGCCTTGTGGTTTCAGAGAAGAAGATTTTTAAAGATTTTCCCTATATAAGCCTATGTAAAACCAAAGGGCCCCGGGGCAGGGCATTTTTGGCCCCAGCACTAAAATTGGAACAATCTTGGTAGGGGTCCACTAGATGAAGCTTCATACCAAATATCAAAGTCCTGGGCCTTGTGGTTTTAGAGAAGAAAATTTTTAAAGATTTTCCCTATATAAGCCTATGTAAAACCAAAGGGCCCCGTGGCGGGGGCATTTTTGGCCCCAGCACTATAATTTGAACAATCTTGGTAGGGGTCCACTAGATGAAGCTTCATACCAAATATATAAGACCTGGGCCTTGTGGTTTCAGAGAAGAAGATTTTTAAAAATTTTCCCTATATAAGCCAATGTAAAAGCAAAGGGCCCCGTGGCGGGGGCATTTTTGTCCCAGCACTAAAATTTGAACAATCTTGGTAGGGGTCCACTAGATGAAGCTTCATACCAAATATCAAAGTCCTGGGCCTTGTGGTTTCAGAAAAGAAAATTTTTAAAGATTTTCCCTATATAAGCCCATGTAAAACCAAAGGGCCCCGTGGCGGGGGCATTTTTTGTCCCAGCACTAAAATTTGAACAATCTTGGTAGGGGTCCACTAGATGAAGCTTCATACCAAATATCAAAGACCTGGGCCTTGTGGTTTCAGAGAAGAAGATTTTTTAAGATTTTCCCTATATAAGCCTATGTAAAACCAAAGGGCCCCGGGGCGGGGGCATTTTTGGCCCCAGCACTGTAATTTGAACAATCTTGGTAGGGGTCAACTAGATGAAGCTTCATACCAAATATCAAAGACCTGGGCCTTGTGGTTTCAGAGAAGAAGATTTTTAAAGATTTTCCCTATATAAGCCAATGTAAAACCAAAGGGCCCCGTGGCGGGGGCATTTTTTGTCCCAGCACTATAATTTGAACAATCTTGGTAGGGGTCCACTAGATGAAGCTTCATACCAAATATCAAAGTCCTGGGCCTTGTGGTTTCAGAGTAGAAGAGTTTTGAAGATTTTCCCTATATAAGCCTATGTAAAACCAAAGGGCCCTGGGGCGGGGGCATTTTTGGCCCCAGCACTATAATTTGAACAATCTTGGTAGGGGTCCACTAGATGAAGCTTCATACCAAATATCAAAGACCTGGGCCTTGTGGTTTCAGAGAAGAAGATTTTTAAAGATTTTCCCTATATAAGCCAATGTAAAACCAAAGGGCCCCGTGGCGGGGGCATTTTTCGTCCCAGCACTCAAATTTGAACAATCTTGGTAGGGGTCCACTAGATGAAGCTTCATACCAAATATCAAAGTCCTGGGCCTTGTGGTTTCAGAGAAGAAGATTTTTAAAGATTTTCCCTATATAAGCCTATGTAAAACCAAAGGGCCCCCGTGCGGGGGCATTTTTGGCCCCAGCACTATAATTTGAACAATCTTGGTAGGGGTCCACTAGATGAAGCTTCATACCAAATAACAAAGACCTGGGCCTTGTGGTTTCAGAGAAGAAGATTTTTTAAGTTTTTGGTGAAAAAAATCTGTTTTTGGCTCCTGTGACCTAGATGTGCAACGGACCGGAACCATTTGACCCATATTCAAACTTGACCGAGATATTGTCATGATGATCATTCTGAGCAAGTTTGATTAAGATTGGACCAAAATTGTGGCCCCTAGGGTGTTCACAAGGTTTTTATATGATTTGACCCGCTGACCTACTTTTTAACCCGATATGACCCATATTCGAACTGGACTGAAATATTGTCACAATGGTCATTCTGAGCAAGTTTCATGATAATTGGACCAAAACAGTGGCCTTCAGAGTGTTCACAAGGTTTTTCTATGATTTGACCTACTGACCTACTTTTTGACCCGACATGACCCATATTCAAACTTGACCGAGATATTGTCACAATGATCATTCTGAGCAAGTTTGATGATAATTGAACCATAACTGTGCCCTCTAGAGTGTTCACAAGGACTATCTATGGTTTGACCTACTGACCTACTTTTTGACCCTACATGATCCATATTCGAACCTGACCGAGATATTGTCATGATAATTATTCTGAGCAAGTTTGATGATGATTGGACCAAAACTGTGCCCTCTAGAGTGTTCACAAGGTTTTTCTATGATTTGACCTACTGACCTACTTTTTCACCCGACATGACCCATATTCGAACTTGACCGAGATATTGTCATGATGATCATTCTGAGCAAGTTTGATGATGATTGGACCAAAACTGTGGCCTCTAGTTTGTTCACAAGAAAAAGTTTACGCACGACGGACGACGGACGACGCACGACGACGCCGGACATCTTACGGTCACAAAAGCTCACCATGACCTTCGGTCAGGTGAGCTAAAAAAGGTGAGAACATTTATGCTTAATTATATTCATATATGTCTGTACATCTGTCTATCGAAGGTTCGATCGTAAGTACCGCGGAAATACGCAGCGCCAGGCTAACAGGTAACTGGCAATCAGTGCAGGTCCAGATCAGACACCGCAGAATGTGTTGTCTGATCATGGCCTCCACTGTTTGCAAAAAGTTCAGCCATTTTCCAAATCAATTATGAAGATAACACATGCCACCTCCAAATTTTGAATGGACTCCTGCTATATATTAGGAGGAAAATTCCATTTGATACAAAATGGGATAAAGTACTGCTAAACAAGAAATCAGTGGAATGCAAAAAAAGCAGGAATTCCAGTTAACTTCCCAAGCATTAGACAGCTTAGTTCTCTACTGTAGCCTCTAGCAATCACAAACAGGCTAACTAGGCCTTAAAACACCAAACAAATATAGCAGATGGCATTCAGAGTTATTTTCTTTTTTTCTTCTTTATTTCAGTGAAAATCAGCTCTGACATTTCATATGAATCATCTGCATAGCATAGCAAATGATTCATATCAAATGTCAAACCTGATTTTGACTGCAAAACAACACAAATACACCACAGTCTCTCTATAACACTTGTTCATTTTATCATACATGGCTTACACATGGATCCAAAATTGTATAGAGCAAACAGAAAAGAAAGACCATAATTTTTTTCCATATAACCTATACAATTTGTTGGCATATAACTCGGCTGTTTAACTATTAAACATTGTTTCTGCTTTGACCCAAATGTTCATGTTATATATTACATGCATAACAAAGATACCATGATTTCTCTACCTGTAATCACCTGTCACCTTAATGGCGTCTGAGAAGATACCAACGTTCAGAATGTGTGAAGTTTGATTTGGGTGCAATGTTGAACCAAAGATTATATGGACATAACCATTGCATAAGAAGTATGTTTACCTTTCTGTAATTTCAAATTTTTAGTTGTTATATCATTAAACACTTTGTTTCTTCTATTTTATAACTGCAGTAAGCGCTTTAAAAATGGCACCCATCCAGTTTTTCTTTCAGTCAGTTCCTGTATCCCTACTCTGATTAAATCATTAACATTATCTGTAAAAAGTCGAGTTCCTTAAAGTTCAACTGCAACGCTATTTTTTCTATGACTTATCATTGAATACATATAAAATACATCTCGAATAAGCTATTCGCCGTACTTCTTGTTACGGAATTATGTATTTATTAACAATTTACATTCGGTTCACCTGTGGGCAATTGCGAACCGGAAGTGATAATCCGAGTCACGTGACTCTGAACCCTGTGACGTCAATTGTAGAACGGAAGTGGAAATAGCGTGTATTTTACATTGACTGTTCGAGAAAATTGTGATAAAAAACATCTTGTTATCTGAAATAAATTCCAAAAATGCCGACGCGATGTGTTGCACCGGGTTGTGGCAATACCCCTGCACCTGGTCGCGGTTTGTTTACGTTCCCGGAGGACCCGGTATTAAATAAAGAGTGGAGAGTGAATATGGGTCGCGCGAAAAGTGCAAATGAGCCTTTCAAACTATGGGAAAACTCAAAAACTTCGAGATTGTGTGATTCTCATTTCACGGAGGAGTGTTTTATTGTGAGCCCAAGACTAGCGGCGGATCTGGGATTCAAACCAGGCAAGTTTCAGCTCAAGACAGGTGCTGTTCCAACGATCTTTGCCAGACCAAACCACCCCTGGAACACTCCAAAACAGACCAAAGTTGGCGGGGCATACAGGAAACGGCAGAGACAAGAGGTAATGTAGATTATCAGAATGCTGATTATAAATAACATTTGTTTTCAGAGCTTTTTGGTGCAATGGTCCTGAATGGCAGCATTTCATTTTATCAGATTTGTGATCGAGAGGTGGGTTCCGTCCTCATGCTGACCAAAGTGTTGTGTCCCTGATCATAGACAGTTCATCCATGTCTGTCTCAATGGACAGTCTCAATTAGCCAATTTCTCATTGCCAAAACATGCCTATCCAAATCCGCCCCCGCCCATTGGGGCTTGGAGAAATAGATTGGGCTGCATGATGCTTCCATGCAGAGATGATACCGACTGCACATTAGTACTGGTTATCTGCTTGGGGCTAAACCCTAGGAAAACTGCTGCGTGTGAGACGCCAAGTTCTGCAACAGAAGGTCAGGTGGTTTTTCTCCGGGTAGTCCGGTTTTCGCCCACCTCTGGTTAACGATCGGCTCGATATGAGTGAAATAATCTTGAAAGGGCCGTAAAACCCAAACCAAAAAAAAAATTAAAATTTTATTATTAGTGGTACAATCTTTGGTCAGGGGTCTTCAAGCGTGTTTACTCCACTGCAGGGGTGTAAAATTTCACTTGCCCCCTCACATTTGTGATTTAATTTAGGCAGGGTGAGTGAGATTTTCTTAATTTTTAGCATCTAAGTGAAAGTTTAATTTTTTTGTTTCGGGTTTTCCTTTATAGGTTATATCACTCATATCGAGCCAATGGTTAATCAGAGGTGGGCGAAAACCAGAATACCTGGAGAAAACCACCTGACCTTCTGTTGCAGAACTTGGCGTCCTCCACGTGGCCCGAGCCAGGCTCAAACCGAGAGACCTAATGACTAAGAGTCAGAACACTGACCCACTAGGCCTTGTGTATGTTTAGACCATAGGAGGAGGACATTTTACACCTGACTTCACAAAAACTGATACCATCTTATCCATTGTATTTCAGACTATGTCAATCAGCTGATTAATGAAGTCGTTGCAAGGAGGCAAACACTCAAGAGCTATAAAGCCTGTCTCGAGGACTTACAGCCTGTTATTGCTGCCACTCCAAAGCCAGTGTCATCCAAATATGAGAATGTGAACAAAATGGCTGTTGTGACTGCCCACAGATCACGATTCGGAAGTGCCTTTAGTGGAAACTAGAGATATGTGTCAGTTACATTCAAATTGTGATTGGTATTTGGATACTGTGAATATGCGTGTTAACCTGAATGGATTATACATTTAAATTCGAAAACGTCAGTGAGTAGTTGAAAGACAAAGAAGCAGAACATATTTTTGCAAAAATCATCTGCAAACCTAACCTGTGAGAATCTTTTCTTCAGACACTATATCCAAGCCCATGCAGAAACCCAGTTCTAGGTGTACTTGTAGGCAAGCAGGCTACAAGAGAAACTGCATTGCTTGGAAGCCACTGTTGGTCTTAAATGCTCAGCTAATTTGACCATGAAACTTTGTCTTGCTCATAAATGTTGAAAATGCCACACAATAATCACTGGATCCTGCAGAACTCTGTGTGTTTTGGGCCCCAGGTGTCATATTTTTCGGGCATCTGCAGATTTCAGATTTCTATTTTTACCCCCATATCCTGCTGCCTAAAAACATTTGTATCTGTGAACGAATCGGTTTAGTTCATATTATATATACATTCAGTTCACAACTGCATGAAAAAAGTGTAGATCCTGATCAGATGGCTTCTTCAGAAGCCATCTGATCTGGATCTACACTGTTTGCAAAGTTAGGGATTGTCATGTCCAGCAGAATAATGGTTAAAAAGCTTGGTCAGTATGAGGCCTGTTTGGCTAATGTTTTTCTGGATTTCTTTGTTTATGAGCATTACAGATTTCATGCTCAAATCAGTTGAGCATGATGAGAGTATCTTTAATTTATACTACCGGACCAAAATTTTTTGTACAGCACCACAAACACACAGTGTGACTTATGTCCAGTAAATCCTAGAAACAAAAATGATATTTTACAATAAAATATGCCTTCAGTCCTGTAGGTACATATTCTGTCCAGTAGAAGATAACAGACTTTACTAGCAGTAAGAGGCTTTTTCATTGCATCTTATCCTCTCTGTATGATTTAAAACTTGTTTTCATGATTTGTGTGATCACAGCCATTTCAAGAGTATTCAACAATAAACTTAAAATGCTGAATGACATGAGTCATGGAGGAAGGCACCGTGAAATAGACCTAAGTGTCTCAGTTATTATGGACTGGTCGCCCATCAGGCATTTTTGTTTGCATTCAGGTTTAACGGTCCAGTCAACACTATTTAGGTCATTTTTGCAGTTCCATTCACCTATAGATCCACACTTTTGTTTGGGCGAGCATATCCATATGCAGTTAACCAGTACAGTGCACATTCTTTCTCCAAAACTGAGAACTGCCCTTCTTGAATCAGCGGGAGAGAATGACCATAGAAAGGATTTCAGGATCAAACTCTACAAAGAATGTTGCCGACCCGAACCCATCAGGGCTTGAATAAATAGGTTGGGCTGCATAATGCCTCTGTGCAGAGCTGTAGACAACCTCAGGAGTTCTGGAAAACCACTATAAAAGCAGATCTAAGCCTGCCCAAGAGAAGTGGTTCAAGTATGTGACTGCCCATGTGTACAAACTGTTGGTTTCTTTTCATTAGGCAGCAGGGCTGGAGATGTCATTTCATCTCACTGATGGTTATAAGTCCCACAAATTGGGAACTATGTCTCCACAATGACCTTTACAGTGTTAACAGGGGCATTGAGCCTCAAATCAAACAAATTGTAGACTAGATACAGCTGAATAAATCTCTGGCCTTGATGCCGTAATAGGTAAGAGCTCAAGACTTCTTTTATTAGGTCACCTGTGTTTTTAACCTTTAACCTGCTGAATAGTCAATTAAGCCACACCCACTTATGACTTTGAACCAATTAGATTACTTGATGCAGTTTATTTCTACGTATGCAACATGGCGATACATTCTGGAAGTAGATACTTTTATAAATTGAAAGTGGTTAACAACCACAGTCTGCTAGTAACCCTACAGTTTATTTCTACATATTCATAAACTGAATGTCAAACAGTGTAGATACTGATCAGATGGCTTATTCAGAAGCCATCTGATCTGGATCTACACTGTTTGCAAAGATAGGGCTTGTCGCCAACAGCAGGGTAGAGGTTAACGAACTTGGTTCCTGTCACCTGAGATGCCAAGTTCTGCAATCTGCCTAATATTAGTGAAAAAATCTTGAAAGGGCTGTAAAAACGAAACATAATAAAACAAAACAGAAGGAACACTGTCATTTGTTAAAGATCTGTTTAATACAACTGACTGAAATCAGAGCACTGACAACACTGTTGGGTTGTTTGCCTTTGAGTGTATGATAACTAGATGTAACCTTGATCCTGAAGCAGAACAGTCACTTAGACTGTGAACAGTTCATGAAAAAACCTACAAGAAGCTTGGGTGGCCAGCAAAGACTGAGATCAGCCTGCGCCTTAGCAGTCTGATCAGAGTCTTTGCTGGTCACATGTAAAGTTCTACTATATACTACAGTCTATGTAAACCAAAATGAGCAAAAGGTCTTGTCTTAGTGGATGGGTGAGTGGGTTGATTTTAGTCTGCTGGCTGCATGGTCACATTGTAGGCTTTGTCTTGAATTGGGGGAAGGGGAAGAATGACTATATGTAGAAAAACTGTTATCCTCTTTGCACTTATAGTCTCTTTGATATTTGAAACCACAGTATTGCTCTGATGGCCAGCTCTGACGTATCTTGTTCACAGCACAAGCTGGTATCACCTTCCGCATTCCCCTTCCAAGTCTGTGCCACACCCATCTCGTAAAACGTCTGTATGCAACATGGCGGTACATTCTGGAAGTAAATAATTTTATAAATTAAAAGTGGTTAACAACCACAGTCTGCTAGTAACCCTGATCTTGCTGAATATTTTAACCACACCCATTTCTGACTTTGAATAAATCAGATTACTCGATGAAATTAATAATTTATAAGCTGAATGTCAAACAGTGTGGATCCTGATCAGTGATCAGATGACTTCTGATCTGGATCTACACTTTTTCAACGAATGAGGTTGTCGAGAACAGCAAGATAAGGGTTAAACCTTAATGGCCTTGTTCTGTCTAAAATGTAAACCTCCAAACAGACATAACCTGTGAACAAAGACCACTCTTGGCCATTCCTTTGTGCCATCTTTGTAGACAGGCTGGATTGTTCCTATAGATGTATGTTATATTATATGTAGACATGCAACCCAATCTATGTCTTCAAGCCCTGTGGGCAAGGACCATTAGCATGTGTTGCCAGAAATTACAATTTAATTTATTACACAAGTCATCTTTGCAAACAGTGTAGATCCAGATCAGATGGCTTCTGAAGAAGACATCTGATCAGGATCTACACTGACATTCAGTTTATGAATTTGTAGGTATAAATTTATCCAAGTAGCCTGATTGGCTCAAAGTAAAAAATGAGTGTAAAATGGGTGTGGCTACACTGAATATTCAGCAGGACATGGGTTAATCCCGGAGTTTTTTTGCTGAATCTAGCACATAAATATTTACCTTTTGTTTTTTTATTTTAGTTTAATGACTCAACCAACACTATTTAGGTTATGTGGAGCATGTCAATGAACTATCCATGCTTTTCCTGGACAGGCTAATTTATTGCACTTTTTGGCCAAAAATTGACAACTACCCTGGTTGAATCAGCAGAAGGGAGAGAATGTTTTTAAAGTAATTTCATGATCAATCTCCACGAAAAAGTTATGCTGACACTCACAGGTCTCGAATCTTGGTCCTCTGTACACAAGTCGAATGGGCGCCTGACTGAACTGCAGAGGCCGGCCGGTTACTTGTTGCAGTAATGATTAAAATACACCCGGGTATCACCCCACTTTGGGTTCAACACACACTTGTCGCCAGGGATGACAGAAGAAGATAAGTCCAATGTTTTGCTGTTACATTGTAGGTTATCTGTGGCATTTTTGGTGTGTAAATATCTATATAGAGACTATAATAACAAAAGCAAGCCAATAATTTCACACTTCAACAAGGGGTGGGGGTGCAAATTTTTCCACTTTTCATAAACAATGAATGAGCAGGAATTATCTTGGCTTTCTGGCTCATTCTATTGAAAGTATTTGGCCCTATTGCGGGTTGTAAAGATGACAAAACAGTTGTCAGCCCCCACTGTCTCAACCAGTGCCCCCCCGCCCCCCCCCCCCCCCCCCCCCCCGATTTTTTTATTTACTCCCTCCTTTCCTTACGTTATTTTCGGCTATCAAAATACGAAACGGAACCTTACTAATATTGGGCTAATCAGTAGTAAAGTGGACGAACTTATTTTTTCCTCGTCATGCATTTTTTTTGTTTATTATTCTCGCTAACTTACCAGTCTGTGTTGCCGAGCCTATCGCTCAGCTGGCCCTCCAAATCTGACTCGCTAGATGTGTCCGATTCGGAATCTTCCGAGTAATCGGGCGCAGATTCTCTTCTTGGTTCAAACTGATACGGCTGTACCGGCCTGATTGACCCAGCTAAAACAGAATCACCGTAATTCTCCTCTAACTCTCTAAGATTTGCACTGTCCGCCATAGCTGTCACTTCGAAATGTGTCTACAAATGACGTCACGCGCAAGTGCGCATGCGTGAAAATCTAAATTTGGACAGGTGCGAAAGAACGGTAAATCACATAACTTTATTGGCTTATAACTTCCCCTATATCACCTTTTGAATTCTCGCGACTTTTTGTAATTGCTTATTTTTATCTGTGCTACATGGATAATTAATAAAGATATGGTGGTAAAATTACCGTTTCTGTTGAACTTTAAAAAATCTGTTAGAAAGCATGTAATACACAGTTTATTGAATCAGCCTATTTTAAAAATGGGATTTATAAACCTCGGGAGGTTGAACATCCAATAAAGAAACTAGTGCGCAAGCGCAATCATCGAATGTTCAACCTCCTGAGGTTTATCAATCCCATATTTAAAATGTTTAAATAAACTCTGTATAAGGTTGTGGTGTATTTGAAAGTGCAGTCTGCTACAGACAGGAATGGCATTTTAAGGGTCAATCACAGATATACTTTATTAAAGCTGTTTATTCTAGAATAAATTCTTTCACGAGATCAAAAAGCAACTGTGTTAGCTAATTAAGCAAGGTCTACAAGCTATAGCTGCAAAACAAATTCAAAAGCCTCTATAAGAAGGCAACACGTTACTGTGATACACTTTTAACCTATAAGACTCCAATCATGACAATTATTGTCTGCTTTGTCGTCTGCTGGTTACTTTAAAGTCATTTTTGAAAACAGTGTGGACCCAGATCACACTGCTCTTCTAGGAGCAGTCTGATCTGGGTTCACACTGTTTGCCTACATCAAAAAACATTTTTTAAAAGTTCGCAAAAATAAATCAGCAGATGACATTTTCAGATGTAGTTTTTCTCAGTGTCTTAAGGGTTAAGCTAAATTTCTAGAAACCTCAGCAAAACTAAAATTCATATTTGAGAAAGATAAATGCATTTTGTATGAGATTTTTTTTTTAATTTTCATGACCTATGTTTAGTCTACTATAACTTTCAGAACAGCACTAATCCATGCAAAATATTAGCCAATTATATCAGTTTTATCATTAACAGCTGTACATCCATAACATTTGTACAAGTCAGACCTGTTCTTATTGGGTTGTCTTTGTCATCTAACAGCTTAAAAAGTGTATGAGAATCATTATTATCAAGATATTCCTGTGGCACTAGCTTGGAAGACAATGCCAGTGGTACAAGATCCCTATTTACCACGGCCCCTGCTGCATCTGTTGGACCGTCCTGACCATCAGTACCAGCACTCAGGAACTCCACATAGCTCTGCAACAAGGTTCTATCTGTCTCCTCTTCCAACATATTATGGTATGCAATAGCAAAAGCAAGCGCCATTTCTTGATTCCTCCCACCCCGTCCTGTCCCTCTGACATGCACTATAGTCTCCCCACCACATACAATGCACAAGCTCTTACCAGTGTTGTAAGCATGACCAGCTGCCTCACCTACCACTTTGATTTGAGCTTTTGTCAACCCCTCCTCACAGAGTTCCAGCTCAAGTTTGGACACATCTACTTTACCTTGATCTGCTGGTTTATTACCAAAACCCAAAATCACATACTTTGCTAACTTCACAAACATCTGAGCAGCTGAGGAAGCCTCTCCTTGAAGCTGATTGGTTAAAATCAAAGGAACATAACCCAATGTGTCAGCCATTTTGGCTGCGGTTTCTGTAGCAACAGAATTTCTGCCAATGACATAATTATGAACATGATCCCATTCGGATGTGAAACTTTTCTTCGCCAGATCAGACGCTTCAGAGGCTTTCTTGTGGGATGCTTTATCTTCTAAAACCTCAACAACGACTTTTGGTACTTTGTCCATGACAGAAAGTCTTTTAAGGAGCTGTAGGCACTGTCTAGGAGAGCTAAGAAGGGGAACAGTTGGGCCAGAGCTGATGATGTCCAGTTTGTCTTCAATAACATCAGACAGTATCAGAGACAGGACCTGGAATAAAGGAACAGAATGATCAATGAACATCCCTCAATTATAGCCATAATCATTCAGCAAATTAAATGGTAACTATTAAAACTTACTTTCATTTCAATGCAACAGCTTTTTTTTTTCAGTGTAAAATTAACACCTTATACATGTACCTTTGGATATGTTGATTGCAATGACCTAATAAAAAATCAAGGCAATGACAGCGCTGAGTGTAGGTTTGGAAAATTTTCCTGAACTTCGACTTAGACTGTTTCTTTTAACCCTTAAAATTCCAGTATCAAGCAAACAGTGTAGACCCTGATCAGATGCCACATTTTAACCCTTAAAATTCCAGTATCAAGCAAACAGTGTAGACCCTGTTCAGGTGGCACATTCTGCCATGTCTGATCTGGGACTACACTATTTGCCATTGTCCCAGTGCATGAGCCCAGTCCAGATTGTACAGTAACACAGCACTCTTGACGTCACAGGGAGAACAGTGCCGCTATAAATAACAATTACCTAGATTTTGTAAATTTTCAGAGATAGTCACATCAGGGACAATACCAGGCAGGAAGCTTCTTAGTTACAAGGGCTGATTGATATGCTGTAAGCCTCATATTGAAGGATTTGAATTTTGATGGACATATTGTATTATTTTCCAACTTAATCCCCTTCAGTATCTATAAACTTTTGCCAGCGGTGTTTAAGGGCCTCAATGCCACTTTTATAGAACTCCTATTCTTGGCTGTTCAGAAAGTCATCCACTGCATATATGACATCATCATCAGACTGAAAGTGGGTGCCTGAAATAACCTGTTAAGTTTTGGAAATAGATGAAAGTCTGATGGAGCGAGATCAGGTGAATAAGGCAGATGCTCAATCAATTTAAAGCCACAATCATGAATGGCTGCCATAGTAATGACAGACTTGTAAACAGGAGCATCGTCCTAATGAAACAACACACCTTTAGTGTGCTTTTTGCGGCGCTTAAGTTTAATATCATCAGAAGTGAAGCATAGTATGTGCCTTTTGGATATAATCTATAAGCAGAATACCATCTGCATCCCAGAAAACTGAGGCTATAACCTTCCCAGCTCATGGAACAGTCTTTGCCTTCTTTGGCAGGGGTGAGCCAGGGTGCTTCCATCGTTTTGAATGTTGTTTGGCCTCTGATGGACCCATGTTTCATTCATAGTGACAAATCTCTGAAGAAATGTGGCAGGATCTCCATCAAAAAGTTAAGATTAGCACGCGATAATGTGCGCCTGGTGTGCTTCTGGTCAACTGTCAGAAGTCTTGGTACCTACTGGGCCGAAAGTTTTCTCATCGCAAGATCCTCTGTCAGAATAGATTGTACTCTTTCCTGTGAAACGCCACCTCTACTGACTCATAACAATATCATGGACTTTATTGACCATTTCTGGTCCATTTTGCAAAAGCTGCTTGTCTTGTTTACTTCAGAGTGCTACCTCATCAATATAAACTGACCAATGACCAAATGAGACCAGTCCTTGGGTACACGGCCCTATATAATCAGAGAATAGTACGACTTAAAAAGAACATCCCTGCATACCTCCTTCAATACGAGGCTCGCAACATATCAATCAGCCCTCGTAGTAACTTTTAGCTGACTGCTAAAGAAGCGACCCAACAAAGTTAGTGTTCACAGAGACATGCTGACAGGAAAGTCTGTTCTTTGTGATCATTGTTTGGCATTACCATGACTCTAGATAAGGATACAAGGATAATTTTGCAAAAAAAAAAAAATTCTTATTTCTCCACAGAAATGTATGGTGTAGAAGTATCTGTTTCAATCACATTGAGGCAACTCTAACAAGACCCCACAATATGTTTCAAACAAGAAATGAGGATTTGTTTGATTTGAGGTTTAACTTCCCTGTCAACATTGTAAAGGTCATTTTGGTGACGTTGCTTCCTATTTTGTGGGACTTTTACCCGACATTGAGATGAAATGACATCTCAAACCCGGTCGCCCAATGAAACCAATAGGGTTTATTAGCATGGACGGTCCGCCTCGCACCCCGGTTCCTGGACAGGCTAAGATCCTCTAAGCGGTTTACCAGTACTAGTGTGCGGGCCGGACTCAGCTCTGCGTGGAAGCATCATGAAATGAGGAAAATTATCTCTTAACCCATTTGGTACCAGAAACCCCAAAACGAGTACCTTGGCAAACAGTGCAGGCCCAGATCAGACGCCGCAGAATGCGGCGTCTGATCAGGGCCTACACTGCTCTGCGGCGTCTCATCTGGGCCTACACTGTTTGCAAAAAGTTCAGCTGTTTTCGAAATCAATTTTGAAGAAAACAAAACCTGACACCCCTAAATTTTGAAACAGACTCCTGCTAAATATAAAGAGGAAGATTCCATTTGATACAAAAAGGGTTAATTATCCTTGTCACTCCTTCTTATATGAAGTCTCATGATGTCTGCATCTCCAACCTAAGAAAGAACATAATCCTACCCTAGCTGGTTTTGCTATATGTGCCAATCCACCACCTTTGAGAATCTCAATGTTCTGCCTGACATAATTCAGTTCTTGAATAGTGGCTCCATTCTTTGAGAGAATGGCTGCCAGATCTAGGGTATTCTGTAGTGTGATAGGTGGTATAGGGGATGGTAGCAGGGCTGAACCTCCACCTGAAAGAATGGTACAAACAGCTTTACAGGATAACTGTCTATAAAATTTCTTTTGGGGCAGTTAAATCTGGGTTTCATTATCATAAACTGCATTCTAACCCTTTTTATACCAGAAACCCCTAAACGGGTAATTGGTAAATAGTGCAGGCCAAGAATGCGGCATCAGATCAGGGCCTACACTCAGCCAATTTCCAAATAAATTTTGAAAACACAAGCTGACACCCCTAAATTTTAAAACGGGCTTGTGCCATTCAGTACAAAATGGGTTAATACAACAGGCCTAGATGGTCAATGAAAGGAAATGTGATTTACTCTACAACGAATCACTGGGCAGAAGAGTGTGATGTGAAAAGCTGTGTAGATTCTTTGATATTTGATAGTGTAATGTCAATGCCTGTGTGACAGTCAATAGTGTTGGCAGAATTTCTTTTTTCAATGGCAAACAATTGGAAGAATTCAAAGGAAAAAACCGAGCTATTGTTGATTTTGTGTTAGAATTAACACAGATCAGCTCTAGTGTGTGAATGGTTGAGTAGTAAATCACAGTTTGTCTCGTAATTTGATATACTTTACAACTGACCTCCAAAATGTGATTTATTACTCAAAAATTCAATTAGGGTTCATGTTGCTGATCTCCAGTTTTGCAAAATCAAAAAAAAAGATAGATCTGGTAAAAACTATTATCATTTGGAGAACACTAGTTGTAAAACAAGAGGGAAATGATGGCCCTGAATCGCTCACCTGATCCATACTGTACAAATGAAATGGTAGGTAATATATTATGGTGGAGTGAAAGGTTAAAGCAAATTTGGTTGAAGGTGACCCAAGGAACATTTCTGGGAAATTATTTCAAAATCAGTGTAGCTGTTTAGAGGAGAAGTCATTTTAAGGTTTGTATGTTTTAGCTCTGGTGGCTATCATTTTTAGGGGAGCAAAAGGAGTTTGTGCAATTTTGTCAGAGGGTCATCCATCAAACATTCCTATGAAATGAAATGGTTTCCTTTTAGAGGAAGAAATCTTATTTTAAAAGTTTTTCTATTTTAAGTTCTTGCGACCATCTTGTTCAGCAGAGTGGAACAATCTGAGAAATTTTGACAGATGGTGCCCAAAAATCTTTCCTGTAAAATCATTTATAAACTAGAAAAAGTGTCCATAGAACACGGATGCCCCCGCCAAATGCAATTCATAAAAAATATTACAAATGTACTTCAAATCAATCATAAAATATATGCATCAAGGGCAGATAATCCAAAAACCAAAAATGCAAGGGTTGTCTTCCTTGTTCATGACACATCGTCTCAGTGTGATGAATGCACCTGTGAAGTTTCATGAATATATTCCATACGGTTTAGGAGTTATGGCCCGGACACGGTTTACTATATGGTACTAAGTCAAGGGCATATAATTCAAAAACCAAAAATGCAAGAGTTGTCTTCCTTGTTCATGACACATCGTCTAAGTGTGATGAATACACCTGTGAAGTTTCATGAATATATTCCATACGGTTTAGGACTTATGGCCCAGACACGACATACCATTTGACTATATATGGATGTAAGTCAAGGGCAGATAATTCAAAAACTAAACAAGCAGGAGTTGTCTTCCTTGTTCATGACACATCGTCCAAGTATGCTGGATGCACCTGTGAAGTTTCATGATTATATTCCATACGGTTTAGGAGTTATGGCCGGACACAGTTTACTATATGGTACTAAGCCAAGGGCAGATAATTCAAAAACCAACAAGAGGCTCAATGAGCCTAACCGCTCACCTGAGGAACATTTTAGTTAGCTGTTTGACTCATGGTCTTTTGAGCATAATTTTTTTTTGAAGTTCTTCCTAATGGAACACGGCATTGTCAATTTGGACCCTAGGGGCAGGTTTGGTAGGATTAATGTAGGGGACCACTTGACATTGCTACATGCTTAATATGTAAGCTCTGGGCCTAGTGGTTTCAGAGAAGAAGATTTTTAAAGTTTGTTTTTTTCCATTATAAGTCAATGGGGGCTAAGGGGCCCCGGGGCGTGGCCAGTTTAGACCCCAGGGGCATGATTGGCACAATTATGTAGGGGACCACTTGACATTGCTACATGCTTAATATGTAAGCTCTGGGCCTAGTGGTTTCAGAGAAGAATTTTTTTAAAGTTTGTCCTATTGTAAGTCTATGGGAGCTATATGTTGCCATGGCAACACCAGTTTCAATCTGAATTACCCCAAAACATACTGCATCTTCTCCCCCAAACGGATAATGCTTCTCATGAAATTTAATCATGATTGGCCAAGTGGCTTTAAAGATATACTTATTTGAAAATGTGAACGGACGCCGGCCAAATGGCATACCAATACCTCACATGAGCCTTCGGCTCAAGTGAGCTAAATAATACTAGCGGTTTCAGAGAAGAAGATTTAAGCTTTTTTTTTCCATTATAAGTCTATGGGGGCTAAGGGGCCCAAGGGCGTGGCCAGTTTAGATCCCAGGGGCATGATTGGCACAATTTATGTAGAGGACCACTTAACATGGCTACATGCTTAATATGTAAGCTCTGGGCCTATGGGTTTCATAGAAGAAGATTTTTTAAGCTTTTTTTCCCATTATAAGTTTATGGGGGCTAAGGGGCCCCGGGGCATGGCCAGTTTAGACCCCAGGGGCATGATTGGCACAATTTATGTAGAGGACCACTTGACATTGCTACATGCTTAATATGTAAGCTCTGTGCCTAGCGGTTTCAGAGAAGATTTTTTAAAGCTTTTATTTCCATTATAAGTCTATGGGGGTTAAGGGACCCCAGGGCGTGGCCAGTTTAGACCCCAGGGGCATGATTGGCACAATTTATGTAGGGGACCACTTGACATTGCTACATGCTTCATATGTAAGCTCATGGCCTAGTGGTTTCAGAGAAGAAGATTTTTTTAGCTTAATTCCATTATAAGTCTATGGGGGCTAAGGGGCCCCGGGGTGTGGCCAGTTTAGACCCCAGGGGCATGATTGGCACAATTTATGTAGAGGACCACTTGACATTGCTACATGCTTAAAATGTAAGCTCTGTGCCTAGCGGTTTCAGAGAAGAAGATTTTTTAAGCTTTTATTTCCATCATAAGTCTTTGGGGGTGAAGGGGCCCCAGGGCGTGGCCAGTTTAGGTCCCAGGGGCATGATTGGCACATTTTATGTTGGGGACCACTTGACATTGCTACATGCTTAATATGTAAGCTCTGGGCCTAGTGGTTTCAGAGAAGAAGATTTTTTAAGCTTTTTTTCCATTATAAGTCTATGGGAGCTAAGGGACCCTGGGGCGTTGCCAGTTTAGACCCCAGGGGCATGATTGGCATAATTTATGTAGAGGACCACTTGACATTGCTACACACTTAATATGTAAGCTCTGGGCTTAGTGGTTTCAGAGAAGAAGATTTTTTAAGCTTTTTTTCCATTATAAGTCTATGGGAGCTAAAGGACCCAGGGGCGTGGCCAGTTTAGGTCCCAGGGGCATGATTGGCATAATTTATGTAGAGGACCACTTGACATTGCTACACACTTAATATGTAAGCTCTGGGCTTAGTGGTTTCAGAGAAGAAGATTTTTTAAGCTTTTTTTCCATTATAAGTCTATGGGAGCTAAAGGACCCAGGGGCGTGGCCAGTTTAGACCCCAGGGGCATGATTGGCACAATTTATGTAGAGGACCAGTTGACATTGCTACATGCTTAATATGAAAGCTCAGGGCCTAGTGGTTTCAGAGAAGAAGATTTTTTTAAGCTTTTATTTCCATTATAAGTCTATGGGGGTTAAGGGACCCCGGGGCGTGGCCAGTTTAGACCCCAGGGGCATGATTGGCACAATTTATGTAGAGGACCACTTGACATTGCTTCACGCTTAATATGTAAGCTCTGTGTCTTGTGGTTTCAGAGTAGATGATTTTTTAAGCTTTCATTTCCATTATAAGTCTATGGGGGTTAAGGGACCCCGGGGCGTGGCCAGTTAGACCCCAGGGGCATGATTGGCACAATTTATGTAGGGGACCACTTGACATTGCTACATGCTTCATATGTAAGCTCAGGACCTAGTGGTTTCAGAGAAGAAGATTTTTTTAGCTTTTTTTCCATTATAAGTCTATGGGGGCTAAGGGGCCCCGGGGCGTGGCCAATTTAGACCCCAGGGGCTTGATTGGCACAATTTATGTAGAGGACCACTTGACATTGCTACATGCTTAATATGTAAGCTCTGTGCCTAGCAGTTTCAGAAAAGAAGATTTTTTAAGCTTTTATTTCTATTGGGGGTTAAGGGAACCCGGGGCCTGGCCAGTTTAGACCTCAGGGGCATGATTGGCACAATTTATGTAGGGGACCACTTGACATTGCTACATGCTTCATATGTAAGCTCTGGACCTATTGGTTTCAGAGAAAAAGATTTTTTAAGTTTTTCCCATTGTAAGTCTATGGGAGCTATATGTTGCCATGGAAACAAGAGTTTCCATCTGATCTGCCCCAAAACATAATGCATCTTTTCCCCCAACCTGATAATGCTTCTCATGAAATTTAATCATGATTGGCCAACTGGCTTTAAAGATATACTTAGTTGAAAATGTGAACGGACGACAGACGACGGACGCCGGATCATTGGCATACTAATACCTCACATGAGCCTTCGGCTCAGGTGAGCTAAAAATGCAAGAGTTGTCTTCCTTGTTCATGACACATCGTCTAAGTGTGATGAATGCACCTGTGAAGTTTCATGAATATATTCCATACGGTTTAGGAGTTATGGCCCGGACACGACATACCATTTGAATATATATGGATGTAAGTCAAGGGTAGATAATTCAAAAACTAAACAAGCAGGAGGCGTCTTCCTTGTTCATGCCACATCGTCTCAGTGTGATGAATGCACCTGTGAAGTTTCATGAATATATTCCATACGGTTTAGGAGTTATGGCCCAGACACGATGTCGGGACGGACGAATGGACAGGGGTAAAACTGAATGCCCTTCCGGTATTCTCCGAATGCGCGGGGGCATAATCAAGGGCTAGAGCGATCACGGTGTTTTTTATCTACAAATAGCCACAGTTACCTTGACATTGAGCGCAGCAACCTGAAAGTTGAACTTGCTCAAGATATTATCATACCCAACATTTTTGTGAAGTAATATTAAAATACATTGAAAAATGTAGCACTAGAGTAATGACAAAATTTTTCTAAAAATAGCATAATGATCTCAGCCTTCATTCCAGCAACCTGAAAGTTGAACTTGCTCAAGATAGTATCATACCCAACATTTACATGCAGTAATATTAAAATCCATTGATAAATGTAGCACTAGAGCAATGACAAAGTTTTTCTAAAAATAGCCATAATGTCCTTGACCTTCATCCAAGCAACCTGAAAGTTGAACTTGCTCGATATATTATCCTACCAAACATTTGCATGAAGTTACATTGAAATTGATTCGTAAATGTAGGCACTAGAGCCTAAATAAAGTTTTTCTAACCTTGACCTTGAGCCCAGAACCCTGAATGCTTGAGATATTATCATACCTAGCATTTGTATAAAGACTCATCAAATGCCATTGATAAATGCAGGTGCTATAGCCATGAAACAGTGTTTCTAACAACAAGAGGGTCATGATGGCCCTGGATCGCTCACCTGATCCACACTGTAGAAAATGAAATGGCAGTTAATGTAGTAAGGTGCCTTGTAAAAAGGACATACATGCCAAAAATGAAAGCTCTATCTCAAATGGTTCAAAATGTATGATAAATTAGGTCAAAGGTCAAGGTCACAGGTCAAAGATGATTAAGTAGGTCACAGGTCAAGGACAAGGTCACAGGTCAAATTTTTTGGTATGAGTGAGAAGACCTTGTCACAAGGAACCTACAAGCCAAATATGAAGACTCTTTCTTAAATGGTTTAAAAGTTATGACAACAAGAGGGCCATAATGGCCTTGGATCCTTATCCTTATCACCTGATCCTTATTGTACAGATAAAGTGGTAGGCAATATAAGGTGGAGTGGATGGTTTGAGCCATTTTGGTTGAGAGTGACCCAAGGAACATTTCTGTGAAATCATTTCAAAATCAGTCTACCTATTTAGAAGAAGAAGTCATTTTAAAGCTTGTTTATTGTTTAGTTTCGGTGGCTATTATGTTCAGTGGAGCGAAATGATTTTGAGCAATTTTGTCAGAGGGTCACCCATGGAACATTCCTTCAAAATTGTTTTCTTTCTGATGATGAAGTATTTCAAAAGTACCCTTCTGAGCTGACTTGTATGTTACTATTTGGGCACCTTCTGAACATTGAGGGTCAGGTACTAGTGCATGAGGAGATAAATTTGCTTCATTCCAAATATCAAAGACTTGGGCCTTCTGGTTTTAGGCGAGAGGGTATTTAAAGATTTTCCCTATTTAAGTCTATGTAAAACCAGTGGGCCCTGGGGCGGGGCCATTTCTAACCAAAGGGCTATGATTTGAATAATCTTGGTAGAGGTCATCCACATGAAGCTTCAAACAAAATATTAATGACCTGGGCCTTGTGGTATCAGAGAGGTTTTTCCATATATGTCTAAGTAAAACCGGTGGGGCCTGGGGCGGGGCCACCTTTGGCCCCAAGGCTATAATTTGAACAACATAGTAGAGGCCCACCAGATGAAACATCATACCAAATATAAACCAGAGGACCAGTGGTCCTGTAAACGCTCACCTGACACCTGGTCCTGGTGTACATTTTAATGTTTTTATATATGTATATAGCCTCAGAGCAGGGGTACACAACTTGTGGGGACAAAATTTTGATGTCTAACAATGTGATAAAACTTTCCACCTATTCCTACCTTTCTGACAGTTCGAAGGCCATGCTTTCATTATGGTTTATTCCATTTGTCATATTTATTTTAACTTTTCATATTATTTAGGGAATGTCTGATTGACAATGTGCTGGGAAAGAGTACTTGACTCCTTGATTTTCCACTTGTACAGTTTTACTTAATACCATCTACATTATAGGTGTTTCTTTGCAGTATGGTGGCTGGGACACAACGTGAATTTGTTTTATCAGTTCCTGGTCATTGCATTTTATCTACTATGTGACCAGAAACAGCAGATGAGACCAATTTGATTGAATTTTTGCATTAACCCCAATTTTGTATTATATATTCCTTCCAATTTGGTATTCTAGAAATTATGTGCTTATTTTTTAAATTAATTTTAGGAGAAATACTGGTCTAGTGGAATTCATTTCACTGACCGTTCCAAGGCGGTTCTTCTGTCGCGGTTTATTTTTGTTATGGTATGTCTATTGTGTGTGTGTGTGTATCGCTTACATTATTTTATTTTGGATAGCCTATTGGCCATTTTGTGGGAAAGTAACTGTCCTTTTGGCTTTCCACTATTGATGTTTCCATTAGAGTCTAGTTATTTCATGTTTGTGTTTCTTTCCCTTTGGTGTCACTGATAGGAGCTGTGGGTTAATTGTATCTATTCCTGATCACTGCCTTCACTTCTATTTTCTAATATTGTATTTTGGAAATTCTCCTTTCAGTTCAGTTGTCACAAGCATAAAAAGTATACCAGAGTTGTTCCATATTGTGTTAAACATTATCGGCTGACAATGTCTTGTGGTAGCCCCAAAAAGTGTGTCACAGAGGTTTTGCAACCAAAACAACAATTTGAATATGTTCTTATTTTATTGAAAATATTGTTTATAACATGTTATGATCAAAACAATAAAATATTCTTTATAACATGCTTCCATCAAAAACAATATTATTATATGAATAACACAATACTAATACAAAAATACATGTACATGTATTAAGCAATTTCCAAATAGATATTAAAATATGTGACCAGCCATGAGATTTTGGGTCCAAATGAGGTCCATGACCGAAAATGAGGTTTTGCCATTTTCCCATACCTTTACAATACTTTAGTGCATATGTGAAATTTCAGATGAAAATATGGAGCGGTGTCCGAGATATGGGCCTTTATGAACTGACCCCCAAAATGTGAAAATTGCAGTTTCGCGTTTTTATTTAGAAGTGTATTTTCAAGTGACTCTTGATGGCTTCAAAGCCTCAAAAGATTCAGGTAAACCTGGAGAAAACAAATACCTGCAAACCATGCGTTCACACAATTATTTATTTATCCAGTAGCAATCATTTATTAAATATTTGTTGGGAAGAATTCGGTTGCCATGACAACAAATTCAAAAATTCTGAAATTTCTCGAAAAAAAAAAAACTCTTGTAGTGCTTGACATACACTGAGCAAAAGTGAAAACGCTACACTTTTATTTTTTGTCAAAATGGCCGAAAATTGTTTTTTATTTCAAAATATTATATCGGAGAAAACTTGTCTAACGTCGGTCTACAAGTGGCACTATACATGGTATTCAAGTGTGGTAAAATAACCGGTCAACCAAGCATAATGTCTAAACAGTAAATTCACGTGAAGGTACATGTACGCTAAAGTTTACATTAAATAAAGGTATTGACATTATTGCAAATGTACTCAGGATTAAAAAAAACACAGTTTCTTAACTTTGTGATTAAGGGCTAAAATGCCGCGGCTGTCCAAAAATGAGAGAGAACGTGCAATTGGCATGCTTGAAAGCGGACATTACCAAACTGACGTTGCGCGAAGATTAGGAGTTCATCGAACGACTAATGCAAGGTTGTGGGCTCGTTTTAACATCACTGGATCAACTGATGATCGTCCCCGACCCGGTCAACGTCGAGCAACGACCCCACGTCAGGATCGCTATATTAGACATTTACATACGCGTGAACGCCACGGTAACGGCACGGTCACTTCCTGGACGTCGAAGAGTGAGCGCGCAAACGATTAGAAACTGATCAAGATCCGTGGGACAAAGAGCAAGGTGTCCATTCAGAGGACCAACGTTGACTGCCAATCACAGGCAACGACGCTTAAATTGGGCACAAAATCACCTACGTTGGCGTCGAAATCAATGGAACAGCGTTCTATTCACGGATGAATCCAGATTTATGCTGAAGGAAGTCAACGGAAGGCGTCGTGTATACCGCAAAACGGGTGAACGTTATCTCGACGCGTGTGTAGAACGTCGTGATGCTTATGGTGGCGGTAGCGTCATGATATTGGCAGGGATTACTGCTAGACACAAAACTGATATAGTCGATGGTAGGCCGACAGGTGTTTGATACCGTGACGAAATTCTAACATGCCACGTTGTTCCCTTTATTTGATGTCACGGCGGAGTTTTCCAACAGGATAACGCTCGACCCCACGTCGCTAATGTGTGAACAGACTTCTTACAGCATCAGAATATCGACGTCCTTCCTTGGCCGGCACTCTCTGCAGACATATCACCCATAGAACATCTGTGGGACATGTTAGGTCGACGCGTGCGCCAACGACGTCAACAGCCACGGACGTTGAACCAACTTCGTCAAGCATTAACCTTTGAGTGGCAATGCCTTCCCCAACGCTTGGTCAGACACTTGGTTGGTTCTATGCGTCGCCGTTGTGAAGCTCTTATTGCGGCAGGTGGAGGTTACACTCGTTACTGAATTGACATGGTCTTTTTTGTGACCCTTTAGTTGTTTCAACACTTGTTCCACGGCTACGTGTGCTTTGACAGAAATGAACTTAAGTGCAAGTTATTGCCAAAAGATGAAATTATCATGTGTTATCAAAATTTGTGTCAATGGAATAAAATTAGGGGTCAATACTTGCGTTCAAACATGAGTGTAGCGTTTTCACTTTTGTTCAGTATATATTTTCTCATTCAATCTAAGTCAAACAATAGATAATGTATTACTAAATCCAATTAAAGAACATGTAGCAATATTCATTTCCACCATTGCCAAAGAGCTTTGCTGGGATACAGAATACCCAACCCACTTAATATGTATGTCACTAATGTCATTTTTTGAATGCTACATCTCAAAAGCCAAAAAATTGGACTGCATCTATTACTTTAACTGCAAAGTCCGGCTTATGAGAATAGACTTTTTACACACCATTGCTTTCATTCAAGATCAAAATGGTGTGTATAATTTCATGATGGCTTATAAAACTACAAATTTCATGTAAAAATGAAGAAACGAAAAAAAAAAAAGAAAAAAAAAAAAGAAATATATTGTCAAGTTGTTTCGCACAATATTTTTACTTTTTGGACAAAACTGTGTGTACACCATTATAATGATAGCAAAATCGTTTTGTCGTATTGTAAATAAATCATATATCTGCAGTAGATAGTGCATGGCATAAGATTACCCCCATCCACCAACATAGTATTGCTATGGTTTGGGGTCTATAATCACCGAAAGAAAAGTTGACTTTTTACACCACGGTGTGAGTTTATGAGTATGTTTGTAATTGTGTTCGTGTAAATTGTACAAACTTAAAGCTAAAGTATGTCTTTATTAGCATCTCATTTTCGTGAACGTCAATGTAAAACAAACCTTATATCACGCTCCTTCCTGTCAGGGCTACGGGAAACAGGCCTTCCAGCAGAGCCGAAACTACCAAAAATGAGCACAAGTTAACGTTTCGAGGATTCCAGAGTTATAATGAGATTGTTCTGCATATTCATCGAACTACTTTGTTTATGCGTAAGGCGTAGTATGTCATTTCTTCTCAATGCCGGCTAAAAGTCCTATTAAATGTCCAAAACGACATAAAGAGTGTTAACAAGGACGCATAACACCAACATAAATAAATAAACTAAATCTTTATACAGTGAACAGAAGGTTACAAGGGTATGTATTATTACAACTAACATAACTGATAACTACTTCAAAGAAGCGCCTCAGTGAGGTGTTTCTTTCAGGCCTAATACCATCTCGCCATGTAGCACAGATAAGAAAGTCATTCCAAAATTTCAACAGAATAATCACCGTTCAGACTGTTAAGAGCACATTAAGCAAGCAATTGGTCTTGAGCAAGAATGCATTTGGTTCCCTAATTGGGCTAATGCATTACATTTCACCTGTATTAAGCAAACCCCTGTATTAATACAGATTGGACTGTATAGTCAAAACATTTATTTCATTAAACTTTATAATCATTAAAATTAATGATAGTTCAAATGACTTAAAACGATACTTAACTAAAAGTTAATCGATATTATACTTAAACTAGTTTTTGCGCCCTCTCCTATTGGGGCTTGGAGAAGTTTACTGGGCTGCATGGTACATGTACTTCAGTGTTAAGCTAAAACAGCCGACCATTTGAGTACTGGTAAGTTAAATGCTATTTTTACTAATTCGTTGGTGTATGATAAATGAGTCAGTTCAATATTTTTGCTTTGTGTTTGGTTTTATGGCTCTTTCAAGACTATTTCACTTTTTCCTAGCCGAAAGTTAATCAGAGGTGGGTGAAAACCCAAATAGGGTCAATGGCTTCATGGGTCTGGAGAAGAAGATTTTGGAAGGCTTTTTACCATATATGGGTGTGGCAGCCATCTTGGTCATGTGACCCAGACCCTGCGAACAAACTTTCGTTCCTTCATCCTACTGAGGCTCCAAATGAAATTTGGCTTTGATTGACCTTTCAGTTTTGGAGAAGATCTTTGAAAATGGTGGACGGACAGAGGACGGTCCAAGGTCATTTAATGACCTTGACCTTTCTTATCCATAAATCTTCATGTATTGATTTTGTTTACCTGAGCTACCTATTTTTGTGTCGTAGTCTTCAATGGTTTCCTAAATATTCATTATTTTCACTTTTTCCCATGCAAAAGCCCAAGTCTGCAAATTTGACATAGCCATAAAATAGGTCAAGGCCATCCCAGGGTCACCATTTTTACAAACTATGATGGGCTCAAGTACCAGATGCTACAAGCCAACTTTCAAGGTCATTGGCTTCATGGTTCTGGAGAAGAAGATTTTTGAAGGCTTTTTACCATATATGGGCATGGCTGCCATCTTGGTCATGTGACCCAGACCCCGCGAACAAACTTTCGTTCCCCCATCCTACTGAATGAAATTTGGCTTTGATTGGCCTCCCTGTTTTGGAGGACGAGATCTTTGAAAATGGTGGATGGACGGACAATGGATGGACGGACGACAGACCATGGCTATACTATAAGCTCACCTATGAGCCTAAAGGCTCAGGTGAGCTAAAAATCAATTATTTTCACTTTTTCCCAAGCAAAAGCCTAAGTCCGCAAATTTGACATTGCCGTAAAATAGGTAAAGGTCAACCCAGGGTCACCATTTGAACAAATTATGATAGGCCCGTGTACCAGATGCTTCCTGCCAAGTTTCAAGGTCATTTGCCTTACGGTTCTGGAGAAGAAGAATTTCGAAGTGTTTTTACCATATATGGGCATGGCCACCATCTTGGTCATGTGACCTGGACCATATGAGCAAATTTTCATTTGTTCATCATATAAAGGATCCATATCAAATTTCACTTGAATTGGGCCAGCGGTTTCTGAGAAAAAACTGTTTGAAATATGGAACCTGGTTAATCCTGGTCCCAGGTCACTGAATGATGACTTTTCTTACCCATGAATCTTCATGTATTCATTTACTTTACCTGATCTACCAATTTGGTGACATTGTCTTCAATGGTTTCCTAAAAATCCATTATTTTCACTTTTTCCCATGCAAAAGCCTAAGTTGACAAATTTGACACTGCCATAAAATAGGTCAAGGTCAACCCAGGGTCAGCATTTGTAAAAAACTATGACGAGCCCGAGTACCATATGATATATGCCAAGTTTCAAAGCCATTGGCCTTACGGTTCTGGAGAAGAAGAATTTTTGAAGGCCTTTTACCATATATGGGCGTGGCGGCCATCTTGGTCATGTGATCTAGACCGTACTGGCAACTTTTCATTTGTTCAACTCACAAAAGCTCCATATTGAATTTCACTTAAATTGGCTCAGTAGTTTCTGAGAAAAAATGTTTTTTTCGAAATATGAAATCGGAGTGACCTTGGTCTAAGGTCAATGAATGACCTTGACCTTTCTTACCCATAGATCTTCATGTATTCAGTTACTTTACCTAATCTACAAATTTTGGTGACACTGTCTTCAATGGTTTCCCTAAATATCCATTATTTTCACTTTTTCCTATGCAAAAGCCTAAGTCAGCAAATTTGACATTACTGTAAAATAGGTCAAGATCAACCCAGGGTCACCATTTGAACAAATTATGATAGGCCCGAGTACCATATGCTACATGCCAAGTTTCAAGGCCATAGGCCTTACGGTTCTTGAGAAGAAGAATTTCGAAGTTTCTTTACCATATATGGGCGTGGTGGCCATCTTGGTCATGTGATCTAGACCATGTTGGCAGCTTTTCATTTGTTCAACTCCCAAAGGCTCCATATTGAATTTCACTTCAATTGGCTCAGTAGTACTGTAAAATAGGTCAAGATCAACCCAGGGTCACCATTTGAACAAATTATCATAGGCCCGAGTACCATATGCTACATGCCAAGTTTCAAGGCCATTGGCCTTACGGTTCTTGAGAAGAAGAATTTTGAAGTTTCTTTACCATATATGGGCGTGGTGGCCATCTTGGTCATGTGATCTAGACCATGTTGGCAGCTTTTCATTTGTTCAACTCCCAAAGGCTCCATATTGAATTTCACTTCAATTGGCTCAGTAGTTTCTGAGAAAAAATGTTTGAAATATGGAACCTGCGTGACCTTGGTCTAAGGTCAATTAATGACCTTGACCTTTCTTACACATAGATCTTCATGTATTCAGCTACTTTACCGTATCTACTAATTTTGGTGACACTGTCTTCAATGGTTTCCTAAAAATCCATTATTTTCACTTTTTCCCATGCAAAAGCCTATGTCGGCAAATTTGACATTGCTGTAAAATAGGTCAAGGTCACCTCGGGGTCACCATTTGTACAAACTATGATGGGCCTGAGTACCATATGCTACATGCCAAGTTTCAAGGCCATTGGCCTTACGGTTCTGGAGAAGAAGAATTTTTAAGGCTTTTTACCATATATATAGGCGTGACGGCCATCTTGGTCATGTGATCTAGACCGGATTGGCATTTTTTCATTTGTTCAACTCACAAAGGCTCCATATTAAATTTCACTTAAATTGGCTCAGCAGTTTTGGAGAAAAAAATGTTTGAAATATGGATCCTGAATGACCTTGGTCTAAGGCCAATGAATGACCTTGACCTTTCTGACCCATAGATCTTCGTGTATTCAGTTACTTTACCTGATCTACAAATTTTGGTGACACTGTCTTCAATGGTTTTCCTATAAATCCATTATTTTCACTTTGCCCCATGCATAAGCCTACTACGGCAAATTTGACATTGCTGTAAAATAGGTCAAGGTCAACCCGGGGTCACCATTTGTACAAACCATGATGAGCCCGAGTACCATATGCTACATGCCAAGTTTCAAGGCCACTGGCCTTATGGTTCTGGAGAAGAAGATTTTTGAAGGCTTTTTACCATATATGGGCATGGCGGCCATCTTGGTCATGTGATCCAGACCCCGCGAACAAACTTTCGTTCCCCCATCCCACTGAGGCTCCATATGAAATTTGGCTTTGATTGGCCCTGCAGTATAGGAGAAGAAGATCTTTGAAAATGGTGGACGGACGGACGGACGACGGACCATGGCTATACTATAAGCTCACCTATGAGCCTAAAGGCTCAGGTGAGCTAAAAAACTAGGCCTTCTGGTTTCAGACAAGAAGATCTTTTAGAGGTTTTTCATATATAACTTTTATAAGTCGAAGTAAAACCAGTGGCCCCCAGGGCGGGGTCATTTTTGACCCCAAGGGCTATAATTTGAATAATCTTGGTAGAGGTCTGCTAGATGAATCTTCACACCAAATATCAAAGACATGGGCCTTGCGGTTTCAGAGAAGATTCTTATAAGACTTTCCCTATATAAGACAATGTAAAACTAAAGGGCCCCAGGGCGGGGGCGTTTTTGGTCAAAGGGCTATAATTTGAACAATCTTGATAAAGGTCCACAAGACGAAGCTTCATACCAAATATCAAACACCTGAGCCTTCTGGTTTCTGACAAGAAGGTTTTTAAAGGTTTTCCTTATATAAGTCTGTGTAAAACCAAAGGGCCCTGGGGTGGAGGCATTTTTGGCCCCAAGGCTATAATTTTAACAATCTTGATAGAAGACCACAAGATGAAGCTTCATACCAAATATCAAACACCGGATCCTTCTGGTTTCAGGCAAGAAGATTTTTAAATGTTTTCCCTATTAAGTCTATGTGAAACCAAAGGACCAGACCAGAACCATTTGAACAATTTTGAATGTGGACCATCTAAGGATCATTCCTGTGAAGTTTGGTCAAAATCTGATCAGTGGTTTAGGAGAAGATTCGTTTGAAAAAATTATTTACGCACGGATGCACGCACAGAAGCACAGACAATGGACACAAAGTGATCCCAAAAGCTCACCTCGTCACTACTTGACAGGAGAACAAAAAACTGCGAAGGTCAAGGTCACAGGTCGAAAGTTTTGTATGGGTGGGAAGCGCTTGTCACAAGGAACCTACATGCCAAATACGAAGGTTCTATCTGAAATGGTTTAAATGTTGTGGCACTGTAGGTCAAAGGTCAAGGTCACAGGTCAAAATATTGAATGTGTGGGAGGCCCTTGTCAGAAGAAACATACATGCCAAATATGAAGGCTCTATCTCAAATGCTTCAAAAGTTATGATAAAGTAGGCCAACGGTCAAGGTCACAGGTCAAAATGTTAGTATGGGTGGGCAGCCCATCATCACAAGAAACATACATGCAAAATATGAAGGCTCTATTACAAATGGTTAAAAGGTTATGATGATAATGGTCACAGGTGAAGGTCTAGATCACAATATTTTTGTGTGAGTGGGAAGCCCTTGTCACAAAGGAACCTATATCCCAAATATGAAGGCTCTATCTCAAATGTTTAAAAAGTTATGACAAAGTAGGCCAAAGGTCAAGGACACAGTTCAAAAAATTTTGTATGAGTGGAAAGCCCTTGTTACAAGGCATTTACATGCCAAATATGAAAGCTGTATGGCAAATGGTTCAAAAGTTATGACCAAGTAGGTCAAAGATCAAGGTCATAGGTCAAAAGTTTTGTATGGGTGGGAAGCCCTTGTCACAAGGAAACTACATGCCAAATATGAAGGCTCTATCTTAAATGGTTCAAAAGTTATGAGAAAGTAGGTCAAAGGTCATGGTCCCAGATCAATTTTTTTAGTTTGGGTGGGAAGTCCTTGTCACAAGGAACACACATGCCAAATATCAGGGTCCTATCTCAAATGGTTCAAAACTTATGATAAAGTAGGCTACATGTCAAGGTCACGGGGTTATTTTAATGAATAGGAAGCCTTTGTCACAAGAAACCTACACACCAAATACGAAGGCTCTATCTCATATGTTTCAAAAGTTATGACAAAGTAGGTCAAAGGCCAAGAACATAGGACAAAACTTTTGTATGGATGTGAAGACTTTTAAACAACATACATGCCAAATATGAAGGCTCTATCTAAAATGGTTCAAAAGTTATAATAAAGTCGGTCACATGTCTAGGTCAAGGTCATAGATCATTTTCTGTAGGTCCATGGATAATTTGCAATATACTGGATTTCGCGAAATAACTGACTGCAAAGTTTTGGATCTACTGTGTACTTGTCATTGTTGGTGTCATTCAACTTCGTCTTCATGATATTACTAGGGAGTGATACGTTATGTGTGACATACAGAGGATCTTACACCAGTGGTCATTTCATATGAAATTTATGAAACCAGCCTCCAGCCCATTTCATAAATTTCATATGAAATGACCATGAGTGTAAGATTCTGTTTATCATATAAGGATTTTAAGTCAGACCTTTTTGCCAATGAAGTTCAAAAGGAATTCACTAGAAATCATAGGATTGTCACCGATGGCATCATGACGTTGCACACCAGTTACCATGTATTACACGTGTGGTCATATGATTTTTATATGACATTATCTACTAAATAACATCCTGTTGGTAATACACTGCTTACGATGCTAGTTATATGATAAATTAGAATATATTAAGGGGAATGGGAACAGCTGAGAGATTTTATTGCCATTTTTCAAAGGGAGACAACTTTCTGGCCTTCCTGTTCGCTTTACTATAAGCCCTGTCCCACCGAAAAAGGGGTCTACTCTTAAAGGAAAGAATTTGCTCCTCGGGAGCAAATTCTTTCCTTTAAGAGTTGACCCCTTTTAACATGGGAGACAAAAATAGTTTTGGAGGAGTTACCTCCCCTGAAGGTGTATCCATTCCCCATAAATGTTATTGACAAAGATGAGTGGTTTCTAACCTGAGATGAGCACTATGAGAATATCTTTATCAGTGAGATTCTTAGCCAGATCCAGAACAGCCATTGCAGCGTGATAAGAATCAGCATCAGGGAGATTATCTCTCGCACCCTCAAATACTTCAACCTTGGAAGAGGTCGGTACACAGAAATCACTGAAAATATCAGATTGGATGCCTTTCATGCAGCTACTATTTTGTCACCATTTTTGCATTATTTGCTGGCTCCCAGCACACACATTATCAATATTGGAAAAAAAAGGTAACCAGACCCCCCCCCCCACCTTACCTTTCAAGGTAAGGGGGATCTGGTTACCAGTTTTTCCAACACTGATAACGTTCAGACTAGGAACCAGCAGATAATGCAAAAAAAGGTGATATTCAGGATATTTTTATAACTCCATAAAAACATATATTGTGGGTACTTGTTAAAACCACTTTATCAAGGCAATTCAAACTAGTACCCACAACATACATTTGTAACAAGAAATAATGAATATTATCCTTGTTGCACATCCTTATATTGGGTTATGTTGTCATTGTGCCTGTGGGATTTCACCTCAAACTTCTTTGCCACATCTGTTGTGACTTCCTATATGCTATTTGTACACCTGTACACCCAGCCTTATTTCAAAATGGGTCCAGTCTTAAAGGAAAGAATATGCTGCTTGTCTCAAGTAGTAAATTACTTTCCTGTAAGAGCAGACCCCCATTGACAAGGGCAGCAAATCAATTTTGAGTTGTTTGCCTTGATGGTTTGTCTATTCCCAATAAAACTGTTTCCAACTGTTTCACTGTTTCAGTAAACCCAGCAAAATACATAATACATCCATAAAATATACAACCACCATAATGCATCTAAAGGCTAGATATATAAAGAATAACGAAAAGGAACAGCATAGGACCATTTTGAAACCTGCATGGTTTTTTTTTTGTTTTGTGTTTTTATCTGAACGAAAGTGTTTTTTTAAATGTTGAGGCAGATGCCGACGCCTATACTAAAAGCTCCCCCAGAGCCTTCGGCTCCATTAACGTCCCACTCTACACTATATTGATAATTTTGGAGAAGTTGCTTCCAATTTTGTGGGACTTTTACCCGGCATTGAGATGAAATGACATCTCAAGCCCTGTAGCCCAATGAAACTAATAGGGTTTATATGCATGGATGGTCCGACTTGCACCCCTTTGCCTGGGCAGGCTTAGATCCTCTAAACGGTTTACCAGTTCTCATGTGCGGCTGGTTCAGGTGATATAGGACTTCAAACCACCAATGCAAACATGATCTGCACCAAAAACAATATGCCACCCTCTGCTTGTCTTCTATGTGAAAATTATTAATATGTAAAGATACACTCATACTGATCAGTTGTTCTATAGATAACCCTCTTCATACTGCCATTTTATATAACAACAAAACTTAATTACAACGACAACTTCAATGGAACAAATCCTTAGCTTCAGATGGGGAAGGAATATTTAAGAATGTTGTAATACAAATGCAGTGGTAATTTGTTAGAATCGCCAGTGAGGCGATGCAAACAAATATCTACAACATTTGTTTCATGGAGTAATTGAAGGGAAACGGCCCTATAGAGTTTATTACTCGGCCCATTTTACATATGAGATTTATAAACAGCAGGAGGTTGAATATCCGATAAAGAAATGAGTGTGCTTATGCAAGAATTTTTTTATTGGATTATCAGCCTTCCAGGGTTCATAAATCCCATATTTAAAATGGGCTGAGTCAATAAACTGTATATGACATGCATTTTGATAGAGCTGATGGATCATTTTGCATCTAATTCTTAGTACAGTTCACTCTTAACATAATCCATGCAAACAGTAGTGGGCGCAGTGACACATAAGCTGACTCAAACAAAAACTGTATAGATGCCATCTTTAAAGTGCTTTCTATTGTACTGAGTGAAAATAGAACTTAAATTATTACAGTGACAAACAAAAATCCGAGAGTACAGTAACCAACTTAGGCCTCATTCTGTGGTTATGTCCATCTAATCTTTATATCAACGCTGCCTCAGAGACAAACGTCATATAATCTGAATGTTGTTTACATCTTCTGATACGTGAAGAATAATGCATCAATGTGAATTAAACTTTCCCGTGTCTAAATATAATAAATGGATTGGAAAAGTTGGATTGGACACAGGGAAATATTTCAAAAGAGGAAATAAATCTTCCTAGACCAGAGGTGATTTTCATTTTTAATTCGCTGAGAAATTGTGGTATTTCTTGGTTATGCAAGTAACATTACTCCTTATTGAGATTCTTCAAAACGGAGAATTCAGTATAACTGTTAAGTGTAAGGGAACAAATACTGCCGTTATAACGAGGTTCCTCTGTATTTTCTTTGTTTGCTCATACCTATAATTTATAAAACGGAACACTTACTATTTGCCATGAGTTTTGAAGAGTTCCTGAGATCCATAAGGAATACTGATGACTCCCCTGACAATATGTAGGCCTATCAGATCCTCCAAAGTCTTTGCCATACCAGATACAGCTTTACCGAAACCAACAACAAAAACATTCTTCTTCAGTGTGTAAGTCTTGCCATCAACCATCAACTTGCTGCCTACAATAAAATTGATACCTGCATTATTTGTTCACCACACATGACATGTCTTAATACCACTATTGTTGGTATCTAAAGCAAACACTGTTAGCCTGTCATTGGGGTTGTAAACCTAATAACAAGAGGACCATGATGTCCTATATCGCTCACCTGAGCTAAGAGATTTACATGTGGGTCCCTGGGCGGGACAATTTTTTGCCTCAGGGCTATAACTTGAACAATCTTGCTAGAGGTTCACTAAATGAAGCTTAATATCAAATATAATAGGCCTGGGCCTTCTGGTTTCAGATAAAAAATTCTTAAAGGTTTCCCCTATATAAGCCTATGTGAAAGATGTGGGGCCCTTGGCGGGGCCATTTTTGGCCCCTAGGCTATAATTTGAACAATCTTAGAAGGGGTCCACTAGATGAAGCTTCATACCAAATATCCAAGATCTAGGCCTTTTGGTTTCAGACAAGCATACTTTTAAAGGTATTCCCTATATTTGCCTATGTAAAGCCCAGGACAGCGCCATTAGTGGTCACAGGGCTATAATTTTAACAATCTTGGTAGAGGTCCATCAGATGAAGCTTCATACCAAATATCAAAGACCTGGGCCTTCTGATTTCAGCCAAGAAGACTTTTAAAGGTTGTCCCTATACAAATATAAGCCTATGAAAAACCAGTGGGCCACAGGGTGGGGCCATTTTGGCCCCAGGGCTATAATTTGAAAGATCTTGGTAAAGGTCCATTACATGAAGCTTCATACCAAATATCAAAGACCTGGGCCTTCTGGTTTCAGAGAAGGCGATTTTTAAAGTTTTTCCCCATATGAGCCTGTGTAAAATCAGTGGGACCCGTACGGGGTATTTTTGGTTCCAGGGTTATAATTTGAACAATCTTGGTAGAGGTCCACTAGATAAAGCTTCATAGCAAGTATCCAAGACCTGGGCCTTCTGATTTCAGACAAGAAGATTTTTTAAGGTTTCCCCATTATAAGTCTATGTAAAACCATTGGGCCTCGGCGTAGGGGGGGGGGGCATTTTGGGCTGTAGGGCTATAATTTGAAGAATCTTGGTAGAGGTCCACTAGATGAAGTTTCATACCAATTATTAAAGACCTGGGCCTTCTGGTTTCAGACAAGAAGATTTTTAAAGGTTTTCCCTATATAAGCCAATGTAAAGCAAGTGGGCTCCATGGGGGGGGGGGGGGGCATTTTTGGCCCCAGGGCTATAATTTGAACAATCTTGGTAGAGGTCCACTAGATGAAGCTTCATACCAAATATCAAAGACCTGAGCCTTCTGGTTTCAGACAAGAAGACTTTTTAAGGTTTTAAGATTTTCCCTATATAAGCCTATGTAAAACCAGTGGGCCCTGGCGCAGGGGCATTTTGGCCCTAGGGCTATAATTTCAAAAATCTTGGTAGAAGTTTACCAGATGAAGCTTCATATCAAATATCAAAGACCAGGGCCTCCTGGTTTCAGACAAGAAGATTTTTAAAGGTTTTTTCTTATTTTCTCCTTTTCATTGCCATGGCAACCAGAGTTCTGCATGGAATGGAATTCTTTGATCAACATTAAGAGAGGATCACCCAAAGATCATTTCTGCCAAGTTTGGTCAAAATCTGTTCAGTGGTTTATGAGGAGATGCCAATTGTGGACGGACGGACATTCTCAGAATGGATAGGTGGCTAGGCGTTAGTATATTGACTACTTAAGTGGCAAATTCTCTTAAGCGGCAAGCCAAGTAATAGCCAATTTTTGCCACTTAAGTTTCAAACTTATGGAATAAATATGGATGAACTCATGAATGACTACTTAAGTGTCAAAATGTCCAAATTTTTTGCCCCCTAAATGTCACTTCGTTAGTGTGAACAGATGGATTGAAGGACAATGACGACGGACGGTGAGCGATCACAACAGATGCCCCAGGTGAGCTAAAAACCCCTTTTCCACCCAATTCAACAACTACAAGAATTGCACCCTTAAGGACTTGAATGTTGTGGTGAAAGCTAGGATTATTGCAACCCTTTATGGCTTGATGATTAGACAAATGGAAGGCAAACGTGACTCCTATATTGTGCCATGATAAAACCTGGCGTGACAAAAAGTAAAATTTCAATTCACAACTAAGTTACGCTCTAGCATAAACTTTCAATATTAAGAAAATCAAAAAGTGTGACATAAGCTTAGCAGCTACTACAATCAAATGGTTCTCAACAAATGAAGCAAGACCACCCCTAACAACCTACGTCACCACTTATGCCTCATTCAGTGGTTATGTCCATGTAATCTGTATTTCAACGCTGCCTCCAAGTTAAACGTCATACATTCTGAACGTTGTTTCATCTTCTGAGATGCATTGACGTCATGTCAAGAATAACGCGTCAACGTGAATTAAACTTTCCCGTGTCTAACTATAATGATCGCATAGGAAAAGTAGGACCAGCTTTAGGTGACATGGTTTCATGTACCAGAACTTCACAAGCCTTTTCATTTCCAACTTCTCGCCCAAAGGCGTTGTTGTGTTAGGCTTACCTAGTTCAGTGGCTGTCCTCGGTAGCTTAGTCAGATGAGCATCTGACTGGTGATCAGGAGGACGCGGGTTCGATACCTGCCAGGGTCGGCAACATTCTTTCATGGAGATTGATCATGAAATCTTTTCTACGGTCATTCTATCCCTTCCGCTAATTCAAGAAGAGCAGTTGTCAGTTTCTGGCGAAAGAATGTGCACAGTACGTTAACTGCTTATGTATAAGCCTGCCAAGAAAAAGTGTGTATAGTTAAACCGACCTGACCGACTCAAAAATGACCTAAATAGTGGTGACTGGGCTGTTAAACTCCAATACAAACAACAAACAATACCTAGTTCAGTCAGTTATATTGACATAGTGTCTTCCTTTTGTGTAAAGATACCTAGTTCAGTTGGTAATATTGACAAAATGTCACCTTTTTGTGTTTTTGTACAATGACTTGTTTGAAAACGGTCAATCTGATGTACAGTTACTATTTTATAAATGTTTCATACCTTTGAAAAATAAATTCTAATGTTCAAACTTTTGTGCATTGAATAACAAAATTCACAAAAGTCCACAGCATAATGACATAGGTTGTTGCCATTGAAGACCAATCTTGTATGATTCTGTGGTTGGCCTAGGAGCCATAGATGACTTGGACACTCTGCAAATGCTTAAGGCTGCTCACAATCTTCACAGGTTGCTCATCACCTTGTACCTGCTCTACTACTTCTAAAGATCAGGGCCCATTTGTTCAAAGCATTGTTAGCTTAACAAGCTTGTTAGTGGGGAAAAATGTCCTAGTAATAGGTTAAATATGTAATAGTGGTATTTCTGCTGAAAAAAATGTGAACAGCTTCTGCATTTGCAAAAGCTGATCACATTTTTTCAGCAAAAATCATTGGTATATTTGCCATAACTATGTTTTTAGTTTTGAGAAAATGTCCCCAGGGACCAGTTGTTCAAGCACTGTTAACTAAATGAGCTTGTCCACTGTCAAAATGTTCTGTTCTGGTGAGTTTGTTTGTTTGTTTGTTTTAGAGTTTAAAGGCCCAGTCAACACTATTTAGGTCATTTTGAGCTGGTCGGTTTACCTATCCACACTTTTTCTGGGCAGGCTTATACATACACAGTTAAACAGTACACTGAGTACAGTGCACATTCTTTCGCCAGAAACTGTCAACAGCCCTTCTAGGATCAGCGAAGGGAGGTTTAATGGTATGTTAACAAACAACATTGTTGGACAATAGGCCTAAACAAACTCACTTTATTACAATCAACAAAACCACCAATGATAAAAATCCTTATAAAACTGAGTATTTTTATTTGGGTTTTACCGTCACTTTTATGGTATTTGCAACTAGCAAGAGAAAGAATATTTCCCTTCTACTGAGATGATTGTTTATCAAAGGTGAGTGAAATCTTGAGTGAAAAACAAACTTGGAAAAAAAAATGATCTGCAATAAGCAAAACTTGGCTTTTTCATCTGTGTTTTGAGCAGGGCTGGAGGGTCACTGATGAGGCCTAATTGGCCAAAACTAGCTAGTCTGATGCAGAAAAACTTCCACACTCTACACTTTACATTTCTGTAGTGTGTTCTATGCTTCTAATGAACATCAGTGAGGCAAAATGAAAGAGAGCCAGCGTGCTTAACCACTAAGCCATGGAAGCCCATGCAATGACTATTTCAACCCATTTATGCACAGATGACTCTTCTGTTTCACAATTTAACCATGTCAGTTGTCAGCAAGGGCCATCGATTTTTCCAGCCTATCATACGGCACATTCTAAGACACTGGATCTGGGTAAAAAACAAATAAACCTTAAAGCACAAAGAAAAATTCTAGAGCAGATGACAATCTTCATCAGTTTTCAGAGAAAATGAGGCTTAACATTTCAATACTTTGAAAATAACATCTTAACCCTTATCCCACTGAACATGACGACCCCTACGTTTGCAAACAGTGTAGTTCCAGATCACATAGTTTCTGAAGAAGCCATCTGATCAGGATCCACACTGTCACGTAGTTTGTGAATTGAATGACTACATAATATTAAGTAATGTGATTGCTTGATAGTCAGAAATATGGATGTGGTTAAATTAATTTATTCAGCAGGATAAGGGTTAAGGGGATAATGGTGTTACCATCTTCTGAAACTTTAAGAGCCTGTGTCATCAACTGTTGCGGACGTACTGATTCTACTGCAGCATCAAACAAAGCAATGGCATCTTGCCGAAACTTCTTCCCCTCCAACTGATTCTGACTGTCTGTCGCACTCATCAGGGGTCTTGTTTGGTACCACACAAACCTAAAAACCCAATAAACAAAAATATGCCCAAAAATATGGTGACCCTATTGAAGAATCATATCTGGTAGAAATTTCTGGCTGATGGTTAGTTCCCATGACATCAGTTTCCCTAGCAACACCATAAACCACAGGGGTGACATCACAATCTACAAGCAAAGAAAATTTCAAAGCAAAAATTAATATATATTACCAAAGGTTTTATTTTTACAAGACTTCAGCCAAGATTATTTAGGCTAACTGAACTTGTGTGCACAATAACCAGTGTGCATATCTAACACAGTATGATCAAGTCTACCACAGTTGAACTTCAATAACTTGATTACCACGGAAATTTGTTCGAGTGTGAACTACTGGGGCCAGTTGTTCAAAGCATCTTTAGCTTAACTAGCTCGTTAGTGGTCAAATTGTTAACTCTTCTAGCAAACGGGCCTCCGTGGCCTAGTGGTTAAGAGCGCTGACTCTTGATCATTAGGTCTCTCACCGCTGTGGTTCGAGCCTTGCTCGGGTCACATGTGAGACGCCAAGTTCTGCAACGGAAGGTCAGGTGGTTTTTCTCCGGGTACTCCGGTTTTCGCCCACCTCTGATTAACAATCGGCTCGATATGAGTGAAATAATCTTGAAAGGGCCGTAAAACCAAAACCAAAAAAAAAAACTCTTCTAGCAAGTATAATATTGTAAATTTTGGTATTTTTGCTGAAAAAATGTGCGCAGCTTTTGCGTCCGCAAAAGCTGCTCAAATTTTTTCAGCAAAAATATTAGCATATTTGCCATGATAAGTGATCAAAGTTTTAACGATACGTTAACTAACGACGTCTTAAGTTTTGAACAACTGGCCCCAGAGGTTTAATCATAGTGCCAGGTGATGAGGCATAATGGGGATCACTACAGGATATCTCTACAATGGTTGTTTGAATTGAGTTTTATGTCCCCATCAACACTATTTAGGTCATTCTTGAGATGCTGCTTCCAATTTAGAATTTTGTTGGACTTTTACCCTACACTGAGATGAAATGACATCTCAAGCCCTGCCACCCAAACAAACCAAAAGGTTATACTTGGGAAGATCAGACTCGTGTGAAGGCATCTTACAGCCCAATCTGTTTCTCTAAGCCCAGATGGACAGGGGCCCATCTTTACGATGTTCTTTGAAGTAAAGGTACGAGGGCTGATTGATATGTTGTGCATTGAAGGAGGTCGCAGGGATGTTCTTTTTAAGAACTACTATTCTCTGACTATATGGGGCCGTGTACCCTTGAGGATGACCCCCGCCCTGGAAGGCCTGTCAATGTTACAACCCCAGAAATGTTCAATAAAAGGCCATGATATCGTTATGACTGACAGACGAGTCACAGAAAGATATATAGCCAGTAGAGTTGGCATTACACAGGAAAGAGTACATTCCATTCTGTCAGAGGATCTTGCAATGAGAAAGCTTTCATCCCGATGGGTACCCAGACTTCTCACAGTTGATCAGAAGCACACCAGGCGTGCATTATCGCATGCCAATCTTAACCTTTATTTACCCAAGAGGCCAAACAATCGAAACAATTGGAAGCACTCAGGCTCACCCCCATACATGACTGTGGCTTTAATTTGATTGACCATTTGCCTTATTCACCTGATCTCGCTCCATCAGACTTTCATCTATTTCCAAAGCTGAAAATGGCTATTTCTAGCACCCACTTTCAGTCCGATGATGACGTTATAAATGCAGTGGATGACTTTCTGAACAGCCAAGAAAAGGAGTTCTATAAAAGTGGCATTGGGGCCCTTAAACACGGCTGGCAAAAGTGTATAGATACTGAAGGGGATTATGTTGAAAAATAATGCAATATGTCCAACAAAATTCAAATCCTTCAATATGAGGCTCACAACATATCAATCGGCCCTCGTATGTTATATATTAGCTTGTGTTGAGGTTTTACGTCCCCGTCAACACTTTTTATGTCATTTTGGGGACATTGCTTCCAATATTGTGGGACTTCTACCTGACATTGAGATAAAATTTCATCTCAAGCCATACCGCCAAAAGAAACTGCTATGGTTTATATGCAGGGACAGTCCAACTCCCACCATTTGACCCCTGAGCAGGTTTAGACCTTCTTGTACCAGTACTCAAATGTATTGTCAGTTTTAGTTCTGCCTGACAGCATCATGCAGCTCAATCCATTTCTCCAAGCCAAATTCCTGGGGGTATATGTTAAGCGTACTCAATAGAATCAATTCATTGAGTTCAGCCATTTTTTTATCAATTTCTACAATCAACTCAACCTAGTACCCTAAATTTGAAAAGGACTCCTACTATATATAAAGTGGAAGATTCCATTTCATACAAAATGGGTGAACTAACAGTTTCTGCACTGGGCTTCCAACATACATAGCTCCAGATAAGACACTTTTTTCATCCTAAAAGTACTGATTTTTTTTTTTTTTTTTTACTTCAGCACGAAAACATATGTTGTTGACACTCATTAGAAGCGCTTCTTAGAGCTGCTACAAATGAGTACCCACAACATATACTTTCATGCAGAAATAAGACAAACAACATGTGTTTGTGAAACACAAACATGTCCCTTGGCCAAGGTCATTTTTTGCTTTAAGTTAAGTAGGTCACATGTGAAGGCCAAGGTCAAAATTTTCTGTATGAGTCACAAGGAACCTACATGCCAAATATGAAGACTCTATCTCAAACAGTTCAAAAGTTATGATAAAGTAGGTCAAGGTCACAGGTCAAAATTTTTGTACGAGTGGGAAGCCCTCATCACAAGGAACCTTTGTGCCATATATGAAGGCTCTATCTCAAACAGTTCAAAAGTTATGATAAAGTAGGTCACAGGCCTAGATCCAGGTCATAGGTCAAAATTGTTTGTATGGGTGGGAAACCTTTGTCACAAGGAACCATCTGTACATGCCAAATATAAAGACTTTATCTCAAATGGTTCAAAAGTTGTGTTAAGCAGGTCACAGGTCAAACATTTTTGTATGAGTGGGAAGCCCTTAGCAAAAGAAACCTACAGGCCTAATATGAATACTATCTGAAATGGTTCAAAAGTAATGATTCTTGTTATTTTTTTTTCTTTAAGGTCAAGGTCACACATCACATTTTTTGTATCAGTGGAAAGTCCTTGTCACAAGGTACCTACATGTAAAATATCAAGGCTCTTTCTTAAACAGTTCAAAAGTTATGATCAATGTTAATTTTCCTTTTAAAGTAGGTCACAGGTCAAGGTCACAGGTCAAAATGTTTTGTATGAGTGGGAAGCCCTTGTCACAAGCTAGGGACTAACTTCCTATATCACAGGTCCTGGTGTATGAATGTCATCCGACATGACACCAGTAACAATTCTGATTTTTATTCTGACAAGGAACCTACATGCCAAATATGAAGGCTCTATTGCAAACGGTTCAAAAGTTATGGTCAATGTTATTTTTCTCTTTAAAGTAGGTCACAGGTCAAGGTCAGAGGTCTAAATTTCTTGTATGAATGTGTCACAAGGAACCTACAGGCCAAATATGAAGATTCTACTCAAACAGTTCAATAGTTATGACCAATGTTAAAGTTGTCCAACAAACCAACGGAGAAACCAACAGGTACAATATGTCCCCGATATCGCTCCTGGGGACATAAAAATGTGACCTTCTGCACAAAACATGGCATCCATCACCAATGTCTAAAAACAGAGTACCAGAATCAAAGCAGATTAAACAATGACATACACTGTAATTATCTCATACTTTCAAGATGTGTCTCAAACAGATCAAAGCACTGATCAGGGTCAACTGTCTCTGAATGCATGATGGGAAAATGGTCCTAAACATGGACTTAGACTGTTTCATTTAACCCTTAAATTCCAGTACTTTAAGCAAAGATTGCAAACCCTGATCAGATGCCACAGAAAACACCCCTTTCTGCGGTATCAGATGTGGGTCTACAGACTCTACACTATTACAGGGGTCTGGTCCAGATCGATTCTATAGGTAGCCCTCTTCACACAACACTCCAACCTCAAAATGGTATGAAAATGGATTTCATACAAATCAGTGATAGCCAGGTGGACAACAGCTACTTAAAGCCTGGATCCATTGACAATCAACACAAAAAATGAGCCCACATGTGTGAAAAGGCCCTTAGCAATCTCAATTTTTATATTAACTAGAAATGCGTCCATAGGACACGGATGCCCCCGCCTGAAAATATGTCTATGTTCGTATTCATCCATAGAAAGTTATTGACCGTGTTTAAGTTTTGGACCCTTTTTTCACGTTTGACCTCTAAGTATGACCTTGACCTTGTAGGTAAGGACCTTGGTTTTGTGTGAGGCAGATTGTCTCATAATGGCCAACATTTCTGCCAAGTAATTTCAAAATCCTTCCAGAGATAAGAAAGTTATTGACTGCGTTTAAGTTTCGGACCATTTTTTTACCTTTGACCTATAAGTATGACTTTGACTTGGAGATACGGATCTGGGTTTGCACGTGACACATCGTCTCATGATGGTTAATATTTCTTCAAAGTAATTTTAAAATCCATCCAGAAATAAGTAAGTCATTGACTGCGTTTAAGTTTTGGACCCTTTTTTTTTACCTTTGATCTCTAAGTATGACCTTGACCTTAGAGGTACGGATCTGGGTTTGCATGTGACACATCGTTTCATGATGGCTAACATTTCTTCAAAGTAATTTCAAAATCCATCCAGAAATAAGTAAGTTATTGACTGCGTTGAAGTTTCGGACCCATTTTTTTACCTTTGACCTCTAAGTATGACCTTCACCTTGGAGGTACGGACCTGGGTTTTGCATATGACACATTGTCTCATGATGGTTAACATTTCTACAAAGCAATTTCAAAACCCATTCAGAAATAAGAAAGTTATTGACTACGTTTAAGTTTCGGACCCTTTATTTGACCTTTGACCTCTAAGTATGACCTTGACCTTGGAGGTACGGACCTTGGTTTTGCATGTGACACGTCGTCTCATGATGGTTAACATTTCTGCCAAGTAATTTTAAAATCAATCAACAAATAAGGAAGTTATTGACTGTGTTTAAGTTTCGGACGGACGGACGGATGTTCTCACGGATGTATACTTATGTGGCTATTTTTGGAAGGATTGATACTTAAGTGGCTACTTTTAGCCACTGAAAAGAAGTATTTTCGGTGTCTAACGGAATAAATCCCATAGACTTACATTGATTCTTTCCATTTATATAGCCACCTAACTATACATTTGTTGGTGCGGACAGACAGACGGACGGACGGATGGACAGGGGCAAAGCTATATGCCCTTTCCACCATTCTTCGAATGGCTGGGGCATAAAAATGTGTGTGCAGCCAAACTATAGAACTAGACACTTGACTTCTTGCATGAAGCTACATGTCTCAATGTCTCCACTGTGTGCCTGCAAGCAGCATCTCAAGGTCTACACTGTCCTAAGGTCTACACTGTGTTCCTGCAAGCAGCATAGCCAGGTCTCCACTGTGTACCTGCAAGCAGCATCTCAAGGTCTACACTTTGTGTCTGCAAGCAGCATATCAAGGTCTCCACTGTGTTCCTGCAAGCAGCATCTCAAGGTCTCCACTGTGTGACTGCAAGCAGCATATCAAGGTCTCCACTGTGTTCCTGCAAGCAGCATATCAAGGTCTACACTGTGTGCGCCTGCAAGCAGCATCTCAAGGTCTCCACTGTGTGCCTGCAAGCAGCATCGCAAGGTCTCCACTGTGTTCCTGCAAGCAACATCTCAAGGTCTACACTGTGTGACTGCAAGCAACATTTCAAGGTCTCCACTGTGTGCCTGCAAGCAGCATATCAAGGTCTCCACTGTGTGCCTGCAAGCAGCATCTCAAGGTCTTCACTGTGTGCCTGCAAGCTGCATCTCAAGGTCTACACTGTGTTCCTGCAAGCAACATCTCAAGGTCTACATTGTGTTCCTGCAAGCAGCATCTCAAGGTCTCCAATGTGTGCCTGCAAGCAGCATCTCAAGGTCTACACTGTGTGACTGCAAGCAGCATATCAAGGTCTACACTGTGTTCTAAAGGTCTGCATTGTGTTCCTGCAAGCAGCATCTCAAGGTCTACACTGTGTTCCGCAAGCAGCATCTCAAGGTATACATTGTGTTCCTGCAAGCAGCGTCTCAAGGTCTCCACTGTGTTCCTGCAAGCAGCATCTCAAGGTCTACACTGTGTTCCTGCAAGCAGCATCTCAAGGTCTACACTTTGTGTCTGCATGCAGCATATCAAGGTCTCCACTTTGTGTCTGCAAGCAGCATATCAAGGTCTCCACTTTGTGTCTGCAAGCAGCATATCAAGGTCTCCACTGTGTGACTGCAAGCAGCACCTCAAGGTCTACACTGTGTGACTGCAAGCAGCATCTCAAGGTCTCCACTGTGTGCCTGCAAGCAACATCTCAAGGTCTACACTGTGACTGCAAGCAACACCTCAAGGTCTACACTGTGTGCCTGCAAGCAACATCTCAAGGTCTACACTGTGTGACTGCAAGCAGCATCTCAAGGTCTACACTGTGTGACTGCAAGCAGCATCTCAAGGTCTACACTTTGTGTCTGCAAGCAGCATCTCAAGGTCTCCACTGTGTGCCTGCAAGCAACATCTCAAGGTCTCCACTGTGTGCCTGCAAGCAACATCTCAAGGTCTCCACTGTGTGCCTGCAAGCAGCATCTCAAGGTCTACACTGTGACTGCAAGCAGCATCTCAAGGTCTACACTGTGACTGCAAGCATACTTCTCAAGGTCTACACTGTGACTGCAAGCAACACCTCAAGGTATCCACTTCGTGTCTGCAAGCAGCATATCAAGGTCTACACTGTGTGCGCCTGCAAGCAGCATATCAAGGTCTCCACTGTGTGACTGCAAGCAGCATCTCAAGGTCTACACTGTGCGACTGACTACAAGCAGCATCTCAAGGTCTCCACTGTGTGCCTGCAAGCAGCATCTTAAGGTCTACACTGTGTGACTGCAAGCAGCATCTCAAGGTCTCCAGTGTGTGCCTGCAAGCAGCAAAGGCTCTTGTGAGACTGCACTTATGAGATTCTTGCCATTAATTGCACGACCTGCAGAAAAAGCGACCGACTGAAGTCGGTTGATTTTCTAAGAGTGCCCTAAAATCACCGTGTCATTCTGTCAGTCTGTCCGTAACCCGTTTGTGAAAATTGGTGATAGTGACTTAACCGCTTGGAATATTTAAACAATTTTTGGCATACTGATAGATATCAATGAGATCTAACCAATGAACTTGCGAAATATTACATTCCATTTAGTATAGCCTTGCCGAGGCGAAAAATGTGAAAATTTTCGAACTGTGTCTACTCAGAAACCGTTGGGCAGATTGAAGTCAAATTTCATATGGAGCCTCTATGGGATGGGGGAAACCAAAATTTGCTCATGGGGTCCAGGTCACACGACCAAAATGGCCGCCAAGCCATATATGGTAAAAACCCTTCAAAAATACTCTTCTCCAGAACCACTGGGCAGATTTCCACGAAACTTGATAAATAGCATCTGGGACATAGGCCCATCATAAATTGCTAAAATGGTGACCCTGGGTTGACCTTGACCTTCTTTGTGCCTAGGTCAAACTTTGACACATATGCTTTTGTATTGGAAAAGTGAGAATGCATTTTATCCTGCAAACGATTCAGAATACCGTACTAAAGTATAAGATATATTTTTGCTCCTTACGATAAGGCACATTTATTGGGGGAACCGTTTTAGGTCCAGGTCACATGACCAAAATGGCCACCATACCCATATATGGTAACACTCATAAAGCTAAAAGCATCCGGCTGGTCGTGCACTTCAGCTGAAGCACTGGTATTAGTATACTTTTCTCATTAGCTGATTACCCTTATCCTGCTGAATAAAGTTATTTAGCCACACCAATTTCAGACGATTAAGCAATCAAATTACTTGATATAATGTAATTATTGAATACACAAACATTGACATACAGTGTAGGTCCTGTTCAGATGGCTTCTCATCTGAATCTTTACTGTTTGCAAAGGAAGGGGCTGTCATAATCAGCAAGATAAGGATTAAACATGCAGTGACAAAAGAAACCTTACCTTTGTCCAAGAGATCTTTCAGCAACACAAGCCCACCTGTGACAGTATGTCTTGACTAAAACTTGCTGTAATCTGCATACACTTCTTCCAAATATAGCTGACATTGTATATAGTTAGGACAGATAAGGTCAGGAGGTCATAGCAACTGATAAGAGTATTAAAGCCTGAAAAGTAAAACATACATTAACCCATTTTGTCCTGAATGGAATCTTCCCCCATATATACAGCAGGAGGGCATTAGGAAATTTAGGTTTGTCAGGTTCAGCAGCTATTTGTAGAAATTAATTCAGAAAATGATAGTGAAGGCCCTGATCAGACACCATGTTGTGCAGTGTTTGATCTGGGGCCTGAACTGTTGGCCAATTACCTGTTTTGGGGTTTCTCTCAACAAAATGCCTCCTATATCAACAGTGGTCTTTTTGTTAAAGGCAGACGGGCGTCAAGTCAAGGTTGGCTCGACGTCATGCCGTCAATACCCACTCCAACACACTTCAATGTCACATGACCGTTGAGATGAGAGAGAGAGAGCAACATGTATGCCATGGCACTCTCAGATATATATATATATATATCTTTGAGAGCAGTTAACTAAAACAAGAAGGCCATGATGGCCCTGGATCGCTCACCTGATCCATAGAGTAAAAAGTGGGCCCCAGGGAGGGTCATTATTGACCCCAGGGCTATAATGTGCATAATGTTGGGGGAGGTCTAAAAAGCTGAAGGTTCATACCAAATATCAACAAAGGCTATAATTTTAACAATCTTGGCAAAGGTCCACTAGATGAAGCTACACACCAAATATCGAAGACCTGAGACTTGCTGTTTCAGAGAAGAAGATTTTTTAAAAGATATTCCCTACATTATTTAAGCCTAAGTTAAACCAAATGGCCCTGGGGCGGGGCCATTTTTTGGCCTCATGGCTATAATTTAAACAATCTTGATAGAGGTCCACTAGATGAAGCTTCACACCAAATATCCAAGACCTGGGCCTTGCTGTTTCAGAGAAGAAGATTTTTCAAAGATTATCTCAATATAAGTCTATGTAACAAGAGGGCCATGATGGCCCTGGATCGCTCACCTGATCCATAGAGTAACAAGTGGGCCCTGGGGAGGGCCATTATTGACCCCAAGGTTATAATGTGTATAATGTTGAGGGAGGTCTAAAAAGGTGAAGCTTCATACCAAATATCAATAAAGGCTTGATTGTCCACTAGATGAAGCTCCATACCAAATATCAAAGACATGGGTCTTGCAGTTTCAGAGAAGAAGATTTTTAAAGATTTTCCTATATAAGTCTATGTAAAACCAAAGGGTCTTGGGGCGGGGGTATTTTGGGCCCAAGGGCTATAATTTGAACACTCTTGATAGAGGTCCACTAGATGAAATTTCACACCAAATATCGAAGACCTAGGCCTTGTGGTTTCACAGAAGAAAATTTTTAAAGATTTTCCCTATATAAGTCTATGTAAAACCAAAGGGCCCCGAGGCGGGGGCATTTTTGGCCTCAGGGCTATAATTTGAACAATCTTGGTAAAGGTCCACTAGCTGAAGCTCCATACCAAATATCAAAGACCTAGGCCTTGTGGTTTCAGACAAGAAGATTTTTCAAGATTTTCCCTTTATAAGTCTATGTAAAACCAAAGGGCACCGGAGGGGGTGGGTGGGTGGGGGGGTGCATTTTGGTCCCAGGGCTGTAATTTGAACAATCTTGGTAGAGGTCCACCAGATGAAGCTTCATACCAAATATCAAAGACCTTGGCCTTGCAGTTTCAGAGAAGATGTTTAAAGATTTTCCCTACATAGCCTATGTAAAACCAAAGGGCCCCGGGGCGGGGGCATTTTTGGCCCCAGCACTATAATTTGAACAATCTTGGTAGGGGTCCACTAGATGAAGCTTCATACCAAATAGCAAAGACCTGGGCCTTGCAGTTTCAGAGAAGAAGATTTTTAAAGATTTTCCCTATATAAGCCCATGTAAAACCAAAGGGCCCCGGGGCGGGGGCATTTTTGGCCCAAGCAAAATAATTTGAACAATCTTGGTAGGGGTCCACTAGATTAAACTTCATATCAAATATCAAAGACCTCGGCCTTGCGGTTTCAGAGAAGGAGATTTTTAAAGATTTTCCCTATATAAGCCCAAGTAAAACCAAAGGGCCCCGGGGTGGTGACATTTTTGGCCCCAGGGCTATAATTTGAACAATCTTGGTAGAGATCCACTAGGTGAAGCTTCACACAAAATATCAAAGACCTGGGCCAGAGTCTGCACTGTATAACTGAGTAACCAGTGTTTACATACCCTGATTATAGTTCGAACAATTTGACATGAGACTGACCTTTAGGCATGGAATAAATTAGCCAATTCTATTGCCTAATACGTCAGCTTTCGTAAACTTCTGGTGAATTTTCGGCATCTCGTTCATTGCGACCCATTTACCGACCTCTATGTATTGAATAACATTATCGCCATTTTCGGGAGACGGCGAAGATAAATACATGCATTCAGTCGGGTGTGAAATTATGTAAATAGAGTTCACCAGTCTCGGGTCAATTTGTTCAAACTAGAACTAGTGTGTACAGAGTATGTACTTAGTACCAGTCCAATTTCATAATGAGGCACATCATCAGACAGTAAAAATTACAGGAACTGATTATGGTAAATTTCAGTGAGAGATTACCATAACCCAACCTTTAGGGGCAATTATCTTATGTATATACATGTATTGTGCATACCATTATACAGTGAAACTGATAGGCTGAACATATCTATTTCAAACTCTTTCTTGAGTCCCTAGGAAAAGTCCCATAACTATATAAATGTATTTGGGATAATTTAGAGAGATTTTTTTTTCTTGAAAATATGTTGTGTATCCTTTAGAATCACCTTGATGAGGTGAATCTAAAAAGTACACAATGACACATCTTTATTTTAAAGAAAATGGAAAGGAGAATCCTATTATGCCTCCTGGTCTGGCAGGTGATGCAATGATTTATCCTGAGTGGCTGGACTGTAACATTTCAGCCAACTCATGGAAAAATAAATAATCATAGCTCCATATGAGGAACAATCAAAGCGCCAAAGGCACTGAAATGACAGCTTCTATGAGAAAATACAAGAGGGCCCCTCTGGGCCCTGGTTCATTCACCTGATCCAAAGCATAACAAGTGGGCCCCGGGCAGGGTCAATTTTGGCCCCAGGGCTAAAATTTGAACAATCTTGGTAGAGGTCCACAAGATGAAGCTTCATATCGAATATGAAAGACCTGGGCTTTCTGGTTTCAGAGAAAAATATTTTAAAGGTTTACCCTGCATATAGAAGTCTATGTAAAACAAGATTTTCCCTATATAAGTCTATGTTAAACCAAAGGACCCTGGAGCAGGGGCATTTTTGGCCCCAGTGCTATAATTTGAACAATCTTTGTAGAGGTCCACTAGCTGAAGCTTCATAACAAATATCAAAGACCTAAGCCTTGTGTTTCAGAGAAGATGATTTTTCAAGATTTTCCCTATATAAGTCTATGTAAAACCAAAGGGCCCCGGAGCGGGGGCATTTTTAGCCCCAGGGCTATAATTTGAACAATCTTGGTATAGGTCCACAAGATGAAGCTTCATACCAAATATCAAAGACCTGTATAAGTCTATGTAAAACCAAAGGACCACATGGCGGGGGCATTTTTGGTCTCAGGGCTATAATTTGAACAATCTTTATAGAGGTCCACTAGCTGAAGCGTCATAACAAATATCGAAGACCTAAGCCTTGTGGTTTCAGAGAAGAAGATTTTTCAAGATTTTCCCTATATAAGTCTATGTAAAACCAAAGGGCCCCGGAGCGGGGACATTTTTAGCCCCAGGGCTATAATTTGAACAATCTTGGTATAGGTCCACAAGATGAAGCTTCATACCAAATATCAAAGACCTGTGCCTTGCAGTTTCAGAGAAGAAGATTTTTCAAGATTTTCCCTATATAAGCCTATGTAAACCAAAAGGGCCCTGGTGTGGGGGCATTTTTGGCCCTAGCACTATAATTTGAACAATCTTGGTAGGGGTCCACTTGATGAAGCTTCATATCAAATATCAAAGACCTGGGCCTAGCGGTTTCAGAGAAGAAGATTTTTCAAGATTTTCCCTATATAAGCCCATGTAAAACCAAAGGGCCCCCCTGCGGGAGCATTTTTAGCTTCAGCACTATAATTTGAACAATCTTGGTAGGGGTCCACTAGATAAAGCTTCATACCTAATATCAAAGACCTTGGTCTTGCGGTTTCAGAGAAGAAGATTTTTAAAGATTTTCCCTGTATAAGCCCATGTAAAACCAAAGGGCCCCCGTGCGGGGGCATTTTTGGCCCCAGCACTATAATTTGAACAATCTTGGTAGGGGTCCACTAGATGAAGCTTCATACCAAATATCAAAGACCTGGGCCTTGCGGTTTCAGAGAAGAAGGTTTTTCAAAATTTCCCTATATAAGCCCATGTAAAACCAAAGGGCCCCCGTGCGGGGGCATTTTTAGCTCCAGCACTATAATTTGAACAATCTTGGTAGGCGTCCACTAGATGAAGCTTCATACCAAATATCAAAGATCTGGGCCTTGCAGTTTCAGAGAAGAAGATTTTTAAAGATTTTCCCTATATAAACTCATGTAAAACCAAAGGGCCCCTGTGCGGGGGCATTATTGGCCCAAGCACTATAATTTGAACAATCTTGGTAGGGGTTCACTAGATGAAGCTTCATACCAAATATCAAAGACCTGGGCCTTGTGGTTTCAGAGAAGAAGATTTTTAAAATTTTCAGTAAAAAAATCTATTTTTAGCACCTGCTACCTAGATGTACAATGGACCGGAACCATTTGAACAACTTTGAAAGGGGACCACCTAAGGATCATTCCTGTGAAGTTTGGTCAAAATCCGATCAGTGTTTTGAAGAAAAAGTTTACGCACGGACGCACGCACGCATGACATACGACGGACAAAAAGTGTTCCCAAAAGCTCACCTTGTCACTACGTGACAGGTGAGCTAAAAAACACTGTGACAACCATACAGACAACCTTTCTAAAAAGATCTTAAAATTTAGAAAAGTAGTTCTGCAAATTCCATTGTATGATATGTTTGCAGATGTCTATACACAGGTGGTATCATGAAATGCCATTCGATGTTTCAAATTTTGGAAAGAAACTATTTACGTTTTCAAAACCAAACATTAAAATTCAAGTTTTAACAATGCTACTGTCAATTAGTAACATTTTTGTGTGGTCAGTTGTGGATACCTCCCCACAAAAGATACTCTATTTTTCACAAAGAGATCAGAGGAGAAAGGCTGGTCAGTCCAGTACATGAATTCCATTGGCTTGAAGACATTTTTGAGTAAGAACAGCACTATAAACCCGCGTGTAATCCTGCTGGATTAGATATCCCGGATTCTGAGCGTAAACAAATAAATGGAACCACGTGAGGCCGACGCACTTGATTGATGTAACGTCTCGCTGTTCAGTTAACGTCTCAGCCATGATCTTGAATGTTCTTAATGTCGCTAGCTACATGCAATGGCTCGACATACCATTTCGCTTATCCCATCCGATATGTAATGCTCTATTACGCACACGTCACCTCGGCATACCTTACACCAATATGTCGAAACACCCCGAAACGACAATCAGCGTGATTCACGCTGAAGTGCGATGTGTCACTGAAACGCACATCACGCGAGTCGCTTATACGCCAATATACATGTATGTATTTCATGCACCAGCGTAAGTGTTCTGTACTGTGTCGACGTCTTAATTTTTGTCACGAAAGGGACGTCTAGCTCTCAAAAGTGCATCGCATAAGGGCAACGAACTGTGTCAGTGCTTATTAGTCGGTAGTTGAAACCCTTTGTTTATCTACAGGTACAGTGTAGCAGATGCCGGCGGAAATCTGCTTCGCATATGCGTCTGTCGGATGAATCGATCTTGACGTACTAAGGTCGATCTTCCGCTACATCGACGTCCACTAGCGTCTTCCGTTAATAGTAAGATGTCGCTCCAACAGACAAATAGATCACACACATGTGGCACCCAAAATCAGAGTCAACGCCATCCGCTTTCCGACCAGCTTCTAACTATCCATTAGAAGCCTCCGTGGTGTAGTGTTTATGCTACTCGCCTTGTAAACCAGGGATCGCAGGATCGATCCCGGACTTCTCCAGACTTTCCGATGTGTCTTTAAACCGAGGTATTGTCTCTGTATGACCTTAGCTGTTGGTGGGACGTAAAACTCAAACACTCACTCACTCTTAACTGTCCTGGGTTAAATGAAAAATGTTGCAATACGTTCTCACTTGATGCTTTTTGAGAATAAAATACAATTTCTTCTTTTCTAGGCACGACCTTACATCACACATCAAAAGTTTGATCCTGAACATGTAGTTTCTATCAGTGCTGGTGTGACGGTGGAACACAGGATCGTTCGCCCCTGCCCATTGGGGCTTAAAGAAATAGATGGGCTGCATGATGCTTCCACGCAGAGCTGAGACCGACCCGCACACGAGTACTGGTAATCTGCTAAGAGGATCTAAGCCTGCCCAGGCAAAGCGGTGCCAGTCGGACCGTCCATGCATAAAAACCCTATTGGTTTCATTGGGCGACAGGGCTTGAGATGTCATTTCATCTCAGTGTCGGGTAAAAGTCCCACAAAATTGGAAGCAACGTCTCCAAAATGACCTATACAGTGTTGACGGGGACGTTAAATCTCAAATCAAACAAAACAAAACACAGGATCGTGGCCGGACTGGTAACCATACATCACGGTTGATTGATTTAACCTTTTTTAGCTTAAGGGCATGGTGCCTAAGCAACAGCGTGTTGTAATCATGCAATCGTTTGGTTTCAGAATCAAAGCACCGAAAGTGTTGGTGGGGTGTAGGTTGGGGTAAAAGTCCTGGGCTGAGATTAAACTGTTTAATTTAACTCTGAAATTCCAAACGAATAGTGAAGATTTTGAGAAGAAGCGCATTCTGCAGCGTCCCAACTTGGTCTACACTGTTTGCCAAGCTCACCCTATGATTCCAGGAAGACACTCTTCAGTCTTATGGAATACCATGATCTCACTGCAGCTATTTTTTGCAAGAAAAAGGTTATTCCAAGAAGTCAGTGATAGTCATGTAGACGTTAGTTCTGAATCGCTTTTTTTATTAGTAACTTCGGGTCGAATGCCAAACAATCAACCCAAACATAGCCGGGTCGCTTGTCAGTCTTGGGTACATGTAAGTGTTATCTGTAAAATCTGCACTTGAATAAAATGTTCGATCTGGCAAACAATGTAGACTAAGATCAAACGCCACAGAACACGGTGCTGATCGTGTTCTACATTTTTTGCATCAGTTACTAACATCTTAAGTTTAAACGGATCAGTCCAAGTCCTCGGTCATGACCAGCCTGCATTTAGAGACAATCGGCATGAGTGTTGTCCATGCTTTGATTTATTCACTGCCTTGAGTTTCTGGAGTGTACTCTTCCATCACTGAAGTTGGGCTCGTCCATTCTGCTAAATATGGCTCCTAGAATTATATCACAGGACCTACACTGTTTGCATAGGTATCTATACCATATTCCAGGGTTGAAAGGGACAACCTTTCTTGCAAAGTCTGATATACACCTAGTTGTAACTGACCTAGACTTGACCTCGAATATCGAAAAACCCGTTAATTTTCTGGTCTGCAGCTGACCGGCTGGTCTTTAAGGATTAAATATTGCCAGCACTGTTAGAAAACAGTGTAAAACCTGAGCAGACGTCTGAGCAGACGCCGCATTGATCTGGGTATACAGTCTCGCATGATGCAGCTGATTCATATGAAATGCTGAATCTATTCTCTGAAAGGTATGATAAAATCGTCAAGTCATCTGCTTCAAAAGTTTGTATTGCAATTATAGGATGTACAATTTTGATAACTGCGCCAAACCGGACTACATTTTGACTGTTTTATGCGGACTCATATTTCTTTGGCGGTGAAAGCCGTAAGAAAGTCGTAAGAAAGCCGGAACTACTTTACAACACGCAGGATAGCTAGAAACGACAGATTGAATCTGTCATTAATGAAGATTTTTTTTTTTGGGGGGGTTTGGGTTTTACGGCCCTTTCAAGATTATTTCACTCATATCGAGCCGATCATTAATCATAGGTGGGCGAAAACCGGAGTACCCGGAGAAAAACCACCTGACCTTCCGTTGAAGAACTTGGCGTCTCACACGTGACCCAAGCGTGGCTCGAACCCACGGCGTAGAGAGACCTAATGACTAAGAGTCAGCGCCATTAATGAAGATAAATTTTTGTTTGGTTGTCTCACTTCTCCATAAACATATGTACAGAGGACTCTCACTATAAATACAATGTTTTTTCCCTAACAATTTGCCGCTATAGCGAATTTGCTGCTATAAAGAATTCCAAAAAGTACTCATATAAAAGTTAATAAAGTACATTCTCCCTTAACCCTTTTTGTACCAAAATGAATCTTCCTCCTTATATAGCAGGAGTCCATTTCAAAATTTAGGGGTGTCAGGTTCTGTTTTCTTCAAAAGTTAGTTGGAAAATGGCTGAACTTTTTGCAAACAGTGTAGGCCCTGATCAGACACTGCAGAATGCGGCGTCTGATCTGGGCCTCCACTGTTTGCCAGGGTACCCGTTTTGGGGTTCCAGTACAAATGGGTTAATTACTCAATATTTTAGAAGCCCATCGGCAAAATAAATGTTGCGGAAATTTGATAGAATCGCCTCTCCGAGACGATTCTAATAAATATCCACAGCATTATTACAGTATTCTTGAATATCTCAATTAATCGTCTCATCCTAAGCTAAGGATTTGTTTCATTGAAAATGCCGTTATAACAAGTTTTGTTGTTATATCGAATGTCGGTATAAAGAGGGTTGACTGTAACTATGTTGTGGGTAAATGTCAGAATTGCTGAAACAGCCAGCAAGCACTCAATGTTGAGACAAGGTTGTAAGTTGTTTGAAACATTGTTTCAAAACTGAATCATCATTTTGTGCCTAGGGCTTCAAGTCTAATTAACAAGTACCTGCAACCCATGTTTCCAGTAAAAAATTTTATCATGTCTCTCATTTATCTTCCTTAACCCATAAAATGCCAATCACGACAATTGTTGTCACGACAATTGTCGTCGGCCTTGTCAATTGTCATCTACTTTAGAAATTATTTTTGCAAACAGTGTGGACCCAGATCAGACTGCTCCTACAGGAGCAGTCTGATGTGGGTCCACTCTGTTTGCCTGTATACAAAAATATGTTTTAAAAGTTTGCAAAAAAATTTAGCAGAGGGCATATGCAGACGACACTTTCAGATGTAGTTTTTTCTCGGCATATTAAGGGTTAAAGCTCCGTACCTGCAGCTCTGAACTGCATTACCAGTATATCTAAACACAAAAGAAATTGACTGACTATGCATACATACTTATGTGATAAGTTCACCGTCAAGATTGGGGCTAAATTTGAGCTGGGGATAAAGCCAAATCTTGAAGACAACCTCTACAACTAGCACCTCTGCAACTACCCAATGTACCCTGAGTCTTTAGTGATCTCTCTTGGGATAGCCCAGTGTGAACAGAAATCTTGCACAGACGACAAGATTCTGAGCAGATTGTACCAATGTGCAGGCTGAACTGATTCTTCAGTGGCATCTGAGATCTTCTTGTAAGCTTTATCAAGCCCTGGATTTAGTAACAGTCGAACTTCAATGGCCACACCCCTTGTCCTCATATGTGGCAGGTACTCATTTTTTAACATTGTCTCACTGAGATAATTCTATGTTTCCAAGAAGAACTTCCTCGCATTAATTTCTTCACATCTCCTAACCTGGAGCTCTAATACTGACTTACATTTTCTCTATCAATAAAATCTTTCAACTTATATTATTAGAAAGAAATGTACTTTTTGAACTGTACTTAATACAGATCTGAATCAATTAAAAGTGCATATCCGGATTTCAATGATTTTATTATGCATACCATTACCCTTGCATAAAGCCACACTGTAAAATCGCTGCAAGCACTGCAAGATGTCCTGCCACTGCACATACATCAAGCAAGTGATAAATCTCTGTCAAAACAAAGTCAAAGGGAAACTAAATTAGGCCTTGCCTAAATATTATCCATACTGATGCATGTACGAGGATCCAGTTTGATATAAATGTTCAAGGATTCAGCCATTAAATCACATGATAAGAGGCAAAAATAAATTTCTGATATAAGTCAAGGCTTTTAATATTATGTAAAAAATTAAAACAAGAGGCCCATGGGCCACTATGCTCACTGCAGCCATGTATGGTTTTAATTGATTATAAAGTCTCCCAAATGAACCCCCATTCCATGTGGACTCTGTATATAAAACTGTAAGAGGAGTTGCGATGACAAGAGGTACCTATTGTATATCAACTGAAGCTTAAAATTGGCTAAGTTCACAATGTGCAAAAAGTGAAAAAAAATATTCTGAGAATTATGTCGAAACCACATGCACAACCTCATACCATGGCAAAAGCACATTCAAAGTTTCAAAATGATTGGTATAAAACTGCAAAATGAGTTGCGATGACAAGAGGTACCTATCATATATCAATTGAAGGTTAAAAATGACAAAGTTCACAATGTGGAAAAAATGACAAAAATTTATCCGAAGTAAAGTCCAAATCACATGCGCATCCTCATACCATAGCAAAAACACACACAGTTTAAAAATAATAGGTATGAAACTGTAGGAGAAATTGCGATGACAAGAGGTACCTATCGTATATCAAATGAAGCTTAAAATGGCTAAGTTCATAATGTGCAAAAAGTGAAAAAAAATATTCTGAGAATTATGTCGAAACCACATGCACATCCTCATACCATGGCGAAAGCACATGCAAAGTTTCAAAATGATCGTTATAAAACTGCAAGAGGAGATGCGATGACAAGAGGTACCTATCATATATCAATTGAAGATTAAAAATGACTAAGTTCACAATGTGGAAAAAGTGACAAAAAATGATCCGACAATAAAGTCCAAATCACATGCGCATCCTCATACCATGGCAAAAACACACTCAAAGTTTCAAAATAATCGGTATGAAACTGTAGGAGGAGTTGCGATGACAAGACACCCAGTGTAAAATGTTGACGGAAAGACGGACGGACAACCGGACGGACGATCAAAACTGAGGGGGCTCTGGTGATGACAAGGTCAAAAATTGGCATTTTCAGCAATCAAAGGGACTTAACTCTATCATAAATGGGCCGACTTGGCCGGTTTTCGTATTCATCCGAGGTCTTTTCCCCAGCCACCTTACATATAAGTTTTAGAAAGATCGGATCAAAACTGAAGGGGCTACAATGACAACAAGGTAAACTAGAGCGAGCAGTCGATGGCAAGCCATCGCAAATCCTCACGCTTTTGCCACATAGCAGACTTGACCTTTTGACCCCTTGAGATGGCCCCTTTGGACGGAGCCAACTATAACGTCCCTCTTGCACGCCCTCACCATGTAAGAAAGTCATGTAGCAAATATGGTTGTATTCCTGCCAGTAGTTAAGAAGGAGATAGCGTGACGGACAGACAGATGGACAGACAATATCACAATATCCGCCAACACTTTCTTTAAAAGCGTGGGGATAATAAAAATCCATCAATAAATGTAGTCACTAGAGCGATGACAAAGTTTTTTCAAAAATAGCTGCAGTGACCTTGACCATGAAGTCATGACCTTGAAAGTCAACTCACTCGAGATATTGTCATAAGGAACATTTGTGTGAAGTTATATTGAAATCAATCAAGAAATGTAGGGGCTAGAGCGATGACAAAGTTTTTCTAAAATTAGGCACAGTGACCTTGACCTTGAAAGTCTAACTCGCTTAAGATATTGTCATAAGGAACATTTGTGTGAAGTTATATTGAAATCGAACAAGAAATGTAGGCGCTACAGCGATGAGTTTTTCTTAAAAATAGGCACAGTGACCATGACCTTGAAAGTCTAACTCGCTTAAGATATTGTCATAAGAACATTTGTGTGAAGTTATATTGAAATCGAACAAGAAATGTAGGCGCTAGAGCGATGTATTTCTAAAAATAGGCACAGTGACCTTGACCTTGAAAGTCAACTCACTCAAGATATTGTCATAAGGAACATTTGTGTGAAGTTATATTGAAATCAATCAAGAAATGTAGGCGCTAGAGTGATGACAAAGCTTTTCTAAAATTAGGCACAGTGACCTTGACCTTGAAAGTCGAACTTGCTCAAGCTATTGTCATAAGGAACATTTGTGTGAAGTTATATTGAAATCGGACAAGAAATGTAGGCGCTAGAGCGATGAAAAAGCTTTTCTAAAAATAGGCACAGTGACCTTGACCTTGAAAGTCAAACTCGCTCAAGCTATTGTCATAAGGAACATTTGTGTGAAGTTATATTGAAATCGGACAAGAAATGTAGGCGCTAGAGCGATGAAAAAGCTTTTCTAAAAATATCCACAGTGACCTAGACCTTGAAAGTCAAACACACTCGAGATATTGTCAAATGAGCATTTGTGTGAAATTATATTGAAATTGGTCAAGAAATGTACTAATGCAGTAACTAGAGCGATGACAAAGTTTTTTAAAAATAGCTGCAGTGACCTTGACCATGAGGTCTTGACCTTGAAGTCAACTCACTCGAGATATTGTCATAAGGAACATTTGTGTGAAGTTATATTGAAATCAATCAAGAAATGTAGGCGCTAGAGCGATGAAAAAGCTTTTCTAAAAATAGGCACAGTGACCTTGACCTTGAAAGTCAAACTCGCTCATGCTATTGTCATAAGGAACATTTGTGTGAAGTTATATTGAAATCGGACAAGAAATGTAGGCGCTAGAGCGATGAAAAAGCTTTTCTAAAAATATCCACAGTGACCTAGACCTTGAAAGTCAAACACACTCGAGATATTGTCAAAAGGAACATTTGTGTGAAATTATATTGAAATTGGTCAAGAAATGTAGGTGCTAGAGTGATTACAAAGTTATTCTTAAAATAGCCACAGTGACCTTAACCTTGAAGTCAAACACACTCGAGATATTGTCAAAAGGAACATTTGTGTGAAGTTATATTGAAATCGGAAAGAAATGTAGGCGTTAGAGCGATGACAAAGCTTTTCTAAAAATAGCCACAGTGACCTTGACCTTGAAAGTCAAACACACTCGAGATATTGTCAAAAGGAACATTTGTGTGAAATTATATTGAAATTGGTCCAGAAATGTAGGCGCTAGAGCGATTACAAAGTTTTTCTAAAAATAGCCATAGTGACCTTGACCTTGAAAATCAAACACACTCGATATATTGTCAAATGGAACATTTGTGTGAAATTATATTGAAATTGGTCCAGAAATGTAGGCGCTACAGATTACAAAGTTTTTTAAAAAATAGCCACAGTGACCTTGACCTTAAGGCCATGACCTTGAAAGTCAAACTTGCTCGAGATATTTTCATAAGGAACATTTGTGTGAAGTTATATTGAAATCGGTGGACAAATACAGGCGCTAGAGCGATGACAAAGTTTTTCTAAAAATAGCCACAGTGACCTTGACCTTGAGGCCACAACCTTGAAAGTCGAACTCACTTGAGATATTGTCATAAGGAACAGTTGTGTGAAGTTATATTGAAATCGGTAGAGAATTGTAAGCGCTAGGGCAACAGCGTGACTTTTATAGCAGACCTGACTTTTTGACCCATTGAGATAGCCCCTTTGGACGGAGCCAATTATAATATCCCTCTCACGCGCCCTCACCATGTAAGGAAGTCATGTAGCAAATATGGCTGCATTCCGGCCAGTGGTTAAGGAGGAGATAGCCTGACAGACGGACAGACGGTCAGGCGAACGGAGGCCTTCACAATATCCCTGAACGCTTTTTTTTAAAAGGTTAAGGTTAAAATTGGCATTTTCAGCAATCAAAGGGACGTACATGTAACTCTATGATAAATGGGCCGACTTGGCCGGTGATTGAACTCGTCCTAGTTTTTATCCCCAGCCACCTAACATAAAAGTTTCAGGAAGATCCAATCAAAGCTGAAGGCGCTACGGTGATGACAAGCATTTTCTCATTGTAAGTCTTTGGGACCTTGTGGTTGCCATAGCAACCAAAAATTTCATGTGATTTCGAAAAAAAGCTTATGTCATCAATGCCCCACCAGAGGCATGCTATACATATGAGAAATGATTGAGATCAGCCTGCAGGCTTCTCAGATATAGCTGGTCAAAAGTGTGGACTGACGACGGATGGCGGAGGGACTACCATCCTATAAGTTCCCCTGGAGCCTTCGGCCCAGGTGAGCTAAAAATGCGAATATTGGCTAAATGACCCACGGGCCAAATGACCCACCCGTGAAATGACTCACATGGGCAAAAAAAGCCTTGTAGATTGGTTCTCTTTCCTTTATCTATGTATGATAACATCGAGGCCAGTTTACAAGCCTCAGGAGGAAATGACTCACAACCAAACACAACTCGGATTCGTCCCAAAAATCAAGGATGACTCGCCACTGTCGGTAAAGTTTTGAGGCATGTTGATAAGCGGACGTTCTTGGCCCTAGAAATTTGAACTAGAAATTTTACCCAAGCTGTTTCGCCCGATACATTTTGGTCCTACTAGTAGTTGCTTTTGGCCACCACTATGCCTAGATGTTTTGGTCATCAGAGGCAAAATCGTCAAGAAGAATAGAAGTGAAGGCAATGATCAGGAATCGATACAATCAACCCACAGCTCCCATCAGAGACACCATAGGGAAAGAAACACAAACATGAAGCAAACAGACTCTTATGGCAACAACAATAGCGGAAAGCCAAAAGGACAGTTACTTTCCCACAAAATGGCCAATTGGCTATCCAATACAAAATAATACTAGAGCAAGCAGTCGATGGCAAGCCATCGCAAATCCCCACGCTTTTGCCACATAGCAGACTTGACCTTTTGACCCCTTGAGATGGCCCCTTTGGGCGGAGCCAACTATAACGTCCCTCTTGCACACCCTCACCATGTAAAAAGTCATGTAGCAAATATGGTTGTATTTTGGCCAGTGGTTAAGGAGGAGATAGCATGATGGACTGACAGATGGACAGACAGACGGAGGCATTCACAATATCCGCCAACGCTTTCTTTAAAAGCGTGGGGATAATAAAAATCCATCAATAAATGTAGTCACTAGAGCGATGACAAAGTTTTTTTTAAAAATAGCCGCAGTGACCTTGACCATGAGGTCATGACCTTGAAAGCAAAGTTGGGTGGTCAAAACCAGGGGCGGCCAGTGGTTAAGGAGGAGATAGAGTGACGGACCGACAGAGGGAGGGAGGCGTTCACAATATCCCCAAACGCTTTTTTATAAAGCGTGGGGATAAAAAGCGATATAAACATTCAAACACAAACCATTACAAAAACAAACCGCGACAGAAGAAAGTCCAACATTGAATTTTGAAACCAAACCGTAATGGCGTCTGAATTGATTTTCTGTTACAGTATTGGACGCTCAAAAGTTCATACACTAAGGGAAATAAGTTTAGCAATTTGTTTTGGCCCACTGTTTTTTTGTTTTGTTTTGTTTTTAAACTCTGAGGTGCTAACTTAATAAAATATGTCTCATAAGTCAGTTCTGATACTAAACTCACTAATTCTGTATTTTTTCACGCTTTTCTCACTGCCATGGAAGTTTGGCGTAATTCTACTCAATTCACGCCGTGCATGTGCAGTGAATATCGATGATACTCACTTCATTTTTGTGGTAAATACCAATAAACAAATAAACAGTTGAAAAATCGTAGTTCTAAGATGGGGCGCCGTCCTGGGCTGACGTTAGAACAGCGTAATATGGTTATTGCAGACTTGCCTACCCCTTGAGACAGAAAATAGTAAGATCCCCCCCAAAACATCGTAAAATTGAAATTTTATTCGTAAGGGTTTTAAGGTATCCTGGAATACTTATTGGAAAGTTAAGGCAGTTGCGGAACATTTTCGTGTTTGTGAAAGTGCCATATCAAGACGCAGGTCAAAGTTCTGTCAAACTGGAACCGTCAAAGACAGACCACACTCTGGTAGACTGCGTAAAACATCACGACATGAGGACAATTATATTGAGACATCATCTCGATGTAATCAGTTTTTCAGCAGTACCAGAATAGCCGGTATGTTTTGGAATCCAACTGGAAGACGAATATGTGGTAGGACTGTGAGGAATAGACTAGGACCTACCCGGTTACACAGACATCGACCGTAGGATTTCCACTGACGCGGGACTACAGATTGGTTAGACTCAGACAAGGGCACATCGTCGTAGGACAAAGCGGCAGTGGAACCAAGTTGTGTTCACGGATGAATCCCGTTTCAATTTGAAATTTGCTGGCGGAAAAGTATGTGTTTGGAGTCGAGATGGAGAGTGGATGACCCCTGCTAACTTCATTCAACATGACCGTTTTGGCGGCAGCAGTGTTATGGTTTGGGGCAGATTTTCGCGTCGGGCTAAAACAAACAGTGACTTTTCAGGGAAACTTGAATGAAAATTGTGATGAAATTGTTCGGCCTATGTTACTGCTTTTTTTAGGTCAAGAACACGCCATGCTTTTTCAGCTGGATAACGCTTGCCCCCATGTTGCACGTCATACAATGGACTTTCTGCAGGAAATAATGTGAATGTGTTAGACAGGCCAGCAAGATCACCGGATCTTTGGCCTACTGAGCACCTCTGGGACCATCTGGGAAGACGTATCAGAACGTGAACATCAAAGCTTTCTGTTACCCATATCATTGAAAAGTCCACTGTCTAGAAATTACAGCTACCGATTTTCTGTACACAATTGGTAAATGATGTCAATTTCGTTTTAGGACGTAACATACACCTGTTGGATGTCATTGTTTTCTTTTAATGGGGCGATTTTCTTTCATAAAAATTGTTTGGAACCAGTAAAAATATTTTCTCAGTTGCTAAACGGTTGCGTGCCTTGTGTTACGCACGATTTATTTTATTTTCATGTTATTTAGCAGCGTACAGTGTGTTTACACGAATGAAAGTGTTAGCGCGTTCGCTTTTGTTTTGGCGCGAAAATATTTGGGCAAAGCATGAGTTTTTCCCTCGCAAAAAAATGGCAATCATGAGACAGTAGAGTAGTCTGTTTTTATTATGGTTACATCTACAGTTAGATGCTGCTTATCCCTTAGGAGGATTTTATTTGTTTGATTTGAGGTTTTACGTCCCTGTCAACACTGAAAAGGTCATTTTGGAGATGTTGCTTCCAATTTTGTGGAACTTTTACCAGACATCGAGATGAAATGACATCTCAAGCCCTGTCGCCCAATGAAACCAATAGGGTTTATAAGCATGGACGGTCCGACACTTGCCCACCTTTGCCTGGCCAGGCTTAGATCCTCTAAGCAGTATACCAGTACTTGTGTGCAGGTCGGATTCAGCTCTGCGTGGAAGCATCATGCAGCCCATATATTTCTTCAAGCCCAGATGGGCGGGGGCTGGACAGGAGGATTTTAACACTGATTGTTTATCACATTTGTATAATCCATTATCTAAGATCCAGAATATTTGGAAAATGCTGGACAATCTTTTACTGTCGCCATCTGGCGACAGACAGATAATTTTTGGCACCCAGCCGATCTTTCAGTTGCTATGGGCGACTGTTAGTCTTTATCCCTGATGGCGGAAACATCTAAAGGCCAAAACGGTTAGGAATCAGGTTTTCTGCGTCGACCAATCAGATTACTTTCATTTTAGTACTTACCTTGGGCAATGTTCGAACAATATGATATGCGTAGAGAACTTTTACCTTTCAGCAGAAACAGGATTTATTTTTAGTCTACTGTCTAATTTCCAGACCACAGGTTGTCATGCTTGTCGAATTTCCCGCCCATTGAAAAACATTGGTGGTCTAATTCCCGGGTATTCACCTTATTTGCATTATCTGCTTGTTCCTTGTCTGAACTTTATCAGTGTTGGAAAAACAGGTAACCAGACCTTTCAAGGTCAGGGGGTCTGGTTACCTGTTTTTCCAAAATTGACAATGTGCAAGCTGGGAGCCAGCAAATATGGTGAATAGAAATATTATTCTTGTCGAATCCCTTGGGTATGCCTGCCCCCCCCCCTCCCCTCCCCCTCCTCGGGGAAAACATTGATAGGTGCAGAAGTCTTGCTTTACAGGTGGAAATCGAGGATGTGTGATCTTGTTCAAGCAAAAATAGCCGGTGTTGATGTAAACATTGTCATTTTGAAGAAAGTGATGAATGAATGTAGTTAGTGTTGGTTTCTTTTGATGAGGGATTCATAGGCCAACATATTTGTAGGCATGGAACAGAAATAATCTAAACTTTGCACGATTCTGTGCATGTTTAACAGAAGAGGTGCAAAACTGTCATTTACTTTAAAACCTGGAACCACAGTCATTTAGATACAGTATCTATCAACGAAGTGGCTATTCCCCCGGCGGCCGTGTGAGTAAAATGTTATCTACCCGGCCGCCGGGTGAATAGGCCTCAATTCACCCGGCAGTTGAAAGGACACGATTATCGGAACAATAGAGAAAAACACCGTTGGTTCCGGTCATGTGGGTACTCATTCAAATAACCTCGGCGAGGCTATTTTAATGAATACCCATAATGTTAATTTTGTCATGCAGAGCTAGAGGCCCCTTCTATCTATCTATCTATCTATCTTCTGATACTGCGTCGGTCACATTTGACCATTACTGCAGGTGTATATTACATACACTCCAGTTTTGCAGGATGAAAGTCTACACAGTAATCATGTAATTACGGTAGGGATCTTTAACCTGCACAGGGGATGGTTCTCCCTGCACAGGGGGCCTCCAGTTAACGTCCCGATCCGAAGGACGGTGCACTTAATGACATTCATCCCTGCAAATGATGCCAATGGAGCGTGTTCGGACACCGAAATTTTATCGCCGCTGCCGGGGATCGAACCCGGGACCTCTAGCATCAGAGGCAAGTGCACTAACCACTGAGCTATCACGCTCCACAGCGTGATACCTTCAAATTTTAAGATCAGAAGGTAGCAGTCTGATCCGGGTCTGCACTGTTTGCCATTAAGTAAAAGCTATTTTAAATATGGGTACTCATTCAAATAACCTCGGCGAGGCTATTTTAAGGAATACCCACAATGTTAATTTTGTCATGCAGAGCTAGAAGCCCCTTCCCATTTTAATTGTAGCTCAGTTGATTGGTCCATTCAAAACTGTACATGATATCAGTACATGATATCAATACATTTATCGAAATTTATTAGTACTGCCAGCATCAAAGGAAAGTACTGGAAGCTGTGGATTAAGTACTTGATAAGCTAGTAGTGTATGGTTTTGTTTGTTTAGATTTGAGTTTAACAGCCCAGTCCTCACTATTAAGGTCATTTCGAGCTGACTAGTTAACCTATCTGAACTTTTCAAAAGCTGGTTTATACGTAAGCAGCTAACAAGTACACATTATTTTGGCAGAAACTGGCAATTGTCCTTTTTGAATCAGTGGAAGGAAGAGAAAGACTATCAAAAAGATTTCATGATCAATCTCCACCAAAGAATGTTGCTGACCATGGCAAGTAGCAACCTACAACCCAGACACATCCAACTGAGCTACCGAGGCATTCTAAGCCAGTTCATGTTATCTAGTCATATGTGACTGAACGATTGATTCACCATATATATTATATTGTAGTCTCTACAGAATGATGGTACTTCTACATGCATTACTTTATATGTACTTGATTCAAGTCAATTTATGGTATCTAGTCATACAGTGCTGTAGGCTAATTCTGCGCACTTAAGACTTTGAGCTTTTGTTTCATCCATTCCAGGGATCTAAAACCTATTTTGCAGCACTATGCTATACAGTTGTCTTAGCTTGTTAAAAGACAATAGCAACCTTTAATTTCTCTGGTGCAGTTATGTTGTGGTCTGTCTTTAAATAGACACACCCCCATGTTAAGACGCCATCACTTTTGTCTGCTAATTCCGCGCACCCAAACAATAACATCCAGTCAAGATACAATACTTTAGACAAGGAAAGATGTTGTGTTGTTATACTTGATTTGTCATGTGTTTATTAAATGCTGATGGTCCAGCTGGTTGAAAAAAATAGATGTCTGTAAAAAAAAAATCAAAATTAAGTAAGGGCCTGTGGCGCTCATTAAGCCTGATTCAGGTAAAAACAAAAAATACATTTCTTTCGCCCAGTTTACCCCCCAAGTGTCTGTGAATTACCTGTTGATTCCCACTCTGTAGTCTATATAGCATGATTACATTTTTACCTGCATGACTTTATGTATGTATGATATATATAATATTTTTGTAATGTAAGACTGTGTATGGTATCTAGTCACGGGCCTCCGTGGCCTAATGGATAAGAGCGCTGACTCTTAGTCATTAGGTCTCTCACCGCCATGGGTTCGAGCCTGGCTCGGGTCACGTGTGAGACGCCCAAGTTCTGCAACAGAAGGTCATGTGGTTTTTCTCCGGGTATTCCGGTTTTCGCCCACCTCTGATTAACAATCATCTCGATATGAGTGAAATAATCTTGAAAGGGCCGTAAAACACAAACCAAAAAAAAATTGGTATCTAGTCAGATGTGAATTGTCAGCTTGTATTATGATGATTCTCTGTTATATTCAGATTGATGAAAAAGTATACATGCATTATTTTACATTTATTTATGATTGATTAAATTCTTTAAACACTATTGAATGATGATAATTTCGCATGCATCAGAATGCTGATGTTTGCCAGTTTATGGTATCTAGTCATACAGGAATTGCCAGATTCATGATCCACTACGAAAACCTGCTCAAATATATCGAAAATATTTAACCACCAACCAAAGAAATAAATCTGAAAACATTCTGATACTTTTAATTCTGCTCAAAAATATGTGAATTACCAGCTGATTTTTTATCATTGTTTGATTTTAGGTTTAACACTGTGTTATTTTGCATTGGAGAGGTTGCTTCCAATTTTGAGGACTTTTACCGACCTTGAGTTGAAATAACATCTGGACCCCTGCTGTCCAACTTATATGCATTGACGATCCAGCTCATACCATTTTACTTGGGCAATTTTTGAACTTCTAAACTGTTTATCAGTACTTGTGTAATTGTGGAAGCATCATGCAGCACATTATTTCTTTGAGCCCTCAATTAGCAGGGGTGGTTATGATAATAGAATGATTATTATTTTGTATGCATAACTTCATATATATTTGATGTAATATGGTATCAAGTCATACAGCACACCCCAACACTTTTTAACCAGAGCAACCAAGCGTTGAGCGGGACATGATAAAAAGGGTTAAATCTGTGACTGCGGGGTGTACTATGGCAAGCCAATGCACAATCTTTAAACCACAGTTTGATCTTGAAAACCCAGTTTGTAGTCTAATTCGATTTTACATGGCCATAATCCTCGCCCTTACTTCTGTCGCGGTATAGACAATAATTTTGTTTAGTCCGCATGAAGGCTTTCAATGCTCCAGAATGCTGATAATTCTGCATACAATAATTTCCTTGTGCTCGATGTATGACAATTTATGGTAGCCATATTCAATTACCAGTTGATTAATTTTCAGTTTCTAGCCTCTATAGAATGATGAAAATGCTGTACGTATTACTTATATGTGCTTGATGTAACACATTTAATGGTATCTAGTGAAAATCAGTTACATGTTGATTCATCATCACTCTCTAGTCTCTATAGAATGATGACAATTCTGTGTAATCTTGATATAAGACAGTGTTATGGGATCTATGCATATGCGAATAACAAATTGATTTGGTACCATTCTCTAATTTAACCCAGGCGAAATTGATGGTCATATGACCAAGGTAAACCATGGTAGAGCATGGTTGTCCATGGACATGTGACCATGGTTGACCATGTTTTGTTAAATGGCACCACGGTTTTTGATGGTCAGTGACCGCGGTCACAGACAATGGTCAACCACTGTCACAGACTATGGTGATTACTGACCATCAAAAACCTTGGTGCCATTTAACAAAACATGGTCGACCATGGTTGACCATGGTCACATGTCCATGGACAACCATGGTTGACCATGGTCATATGACCATCATTTTCGCCTGGGTCTGGCCTTACATGCCTATAAAGCTCACTGATTTCATGGGGAAGCAGGGCTTGAGATGTTACTTGAACTAAGTTTTGGGTAGAAGTACCACAAAGTCGAAGCAATGTCTCTAAAATAACCTATACATTGTTGACAGCGAAGTAAAACATGGTCGACCATGGTTGTGGACCATAGTTTACATGAAGTGGGTAGGGAAATGCATTCATCTTTAAAGATAAAAAAGTATTTAAACTACAATAACCTGCCCATCTTACAGATTCAGGTATTACAATTTGACAGATGACTGCAGTTACTTTGTATTTGATAAGAAACTTACTGACAAACACATTCCCAATACATGTACTTATTTTTATTTCACAATGTATTTAGATATTTATTGTCATGTAGGTAAAGTCACTTACCTTTTCTAATACTTTGCGAATTCTGTGTTCTATACAATGTCTAAGTGTTCTTTTCATGTCAACAAATATTAGAAATAATGTGGAAAACATTAAAAGGCATTCTTCTGTTTTTCACATGTCTGAAGAACAATAAACTGGCTCCAAAATATGGCTGACAGGAAATGGATTCTCATTAGTCAGTTCAAATAAAGTTTTCACATTAACCAATCAGAAACGTAGTACAGCTATCATGGTTGACCATGGTAGAACATGGTCGACTTGGTTGAACATTTTGCTAGCAGCTTAGTGTTTCTGGAAGAAAACTAAATTGTGTGTCGGATCATTTATATCTTTAATAAACTTATTTGATGTCAGTTTCGTAAGGGATCAGAAAGACAGGCTTTGTGCACAGTTTACTGTTGTCAGATCCATTTTGGGATTCTTGTTTGCCTTTAACCTTTAATTATAACTTGCTTTGGAATAGTATCTAGTTACAGTTATTTTTAGTATACTATTCTATATTTTACAGACAGCCCACAAACTGCTAACATGAACCATGGTTGACCATGGTGTACAGAACCTGACCATCATCAGACACTTTACAAAGAGCAATCACGGACTACCGTGGTCAAGACCATGGTAGACCATGGTCAACACCAGGGTACTTGTGGTATTTGATGGTCAACCACAATTGTCAATGGTCTACCATGGTCAAACATGTCTACCATAGTCTACCATGGTAATGACCATGGTAGACCATGGTCAATAACATGGTACTTCATAGTATTTGATGGTTGACCACAATAGTCAGTTGTCGGCAGTCAAATACCATGCTGACCATGGTCACCATTTAATTCTGCATGCATAACACTATGCACATGAAGTGAGACATTATTATGGTGCATAGTCATGAATTACCAGTTGATTCATCATCATTGTGTAGTCTCCACAATATGATGAAAATTCTACATGCATTGCTTAACGGACATGTATGTGATATAAGACAGTTTTAAATAGTATAGAGTAATATGTGAAATACCAGATGGTTTCTAGTTTCTACTTTTACATGTGTTACCTCCCTTCCATTATCTACCTTGGTAGATCATATGCACAGATTCTAGGTTTATAACCACTCTCTGACAACTGCGTCAGGGTGTCGACTCATTGGCTCAGGGGTATAAGCAGTGGACATTCACCCGGGCGGACCGGGTTCGAATCCCACCAAAGATGGGGGACTTTTTCTGGCTATGCATTTTTCCTTTGTTACGGATTTCACGTCGTAAGATGTGGGGTCGGACTTTATATCCCAGAATTGGCTTCGTGCCGAAGTTGTCATCCTTCACGTCATCACGAATGATGACTTACTTGAAGAGTCGGTGTGTTACCTCCCTTCCATTATCTACCTTGGTAGATCATATGCATAGATTCTAGGTTTATAACCACTCTCTAACAACTGTGTCAGGGAGACGACTCTTTGGCTCAGGGGTTAGAGCAGTGGACTGTCAACCGAGCGAACCGGGTTCGAATCCCACCAAAGGCGGCTTTCCTTTGTTACGGCTTTCACGTCGTAAGACATGCATTTCTTTATATGTACTTGATGCAAACCAGTTTATGGTATGTGGTCATAATGTCAATTAACCAAATGATTCATGCTCGTCCAGTCTATTATAGAATGATGAGAGTTCTGCATGCAATATTTTATACCGGGTATGTGCTTGGTGTAAGAAATTTTATGGTATCTAGTCATATGTGAATTACGAGCTGAGCCATGATCATTTGCTACTATCTTTAGAATATCTAGTCATTACTTTATTCAGCTTGAAGAAAGACATTTTATTGTATCTAGTCATATGTGAATTACGAGCTGATCCATGATCATTTGCTACTATCTTTAGAATATCTAGTCATTACTTTATTCAGCTTGAAGAAAGACATCTTATGGTATCTAGTCATATGTGAATTACGAGCTGATACATGATCATTTGCTGGTCTCTTTAGAATATCTAGTCATTACTTTATTCAGTTTGAAGAAATATATTTTATGGTATCTAGTCATATGTGAATTACGAGCTGATACATGATCATTTGCTGGTCTCTTTAGAACATCTAGTCATTACTTTATTCAGCTTGAAGAAAGACATTTTATTGTATCTAGTCATATGTGAATTACCAGTTGATATCATTACCATTCTCCAGCCTCTGAAGATTGATTGTAATTTTACATGTATTTACTTATATGCTTTTAAATATATCTACTTAAGAAATGAATGTAATTTTTTTAACGTTCATCGAAGTATGAACAACATTGGATCACGAGCAAAGTTCACTCGTGACCCGATGTTGTTCATAATTCGATGAACGTTAAACAAATTACCTTTATTACTTATATTTACATTATTTCCCATCCATCATAGAACGAAAAAATCTTGTTTAAGGGCTAAAATGAAAGAAGAAAACAATTGCACGCAGTTTTCCCATTCACAGCGGAACAGCGTCGTTGGCGCCATAACGTCGCCATCGTCCAATCGTATTAAGAGAACCATTGTTTATTTCGACGTCACTGACGTCGCGTGAGTCAATGTATTCATTGGAGTATGAACAACATTGCTTCCCAGTAAGTTACTATATGGGTTTTCTGTGTAAATGCTCTGAGAATGTAAATATTTGTATGTGAATTACACTTTACTTTGCTATTATACTATTGTCTCAGAAGAATGGGTAGCTGGTCTTGATTGTGTAAGACAGTATTTTGGTATTTTGTCCTAAAAAGTGGTAAGATAAATTAGCCGTTTCTTTTTAGTTCATATACATGTATTGAACACATGCACTTTTTCCTTTGTTTTTCAGTTGGATGTCTCATTTAACACGAGGTAATATGGAACTGGTCAGTTTATATAACTACACTTTTCCTCGGCCGAATTATACAATTATAGGACTGTACATTTTTGCCAGAGACGGACAGTGCTCTGAAAGGAGCGAATGAACATAGTAACTTTTCTATGTTCATTTTCTCTCGCTGGTTATTTTGATCAATAGTCCGATGCACCTCTGACACAAAGAAGGTCTAAATAGTCTCAGGCAAAGTCATTCGATGCGGACCTTTCGTGCTCATAAATAAGTTCTGAAGAGATAGATCATTTGGAAGCAAAGAATACACCTAATAAACAAAAATAGCAGACTCGGTTTTATTGAGTTTGTTCATGACCAGTACTGGTATGTGCTACTGGTCACACCCCCTAGCACCGACATAAGCGGAACTCGTCTTCAAATAATTTAAAATGAACCCAATGATCCCAAAGGACCAGAAAATATAATCTACACTATGATTATATACGGGGAGACTTTTACGGCCGCCACATGGCACAACACCAGCTGCAGTGAAGAGAAATAAGTTCTGAAGATCCTATTGATTTCATTGGGTGGCAGGACTTGAGATGTCATTTCATCTCAATGTTGTTTCTAAAATGACATTTATAGCGCTGACGGAGACGTTCAAACGAAACTGGTAAACACATCACGTAAACATGCCTATTCAAGTATATTGATTATAGTGGAATTTTCAGATAAACGTCCTTATATTTTGAATATATTTCAGCTCAAAACATATTGAGAGTATTCATTAGAAACGCCTCGTCAATGCGGGTCTAACAAATACCCACAATCTGTTTTTGAGCAGAGATAAGAAAAATAATGTACACCACTGTTTACCCCCAGTTTTACGATAATAAAGAGGGGTTAAGGGGTCACTTATATAGGCCTGTTTCGTGATGGCTTTGGACACACAAGGATGTTTTACTGTACTAAGTACTGTATTTTTCGTTTGATAAAGGTTTGGAACGACATTGTCGTATTTGTTTTTTCTCTCTTGATTCCCATTTCGTTGACTGTTTTCTGCTGTTTGTGTTCCTTTACCTATTTTTCAAGCATCGGCACCAATCTGATAGGCTACCTAATGGCTCACCTTATGTTAATGCCAAAACATCACGCCCTGTAACGGAGACCCGACCTGGTTATTCCCGGTTTACTCTGCCCATTTTTGCGATGGCAAACAAATAGAAGTGAAGGTAATGCTCAGGAATTGAAACTATTAGGTTGCAACTTGCATTCAACACACACACACACACACACACACACACACACACACACAACAGAAACACGATACGACACCGTAATTAATCATTACAAATACAAAGCCATGGCAATTTCTTTACCACAAATGGTCAGAAACTATCCAAAATAAAAAGATACGGCCAGTTTGGACCTCAGCCTACTTTGATTTCCTTGGAAATCAACCAATGGTTATTTTCATTTTTGATCTTCAATACAAAAATATATGGGGGTATTCAGGTGGTCATCCATTACAATGGCACCGTCTATGTTATTCATGAACTTATGAATTCAGTCTCGTTTGTGATCTCAGAAAGCATGAGCTGAAACTGTGCAAGCTCACGCCCATTTCTTTCATTTGGGCATTTCAGGCGTGCACTGTTGCTGTATTTCTTCGCAATTATCACAAAGTGTTCCTTGGAACTGAACTCCAAAGATGCTAAGTGAGATTCAGTGTCAAGAGAATTAAATTATTAGATATGTGACATGCCAAAAAGGTCTGTGTTGATTTACCTTTGCCATATGAGTGCCATTCGTAAGATAATTGCTGCTTTGAATTCAGCTAATGTTACACGATTGGGTGACCAATGTTTGTTCTTTAAAAACATGCGTATGCTGATTGAGGGGCCAGAAATAGATCTTCGGGGCTTGACCCCTCAAAGTGTCCTAAATACATCGGGACAATCTTCTATAATTATTACATATATACACAAAGACAACACAACAAATGAAAACCGCCTTGGCATCACAAAAATATGCCTATATTATTTTTGAACCCCTAAAACCCCACTTCTATACAGTAAAACAGGGGTTTACAGGGGTATGCGTTATTTTTGTTATTTCTGCTCAAAAACATAGATTTTAGGTTCCCGAAATAAAACGCCTCATCGAAGCGGTTCTATAAATTATTTTTCCTATTTCTGCTCAAAAACATAGATTTTAGGTTCTTGAACGTCTCATCGAGGCGGTTCTATCAAGTACCTACAAACTGGGTTTAGAGCAGATATACGAAAAATAACAGATTTCTTTACTGGAAAATTTTCAGGGTTTTTTTTTATGGCAAAATTCTCAATATATTTGAATAGGTGTGTTTTTGTGATGGAATTGTAAGTAAAATTTTATCGGGCGAAGGCGGGGCCCATGGGGTTAGGGGTCAAATCGATTTTACGTGGCCAGAATTCTCGCCCTTTTACTCTACATAGATAATTTGCGCAGTTGGCATGTGGGATTTCTAACTCTAAAGTGCAGAGACCATACAAATCAAACCAAAGTAATCATACAGTTACGGTAGGGGTCTTTAACCTGCACGGGGGCGGGGCTCCAGTTAACGCCCCGATCCTAAGGACGGTGTACTTTTTTTAACATTCATCCTTGCAAATGATGTCAATTGAGCATGTTACGACATCGAAATGTTCACCACCACCGAGAATTGGCTTGGGACCTCTAGCAAGTGCATAACCAGAGAGCTATCGCGTTCCTAATCACTATTTATCAAGCTCCTAATCAGTCCTTATCACTGCTGCGGTGGTGTGTGTGTGTGTGTGAATTCGGGTTTAACGTCGCTTTCAACAATTTTTCAGTCATATCACGACGGTGTCTGGTTGCGACAGGGAGCTCAATGCTCACTTTTATAGTGCTGCCTCGCTGAAGTAACATGTCCCAGACACATTACATGATACCACACCCAGTCACATTATCCTGACACTGGGTCGACCAGTCCTAGCTCTACCCCGTAAATCTGAGTGCCAAGCGAGGAGCAGCTAGTACCATTTTTAACGACTTTGGTATGTCGCGACTGCTGCGGTGGAAAAAAAAAATAATAATAGATCTAATAAAAAAAAAACATTCCTTTGCATATTTGCAAATATGACAACTAACTGAGGTAATGGCCAAATATGACCAAGATAGTAGTTGCCGGGTAAATTGCACCCTATCCACCCGGCAGCCGGGTAAATAGGTTCTTATTTGTCCGGCCGCCGTTTCAACAAGAACATATTCACCCGGCCGCCGTGTCAATAGCCTCGGCCATCTATCAAGCCTATCCAAACTTTTTGGTCATTTTGGCAAAAATAACCTTTATGTGAAGGACACAAAACAATGGGATGAACATACTGGATTCTTTTTTTTTTTGGTTTTGGTTTTACGGCCCTTTCAAGATTATTTCACACATAGTGAGCCGATCGTTAATCAGTGGTGGGCGAAAACCGGAGTACCCGGAGAAAAAACACCTGACCCTACAGAACTTGGCGTCTCACATGTGACCCGATCAAGGCTCGAACCCACAGCGGTGAGAGACCTAATGATTAAGAGTCAGCGCACTTATCCACTAGGCCACACACTGGATTCAAAATCGTGTAGATACCAGTAAAGTTCAGCAGGAATAAAAGGGACATTGCTCACTCTTTCTTTCTCGATATAAGATGATAAGAAAGAGTGAGAAATGTTCGATATATGATGATTACATTGTACTTTTTCAATACCATTCTCTTTGTGCGTAACTATTTACCTATTTAGAGCTGCCAGTTATATCAAAATACCAGTCGATCAGCTGTCCCAAAATTAGGTCAAGTGCCGAGTACCAGCTTATGGTTTGGTAAACTATACGAATCAAACTGTACAGATCCAACAGAAAAATGGAAGAAACGATTTGGGGACTTATTATTATTATTACTATTAATATTATTATAGTGACGTGATTGAGATCAGCCTGCAGGCTGCTGAGATATAGCTAGTCAAAAGTGTGGACGGACGACGGATGGCGGAGGGACTACCATCCTATAAGCTCCCCTGAAGCCTTCGACCCAGGTGAGCTAAAAATGCGAATATTGGCTAAATGACCCACGGGTCAAATGACCCACCCGTGAAATGACTCACATGGAGCGCTTTGGTGCAGTGGTAGCGCATCGGATTAGTGATCAAGAGGTTGCGGGTTCGAGCCTCACACTGATCAAAGTGTTGTGCCCTTGAGCAAGGCACTTCATCCACATTGCTTTAAAAAAAAAAAAAAAAAGAAAACAGAAAGTACTGGTTACCACCCAGGAAATCCTGCTCGTAATGCTCAGAAGTGAGCGAGTAGCAGTAATAGGAGAAAAAAGAAAAAAAAAAGCCTTGTAGATTGGTTCTCTTTCCTATATCTATGTATGATAACATCGAGGCCAGTTTACAAGCCTCAGGAGGAAATGACTCACGGCCAAACACAACTCGGATTCGTCCCAAAAATCAAGGATGACTCGCCACTGTCTATACTATGAGTTATTACGCAGACACTACTTGTGAATGATTATACTTGTGAGTTATCTCGGCCAGTAGAAGGTTTTGAAATGAAATGAAATGTCTGTAAAGTTTTGAGGCATGTTGATAAGTGGACGTTCTTGGCCCTAGAAATTTGAACTAGAAATTTTACCCAAGCTGTTTTCGTCCGATACACTTTGGTCCTACTTGTAGTTGCTTTTGGCCACCACTATGCCTAGATGTTTTGGTCATCAGAGGCAAAATCGTCAAGAAGAATAGAAGTGAAGGCAATGATCAGGAATCGATACAATCAACCCACAGCTCCCATCAGAGACACCATAGGGAAAGAAACACAAACATGAAGCAAACAGACTCTTATGGCAACATCAATAGCGGAAAGCCAAAAGGACAGTTACTTTCCCACAAAATGGCCAATTGGCTATCCAATACAAAATAATACTAGAGCAAGCAGTCGATGGCAAGCCATCGCAAATCCCCACGCTTTTGCCACATAGCAGACTTGACATTTTGACACCTTGAGATGGCCCCTTTGGGCGGAGCCAACTATAACGTCCCTCTTGCACACCCTCACCATGTAAAAAGTCATGTAGCAAATATGGTTGCATCTCGGCCAGTGGTTAAGGAGGAGATAGCATGACGGACGGACAGATGGACAGACAGACGGAGGCGTTCACAATATCCGCCAACGCTTTCTTTAAAAGCGTGGGGATAATAAAAATCCATCAATAAATGAAGTCACCAGAGCGATGACAAAGTTTTTTTAAAAAAATAGCCACAGTGACCTTGACCATGAGGTCATGACCTTGAAAGCAAGGTGGGGCGGTCAAAACCAGGGGCGGCCAGTGGTTAAGGAGGAGATAGCGTGACGGACGGACAGACGGAGGAAGGCGTTCACAATATCCCCAAACGCTTTTTTTAAAAGCGTGGGGATAAAAAGCGATATAAACATTCAAACACAAACCATTACAAAAACAAACCGCGACAGAAGAAAGTCCAACACTGAATTTTGAAACCAAACCGTAATGGCGTCTGAATTGATTTCCTGTTACAGAATTGGACGCTGAAAAGTTCATATACTAAGGGAAATAAGTTTAGCAATTTGTTTTGGCCCACTGTTTTTTTTTTTTTTTTTTTTTTTGTTGTTGTTTTGTTTTTAAACTCTGAGGTGCTAACTTAATAGAATATGTCTCATAAGTCAGTTCTGATACTAAACTCACTAATTCTGTATTTTTTTCACGCTTTTCTCACTGCCATGGACGTTTGGCGTAATTCTACTCAATTCACGCCGTGCATGTGCAGTGAATATCGATGATACTCACTTCATTTTGTGGTAAATACCAATAAACAAATAAACAGTTGAAAAATCATAGTTCTAAGATGGGGCGCCGTCCTGGGCTGACGTTAGAACAGCGTAATATGGTTATTGCAGACTTGCCTACCCATTGAGACAGAAAATAGTAAGATCCCCCCCCCCCCCCCCAAAAAAAAAAAAAATCGTAAAATTGAAATTTTATTCGTAAGGGTTTTAAGGTATACTGGAATACTTATTGGAAAGTTAAGGAAGTTGCAGAATATTTTCGTGTTTGTGAAAGTGCCATATCAAGACGCAGGTCAAAGTTCTGTCAAACTGGAACCGTCAAAGACAGACCACACTCTGGTAGACTGCGTAAAACATCACGACATGAGGACAATTATATTGTGACGTCATCTCGATGTAATCAGTTTTTCGCAGTACCAGAATAGCCGGTATGTTTCGGAATGCAACTGGAACACGAATATGCGGTAGGACTGTGAGGAATAGACTACGACCTGCCCAGTTACACAGACCTCGACCGTAGGATTTCCACTGACGCGGGACTACAGATTGGTTAGACTCAGACAAGGGCACATCGTCGTAGGACAAAGCGGCAGTGGAACCAAGTTGTGTTCACGGATGAATCCCGTTTCAATTTGAAATTTGCTGGCGGAAAAGTATGTGTTTGGAGTCGAGATGGAGAGAGGATGACCCCTGCTAACTTCATTCAACATGACCGTTTTGGCGGCAGCAGTGTTATGGTTTGGGGCGGATTTTCGCGTCGGGCTAAAACAAACAGTGACTTTTCAGGGAAACTTGAATGAAAATTGCGATGAAATTGTTCGGCCTGTGTTACTGCTTTTCTTAGGTCAAGAACACGCCATGATTTTTCAGCTGGATAACGCTTGCCCCCATGTTGCACGTCATACAATGGACTTTCTGCAGGAAATATATGTGAATGTGTTAGACAGGCCAGCAAGATCACCGGATCTTTCGCCTATTGAGCACCTCTGGGGCCATCTGGGAAGACGTATCAGAACGTGAACATCAAAGCTTTCTGTTACCCATATCATTGAAAAGTCCATTGTCTAGAAATTACCGCTACCGTTTTTCTGTACACAATTGGTAAATGATGTCAATTTCGTTTTAGGACGTAACATACACCTGTTGGATGTCATTGTTTTCTTTTAATGGGGCGATTTTCTTTCATAAAAATTGTTTGGAACCAGTAAAAAATATTTTCTCAGTTGCTAAACGGTTGCGTGCCTTGTGTTACGCACGATTTATTTTATTTTCATGTTATTTAGCAGCGTACAGTGTGTTTACACGAATGAAAGTGTTAGCGCGTTCGCTTTTGTTTTGGCGCGAAAATATTTGGGCAAAGCATGAGTTTTTCCCTCGAAAAAAAATGGCAATCATGAGACAGTAGAGTAGTCTGTTTTTATTATGCTTACATCTACAGTTAGATGCTGCTAATTCCTTAGGAGGATTTTATTTGTTTGATTTGAGGTTTAACGTCCCTGTTTACACTGTAGAGGTCATTTTGGAGATGTTGCTTCCAATTTTGTGGAACTTTTACCAGACATTGAGATGAAATGACATCTCAAGCCCTGTCGCCCAATGAAACCAATAGGGTTTATAAGCATGGACGGTCCGACACGTGCGCACCGCTTTGCCTGGGCAGGCTTAGATCCTCTCAGCAGTATACCAGTACTCGTGTGCAGGTCGGATTCAGCTCTGCGTGGAAGCATCATGCAGCCCATATATTTCTTCAAGCCCAGATGGGCGGGGGCCGGACAGGAGGATTTTAACACTGATTGTTTATTACATTTGTATAATCCATTATCTAAGATCCAGAATATTTGGAAAATTCTGGACAATCTTTTACTGTCGCCATCTGGTTTTTAAGCATTCATTGGATACTAGATACAAACAGTAAAATTCTGCTGTTAAGACCACCTAAAATTAAGTCTAATTCTGCTTTAAAAAGCTTATTTAGGAGCTTGTAGTTATTCTTTCCCCGTGTTTTCTGCATGTAGTGTCCTCTGGTCAGAGACCACCTTTTGGGACTGTTCAAAAGTGGTCTTAAATTGTTTCTAATGAAAGCAGTCCCAAAGTTGGTCTTAATATAGGAATTTTACTGTATACAGGGGGTTGTAGTTATTCTTTCCCTGTGTTTTCTGCATTTAGTGTCCTCTGGTCTGGGACCACCTTTGGGACTGTTCAAAAGTGGTCTTTAAGACCACTTTTGAACAGTCCCAAAGGTGGTCTTAATATAGAAATTTTATTGTATATACATTTGTTCTCCTGTTCTACGAGTGAAATGGTAGAAAGACTGGATGCAATTTTATTTACCTTCTACGTCGTTGTTTCTACGGATGCTACTTCCGAAGATACTCCAGGATGGGACATCAAAGATCGTGTGGCGCATCCACTGTCTGTCAATGTAGCTAACCAGACGTTGAAGCTGCTCTGTATTAGCCCGTTGATGGAGCTGCTGAAACATTGGCTGAATGTGGTTGTGCGGCAAGGACGGAAGTGCAAGTAACTGGCGAACGTAGTTGTAGATACTGGATCTCTGGCTGTATGCTGGCTTCAACCCTATGTCCTGAACCTGTCTCCATACGGACTGTGACCAGTGAAAGACACATCCTTTCACTGAGATCCCGGGGAACACGAATCTCACGGCAAGCCAGGCAGCTGAAAAGAGATAGAAAAGGATGAAAAGTATGCCCATAGAGAATAATGGACGCATTCAACAAATAGAAAAAAAAAATCTAGATAACCATTTTAACCATTCTTATAGTCTATTGTAATGATAACTTGTTTTATTTTTTTAAACTGAGGTTTTACGACGCAGTCAATATTGTTTAGGTCATTTTGGAGAAGTTTCCAGTTTTGTGTGGATTTTATCTGACATTGCTCGAGATGAAATGACATCTCTGGCCCTGCTGCCCAAACATCGACGCGAGCCGAATTTTCTCGCACTAAAATTTCTGTATTGAGTACCGAGTCAAATGTTTGCAATATACATACCAGGCTCGAAATCTAGGACGAAACCTTCTACCACGACATCTCCGAGAACTTCCTTCAGCTTGCGCAGAACCTGCATAGAAAAGAAATACGCATATATCACACAAAAGCACAATTTAATGACATGAGCGCTATTAAGTGTTTAACACATTTTAAATATAATAAATTTTGAGCTCTTGGGGGAAATCCAGATAACTTAACTTATTTTTAGAGAAAAAATTGTTTTATTGCACTGAGGTCATCGTGTTGAGCACTATAAAAGTCAATTATAGACCACAATACAACAGGTGCGGCAATATTCAACAATGTATTATCGATAATGCATCGTCTACGCAACGTCGCATCAACGAGTTGCATAAAAATACACGTTGTCTATTTTATGTGACTCGTTGATGCGTCGTTGCGTAGACGACATTTGCGACAATATTGAAGTGAGCCCACAATGTGTATGAAACGTATCAACGCCCATGCAACTTTATTACCTAACCGGTGGTAGTCAGACCGTCCATCGGCCCCAGCCCATAGGGGCTTGAAGAAAAATATGGGCTGCATGATGCTTTCGCGCGAGGCGGTAAGTCCATGCTAATAAACCTTAATTATTGGTTTCATTGGGCGACAGGGCTTGAGAAGTCATTTCATCTCAATGTCGGGTAAAAGTCCAACAAAATTGGAAGCAACAGCTCCAAAATGACCTTTACAGTGTTGACAGGGACGCTAAACCTCAAATCAAACAAACAAAACAGACCATCCATGCATATTACCACTATTGGTTTCACTGGACCAATTATGAAAATTTTACCTTTTCAACTGTTGCTTGCCGACACTGTTCAAGAAACAGCCGACCAATTTAAATTGAAAAATGAGATAATTAAGGACAATTAATTTTTTAACAACTCACCATTAATCTTTGTTTGCAGACTCTGTTAATGAACCGAAGCCTCCGTGGTGCAGTGGTTACGCTACTCGCCTTGTAAACCAGGGATCGCAGGATCGATCCCGGGCTTCTCCAGACTTTCGGATGAGTCTTTAAACCGAGGTCCCGTCTCCGTATGACCTTAGCTGTTGGTGGGACGTAAAACTAAAACTCACTCACTCACTCACTGTTAATGAACCAACGGACCAATTTAAAACAACATTGGTATAGGTGCTTAAGCGATAATTAAAGACGTTTAACTTTGCACAGAGCGCGTGTTTTCACACCTCATCATTAATCGCATTAATTGTGTGATTAATGTGACAAACCAAATAAACAATGTGATTAACGGCAGTGAACAAAACAGGTAACAATTATTATAATTCCTAATTATCATTCCCATTCAAAGAACATGTTCTTCTATCTCTCTCTCTTTCTTTCTCTCGGTCTCATATATCAATCTTTTATATATAAAATTTAGGGGAAAAAATGGGGGCGAAACGACTAGGGTTTGGGGGGCGAAACGACTAGGGTTAGGGGGCGAAACGACTAGGGTCCAAAAAGGAGGCGGAACGACCAGGGGGGAAACGTCTTGGGGGCGAAACGTCTTGTTACCCTGCCGGGGATCGACCTGGGGGCCTCTAGCACCAGAGGCAAGTGCACTAGTAACTGATGCCATCCTCTCATTAATCAACAAAACAAACCATAAATAAAAGCCAACATTTTGGCAGAATAATATTCTTGCGATGCCGATCATATAGTTACAAAAAATACAAAAATCCGTCAGTTATGCTGATACTTTTACCATGCATGTGTTGCAAAACCCTGGAGCATTTATAAACCTTTGAGAGAATTTCAAGACCATTTTCATAGCAAATTACAAAGATCCTAATTGCTACTGAGATACATTGATCCCTTCTATGACAAATATGGGCATCTTAAAATGGCTTTGTTACACAAGATTGAACTCTGAGATGGTTTTATGCCAGTTTGAATTTTTTCGAGATGGTGCATAGAACTACCGGAACGCATCAAAATACCGGAAAGCACATAGAAATACCAAAAAGCACTTTGTGATTGGGGGTATTTTGCAGAGGAACGTGTTAGAAATGAATTTTAAGCCTATGCATTAGATCTATATCGATAATTTTACCTGAAAAACTTATTTATCCCCAATCCTCTAATCCTCTAGGGTATCGTCAGAATGACAAATATCAAGAATAACACGTTGCTTTCTATATCTTTCTTCAAATTCTGCAACAACCGTTTGAGAGTATTGTGTGCAGTTTAAGGAACTTTAACCAGACCGTTCGGAATACATTGGTAAAAAAATGTCGTCTTGACGTTATTTCAACATGGTGTGTTTATTCGGAGGTTACCACCAAGTGACCATGTGAGGTTTACCAGGGTTTCCATTGCTAGAGCGGGTGGTGTCTTTTGACTAAATACGGTGTATAACAGGTCTGTTCAATAATTCACATGAAAATTAGCTGTTTAGTGGGCGGTGGGGGCTATACAAGCCAGCCCTTTCAAGATTATTTTCACATATATCGAGCCGATCGTTCGGGTTGGCAAAAATGGGAGAACCAGAAGAAAATCATGCAGAACTTGTCTTTCCCACATGTTTCTTGAGCGGGATGCGAACCATAGATTAAGGGAGTGTGAACTCGGAGAAAAATCAAGCAGAACTTGTTTTTCGACCAAATGAGTAAGAACAGAAAACAGCAGGCCTATATAATGTGTAGCATCACGTGATCAAGTCCGTGAAATAAACACCCTCTAAACCCACTTATATAGAGAAAACTGGGGTTTACGGGGGGTAAACATTACTTTACTTATTTCTGCTCTCAGACATAGGTTGTGGGCACTCGTTAGAACCGTATCAGTGGGGCGATTTTAACGAGTACCACAACGTTTAAATAAGAAAAATATCACGGGTTTTCATAAGACAAGTAGCTATTTTAAAGATGTAAAAAATACACTTTGCCGCACGTGTGTATTACCGTAATGGCTATTGTTAAGAAAGTCTCATTGAAGCAGTTATAACGAGTACCCACAAGAAATTTTAGAACGAAAAAAGGGAAAGATAATGAATATTTGCTTTTATGTATGGTGCCTGATGCTCTGTCTCTGGTCGGGCTCATCGGAGTCTAACTGTTGGTTTTCTTTTGCTCCAGCATTTCAGTGGTTTCTTGCTGTCGAGTCCTCACCGTTGTCTCATCTCTGTGGTTCTTTGATTTTTGTGTTCACGGAGATGTTGCACTGATGAGTTAGGAGGCCTTCATGCGGACTGAACAAATTATTTGTCTAAATCGCGACGGAAGTAAGGGCGAGGATTGTGGCCACGTAAAATCGATTTAAGCCCCCCAGTGGAAATCTTCCACTGACCGTTCCAAGGCGGCTCTTCTGTGGCGATTTATTTATGTTGTTGTTTGTTACTTACTGTGTGTATCACTTGTGTCTTTTGGTTTTGGATGGCCATATGGCCATTTTGTGGGAAAGTAACTGTCCTTATGGCCTTCCTTTTTTTAGGTTTCCATTATGGTCTGGTCGCTTAATGTTTGTATTTCTTTCCCTTTGGTGTCTTTTATGGGTGGAGTAAGTTAATTGTATCAATTCCTGATCTTTGTTTTACTTCTACTTTGATATTATTTCACTCATTAAATACATTTAACACATATATTTGGGCCAATGTTAAACATAAGATTGTCGCAAATGTGAGCGAAGGTATTTTATGACACGAGGTGTGTTAACGGCGATGTATTTTTTTTTTTTTTTTTTTTTTTTGGGGGGGGGGGGGGGTTGCTCGTTGCATTTTCACTAATATATTTTTGCACACAAAAATCACTACCAGTCTTCTTAAAGGAGCCGTCTGATCTGGGACTACACTATTTGCAACTTTGAGTTTGAAAGTAAACAACAGACGACAATTACTGTGATTGGTAAATGACATTAGGCACGTGCCAACAATTGATCCAATTATCTAAATGTACTGAAGCTTTAACTGGTATCCATTCGTTCAAGTTTCTGCACATTTAGATCCAATTATCTAAATGTACTGAAGCTATAACAGGTATTCATTCAAGTCAATTGTTGGCACGTGCCATATGTCATTTACCAATCACAACAATTGTCGTCTGCTGTTTACTTTCAAAGTCAAATTAAAGCTGCAATGGTCCTGCTCATTATGTAATATTAACGGGTATTCATTCATTCATTAATATTACATTATGAGCCTGACCACATCAATTTCTTCTCTTTAATTACCTATTCGTCTGATCAGACCAGTAGGAATGGTTGGTTTGACTTCTGACCAGGCTGCGAGAATGCACAGGCTGATCAGAGACCTTGATGGGCGCCTATGTAAAATATAGAACATTTGTTTTGAGCACTGTCCAGTACGTTGTCCCGGATACAAAACATTTTCTAGCTCAGACCAACCGAGCATAAATTAGAACTGCTCATAAGTTATCAGAGTCAACAGTCTTTTAATACTCAAAGATATACAGATCATCTTCATTTTTCTGCATTTACTGGTATTTTGTTTGGGTTCTGTATTAGTTTGGTACACATATCTTTACAGCGTAGATCCAAATGAAACGGATCAACATTTTTTTTAAATTACTGTTTTAATTTTTAAAAACGCTACGGAAATAGAACATATAATTAAAGTTTAAATGAGAGAGAGAGAGAGAGAGAGAGAGAGAGAGAGAGAGAGAGAGAGAGAGAGAGAGAGAGAGAGAATAGTCATAATAGCAGAATTTCTTCAGTCTAGAACATACTGTTTGGACATTGGTTTCCGCCACTTGTTCTCTGTCCCTGACTGTGCTATTTCTCTTACTGGTGAGTGTATCATATGGCCTTGGGGGCGTGGGATATCGTTGTTATGCCAGTTTGTATATGATTGCAGGTATTAACCCGCATAAGATAAGAGAATCGTCCACCTTATAAGTTTGGAGTGGTTCATTTCTAAGAATAGGGGCGCCCGATTTGATTTGTTTTGATTGTGGTAAGTTTTACAAATATAAAAAGTGGAGACCCGGATCAGACGTCGCGTTCTGCGGCGTCTGAGCTGGGTCTACATTGTTTCTTTATGTCCCATAAAAAGGACGCTACGCGTGTGTGAGGTGATGCACTGCAATTATATTGTTAAATTTGACAAATCAGAGCCATGTCTTATACCTTTCGCTTTCGAGTAAGGCTTGGTTCTGGTGATAGTACAATCTGCGAAATGGATATTCATTCCGTAGTCGGTGTGTTCCCTTCCATCTTGGTGGAAGGGTGCAACCCCGATATACTGAATGTAGAATATGACTTGGATACAACATGGATATTATACGACAGACTGCATGCATGGTAGTTAACCCAATCACGGTTGGCAACTTTGCTTCCCTCTTTAATTGCACGCCGGTGGGTCAGGCCTCAGATTCTATGACGGCTCCAACGTAAAGGCTTATTGAAAATTAGAGAGATAATGTTGGTTGGTGCCTGATGCTCTGTCTCTGGTCGGGCTCATCGGAGTCTAACTGTTGGTTTTCTTTTGCTCCAGCATTTCAGTGGTTTCTTGCTGTCGAGTCCTCACCGTTGTCTCACCTCTGTGGTTCTTTGATTTTTGTGTTCACGGAGATGTTGCACTGATGAGTTAGGAGGCCTTCATGCGGACTGAACAAATTACTTGTCTAAAACGCGACGGAAGTAAGGGCGAGGATTGTGGCCACGTAAAATCGATTTAAGCCCCCCAGTGGAAATCTTCCACTGACCGTTCCAAGGCGGCTCTTCTGTGGCGATTTATGTTGTTGTTTGTTACTTACTGTGTGTATCACTTGTGTCTTTTGGTTTTGGATGGCCATATGGCCATTTTGTGGGAAAGTAACTGTCCTTATGGCCTTCCTTTGTTTAGGTTTTCATTATGGTCTGGTCGCTTAATGTTTGTATTTCTTTCCCTTTGGTGTCTTATATGGGTGGAGTAAGTTAATTGTATCAATTCCTGATCTTTGTTTTACTTCTACTTTGGTTATATACATTGTATTTATATTTCCAGTGTAAAGTATAATGTAAGCATATAGAAAACAATGTGGTTCATACTTCCACGAACGCATCGAGCCACATGATTTTCAGTGACGTCAAATGACATCAGTGTGATTGATATTTCAGCTTTAATAGTTTGCCCCATAAGCAGTTTTTCGCCCAGTCATGAGGGGCATATACTGTGAATATAAGAAATTAACTTAATTTTTCTGCTTTCCATGGAGGTATGAACGACGACGGGTCGCTAGCAGAGTTTACCTTCGGGGTTCATTTACTCTGCACGCGACCCACTGCGTTCATGTTTCCGTTAACAGCAGAAAAATAAATAAATAAATCTCATTTCTCAAATAAAAATGACGTGACCAGCCATAACGGTTCAATGATATTTTAGGTGTTTACCTTCTCCACACTTTGATACTTTCCTTCATTAACAAATATTTGTGGTATATGCACAGTTTATGCTTTCTTGTCTGTTTGCCATTATGTGATGTATTATTGTATCCTCATGGGCTTTATTGCCTTATGGAATTTGAAATAAACTTACTTCTATTCGAAATATAACTGTCTCCAAATTTGGTATGGAAAAGTAGAATCTCTGTGTTTTCAAAACATTTTCCTAAGGCCTTATTTTCCGTACCTTGATTCTTCTGTATCAGTCAGAACCAATTTTTAATGTCACTGTTCATGAGGTGAATATTGTTCATGCAGATTAAGTGAATAATGTCCAAAGCTGAAACTAAGCTGTTCTTGTACTTATGTATACTTATATAACGAGAAGAAATCATAATCAAAGTATATGTCATTAACAGTCAATATTTACTCAAATAAGGGACCCTGTATGTAATACGAAAGAAATATAGATCTAGTAACTTATTCACTTTTTGAATTATGTATAACACCATGGTTTCATTTGCTTTATTAAGTTCATGTTCCAACAAAATTGCACGGATTTGTTTAAAAAAATAAATAAATACATAAATAAAATAAAAATAAATAAAATCACTTCTTACTGTAGTCTCTTTCTTCCAAAGAGTATCTACACTCGATATATGAAGATAGACCGATAGGTAATCTTGACGAACAAATATCGAGTGGGGCATACTTACTATTGCAATAAAAGCGCAAGTTAGGATTTTTGGTGTCTCTGATAGGAGCTGTGGGTTAATTGTATCGATTTCTGATCATTGCCTCTACTTCTATTTTAAGAAGTCCAGAGAGCAACCAAAATTGTTCCAGCTTGTAAAAGATTTGTTATTATTTTGCATTTAAATACAATTTTCTTATGTTTTCCAGTACATTTAAGTGCTTTTTGGTATTTCTATGTGCGTGCGTTTTTTGTTTTTTTTTTTGGTATTTTGGTTGCTTTCCGGTATTTTGGTGCTTTCCGGTAATTCTATGCACCGGTATCGTCATATGTATCGTATCGTGAGGCAAGTATCGCGATACGTATCGTATCGTGGGGTGACTGTATCGTTACAGCATTACTTTCAGCATGGTTGTCGAAGTCAAAGGTCTTGGGAAACGCAACTAGTTCAATTTCACCATGACATTATGAGCAATCTGGATGGGCCCATTAGCCGTGCTACAAACAGACTGACTTGGTTATCATGGACTTCGCCAAGGCCTTTGACAAGGTACCTCACAGAAGGCTATTGTATAAACTGGACTACTATGGGATACGATGATCCACAAATAGGTGGATTAGCCCATGGCTCTCTGGGTACCAGTCCTATAGCGATGCCCTGAAAAAATCAAAGCGCCAAAAGGCACTGAAATGACAGATTCTGTGAAAAACCAGTGCTTCAGCTGAAGTGCACGACCCGCCGGATGCTTTTAGCTTTATGAGTGTAACCATATATGGGTATGGCGGCCATTTTGGTCATGTGACCTGGACCTAAAACGGCTCCCCCAATAAATGCGCCTTATCGTAAGGAGCAAAATATATCTTATACTTTAGTACTGTATTCTGAATGGTTTGCAGGATAAAATGCATTCTCACTTTTCCAATACAAAAGCATATGTGTCAAAGTTTGACCTAGGCACAAAGAAGGTCAAGGTCAACCCAGGGTCACCATTTTAGCAATTTATGATGGGCCTACGTCCCAGATGCTATTTATCAAGGTTCGTGGAAATCTGCCCAGTGGTTCTGGAGAAAACTATTTTTGAAGGGTTTTTACCATATATGGCTTGGTGGCCATTTTGGTCATGTGACCTGGACCCCATGAGCAAATTTTGGTTTCCCCCATCCCATAGAGGCCCCATATGAAATTTGACTTCAATCGGCCCAACGGTTTCCGAGGAGAAGCGGTTCGAAAATTTTCACATTTTTCGACTCGGCGAGGCTATACTAAATGGCATGTAATACTTCGCAAATTCATTGGTTAGGGCTCATTGATATCTATCAGTATGCCAAAAATTGTTTAAATATTCCAAGCGGTTAAGTCACTATCACCAATTTTTACAAACGGGTTACGGACGGACAGACAGACAGACCATATATGGCTTGGCGGCCATTTTCGTCATGTGACCTGGACCCCATGAGCAAATTTTGGTTTCCCCCATCCCATAGAGGCTTCATATGAAATTTGACTTCAATCGGCCCAACGGTTTCCGAGGAGAAGCAGTTCGAAAATTTTCACATTTTTCGCCTCGGCGAGGCTATACAAAATGGAATGTAATATTTCGCAAATTCATTGGTTAGATCTCATTGATATCTTTCAGTATGAGAAAAATTGTTTAAATATTCCAAGCGGTTAAGTCACTATCACCAATTTTCACAAACGGGTTACGGACGGACAGACAGACTGACAGACTGACAGAATGACACGGTGATTTTAGGGCCCTCTAAGAAAATCAACCGACTTTAGTCGGTCCCTTTTCTGCGGGCCGTGCAATTCAGATTTACTTTCTTAAGTGATAAGGACAATGGCGCTGGAGTGCTGATTTTTAGTTTGGTTCACAAAACTGAGGTGAATCGGCTGTTAAACACTTTCATCTTCATTTTACTTGGACATTATAAATAAAACAACATGCAAATGACTACCCAGCAGGCACACGTCGCTAGGGCAACGTCAAATCAACGTCGATGCAACGTCATGACGTTGCACCGACGTTGATGTGACGTCACAATTACGTCATGTGCCTGCTGAGATAGTTGCCAGTTTTATGACAACACATAGCCGCAACTTTCTTGTAAAAGCTTACACTTGTTGACTGAGGTGGTCAAGAACCTGCCTTATGTCGTGCGCTACAATAAAGGAAAACACTTTTTGTGCGATGTTTGAAGTTTTGCGGCATGTGACTAATTATTTGACTAATTTTAATACTGGTATTAAAATGATTAATTATGGATATCAGGTACTTCCCTGTTAAGAAAATTCATTATGCATTTGGTATTCGGTATTTCATAGGTATTTCGGTAATTTGATATTTCGGCAGATGCTGGGTAACTTGTATCCTCATAATGAGCATTGATCTATTTACCGGGACTACTTTACTTGTTATGGTAACATTGGGGCATAACAAGCTTCTGATTGGTTAATTTGGGCAAGCTTTAAGTGGTATGCCCCACTGCCTCGGTACTAATCACAGCTGGTGTGACTCTAAAGGAGAAAGGATGTTCTGAGAATTTGAAAAATTTAGTCAATCTGTTTTTGCCAACATATTACACAGAAAATACATTTTCATATAAGCAATTAGCCAAGGGTTCCATACAAAATTCTGGCGAAACATTTAATTTTTCAGAAAACTCTAGTATAAGTTCAAATAAAACTTTATTATCATCAGAATTCCATATAGATGATAATTCTTTTTCAGCTCAGGGCATAAATAGACATATGTGCAAGCATAGACCAATTTGTAAGGTTTGTGAAGCTTCTAGCTCATTGAGTTTTGCTGATATTCAGAAAAAATTAAATTGGCATAGAGAAGTGCAGAATTCAGGGAGATATAATTTTGAAAAATGTCGCATTAAAGTTAATGAAAAAATCAATGTTAATTTTATGAGGACCATGTTGAGAAATTATCATGATTTACAAGTATGTGATTTTTTAGAATTTGGATTTCCAATTGGTTTTGAAGGATCCTCAGATTCATTATATAATAAAGATCAATTATGGAAATACAAAAATCATAAAGGGGCAGTTGAATTTCCAAATGATATTAATGCTTACATTCAAAAAGAAAGCAAGTATGAAGCCATTTTAGGACCATTTAAAAGTAATCCATTTGAAGAGAAAATTTTTATATCACCACTGAATTCTGTTCCAAAGAAAGACTCCAATGATAGGAGAATTATTATGGATCTTAGCTTTCCGAAAGGCAATGCTGTTAATAATTTTGTACACAAAAATGAATATTTAGGAGAGTCTTTCCAAATCATTTTTCCTAAAGTTGATGATTTTGTAGATTTAATTCGAGCAAAAGGGAAAGGTTGTTTGTTATTTAAAAAAGATTTGAAGAGAGCTTATAGACAAATAAGTATAGATCCTAAAGATTATAATTTAGTATCATTTGTTTGGAATAAACATATCTTTTGTGATACTGTCTTAAGCATGGGCCTAAGATCTGCGGCAAATATCTGTCAGCGAACAACAAATGCTATTTCGTTCATAATGTTTCAAATTGGTATTGCAATTCTTAATTATCTTGATGACTTGGCAGGAGTAGAAAAAAGAGATAGAGCAGATTTTGCCTATCATTGTTTGGGCACAGTGTTACAGAAATGTGGATTTGAAGAAGCAGTTGAAAAAGCTTCCCCTCCTGCAGAAATTATGTCTTTCCTGGGAGTATTATTTAATACTCAGACAATGACAATGGAAATAACTCCCGACAGGTTACAAGAAATAAGACAATTAGTTAAATCATGGATAAATAAAGAAATAGCAACATTAAAACAATTACAATCCTTGTTAGGAAAACTAAATTTTGTAGCAGCTTGTGTTAAACCAAGTAGGATTTTTATTTCAAGGTTGTTAATCTGGCTAAGATCCATATATAATTCTTCTGAGTTTTTTCACTCAATTCCTCATCATGTTAAGAAAGACCTTATATGGTGGGATAGATTTTTACCTCAATACAATGGTATTTCTATAATAGAATATGAGCATTGGAGTAAACCTGATGCCATTTTCTCTTCAGATAGTTGTTTGACAGGTTGTGGTGGTTTTTGGAATGGGTGCTATTTTCATGCAGAATTTCCGAAGGAAATTATGAAACAAGATTTTCATATAAGTGTCCTGGAAATATTGTCCATAATTGTTTGTTTAAAACTTTGGGGAAAATATTTTAAGGGACAAAGAATAATTGTATTCTGCGATAGCAAAATTGTGTGTCAGATAATCAATTCTGGTAAATCTCGCTCTGAGATTTTACAAGATTCTTTGAGAGAAATTTGTTACATAGCAGCATGTAATGAATTCGAGTTAAGAGCTGTACATTTGTCGTCAAAACAGAATAGAATTTCAGATATATTGTCAAGATGGCATTTAGATGAATTAAATGAAAGGAGATTTTTAAGCTTGACTGAAGGTTACACTTTACAAGAATTTAATATTTCCCCTGAGTTGTTTAACATTATCAATGATTGGTAATTGATTTTATTTTCAGATGGTCAGCTTAATAAGCTGAAGAAGGATCTAGATCAGTCAAATAAAGCAGCTTATGCAGAAGGTACCAGAAGAAATTTAATAGTACAATGGGAGTCATATCTTTTGTTCTGTACATACTTCAATTTTGTTAGTCTTCCAACAAATACAAACACTTTGCAACTGTTTGCTCAGTTCTTGAGTAGAACTATGAAATCTACAGATTCAATTAAGAACTATATTAACGGAGTTAAGTCTATGCATTTATTATTGGGTTATCCAATTGATAACATTAATAAATTCATTCTAAATCTTTCATTAAAAGGAATAGCTAAATTACATCCATACTGTAGAAAGCAGGCGGAGCCTATAACACCAGATTTATTAAAAAGTATAGGAAATTCCATGGACTTTTCTAAAAAATCTAATTTAGTTTATTGGTGTTTATTTTTATTTGCATACTTCTTGTTAGCTCGTAAATCTAATTTAGTTCCTACTACTAAGAAAGATTTACTAGCAAAAACTTTTTTATTGAGGCAGGACATTTTGGATAATACAGATCATTTGGTAGTCACAATGAGGTGGACAAAAACCATTCAAGCTGGTGAAAGGGTTCTTCAGATTCCTATAATTCGAATTCCAGATAGTATTTTATGTCCGGTTAGAGCATACAGATTAATGTGTAAAGCTATTCCTGCATCTTCAGATGCTCCCTTGTTTATGTTACCTCATAATACTCCTGTTAATTACAAAATGTATCAGTCGAAATTAAGAGAATGTATTCAAAATGTTGGATTAAATCCTCAGATATATTCTTCTCATTCTTTTAGACGTGGATTTGCTACACTGCTGTTTAAAGCAAAAATTTCTGAGGTTAAAATTATGCTTATGGGTGACTGGCATTCAGACGCCTTTAGAAAATATCTAGCTTTTTCATTGGAAGACAAAATTAAAGTTGCAGAAACCATAAAGAATTTTATTCAAAAATCTTCAGTCAAGCTGGAATGATTCTGGATCTCTTACTTCTGGATATTAGAGCTTTGTTTACAGAAGAGTCGGAAGAATTGTTGTTTTGATACAATGTATGTTGTGCATTTTAGAATCTTGTTTTCATTCATCGAAGACTTTCTTCTTCTTTTCAGAATTTCCTCGACGAAGCAAGTGAGGCATTTTACCGCAATGTAATGTAGATTATACATTGGGTAGAATTAAAAAATCTTCCATTATTTTCAGTTCTGCAATGAAGAAGAAATTCTTGTATAATGAAGATACAATAGTTATTTTGCATGAATATAACATTAAATTCTTACTATGGTATTTCAGTATTGACAGATTGTACCGAGTCCAAAGAAACAGCAATGAAATGTAGAATATTCATTGAGTTTCTTCATAATTTGAATAGCACAGACAATTGGCTTATTCCTTATTCAATTCTTTTCAGGACTGCTTGACTATGCATGTAAAGTAGTTAACTGCATTGAAATGTGGATCATTCCATGGGTTAACAAAGTTCTGAATGGGATTGAATTTTTAATATAAACTCATTGTTTAATCAGTTTTTTCGTTGATAATGACCCATATTAATATATTTCCTTTTTTACATCATTTTTCAGAAACTAGACGTGTCATTATTGTTGGAGACTCAATAATAAAGAATATGCAACCTATAGAAGGCGTGATAATCAAGTCCTTTAGGGGTGATAGTATTGCTAAACTTTCGGGTCGTATAGATCGCAGAGAAGTAGATTTGTCTCCGTTTGATTATATTATAGTGCATGTGGGCACCAATAACATTGATAGAAGAGAGTCGCTTGACAATATGAAATCTGATTATGGAAATTTGATAGGGATAATTAAAAGGAAGAAAAGCTCTATTAGAATAATTATGTCAGCCATAATTCCTAGACCTATTGATCACACAGTGACTGATAGTATGATAAAGGCAGTAAATAATAGTTTACGTAGAGAAATAGGACCTGATCTTGGTTTCCATTTTGTAGAAACCTGGAAGGCAGTATCTAAGTTTGGAAGTTATAGGAGATATATGTATGCCAAACTTGATAAAGGTCTACATTTGAATACTGAAGGTTCAAGACGGCTTAGGCATTTCTTTCTGAGGGTCATTTCAACAATAGACTGAAATGTGCATTATAATATCTTATTCATTTTCAGATTACATGATTATATGAAATCTATGGTAAGATAGAGAATATGTGAGTAAAACTTTTGTATTAACAAATAGTTAATAGGACCACTAATGTGTTATGACTTAAAATGTATTTGATTTAATATCTCTAGTCTGAAATTTGTGTACATTTTTGATAGAAATAATTTCTCTCATGATTGTGTACAAGTTTTATGATTGGATGGATCTTTACTAAACAGTTAATTTGTTGCTTACTTTCACAGTGAGCAAATTGGGTCTTAATGCCGTGTTCCCTCTGGTTGTTGCACATGCTCCTATGATCACGCAGTAGCGCACACTTTGCGGTGGTCTCCCCTTAAATTTTTCAAGGAAATCTATAAGATATGTACTGTAATTTCACACTTCACTTCCAAATATATGAAGTGTACATTTTTTGGTGCATTCTTGGTGGAAGCTGGGCGCACTGTGTATTGATTAGGGCGAGTATGGTAAATTGGATTACTGAAGTACATAACACATTAGAAAGGATCTTTATAGTTTTTATTTGAAGTTGAGTTTTTCTGTGTTCATTTTTTGGATTTGATATTCTTGTTGATTTCCTGAATGTGACTTTTATATGAAGACTGAAGGAAATGTGTGTGATATTAAGTCTAATTATACTTAGAACTGAACGAACATTATGACTGTGAAATGCAACGTGTTTGTGCATTATGTTTTCAGTGGTATTTAAAAGGACTGTCCTATATTAGGCAGATGACTTTAGTAATTGATTGATCAGTATGCATATGTTCAAGCAATGGTTGATTTAAAATACCATATAGTGTATGATTATGAATGAAATTCACCTTCTAGTCATTCTCATATTTTGAATTATTGTCCATGTTTATGTCCAGTCATTTATTTAGATCATTTGATTATTTCTTTATTTTGTTATTTGAATTTTGGCCTGCGGTTTGGGGGAATTTGAATAATTTTTGTGTCTCAAAATATAATTGGTAGACATATTTTCCCTCTTTCAATATTGACCAATTTGATGATAATTGGAATATAGGTTAACATGGAATATTCGATACATACGGAGTCAATTGGCCTAATTAAATGTTAGAAATTAGCCTATTCTCTGATTCTTTAAATCCTGATTAGTTAAAGTATGGATACAGAATAATTGACTAATTTTAATACTGGTATTAAAATGATTAATTATGGATATCAGGTACTTCCCTGTTAAGAAAATTCATTATGCATTTGGTATTCGGTATTTCATAGGTATTTCGGTAATTTGATATTTCGGCAGATGCTGGGTAACTTGTATCCTCATAATGAGCATTGATCTATTTACCGGGACTACTTTACTTGTTATGGTAACATTGGGGCATAACAAGCTTCTGATTGGTTAATTTGGGCAAGCTTTAAGTGGTATGCCCCACTGCCTCGGTACTAATCACAGCTGGTGTGACTCTAAAGGAGAAAGGATGTTCTGAGAATTTGAAAAATTCCCTCCCACCCAAGCCCTCTATTATTTTTGTATATCACTGTTATTTCTAATTGTTTTGTGGTGTGTTTAATTGTTTTCATTTGAAATGAATATTTGTGTATGTATTTTGAGCAAAGAGTTGTTTCTCTTGATATAGCTCAGAACATTTTGTTATTCCATAGTGTGGTGAATAGGGAGAATTTGAATAATTTTTGTGTCTCAAAATATAATTGGTAGACATATTTTCCCTCTTTCAATATTGACCAATTTGATGATAATTGGAATATAGGTTAACATGGAATATTCGATACATACGGAGTCAATTGGCCTAATTAAATGTTAGAAATTAGCCTATTCTCTGATTCTTTAAATCCTGATTAGTTAAAGTATGGATACAGAATAATTATCACAACATTGTGCTTACATATTCAGTTATTTAGACCTATACCACAGAATTGGACAGTGATAACTGTTAGGAGTTTATTATTGCTGGCTTGCTACCGTACGGTGAAGTTTCTAGCGTCACCTACTTCGCATTTAATTAGGTCATGTAAGTGTTATGAGTCTGTACCCTTTCAGCCCTTTATAGCCAAGTACAGATACCTACAGATGCAAACAGTGTAGAACCTGGTGAGATGGCTCATAATGATACACCGCATTCGGTTCTACATGATTTGACATGCTATTGACGACTATTGACTAGACACCCGATTTACATGTGTAGAATGGACGCGTACAAATTCAGTGACTGAAGAGTGAACTGGAGAAACTCGTGGGTTGAAGGGGTAAAATCTTAACCTGGCCTGTAACGGTAAGGATCAGACAAAGCGGCTTGGCCGATAATCAAAAGTTAAATACAGCTTATTATACGGTGTATTTTCTTTATTTTTCAAAGTTTATCTAGATACTTAAAAGGAGTGCACTGATTGTAGCTCTATACATATTTTTTTTTTCTTTTCTAAAAATATACAAAGGTACTTTAATGGCGTATTGATACAAATATAATTAATCATAACCCATTTTGTACTGAATGTAATATTATCACTTATCTGTCGAAATCCCGGTTCAAAATTAAGGGGCGTCAGCTAGAAATATAGGAATTAATTTAGGAAAAAAATGGGCTAACTTTCGACAACAGTGAAGCCCGCAGTGAATGCCGTGGTTAGACGCCGCCTCCAAGATTCGCCAATGACCCATTATGCGGTCGTCTGTATAAAATGGGAACTTTCCTTATGCATATTCAATTCACTTTTCTCGTTTTGTTTGTAATTTAAGAAAGATCATTTTTTTTGTATTTTGATTACAAATGAAACAAAACATGTAATCAAAATGCGGAAATAATGCCATGAGAAATTAGTTTTGAGACAGCGAGCATGAAAAGTCAACAAACAACGGACTATTTGCGCGGAGTCATGTTTCAAAAGTAGTGGGAGCCGGAAGTTCGGACGTTAAAATTGTAAACATGCAGCACGACGAAGAATGACAGAAAGAATCTGTCATTAAAAACTCTTTCTTTCCTAGAACTTTTCCTCCTCTTCTGCGATGAATGCCAAGGCTACAGAGGAGTTCAAAGCCCGTACAGTGTAAGGTTGAAACTTAGAGGTATTTGCTTTAGGATACCTCTGTTATTCAGATTGTAAATAGTCTTAAGGACCCACCCAGACTTTTTTTCGTCTTAGCTAAATTCTAAATTTAGCCATCTATCTAACTGAGGTAATGTCCAAATGTGACCGACTCAGTATAAGAAGATAGATAGATAGACCTATTTACCCCCAACTTTAACCAAAAAATTTCTCCATTCATACGCATTCTGGCAGAAACATCAAACGTTCTTTTTTTACTGTTGTCACAAACCAATGATCAGGAATCGATACAATTAACCCACCGCCACCATCAGAGACACCAAAGGGAAAGAAACACAAACATGAAACAACAGACCCTAATGGAAACATCAATAGCGGAAAGCCAAAAGGACAGTCACTTTCCCACAAAATGGCCAATTGGCTATCCAAAACAAAATAATATAAGCGATACAAACACTCAAAGACAGACCATAACAAAATAAATAAACTGCAACAGAAGAACCGCCTTGGAACGGTCAGTGAAACGAATTCCACTGTTGGGTGAGGGGGGGGGGGGCTTAAATCGATTTTACATGGCCACAATCTTCGCCCTTACTTCCGTCGCGATTTAGACAAATTATCTGTTCAGTCCGCATGATGGCCTCCTAACTCAGTGCAACACAAAAAATCAAACAAACACAGAGATGAAACAGCGGTGAGGACTCGACAGCAAGAAAACACTTAAATGCTGGAGCAAAAGAAAACCAACAATTATCCGTTATTTTCGTATAAGACCTGGTGTGGGGAAATTCTTTAACTCTACATACCTGCTGTCCTTATTTCCTCAGAGGTTTAAGTTTTCTTCTGGGAAACGGAGAGTAGTAGTGAATGTGATATTAAAACCTTTATAATCAAAACATTAGGAAATTGTTCTTGTTATTCGGACATCTAATTCTCGTTTGAGGTAGATTTGAATGAACAATTGTAATATGAGGCTAAATTCTTGCACTAGTATAGAATAGAACAGGCTGAACTTAACAGATATCTAGATGAAGAATAAACTTTTGAACACAAACGGACATCAGGCTAACAAAATAGAAGTGAAGGCAATGGTCAGGAATCGATACAATTAACCCACAGCTCCCATCAGGGACACCAAGGGAAAGATACACAAACATGAAACAACTAGACCCTAATGGAAACATCACTAGCGGAAAGCCAAAAGGACAGTTACTTTCCCACAAAATGGCCAATTGGCTATCCAAAGAAAAATATTATAAGCGATACATACACTCAAAGACAAGCCGTGTAAACGTGGTTGGGCAAAACTTCTCCAATTTCTTTCTGTCTGTTAACTTCCCCGGTTCTTCTGTCTTTTCTATCGTTCTTTTCCTCTCCAGTACCTAGCATAATAGTCAAGAGTGACTGTGACCTCCTTTTTCGCTATTTAGGGAAACCGCGCTACACTGATTTTTTTTTTTTTTTTTGCGTTTATACAAGTTCGTGGCAAACGTATTGTGGGCCCAATTTTTCAGCAAAATGTTTATCGATGAAATGAAGCTCACTGAAAACGTTGTCAGAAATTTTCGCGTCGCCAAAATATTCAGAGAAAATACCGACAGAATAACAAGCATTGATTTTGCAGCAAATGGTGAAACGCTTATTTCCAGCAGTGATGACGACTCGATTGTAATTTACGATTGTCAAAGTGGAACGTAAGTTCGGTCATAAAATTTACGCCACTAGTATCCGTGAGCGTCACTTGTAACTTTTAAGGGGAAAGTATAAAACCCGGGAGTAACAGCCGGGAGTAAAATCCGGGAGTAAATTTTAGCAATCGAATAAAGGTATTAAACATTAGCATATCTAGATGAAATTTGGATCAAAAGTAGAATATAGACTCCTCTTAAAAATGCATTTAAGTTTTATATTAATAATAGGGTTCGCCGGTCATCCGGGTACTTTCGTTTGTCACGTGATAGCAACGAGCACGCGGGTGAATACAAACACTCTTTTTGAATAAGCAAATAGTGTAAATAAAACCCAAGTCACTAGCATATTTCTTACAATTTTGATAAAACATGCCAAAAATCTGTAGTGCAGGTGGTTGTACAAATCATCATTTACAACTGGATAAAAAGCTATCGTTCTATCAGTTCTCAAATGGAGAAAAACATCCAGAGAGACGGTCTCGGTGGATAAGGGCCTGCAGTCGCCAGAACGCTGATGGTTCAGACTGGATTCCTACATCAAAATATGTTTACAAGTGCAGTGAACATTTTATAACAGGTAATTGATTCACAATACATTATTCTTTGGGTCATGCTTTGTTGATAATGAACTGAAATTGTCCTTTCTTTTGGTAAAATTGTCTGTTGATTTCTCTCTAGTGCTCGTAGTTCTCCCTTTCAACAACATTTCTGCACTTACCGAGGCGATCCCTTGGAACATCACCACAGGTGTTGGATGGGTGACTAAATTTTGGAAATTGATTGTAATTAACTTTAAAGTGTAGAAAAAAAAACCTCCTTACTGGGTGTGCTAAAGAAGATGAAAAGGGGTCCAAAAATGAATGCCTCTGATCTAAAGGTCAAAACAATAACAAGGTCTTTAGAATGTGTGCCTTGTAAATGAACTAACAAACTAGCCTGCCCCCTAGCCTTGGCATAACCTCGGATCTGGGTTCACACTATTTGCAGAAATGACATATGACATGCAAACAGTATGGACCCAGATCAGATGAGCAGTCTGATCTGGGTCCGCACTGTTTGCAGAAATGACTTAAAGCTACCGGCAGTCAACAATTTTTTACAGACAAACAGTGTGGACTCAGATCAGACAGCTCCTCTTAGCAATCTGATCTGTGTTATTTTGACAATAAACAGAATGTCAAACCTACCTTGACACTTGGATAGAGTATATTTCCCGAGTCCATGACACCTCCGAATACACAACACTTGACACTGTTAACCGTAGACATCGGTTAACAGGCAGCTGTTATTTCACTAATTTATTAAAATGGAAATTTCCCGCCTCGTTATTCTTTACTTTTAATCATTTTTACTTACAGTAGCATGCATTGTCAGGTTAAAATAACGATTTTATTCATAGTAATTGATAGCGATCTAAAGGGTAATTGCCGGTTGCTATGTTATTGTTTTCACCTCAAAAATGGCGGCCTATCGGTTGCTACGGGCAGTGACGTCACGCCGGCGAACCCTATTGTGTACTTTTCAAGATATGAACCAAAATATATGACCATGTCGCAAAAAATTCGCCCGGGAGTAGCTTTTTTGCGGTATTGACGATGTCAAGCATTTTGCAAAATATGTTCAGTCTGGGATTGCTACAAGAATAAGTTTGTGTATTATCAATTAAAAACATATCAAGGATAAGAAAAATGCAAAAATAAAGTTATTCCATCGCTCCGTGAAGTAAATAATTGACCCGGGAGTAGGCCGGGAGTAATTTCTGGGTTGAAATTGGCGTTTATTGGCGTTATTGCCCATGTCACATACATTGTATTTATTAAACGTAGTCTTACTACCCTGACAGCTAATAGCAAAGGCACTGATCAGACTGCGGAGGTCATCGTGTCATCGTTTCTACATTATACGGCCATAAAACAAATAGCGCCAAATATAAATGTCCCAGTCACATAAAATCATAGGAGCAGGGTGTGAGTTGGGTTGGGGGTTTGGATGTGTGTTGAGTCCCGATATGACAAGTAAATAAATTCATGGACTCCATGCTGAATCTTAGCTTTTCTTCTGACAAACGTTTAAGAAATACAATGTATGTGATAGAAGCAATAAAGCCGAGAATAAGGCAAATAAACGCCGATTTCAACCCAGAAATTACTCCCGGCCCACTCCCGGGTCAATTATTTACCAGGCGGAGCCATGAAATAACTTAAATTTTGCAATTTTCTAATCTCTGACATTGACATGAGTGAGTGAGTGAGTGAGTGTTTTGAGTTTTACGTCCCACCAACAGCTAAGGTCATACGGAGACGGGACCTCGGTTTAAAGACCCATCCGTAGTGTTTCCCGTAGACTGAAATTAGGGCAGGGTGCTACTCCAAAAAAGGGCATTTTGCAACGCGGCACTGCATATCAAAAGGGCACACCTTACACAGACTCTTGCCAAAGAGGGCAATGCAGGGGACATTTTGACTGAAATTTGGAAAATGTACTACAAACACTGAAAGGTTTTCTTTAATGGCATTGTTATTTCAAGAGCAGGCCTAGCCAGACAGCAGACTGTGGAATAACCAGCCACAGGGCCCAAACTCTCACATGTTTTGGATCCGGATCAACATTCAAGGGCCCGTAAATGGTTCGGTAATGTAATTTGTTTTTAAATTATACTTGATAGACACTTCCTGACGGTGACTGCAGTAAGATTTTTATCCAAAAGATTTAAACTAGGGTAATTCTACTATGAATACAAAACGTGGTAACTATGAATATCATTCTTCATGTGGAGCATGATAGGTCAGTGGTTAATGGTTAGTGCACTTGCCTCTGATGCTACAGGCCCCGGATTCAATCCCCGGCAGAGGTGATAAAATTTTGGTGTCCGTACAAACGCTCCATATGCATCATTTGAAGGGATGAATGTCATAAAGTGCACCGTCCTTCGTATCGGGACGTTAACTGGAGGCCCCCTTTGCAGGGAGACCCATCCCTGTGCAGGTTAAAGAACCCTACCGTAATTACATGATTACTGTGTATGCTTTCATCCTGCAAAACTGGAGTGTATGTACATAACATGCCCCTTTTGTATCCCCTCTTAGGGTTAAAGCGAAATCGGAAGATAGAGATAGATAGAAGCACCCGGGCCTCCTTACATTCATTCAGGTTCATACAAGACAAAAAACACAGAACAAAAAAGATTATTACACAGAATGATTGTAGTTTTAATTTTTTTTTTGTCAATTCGCCCTTCAGCTACCTTAATAAAAACGTAGTGACGGACCTGAAGGAGGACACACATTTCAGTGCATCTGGCAACTTTGTTCTGAAGCAAAACTTTAATATTTTTCCTTCAAATTGTCAAAAAATCATTACTTATTTTATTTGTAACAAAATATCTTGCTAAAAAACTAGAGTGAGCCTATTTGGGCCCTCAAAATCTGTAATGTAGTGGGTGGGGTACATACGTAAAAACTACATCGTAGAATGAAGGACAAGAATAATTTGGTAAAACTTAATAGCATTACTAAAACTGTACACCATGCATTTATTCAGAGAGTTTTGGAAGAACTGCAACATTTCTTGGACAAAGTGTGCTTTGCCAGATTGGAAATTCGTCTTCTGGAAATTGCTTTAGGCATTTGGAATGAGGCCGAATTTCGGCATCGAGACCTTGTCAGCAAATGCGGTCATTAATAAATTTCCTGGTTATTGCCATTTGCATACACGAATAAAACGGGAACCATACTATACGCTTGACTGAACACAACACAGGTATTGTACATTGTGTGTATTTATTGCGGTAATTACGCATGACTCTCCCGTGATTATTGGATAAACAGTGAAAGGATTAGGTCTAATGCAGGGCACATTTAATTGGCGTAAAGGGTAATGCGGGGCGCAAAAGGGGCCAAAATTTCAAATGTTAGGGCAAGAGGGCGGGAATTTAGGGCACCGGGGCACTGCGCCCCGCTTTAGGGCAATCACTGATCCGAAAGTCTGGAGAAGCCCGGGATCGATCCTCCGACCCCTGGTTTACAAGGCGAGTAGCGTAACCACTACACCACGGAGGCTTCTAATCTCTGACATGTTTTTAATTAATAACACATAAGTAATTCTTGTAGAACCCCCAGACTGAACATATTTTGCAAAATGCTTGACATCGTCAATACCACAAAAGTTACTCCCGGGCAAAAATTTTGCGACCTGGTCGTATATTTCCGTTCATATCTTGAAATGTACATGCTAATAATGTTAACACTTATGTGCATTTTAATGAAACGTCTATATTCTACTTTTGATTCAAATTTCATCCAGATATGTGAATGTTTAGTACCTTTATTCGATTGTCAAAATTTACTCCCGGATTTTACTCCCGGCTCTCGGCCGTTACTCCCGGGTTTTATACTTTCCCACTTTTAAGGAATAAAGTAATCACACGTCTAGACTGCAATGCAAAATAAACTGAGATTTTTCAAATTGTTACCCAGCACTGTGGGTTGCAATATAAGTTCAAAAAGCAAATACATTATGTAAAGCAAATTCAACAACTATAGTTTAAGACTAAATAATGGGAATCGAGACAGTTCCCCGACAAGACAGTTCCCTGACACGGTTTTTGGAGACAGTTCCCCGACACATTTGAACACAGTTCCCCGACACTTTTGAAGACAGTTCCTCGACACTATTATTCAAAGTCAAATGACCAGTGACTAATCATGATGATTATCATAATTGATAGTTATTATGTGTTCATCAATATTTTGAAGACATTTCACTGACAGACGTTTAGAATGGGTTCATCGACATTTGTGAAGGGAGTTCCCCGACAAACTTTTTCACGTATAAAATAAAAGCTTATACTTGATGCCATTATCAATAAAGTTAAATGAATACACCTGAAATTAAGCGAACTAGAATGTACAGTTAATGAACATGCAGATATTTAAACAAAACAAAAATGTCTTATTGGGTTTTGCTTTTACTGCCCTTTCAAGATTATTTCTCTCATATCGAGCTGATCGTTAATTAGAGGTGGGCGTAAACCGGAGTACCCGGAGAAAAACCACCTGACCTTCCGTTGCAGAACTTGGCGTCTCACGTGACCCCAGTGAGGCTCGAACTACAGTGGTGAGAGACCTAATGATCAAGAGTCAGCGCTCTTAGCCACTAGGCCACGGAGGCCCGTATTGTCTTCTAGGAAACGCAATAGTATAATTGTTATTTTTCCATATAATAAACATTCGAAAAATGAAGATGAGTTCAAAGTTTTTGGTTTAAATCCCATCTTGACGAATGCTGACTGACAAAGAAATTCCACATTACCTCATCTCTGGCTTAGACTTCCAGACAGATCATCGTCAGAACAGAAATCTGCGAACTGTCTTGAAATCAACGAGGAAATTTTAGGCAACTCATTAATATAGTTGCCATAGCAAGAACCGTCCAAATTATAACTAATATATCTTAAGACAATTGAATTCCCCGACACAGAAAGACATTGCCTCTCCAAATCACAGGTATACTTAATCTATTCACAATGGTCAATTATCCTTTTTTATCCCCAATCCCTAATTGCCAATTAGGTCATTAAGACTATGTCCAATAGTGTCGGGGAACTGTCTTCAAAAGTGTCTGGGAAATAATTGCTAATTATAATTATCAGTCACAGGTCAAATAACTAGGGGTGTAACGATGCATCAAACTATCGATGCATCACGATAGGGACTGCCTCGATAGCAATGCATCGATAGTACTTTGGACTATCGATAACTATCGCCGATAGCTCATTCAACTATCGATAGTTTCGATAGTGTTTTTTTTTTCTCGAATAGACTTTGAAAATATACCTGTACTGTTGTGTAATGCTGCAAGTATTTTTGCTTAGGATATCCATGCAGCTGCAATCAGGACCGACTGATAACTTGATAAGCCTTCACATATGTGCATGGTGATATGAGTCTTCGCTGGTCGCACATGTGTATTATAGTTTTTTGCCATGTGGCAATGAATTTCCAGCCGTCATTTTTGCACATGCAGTTTAGGCAGTCAAAAAGCCTTTTCCCGCATTTTTCAATGAAAAACGTCAATGATAGTTTGTTCACACGCTTGATGCATGCAACTTTTTGAAAACATGACAGTGAAACTTGTGCCACATGTGAAGGCTCAGATCAACCTTCAAAGTCATATATAAATGTTTGCTGTTTGTATTAGCCTTCCTTGGTATGGGAGATAATGGGACTAACCTCATTTCCCTGTTCAATTTTGAAGACATTTGCATGGTGCACACGCTGATCTTTTGTATGAAGAAATGTTTGTTTTTGCTGTGTGCTGACTCATTCACATAGAATAAACGGCGGTTTAATGCAGTTTAACTTGTTGTATATGTGACTCTTTTTGCGTCCAACAAACATGACAGCTAATTTAGTATTAGGACCAGACTGTTAATAATAATAATAATAATAATAGCCTTTATTTACAGAGGGTAACACATTTAGCAACAAACAGCTAATCTTCCATGAGGCCCTCTCTAGTATTTACACTTATTACAAAAGGAGCATAATGAGCAAAAATATAACAATTAATTAACAGCGAAATTACAAAGTGATCACCTTAGATCCACAACATACACACATATACACACACTCACAAATATATATATACATATAGAACACAGAATAGAAGTAATGAGTACAAGCATATTTTGCATTCAATTTATATTTTACAGAATTTATGAGCTATATGATAGGCTAGATTTCATCCATTTAATGCAGTGGTTATGAAAGGAATCCAGTGTTTCTAAATCTTTTAGCTGACTGGGCAAATTGTTCCAAATGACTGGGCCCGAATAGATTAAACTCTGCTTATAAATTTCTTTGTGTGGTTTTGGTGTTTCAAAGTCAAATGTGCTAGTTGACCTAAGAGATTGGAGAGTTTCATTCATTAGTCGAATTTTGAACATTTCATTTATATAAGAAGGTGTGAATGATTTATAAATTTTAAACATAAACTTTGCCTTCCTAAGAAATATGCGTTCATATATATTCAGTATCTTAAGATCATTCATGCTGCTGGCGATGTTTTCATATTGGTAATCTAAAATTATTTTTACAGCTCTTTTCTGCAACCTGTATAACCTGGTTAGATGGTTTTGGGACATCCCTCCCCACACTGATGAGCAGTAGTCGATGTGTGGTTGAATATATGTTTTGTAAAATTGCACCCTGTGTTCAATTGTTAAATAGTATTTTATTCTTGATAACAGCCAAAGATTTTTAGAAATTTTCTTAGAAATAAAGTCAGTATGAACTGACCATGTAAGATTGTTGTCTATATGAACACCAAGAACTTTATCACTTTCAATTGTATTCAAATGATTATTATTGTAGCTTAGATGCAAAATATCATTGTGAAGATGAAGGCGCTTTTGATGAGTTGTTATTAACATAACCTTGGTTTTAGCAGTGTTCACTAACATGCCATTTATCTTGCACCACTCAGAAAGGTTTTGCAAAGCTAGCTGCAAATTCTGTTCAAGCGATGCTTGAGATTGACTAATATAATACAGTGTGGTATCATCGGCATAAAGATCCGTGAAAACATTTTCAGTATAAAGTGGTAGATCATTTATGAACATCAAAAATAAAAGAGGGCCCAAGATAGATCCTTGAGGCACACCACACTCAATGTTTTCGGTTTTAGATTCGGTATTGTTAATATAAACTGTTTGTTTCCTTTCAAATAAATAAGAAGAAAACCAATTCAATACCTCATCTGAGAGCTTGTAAAGTTTGAGTTTTTTAAGCAAGAGTTTATGGTCGACCAAATCAAAGGCCTTTCTAAAATCTACCACAACCATTCCAATTATTTGGCTGTTATTAATAGCAGAAAGGAAATTATTGATCATTTTCAGCAGGGCAGTCTCACAGGAATGGCTTGGTCTAAAACCAGACTGGGTTGAATGAAGTAATTTGTTAGCAGTCAAAAATGACATTAAAGAATCATGCACATGTTTTTCTAGTAATTTGGAAATAACAGGCAAAACTGAAATTGGCCTGTAATTATTTGTGTCATCTCTTTGCCCATTTTTAAATAGTGGTCTTACCTTACCCGTTTTCCATTTATCAGGAAAAGTTGAGTTAATTATACTTTGATTACAGATATGTGTTAAGCTATCAGAAATCAGTGGAGCTGCCAGTTTTAATAGTCTTGGTCCTATGTTATCAGAGCCAGTAGCTTTGGTAATATCAATATTTTTAAGATATTTTTCTACACTTTCATGGGAAATTAATGGTATGGAAAAATATGTATTGTCAGGAGCATTTCTGTGACAGAACTGCTTCAGTTTATCGAAACTGGAAGTCACAACTGGCTCTTTTATTTTTGATGCAACTGTAACAAAAAATCTGTTGAATTCATCTGCTATTTCTTTTGGATTTTCAATGACTTTGTCATTTATTCTTAATGAAAATATATTACTGTTATCTTTTTTCTTACTTGCTCCTAATTCCCTGAATAATTTCCAGACACTGGAAGGATCATTTGCATTTTCATTTAAAATTTCTGAAAACTGTTGCTTTTTAGACTGCTTAATCATCTTACCCACATTATTGCGCCAGATTTTATACTGTTCATTATTGTTAATGGATTTATACCTATCTCTTCTTTTTATTGCATCTATAATCTCCCCCGTCAGCCATTTTGGTTGTTGTTTGTGTTTTACACGATGCTGTTTTAATGGCAGATGCTTATCAACAGTATGTAAAAATAAAGATGACCAGGTATCCACTGCATCATTTACATCGTCAAATATTTTTATGATGTCCCAAGGAGTTGAAGTCAAATCATTTATGAATTCTGTTTCATTAAAATTTTTAAATGACCGATATGAAATTGTGTAATGTGATTTTTTAGGAGTGGAACAAGCATTTACTTTTCTTGTTATGAAAACAGGATAATGGTCACTAAGGCCAAGAACCGGCACATTTTTGGAAAGTAAATTGTTCAGCGTATTACAGTAAATATGGTCTATCAATGTTTGGGAAGAATTTGTTACTCTAGTTGGAGACTCAATCACTTGTTTTAGACCAAAAGATTCCATATAATCTAGCCATGCTTTTTTGGTATTTTCTTGCAGTAAATCTCGATTAAAATCGCCCAACAAATAAATTTCTTTCTCGCATTCTAAAACTTTGTCAAATGTTTCATCAAAAACTTCATTCCAAATGACTGTTTCATTAGGATGTCGATATAAGATGCCAGTTAAAAAGCTTTTACTATTTTGGGGAAAAATTTCAATCCAAACACATTCAATACGGTCACATTCTAAATCAAGCCTTCTTTCACACTTGATTTCTTCTTTAACATAGACTAATATTCCACCCCCTTGTTCTGGTCGATCAGGTGATACAACTCTGTCTCTACGAAAAAGCTGGTAGTTATTGAGTTCAAAGCAGTCATTGCTATGGTGCTTATTAAGTTTGGTCTCACAGAGTCCAAAAAGGTGAATGTCATTTTCTGAACTATTAAGCACTGTTAAATCGCCCTGTTGTGGTCTCATTAGAAATGCTTCTCGAGAAATTCACAGCATGCGAGTATGTGATAGATTCCGATTAGAAAATAAGTATGCACAAATGCATCAATGATGACGTCATCAGTCAGCTGGCTGGACCGATTGGGATTTCAAAATTTCTAGAACTCTTTGGGGAACATTTAAGTTGACAAAGTTTTATCTTCCTGCCGTTTTTCTGTAGGGAGAAAAAAAAAACGTGCATCACGAGGCCTTGATACTTGGTCTCCGTCTATCAATTACTTTCTTAAGGTGATTCTGGACGTTCTGATAGTGGACAACCGGGGACAAACTGGCGTTTTACTTTTCGTGTTTCTTTCTATTATAATATCTTGAGGGATATTACTGAAAAAAAATAACAGGTCAAAACGGCCCAATTTCATTACATAATAACTTATGTCATGCTGTGATTACATATTATTATGTGATGATTAATCGGGTTATCTAATTAACTGAATCCACAGATTTATTTACCAGAGGCGGCAAACATCAAACAATCAAAGAACGATCAGCATGTGTCAGTTTCCACTAGCCGAGAATCTAAAAATGTGCATAGGTATTAAAGCTAAGATAACCATCACTCTGGAAGCAGCAAGCTATATTTTAGGCAGTGGGTCTTTCTGTAGGTGGTGGGGATAAATAAAGAGCAGCTCCCCATGTTTTTTTTTTCTGGAATAGCCCCGAGGGAATGAATGCTGATATTGAAACACACAATAAACATACAATGTTAAGCCATTGCAATTTTCCTAACTCGTTCTGTCACTCTTAGCCATTTTTATGTGGGTGATATAGCATCTAGGAATCATTTATAACAGTTACCCGATAGTATCACGATAGTATGTCCCAATAGTGATAGTATCGTGATAGTAGTTTCCACGATAGCAATACTATCACGATAGTCAAAATTGGCCTCGATAGTCAGCCCTACAAATAATTATGAATAATAGTGTTGGGGGAACTGTCTTCAAAAGTGTCGGGGAACTAATTGCCAATTACAATTATCAGTCACATGTCATTTAACTATGAACAATAGTGTCGGGGAACTGTCTTCAAAAGTGTCTGGGAACTGTCTTCAAATGTGTCAGGGAACTGTCTCCAAAAACCGTGTCGGGGAACTGTCTTGTTCCCAAATAATGGTCCTATAAGACCACTGGACGAAGATTTATTGTCCAAAATGAGGCAAAATCCCCTAAATTTTCAAACAAGGATACCGACAAGGCAAAAGCACTCACCCTTAAAATATTATCATTTTCAGTTGTTATGTACTCTGAAGTAGCAAAGACGAGGCATAATTTTCTTACTTTCAACATTTTTAAGCACTTTTGTGAAAATTTCACCGAATACCACATGGTAAATTTCATTGCCATCTTGGATTTCGACAAAATTCTTACCCTGGATTTAGTGAAATTCAAACCCCAAGTATTAACCTGTCATTCGAGATCGGATGATGACAGTTACCTCTTGCAGTTGCTTAATCAATGGCTTTGCAGAATCATCAACCTGATCTTCATGTCATTTACTTCAGGTGTTTTAAACGTCTTTCAAAATATTGACTTCGGTTTGTTTACAATAGAGAAATCTGTCACTTTTCCTGACGACCTCATCACTGTTTCAGCTGATTTGTGTTATTGCGCATTTATTAAAAAAACGGGATAAAACTTGATGAATATCATACAATAATTACAATTTAATAAAGCTCATTAAGTTCTGTTTAAGACCTGCTTTTTCGGCATTATGACTGTTTTTATGTTTTACATTTTTGCATATGTGCCTTCCATAAAAAACACACATGTAGCAGATAGAAGCAATAACGTTTTCTTCGTATTTGTAAGTGTTTTTGGCATTGATCATGAAATCAGTTTTGCGGTGATAGGGATATCATTTTAGTTTTTCGAATTCCACACCGGTAGCCATGTCACACACTATGGGTTTTGGAAATGAAGATGGAAACCGCGTATTTTAGCAGTGTAAACAGAAACTGAAGATTTGTTGTCACGTGACAAATTTTATGAAAATGAAAAGCAACATTAAAACAGATAAAAACAGCATTTATCGATATATTTTGCAGACGGGAATATTTCTTTATTTAAACTGTTTCTGTAAAAGTTCATTTGAAAATTAGCCACGGTTCTTGAACAAGGAAATTTATTATTATGTATGGTGGTTGCATTGTGTCATGGTAAACTGTTATTTTTCTGCTGATAATGTGATCGGTCTGTCATCCTCGACCATTACTCGCAGCAGATTTGCAGGTGTACATTACATACACTCCAGGTTTGCAGGATGAAAGCGTACATAGTCATGTAATTACAGTAGGGATTTTTTAACCTGAACGGGGGGTTCTTGCATAGAGGGCTTCCAGTTAACATTCCGATTCGAAGGACAGTGCACTATGTGGCATATATCCCTGCTAATGATGCCGGTGGAGCATGATCGGACACGAAAATTACCGCTTTAGGGGATCAAACCAGGGATGGGGGTTTCTTGCACCAGCGGCAGCATCCTAATTCCTTCGGATGTGGGACATTAGCATTTTCTGAGCTGGCTTGTACATAAGCTGTTAATCAGTGCAAAATAATTTTATGTAAGAAAATGACAGTTGCCCTTCTTGAATCGGATGGTGTGATAGAATGAGAGTAGAAAAAATTTCACAGTCAGTCTCCATGAAAGTGTGTTTTTGATCCACAGGATAAAGTCAGTAGCAGTGTGGAAATACGTCACATAAAAGAAGGAGGGCATAATGCAGCATCTGATCAGGGCCTACACTGTTTGCATAAAGTTCAGCCATTTTTTAAATACATTTTGAAGAGAAACACAATCTGTAATTCCTAAATTTTAAAAAATGGACTTGCGCTACTATATAAAGTGGGACACATGTATCTACCCTCTGCCTTGAGAAGGTATGAGGGTAGATTTTTTCTCTCTATGAAACAAGTGCCTGTGAAGTGGAAGATTCGATTTTGTATAGTACTATACAATAGGTAAAGAATTAAAACAGTACATTTTTTACTCTCCAGAGGTTGGGGCCCCGGCGATCGGGGCTTGGAGTAATACAACAGGCTGCATGGTGCTTCCATGCAGAGCTGACGCTGACCACACATTGTACGAGCACTGGTATACCACTTAGAAGAACAAAGCCTGCACAGGCAAAGTGGTGTAAGTCAAACCCTCCAATGAATATAACATTTTGGTTTCATTGGGTGGCAGGGCTTGAGATGTCATTTCATCTCAAATGTTGGGTAAACGCCCACAAAATTGGAAGCAGCATCGCCAAATTAACCTCAATAGTGCTGATGATGCATTAAACCTCAGTTCAAACGCACTCTAGAGGTTTTGACCAATTCAGACCACAGTAAATAGAAGGAACTACTTTCTTTTTGTTTACATGTTTTCACCATGTGCTCAAGAGCAGCCATGTTTCTTCAACTTCAAGTACATGGAGGATTGGAGGTGGCAAGATGAAAATTTGGTCAATTTTGTATTGGGAAAGAATTTTTGACAATCATTGGTAGGTTTTGTTAGGAGAGGTTATACAAAGGACTGATTTGTGCTAAAAAGAAACATTGGATGAAATGACAGCTCTGCAGTGACGTTTGAAATTTGACAATTTTCATCCCGATTGTTTTTGCCTTTTGAAAACTAAATGTTAGTAGCAATAGAGCTACATAAAGCCAAAACCTGGGTCTTGCTATTTCAGAGAAGAAGATTATCTTAAATAAGTCTATGTAAAACCAAAGTGCCCCGGACGGGGGCATTTGTGGCCCGAGGGCTATAATTTGAACAATCTTGGTAGAGGTCCACTAGATGAAGCTCCATACCAAATATCAGACATTGACCTTGCAGTTTCAGAGAAGATTTTTAAAGATTTCCCTATATATAAGTCTATGTAAAACCAAAGGGTCTGGGGGCGGGGGCATTTTTATCCCCCGACCGAATAGGTTCGGGGGATATAGCGATCAGCCTGGCGTCCGTCCCTCCGTAGACGCAACCTTGTGATGGCCATAACTCCTATACCCTTTGAGATTCATTGATAGTTCTTGGCACAATTGTTCACAAGGCTGAGACGGTGTGTCATGCGCAAGAACCAGAACTCTGGATGCCATACTTTTTTAGTTATCTCCCCTTTTAATAAAATAGAATGACTACTTTGTGATGGCCATAACTCCAATACCCTTTGAGGTATATTGATGGTACCAGGCACAGTTGTTCACAAGGCTGAGACAGCGTGTCATGCACAAGAACCACAACTCTGGCTGCCATGGTTTTTGAGTTATCTCCCCTTCCAATAAAATAGTGTGACTACCTTGTGATGGCCATAACTCCAATACCCTTTAAGATATATTGATGATACCTGGCACAGTTGTTCACAAGGCCGAGACGGTGTGTCATGCACAAGAACCACAACTCTGGCTGCCATGGTTTTTGAGTTATCTCCCCTTCCAATAAAATAGAGTGACTACCTTGTGATGGCCATAACTCCAATACCCTTTAAGATATATTGATGATACCTGACACAGTTGTTCACAAGGCCAAGACGGTGTGTCATGTACAAGAACCACAACTCTGGGTGCCATGGTTTTTGAGTTATCTCCCCTTTCAATAATATAGAATCACTACCTTGTGATGGCCACATACCCAATAGTCTTTGAGATATATTGATGGTACTTGGTACAGTTGTACATGAGGTTAAGCAGGTGTGTCACATGCAAGAACCACAACTCTGGGTGCCCTGGTTTTTTCATTATCTCCCCTGACAATATAACCTTTTGATGGCCATAACTCCAATATCCTTTGAGATATATTGATGGCACTTGGCACAATTGAATACAAGGTTGAGATGGCACTTCATGCCTAAGAACCACAATTCTGGATGCTATGATAAATATTTGAGTTATCTACCCTTCCAATATAACAGTATGACCAGCTTGTGATCTCCCAACACCCTTTGAGACATATTGATGGTACTTTGTACAGAAATGCATGAGTTTAAGTAGGCATGTCATGCGCAAGAACCACAGTTCTGAGTACCCTGGTTTTTCAGTTATCTCTCCTGAAGGATAATCTTGTGATGGCCATAACTGCAATACTTTTGTGATATATTGCTGGTTTAATTCTGGTGCACTTTCTATTGATGAACAATCTTCTGAAGGCCATATTGGCTTTTGGTTGGGGGATTTGCCATCTCTTCCGATGGCTATTTTTGGAGGGGGTGGGACATGGCCCCGGCGCATCCCGGGGCACCCCCAGGTTAATGTCACTGAAAGGGTCTTATCAAAAGGAACAAAAGTATATGTGGTTCAGGGGATGGGGATCTGAATGGTTTCCGAGATATTGGGGTTTTATGTAGTGGAGGGGGTGGGAGATAGGAGAAAAGTAGAAGTAAAACAAAGATCAGGAATTGATACAATAACTTACTCCACCCATCAAAGACACCAAAGGGAAAGAAACACAAACATTAAGCAACCAGACCATAATGGAAACCTAAACAAAAGAAGGCCATAAGGACAGTTACTTTCCCACAAAATGGCCATATGGCCATCCAAAATAAAAAGACACAAGTGATACACACAGTAAGTAACAAACAACAACATAAATAAATCGCCACAGAAGAACCGCCTTGGAACGGTCAGTGGAAAGATTTCCACTGGGGGGCTTAAATCGATTTTACATGGCCACAATCCTCGCCCTTACTTCCGTCGCGATTTAGACAAATTGTTCAGTCCGCATGAAGGCCTCCTAACTCATCAGTGCAACATCTCCGTGAACACAAATAATCAAAGAACCACAGAGGTGAGACAACGGTGAGGACTCGACAGCAAGAAACCACTGAAATGCTGGAGCAAAAGAAAACCAACAGTTAGACTCCGATGGGTCCGACCAGAGACAGAGCATCAGGCACCAACCAACATTACCTTGAATTAGATCTCCCTAATTCTCAATAAGCCTTTACGTTGGAACCGTCATAGAATCTGAGGCCTGACCCACCGGCGTGCAATTAAAGAGGGAAGCAAATTTGCCAACTGTGATTGGGTTAACTACCATGCATGCAGTCTGTCGTATAATATCCATGTTGTACCCAATCTTTTTATATCGAAGAATGATTTTACGAAATTGGGTGCTGAAGTCATTGCGGTTATATATTATTCTGAATTTATATACTAAGTCACCATAAAATTTGGGTTCCGATAGACCTTGTTGCAGAAGAGATTTAAGTCCAATATTGAATTTTGAAATTAAATCAGAATGGCGTCTATAAAATTTTGAAAAGGCTTTGCGTAGTTTATGGTACCGATAACCCTGATTAAGAAGTTTAGCAGTTAATAATTTATTACGAGTGCTGAAGTCAGTTACATGACTACACACTCTAGCAAATCGAATTAATTGCGAAATATAAACACCATAGGATGGCGCACGAGGAACATCACCATCCAAAAAAAGGAAAATTTACAATCTCAAAATCAAAGTCATCACGTTTATCATAAATTTTGCACGAAACAAACCCATCTACAATAGATAGATGTAAATCCAAAAAGGGGCCTCGGTCTCAGAAGAATTTGCTTTATTTAACTGAAGTTCTGGGGGGTAAATCTGACTGATCAAACCATCGAAATAGGTATTATCAAAATTTAATAAGTCATCTAAATATCTAGAAGTGGAGATAAAAGCTTCAATAATTTCAGATTGGTTATCAATGGAAAGTGACAACATGAAAAGTAGAAGTAAAACAAAGATCAGGAATTGATACAATTAACTTACTCCATCCATAAAAGACACCAAAGGGAAAGAAATACAAACATTAAGCGACCAGACCATAATGGAAACCTAAACAAAGGAGGGCCATATGGACAGTTACTTTCCCACAAAATGGCCATATGGCCATCCAAAATTAAAAGACACAAGTGATACACACAGTAAGTAACAAACAACAACATAAATAAATCGCCACAGAAGAGCCGCCTTGGAACGGTCAGTGGAAGATTTCCACTGGGGGGCTTAAATCGATTTTACGTGGCCACAATCCTTGCCCTTACTTCCGTCGCGATTTAGACAAAAAATTTGTTCAGTCGAAGTCTCTTTCATAACAATACAAGAATAGATCAGCCACAAGAGGTGCCCAATTCGTACCCATCGGAATGCCCACAATTGTCTAAATAACTTAGTACCGAATCTAATATAAATATTGTCAAGTAGAAAGGTGAGGGCATCACACACTTTCTGACATGACCAAAGTGTATAATTCTTATGCTCTTTAGAAGTGAAAAATGCATTTCTGACATTACATGCAAGATAGAGAGAATCTTCTCTGTGAAAAGCCCATTCAATTAAATCATTAAGCTTTTCTTTTTTTATAAGATTATGAGGAAGTGTAGTGTAAAGAGTGGAAAAATCGTAAGTAGACAGACTTGAAGCACAGAAATGTCTGGATTTCAATTTATTTAAAGGACTACAGAAACAATTTTACTTTTAATCAAATATTGTTCAGTCATAAGAATCCTGCGCATCCCCGCAGAGCTTAGTCTGTTAACCTTACAGCTGCCTGTGTAAACCGCTAAGAGATAAAAATACCTCCAATATGCATGTATTCCGCCACTCTACGCTGCTTATCGGTGAGTGACGTCACTGTTCCCATTCCATTGAAGAACGTGTAAAGATTAATATTTATTTCTTTGCATTACGCTTTTATTTTCTGGAAACAAATACATTAATATGGTGTATTGTGTAGCATTTGGGTGCACAAGTAAACATTCAAAAGGATGTGGGATTCATTTCTTTGCATTTCCAAGTGATCCTAAACTACGACAACAATGGGTGCTTTATTGTAAAAGAAGCACGACCGAAGACTACATTTGTCAAGTGATTTACTTTGATTTGAGGTTTAACTTCCCCGTCAACACTGTAAAGGTCATTTGGAGACGTTGCTTCCAATTTTGTGGGACTTTTACCCGACATTGAGATGAAATGACATCTCAAGCCCTGTCGCCCAATGAAACCAATAGGGTTTATAAGCATGGGCGGTCCGACTCGTGCGCACCGCTTTGCCTGGGCAGGCTTAGATCCTCTAAGCGGGTTACCAGTACTCGTGTGCGGGTCGGATTCAGCTCTGCGTGGAAGCATCATGCAGCCCATATATTTCTCCAAGTCCCGATGGGCGGGGGCCGTATTTTTCAAGTGAATGTTACGAAAGAGACCCACAGAAAATGGCTGAATTTGGATATCCACATGCAAGGCCGATGTTTTAAGTGCGCGGTTTCTGACCGTAGAAGAGGCCCCACTTTGCCTCAGGCTACTCGCACGCCAAGTTAGTGATTTAGACCCGGATAGTCTCACCCGAGTGTTTTTTCTGCACGTTTCTTTGTTTTCGGATATGCTTAGAAGATTAGCCGACAACTGAATACTTTCAATGTAGCGCAGAATATTCACTTATTTTATTTGTTTGTTTGTATTGGAGTTTTACGGCCCAGTCAACACTATTTAGGTCATTTTTGAGCCGGTCAGTTTACCTATCAACACTTTCCTGGGCAGGCTTATACGTAAGCGGTTAACCAGTTCAGTGCACATTCTTTCGCCAGAAACTGACAACTGCCCTTCTTGAATCAGCGGAAGGGAGAGAATGACCGTAGAAAAGATTTCATGATCAATCTCCACGAAAGAATGTTGCCGACCCCGGCGGGAGTCGAACCCGCGACCTCCTGATCACCAGTCAGACGCGCATCCGACTGAGCCACTGAGGCCGGCTCACTTATTTTATGGCCGTGGCATCTGATATGGGCCTACACTGTTTGCCAGTTACCCGTTTTTGGTTTTCTGGAACAAAATGGGTTAATAATCATGTGTCTGCTGAGGTGTTACGTGATACTTTAATCTGAATTCTAACATTCTTTTTAGCACAACTCACTGAAGCTCCCGTGGTGTAGTAGCTATGCTTCTCGCCTCAGAAATCAGGGGTCGCGGGTTCGATCCCTGGATTCTGTATAGTTTGGATTTTTAAAACCGAAGTCCTGTCCCCGTATGTCCTTAGCTGATGGTTGGACGTTAAACACACACACACACACACACACACACAAACATCATAACTCACTAATTTGTAGTTATTATTATTATTATATCTCATGTGCGGCCCCCGCCCATAGGGGCTTGAAGAAATATATGGGCTACATGATGCTTCCACGCAGAGCTGAATCCGGCCCGCACATTAATACTGGTAAACCGCTTAGAGGATCTAAACCTGTCCAGGAACCGCGGTGCGAGGCGGACCGTCCATGCTAATAAACCCTATTGGTTTTATTGGGCGACAGGGCTTGAGATGTCATTTCATTTCAATGTCGGGTAAAAGTCCCACAAAATTGGAAGCAACGTCTCCAAAATGACCTTTACAGTGTTGACGGGTACGTTAAACCTCAAATCAAACAAACAAATTATAGCTCATGTGTTCGTATCTTCGGTTGTTGGTACACTGCTAGCTGAAGTACAGCCTGAAGTGGAAAGGCGGCATAATGACAGTCTTTGTTTGTTTGTTTTGGAGTTTAACGGCCAAGTCAATACTATTTTAGGTCATTTTTGAGCCGGTCAGTTACCTAACACACTTCCTGGGCAGGCTTATACGTAAGCGGTTAACGAGTACAGTGCGCATTCTTTCGCCAGAAACTGACAACTGCCCTTCTCGAATCATCAGAAGGGAGAGAATGACCGTAGAAAAGATTTCATGATCAATCCCCACGAAAGAATGTTGCCGACCCCGGCAGGTATCGAACCCGCGCCTTCCTGATTAACGCGCATCCGACTGAGCTACCGAGATCGGCACATAATGACAGTCAGCGTCTTATAAATGGCACTGATAACACTGTATCTACGTCAGTTAATATTAGAGCTTGTGATGCTAGTTTTCAAATCAAGTGGAGACCAATAATGTTTATAATAAGACAAATGCCAAAAACAAAACAAAACAAAACAAAAACAAAAAAAACCGGCGCCTACAATTAGCGCTTTGCAGAGGAAACTTCCAAGCGGGTATATATTTTTGAAATGACTTCGTGTCAACGTTGATGCGACGACGTGACAAAATATCCGTATAATATTATTTTGTTTTATAAAATACTGAATAGAACATATGACCTAACATGCCGTTCGAAAATATTTTTTCAATACGCAGCATTAATCAAATCGACAATTCTGTACAAAGAAGGCAGTGCCATACTGACCATGCAATTTGTATCTTGCATCCTCTGTGTTCCACTAAGGCCGTCAAGAGGAGTCCTCGGCTTCGTCCGGCTGCAACTCAGCGGGCTCAAACCAGACCCGTGCGCTGGGAGGGGGTTGCGAGGGTACAAAAGCATCCCCCGTACTTATTTGGAAATTATCACACATTCTATAGATTTTTTATCTAGGTGCGCGTAAGGGGCCTGCGATTATATATATACATGTATATGGCTGTATTTCTGGTTTCAGCTTCAAGCTCGCTTGCATTTTGTTATATATTTATTTATTTTTTAAATCTTTGTTTTCTGGCCGAATTTATGTACATCTTCGTTGGTTTACTATAGCAAAGTGGGAATATTGACGTCACTACACCACGTGATTCGGCAGCTGATTAATTATCGGAATTTTCTCACGCACACTACACTAGCAGACAAATGCACATGTTTACCTGGCTACTATGTATTTATTACGCTGTGTATAAATCTCGGAATTTCAGCATCATGGAGTGTTAACTGGCGATTTTAAGATGTTATTTATTGAGAATGATTTCCCGTGTCCTTTAAAACCTCATTCGAATTTTTTATAGACCAAAACAGATTTCTTCCTGATCTTTCAAAGACTTTATCACAATATTTAATCACATGCGTTTTAATAGCAGTAAGACAGGAAGTTAATAATTTAGAAAGTTCAGTAGTATTGCAAGAGCTAGAATTTGCAATAAACCGTGCTTTGTAAGGTCTTTTATGAAGTTTTGGTAACCAGTAAAGCGTAGGAAGCTTGTCTTGGCCTTTGGTAACACACACAGCAAACAAGTTTGCAAAAATAATGACCTTAAGTTGACCTCTGTCCATCTGTTCATCCATCCATCCATCTGTTTGTTATGCTATCTCCTTCTAAACTATTAATGGGAATCCAACCAAATTTGGTGTGTGGGTTGCTTACATGAGTAGGATGTGCAAGAGCACATATGTTTTTGGCCCCACTCCAAGGGGCCATGGGGAGGGGTCAAAAGGTCAAATATCAATAAAAATTCAATTACAAAGTCAATTTTATACAGTTTGATACCAAACTTTGCAGAAGTAATGTGTAATGAAATCTTTAAAGCATATTGAACGGGATTTTGGCTGTCATCCCTGGGTCATGCCTCTGGGTTCGGACTGGGGGGTGGGGGAGGCAAAGAGTCAAATATCAATAAAATTTCAATTAAAAGTCAATTTTATACATTTTGATACCAAACTTTGCAGAAGTAATGATGTGTAATGAAATATTTAAAGCATATTGAACAGCTGTCACCCCGGGGTCAAGCCACAGGGTTCAGACTGGGGGGGGGGGATTTAAGTATTTTGGCACTTAGTCATGTTGCATATCAAACCGAAGGGGATGATTAGTAGAATATAATACAGTTAAAATTTTGACCCTGGGGTCATATTGGGGCCCTTGTAGTGTTTCCCCCAGCTCCTAAAAAGGGCATGGTGCTGGTCAGGAAAAAAGGGCACTTTTAGCACGTGAAAATATCAAAAAGGGCACTTAAAATACGAACAATGGTGTAAAAAGGGCACATTCACATGCAGAACCTTGCTAAAAGGGCACATCTCTCAACTTGAAATAAAAAGCTCCTTCTCTTACCCATTGTCTTCAGTGCTAAATTTTACTACCTTCTTTATGAAGTGAAGAGATATGTTCTATTCACCATTGGTGACAAGAAGTTTAAGTTTTGTAAGTAAGTTGATCACTGATCAATACAAACAAGATAAGTTTGTAACATGTTTTTGCCACAGCTCCCATTCTCTAATACACACACACACTGACATGACACTGGTCAGGCACACTTTCACACTTCATTTGTTTAATTGCTGTCACTCAGTCTTCTATCAAAACACAGTTATAACTTCTTAAAGTGACGTGATTAAGTACAATAAACAGGGGGATTAGCAATAAAGGTAGACTGTTAAATAGGCAACATTTTATTGCTAAAAAAAGTCTAAAATAGTCCTTATTTAAACAGGCATAACTTTGTTATTATTTTTTGGTAAATTTCAGTGATTTTTGTACCAAAATGTAGGGCAGCAGTTACTCTATCTGAAAAAGGGCATGGCGCTGGAAAAAAAGGGCATGGCGCTAGAGAAAAAGGGCATGGCGCCGCGCCATGCTAAATAGGGCTGGGGGAAACACTACCTTGGGAAGGGGTCAAAAGGTCAAATGTCAATAAAATTCAATTACAAAATCAATTTTATAGATTGTGATATCAAACTTTGCAGAATTAATGAGTAATGAAATAAGTATAAACATATTAAACAGGATTTTGACTTTGACCTCTAGGTCATGCCCCAGGGGCTGGACTTTTGTGGGCGGGGGGAGTCTGGATGGGTGTTTACTTTTGAAATGTGTTGCTATTTGGTACTTAGCCCCTGTGGATAAACTGTGGGCATTTGCGATTGCTTACCATCTCCACATTCTAGTTGCTATTTACAATTCTAGTAGCCCTGTTCTGAAATTTTTCATTTTCTTTTTGAAGAACCATAGTATCGTAGGAAGCCCAGAAATGGTGACTGACCTGTTTCGGTGACACTTAGTTCCCTCACGGTATTTTCTTAGTAAAGAGTTCTGTGACGTCATCACATCTAGTTGTTAAAAGTATAAATAAAAACCTTTCATTTCTATCAAGAACATCGAACAATTCTGTTCAAAGACGTCAGTTAAAAATAAATTTATATTTCCTTGCATATTTTGGCTGTTTTTTCTTAATACCTTTTTTAATGTGTATTGATGTGCCTCCCAAAAGCAATAATTTTTTTTTTTTTTTTTTTAATATTTTCCCCATCACAACATTTTTAGCTCACCTGAGCCGAAGGTTCATGTGAGGTATTAGTATACCACGAGCCGTCGTCGTCGTCCGTCGTCGTCGTCCACACTTTCAAAGAAGTATATCTCCGGAACCAGTGGGCCAATCTTGATCAAATTTCATGTGAAGCATTATCAGGTAGGGGGAAAGGCTGCATACTGTTTTCGGGCAGATCGGATTGGAACTCTGGTTGCCACGGCAACAAATAGCTCCCATAGACTTAACATAGGAAAAAGTTTGTCATCACTCTAGCTCCGTCAATTTTTTTCTGATCGACTTCATTCTTGCAGATAACGAGGACAGGCATGAAATCTCGATCAAGTTCGATTTTGGGCTGAATCGGATTATTCACTCAGGAGTTACGTGCCCTTGAGCGTTCTTAACATAGGAAAAAGCTTGTCATCACTCTAGCTCCGTTAATTTTTTTCTGATCGACTTCATTCTTGCAGATAACAAGGACAGGCATGAAATCTCGATCAAGTTCGATTTCTGGCTGAATCGGATTATTCACTCAGGAGTTACGTGCCCTTGAGCGTTGAAAAAATTGCCTATTGACTTAACATGGGGAGAATGTTGTCATCACCGTAGCTGCTTCAATTATTTTCAGATTGGCTTTATTCTTGCAGATAACCAGCACAGCCATGAAATCTCAGTCAAGTTCGATAACTGGCAGAATCGGATCATTCACTTAGGAGTTACCTGCCCTTGTGTGTTTTTGCATTAGGGTTAATGGGAATTTCAAAAATGTAAATCTTAAAGACTACTTGGCCAACTTTGATCAAATTTCATGTGTCGCATTATTGGGCAAGTGGAAAGGCTTCATTAGGTTTTCAGGCAGATCTGAGTGGAACTCTGGTTGCCATGGCAACATCTAGCTCCCATAGACTTCACATAGGAAAAAGCTTGTCATCACTCTAGCTCCTTCAATTTTTTTCTGATCGACTTCATTCTTGCAGATAACCAGTACAGGCATAAAATCTCGGTCAAGTTCGATTTTGGGCCGAATCGGATTATTTGCCTTGGAGTTACCTGCCCTTGAGCATAAAAAAATACGTTGTGACCACGATAGCAACTTTATTTTTATTCAGATCAGCTTCAAACTTGTCGGCTTCATTCTTGCAGATAATAAGGACAGGCATGAAATCTCGGTTAAGTTCGATTTTGGGCAGAATCGGAATATTGACCTCGGAGTTACATGACCTTGAGCGACAAAAAATTTGCCCATAGACTTAACATAGGGAAAATGTTGTGACTACGATAGCGACTTGAATTTTTTTCAGATCAGCTTCAAACTTGCAGGTAACGAGGACAGACATAAAATCACGGTTAAGTTCGATTTTGGGCCGAATCAGATTATTTGCCTTGGAGTTACCTGCCCTTGAGCATGAAAAAATACGTTGTGACCACGATAGCAACTTTATTTTTATTCAGATCAGCTTCAAACTTGCAGGTAACGTGGACAGGCATAAAATCTCAGTTAAGTTCGAATCGGAATATTGACCTCGGAGTTACATGACCTTGAGCGACAAAAAATTTGCCCATAGACTTAACATAGGGAAAATGTTGTGACTACGATAGCGACTTGAATTTTTATTCATATCAGCTTCAAACTTGCAGGTAACAAGGACAGGCATAAAATCTCGGTTAAGTTCGATTTTGGGCCGAATCGGAATATTGACCTCGGAGTTACGTGACCTTGAGCGACAAAAAATTTGCCCATAGACTTAACGTAGGGAAAATGTTGTGACAGAAATAGCGACTTGAATTTTTAGCTCACCTGAGCCAAAGGATCCAGTGAGCTGATAGTATACCAAGGCTCCGGAGTCCGTCGTCTGTCGTCCGTCCATCCGTCGTCCACACTTTCAATGCAGCATATCTCAGAAGGCAGTCGACCAATCTTGTTTAAATTTTATGTGTAGCACCATTGGGCAAGGGGAAAGGCTGCATTAGGTTTTGGAGCTAGTCTGGTTCATTTGTTCCTTCATTCTTCTTTCTCTCCATATAGAGATAATAGACCAATGTTAAATTTTTAATCAAAGATTTCTCAGGAACTATAAAAGCTAGAAGCATCAAATTTGGTATTCAATAGAATAATGATGACTTATTTTGTGTAAGAGACATTGGGCTTTCTCAGCTTATTTGTTCATTTGTTCTTTCATTCTTCTTTCTCTCCATTTTGACCAATGTTAAATTTTCGTCAAAGATTTCTCAGGAACTATAGAAGCTAGAAGTCTCAAACTTGGAATGCAATGCAATAATGATGACTTATATCCTGTAAGGGTCAATGGGCTGGATTCTATTAGCAGATTTAGTAGTCAAGTCTGTGAATTGTTAAAACTTAAGTTCCTCAGGTGAGCGGTTTAGGCTCATTGAGCCTCTTGTCTGTCTTCTGCTACTGCAAGTCACATGACCTGTTGGGGTCAGCTTCGATTTTTTATCAACAGGGACTGCCCGAAATTTGATGCCAGTCCTTAACTTTTGTCTTTGCTTTGCAGTTCAAAAGTGAAATAATACCTTGTTTTAGTTTAGCTCCCTCTTCTTTTTCGGATGCAGCCACAAAAAGCTGTGTTGACTAATAAAACACTGGGTTTCTCTCATCATCAAAAAGTGTACCCAGTGTTACATACCCCTATGAATACACTAAATACATCTCATATATTGCTACAAGTAAAGGGTTGAAAAATGGCATGATAGATTTGTGTGTCCCGGACATGCTGAAAAGTAATTCAATTTGAATATCTATTATACCATTTATGAATATGTTCTTTGACAGTTAACAGTTTCTAGTAATGTTGTTCTAACCATCACAACATTTTCAATACATAATTTTGCACTGTTACTGTACCATGAGGCAAAGTTCAAAGGTCACCGATTCCGGTCATTTGTAATTTCCGGATTTGAAGTATGTAGGTCAAAACAATGGCTGCCTCCAGCGCACTATCAATGTTTTGAAAAACAAATTTGTCAGGATGGAAAGGGAATAAAACAAACAAAAGAAAAAATGCATATTTTATTTATTTGTATGGCATGTAATCATTTTACAAAAGAAAGTGCCTACAGTCACTGAAACTGGTCACTCAACGATACCTGAAGTTCACAACTTCTGACAAAATCAGGAAAATGAGTCCATTGCATGTCACCTCTCCTGGGAACATTTAGACATATTTTGACTAAGGAAACCAAACGTTCTATTGGCTTTGGTCCACATGTCCTATCTCAAGTACAGGGCAGTCCCTTTAGTACTCTACTCATTATTACACAGTTTTGGTTATAACATGGCCAGGTCTTGCCTCCCAAATTGTCATTTTACTATAATTTCAATATAAAAATATCCCTTTATAACACGGTTCACTTATAACACGGTCCTGTTCTATGCATCCAAAACATAGCATTATAAAGGGACTGCCATGTAATGTGTTTGCCCCCACCCATTGGGGCTTGGAGAAATAGATTGGGCTGCACGATGCTTCCACGCAGAGCTGATACCGACCGCAATGAGTACTGGTAATCCGCTTAGAACATCTAAACCTGCCCAGGAAAATTGCTGCGATTTGGCCCGTCCATGCTTATAAACCCTATGGGTTTCATTGGGCGGCAGGGATCGAGATGTCATTTCATCTCAATGTCGGGTAAAAGTCCCACAAAATTGGAAGCAAAGTCTCCAAAATGACCTAAATAGTGTTGCCTGGGATGTTAAACCTCAAATCAAACAAATCAAGTAATGTGTGATTGGGAGAATGTCACGTCAAGGTATTGATGGCATCAACATGTACAAGGCAAGTGTAAGAAGCCTCAATTTGTTTTGTTTCCTTCCTAGTTCACTGCATTATGCATTTTACTCTTTTCGTACCAAATGGAATTGTCCTCCTTGCAGGAGTCCATTTCAACATTTTGGGATGTCAGGTTGTGTTTGTTTCAAAATTGTTTAGGAAAATGGATAAACTTTTAGCAAACACTTGAGGCCCTGATAAGACGCCGCATTCTGCAGCGTCTGATCTGGGTCTGTACTGTTTGGCAGGGTACCCCTTTTGAGGTTTCCGGTACTAATTGGATTAACAGGGTGAAATCTCAAGGATGCCATAAAAATTGAAATGTTGGTACCCTCTGACTGGGAACAGAGTTTCATTGTCTGTCTCTACAAGGGCAAAGGCGATGCACTGGAACGGGGCAACTATCGTGGTCTCAAGCTGACAGAACAGGTCATGAAAGTCCTGGAGAGGATTGTGGATGGCCTCATAAGGCAGTTAGTGTCCATCGACGATTCCCAGTTTGGCTTCGTCCCATGAAGAGGCACAACAGACGCAATTTTTGTTGTACGGCAGCTGCAAGAGAAGTATCTGGCGGCCAACAGGAGACTCTACATGGCTTTTGTAGACCTGGAGAAGGCATTTGACCGAGTGCCTCGGAAAGTCATCTGGTGGGCACTAAGAAAACTTGGAGTGGACGAGTGGATTGTGCAACTGGTCCCAGGGATGTATGCTAATGCTCAGAGCCGTGTCCGCGTTGGGGATGGTTACAGTGAAGAATACGAGGTGAAGGTGGGTGTTCATCAAGGCTCTGTCCTCAGCCCACTGCTTTTCATCATTGTGTTTGAAGCCTTGTCACGCGAGTTCCGCTCTGGAGTCCCCTGGGACGACCTGTATGCTGATGACCTTGTCATCATAGCTGAATCCCTTGAGGAATGCGTCAGGAGGCTCTTGGAAAGATGCAATGGAGGCGAAAGGGCTCAGAGTGAATGCAGGAAAGACAAAGATCATGCTCTGTGGTACAGGTCTGGACCTCTTGCAGAGTACAGGCCGGTTCCCATGCACTGTATGTCACACTGGAGTGGGCAGCAACAGTATCTTTTGTAATGGCTGCAAGTTCTGGGTGCACCAGAAATGCAGTGGGCTCAAACGCCTGACAGAGGACCCTGATTACAGGTGTACACGGTGCCAAGGAACTGCACGCCCCTTAGATGGCAGACCACAGAGGGAAGTTCAAGTCTGATCAGACAAGCTGGAAGTTGTAGCTTCCTTTTGCTACCTAGGTGATATGCTATCTGCAGTGGGTGGTTGCGACCTTTCAACTACATCACGTGTGAAAACAGCCTGGAAGAAATTCAAGGAGTTGCTACCAGTTCTCTCTTCCCGCCACCTCTCGTTCAAAACACGTGGCAATGTGTATAGCTCTTGTGTGCGGAGCGCAATGCTCCATGCTAGTGAGACATGGTCATTAACAAAGCCAAACCTCCAATGTCTACAGCGGAATGACAGGGCAATGATCCGACAGATCTGCAATGTCAGGCCACAGGACACTGTCACCATCAGGTCCAGTGAGTTACTTGAGCGTCTTGGCATTGAGGACCTGGACCTCATCCTGAAAGAGAGAAGGCTTTGCTGGTATGGACATGTGGAACGCTCCAACGGTGCAGTCAAGACTGCCTGTGACATACAGGTAGGTGCAAAGCGGGGGCCTGGAAGGCCCAAGATGACCTGGAAGCAGCTAGCAGAAAGAGATTGCAGAGAATGGAAGCTCTCTGCTATCGATCCTCATGTTAGACAAACCTGGAGATCTGGTGTAAGATCTGCCATGCATGCAGCAAGCCAGCTACCTGGAAAGGCGCCCACTTATGTGGACATTGCCCCTGTATCCGCACGTTAATCAAAAATCCGTTGATGATGATAATGATTGGGGGAATTTGTCCCCTTAATGGTATTAATGGATCTTAACATTTAAGGGATAGGGATCAAAATTTCCATTTGAATGTTCTAGGGAAAATGCTGGGTAAGCTAGGCCTATTAATGTTGTACACAGTGACACTTTGTTACCTAGTCTGTTTTCTTTTCAGGCCAAAGCGAACGCTGAACAGCAAGAAATATGGAGTTGATTTAATAAGGTACACCCATGCGGTAAATACAGCTCTTCACAGTTCAACAAAAGTAGATGGTGAGTGTATTCTGTTAAAGACATATGCGGGTATTTCACCATTTTTGTATAATCATCAAAAATGAAAGTTATGTCAGAGCCAATGTTTTACCGTTGATGGGTGAGGAAATGGTTGAAATTCGTGGAACAGGCGTTTTTTTGTGCTTATTTTATCATTAAACATGTTCAGTCTGGCCGCAAACTTCACAAAAACAGCAACTTTGCAATTTTTAAAACTTTTAATTTTTCGACATTTACTCAAGATGAGATCGACCGAAGAAGTTACAGACTTACCGTGATTTGCCGTGATGCATATTATGGCCAGCTTGTATTTACAAGTAAAATCCAAGTTACCTGACAGTGATGCTCCATTTTTTCTTGAATTCATATGTATTTTTACCATTTAATATAACTGGGGGGAGGTAGTAGGTTTGGCCCCCGCCCATAGGGGCTTGAAGAAATATATGGGCTGCATGATGCTTCCACGCAGAGCTGAATCCGGCCCGCACACTAGTACTGGTAAACTGCTTAGAGGATCTAAGCCTGTCCAGGAACCGCGGTGCGAGGTGGACCGTCCATGCTAATAAACCCTATTGGTTTCATTGGGCGACAGGGCTTGAGATGTCATTTCATCTCAATGTCGGGTAAAAGTCCCAAAAAATTGGAAGCAACGTCTCCAAAATGACCTTTACAGTGTTGACGGGGACGTTAAACCTCAAATCAAACAAAAACAAAATAACTGGGGGTAGGGGAACGGTTTGTTCAATAAAACAGAAATAAGCGCGGTGACCCCTACTTTTCTTTTAATTTCCTATTCTCTGATAACATCTCCCCGAGAAAAAATCTTGTTTTATGAAACATTCAATGTAGCATTTTTCTGTATGGACCAAAATATTACAGAAAATGTATTATTTTTAAAGATATTTTGGCTGATGACAAAAATTGGTTTTGCAGAACTTTTTATGAGCTTGAAAAATAGGCTAAAGAAAAGCTGCAGTATCTTTTACTGTATCATTCTGACGAAATTATATATTTGAAAGCAAGGCAAAAGTCATTTTTGACATGTTATTTACTAACATGGTTGTTTTCTGATATTTCTTGGAAAACAGCTTGTGGTGATCTTAAAGTTCAGATTACTTAAGATTTAGCATGGTGACATATGTTTTTTATTTCAAATGTGGTAAGCCCATATATGAAACTGAACATATACAGACTGTGAAACAGTTTCCAATGTGGGAAGTATTTACCCGCATATGCCCTTAAAATGTTTATTTATATGTTTGCTGTTAAATTGCAAAAAGATTGATTTGAATAGATACACCTGACCTCCTTTTGCAAGGAAGACTAACATACTTTTTGGACTTCCTGTTTGCTTTCTTTTGAACACAAGTCCCTTGGTCAACCCATTTAGTACCGGGAACCCCAAAAACAGGTATCCTGGCAAACAGTGCAGGCCCAGATCAGACGCCGCAAAATGCGGCGTCTGATCAGGGCCTACACTATTTGCAAAAAGTTCAGCCATTTTCCAAATCAATTTTGAAGAAAACACAGTCTTCAGACATTACTCACGAGTAATGGCTCAGATTCAGTATTTTTATTTTCTTCTCCACTTAAACTGCTGGATTGATTGAAATCAGATTACATGTGGAGCCTCTATGGGAAGTGGGAATGAAAGTTTGTAAGGACTGGGTCACATGACCAATATGGCCACCATGCCCATATATGGTAAAAACTTTTAAAAATCTTCTCAGCAACCAAATGACCGATGACCTTGAAACTTGGTATGCAGATGCCCTACAGATGATGACCTTTGGATGACCTTGACCTGTTTTATATCAAGGTCAAATTTGATCACTTAGACATTTGTATGGAAAAAAAGGCAAAACAGTGAAATTATCTGATTACATGGTAGCCTGTGGCAGCAGAAATGATATTTGCATTCAGCTGAACGGAAGCATATCAATTCTAATCATCTGAATGGAAGCTTATCAATTCCAAAGCTGACAGCCGTCCGTCAGGTCTTGAAGAAATAGATGGACTGCATGATGCTTCCTCGCAAAGCTGAAACCGATCGAAACCAAATTTTTTGTGGAGCCTTGGGTTGATAGAAACCAATTACTATGGGAAAGGGGAACAAAAGTTTGTGCGTAAGGACTGGGTCACATGACCAGTACTGTCACCATGCTCATTTACGTCAAGGCCAAATTTGATTACTTAGACATTTGTTTGGAAAAAAAGGTAAAACGGTTGATTTTTCTGATTCTATTGTAGTCTGTGGTACCAGAATTGACATTTGCAATCAGCTGAATGAAAGTTTCTATCAACTCCAAAGGTCAAGGTCATTTACTGATCTTTGCCATTTACTGTCCTTGTTACTCATTTGGGGCCAATTGTTCAAAACTACCAATGCCATTAGTCAACAAACAGTTAAAAGTTTGATCATTTAATATTACAAATATGCTAATTTTTTGCTGAATAATGTGAGCAGCTTTTGCAAATGCTAATATAGGGAATACCTTTAAAAAATATTCTTATCGGAAACCCAAAGGCTTAGATCTATGATATTTGATATGAAGCTTCATTTAGTAGACTTCTTCCAAGATTGTTCAAATTATAGCCTAGGGGCCAAAAATGGCCTCACCAAGGGGTCCACATGTTTTACATTGGCTTATATATGGAAAACCTTTAAGAATCTTTTTATCTGAACCCAGAAGGCACAGGCCTTTGATATTTGATATTAAGCTTCATTTAGTGGACCTCTGCCGAGATTGTTCAAATAATAGACCTGGGGCCAAAAATTGCCCTGCCCCGGGACCCACATGTTTATGTCGTAGTCCAAATAGGAATTTAGCCAGATCCGGAATCTGGCTAGGCCAAATAGGAATTCTTATTTGGCCTAGGCAGATTCCGGATCTGGCTAAATCAATAATTAGTTTAGCCAGATTCCGGATCTGGCTAAACTCTGTTTAGTCCAAATAAGAATTCCTATTTGGCTAGGCAGATTCTGGATCTGGCTAAGCTGGTTAGGCCAAATAGGAATCTTGTTATTCTATGGATAATGTATGGCTGGATACATCTCCTAAGATGTTGATAGCCCTGTGGCAATCCTTAAAAATAATTTGTAGGGTGTTGTAGGAAGCAAGAGAAATATAAAATTTCATTCTGAGAAAAAAGAAAGAAATTTTATGAATTCTTTTTCATGAACAGTCATAAAATTGTTTGGGCAGGTAGTCATATTTAACTGGGTTTGTAGGGTGACAGCAAACAAAATATTTTAAGGTTGGTCTCATTTTTTAAAAGCCAAATAAGATATGATTTATCATTTTTATAAGACCAAATCCAATTTATAAGAACAAAGTCATTAAACAAAGTTGTCTTTTGTCATCAACTATTGTTATTATCTACTCATTTAAGACACAATATGGATATTTCTTTTTTTTTTTCTTTTTTAGAGCAGAATTAAGAAAACTGAACATGATCCTCAGCTTACATGTATTTTCCCTGTATAAAGGAGGCGGTTATTTGGGACTTCAGGGCATAGAATTGGTACCATCACAGCAAATCTTAATTCATATAGTCAGACCATGATATGGAAAACATATTGTACCATAATACCATAAATCATATTAACAGGTGTGTGTCATGAACACCTCTCCAAACCTCACATGAGTGGAACAGTACTTATCCAAAAGCTCATAGAATTTTTCCTTTTTCAACATTTTTTAATGTTTCATTAACTAAGACACTTTCATGTACACTTGTTTACTGAACTCTAAGATACTTACTAATGAAGAAGAATCCATAAGAGACCAGTTGTAGTGATTAATCTTTAGTACATAAACAATTATGAGATTTTCTTTCATCTTCTGTTACTACATAATGTTAGTATAAAATTGTCTTTCATTGTTTTTCACATGTATTTAAATCAAGCAGATGATCAATTTGTAAGTAATTAGCCAGGATGGTCTAAACAACACATTATTAAAGATAAAAATGACTGCAATATATACTTCTTATCATTATCTAGTTAAAACAAATCTATGAGAAATAAAAACTGTCTCTGAAGCCAAATAATCAATATTCAAACAATGTCTGATACTATTAAACCAAGATTCCTATTTGGCCTAACCAGCTTAGCCAGATCCAGAATCTGCCCAGCCAAATGGGAATTCTTATTTGGACTAAACAGAATTTAACTAGATCCATAATCCAGCTACACTTATTATTAATTTAGCCAGATCCGGAATCTGGCTAGGCCAAATAGGAATTCCTATTTGGCCTAGCCAGATTCCGGATCTGGCTAAATTCCTATTTGGACTACGACATATATTTCTTAGCTCAGGTGAGCGATATAGGACCATCATGGTCTTCTTGTTTCACCATTTTTAGCTCATCTGTTTTTTCAAAGAAAAACTTTGGAGCTGTTGTGGTTACTCCGTTGTCATCGTTCCGAAAAAAGCTTACCTTGGTGAAAACTTCAAAAGTATTTAACTTAGTCTCATGAAACTTCACATGCATACTCAACATTCCAAGAGCTGCATTCTGACCAAGGGCCATAACTGAAACATTATGTTTTTATTATCACACTACTTACTGTTTATAACATGCTGTTTAGGTACCCTCATGCTCATTATAATATGCATAAAACATACTATTGAGGTACCCTCATGCTCATTATAATATGCTTAAAACATGCTATTGAGGTACCCTCATGCTCATTATAATATGCATGAAAACATGCTATTGAGGTACCCTCATGACATGCTCGTCATAATATGCACGAAGACATGCTATTGAGGTACCCTCATGCTTATTATAATATGCATAAAGCATGCTATTGAGGTACCCTCATGCTCATTATAATATTCATGAAAACATGCTATTGAGGTACCTCCATGCTCATAATATGCACAAAAACATGCCATTGATGTACCCTCATGCTCATTATAATATGCATGAAAACATGCTATTGAGGTACCCTCATGCTCATCATAATATGCATGAAAACATGCTATTGAGGTACCCTCATGCTCATTGTAATATACACGAAAACATGCTATTGAGGTACCCTCATGCTCATCATAATATGCACAAAAACATGCTATTGAGGTACCCTCATGCTCATCATAATATGCACGAAAACATGCTATTGAGGTACCCTCATGCTCATTATAATATGCATAAAACATGCTATTGATGTACCCTCATGCTTATTATAATATGCATGAAAACATGCTATTGAGGTACCCTCATGCTCATCATAATATGCATGAAAACATGCTATTGAGGTACCCTCATGCTCATTGTAATATACACGAAAACATGCTATTGAGGTACCCTCATGCTCATCATAATATGCACAAAAACATGCATTGAGGTACCCTCATGCTCATCATAATATGCACGAAAACATGCTATTGAGGTACCCTCATGCTCATTATAATATGCATAAAACATGCTATTGAGGTACCCTCATGCTCATTATAATATGCATGAATACATGCTATTGAGGTACCCTCATGCTCATCATAATATGCACAAAATCATGCTATTGAGGTACCCTCATGCTCATCATAATATGCATGAAAACATGCTATTGAGGTACCCTCATGCTCATTATAATATGCATGAAAACATGCTATTGAAGTACCCTCATGTTCATTATAAAATGCATGAAACCATGCTATTGAGGTACCCTCATGCTCATGCTATTGGGGTACCCTAATGTTCATTATAATATGCATGAAAACATGCTATTGAGGTACCCTCATGCTCATTATAATGATAAGGGGCATGAGGGTACCTCATTAGCATGTTACAAACAGTAAGTTATAAACATGCTATTGAGGTACCCTCATGCTCATTATAATATGCATGAAAACATGCTATCGAGTTACCCTCATGCTCATTATAATATGCAAACATGCAGCTCCTTGTTTGATTCAGAGAAAAAAGACATGTGCATAGCATCCGCTTGTGATGCTCTTGTTTCCCATATTAGAATGGTGTCATCTGTATATAGAAACACAAAATATAACAAGATTTCAAATTGGAAGAAACCCAACAGATAAACCAGGTTTTCAAATTGGTTTTATAGTTGTATGTTTTGTTTGTTTGATTTGAGGTTTAACGTCCCAATCAACACTGTAAAGGTCATTTTGGAGACGTTGCTTCCAATTTTGTGGGACTTTTACCCAACATTGAGATGAAATGACATCTCAAGCCCTGTCGCCCAATGAAACCAATAGGGTTTATAAGCATGGACGGTCCGACTCACACCGCTTTGCCTGGGCAGGCTTAGATCCTCTAAGCGGTTAACCAGTACTCGTGTGTGGGTCGGATTCAGCTCTGCGTGGAGCATCATGCAGCCCATATATTTCTTCAAGCCCCGATGGGCGGGGGTCGTTTATAGTTGTATGCAAAATTAAATAAGCAATATATTTGTTTTTCTAGGTAAGGCTAAGAAGTGTTGTGCCTTGGTCTTGGATACAGTGAAACGTTGATAGCTCGAATACGGATAATTTGTTTACAATGCCTAATTCGAACTCACTCTTGGGTCCCTAGAGAATTGTACCTACAGCTCCAGAAATTTGTGTGTTTAGGTCAATTGATGGAGGTTTGTTTCATTTTAACTTTAAAAAGTATGCTGTGTGTACTCATTAGAATCGCCTCATTGAGGCGATTCTAATGAGTACACACAACATACTTTTATTTTGTTAAAAGTCTAAAATATATCCTTAGGTCATCCCCATTATGTCTCAGCAAGCAGTATCAATTACCCTCAATAACTCGAACTATCCCTATTTCGAACAAAACTTCATGGTCCCGAAGGTGTTTGAGTTATAGAAGTTCAACTGTTTTGTGTTCAATCTGCTGTTCTCCCAGGTTCTTATCATTAACTCATGTATTTGATATTTTCAGACACAATACGATACCTCTCATTACATGACAACAAATACATCAGATATTTCCCAGGTCACACAAAAAAGTAAGTTCAGATTTTATCAGTTACTCCCGATATATATTGCATTGTAACACATTGACCTGATAAAGATATGCTATCTCAGGACAAGTGAGCTTTATCACATCAACATGACATTGCATTTTTAGCTCACCTGTCACGTAGTGACGAGGTGAGCTTTTGGGATCACTTTTTGTCCGTCGTCCGTCGTGCGTGCGTCCGTCCGTAAACAATTTCAAATAAGTATATCCCCAATACCCCATGGCCAATCTTGATCAAATGTCATGTGAATCATCATCAGGTAGGGGGAAAGGCTGCATAAGGTTTTTGGGCTGATCAGATTGGAATTCTGGTTGCCATGGCAACATATAGCTCCCAAAGACTTATAATGGGAAAACATTTTAAAATCTTCTTCTCTGAAACCACAGGGCCCAGAGCTTAGATATTAAGCATGTAGCAAGGGCAAGTGGTCAACTACATAATTCCTGCCAATCATGCCCCTCAGTGCCAAATGGGCCACGCCCTAGGGCCCCTTCGCTCCCATAGACTAATAATGGAAAAAAAGCTTCAAAAATCTTCTTCTCTGAAACCACAGGGCCCAGAGCTTAGATATTTAGCATGTAGGAAGGGCAAGTGGTCAACTACATAATTCCTGCCAATCATGCTCCTGGGTTCCAAATGGTCCACGCCCCGGGGCCCCTTCGCTCCCATAGACTCATAATGGAAAAAAGCTTCAAAAATCTTCTTCTCTGAAACCACAGGGCCCAGAGCTTATATATTTAGCATGTAGCAATGGCAGGTGGTCACCTACATAATTCCTGCCAATCATGCCTCTGAGTTCCAAATGGGCCACGCCCCGGGGCCCCTTCGCTCCCATAGACTCATAATTGAAAAAAAGCTTCAAAAATCTTCTTCTCTGAAACCACAAGGCCCAGAGCTTATATATTTAGCATGTAGCTAAGGCAGGTGGTCACCTACATAATTCCTGCCAATCATGCCCCTGGGTTCCAAATGGGCCACGCCCCGGTGCCCCTTCGCTCCCATAGACTCATAATGGAAAAAAAGCTACAAAAATCTTCTCCTCTGAAACCACAGGGCCCAGAGCTTATATATTTAGCATGTAGTAAGAGCAAGTGGTCACCTACATAATTCCTGCCAATCATGCCCCTGGTGTCCAAACGGACCACGCCCCGGGGCCCATTAGCTCCTATAGACTCATAATGGAAACAAGCTTCAAAAATCTTCTTCTCTGAAACCATAGGGCCCAGAGCTTAGATATTTAGCATGTAGGAAGGGCAAGTGGTCAACTACATAATTCCTGCCAATCATGCTCCTGGGTTCCAAATGGCCCCTTCGCTCCCATAGACTCATAATGGAAAAAAGCTTCAAAAATCTTCTTCTCTGAAACCACAGCGCCCAGAGCTTAGATATTTAGCATGTAGCAATGGCAAGTGGTAACCTATATAATTCCTGCCAATCATGCCCCTTGGGTCAAAATCGGCCACACCCCTGGGCCCCTTAGCTCCTATATACTCATAATGGAAAAAAAAGGTTCAAAAATCTTCTTCTCTGAAACCACTGGGCCCAGAGCTTAGATATTTAGCATGTAGCAATGGCAAGTGGTCACCAACATAATTCCTGCCAATCATGCCCCTGGGTTCCAAATGGGCCAAGCCCCGGGGCCCCTTAGCTCCTATAGACTCATAATGAAAAAAAAAAACTTCAAAAATCTTCTTCTCTGAAACCACAGAGCCCAGAGCTTAGAAATTTAGCATGTAGCAACGGCAAGTAGTCACCTACATAATTCCTGCCGATCATGCTCCTGGGGTCCAAACAGGCCACGCCCTGGGGCCCCTTAGCTCCTATAGACTCATAATGGAAAAAAGCTTCAAAAATCTTCTTCTCTGAAATCACAGGGCCCAGAGCTTAGATATTTAGCACGTAGCAACGGCAAGTGGTCACCTACATAATTCCTGCCAATCATGCCCCTTGCTATCCAAATGGGCCACTACCCCGGGCCCCTTCGCTCCCATAGACTCAAAATGGAAAAAAGCTTCAAAAATCTTCTCCTCTGAAACCGCAGGGCCCAGAGCTTAAGTAATTAGCATGTAGCAATGGCAAGTGGTCACCTACATAATTCCTGCCAATCATGCTCCTGGGGTCCAAATTGGCCACGCCCGCGGGCCCCTTAGCTCCCATTGACTCATAATAGAAAAAATCTTCTTCTCTGAAACCACAGGGCCCAGAGCTTAGATATTTAGCATGTAGCAACAGCAAGTGGTCACCTACATAATTCCTGCCAATCATGCCCCTGTGGTCAAAACGAGCCACGCCCCAGGGCCCCTTAGCTCCTATAGACTCATAATGGAAAAAATGCTTCAAAAATCTTTTTCTCTGAAACCACAGGGCCCAGAGCTTAGATAATAAGCATGTGGCAATGGCAAGTGGTAACCTACATAAATCCTGCCAATCATGCCCCTGGGGTCCAAATGGGCCACGCCCCGTGGCCCCTTAGTTCCCCTAGACTCATAATGGTTTTGTTTGTTTGATTTGAGGTTTAACGTCCCCGTCAACACTGTAAAGGTCATTCTGGAGACGATGCTTCCAATTTTGTGGGACTTTTACCCGACATTGAGATGAAATGACATCTCAAGCCCTGTCGCCCAATGAAACCAATAGGGTTGATTAGCATGGACGGTCCGCCTCGCACCGCGGTTCCTAGACAGGCTTAGATCCTCTGAGCGGTTTACCAGTACTAGTGTGCGGGCCGGATTCAGCTCTGGGTGGAAGCATCATGCAGCCCATATATTTCTTCAAGCCCCTATGGGCGGGGGCCATAGACTCATAATGGAAAAAAGCTTCAAAAATCTTCTTCTCTGAAACCACAGGGCCCAGAGCTTAGTTATTTAGCATGTAGCAACGGCAAGTGATCACCTACATATTTCTTGCTAATCATGCCCCTGGGGTCCAAATGGGCCACGCCCCGGTGCCCCTTAGCTCCCATAGACTCTAAATGGAAGAAAGCTTAAAAAGTCTTCTTCTCAGAAACTGTGAAGCACAGAACTTAGATATTTAGTCCAAATTGGCCAAATCCTGTGGCCCCTTAACTCCAACAAACTTATAATGGAAAAAAGGTTCAAACATCTTCTTTGAAACCATGAAATACAGACCTTAGATATTTAGTATATAGCAACACAAAATGGTCACCTACATAAATCCTGCCAACCGTGCCCTTTGGGTCAAAATTGGCCAAGCCCCAGGGCTCATTAGCTTCTAGACTTATACTGGAAAAAAAACTTTAAAAAAAAATCTTCTTTTCCAAAACCATAAGGCACAGCTTTTGTTTGATTTGAGGTTTTACATCCCTGTCAACACTGTATAGGTCATTTTGGAGATGTCTCTTCCAATTTTGTGGGACTTTTTACCCGACATTGAGATGAAATTACATCTCAAGCCCTGTCGCCCAATGAAACCAATAGGGTTTATATGCATGGACACCGCTTTGCCTGAGCTTAGATATTTAGTATGTAGCAATGTCAAGTGGTCTCCTACACTAATGATTTTCTGGTACACAGGTGAGCGATATAGGGCCATTGGGCCCTCTTGTTATGAATGAGGTGGACTACTGAAAAAAAATGGCATAAATGCTATTATTACTGGAAAAGAAAATGGAAAAAAATACTTTAAAAATATCATAGGAAAAATTGGGCAGCTGATACTGAATATATCTACCACCAGAATGTTGGGACGCACTGAGGACCACCGATAACTGATCGTAAATTGTTAATTTAAGAGTGTGCAAGGGAATAAACTGATAAATAGAATACGAGATTCGTGTCATTTGATATCAAGTTTATAAGGCTCGTTCAAGAATGCATGTAGAATCGCTTGGCAAGCCTCGCGATTCTACAAGCGTTCTCAAAGCCACGCCTGATAAACTTAATATCAAAAGACACTCACCTGGTATTCTCTATGTCTTGGTTTGTTGAGATAGCTGAGAGCGATAATGTTATGAAGGGCTAATTTTCCATATTTTTCAAACTCGTTCGAGAATGCATGTAGAATCGCTTGGCAAGCCTCGCGATTCTACAAGCGTTCTCAAAGCCTTGCCTGATAAACTTAATATCAAAAGACACTCACCTGGTATTCTCTATGTCTTGGTTTGTTGAGATAGCTGAGAGCGATAATGTTATGAAGGGCTAATTTTCCATATTTTTTGTTTGAAAAATATGTAGTCGGTTCTTGTTAGAATTGTCTCCATGACACCCCAAAAATAATTACATGTACGTTTTTTAACCCACTGCATTTAACCCACTGCATGTGGGAAACTAAAGGGGTACCTAGGTAAATAGTGCAGGCTCTGATCAGAGGCCGCAGAACGTGGCTGACCAGGGCCTGCACTATTTGCCAACAGAATTTTCGTAAAAAATAGAATAAAAAGGAAAAAGTAGACCTGACACCCCTTATATGACGAAAGGACTTGTCTAACATACAGCCATGGACGAATCCACTAGCTTACAATTGGTTAAGATAAATAAAAAAAAATCATCCCAAAAGTACCCTAATTGCTTTTTATACCCCACCACACGATAGTGGTGGGGTATTATGATATACCATCGAGTGTCTGTCCGTTGGTCCGTTCAGACAGAAGAGAGGTACCTAGTGGGGTTACGATTCTGCCCAATTCAACATAATGGGGTTTATTCCGTAAGGCACTGTACATTTTCAGTTTGTGGGGTTAAAAATTGAGTGTAGGTGGGGTTACAGTCTGTACAGTGGTGCGTTATGGGGTTGAAGTCTCCATAGACTTAACATTATCAGGTACATGTACGTCTGACCATCCGCACCATTTCCGATCGATAACTTGAATAATTTCCACAGATTTTTTTTTCAAATTTTGCATACATGTTTATACCGGGAATGAGTGATATGGGATTGTTAACTGGCAAAATCTGTTAACATTTGACAGAGTTAGGGCCCTTTTTAATTCAAAATAAGGGTTTTTTGGGCATTTCCAATCAATAACTTGAACATTTTTTCACGGATTTTTTTTTTTCAAATTTTGTATATACATTGGTATTGGGTAAGAGTGGTTTGGGATTGTTCATGGGCAAAATACTTTAACATTTAACGGAGTTATGGCATTAACAATTCCCATTAAATAGACGTCAGTGGTTGGCAAGTCATAAAACCCCCAAAACAGCAGCAAGACCCTTATCAGGAAATATTTTTTTTTTTTTTAAAGTTGCCTCCCCTGAAGGTGAATCCATTTCATTAAAGAAATAGATCAGCTCTAGCAGTGATTTGTTGTCAGAGAAGAAAATCACAATTCGGAAGTCATTTGTAAAATAGATCAAATCATGAGCGCATAGCACGAGTGTTTTGTCTACTTACAAATGACCAATGAACAGTGATTTATTGACAGATCATGCAGAGCTGATCTATTTTGATTCTAACATTAAAAATCAATAACACTTTTGCTGTTTCCTTCAGATTCTCCCAACCTTTTGCCATTTGTTATTGACTGTATCACATACATTTATGTTCTTTTGTATGTTTTTGATGCCAGGAAATAACATTTCCCCATCTTACCTCAAAGAATCTATAAGTGATGTCAAAAAACTGCAGTTTTTGGGTCGACTGTGTGAACAATCGACCCTAATTTACTAAATGGCAAAATCCGAAATCATGCTGGTGTCCATGTGACCATCACTGATGTGGGAAAACCAATGTTATTAATAGAAAAAGTCTTGCTATTTCTATTGATGTTTCATGCAGGTCAGAGCTATTTATAGAGTCTGGACATGATTCATGTGCTAGGTTTGGCAAACACTGAATACCCAGATCGGATGCCATGGAATGTGGAGTCTGCTCAGCCGGTTGCAGAGGGACTACACTGTTTGCTTAAATTTTTTTTTTTTTTTTTGGTTTGGATTTTACGGCCCCCTTTCAAGATTATTTCACTCATATCGAGCTGATCGTTAATCATAGGTGGGCGAAAACCAGAGTACCCGGAGAAAAACCACCTGACCTTCCGTTGCAGAACTTGGCGTCTCACACGTGACCAGAGCGAGGCTCGAACCAAGGGCGGTGAGAGACCTAATGACTAAGAGTAAGCGCTCTTTTCCATTAGGCCAAGGAGGCCCGTCTGTTTGCTTAAATAGTGGCATTTAAGGGTTGAATGAAATAGCATAAGAATGCCAGGCCACGCTATCATGTGACGGCTTTCGGAACGTTCCATTCATAAAAACTGTTAGAGTCGACTGTACAACTTTTTGCACTTCTGCTAAGAACTTCAATTTGTTTAAGAGCAAAAAGAGCAGCCCAGACTTTAAAGGTGGTGTTGTTATTAGACATACAGCATAGACCCACATCGGATAGACAGTACATTCCTTCTGATCAGGATCGGCACTGTTCCCCATATATATATACAGCAAGTTTTGAACGTGATCCAGGCCCTCCTCACACTCTGAAAAAGGGGGGATGGGTGCGAATTTCAGGTTTTTTTCAGAGGGTGAAAACTGCCCGAGTTTGAAAATTTTCCAAAACTGGGTGGGGTGGGTGCGATTGTACCCCTCCCCACCCTGTGTGCGGGCCTGCATCAACAGGTAGAATGAACTTTTTTTAAAATCATATCGCTGAAGGGGCTCTGTTTCTGATCACTGTTATTCAGGAGCTGGAATGCAGTGGTGGGACTGAGCAAGGAGAAGAGAAAGAGTTGACAAACATTGTAGGATCTGATCAGAAGCCATCGATGGATGTACATTGTTTGCAGCTGGATAAAATGCTATACATGTGATATCTTTTCCAGCACAGATTGTGTTGCATTGCGCATGAGGTTAAGCATTATCAATGAAATATTGTTAATTCAGAAATATTAATCTGTTGCGATGGTTGATTTGTTTGTTTGATTTGAGGTTTAACGTCCCCGTCAACACTGTAAAGGTCATTTTGGAGACGTTGCTTCCAATTTTGTGGGACTTTTACCCGACATTGAGATGAAATGACATCTCAAGCCCTGTCGCCCAATGAAACCAATAGGGTTTATAAGCATGGACGGTCCGCCTCGCACCACGGTTCCTGGACAGGCTTAGATCCTCTAAGCAGTTAACCAGTACTAGTGTGCGGGCCGGATTCAGCTCTGCGTGGAAGCATCGTGCAGCCCATATATTTCTTCAAGCCCCTATGGGCGGGGGCTCCTTGCGATGGTTGAATATACATGTATACAGAAAGGAAATAATTAAACACATTATCAAGTGACAAGTAAATTATTTGGAAATGCTACCATAATTTTTTCAGACAAGAATTATACTGTATACTTTTCTTCTATTAAATGAAGCGTTTTAACAAGTACCCACAGTCTTCGTTATAAAGCTTGTTATTGTCCGTGTGACTATCACTGACCATCTGACTGCCACCGACCCTGAACAAAATCCAGTTTATAGCGTCGATAGTTGCCTCCCTAAAGCGCCAGTGTGCTGTGTAAAAAAATAAAATCGAGACTGTGCTTGTGTGCACATGGGCATTGGCAAACAGTGTATACCGAATCAGACGCCACATAACTGTCTGATCAGGGCTACTGTGCTTGCTTAAAATACTAGAATTTAAGGGTTACACGAACAGTTCTATTCTCAGTTCAGGACAATTTTCCCAACCTTCTCTCAGAGACAATCAACCCACCAGTACTCTCAGTGCTTTGATTTATGAGGTCATGTGTCATGCTCTTTCCCCCAGTGATTTGTAGCAGAATAAATCACAGTTCCTTTCCATTGCACTCTGTGTTAGAATTAGCATTATGATTATCTTTATTTCTTTTTCAGAGTTGTATGTTTATGTATGTCACCCATCAATGACACGTTTTTATCTGGATCATTAGACAAAACTATCAGATTATGGGACCTGAGGTCACAAAACTGTCAGGTAGGTATCCCATCATTCTATCAGCATCACATTTTAGCTCACCTGAGCCAAAGGCTGACAAGGTGACCTTAGGGTGTAGGCAGGCTTCCGGCATCCATTGTCCGTTGTCTGTCCTTCGTTCACACTTGATCAAATTTAATGTGCAGTATCACTGGGTTGGGGGATTGATTGCATTAGGTTTTGGATTGGCTTTGATCAGAACTGTGGTTGCCATGGAAACAAATATTCTCCATAGACTTGTATTGGGAAAAACAATGTCTCAAACTGTTTTGATCCTGGCAGGTAGCGTTGAGTTTGAATTTGAGCATCACTTGACCAACTGCTTTGGAGTTACCTTCCCTTGAGCGTAAAAATAAGCGAAAAAATGATGTCTCCACATTTTCTCAGCTGTTTTTGATCTGATCTTTTTGGAACTTTTAGTAAACAAGGACAAGCATAATATCTCATACCTGTTCGAATTGGGCTTGAATCCGACAACTGGTTATGGAGTTGTGTCCCGTTGAGCGTGAAATATTTTCCCAGGCCTTCCATTATGGTCTGTTGTTTCATGTTTGTGTTTCTTTCCCTTTGGTGTCTCTAATGGGAGCTGTGGGTTAGTTGTATCGATTCCTGATCATTGTCTTCTCTTCTATTTTACAATGGAAAAACTTTGTCTCCAACTTTTCTCAGCTGTTTCTGATCTGATCCATATCAGACTTGCATTGCTCTTAAAGGAACTCATCTTTTGATTTTTATTTGCCTTCACTGCAGCTGGTGTTGTGCCGTGTGGCGGCCGTAAAATGTCTCTCCGTACATCAGCCATAGTGCAGTTTATGTTTTGCTTTAGGCCCTTTGAGAACAGCGTGAATATTCTGAGAAATCAGAAAGAAATTATTGGTTTAAACTCATATTCTAGACAGGTTTTTAATTATTTGGACCCCATTTTGATTTATATCAGTCTTTGAATCGACTGCCTGTTCGGGGTTCGCAGGGTTGCGGTGTGTTTCCTCTGGCTTTCTTTGCCGGATCATTATAGGGTCACTGATGAGGCTTTATTAGCCGAAACTGCGTAGTATGATCCATCTTCTTTCTTATGAATGTTTTCATTGCTCTTAAAGGAACTCATCTTTTGATTTTTATTTGCCTTCACTGCAGCTGGTGTTGTGCCGTGTGGCGGCCGTAAAACGTCTCCACGTACATCAACCATAGTGCAGTTTATGTTTTGCTTTAGGTCCTTTGAGAACAGCGTGAATATTCTGAGAAATCAGAAAGAAATTATTGGTTTAGACTCATATTCTAGACAGGTTTTTAATTATTTGGACCCCATTTTGATTTATATCAGTCTTTGAATCGACTGCCTGTTCGGGGTTCGCAGGGTTGCGGTGTGTTTCCTCTGGCTTTCTTTGCCGGATCATTATAGGGTCACTGATGAGGCTTTATTAGCCGAAACTGCGTAGTATGATCCATCTTCTTTCTTATGAATGTTTTCATTGCTCTTAAAGGAACTCATCTTTTGATTTTTATTTGCAGAAAACCAGGAGAGGCATAAAGTCTATGTTGAGTTCGAATTTGGGCCTCGCAGGACCAAGGGCTTTAGAGTTATCTGCCCTTGAGCATAAAAATAAGCGAAAAATGGTGTCTCCACTTTTTCTCAGCTGTTTTTGATCTGATTTTTTCAAACATTCTCAAAAACCACTGGGCTAATTGAAGTCATATTTTGTATAGAACATCTATGCATCACAGGAACTAAAGTATATATAATTGTCCTGGTCACATAACCAAGATGGCCACCATGCAAAACCATTTAAAAATCTCTTTCTCCAGAACCATATGATAAGTCAGATGACCTTGAAACTTAACAGACAGCAAAAGGGACTTGAGCCCTACACAAGTTATATAAATGATGATCTTGGGTTGATCTCGACCTATTTTATGGCAAGGTTAAATTTTTCCCTTGGGCTTATGAATGGGAAAATGTGAGACAGTGCATTTATCCAAAACAATTGTTGTTGATCAAATGAAAATAGGTCTTGTATGAATGTCAAAGGTCAGAATAATTTTTCGATTTTGGCCCAAGGTCACTAGAATTGAATGTCTGTCAACTTCATCTTCAAAAATGCTTGGAACGAAACTTTCGTTTGAATGGTCCAGTTCACATGACCAAGATGGCTGTCACTTGTGTGACCCAAAGAGATTTTTTCTTAAGTACCACTGGGCCAATTGTATCAGTGACACAGGTGAGCGATGGGCTACTTGTTTCAGGATCTTAGGTTACAAAACTGTCAGTAAGTTATGGCAATACATAGCTCTAGGTAAGGAATAATATACGCTACTACCTCTTTATAACATTATTGTTGGGTACAAAAACAGAAACCATGCTAGTTAATAGGGATTATCAACTAAATGATAATCCCATTTATTTGGTGCGAACAAATTGAATGGACTGTCATTAATGTGTCATGATTGCAGCTTCAGGGTGGCTTGACCTCTCATTATTTAGGTTTAAACAATGTCTGATCGCAATTTCGATCTCGTCATCCACCATGACAGTTGGTCCAGGTTACTGGACGCTTGCACCGTGTTTGTTATTCAGCAGTCAAGCGTCTTAAGGGCCAAACTATGGTTTGGCGTCTTGCGCATGCTCAGGGAAACCTTCCTTTTCCGTTTTCAAATCCAGCAAAAGAAAGTTGTATTTTTTAAGAAGAATCTAAAACTAAAAATCCAGCGAGAGAAAGTTGTCGGGACTCGGTTGAGATATGTTTCATAATAAAAGAAGAAGAGGGTGTCCTTTAGCTATAATATAAGAATTTCCATTGGTTGACCTCGAACAACAATAATAGTATCGGTACTTTCGTTTTGCAACCGGAAATGATAAAATGCGTTAGTGACGAGGTACAACTAAATAGGGAAAAGTGACAACTAAGACAGTTCACCGTTACGAAAATATTAGGAAAAGTGACACTACGGCGGCATAAAAATCGCCATTTTAATTGCAAAATATACATGAGTGACAATGGTGGCCCTGCGAGTTTTTGGTACCTTATAAAGCTTGGGGAAAAATGTTATTATGGAAGATAAATAGTATGCTGCGAAGAAATTAAAGGGCTAAATATGATTTCTGATATAAGGACGGTCGGCCGGGAACTCTTCAGTAAAAAGAAACAAAGAACGGATATCTTTCCCGCCAGTTTCTCATTTGGTGGAGGTGAAAGCTTCGTTTTTTATTGCTAAAATTTGATCATTTTTGAACAGTTAAAAGCAAAATCTTTGCCAGAGGTGTGGGACTGATTGAAAATATTTCTTGTGTACATTTGGTAAGGGGAATTTCCACAGGGGTCATGACCTTTGGCACTCATTGTGTAACGTTAAATTAACTTACAGTACCATATTTTAAGTAAATACGCTTTTAGAATTTTCTTTATATTTTTGAAGGGATTATGCCTCGACTTTCGGGTATAATAGCGTCAGTTTGGGTTGTCAGAGTTAAACAGCGCAGGCATTGTGGGATAGCTTGACGGCTCGGCTGACCAGCTATGTTATTTTTAAATATGCAAATGACCATGTGTTTGTCGAATGTTAGTTTATTTATGAACACCTGACCTACTTTTGAGCCGGACATAGCCGCTTGAATCACAGGTGTGATATACCGGTATTATCGATAGTAACCTGTCAATTAAACATATATTGGGAATTCAATGACCACAAACAATATATTTTCTAAAGGTAATTTTATTGACTTTCAAAACATATTTGAAGCCACAAACCTCATCTGATTCGATATGACAGAGTGGCTGGACCTTTTGACTCTTGTCCGCTATGAACTCTGCACATATCACCATTAGGTCTTGTATATTATATTGTGCAAATTGTACAAGCTTAAGGCTGTGGTTGCCTTTTGGTAAATTCCGATATAAAAGGAAAATTTGGGCTATTACTCGTCTCTCCTTTAGACTCTGATCAGCTCAGCTTCAAGCTTGACGGGAAGTTTTATTTTGTTTAAGCAATGCCATTTGGTCGCAGCATAGCACGCCAGACTTTCGAGACTGTCGCTACTTTTTTGGAATTCTGGGTAGCTAGACATGTTTCTGAGGGACGATTCATATGTTATCTTGACAGTTTCCTGCTTGGTACTAGGGAGTCCATTTTGTGGGCAATTTATAAATGTTACATGTGGTTTATCAAAGATACACTGTCACCTTCGCATCACAGCAGATATGAAGGAATTTGAACTTTGGGTACAATTTTTCAAAAAAAAAAAAAAAAAAAAAACTATGGTATTTCCGTTTCTCATGACCGGTTCTGGATGTCAAATGAGGACTTACAGCACTGCACCATTCGTGCAAGGGGTTTGAACTCGGTTTTGGTGCCTACTTTGTAGGTAATGAGATAAGACCAGTGGTCCAGTGGATAATTTTTCCATCTTTGGAACATCTTCTGTTATTTATTTTTGATTTATAAAAAAAAAAAAAAAAAAAAACAGTAGTGTATTGGGAACTGCACCCTGCAGTACACCACATTCTATTCAAAATTACAGACCAGCCTTACCAAGTCAGGGAAGGCAATGTTAATCGAGATATTTCCATGACATATTAAAAATGTAGAGTGCCGAGCACTGAACTTTGCAGTACACAACATTCTTTTCAAATCTACGGATCAACCTTACCACTCACGGAGGGTAATGTTTAATGAGATATTTCCATTTATGTATGTATTTATTTATTTATTTATTTAAATTTATGCATTTATTAAAATGTAGAGTACTGAGCACTGCACCTTGCAGTACACCACATTCTAATCACACATACCCACTCACGCAGGGTAATGTTGGATGAGATAGTTCTAATCAGATAAATAAACTGGATAAATATTTAATTCATCTTTAGAATTAGTTGAGACATAACTGCCCTCCAACAATATCGTGCATCCCACTTGCAATCAATGCATCTATATGTTGCCTTGGTTGTCAAACAATATATGATGTGGAAGCCTGAGGGTAGTCTAGACTTCTTTTGCCTCCGGAATGGCTATTCATTAAAGCACTGTCAGCTCAGTGGCATTCTTGTGACAGCTGTAGAAAATAAATTAGGACTTCCAAAGCAACTTTATGCTGCACATTCCTTTAGAATTGGAAGGGCTATTAATTTGGCAGCTAAGGGTATTCTAGTTTAGCCATAAAAGAACTTGGTTGATGGAAAACAGGGTCGGTAACATAGTACATACTTTTTTAAATTGTCTGTTACAGATATATTGATTATTGGTGATTCCCTGGTTTCACACCTTGCTGACAGTGTATCAACTCTCAGACCTCCAGCTAATGCAGTGATTGTTAGCTAAAATTTTTATTAGGGTTCAGCGGTGCACTGGGATCACTACGACACCGAGCTCCAATGGTTGCTGCAGTTTCATTCAACCCTTGTGATGATAATTATTCACCTCGGGGGCAACAACCTTGTTGAGTGGTCCCAAAGCAAACTTCTTAAAGACTTTTAAAAGCTAATTTGCATACATGGCTTCTATCTATCCCGAAGCCCAAACGGTATGATCAGACATCCTCCCTAATTGTCAGTCGTGGCTGTGGGCGGACAACACTCATGAAGGGCTTAAAAAGCTGGATCAAAGGAGGCGTATAAACCAATCGGGTAGACAGCCTGCTTTAATTGTAGTGACCGAACAATCAAGCATGTGCTCGATTTCAATACAACAGGGCTATTTAAGACGAATAGGGTTCATCTCACTGCTGTGGGCAATATCATATTTTTAAATACATTTGAGGAAATAGTCAATCAATTTGTTACAGACCCTTCTTCCCAAATGTAAAATCCTAATATGTAGTTAGAATAACAGGACAAGGATAAAAAGGTTATATTCATAAAAATGTTGACTTGCTGAATTGGGGGACAAATTTATGTGGGGCATCATAAATTTGCTGTGGCGGAATTCAGCATTCGATAGGGGGGACGCTTTGCTTAGACAGCTGTTTGGTTGTAATGAAACTTTACGCCTTGAGCCTAGATTCCAAATACTGGTTGCTGGGAGCAAGGCTGAAGTTTGTTTCTTTCAGGACTTCTACTTGGACTGGGTGGCATCTCCTTCATGGAAGTGGTCCGCCATAACCTGAAGATTTGTTCTTGAGCCTAGATTCCGGGTACTGGTTGCTGGGAGCAGAGCTGAGGCTTGTTTCTTTCAGAACTTCTTGAACTGGGTGGCGTCTCCTTCAGGGAAGTGGTTCGCCATAGCCTGAGGATGTGTTCCCCCCAGGGTCATACTAAAACTTTCTAAATTGCAAGTCATAAGTAAGGTTCGCACGTGCAGCCGGGGCTATTTGAATATATGTAATATGGGATGGATTTCATGGTATGCATTGCATAATGCAGAAGATGGTATGGAATGCGTGTCATGGAATGCATTTTGGAGTGCACATTACGGAGTGCTCACTGTCAAGATTAGTTGGAGTGCATAAATTGGAGTGCACAAGAGTTGGGATAGAATGGAGCGTACAAATAGGATGTGCGCAATATCTGGATTTTTACATAATTTGGAGCGTACAGTCAGGATGTGCGCAATATTTAGAATGCTAAAAAATTGTAAAGTATACAAACAAGATGTATGCAATATTTGGAATACTTGGAGCGTACAAATAGGATGTGCGCAATATTTGGATTGTTACAAAATTTGGAGCGTACAAACAGGATGTGCGCAATATTTGGAATGTTAAAAAATTGTGGAGCGTACAAACAGGATGTACGCAATATTTGGAATACTCTGTTACAAAATTTGGAGCGTACTATAGGAAGTGCGCAATTTTTGGAATGTTACAAAATCTTGGAGCACACATTAGAATGCTAAAAAATGGTAAAGCATACAAACAAGATGTATGCAATATTTGGAATACTTGGAGCGTACAAATAGGATGTGCGCAATATTTGGATTGTTACAAAATTTGGAGCGTACAAACAGGATGTGCGCAATATTTGGAATGTTAAAAAATTGTGGAGCGTACAAACAGGATGTACGCAATATTTGGAATACTCTGTTACAAAATTTGGAGCGTACTATAGGAAGTGCGCAATTTTTGGAATGTTACAAAATCTTGGCGCACACATTTGGAGTGTGCGCATATTTTGGAATACTCAAAATTCAAAATTGGACTGCACAATATTTTGAGTGCAAACAAATTAATAATTTGGTGCCCGTTTTCGTGCGAGCAAGGTTATATGCTGTCACTGCGTCCCCCCTTCGACCTGAATCTACTCGGTGTCCATATACTGCCAATAATGTTTTATGTGAAAAAGGAGATAAATAAAAGTAGTTGTATCTATATATATTTTGTTGTATGAATGAGCATCCTTAATAATAGGGATTATCAACTAAATGATAATCCCATTTATTTGGTGCGAACAAATTGAATGGACTGTCATTAATGTGTCATGATTGCAGCTTCAGGGTGGCTTGACCTCTCATTATTTAGGTTTAAACAATGTCTGATCGCAATTTCGATCTCGTCATCCACCATGACAGTTGGTCCAGGTTACTGGACGCTTGCACCGTGTTTGTTATTCAGCAGTCAAGCGTCTTAAGGGCCAAACTATGGTTTGGCGTCTTGCGCATGCTCAGGGAAACCTTCCTTTTCCGTTTTCAAATCCAGCAAAAGAAAGTTGTATTTTTTAAGAAGAATCTAAAACCCACCCACCCGCCGCTGTCGTTGTGATATTATTGGCAGTCCAGGAAGTTTAATACCTGATACTGTCTTAAGTTCTTTTCATTTCAGGCTTGTTTGGTGCCTCCTGGGGCTGAGGCTGGCATGTCCTAATTAAAGATGCTGTACATACGATAGTCTACTTGTATAAATATAGCAACAATACTTAGTTCTATAAGTCAATATATAATTAACAAATAAGTAAATAAGTGTTAAATTGGATATATATATTATTCTCCCGACGCTGGATATTATTCTCCCGTTGCTGTAGAGAGACTGTTGGATGTGACAACGCTGCCTATCGACGTATATCTTCGACTGGCCCACAAAATGGATTGATGTGTTAACACTATATATATGTATACTGGCTACTTAGTGACGTTTAATGCCCATGGTTTTAACTACATATACGCATGTGACATTGAACATAAACTAAAAGCCCAAAATTCAGCCCATAATGGAATCAATGATCACAAAGGACAAGAAAATATAATCTACACTATGATGTAGACTCCGGATCGGTTGTTTATGGCCACTTAATTTCTTCACCGAGAGATTCTGCTGACTTTTGATCAGCTGAGCTTCGAGGTGCAATGCGGAATTCAGCATTCGATAGGGGGGACGCTTTGCTTAGACAGCTGTTTGGTTGTAATGAAACTTTACGCCTTGAGCCTAGATTCCAAATACTGGTTGCTGGGAGCAAGGCTGAAGTTTGTTTCTTTCAGGACTTCTACTTGGACTGGGTGGCATCTCCTTCATGGAAGTGGTCCGCCATAACCTGAAGATTTGTTCTTGAGCCTAGATTCCGGGTACTGGTTGCTGGGAGCAGAGCTGAGGCTTGTTTCTTTCAGAACTTCTTGAACTGGGTGGCGTCTCCTTCAGGGAAGTGGTTCGCCATAGCCTGAGGATGTGTTCCCCCCAGGGTCATACTAAAACTTTCTAAATTGCAAGTCATAAGTAAGGTTCGCACGTGCAGCCGGGGCTATTTGAATATATGTAATATGGGATGGATTTCATGGTATGCATTGCATAATGCAGAAGATGGTATGGAATGCGTGTCATGGAATGCATTTTGGAGTGCACATTACGGAGTGCTCACTGTCAAGATTAGTTGGAGTGCATAAATTGGAGTGCACAAGAGTTGGGATAGAATGGAGCGTACAAATAGGATGTGCGCAATATCTGGATTTTTACATAATTTGGAGCGTACAGTCAGGATGTGCGCAATATTTAGAATGCTAAAAAATTGTAAAGTATACAAACAAGATGTATGCAATATTTGGAATACTTGGAGCGTACAAATAGGATGTGCGCAATATTTGGATTGTTACAAAATTTGGAGCGTACAAACAGGATGTGCGCAATATTTGGAATGTTAAAAAATTGTGGAGCGTACAAACAGGATGTACGAAATATTTGGAATACTCTGTTACAAAATTTGGAGCGTACTATAGGAAGTGCGCAATTTTTGGAATGTTACAAAATCTTGGAGCACACATTAGAATGCTAAAAAATGGTAAAGCATACAAACAAGATGTATGCAATATTTGGAATACTTGGAGCGTACAAATAGGATGTGCGCAATATTTGGATTGTTACAAAATTTGGAGCGTACAAACAGGATGTGCGCAATATTTGGAATGTTAAAAAATTGTGGAGCGTACAAACAGGATGTACGCAATATTTGGAATACTCTGTTACAAAATTTGGAGCGTACTATAGGAAGTGCGCAATTTTTGGAATGTTACAAAATCTTGGCGCACACATTTGGAGTGTGCGCATATTTTGGAATACTCAAAATTCAAAATTGGACTGCACAATATTTTGAGTGCAAACGAATTAATAATTTGGTGCCCGTTTTCGTGCGAGCAAGGTTATATGCTGTCACTGCGTCCCCCCTTCGACCTGAATCTACTCGGTGTCCATATACTGCCAATAATGTTTTATGTGAAAAAGGAGATAAATAAAAGTAGTTGTATCTATATATATTTTGTTGTATGAGTGAGCATCCTTAATAAATAGCTCGTATCTAAACGAGATTGTAGAAAAATGAAAACAAAAGGTCAGTTTTCTGTATAATCCACACATTTTTAAGATCCATCCTAAACCTGTGATATATTCCAACTATGTCATGATGAACAGAGTTATAAAGAGATTTGTGCTGTTGTCCTGTACGAAAACCACAAGTTTTTCATCATTTTATAGGATAACAATTGGGAAAAAAAAACAAGATTTATTGGATTGATAGTTAACATATTCGAATTTTTTTATCAACTAAAAAGTAAGTGAATCAAACAAGGAAAAAGATGCAAACACTGTTGTTTACTTGAAAAACGACTGCTCCTTGTTTGTCTTTTGCCTCTTAGTATCAAAATTTTGACAAATATAATGAAGTGTATATGTATCTAACAACTGCAATTGGACTTCCCTGGTTATGGTAGCATACATGTAAATTTCAACAACATTTTTAGCTCACCATAGCCAAAGGCTCTGTGGAGCTTATAGTATAGGCAGTGGTCCATCATAAGCGTCGGCATTCATGTCAGCGTCAACATTTTCGAATGACTTCTCAGAAACTGCCAGGCCAATTTAAACCAAACTTTTACATATTGGGGGAGACCTTTAAATTTCATCTTTTCTGAAACCACAAGGCCCAGGTCTTTGATATTTGCTGTGGAGCTTCATCTAGTGGACCTCTACCAAGATTGTTCAAGTTATAGCCTTGGGGCCCACCAGGGCTAACATGTTTTATATAGACTTGTATAGGGAAAACCTTTAAAAAATCTTCTTGTCTGAAACCAGAAGGCCCATGTCTTTTATATATGGTATAAAGCTTTATCTAGTGGACCTCTACCGAGATTTTCAAATTATAGCCTTGGGGCCAAAATGAACCCATCCAGTTATTCAACAGGTTCAGCTGATGTACAGCTATTACTGACAACCCTAGATCTATGAAGATATTTATATTAATCAGGTTAACAAACATTTCTTGCCTTTCTTCACAGTTTCTTTTTTTCTTAACATCACTAATGATTTTATGGTCCACAGGTGAGTGATACAGGGCCATCTTAGCCGTTTTGTTTTATCTTCTTCTCCACTTAAACTGCGGAGTTGATTGAAATCAAATTACATTTGGAGCCTCTTTGGATAGGGGGAATGAACTTTTATTTGTGAGGACTGGGTTCACATGACCAATATGGCCACCATGCTTATAAATGGGAGATAAAAAAATCCCTTAAAATTGAAATTTGGTATGTATCATTGGGGCCCTACCAAGTTTGTTTAAGTGATCACCTTTGGTTGACCTTGACCTGTTTTACATCAAGGTCAAATTTGGTCATTGAAAAAGGCAAAACTGGATTTTACTGATCGCATTGTAGCCTGTTGCATCAGAAATATTATAATGGAAGTTGATCAATTCCAAAGGCCAAGGTCATTACTGACCTTGTCGATTGGAACCAAATAACATATGGAGCCTCTATGGGAAGGGGCTACGAAAGTTTGTTCGTAAGGACTGGGTCACCTGACCAATATGGCCACCATTCTCATATGTAGTAAAAAACATTGAAAATATTCTCCTTTGGAACCCAACTTCCAATGACCTTCAGACTTGATATATAGCATTAGGGACTTGGGTCCTTCCAAGTTTATTCAAATGATAACCTTTGGTTGACCTTGACTTGTTTTATGTCGAGGTCAAATGTGATCACTTAAGACATCTGTATGGAAAAAGGCAAAACAGTGGATTTTTCTGATTCTGTTGTAGCCTGTGGCAGTAGAATTGGTATTTGCAATCAGCTGAATGGCAGTTTATCCATTCCAAAAGTCAAGGTCATATACTAACCTTTGTTCTGAATGACTTAGATTCAGTATTTTTATATTCTTCTCCAGTAAAACTGTTGTGCTGATTAAACCAAGTAACATGACCAAGATGGGTGTCATGCCGGAAAAATCACATGACCTCTGGTGAGTGTAGTGACCCATGGGCCTCTTGCTTTACTGCCAGGTCACATTGGCATTATTATCCCCCGCCGAAGGCGGAGGGATATAGTTTTGGCGTTGTCCGTCCCTCCGTCCTTCCGTCCGTCCGTCCGTCACACTTTTTTGTCCGGAACCGTTTCTCAGCAACTATTGCATGGAATTAAATGAAACTTGAAATAAATATGTATTATTATGGTGTGGTGATGCACGCGCAATTTTTTTTCGGATTGACTTTTTACATCCAGAGTTATGGCCCCTTGAATGATTGAAATTCTGGATTTTTCGTCGTCTCACTTTGTCCGGAACCGTTTCTCAGCAACTATTGCATGGAATTAAATGAAAATTGAAATAAATATGTATTATTATGCTGCAGTGATGCACGCGCAATTTTTTTTCGGATTGACTTTTTACATCCAGAGTTATGGCCCCTTAAATGATTGAAATTCTGGATTTTTTCGTCATCTCACTTTGTCCGGAACTGTTTCTCAGCAACTATTGCATGGAATTAAATGAAACTTGAAATAAATATGTATTATTATGCTGCGGTGATGCACGCGCAATTTTTTTCTGGATTGACTTTTTACAGCCAGAGTTATGGCCCCTTAAATGATCGAAATTCTGGATTTTTCGTCGTCTCACTTTGTCCGGAACCGTTTCTCAGCAACTATTGCATGGAATTAAATGAAACTTGAAATAAATATGTATTATTATGCTGTGGTGATGCACGCGCATTTTTTTCCGGATTTACTTTTTACATCCAGAGTTATGGCCCCTTAAATGATTGAAATTCTGGATTTTTCGTCGTCTCACTTTTTTGTCGGGAACTGTTTCTCAGCAACTATTGCATGGAATTAAATGCAACTTGAAATAAATATGTATTATTATGCTGTGGTGATGCACGCACAAATTTTTTTCGGATTGACTTTTTACACCCACAGTTATGGCCCCTTAAATGATTAAAATTCTGGATTTTTCGTCGTCTCACTTTGTCTGGAACCGCTTCTCAGCAACTATTGCATGGAATAAAATGAAACTTGAAATAAATATGTATTATTATGTTGCCGTGATGCACGCGCAATTTTTTTTTTCTCAATTTTGGCCAGATATATTTTCTTGCCATTCTACACGAAAAACCCATTCGGCGGGGGATATCAATTCAACGAATTTGCTTGTTTTGATTGTTTTAATTGAAATTATGTATCAAAGTTACATATCTTACTACTGTGCTGAATAAAAAGAAACAACATGAAGTATTAAAGTGCAACCAGAATCTAATTCAGTTAATTATACATGTAATTTTGTTCATTCTTAAAAATACTATCATTTGCTTGACCTTTGGTCTATCCACTTATTCACTTAATCCTTAAGGTTCCAAGAAAAACTGCATCTGAAAATGTTGTCTGTTTATATCAAGGTTGGTCGGTAAATACCGGTGGCGGGAATTCCCACTGGTATTGACCGGTAATTACCGTCTTGAGGGATACTCCAAATTTCAGCAAAAGTGGGAAATACTGGGAAATAGTGGGAAATATGATTTTTGTTTAGTTATTTCATAGAAAAATACAATTAATATTTGTGTAATTTAACCCATTTGGTACCAGAAACCCCAAAACAGGATCCCTGGCAAACAGCGCAGGCCCGTTAAGCAAAAGTTAAGCCATTTTGCAAATAAATTTTGAAGAAAAGAGAGCCTGACATCTCTAAATTTTGAAATGGACTCCTGCTATATATAAAGTGGAAGATTCCATCAGGTACAAAAAAGGTTAATTGAAATAATGAACAGCTGGCTATTTTGCAGTATGCCTCCCCATACATATATCTCATGAGTCTGCTTTTACTCAACCAAACACAAGCATAAATATAAAGTGATTTGTTGTTTTGTAGGGTGCAGATCACTCATATGCTTAAGAAGATAAAATACCATAAAGATCCCAATATTTGGGACAGACATGCCTGGGCAAACAGTGCAAACCCAGATCAGAATCACTTAGCTTCTTTAAGAGAGTTTGCCATTGGAACTACATGTTTTATATGCTTTAGTGTAACACTAAACCACACGGTTCAATTTTTTGAGATTTACAACAACTCTTTGGATGTTTGAATTTTAAGAATGTTTACACTAGAAAAAAGGTTTGTTTGCAAGTTTGTCAAGTAATCATACTCCTAAATGCTAAAACGTGTGATAATTTAATTGTTTGTTTGAGACAGGTTTTAAAGGAACACAGTTAATTTAAGCATAAAAGGTTTCTTAAATTATCTACAGATACTCACCTAAGTATTAAAAATACATGTATTTATAAGTCAAGGGAAATAGCTGAATGTTAAAAACTAATATTTTAGAATCACACTTGAAAAGGAATTACATACATTTTATATGAAGGCAAGGGACTATAGATCTTTCAAGTTATTCAATATAATAAAAAGGGCTGGAAAATTCTTCAAAATTTCACTTGTCCTACATGATTAAGTGCATGTAAACTTTGGCAAATGTCGTAAGGACTAGACAAACTCTTTACTTGTCCTTCAGTTTTTTTTTCATTGCAAGCAGACAAGTGCAATTTTCAAGCCCTGCATGAACTTGAAATAATTTTGCTTTCAAATAGCTAGGTAGATGGGGTATCTTATGCAGTCTCAATTGGTACCACCTATGTAAATATATATTTCCCAGTATTTCCCGGGAATTCCCTGTATTTCCCGGGAATTCCCTGTATTTCCCGCCGTCCAGGGAAATATGAGTATTTCCCGCTTTTTTGCCAACCCTGGTTTATATCATCTGTTACATCTTGCAAACTTTTCAAACAAATTTTTGTATACAAGCAAACAGTGTTGACCCTGATCAGACTGCTCCTAGAGGAGCTGTCTGAACTGAGTTCATGGTTCCACACTGTTTGCAACAATGACTTAAAAGTAATCGGCATACAACATATCAGACTACAATTGTTGTGATGGGCATTTGGGTTTAACTCTTACCATGCGGTTCACGACAACCCCTATCTTTGGAAACAGTGTAGATCCAGATCAGATGGCTTCAGCCATCTGATCAGGATCTACACTGTTAGGCATTCAATTAATGAATTTGTAGGAATAAACTACATGTACATCAAATAATCTGATTGGTTCAAAGTCAGAAATGGGTGTGGCAAAACTGAATATTCAGCAAGAGAAGGGTTAATGCCATCTGATTCATTGTTTTTCAGGGCCAGATGCATCTACCAGGAAGGCCAGTAGCAACATTTGATCCCGAGGGTTTAATATTTGCTGCTGGTATAAACTCGGAATGTGTTAAATTATATGATCTCAGATCCTTTGATAGGGTAAGTCGATTTGTTGGAGACAGGTAGTTTGAGCCATTGAGGGTTATTAATATTGCCAGGTAAGAATGTATGGAGCACATATTGTTCCTTGGTTACATTCCACAAACCCAAACTTGTACAACAGTGAGTATATATATGCGGCCCCGCCCATCGGGGCTTGAAGAAATAGATGGGCTGCATGATGCTTCCACGCAGAGCTCAAATCGATCTGCACATGAGTACTGGTAACCCGCTTTTACGATCTAAGCCTGCCCAGGCAAAGCGGTGCGCGTTGGACCGTCCATGCTTATAAATCCTATTGGTTTCATTGGGCGGCAGGGCTTGAGATGTCATTCCATCTCAATGTCGGGTAAAAGTCCCACAAAATTGGAAGCTACGTCTCCAAAATGACCTTTACATTGTTGACAGGGACGTTAAACCTCAAATCAAACAAACAAAAGTATATATATGTGCCATCTTACTAATTGTCACGGGCGTATAATGCCCTTCTTGTGGAGCTCCTGTTATCACACATGCTTTCAGCTGTCAAAAGTGTGTGGCGATATGATATATATTGATTTGATTCTTATACACCCATCTGTCCTTCCATCTGTCTGTCAGTCCGTCTGTCTGTCCATACATGCCCCAGATACATAGTGGGGTTCATGTTCTGTACAATTGATACATAATGAGGTTTATTCTGTAAAAAATCGTGTTATGGGGTTAAAACTTTGAGTGATTGTGGGGTTAGTGGCTGTACACTGCTACATTATGGGGTTAAAATCTCCATAGGCTTAACATTGTGGACCCTACAATCTATGTCTCGTAAGAACGTACCAGCTAACATTTCGGGTTTAGGGTCCAGAGTCTGGATAACAATACAAAATGATTGGAAAATAATAGATTTATTCTGTAAATAAAAGGTTTAGAAGGTTAGTCCCTAAACCAAACAAAAGAAAATAACAAAAGAAATAGCCCTTAAACCCGGAATGTTAGAACATCTGTCCGTCTGTAAACTTTGCGTTTCCGGATAACTCCTCCTACAGTTTTCACCCGATCTATCTGAAACTTGATAACTGGTAGACTATGAGGTGGTGTAGCGCATATTGTTTCGAGGTTATGGTCCACCAAATATATACAGAGTAATGCCCCTTTGAAAATTTTGTGAACTATTTCGTTTCCGGATAACTCCTACAATTTTCATCGGATGAAGCTGAAACTTGGTTAAAAGTTAGACTATGAGGTGATGTAGCGCTTATTGTTTCGAGGTTACAGTCCACCAAATATTTACATTACAGAGTTATTGCCCTTTGAAAATTTTGTGAACTATTTTATTCCTGGATAACTTCTGCTACAGTTTTCATGGGATGAAGCTGAAACTTGGTAGATAAGTGTGTAGCACATATTGTTTCGAGGATATGGGCCACCAAATATTTACAGGGCTATGCCCCTTTGAATATTTCTGTAAAAATTTCATTTCCAGCTAACTCCTCCCACAATTAAAATTTGATCAAGCTGAAACTTGATATATAGTAGATATTTTCGAGCAGCTCATATTGTTTAGGCTCCACCCCCGCCGTAACTGTATTGCTTTTGTCCATGTGTTTGTCATGCCTTTCTAAACCAAAAAACTGAACCTCGATCATAACTGCAGAAGTATTTGCCCTACTCCCATGAAGCTTCACACACATACTAACCATTACAAGACCTACATTCTGACAAAGGGACATAGCTATATTGTTTTTGTCCATGTATTTGTTATGCCTTAACCAAAAAGCTTCCAAAGTATTTGCTCTTCTCTCGTGAAACTTCATACACATACCAACACAAGACCTACATTCTGCCTTAACTAAATAGCCTGACCTGGGTCATAACTTCAATTGTATTTGCTTTCTCTCATGAAACTTTACACACCATCACACAAGACATACATTCTAACCAAAGCTTTTACCATACCTCCTTGACAGCTTTATGGGGGCCCTTTGTGACATGGCAAGTGATCTAGTACATGTATTGAGGTTTTGGTCCACCAAATAAGAACAAAGTTATGCCCCTTTGAAAAATTCTGGAATTATTTTGTTTTGGCTAACTTAGCCTGTCAAGCTGAAAGTTGATATATAGTTAGACCATGATGTGGTGCAGCCCATATTGTTTCGAAGTTACAGTCCACCAAATATTTGTAGAGTTTTCCCCTTTGAAATTTTGTGAACATTTTGTCTCTGGCTAAGTCCTCCTGCAGTAAACATTTGATCAAGCTGAAACTTGGTATATAGTTTGACCACAATGTGGAGCAGCGCATATTATTTCAAGGTTGCAGAGCTGGTCAGTTTCTTTGGGTGGTAGGGCTTGAGATGTCATTTCATCTCAATGCTGGGTAAAAGTCCAACAAAATCAGAAGCAATATCTCCACATTGACCTTAATAGTGTTGATGGAGATGTAAAACCTCAACACAAATTTCATGGTTCACTGACTTAGTGAAATATTGTGTCAAACCTAGTGTTGACTCTGAATTTGTAACATTCAAGTCTTAATTAGAAGCCTTCGTGGTGTAGTGGTTGTGCTACTTTCCTTGTAAACCAGAGGTCGCAGAATCAATCCCGGGCTTTTCCAGGCTTTAGGATGAGTCTTTAAACCGAGGTCCCGTCTCCATATGACCTTAACTATTACAGTATAGCTCCAATATATCGCGTTCCGATATTTCGCGATGTCCAATCTATTGCGGTCGCGCCGTGGATCCCGTTTTTTTCCCTTAAAAATTCATAGTTAAAAAAAAATAGAGTTTTAAGTTGTTAAAATTTATTTAAAACCAGGTTAAACTAGGCCCCAACAGTGTTTTACTTTTCCCGGCCAGCGTTTGCTATTTGGCGCCAAAACATAACCATTCACGAGATCGCAGAAAAGTCCGTTTTTATGATGCAAACATCTACCGTTAGATGAAGCTAATTGTTTGAGGAGGGATTAAATCATTTTCACATTGATTGTGGATTAAATTTTATGATTGGAAGATAAACGCCAATTAGAGACATAACTTGACCATATTTTCACACCTTATCGACACGCACCGCAGGGTGGCAATTATATGACAGGTATTAACAATAGTGTCATACCTGAACCGTAATAAATACACAGATGGTTTGTCTCTCAATTGACAGTGCAGCAATTATTGTGATTTACTTACTGGTCTAGTTTTACCTTATTAAAGGACTCAAAAAGACTGACAGTTGTAGACGATTTTTCTTTTACACTTGCCCGCAATCAAAACATAATAAAATGATAGTTTTGTTGTTGTATAGTTTTTCGGCCCTTGGTAGACGTTAAATAATTTTTTTCCAACCACTACTTTTAATGATTCTGAGATCTGGCAAGCCAAGGGAAACAACTAGAATTGCTTTAGCGCTTAGCGCTTATGGTAGTTGCGCCCCTTGGCCGTCACCCGTTACGGACAACCAGGGGAACCCGCAAATTCAAAATAACGTCCTGTTTTGACATTTTAGCAATCACATGTTTTCAGACGCAGATTTTCAGCTGTTCGCGAATGTAAGTTAATTGGTAGACACAGTCCCCTTTGTTTGTTCTGTCACTGAGTAATTCTGAACCTACTTTAATGGTGAAATACGGCTGATAGCATTTCTGACAGCCGTTAGTGTGGATTGATAAACGGTTCTCACCAAACTATCACCGCGACTTGTAGTGGCATCTCGGCAAACTACCGCGACTTATATCGCGCTCCGACCACATCGCGGTTTTCGGGCTATGGCCCCCGACTACCGCTATATATTGGAGCTATACTGTATTGAGATGTAAAACTCAAACAAGCACATCTTAAAAACTGGTACTTGGTACAAACTTGCAACTGTAGATTTAAACTTGAATACAAGCGTTCATACTTAAACTTGTCCTATATTTCATGGCTCACTGACTTTTTGAAATGACAGGTTATCCAGCCTTAGGTCTTTGCATAAAAAATAGTAAAGGTTAAAGCAATGATACTTAGAACACGTTTGCATCTAGTGATGCAACTTTCCACACTTTAGCACGACCTGTTAAAGACTTTGGGAAACTGTTACAGTTAGGTCTGTTACGACCAATCAACAGCTACATTTGTAATAATGCTAGTCAAATTTGGTCTCTAAAAGCATAACTTAGCCTTTTGGATTTTGTCGCCCCTTCTTTAACCCAGAAACCTCAAAATGGGTACCCTGGCAAACAGTGCAGGCCAAGATCAGACGCTGCAGAACGCAGCGTCTGATCAGGGCCTACACTATTTGCAAAAAGTTCAGCCATTTTCCTAATGAATTTTGAAGAAAACAAAACCTGACACCCATAAATTTTGAAATGGACTCATGCTATATATAAGGAGGAAGATTCCATTTGGTACAAAAAGGGTTAAGGATGGCTTGATATAGGAGTCGGTTTTCCGTTTATTTGATAATTCATCAATACATATATTTGCTTCAACAGAAATGAAGAGCAATCAACAACAACAACAAAAAAAACAAAAAAAAAAAAACATTTGCAACAACCCTAGCTTTCCCCCCAATGTTCAAGTTGGTGGAATTCTTGTTCTTATCACTTTTTAGAAGTGACAAGATTGCCCCATTGAGCCACCATATGTGTTTAAATTTGAGAAATAAAAACTTTACAACACTGTTCATTATATCTTGATTTTGGCTATATCTCGGCAAGAAATATATAGATTATATACAAAATTGACCTTAGAAGATCATTTTTCTATATAATCTATATGTCTTTGTTTAGATATAACACAATGGTTGTTTTAATTTTAATACCGGTATCATGTTTTCAGTTTTACAAGCCAATAATAGTGTTACAGAGAGGTTTTGTTATAGAGAGGTTGTGTTATAGAGAGGTTGTTTTATAGAGAGGTTGTGTTATAGAGAGGTTGTTTTATAGAGAGGTTGTGTTATAGAGAGGTTGTGATGTTACCCCTCTATTATACTCAGTACTCCTCCTCATCTGGAGCTATGAGTTAGGCATCATAATCATGTACCACTTTAACCTTTCAACTGCTAATTGTGACTAGCAGATGGCATTTTCAAAGCCTTTTTTATTTAGCTCAACAGGGCCAAAGGCTACAGGGGAGCTTATAGGATGGTAGTTCATCTGTTGTCAATCCATACTTTTGACCAGTTATATCTCTGCAGGCTGATATAAATCATTTCTTATCTGTAGCATGCCTCTGGTGGGGCATTGGTGACATTACTTTTTTATCGAAATTGAATGAAAACTTTGGTTGCTATGGCAACCACATGTCCCATAGACTTAAAATGGGAAAATGCTTGTCCTTACTGTAGCACCTTCAGTTTTGATCGGAACTTTCTGAAACTTAAATATAACTGGCAAGGTCGGCCCATTAGTCATAGAGTTACGTCCCCTTGATTGCTGTAAATGCCTGTTTTTGACTTTGTTTTGATCAGATCTTCCTGAAACTTACATACAAGTCAGGGTTTAAAGCTTGGATGATTTGGAAAACTGGCAATGGCAGTTGATTACTCACGGAGTTATATCACCTACTTTGCTGAAAATGCTTATTTTTAGCTCGGCTGTTTTTGAAGAAAACGATGAGGTATTGTCATAGCTCTGGCGTCATCTGCGACGTCAAGCAAAAACTTGGACATTTTGTAATATCTCTGTCATTACTGAACATATTTACTTGAAACTCTGACTGGTTGTTCATTATGAAAAGGGGGTGCAGCCGAGCGTTGGCATCTGCATGCGGTGCTCTTGTTTTACCTTGTCATCACCGTAGCCTCTTCAGTTTTGATCGGGTCTTCTTGAAACTTACATGTTTCAGTGATAAAAGTTCTGATGAGTTCGAAAACTGGCGAGGTCTGTATCTATCATAGCGTTGCATCCCCTTGATTGCTTAAAATACCTATTTTTGACCCTGTCATCACCGTAGCCCCTTCAGTTTTCATCAGATCTTTTTGAAACTAACATGTAAGTAGGTAAGGGATAAAGCCTTGGCTGAGTTCAAAAATTGGTGAGGTAGGCCTATATTTCAGAGAGTTATGTCTCCCTTGATTACAGAAAATGTCTCACCGGCCCCGATAGCTCAGTTGGTAGAGTGTCCGCTCTGGGGAACAGGAGGTAACGGGTTCAATCCCGGGCCGCGACATACCAAAGTCGTTAAAAATGGTACCAGCTGCTCCTCGCTTGACACTCAGATTTACGGGGTAGAGCTAGGACTGGTCGACCCAGTGTCAGGATAATGTGACTGGGTGTGGTATCATGTAATGTGTCTGGGACATGATACTTCAGTGAGGCAGCACTATAAAAGTGAGCATTGAGCTCCCTGTCGCAACCAGACATCGTCGTGATATGACTGAAAAATTGTTGAAAGCGACGTTAAACCCGAATTCACACACACACACACACAGAAAATGTCTATTTTTGACCTTGTCATCACTGTAGCCCCTTCAGTTTTTATTGGATTACTCTTGAAACTAACATGTATGTAGTCAGGGATAAAAGCTTGGATGAGTTCAAAAACTGATTAGGTCAGCCTATTTATCATGGAGTTATGTCCCTTTAATTGCAGAAATGTGACAGTTGATTAATCACAGAGCTTTGTCCCTCTACTTTACTAAAAATGCTTATTTTTGACCTTGTCATCACCGCTGCCCCTTCAGTATTGATCAGATCTTGAAACTTGCAAACAAGTAAGTCAGGGATAAAAGCTTGGATGAATTCGAAAACTGGTGAGGTCGACCTATATATCATAGAAGCTATGTCCTTATTGATTACAGAAAATGCTTACTATTGTCCTTGTCATCACCGCTGGCCCGTCACTCGAATGAGTTTTAAAACCGGTGAGGTCGGCCTATTTATACCCCCGGCATACGAAGTATGCTATGGGGGTATAATGTTTTCATCCTGCTGTTCGTTCGTCCATCCATCCGTCTCTCCGTCCGTCCGTTAACATTTTGGTTAAAGTTTTGCGTCAAAGTTTCTAAGTGATTGTATCTTTTGAGCCCTAGGATAGATTTAGTTGATACTTACACTGAAGTTATATACTGGTCTAAAAATTTCATTGATGTATGTCCCAACCCCCACAGTGACCTTGAGGTCAAGGTCACAGACTTAGAAATTTTACATTTGGTTAAAGTTTTGCGTCAAAGTTTTTAAGAGATTGTATCTTCTGAACCCTTTGATAGATTTAGTTGATACTTACACTGAAGTTACATACTGGTCTAAAGATTTCATTGATGCATGGTCCACCCCCACAGTGACCTTGTGGTCAAGGTCACAGACTCAGAAATTTTACATTTGGTTAAAGTTTTATGACAAAGTTTATAGATGCCTGTATGTTCTTAACTCTAAGACAAATTCAGTTGATACTTGCACAAATGTACCAGTCCAAACATTTTGTGATGTATGTCCCTTCCCCCACCCAGGGTGACCTTAACCTCAAGGTCACTGACTTCGAAATTTTTAATTTGGTTCAAGTTTTATGACAAAGTTTATAGATGCCTTTATGTTCTAAACTGTAAGACAAATTCAATTGATACTTGCATCGATGTTGCATACCAGTCCAAAGATTTCATTGATTCATACCCTACCCTGCTGCTTCAGTAACATTGATACCCCCCCCCCCCCCCCCCCCCACCCCTTCAGTAACTTTGATGCCCTCACTCCCTTGGTCCATTTAGAAATTTTATGTTTGATTTAGCTTTTACAAGCACATTTATAGATTTTTATAGCTTCTTGACAGCTTCATTCATATTACATACAAGCTCAAAAGATATATCAGAGTATGGCACTGGCCGGGGGTATACGTGACCCACTGGTCGCTTTCTCTAGTTATCGTAGGAGTTATGTCTCCCTTGCTTGCAAAAAAATGCCTACTATTGACCTTGTCATCACCATAGCCCTCGATTAAACCTCGGCTCAGTTCAAAAATTGGTGAGGTCAGCCTATATTCAGAGTTTTGTCCCCCTTGATTACAGAAAATGTCTACTTTTGACCTTGTCATCATAGTATCCCATTCAGTTTTTACTGGATCTTCTTGAACCTTACATGTAAGTCAGGGATGAAAGCTTGGATGAGTTCAAAAAACTTTGAAGTCAGCCTATTTATCATAGAGTTATGTCTCTTTGATAGCAAAAAATGCCTGTCTTTGACCTTGTCATCATTGTTGTCCCTTCAGTTTTGATCGGATCTCTTTATAACTAACAAACAAGTATGTCAGGGATAAAAACTCAGGTGGGTTAAAAAAACTGGTGAGGTCGGCCTATTTTTTGGGAGCCAGCCTTAACAATTGTTATAAAATGGTATTAATTTCAACATGGACTGCTATACCTATAATTATGGACAGGGTGTTCTGATAAAGGCAAAAGCTGCCTGCACAGACTATATGAAGGAGTGTAAATAATGCTAGATGTAATGCTTATCATTGAAGAGAACTTTGGGCCTGTTCAGTACCAGTGCAACCCAGCTCTGAGGACTGGAAACATTTTGGGATAATTTTTCTAACCAAGTATTTCTACACTAAAGCATGCTGCGGGTACTTGCAACAATCAGGTGATTCTGACAAACACCCACAACATATGTTATGGATACTTGAAATCATATCAATGGACTTGTTTGTAAATAACCTTAAACTTGCTATTTTGAAATTAAAACTTGAAAAAATATGTTCTATCATTTTAATTAAATAGTTCCAGTTTCTTTGTACATCTAAATCGTAAAAATATGGTAAGAAAAAAAAACACTTAAACATGTCGTCAAAAAGGCTCGCTCATTGAGACCCCAATCTCTTTCATCTGAGAAGCAAATCTCCCTCATGGTCATCATAAAATTATCACACGAATGGCCCAGGTCTTTAACATTTGGTATGGAGCTTCATCTAGTGGACCTCTATCAAGATTGTTCAAATTATAACCTAAAATGGCCCCGCCACAGGGCCCACATTTTACATTGACTTATATTGGGAAAACCTTAAAAAATCTTCTTGTCTGAAACCACAAGGCCCAGGTCTTTGATATTTGGTATAAAGCTTCATCTAGTTGGCCTCTACCAAGATTGTTCAAATTATGGTCTTGGGGCCAAAAATGGCCCTGCCCCGGGCACACATGTTTTACATACACATATATAGGGAAAATAGAATCAATACAATTAACCCACAGCCCCCATCAGAGACAACAAAGGGAAAGAAGCACAAACATGAAACAACTAGACCCCAATTGAAACATCAATAGCGGAAAGCCAAAAGGACAAGAAGGCCAGGTCTTTGGTATTTGGTATGAAGCCTCCGCTAGCGGACTTCTACCAAGATTGTTGAGCTGATGTGCAAAACCCATATATATATGAACGATGCTGACTCAAGGTGAAGGTCACAGTTGAAGGTCACAAGTTTCCCCATATCGCCTTCACTCCTCAAAGGATTTTCATTAAACCTTGGTCAAATATCCCCCTCAGTGAGCTGATGTGCAGAACATAAATAAACCATGATGATTCAAGGTCAAAGTCTCAGGTTAAAGTCACGAGTTTGAGACTTTGAATCTTGTGTCCATTCCATGTCTCCTTTACCCCTGGATTTTCATTAAACATTGGTCAAATATCCCCCTCAGTGAACTGATGTGCAGAACCCATAAATAAACAGTGCCAACTCAAGTTCAAGGTCACAGTCGAAGGTCACAAGATTGAGCCTTGTTAAAGTGCGGCAGGGGATTTGGCTGCCCTCAGACTACTTTCTTGTTCAAATGACATCTCCTCCTAAACCAGAGTGCTTATTTTAAAATAATTTCACAGGAATATTCCTCTACCAAATTGCTAAAATGGTTCTGCTCCGCTGTACAAAATGGCCACCAGAGCTAAGAATAGAAAAACCTCCTTGGGTGACCATCTACAGAAATTGCTAAAATGGTTCTGCTCTGCTGAACATCAGAGCCATAAAAAAAGGTTTAAATGACATCTTCTCCCAGCCTAAAGATTCAGTTTCAAAATAATTCCACTGGAATGTTCCTTTGGTGACCCTCTGCCAAAATTGCTAAAATGGTTCCACTTCGCTGAACAAAATGGCCACAAGAGCTAAAAAATAGAACAACCTTTAACGAAGTCTCCTCCTAGGCTAATGGTCCGATTTTAAAATAATATCACAGGACTGCTCCTTTGGTGGCCCTCTACCAAAACTGCTAAAATGGTTCCACTCTGCTGAACAAATAGAAAATAAAAATAGAAAAACCTCTAAATGACATCCTCCTAGGTCAATGGCGAATTTCAAACCCAATTCACAGAAATGTTTCTCTTATACTTTTGTCCATATGACAGCAGAGGTAAAAAAAGAAAAATCTACAGAACATCTCCTTTTCAGAAGTTATTGACTCAGAACCCTCTACCGAAAGTGCTTATGTGGTTTTGCTCTGCTGGTCAAAATGACTGTCAGAGCTAAATATAGAATAACCTGTAAACAACATGTTAGTACATCATAACTCAGGTGAGCAAATTAGGTCCATCATGGACCTCTTGTTAACTTTGAAAAATAGTTTGTAAAATTAAATTGTCGTCTGCTCCATGAATCTATATACATAGGAGTTGAAGGGATAAGGAATGTTTTTTTTGTTACTTCAGGGTCCATTTGCAACATTTAAATTACCACAAGACAAAGATTGTGACTGGACAGGAATGAAGTTTAGTCCTGATGGTAAAATGATTGTTGTATCAACAAATGGTCAGGTGATCAGACTGATAGATGCCTTCCAGGGAACACCATTACAGACATTTGTAGTATGTATTCCAAATTCTGGATTTGAAATGAATTGCAAAACTTGAACTGCATCTCTAGAATATACTCATATGAGCCCCATTGCGAGATTTTTGACCAGACATGACACAAACCAGACAGACAAGCAAGAGTCTTGAATTATAGATGTAGATTTTTGTTTGTTCGTATTGGAGTTAATCGGCCCAGTCAACACTATTTAGGTCATTTTTGAGCCGGTCAGTTTACCTATCCACACTTTTCCTGGGCAAGCTTATATGTAAGCGGTTTACCAGTACAGTGCACTTGCTTTCGCCAGAAACTGACAACTGCCGTTCTTGAAACAGTGGAAGGGAGAGAATGACCGTAGAAAAGATTTCATGATGAATCTCCACGAAAGAATGTTGTTGACCCCGGCAGGTATTGAACCTGCATCTTCCTGATCACCAGTCAGATGGGCATCTGACTGAGCTACTGAGGCTGGCTTATAGATGTAGGTCCTAGAGGTATCATATTATTCAACCAGTGAAAACAAAGGTCCTGATCAGACTGTGCATATGAGCTACACCTATGTAGTTTGTAAATCTTATCCCTTCTCTTGCTGAATATTCATTTTAGCCACACCCATCTCTGACTTTGAACCAATTAGATAACTTGATGTAATTTATTCCTACAAATTCATAAACTGAATGTCAAACAGTGTAGATCCTGATCAGATGTCTTCTCCAGAAGCCATCTGATCTGGATCTACACTGTTTCCAAAGATATGGTTGTCGTGAACAGCATGATAAGAGTTATAAAACAGCTTTTCTCATGATGGGGCTCACATGTATTAACCCTTATCCTGCTGAATATTTAAATTAGCCACACCCATTTCTGACTATCAGCCAATCATATTACATGATATAATAATTTCGTTCAAATTCACCAGCTGAATGACAAACAATGTAAATCCTGATCAGATGGCTTCTTCAGAAGATGGATCTACACTGCAAAAGTAGGATAAGGGTTAGCATGATACAAGACATTAATTTGTGCTGTCTCCAGGTCAGCAAAAACTATGATCAGACTGCACTTATGTACAGGGTGATTTGGGACTTCATTTGCAGTGTATGGTTTAAAACAGGGTTTCTTGCTTCTCAATGCATTTATCAATTGTCTTCATTTTGATTACAATTTGTTTCTCAAATTTGCATGACTGACTTGCAGTTTAATTCCTTTATTTTCAAATGTACATGTACATATCAATATTCATTACAACTTCCTAAACACAGTTTTGGATATTGGTATATAGATTATATAGACAACTGTCTATAAATGGTTATAACATTAATTACAACTGCTTAAACTCAGTTTTGATATAACAAAGTTTACCCATAATAATGGTATATGGAATATGTTGAAAAATGACCATAAATAGCATTTTTGTGCCCTGCCACAAAATGTAGCAGGATATTATGTAAAACCCTCTGATTTTGAGTGTCCATCAGTCCATCAGCACCTCATAATTTCTTGTCCACTCCATAACTCTGATACTGTTTGAGATATTTTCATGAAACATCACAGATATGTAAAGCATCATGAGACAACATGCAGAACATATGAACCGTAACTAAGGCTGACGCGATTAATCGCATAATCGATTAATCGATCGATAAATTCCACAAAAATGATTATCATTTCTGATCTGCTTTTAATCGATTACTTGATAGGTACAATTTACTAGCCAAAGTTATGCCTAAAATAGCTGGATGAATGGCAAATAGTGCAGACCCTGATGAGACGCCGCATTATGCGGCGTCTCATCTGGGTCTACACTGTTTGCTCAGGCCTGACTGTTCAAAGATACATAATGTAAAGTGCAACATACGGTAAGAGTTATGCTCAGACAGAAAGCCAGACAGGCATAATAATGACAAAAACCTTAGCGATTACTAATCGATTATCGATTGCAATAAAATGACTGATAATCGATTATCTTTTCAGCTCCGATTAGCCAGCCCTAACCGTAACTCAGGTTTTCCTTCATTTCTGTACTGTACTAGTGTCCACTCCATTCCACTTATAATAGAATAAAGGTATGTTGTGTGCACTCATTAGAATCACCTCATTAAGGCAATACTAATGAGTATACACAACATAATTTTCAAAGCAAATTGTCTTTAACATTTTGATGTCTAGAGGTATATGAAATACCCATAGAGACTGAGGAACAAGTTTATATCATCCATGGTAAACCAGTCATCAGTGTTTGAGTCCTTGACGTTCCACTGTTTTTCAGAAGCCTCCGTGGCATAGTCGTTATGCTACTCACCTTGTAAACCAGGGATCGCAGGATTGATCCCGGGCTTCTTCAGACTTTCGGATGAGTCTTTATACTGAGGTCCCGTCTCCGTATGATATTAGCTGTTGGTGAGATGCTCTATAACTTGAATAACATTTGAGCTATCTTCACGAAACTTCATATAAAATATTAATCAGCATTTGACGACGTGCAGTGCGCAAGAACTATAACTGTCACATTTACACTTTTTGAATTATCTCCCTTGGAAGTTTGTCAGTACGTATATATGTATGGGCAAATCATGTCCGGTCAATAACTTTCTTATTTTCAGATGGATTTTAAAATTACTTTGGCAGAAATATTAACAAGCATAAGACGATGTGTGGTGTGCATGAGGCAGGTCGGTACCTCAAAGGTCAAGGTCATACTTAGAGGTCAAAGGTCAAAAAAGGGGCCTTTTTTCATGTTTGGTCAATAACTTTCTTATTTTGTGATGGATTTTGAAATCCCTTGGTTTTCTTTCATCCTGTGTGTATAGATCTGTACCATAAAGACTTTTATCATATGATGTTGTTGATAAGCAGTGGATAAAGTCGTGTAATAAAAATTGTATGATCACACATGTAATAACTCTTTGTGGGGATTAAGTAACGTCATGACGATGTCAATATCAACCAGGCATTTTTGTGGAAAAATTGTCAGATTTAAAGGCGATTAAATCCAATTTAAAGTGGTCATATGATAAACACAATCTGACACTGTGATCTATATATTGCTAGCTTGAGTCTTAGTGATTTGACATTCACCACTGCTTCTTAAAAACTCTGTTCATTATAACATGGCTGGCCTCGGTAGCTCAGTGGGATGCGTGTCTGACTGGTGATAGGACACAGGTTTAATACCTGCCGGGCTCAGCAACATTCTTTCATGGAGATTGATCATGAAATCTTTTCTACGGTCATTCTCTCACCTTCTGCTGATTCAAGAAGGGCAGTTGTCAGTTTCTGGCAAAAATATGTGCACTGTACTGGTTAACCACTTATATGCCTGCCCGGGAAAAGTGTGGATAGGTAAACTGAGCGGCTCAAAAATGACCTAAATAGTGTTGACTAGGCCGTTAAACTCCAGTACAATCAAACAGACAAATCATTATAACATGGTTTTACATATACACCACAATCTCTTTATAACACTTTTGATATGGTCCAAAGCAGAAACTGTGTTCATTAAACAACCGTGTTATATCCAAACAAAATTGTATAGGGTTATTTAGAAAAGTGACCATTTTTAGCTCGCCTGTATGAAGTACAAGGAGAGCTATTTTAGTCATCCCTGTTGTGCGTGTTTGCGTTCCCATTCCCTTAATACTGCTCTAAAGTTTTTCAGATGCTTATACTTTGACAGTTACTGATCACAGAGCATTCATATTTGGAACTTGGATACTTTGAAGGGTCTTCTTAGATTCCAAAAGAACATACATTTGTAGTACACATTTGTAATACTGTGTTGAAGTTTTTCAGATGCTTATAAATGCTTATACCTTGACATTCACTCATCACAGAGCATTCATATTTTAGAACTTGGGTACCTGGGAGGGTCTTCTGAGATTCGAAAAGAACACAGCCCTGGGTTCATGCCTTGGGGTGGGGCTAGGAGTCAGAATCTAGGACGCATTTGTTATAGGTTATATTCATTTCCATTATGCTAACAAGTTTTAGACACAACTGGTCATACATCAGCCAACTATGTGACATCAGTTTAAAAGTAAAAAAGTGAAGGTCATGGCGACTGTCCTACCTGGAATATAACTTCCATGTGACCCAATAAATGACCCCAATATATATCTAGGTCAGTGTGACCTGTATTACCGTATTCAGTGATTTTTCCTTATATCTTGGATACTATTTGATGGAGAAATATCATACCTGGAATACAACTTCCACGTGGCCTGATGATTGACCTCAAAATATAGTCAGGTCAGTGTGACCTATATTTCATGATTTGGTGATTTTGCCTTATGTGTTGAATTCTGTTTGCTGGAGAAACTTCATACCTTGATTATAAGTTCCAGGTGGCCAGATGATTGACATAAAAATATATTAAAGTCAGTGTGACCTATATTTTGTGACTCAATGACTCAAGGCCTATTTGATGGTGAAATGTCATACCTGGAATCAAGTTCCATTAGACCTGATGATTTACCTCAAAATATATCTAGGTCAGTGTGACCTATATTTCAGTGACCTATATTTTATATCTTGAAGGCGAGAAACAGGCAAGCTATGCTGTCATGAGACAGTTCTTGTCTATATAAGCTATACATTTTTGGCCATTTTTCTGAATAGTCTATACAATTTGTTAAGTTATAATACAGTTGTTTGACAAACAGGGTTTCGGGTTTGGCCCGCAAATCAGTGTTATAGAAAGGTTGTAGCATTCTTGACATTTCGGAACTTTTACAATAACAAAAAGTATCCATGTTGACACAGACAGCACTGTCACTAGTATGACTGCTAAAGCTCTGTTCACTTTCCAAGAGGCCTGCGCAAAAAACATTAACCCTTTTCCTGCTGAACCTGGATATGTCTTATCTTTCAAACATTGAAGATCCAGATCAGATGGCTTCTGATCAAGATCTTCTTTGTCATTCAGTTTATGAATTTGTCGCAATAATTTGCATCAAGTAATCTGATTGGATGATAACCGGTAGTGGGTGTGGCATATTCAAATATTCAGCAGGTCAAGGGTTAATTATACTCGTATGAAGAAAATATAATTCTTTTCATCTGTCTACACAGGGACACACCAATAACAAAGGGATACCACTAGAGTGTTCATTCAGCCCTGATTCACAGTTTGTATTTTCTGGTAAGTTCCTAAGTTTGTAACTGAATAATCTGTCAAATATACACATCATTACTGTTGTAACTTGACCTACTGCCTTACATCATGTCCAGTGGATATTTTCAGATCAGCATATCACATGATATGGGGACTGACAAGTGAGCTGTGTAAGAGCTGGCAGCATCCAAGAGACACAAAACAGTGTGGCAGGTCATGTTTCTATAGCGACAATAGTTAATCATTTTAGCTCACCTGGATGAAGTCCAGGAAGAGTTATTGCACCTGCACCTGGCGTTGGTCTTGGCATTGCCATTTACATTGGAATCTGTGTCCACATTTACGTTAAAATGTTTTTAAAGAGCTCATATTTTCCAAACCAAAGTTTCATGGACTTAAAGATATTTACTGTTTAAGTTTTTAGCTCTCCAGAGCCGAAGGCTCCAGGGGAGCTTATTGGATAGGCAGTTGTAGTTGCATCTGTGTCGTCGGCAAAACAAAATGGCCATCAGATCTTAAAAAAAGAAACGCCTTTAAACAACATCTCCTCTGAGGCCATTGACTCAATTTCAAAATCATTTCACAGAAATGTTCATCATATGACCCTGCAGTGAAATTGTTAAAGTGGTTCTGCTCAAATTTTGAACAAAATGGCTATGAGAGCTAAAAAAAAAAGAAAAACTGTTAAGTGAAATCTCATTAGCCAAATGCCTGATTCCAAAATAAATCCACAGAAAAGTTCCACTTATGCCCCTTTACCAAAAGTACTGAAATGGTTCAGTTCAGCCGCACAAAATGGCCACCAGAGCTAAAAATAGCAAAATCTTTAAATGGCATCTGCTAGACAAGTGACCCCATTTCAGTTTTATTTCTCAGAAATGTTCCTCTAATGCTGTTAAAATGGTTCCACTCCAATGAAAAATATGGCCCCCAAAAGCTAAAAATAGAAAAAAAAATCTTCGGTCCACATCTCCTTAAACCATTGTCTCCTTCACTTGCATAAGCTATTAAACATCTTGGACCCAGGAGTAATCCATGGCCATCATGGCCCTCTTTTGAAAAACCTTTCACATCTGAATGTGAAAAGATAATAGACAAGACACAAAACAGTTGAGTCATGCTGTCCTGTGACATCTCTTGTTTAATTTATCACTAGATATGATCTTGAAGGGAGCTGCCTATCCAGTATCAGCTTTTTATGCCCCACCACACGAAACTGGTGGGGTATTATGATATACCGTTGAGTGTCTGTCCGTACGTCCGTACGTCCGTCTGCACCATTTCGATCGATAACTTGAGTAATTTATCACAGATTTTTTTCAAATTTTGCATACATGTTTATACCGGGAATGAGTGGAATGGGATTGTTAACAGGCAAAATCCATTGACGTTTGACAGAGTTACAGCCCTTTTTAGTTCAAAATAAGTATTTTTGGGGGCATTTCCGATCAATAACTTGAACATTTTTTCACGGACAAATTTTTGGTATTGGGTATTGGTGGTTTGGGATTGTTAATGGGCAAAATACATAGCTGCTACACTATATGGAATACCTTGATAAAATTTTACAGATTTATAGAACACTTAAGGAAGCCTATTGTGGTCATGGATTTAACCATATTGGATATTGGCATGCAGTGTTAGTGACTCTTATGTTTTAATGTTTAACAACAATAAAACAAAAACAAAAATCTGTAGCCGTAAGGAAACAGTTGTAAAGAATAAAGCAAAGATTGTTTGTCGGCCCCTGCCCATCGGGGCTTGAAGAAATACATGGGCTGCATGATGCTTCCACGCAGTACTGGTAAACCACTAAGCAGATCTAAGTCTGTCCAGGCAAAGCTGTGCAAGTCGGACCGTCAATGCTTATAAACCCTATTGGTTTTATTGGGTGACAGGGCTTGAGATGTCATTTCATCTCAATGTCGGGTAAAAGTCCCACAAAATTGGAAGCAACGTCTGTAAAATGACCTTTACAGTGTTGACGGGTATGTTAAACCTCAAATCAAACAAAACAAAGATAGTTTTTATGCATATATTTGACTACAGGTTCCACAGATGGTCGTATTCATTGTTGGAATACAGAAACAGGAGCAAAAGTGGTAGTAATGAGTTGTGATCATTGTGGACCAGTCCAGTGCTGTCAGTTTAACCCCAAATATATGATGCTCTCAACAAGCTGTACAAATATGGTAAGTGTATTTATGTACCTCAGTCAAACAAGCTGTACAAATATTGTAAGTTCGGTCCATCTTACAGATTTGTTACACACAGGCATTGTACCCATTACCCATACAGAATAGCTTATTCCCTGATATCCCATATTCTGGTTCACCCTACTTTTAATTATCAGATTTGCTTTGTTTTGTCCAGATCTGATGTGTTTTTAATGTGGTAAAGGCATTTCCTCTGATTTGAATGGATTTCCTCTTTTTCATACATTCTCTGTTTTCATCCCTGCAAGAAGGCTGTCATGCTCATATAAGGTGAAAACCCTTCAAAAATCTTCTCAGGAACCAGTGGGTTGATTGCCATGGAACTTGGTATGTGGCATTGGGAACTCAGGCCCATCATAATTTGCTTACATGTCCTTTGGGTGACCTTGACCTATTTTTCGCCAAGGTCAAATTTGATCACATAGACTTTTGTATGGGAATTGGTCAAAATTGTGCATTTTTCGGAAACCATGATCTGAAAATTGGTAGATGCAGGAAGCTAAATGAGTGGATGAAACTACATTAGTATTCAAGGTCAAGGTCATCATTTGACCTTGGCCCAAAGTCAGTCAGATATTGAAATTGAAACTTAATTTCCTCAGAAAACACTATTAAGCTAGTAACCAAATTTCATATAAACGCTTGTAGGCACAAGGAAATTTTTTTTTTTTTTTTTTTCTTTAGTTTTGATTTTACGGCCCTTTCAAGATTATTTCACTCGTATTGAGCCGATCGTTAATCAGAGGTGGGCGCGAAAACCGGAGTACCCGGAGAAAAACCACCTGACCTTCCGCTGCAGAACTTGGCGTCTCACATACGACCCGAGCGAGGCTCGAACCACAGCGGTGAGAGACCTAATGATCAAGAGTCAGGGCTCTTAACCACTAGGCCACGGAGGCCCAGGCACAAGGAAATGAAAATCCATTAAAATGTGTTTGGTCACATCACCAAGATGGTCACCGTGTCCATAAGGTAAAAACACTTCAAAAATCTTCTTCTCCCAAACCAGAGGGCGGATTATCATGAAACTTAGTATGTAGCATTGGGGACTCGGGGCTAATCATAGTTTGTTCAAATGATTACCCTCAGATGACCATGACCCATTTTATGCCAAGGTCAATTGTGGTACCATAGACTTTTGTATGGAAAAAAATCAAAATTGTGTATTTTTCGAAACTATTGCAGTCTCTGATCTCAAAACTGGTAGATGCATTTAGCTAAATGAGTGGATGAAACTATTTGAGTAATCAAGGTCAGTGTCATTCCTTGACCTTGCCTAAGGCCTTTCTGATATGAAGAATTCATTTTCTCATGGAACCTGTGCACTGTTTGTGACCAAATTCTATATAAAATCTTTTAGAAACAAGAAAAAGAAAATTTATTGATATGAGTTTGGTCACATGATCAATATGGCCACCATGCCCATAAAGGGTAAAACACTTTAGAAATCTTCTCCTTAAACAACTGGCCAATTCTCATGAAACTTGGTATGTATTGGCGTTTAACGGACCAGACAACACTGTTTTAGGTTATTTTTTAGCCGGTCAGTTTACCTATCCACACTTTACCTGGGCAAGCTTATACATAAGCGGTTAACCAGTACAGTGCACATTCTTTTGCCAGAAACTGACAACTGCCCTTCTTGAATCAGCAGAAGGGAGAGAATGACCGTAGAAAAGATTTCATGATCAATCTCCACGAAAGTATGTTGCCGACCCCAGCAGGTATCGAACCCGCGTCCTCCTGATCACCAGTCAGACACGCAACTTGGTATGTAACAGTGGGGACTTGGGTCGAGTATAGTTTTCTCAAATGATGAACGCTTGACGGCCTTGACCTATTTTATGCCAAGATCAAATTTAGTCACATAGACATTTGTATGGAAAAAAAAAGGAGAAAAAAAACATGTATTTTTCGGAAACGGTTGCAGCCTGTGATCTGAAAATTGGTAGATGCAGTTTGCTAATTGAGTGAGTGAAATTACTTGAGTATTAATGGTCAAGGTCATTCCCTGACTTTGGCCCAAGATCATTCAGTTATGAAAATTAAAACATTTCTTTCACAGAAACCAATGCTCCATTTGTAACCAAATTTCATATGAAAGCTTTTAGGAACAAACAAATGAAAATTTATAAATATGAATTTGGTCATGTGACCAATATGGCTGCCATGCACATTTAAGGTAAAAACCTTCAGAAATCTTCTCCGTTATACATTGCATGGCCCATCAATGTTGGGCGATAGGGTCAATTTTTGTTAGTTCACTATAATCAAGTCAACTTTCTATCTTAAAGAAACAGCTAGTTATCGGTCAATTCTATGTACTTTAAAAATCTCTGTTTTTCATTGGTCATGGGCTGCACATGCATAGCTACAAAATCTGTTTTCTGATAAAAACTAATTTGAAAAAATATATTGTTGAGAAAATTGCAATAATAGCAATTAAACAGCAGGATTTCAGTGTAATGTTTCTTGTGTCATTCTGTTCAAATTTCCTAACCTCTCTGTCACAGGGTCATGAACATCAGCTTGGGCTGTAACAAATGTTGAACCCAGGTGGAAGGTCATATAGTGTTTAACACTGTCCATGTGTATGTATGTATAATACCAAAACCATGTTCAGTCCATAACTTTATTATTCCTTGATGGAATTTGCAATTACTTGGAAGAAATGTTAACCATCATGAAAGAGCTGTGTTGCACACAAGCTCCAAGGTCAAGGTCACACTTAGAGGTCAAAGGTCAAAAATATGGTCCATTTTTTCAAGTCTTGTCCACTTTGTCATACCTTGATGTATTTTGGAATTACATGGCAGAAATGTCAAATGTCATGAGTTGATATGTCATGCACAAGACCCATGTCTATAGCTCCAAGGTCAAGGTCACACCTAGAGGTCAAATATAGGGTCTATTTTGGGTATACAACTTTGTCATTCCTTGATGGATTTAGGAATGACAGGGCAATGATCAGACAGATCTGCAATGACAGGGCAATGGTCAGACAGATTTGCAATATCAAGCTGCAAGACACTGTCACCATCAGGCCCAGTGAGCTACTTGCGGGGCTTGGCATTGAGGACCTGGACCTCATCCGGAAGGAGAAAAGGCTCCGCTGGTATGGATACATGGAATGCTTGAAGGGTGTAGTCAAGACAAGCTTTGACTTACAGGTGGATGGAAAACATGGCCCTGGCAGGCTCTGACTGAAAAGTTGTTGAAAGCGACGTTAAACCCGAATTCATGCACACACACTCTCCTGTGGACTCCCATGATAGATATATCTGGAGATCAGGTGTGAGATCTGTCATTTGTGCATCAAGCCAGCTAACTGGAAGGTATCCACTTACGTGGATGTTGTCCATATACCTGCACGTTAATAAAAAATCTGATGATGATGATGACTATGCAGAAAAGACTACCATCATGATGCAAGACTCAGATCTGTAGCTCCAAGGTGAAGTCATGCGTAGAGATCGAAGATAAAAAATAGGGACTATTTTTCGTGTGCTGCCATGACTTTGTCATTCCTAAATTACTTTGCAGAAATGTAAACCATCATGAGGCGCATAACAAAGGTCAAGGTCGCACTTAGAGGTCAGAAGTAAAAAAAAAGGTCTATTTCTGTGTTCAGTCTATAACTTTGTTATTCCTTGGTGGATTTTGAAATTACTTGGCAGAAATGTTTACCATCATGGAAATGTGACAAGGGCAAGACCCAGGTTTGTAGCTCCAAGGTCAAGGTCACTTTAGAGATAAACAAATAAGATATAGGGTCTATCTTCGTGTCCGGTCTATAACTTTGTTATTTCTTGATGAATTTTGAATTTACTTGGCAGAAATATTTACCATTATGGAATGCTGTGTCATGCGCAAGACACCGGTGCCTGGCTTCAAGGTCATTGTCACACTTAGCGGTCAAAGTTCAAAAATAGAGAATATTTTTCATGTCTAGTCCATAACTTTGCCATTCTTTGTTGGATTAAGAAATTATTTAAGTAATGTTACCCACATGAGACAAGGTCATACTTAGAGATCAGTAGGTCAAAAATAGGGTCCGTTACTCGTTTCCAGTCTATAACTTTGTCATTCCTTCAATGGAATTTGAAATTTCTTGGCAGAAATGTTTATTAATCAGAAAATGTATGGCACACAAGACCCAGGTTTGTAGCTCCAAGGTCAAGGTCACAGAGGGTAATGGTAAATAATTTTGTATTCATGTTATGTCTATTGCACAAGACTCATTTCTGTGTTCTTTGTCACATAGCACAGAAGATATTTGAACGCTGGCCTAGCCGCCTTGCGTTCAAATGGCTTCTGCGGGAACCGGCAAATGAAAAACTATGGGTGATCCCTATATTCTTGCTGATAAATTTCAAATTTTGTAGTCATTCAAAATGAACAGACCTTGTGGCTGCTGCACAGACTTATCTCTGACATTGCTTATTACTCATCATCTTTTGGGATTTTGTTGTGCCCTGACTCTTACTTACATACATTTCAGGCATTTTGGTTACCGTACATAGATGAATGATGATCCTGGAGTTGATGTGTAATGAACCTGAAGACTGAAGCAATAGCAAGTGTGTTGATGTCTTGAACATAAGAGAATCTCCCGACAAAGGACTGGTGCAGAAAACACTGATTACAGACAAACATACAAACTTGTTGATCACAGCCGGCCATACTAATATTCTGTGTTCATGTGATCAGCCATCCATACAGACTTGTACAGTTATCATGTTTCACCAGTGGAGAAGCTAGAATAATGAGTGAGTGTTTGAGTTTTACGTCCCACCAACAGATAAGGTTATACGGAGATGGGACCTCAGTTTAAAGACTCATCCGAAAGTCTAGAGAAGCCTGGGATCAATCCTGCGACCCCTGGTTTACAAGGCGAGTAGCGTAACCACTGCACCACGGAGGCTTCATAGCTAGAATAAATATCTTTTACAAATGCCAAAATGAAAATCCAGAGATATCCTATTCCACAACATTACCACATACCCCACCCACTACTACATACACTAATGAACCCATTAAATGCCAATCAAGACAATTGTTGTCTGCATTATCGTCTGCTGGTTACATTTTTTGCTAACAGTGTGGAACCCAAAAAAGGGTCTATTTCTGTGTTCAGTCTATAACTTTGTCATTCCTTAGCGGTTATAGACATGCTCTTCTAGGATCAGTCTGATTTGGGACTACATCGTTTGCCTGTATGCAAAAATATTTTTATAAGCAGACGACATGTTCAGATGTGTTTTTAGCTCACCTGTCACGAAGTGACGAGGTGAGCTTTTGGGATCACTTTTTGTACGTCCTGTGTCTGTGCATGCGTGTGTCCGTCCGTGCGTGCGTAAACTTTTTCTTCAAATGACATCTCCTCCTAAACCACTGATCTGATTTTGACCAAACTTCACAGGAATGATCATTAGGTGGTCCCCTTTCAAAGTTGTTCAAATGGTTCCGGTCCATTGCACATCTAGGTCACAGGAGCCAAAAATAGCTTTTTTTCACGACACTTAAAAAATCTTCTTCTCTGAAACCACAAGGCCCGGGTCTTTGATATTTGGTATGAAGCTTCATCTTGTGGACCCCTACCAAGATTGTTCAAATTATAGTGCTGGGGCGAAAAATGCTCCCGCCCCGGGTTCCTTTGGTTTTACATAGGATTATATAGGGAAAATCTGTAAAAACCTTCTTCTCTGAAACCACAAGGCCCAGGCCTTTGATATTTGGTATGAAGCTTCATCTAGTGGACCCCTACCAAGATTGTTCAAATTATAGTGCTGGGGCAAAAAATGCCCCCACACCGGGGCCCTTTGGTTTTACATGGGCTTATATAGGGAAAACCTTTAAAAACCTTCTTCTCTGAAACCGCAAGGCCCTGATCTTTGATATTTGGTATGAAGCTTCATCTAGTGAACCTCTACCATGATTGTTCAAATTATAGTGCTGGGGTGAAAAATGCCCCCGCTCCAGGGCCCTTTGGTTTTACATGGGCTTATATGGGGAAAATCTTTAAAAAATCTTCTTCTCTGAAACCACAAGGCCCAGATCTTTGATATTTGGTATGAAGCTTCATCTAGTGGACCCCTACCAAGATTGTTCAAATTGTAGTGCTGGGGCCAAAAATGCCCCCACCCCAGGGCCCTTTGGTTTTACATGGGCTTATATAGGGAAAATCTTTAAAAATCTCCTTCTCTGAAACCGCAAGGCCCAGGTCTTTACCAAGATTGTTCAATTTATAGTGCTGGGGCCAAAAATGCCCCCGCCCCAGGGCCCTTTGGTTTTACATAGGCTTATATAGGGAAAATCTTTAGAAAATCTTCTTTGAAACCGCCAGGCCCAGGTCTTTGATATTTGGTATGAAGCTTCATCTAGTGGACCTCTACCAAGATTGTTCAAATTATAGCCTTTGGGCCAAAAATGTCCCTGCGCAGGGACCCACTAGTTTTACATAGGCATATATAGGAAAAAACATTTAAAAATCTTCTTGTCCGAAACCAGGAGGCCCAGGTCTTTGATATCTGGTGTGAAGCTTCAGCTAGTGAACCTCTGCTGAGATTTGTCAAATTATAGCCCTGGCGCCAAAAAAGCCCACACGCCAGGGCCCGCTGGTTTTACATATGCTTATATAGGGAAATCCTTTAAAAATCTTCTTTTCTGAAACCAGAAGGCCCAGGTCTTGGATATTTGGTCCTGATCTTTGATATTTGGTAGGAAGCTTTATCTAGTGAACCTCTACCATGATTGTTCAAATTATAGTGATGGGTTGAAAAATTCCCCCGCTCCAGGGCCCTTTGGTTTTACATGGGCTTATATAGGGAAAATCTTTAAAAAACTTCTTCTCTGAAACCGCAAGGTCCAGGTCTTTGCCATTTGGTATGCAGCTTCATCTAGTGGACCTCTACCAAGATTGTTCAAATTATAATGCTGGGGCGAAAAATGCCCCGCCCCGGGGCCCTTTGGTTTTACATTGGCTTATAGTGGGAAAATCTTTAAAAATCTTCTCTGAAACCGCAAGGCCAAGATCTTTGCTATTTGGTATGAAGCTTCATCTAGTGGACCTCTTCCAAGACTGTTCAGTTTATAGTGCTGGGGCCAAAAATGCCCCCGCCCCGGGGCACCGAGGTTTTACATAGGCTTATATAGGGAAAATCTTTAGAAAATCTTCTTTGAAACCACCAGGCCCAGGTCTTTGATATTTGGTATGAAGCTTCATCTACCAAGATTGTTCAAATTATAGCCTTTGGGCCAAAAATGTCCCTGCGCTGGGACCCACTAGTTTTACATAGGCATATATAGGAAAAAACGTTTAAAAATCTTCTTGTCCGAAACCAGAAGGCCCAGGTCTTTGATATCTGGTGTGAAGCTTCAGCTAGTGAACCTCTGCTGAGATTCATCAAATTATAGCCCTGGCGCCAAAAATGCCCACGTGCCAGGGCCTGCTGGTTTTACATAAGCTTATATAGGGAAATCCTTTAAAAATCTTCTTTTCTAATACCAGAAGGCCCAGGTCTTGGATATTTGGTCTGAAGCCTTATCTAGTGGACCGCTACCAAGTTTATTCAAATTATAGCCCTTGGCCCAAGAATGCACTAGAGACACTGATACTCAGGTGTGTGATTCTGGGCCCTCTTGTTTACTACAATCTGGTTCTTTAAGGTTAAATACTTCATATGAAATTTCTCACATACCGTATTCGGGTGTGTATTACCCGCATTTGCGTACTACCCGCACCCCCTTTTTTTGCCAAAATCTGGGGGAAAACTGTTATTCTGTTGTATTACCCGCATGGAACATTTGCTGAAATTTTGGTGGATGCGTAAGTGAGAAAAAGTAAGAATTTGGCCAGTTTTTGTAACACACAACGGAACGCGCGATCGTCTTCAAAAGGCGGGAAAATGCACGTGCGTGCGAGTATCACCAGAAAGCATGTGTTTTGCATTAAAATGTTGAAAAAACTTTACCTGTTCACCATTTTTATTTATTTATTAATCCTCATATGCCCGCGGCCCTTTTTGGGACATCGGCAAGCAGTGCAGTCCCAGATCAGACACCTCAGAAAGGCGCCGCAGACGTCTCTTTTTTGGGACATCGGCAAACAGTGCAGTCCCAGATCAGACACCTCAGAAAGACGCCGCAGATGTCTGATTTGGATTTACACTGTTTATTGATTTATAACGGTTCAATTATGACACTATTCTTAATCCCTGTCATATAATTGCCACCCTGCAGTGCGTGTCGATAAGGTGTGAAAATATGGTCAAGTTATGTCTCTAATTTGCGTTTATTCCCCTATCATAAAATTTAATCCGCAATCAGTGTGAAAATTATTTAATTGCTCCTAAGACGAGTTGCTACGACTATTCTACTATCTCGTGAATGGTTATGTTTTGGCGCCAAATAGCAGACGCTTGGCGAGAAAAGTTGAACTCTTTAATGTGTGTTAACACATTTGTATGCGGTTGTTGGTTATTGACACGGAGCTTACGGAAAGCGCAGTTTTCCACAACCGTTTTGCTATTGAGATTTTTTTTACCGTTTCCAAACATTTTTATGAGAGAGATACGCCCCATTAAGATAAAACAATAGACACGTGTGGGGTTGCTGGGGTCCGATGACGTCATTTACCGATCGCGTGTAGAAAAAAACTGTAGCGGTGATTTGTGGGCGGCAGTTTGGATGCCGGAAAACTTTGATGTTCGCATTGAACTTGCTTGTATATTTTGTTTAAAATCAGAGTTTTAGGATTAATACTCACAAAATCGGGCTTGCTAGTAACGTAATGGAGATTGTTATACTCATGTGTAAGTAAAATTGAGTGGACAATTAAACGTTATTTAAGTCGGGAATCGTAAAAGGATAGAGCATAACAATGAGATACATCGTATTTTCAGCTGACAAAGTAAAAATAAAATGGTCCAAAAATAATTCTGGCGGATTACCCGCACCCTAAACTTAGGCCTGTAATTTGAGGGAAAAAACTGCGGGTAATACACGCCCGAATACGGTAAAACCTATTTTCAGACAGATCTGAGCCTCTGTCAGTCCTCAGTCATGGTAAATGTTTTACACGCTACTTAATGTCACAAGAATGGCCAGCTGGTCTTCATCTCATTCATTAAGTTCACCATTGTCATTTAAGGGGAAGAATACAGTTTCAGGAGTAATTCCTCTCCATAAGAAAAATGATTTGCTTTCTGTCATAGAGATCCCTCTATCATGTAAAGTTTTAGAGTTATTTTATTTTTCATTTTTTTTTTTTTTTTTCAGGAAAAATAAGGTTTTACATCACATGTCAATCGTCTGCTGGGCAGAAGATTCACAAATAATGTCAGGCTTTATTTTCTCTGAAAAATAAGTTTAAACTACTTAAAAATGACATCTGCAAATGTCGTGATTGGCAGTTTAAGGGTTAAATAAGTGCATGTAGTGATGTATCTATTAGCCCTTACAATTGTCTCGAATCACCAAGGTTGCAAGTTAGAGAAGGGGAATGGGTCTACTCAAGGGGATGCAGCTCTTTTAATAATGTCTCCCTGATGTTAAAGGATAGAAATTGCTCCTGAGGAACAAAATCTTCTATTAAGAATATACCCCTTTCCAGAGGGACTCAATATGCGATAAAAAAAAAAAGACAGAAAAAAGATATCCATTGTACTCATTCCCCTGAAAGCCACAGCTGGAAGTCAGAATCAACATTGTTTATGGATACATACATTTGTTTCATATCATAAATTCATAAAATTTTGTCGTAGTTTTGTGGTTGTTTCTCTGTTCTACCAGTTATACAAGTTCAGGGGTGGTTCTCCTCCAGGTACTCCAGTTTTCACCCATCTCTGATTCCAGTTTTCACCCATCTCTGATAAACAATCAGATCAAAATAAGCAAAATCATCTTGAAAGGGCCGTAAAACAAAAAAAACGAACACAGAAGTACAGGGAAACTTCAATGACTCAAACACCGATGGCTAGTTTACTATTGCTGATTCAAACTTTCTCATTACGAAAACACGCCTATATAAATGCATTGCAAACATAACTGTCAAAAAAAAACGAAATTTTAAGATGAAAATTTGTAATATATTTCTTATTTCTGCTCAAAATATAGATTGTGGGTACTCGTTAAAACAGCCTCAAATACCCACAATCTATATCGTAGAGCATAAATATACCCCAGTTCTACTGTATAAAAGTGGGGTTCAAGGGGGGGCCAAAATTATATAGGTGTGTTTTCGTGACTTGGTGAGAGGATCTAATACAATTCTAATGTGTACAAAACCATAGGTATGCTGAATGTACTCATTAGAATTGCCTCAGCGAGGCAATTTTAATGTGTTCACACATCATACCTTTATTGTATAGAAGCAGATTCATTGTCTTTTGACCTGGCTCTATGAATAACACTCAGTGACCCAAACCCTTATCTTGCTGTTTGCAAACAGTGTAGATCCAGATCAGCTGATTTCTGAAGAAGCCATCTGATATTGATCTACACTGTTTCATACCTGCCAACATTGAGAAAATCCAAAGAGTGAGACTGCGCGCGGCGGACCCTTTTTCACCTTCTTTTTTAGTATTTTGCTCGTGGGGAATTTTCAGGAAAAATTTGAAAGAGTGAGATTTTTTTCCCTAACCGTATGGGGGTGGGGATGGGTGCTACCTTTTTCAAAGACCCACCACCCATAAAAAAAAATAAATTGAACCCCACCACCAATAAATTTCAATTTTTAACCAGACCAAGCACCCATTAAAAAAGGAAGTGCTAGCCCACCCACCTAGCATAAAACGTGCATTTTTAGCAGTGGTGAAATGTATGAAACTGTGTACTGTCCGAATATATGTGACTTAGGTCACTTTACAAGTCAGATACAATGATTCATTTTACCACAGAACTTCATCAAATCTTATTGAAAACTGAACATATTTATGCTAAAATAAATAACTGATCAATAATTATGAGCGTTTTTGCTAATGTTTACGTTTTCATAGATTCATAAACAAAATGCAAGATAGGCCATAGGTCGCCACACAACATTTTGGGTGCCTTGTAAAGTGTCAAAAAAGAGAAAAAGATCGTTTTTATGGAAGATTATTAGTATGTAATGAAGAAATTAAATGGCTAAATATGATTTCTGTAATATTTTTGTAACACAGGGATGCCTCGATATCTGATTATTCTGAGGACTAAACTTAGAAATTTACCGATAGATAGATTATAGACAAGATGGATAGTTTTGTTTATTTACCTGTCCAATAATAGATTTGCTAATAATAGTCCAAATATACCTGTGACCTGAGGTGATTTTCCAATAGTTCTGTATCCCGGCTCTAATTGCATATATTAGCGATTCAGAAAAGCCGATAATAACCAGTTTGCAATGTAAATATCCGGTATGGCAAAATTAGCGAATTTCTAAGCGTGAGATGCATTGAAATTCGTGAGATTTGGGCCATTTTCAAAATACGATCGTGGGGGAGTGAGACACACAATAAATCGTGAGAGTCACGCTCAAATCGGGAGTGTTGGCAGGTATGCTGTTTGTCACTCAACTGCAGTTGGGTTAACTACCATGCATGCAGTGTCGTATAACATCTAAGCCTATGGTAAAAATTTTCACTCTGAAGGGAACTTAACTGCGAAATTGAATGTCAGATTTAAGCCAAATTCGAACTCATCTTAGATACATTGCTAGTCCTTATTTACTAAAAGTTTCAAAAAGCTCAGATTGAAAACAACAGAAAAATGGAGATACCCTTTTTCGCTTATATTTAAGCTCAAAGGCTGGTAACTCCAATGTCGTTGGTCCTGTGAGGCCCAAATTCAAACTTGTGGTAGACTGTATGCCTCTCCTCGTTATCTGCAAGTTTAATAAAGATCAGACCAGAAATGGCTGAGAAAAGTTGAAGACCTAGTTTTTCCATTGTAAGCCTATGGGAATATGGGAACATAACTGCGAAACAGGTTGTCAGATTCAAGGCAAATTCTAACTTCTGAGATACAATGCTTGTCCTTGTATACCAAAAGTTCAAAAAGATCCGATTGATAACAAGACACCATTTTTTGCTTTATTTATGCTCAAGGGCAGGTAACTCCAAAGCTGTTGGTCCTGTGAGGCCCAAATTGGAACTCGACTTGGACTGTATGCCTCTCCTGGTTATCTGTTTGATAAAGATCAAGTCAGAAATAGCTGAGAAAAGTTGGATACGTTGTTTTTCTGTTGTAAGCATATGGTAAAAGTTTTCACACTCAAGGCAACATAACTGTGAAACAAGTCAGATTCAAGCCAAATTTCAACTAGTCTTGAGATACTGTGTCTGTCCTTGTTTACCATAAGTTTCAAAAAGATCTGATCGAAAACAGCTGAGAAAAAGTGGAGACATCATTTTTGGCTTATATTTATGCTCAAGGGTAGAACTCAAAAGCAGTTGGTCCTGTGAGGCCCAAATGTGAACTTGATGTAGACTGTATGCCTCTACTGGTTGTCTGTCAGTTTGATAAAGTTCAGAAAGAAGTTGGAGATGGCATTCTTCATTGTGAAATAGAAGTGAAGGCAATGATCAGGAATCAATACAATTAACCCACACCACCCATCAGAGACACCAGTAGGAAATAAACACAAACATTAAATAACTAAACCCTAATTGAAACACCAACATCGTAAAGCCAAAAGGACAGTTACATTCCCTCAAAATGGCCAATTCGCTAACAAAACAAAAAGATATAAGCAATACACACTCTCAAAGACAAACCATATCAAAACTAAACCTATGAGAAAATTTTTCTCGCTCAAGGGAACATAACTGCGAAACCGGTTGTCAGATTCAAGCAAAATTCGAACTCATCTGAGATATTACGCTTGTCCTTGTTAACTAAAGGTTTCAACAAGATCTGCTTTAAAACAGCTGAGAAAAAGTGGAGACCCCATTTTTTGCTTATATTTATGCTCAAGGGCAGGTTACTCCAATGTCGTAGGTACTGGGAGGCCCAAATTCAAACTCGCTTAGACTATGCCTCTACTGGTTATCTGCAAGGTTGATAAACATCAGATCAGAAATGGCTGAGAAAAGTTGGAGACTTCGTTTTTCTCATTGTAAGTCTATGGAATGTGTTTGTTTCCATGGCAACCACAGTTCTGAAAACCTAATGCAGTCAACACCCAACCCAGGGATGCTGCACATAAAATTTGATCAAGATTGGCCTGCTTGTTAACAGATTTTTAAGTTCAAAGGTGTGGACGACAGACAGACGAGGGATGTCTGCCTATAGTATAAGCTCACTTTGTGAACCTTCGGTTCAGGTGAGCTCAAAAATTAACATTTAAATGCTAATTTCTCTTATAACTTTGGTCCAATTTCATTCAAACTTCACAGGAATGTTGCTTAGGTGACCATTTAGGAAACTAGATAAAACGGTTCCACTTCAAAGATAAAAAGATGGCCAACAGAGCAAAAAATAGAAAACCTTTAAATAACTATTCCTCCTGTACCGATGGTCAAATTTCATTCAAACTTCATAGGAATGTTTCTCAGGTGACCCTCTTTCAGCATAGCTAAAACAGTTCTTCTCCACTGAACAGGATTGCCACCAAAGTTAAAAGTAGAAAACCCTTTACTATATCTTTGTTCCAATTTTATTCAAACTTCACTGGGATGTTGCTTAAGTGACTCTTTCAAACAAGAGGGCCCAATGGCCCTATATCGCTCACCTGTGTACCAGAAAATTATTAGTGTAGGGGACCACTCGACATTGCTACACTAAATATCTAAGCTCTGGGCCTTATAGCTTCGGAGAAGAAGATTTTTGAAGCTTTTTTTCCATTATAAGTCTATGGGAGCGAAGGGGCCCCGGGGTGTGGCCCATTTGGAACCCAGGGGCATGATTGGCAGGATTTATATAGGTGACCACTTGCCATTGCAACATGCTAAATATCTAAGCTCTGGGCCCTGTGGTTTCAGAGAAGAAGATTTTTGAAACTTTTTTTTTTCATTATCATTTATGAGTCTATTGGAGCTCAGGGGCCCTGGGCGTGGCCCATTTGGACCCCAGGGGCATGATTGGCTGTAATTATGTAGGTGACCACATGCCATTTCTACGTGCCAAATATCTAAGCTCTGGGCCCTGTGGTTTCAGAGAAGAAGATTTTTGAAGCTTTTTTCCATTATGAGTCAATGTGAGCAAAGGGGCCCCGGAGCTTGGCCCATTTGAAACACAGGGGCATGATTGGCAGGAATTATGTAGGTGACCACTTGCCGTTGCTACAAGCTAAATATCTAAGCTCTGGGCCCTATGGTTTCAGAGAAGAAGATTTTTGAAACTTTTTTTTTCCATTAGGAGTCCATGGGAGCTTAGGGGCCCCAGGGCGTGGCCCATTTGGACCCCAGGGGCATGATTGGCAGGATTTATGTAGGTGACCACTTGCCGTTGCTGCATGCAAAATATCTCAGCTCTGGGCCAGGTGGTTTTAGAGAAGAAGATTTTTGAAGCTTTTTTCCATTATGAGTCTATGGGGGCGAAGGGGCCCTGGGGTGTGGCCCATTTGGGCCCTAGGGGCATGATTGGCAGGAATTATTTAGGTGACCACTTGTCATTGCTACATGCTAAATATCTGAGCCTTGGGCCTTTTGGTTTCAGAGAAGATTTTTGAAACTTTTTTACCACTATGAGTGTATAGGAGCTAAGGGGCCCCGGGGCGTGGCCCATTTGGACTCGAGGGGCATGATTGGCAGGATTTATGTAGGTGACCACTTACCATTGCTACATGCAAAATATCTCAGCTCTGAGCCTTGTGGTTTCAGGGAAGCTTTTTGAAGCTTTTTTCCATTATGAGCCTATAGGAGCTAAGGGGCCCCGGGGCATTGCCCGTTTGGACCCCAGGGGCATGATTGGCAGGAATTATGTAGGTGACCACTTGCCATTGCTACATGCTAAATATCTTAGCTCTGGGCCCTGTGGTTTCAGAGAAGTTGATTTTTGAAGCTTTTTTCAATTATGAGTCTATTGGAGCGAAGGGGCCCCGGGGCATGGCCCATTTGGACCCCAGGAGCATGATTTGCAGGAATTATGTAGGTGACCACTTGTTGTTGCTACATGCTAAATATCTTAGCTCTTTTTCCCATTATAAGTCTATGGGAGCTATATGTTGCCATGGCAACCAGAATTCCAATCTGATCTGTCCAAAAACCTTATGCAGCCTTTCCCCCTACCTGATGATGCTTCACATGAAATTTGATCAAGATTGGCCATGGGTATTAGAAATATACTTATTTGAAATTGTTTACGGACGCACATATGCACGACGGACGACGGACAAAAAGTGATCACAAAAGCTCACCTCGTCACTACGTGACAGGTGAGCAAAAAAGCTTAAACTGTTCCACTCCAGTGAACAAAATGGCTGCCAGAGCTAAAAATTAACCTTAAAATGCTAATTTCTCCGGTATCTTTGGTCTAATTTCATTTGAATTTCACAGAAACGTTGCTTAGTTGACCATTTTGGAATATAGCTGAAACAGTTCGGCTCCCAGGAAAAAGATGGCAGAGCTAAAAATAGAAAAAAATTTAAATGACAACTCCTGTGGCTTTGATCCTATTTCATTCAAGCTGCCAAAGCTAAAAATAGAAATATCTTGTAATGAAAACTCTTATACCTTGGGTTCAATTTCATTTGCACTTCACATGAAGGTTGCTTAGGTGACCATTACTAAACTGGTATTTCTACTACCTTCTACCAAATTTTCTCAATGAAGAAAATGGCTGGCAGACTTAGAAGAAAATCTCAAAAATGGCAACTTGTCCTAAAGAATTCAAACTACACAAGATTGTTGTCTAGGTGATCACCTACCAATCTAAGTGCAGCAGTTAACCTTTTTTATACCAAATAGAATCTTCCACCGTTTATACAGCAGGAGTCCACTTCAAAATTTAGGTTGTGTTTTCTTCAAAATTAATTTGGAAAATGGCTGAAAATTTTGCAAACAGTGCAGGCTCTGAGCAGATGCCGCATTCTGCGTCTTCTGATCTGGGCCGGCACTATTTGCGAACTACCCATTTTGGGGGTTTCCTGATACAAAATGGGTCAAGTTTCATGGAATAAGATCTTGAAATCAGGTGAGCAATTTGGGGCTGTTTTCGGATCAATCATGGCTCCAGAATTTTTCAGATGACAATTTTTGATATTTTTCTAATTTCTACTTTACACACACTGGGTTCATGGCCCATCTTACAGAGTAGTTTGGGAGGGAAAAAATACTTTCTCTCGGTTATCATAAGGTCTTAGAATCTCAAATTTTTTTATGCACCCAGAACTGAAGAATTAGATGCATATAGTTTCTGGCCTGTCTGTTTATCCAACTGTGACAAAAACAAAAACATTGACTCTAACTTCTGAACCATTTGCTTTCGGCCCCGCCCATTGGGGCTTGAAGAAATAGATGGGCTGCATGATGCTTTCACGCAGAGCTGAAACGACTGCACACAAGTACTGGTAAACCGCAAAGTGGTGCGAGTCGGAACGTTCATGCTTATAAACCCTATTGGTTTCATTGGGTGAAAGGGCTTGAGATGTCATTTCATCTCAATGTCGAGTAAAAGTTGCCCAAAATTCGGAAGCAATGTTTCCAAAATGACCTATACAGTGTTGAAGGGGACGTAAAACCTCAAATCAAACAAAACAAAATCATTTGCTATAAAACTGGCATGTGTAATGCTTGTTACAAGACCGTTCTGTTAGCATCAATGTTTTTTTAAGCTCTGACCTGACCTGTTCACAAGTGCTGTATATTTGTGTTTCACAAACATATTTGTTTTATACCGAGGCCAGAATCCGCTGGCAGAGAAAGCATGTTTTAACTGTCTTCGATAAGTACTGACTTTGCTAATTATCATCAAAATAGATGTGATGAGACCCAAGAGGTGGACCACTATCTCATTAATCCATTCATAACAGTTTCCATCATGGATGTTGCCATCTTTGTCTTAGGGCACGTACACTGTTTTATACCGCAACCAGGCATTCTAGTAACCATATAAAGGGGGTCGAATAACTGCACACTATAATCGGTAGTGACCTATAATACCTTCTATTGACCTATAATACGTCTCGGGACCGTTTATAGACCAGACCTACTTTTCAGGTCCCTTATTTGCAAATAATCTTTGCAATATCTATTAAAACAGATTTTCAGAAATTTAAGCTAAACTCTTACCTTCTCGGGCTTTCCTGGTTTGAATGGTCCGTTGGAATAATTGCGCACTGCTTCTGCGGTTGCGTCTCAACCTCTAAAATAATTTCTAAAGTTTATTTTAAAATAAACTATTTATTTGCAGATTTTCATACAGAATGTAAAGCTCTGAGAAACTTTTAATCGAGCATCCATGTTGTTTCCAATGTCTCTGCGGCGCGGTGACGTCAGAAATTTTGCTCTTTATGATGTCATGTTGTACTAGGTGTGCGCGCCATGACACTGTCGTTTAACATGCCACACTGTCTGCTGTCTTACTTGCATAAATTTGCTTAATTACTGCGAAAACCTTTGATTGTTTTGAGTTGCGGTTTAAACTAAATACATGATAAGTGTCTTTAATAATCAAATATAATCGGCTCACCCCTATGCAATTGTCTAAGGCGCACCGATTATATTTTATTATTAAAGACACTAACCATGTATTTACTACATAAATAGCAATGGCCAACAGTGCAAATATTAATGAGGCAAACTATAATAAGCTGCCCCTGTTTGCAAAGGTATCCATTGTGATCACATGGCTTAAATGGTAAGCATATTTGTTTCCTGAGGGGAAAAATAAAAAATAATACAAACTTGTTAGTGCTTTATTCAACAAACAACAACAGGAGTTTAGTAAAGATAATGCAAAATAAATATTGAGAAAACATGCCTATACAAATACATTGTAAATTTTACTGCGGAAAAGCGAAAAATCTAAGATAAAAATTCTGATATTTTTCTTATTTCAGCTCTAAAATATAAATTTAGGGTACTCATTTGAACTACCCACAATCTATATTTGAGGTGGTTCTAATGAGTACCCACAATCTATATTTTAGAGCAGAAACAAGAAAAATAAGGTTTACCCCCTGTAAACCCCAGTTTTACTACATAGAAGTGGGGTTCAATGGGGTCAAAATTATATAGGCGTGTTTTTGTGATGGCTTATTGAAAAGGGATTATTGCAGGATTTGTATCCCTTAAAATATGAAGTGACCAGACAAGCTTGAGCATTTGTGAAACAAGGTATGTGATGACAGCCAAGCGGGCACACGACGTCTAGGCAACATCGCATCAAGGTCGATGCAACGTCAAGATGTTGCATCAATGTTGATACGACGTTGCATACACTTTGTATGCCCGCTGGGAGTGGTATCTAATCACACTTGAGTGAGTTGAACATATTCGTAGTTCAAGCCACTGAGGGTTGATCATAACACCGGGTCAGGAGGCATAATTTGGATGACTTATTTTGATGTTCTTTAACCCATTGTATACTAGTGGACTCTTCTATTGCTATATGTTGGACAAGACCATTTGTCATTTAAGAGGTGTCAGGTCTATTTTGTTCTTTATATTCTATTTTTGGATGAAAAATTCTGTTAGCAAATAGTGCCGGCCCAGATCAGACGCCACATTCTGCGGCGTCTGATCTGGGTCTGCTCTGTTTGCCAAGGTACCCATTAAGGGGTTTCCCGCACACAATGGGTTAAGATAAAAGTATGTTGTGTGTACTCATTAGAAATGCCTCATTGAGAAACTGGGTTGCTTTTTATACTGACATTTTATCAAAGGACAACTCATTTCAATAAAATAAATAAGTTCTGAATATTTAGATCCTTTGGCAGCAAAGGATCCACCAAAACGAAAAAAGCAGACTCTGTTTTATTGAGTCTGTTCATGACCAGTACTGAAAATGTGCAACACTGGCCATGCCCTCTAGCACCGCTTAAGCAGAACTCTATTTTCAAAATGATTCTAAATGAACTCAATGATCCCAAAGGACCAGAAAATATAATCTGCACTATGATGATGTTCGTGGAGACTTTTTATGGCTGCCACACACCACAACACCAGCTGAAGTGAAGATAAATAAGTTATGAATAGTTAGATCCTTTGGAAGCAAAGACGGCTTTATGGAGTCTGTTCATGACCAGTAATGAAATGTGCACCACCGGCCATGCCCTCTTGCACCGCTTAAGCAGAACTCTATTTTCAAAATGATTTTAAATGAACTCAATGATCCCAAAGGACCAGAAAATATAATTTGCACTATGATGAGGTTCAGGGAGACTTTTTACGACTGCCACATGGCACAACAACAGCTGCAGTGAAGATAAATAAGTTCTGAATAGTTGGATCCTTTGCAAGCAAAGAATACACCAAATAAACAAAAATAGCAGACTCCAGTTTTATTGAGTCTGTTCATGACCAGTACTGTTCATGACAGTACACTGGCTACGCCCTCTAGCATCGGCTTAAGCAGAACTCTATTTTTAAAATGATTCTAAATGAACTCAATGATCCCAAAGGACCAGAAAATATAATCTGCACTATTATGATGTCCTTAGCTCAAGATGGGAGGGGTGAATGGAGATATTCAAAAATATACAAATGTTGAGAAAACACCACAACTTCATTTTAACACGGTTCATTATAACATGGTTAAGGACATAACACGGTTTCAAGATGAATCCCAAAAATGTATAGATTATATAGAAAAATGACCATAAATGGTCATTTTTCTGTATAATCTATACATTTTTGTTTGGATATAACACGGTTGGTTGTTCAAGTAACACAATTTCTGCTTTGGACCCCAACAATAGTGTTATAAAGAGGTTGTGGTGTATTAGTTAGAATCGTCTCAGTAAGGCAATTCTGAAAAATTGCCACAGAATTTGTTTCTTGGGAGTTATTGAGGGGAAAAGGCCCTTTAGTACCTACTTTACTACATATACTCCCAAGTAGCTCATCATATAAGATAATATGCTCCTGATACTCCTTATTGGCATTCTTCATAGTGACAAATTCTTTTTTTTTTGTTTGTTTGAAATGAAGTTTAAGGTCCCTATCAACACTATTTTGGTCATTTTGGTGATGCTGCTTCCAATTTTGTGGGACTTTCACCCAACATCGAGATGAAATTACATCTCAAGCCCTACCACTTTGCCCGGGCAGGCTTTGACCTTCTAAGCGGCTTACCAGTACTCATCTGTCGTTCGTTTCAGCTCTGCCTGGATGCATCATGCAGCCCAATCTACTTCTCCAAGCCCTGATTGGCTGGGGGCAGGCAAATTCTTTATAAAGGTAGTGTTAGGGAAGAAATACTATTGTTATAACGAGGGTCCTCTGTATCAGGAGGTTTACGTGTACATGTATTAGTACCATGTTTCACATGGGTCAAAATAACTCGCAAACAAATACAGTAAAATTCCTATATTAAGACAACCTTTGGGACTGTTCAAAAGTAGTCTTTAAGACCACTTTTGAACAGTCCCAAAGGTGGTCCCTTAATAGAAGACACTAGTGTATAAAACACGAAGAAAGAATAACTAAACCTTTTGGAGTAAGCTTTTAAAGCAGCTTAAGACTTAAATTTAGCTGGTCTTAATAGCAGAATTTTACTGTATAACTCTCACAAGCAGACTGTAAAAATAATGGCAAAAAAATAATGGCACTGATAATGAAAACCCGAATTGGACACTGAAATAAAAATATGTAATAAAATCCATAAAACAATCGAAACCAATTAACAACATAAATTAGTTACACTAATGAATATAAACATCTTCATAAACAAAAACACAATTAATGAGAAGAGGTACATAGATTGATTGTGTTGGAATTTAATAACATTGTCAGCCTTTGTGGGTCATTTTGTGTTGTCTCCCAGGGAAAGGGAGAAAAGAGGTAGAAGAGGAGATGTAAGTCAGGGAAACGAGACATATGAAAATGAATGGAAGTGTAGAAACTGAAGAAATAACACCCCCCCCCCCTCCCGCCACTACCCTTACCTACCGAAAGGAAAGCAGACCTTGCCCAACTGTAAGTCAATATCAGTTGGATGGCCCAGTGACACAAAATATGTGCCATCTTCACCTGAGAATAGGAACAACAATCATAACTAACAAACAACATAAATAAGTCATAGTAGTAAATATGTACAACTTCATAATTTAAGGGGAATGGGTACACCTTGCAGATATTTTCTGCCATTTTTCAAAGGGAGACAACATTCGGGACTTCCTGTTTTGCTTTTCTATAAACTCTGACCTACAGAAAAAGGGGTCTACCCTTAGGGGATTCATTAAAATTCGTTCCTTTAAGAGTTGACTCTATTGACATGAGAGACAAAATACCTTTGCAGGACTTGCCTGAAGGTGTAACCATTCCTCTTACAACACACAATAAATTACGGAGAGTAGATAAGTTTCAGTAGACAGACTGTTCCAAAAATGTTCTGGTTCCTCCTATCTATTTTTAAAATAAAAATTTAATTCTGACAAAAAAATTCTGTTCCTTTAAGAGCAGATCCCTTTTTGGGTGTAAACATTGTTTTACCCTACATTATTTGGTCACCTCAACTCCTTACCATGCTTGTACTAAAACTTCAGCAAGACCAATATACAGAGGACCCGTGTTATAACGACACTCATTATAACGACAATTTCAATAGAATGAATTCTTATCTCAAGGTTTAGCCTCCATTGCAAGCGGCTTGGGCTTCCCTTGGGTTGGAAAAACCCAAATCAAATCCATAGTCATGAAAGATTCTTGTAATTTAATACTCCAAGAAACACATGTTATAGATATTTGTCATCGAGGCGATTCTAACAAATGTCTATAACAGTTGACTGGGATCCTTTATAATGGCAAATTCATTATAATGGCACAATAAAATGGAACAAATATATATTGTCGTTATAATGCGGGTCCTCTGTACTAGCCTATGTTGTGTCTAAAAATAGCTGGATGAGTGGTAAGCAGTGTATACCCTGATGATTCACCACATTCTCTAGTCTCATCTGGGTCTACACTGTTTGCTCAGCATTTACTGTGGGAATACATACAGAAATACAGTATTTTAATTTCAGTAGGTAGCGCAATTAAAATGCTTAAATGCAAATTGCTAACGCCTGACACGGACATGGATGTGAAAGGGACAGATGGACAGGGGGAAACATTATATGCCCTTTCCACCATTCTTTCGAAGGCATAGAAATGACCATAATTGGTATTTTTCTCTATAATGTACACATCCTTGTTTTGGCATATCACAGTTGTTTAGTTTCATCTTTTCTGATCTGGGCATCAACAAAAGTGTTATGAGACATTGTGGTGTGTTGTAATCTAAAGGAGCAATCCCTTTCTTTTACATGTAACCATCAATTAGAAAGAAAAATTATTTCCATTACATGTGACATTTTTTTCCAGTTTATCCATGCAGAAACGTACTGCATCCCTTACTACAACCCAGTCTCTTTGCAACACTCCTGGGTGGGCCCATGGCAGAAACCTTGCTAGTTAACCCATACTAGTGGACTCTTCCATTGCTATATGTAAGATAAGTCTATTTGTCATATAAGGGGTGGTAGGCCTATTTTTTTCTTTTTTATTCTATTTTTGATGGAAAATTGTGTTAGTAAATAGTGCAGGGCCTGCACAGTTTGCCAAGGTACCCTTTAGGGGTTTTCCACATGCAATGGGTTAAACAGGTGTTATAGCCAAACAAAAATATATAGGCTGTATAGATGCATCTTTCAACTGTGTTATGTCCAAAATTGTGTTATAATGAACAATGATAAAAAGAGGTTTAAGTGTATTTTCTAATATTTTTAAATTAATTGTTAATGAAAATCCATCAACAAAGTCATAAAACAAAATTTATGCATAGCGCAAGATAAAGGAGGCATAACAAGGATAATGAACTCTTATCCCACAGCACATATTAATTTAGCCACACCCATTTACATTGCAACCAATCAAAATATGTAATTTATTTATTCAAATTCGCAAACTGAATGGCACAAAGTGTAGATCCTGATCAGATGGCTCAGAAGCCATCTGATCTGGATCTACACCATTTGCAAAGATAGGGGATGTCATTTTCAGTGGGATAAGGGTTAAGGAACAATTTTCTCATTTCTTTATAAAAACACTGTGGGTACTTGTCACAATTACCTCATCGAAGTGATTGTAACAAGTACCCACAACAGATATTTCTATGGCTCCTGCCCATCAGGGCTTGAAGAAATTAATGGGCTGCACAATGCTTCCACGCAGAGCTGAATCCGACCGCACATGAGTACTGGTAAACTGCTTAGAGGATCTAGGCCTTCCCAGGCAAAGCGGTGCGAGTCGGACTGTCCATGCTTATAAACCCTATTGGTTTCATTGGACGACAGGGCTTGAGATGTCATTTCATCTCAATGTTGGGTAAAAGTCACACAAAATTGGAAGCAACTTCTCTAAAATGACCTATATAGTGTTGACAGCGACGTTAAACATCAAATCAAACAAACAAACATATGTTTCTAACCAGAAATGCAAAAATCATACCTTAATTATCCTTGTTAACGATAAGTACATAGTATTCTCCATTTCAACAAAAAACGGCAGTCCCTTTATAACACTATGTTTGGGATGCGTAGAACAGAAATGTGGACCGTGTTATAAAGGAATATTTTTTATATAGAAATTATAGTTTGGGAGGCAAGACCTGGCCGTGTTTTAACCAAAACCGTGTTATAATGAGTAGAGTACTAAAGGGACTAAAGTGTACTTATAAATTTGCTAATATTTAATTGCACCATTGGCACAAAAACAGCAATGCTGACGGCCAAAGAAAAGCACATTTTGTAGGCTGTACCTAGCGAAAAGCGTTCTTCAAATATATGCACCCAGCAAAAACTCAGATCACCCTTTACAGTCTGATCAGTCTTCACTGTCCACTATATGGAAGCTCTGTGACCCAGTTTTTACCAAAGCTGACAAGAAAAGGTACATTCTAACTCAGTAGTAGACTGGTTCCCGTCTAACTGATAATTCATTCACTATAAATTGTTTTAATTTTAAAAAAAAAAAGTCCCGTCGATTTGGTTGATTATTTATGACTTTCTGCCAGGTAAGGGAATTAACGTGAGTAGAAATATAGTCAAGGAGGAGGACTTTATCTTCATAGAAACCTAAAATTCAGCCAGGCCCAGAGATTATAAAAAAAAATTCATGCTCAACTCAACTCAGCATGAAATTTGTAATGCTCACAAGTATTAAAACACAAACAAATCAAGACAATCTTACTGCTCCAATAAGCAAAGAATGTTGTTTATCATGCTCGTAAATTTTAAAATGCCAACATTTGTTGGCATTTTAAAATTTATGAGCAAGACAAATTTCAAGCTCAAGTGAGTTGCTTGAGCATACATTTTTTTTTATAACCCCAGGGCCCCGCAAACTGAGTAGATATGCAGGCTGATTTGCATCTTTGCTGAGGGCACATGCTTAAAAACACCGTTTTTGCTTGGTGCAGCCCATGTGACAGTGTTTGATTTCTGGGCCAGTTGTTCAAAGCATGGTTAGCTTAACCAGCTCGTTAGCGGTCAATTTTTCTGTTTGTTTGTATGGGAGTTTAACGGCCCAGTCAACACTAATTTAGGACATTTTTGAGCCGGTCAGTTTACCTATCCACACTTTTCCTGGGCAGGCTTATACATAAGCGGACAACCAGTACAGTGCACATTCTTTTGCAGAAACTGACAACTGCCCTTCTTGAATCAATGGAAGGGAGAGAATGACCGTAGAAAAGATTTCCACCAAAGAATGTTGCCGACCCCGTCAAGTATTGAACCCGTGTCCTCCTGATCACCAGTCAGGCACGCATCCGACTGAGCTACTTAGGTCGGCTCGTTTGTGATCAAAATAATAACTATTCTTGCAAGTACAAACTGTACAACATCAAATACTTAGGTATTTATGTTGAAAAAAATGTGAGTAGCTAAGCTGCTCAGATTTTTTCAGCAAAAATATTAGTATATGATCGAAGTTTTAAAGATTTGATAACTTTTGACATCATTAGTTTTGAACAAGGGGCCCCCTGGTTAGTCTATTGTGGAATATATTGTAAGAAATTTTATATATAATCCAGTTGCATGTCACATAACATTTTGAGAGGATTAGAAAAAACATGAGTTTTTGTCATACTAAATGGATGAAGTTTTAATATATTGACCAATGACTGTGCCCAGTGACTTCCCACTCCTCTAAAAGTACCATTTTGTTTAAGTATTGATTGTTTAATATGGCAATTTTGCTGAAAAAGAATGTGAGTAGCTTTTGCAAATGCAATTTTTTCCAGCAAAAATGCCACTATATTAGATATTGTATTTACTTTAGCAGTTAATATCTTGTCCACTTACAAACTCATGAATCTAACAATGCTTTGAACAACTTGATCCTACTGTCCACCTCTACCTCTGACATCAGCTACTAGAGTTGGTGCTGTCATTTCTCCAACTGTCTACATAATGTTTCAGTGGAATCACAAAAACTGTTATATCATCAAACGAGGATATTTCATCCTCTTTGTTTCTCCAGCCTCGACCGGTGAACAACCCTCTAGCCTCTTGTACCAGTTCTTGAGCTGCTATTGTGTACCTGCATCATGAAAGATATACATATAGCATTAAACAAAATTGCAGAGCAGATGATATCACATTCTAACCCCTCCCCAGGGACCCTGGAGAGGGGTCCAAAATAAATGCTCTGCATATACCACACCTGTAAGGAAGCCACAAACCAAATTTTGCCAGATTTTGTCCAATGGTTTAGGTGGAGACAGCATGAAAGACAGACAGCGGAGGCAATCACAATATCCCAAACATTTTTTTAACTCTTATCATGCTGTTCACGACAACCCCTATCTTTGGAAACAGCGTAGATCCAGATCAGATGGCTTCTGAAGAAGCCATCTGATCAGGATCTACACTGTTTGACATTCAATTTATGAATTTGTAGGAATAAATTACACCAGTAATCTGATTGGTTAAAAGTCAGAAATGGGTGTGGCTAATCTAAATATTCAGCAAGAGAAGGGTTAAAAAAGCATGGAGATAATTAACTCTTCAAATGCTAACCATGACTGACAGACAGCATTTTCACAAATCTTTAATCTTATTTTTCACATAAAATAAGACTTGACATAGAATGTGAATTGTCTGTCGATCTGCTCTAGAAATTTCTGAAGCACTTGAAGAGCTAAAAGAATATTTGCCATAGGGGAAAAAACCTATGTCAGCACATTTGGAGTTATTTTTTATGTTGAGACCAAGTATGGAAAACTGTAACCTGGAAATCTGATAGCCAAATTCTGGAAAAACTAAGACAACAATTCTCAACCAATGAGGAGGCCTAGCCAATCTACGAATGGTAATAATGGTATGAATCCATCATGTTAACAAGTCCATGCAATGAATACCCCTTTAAACCCCATTTCAGATTGAGAAAAAAAATGGGGTTTGCAGGGGTATACAATATTTTTCTTACTTCTGCTCCAAGACATAGGTTGTGGGTACTCGTTAGAACCGCCTTGATGAGGCGGTTCTAACAAGCACCCACAACCTCTGTTTGGGGTATAAATACAAAAATTAATGCAAATTTTCATCAGAAAAGTAGCCATTCTGGAGAAAATAAGGAATGCACTGAGTCACATGGGTGTGTTATCGTAATGAATATCTTTACTTCTTTATATAAGTCTGGTTCGAGGAAGGGCGGGTGTGTTTTCCTTACATACCCTGGTTTTCTTCTCAATATTCTGAGAAGGTTTTTCAGACCCAGGGAACAAAAATAGATCCTTCCTTTATACAGTATAACAGTATTTATAAAGTATAACAGTATTTACGCAGTCTATAACAGAATATAAGCTTGTTTAACTAACAGTGCTTTGAACAACTAACAGTGCTTTGAACAACTAACAGTGCTTTGAATAACTAACAGTACAACTAACAGTACTCTGAACAACTAACAGTGCTTTGAACAACTAACAGTGCTTTGCTTTGAACAACTAACAGTGCTTTGAACAACTAACAGTACTTTGAACAACTAACAGTACTTTGAACAACTAACAGTACTTTGAACAACAAACAGTGCTTTGAACAACTAACAGTACTTTGAACAACTAAGAGTGCTTTGAACAACTAACAGTGCTTTGAACAACTTGATCCTGCTCTTCTGTTATATTTCAACCAAGCCAAGTAAAATGTGCACCCAACAAAGACTCAAGATCAGGCTGCAGGTCCATATCTAAGATATTCAAGGACATAAAGTTTCTTCTAGTCGTCAGAAAAAGCTGTGTTATTTGGCAAAAATATAAGTGGTTTGAATCATCCCTACATGCTGAAGCACACACAATAGAACAACTTTGTTATAATTTTGTTAGAAACAGTCTTGTATCCAAACAAAAATGTATATATTATAAAGAAAAATGGCCATAAATGGCCATTTTTCTATATTCTATATACATGTTTAGGATCTGTCTTTTACAGGTTATACCCAAAACCTGTTACAATGAAGGTTTAGATGTGTTTTATGTCAAAAGTATTTCTTTGACAAGATTCTATTACAGATATAATTCTGTAAGTTTCATTGTTCGACTTTGAAATCAACAGAAATCATCTGCTAAATAATAATTAACAAGAGGGCCTGGGTCGCTCACCTGATCCATATTGTACAAATGAAATTGTAGGTAATATATGGTGGAGTACAGGGTTTGAGTAATTTTGGTTGACCCAAGGTTTTTTCTATTTTTTGCTCTGATGGCTATCTTGTTCATCAAAACAGAACGGCTTGAGTAAGTTTGGTAGAGGGTCACTCAAGTAACATTCCTGTGATTGTTTTTTCAAAATCCATCTACTGGTCAAGAAAGAGAAGTTGTTTAAAGGATATTCTATTTTTAGCTCTGGTGGCCATCTTGTTCATCTCAGTATGATGGCTTAAGCAATTTTAATAGAGGGTCACCAAAAGGAACACTCTTGTGATATTATTTCCAAATCGATCCACTGGTTATCTGGAGCACTGTGGTGCAGTGTTAAACATCGGATTTGAGATCCAGAGGTAGCCAGTTCGATCCCCGCAAGCACCAAGTGGTGTTTCCTTGAGCAAGAGACTTTATCCACATTGCTTAGTACTGGTTCCAAACCAGGAAAAGAGGGTCATATGGAAGATTAGTACTAGTACTAAATGTGTTACCCTCTATAAATAAGGTCAATTACTATTATTATTATTATTATTACGTTAAGAAGAAGTCATTTAAAGGTTTTTCAATTTTTAGCTCTGGTGGCCATCTTGTGCACCCGAGCAGAATGGTTTGAGCAATTTTGGTTATAAGTTCACTCAAGAAACATTCCTGTGAGAAACTGTTGCAAAATCCATCCACTGGTGCAGGAGCAGAAGTCATTTAAAGGTTTTTCTATTTTTAGGTTTGGTGGCCATCTTGTTCATCAGAGCAGACTGGTTTGAGCAATTTTGGTAGCAGAACATTCCTGTGAAATTATTTTGAAATCCATCCACTGGTTAAGCAGGAGAAGTCATTTAAAGGTTTTTCTATTTTTAGCTCTGGTGGCCATCTTGTTCATCAGAGCAGAATGGTTTGAGCAATTTTGGTGGCAGGTCACCCAAGGAACATTTCTGTGAAATTATTTTGAAATCCATCAAATGGTCAAGCAGGAGAAGTTGTTTAAAGGTTTTCTATTTTTAGCTCTGGTGGCCATCTTGTTCATCAGAGCGGAACAGTTTCAGCAATTTTGCTCGAGGGTCACTCAAGGAACGTGCCTGTGAAATTATTTGGAAATCCAGCCACTGGTTAAGGAGAAGGAGTCGTTTTAAAGTTGTTGTTTTTTACTTTTTAACTCTGGTGGCCATCTTATTCATCCGAGCGGAATGGTTTGAGCAATTTTGATAGATGGTCACCCAAGGAATATTCCTGTGAAATTAATTAAAAATCCATCCACTGGTTAAGGAGAAGTCGTTTAAAGGTTTTTTTCTATTTTTAGCTCTGGTGGCCATCTTGTTCATCTGAGCATTTTGGTTGAGGGTCACCCAAGGAACATTCCTGTGAAATTATTTCAAAATCCATGCACTGGTTAAGGAGGATAAGTCATTTTAAGATTTTTCTATTTTTAACTCTGGTGGCCATCTTGTTCACCTCAGCGGAACGATGGAGCAATTTTAGTAGAGGGTCTCCCAAGGAACATTCCCAGGAAATTATTTCAAAATCTGTCCAGCAGTTTTGGAGAAGAAACCGTATAAAGCAAAAGTTGACGATGGACACTTGGATGACGAGCAAAGAACGATCACAATACTTCACCTTGAGCACTTCATGCTCATGTGAGCTAAAAATCATTGTAAAACTTACTTTGCATCTGCATTTTGTTGTTTGCATGGCTGTTCCAAAGTACTTTTCACCATTTCTGCTGCCTTTTCATTACTGATAGTATCCCATAATCCATCAGATCCCATTATCAACACATCATTCTCTGTCCATTCCACTTTTGCTAAATCAAATATCCTAACCTGAAAGATTAACTTGTTTGTTTGGTTTTGGAGTTTAATGGCCCAGTCAACACTATTTTAGGTCATTTTTGAGCCGGTCCGTTTACCTATCCACACTTTTCCTGGGCAGGCTAATACAAAAGCGGTTAACCAGTACAGTGCACATTCTTTCGCCAGAAACTGACAACTGCCGTTCTTGAATCAGCAGAAGAAAGAGAATGACAGTAGAAAAGATTTCATCATCAATCTCCATGAAAGAATGTTGCTGACCTCGGCAGGTATAGAACCCGCGTCCTCCTGATCACCAGTCAGACGCGCATCCAACTGAGCTACCGAGACCGGCCCTGAAAGATTAACAGAATCTATAAGGAGTTGAGATTAACTTAAGAGAATCTCATGAAAGTTTTCTAATATTTAGTCTCTGGCTCAGCATGGTCTTGCATGAGACTTAAATACTTGGAAAATGAGCCTATGCATGGCCCCAGATAAGAGGGGGTACTTACTAGAAAGGCCTCACATAGACGCTTTTAATGAGTACCCACAACATAGGTTTTCATGCAGTAATAAGAAAAATAACAGTACTTTTTGCAAGAAAAAGCACCTTTATCTGAAGCTATGCTATGATCTCCTTGTCAGGGTCTCAACCCCATCATTTATTATTTTTCTCACCTATCCTTTTGGGTGAATTGTATATCAATCAACCAAAAGTTGGTAAAGGAATATGAGATATGTATCCAGGTGACTATCACCGACTGTGCAAAATATCAGAGCCACCCTATCAGTAACAGTAACATCAGTGTTGTGTATAAACGGTCCATTATCTGCAAAATCTAACTGGGGTCCTGTATGAGACCTTCCGTGTGTATTCTCAGATCAGATGCTGCAGATTGCAGCTCCTGATCAGGTTCAACACTGATTGCCTAAAATATATGATTTCAGGGTTAAAACAAATAGGCTAAGTCCCCTTAATCTTTTTCATAGTGGAAACCCCAAAGTGGTCACTGCCAAACAGTGCAGACCCACATTAGATGCTGCAGAATGTGCATATGATCAGGGCCTTCAATCATTTCTTAATAAATTTCTAAAATTAACTCAACGTGGCACCTAAAAATGTCAAAATGTACTCCTACTATATTCCATTCAGAACAAAATGAGTTAAACAAGATAGATGAAGTCACTGACACATTCAGCACAGCCTATGTTAACACTGGCAGAAGCAGTATTATTAAGTAGCCAGTGAAAGATTGACAGCTTTTTTTACTTTTGTATCAGAAAAGCAGTGTGAGACAGAAAAACTTCAGATGGCCATATGTCACAGAGTGAAATTATGGAAACTTAAGGAGTGCTTGCTCTTTGGACTTTCTAGAAATTTCCAGTAATTTCCCCCATTCATAGTTATTTTTCATATTTCATATATTCATATATTTCATCTATTATCAAGCAGTTCATCAGTAGTGCATACATGTATCTACTTCTGCACTCTCCTATGTATCTTTAGCACACGATATACCTCAATGATTTACAATGCAAGTGCGCACATCATCATCCAAATATGCCTATATAATTTTGACCCCCTTGAACCCCACTTTCATATAATAAAACTGGGGTTTACAGGGGTTAACCTAATTTTTCTTATTTCTGCTCTAAAATATTGATTGTGGGTACTCGATAGAACCCCCTCAATGAGGCGGTTCTAACGAGCACCCATGTGGGTACTCGATAGAACCGCCTCAATGAGGCGGTTCTAACGAGCACCAACAATCTATATTTTCAGCAGAAATAATAAAAATATCACAATTTTTAATCTTAAATTTTTTGTTTTTCGGCGGTAAAGTTTACAATGTATTCGTATAGGCGTGTTATCGTAATGTGTCCACCTCCAGGACAGATATCTTGTATGTTTTCTTAATTATTTAGGACATTTATTTATATTTATTCAGATGATGAGGTCGCGAGAAGGAAGCTTTCTACATAGCTGAAAAACATGAAATCACCAGTCTTTGTTGTCTTTCCTGCTTGAGATAGTGGAAAAGTCTAAACACCAACATCGTGTCTGTTTTGACTGCATCACCATAACAACCACTATAGCACACATCTCACAAAGATTCTTCCGTGACAACTGGCACCCCATCTAGAGGGCACCATCTTGGGCACCAGTTGTCATGGGAAAATCTTTGTGTGATGTGTAGCAGCTTTTATGGTGATGTTGTCATGAGAGACATGATGTTGGGCTTCTCTACTTTATCTCCAGGGGGTTCAGGGTTTAAAAGATGACAACAAAGTTGAACGATTCCATGCTTTTGGAGCTATAAGCCTTTTTTTCTCTCGACCTCATCAATCTGAATAAATAAATATAAATATCCTTAGTAATAAGAAATATAAATATAATATCTAGTTGTCCTTGAGGTAGATGTAAGTCCAACCCCTGCCAGGAACAAAGAAAGACTGACAAAGGCCAAGGTAAGTATGTGTACGCATGCATTATTAATCAGTGAGGTGTAACGTGTACTTAAGTTACGTAAGGACTGAGCAGAAGTACATAATTTTATGTACTACTGATGAAATGCTTAATGATAGATGAAATATACAAATATATGAAATATGAAAAATAACTATGAATGTAGGAAATAACTGGAAAAGACTAGAAAATCCTCAGAGCAAGCGCTCCTCCAGCTGCCATAATTTCACTCTGTGACACATACTAAGTCATATTCTTGTCCCTAAATGACCATTACATGGGTGTGAGGGGTGAACAGAAAAATCCAAGGCTTACAGTCCTGCATCATGAGCCTTGCAGAGTGATGCCAGACTGTGATCCCGACAGATGGATTTTTCTATTGCTCAACATTCATGTCAGATTCTTTTTCTAACATGCTTTTCCTTTCTGAGCGTGGATTTTTAATGCATCCTTACTTTGAATTCTGACAGCTGACATCCACCATATTGTGATAAGAATACTTGACTTTTAGAGATGTTATACTACATGTTAACCTCAGATTATAATGGCATACATGACATCTGATTAAACCAGTGCACATCAAATACATGCAAATTCTTGATTTTTATCCTATGCCTTGGTAGGGTAACATGGGCAAGATAAGCATTTCCTTATCTAGTTTGCAAGAAACATTTCTATTGGATGCTAACTATTATGGTAGAGAAGGAAAAAGATGTGTGCAAACCTCTGGTAATGGAGAAAGAAAGGGCTTGATCCAAATATCTGAGTCATAGACAAACAAATCATGGTTCCCTAGACACCTGGCTACTCCTATAGTTCCCATTATACGAGCCTAGAAAATGAAATAAAAGAACAGCATAACTGAAAAACATCAGTATCAGGGCAGCAACACCTTGTTGGACAACATATACTTTCAGAAATGATATTTCTTTTCTCTGATGACAATATGTGATACAGTGAAATTTCACTTTTAAGATCAGCTAATATAAAGACTTTCAGTTTTTCGTCCTTTGTATTGTCTACACCCAGTGTCCTCAGGTAAGAAATAACATTTGGGACTGTTGAAATGTGGTCTTAATAAAGTTGCCTTAAAGGCCACTTTTGAACACTCCCAAAGGTGGTCTTAATATATGGATTTCCCTGTACCATACCGTTCTTATTTTTTTCTGCAAACATAAATTGTGAGAGGCAGTTCTAATCTGCCTCTCTTTTGAGAAGTAATGAAGAAAATAATGTGTACCAGTGTAAACCCACTTTTCTCTATATTGAGCATTTTACTTCCATATCATTGGATGACTCCATCACGAAAACATGCCTATATAATTTTGACCCCTCCAACCCCACTTTTATACAGTAATAATGGGGTTTACAGGGGTAAACCTTATTTTTATTATTTCTGCTCTAAAAACTAGTTAGAACCGCCTCGATGAGGCGGTTCTAACGAGTACCCACAATCTACATTTTTAGCAGAAATAAGAAAAATATCCCAATTTTTCATCTTAAAATTTTCATTTTTTTCAGATGTATCTGAATAGGGGTGTTTTCGTAATGCATAAAAGAAAAGAGTTTGCTTCCAGTTTTGCCTTTTAGAGAAGCCTTTTCTTGGAGAAAAATTATTGGTTTTCTGCATTTTCCTCCTTCAGTGTAACAATAATTTTCTTCCGGCTATGCCAATGTTCTGTGTCTCTTTAGCTGGTTTAGTTGGTTGCTTGGTTCAAGTCAAAAATGGCCCATTCAACACTTCTAAGGATATATTGATGCACATGATAAAACTAGTGTTCCTATTGTAGCCCATATGAAAAACAAACAGGTAAATAAATGATGCAATAGCTTATCTATAGTAAAACTTCAATAACTCAAATACCAATGACTCCTTTACCATGGTTAATTCAAACTATTTCTTTGGTTACTATGGAATTCTTCCAGTACACCACAACCTCTTAATGGGGTCAAAAGCAGAAACCGTTTAGTTAAACAATTGTGTTATATCACAACAAAAACGTGTACATTATATAGAAAATAAAAGCTGCAAGCACACATGATGCCCCACCACTACAATTACATCAAGCATTAAAGTGCCATATCACAGTGAAAAAGGAATTTAAAGTAAGGATGCATTACTCTTTCCCTTAATAAAATTTACAGGAATACATGACTGAGATGAATATTTTCAATGTTCAAAGAGCCATGGCTCCAAAAGAAAGTATACCAGAATTAAAATTCTCATTTTCAGTTTTTGGGGGCCTGTGCCCTTAAAAACAAAGTCAGGGTCTTCAAAATGTAGTCAAATCTTTGTACCAAGTTAGACCACATTTCATTGATGTGTTCATGAGACTGGGTGCAGACAAGCAATCTTTGGCCCAAAATTGACAGTTTTTGGGGGTTTGTGCCCTTGAAAATAAGGTCAAGGGCATCAGAACCTAATGGCTGTTTTCCCCCATCATGCGACTTTGGTCAGAATCAATCATTAGGTTCAAGAGATATAATGCTTCAAACAGACTACATGACAGAAATATCTCAAACGGTATCGAAGTTATGGAGCGGACATGAAACTATGATAGAAATGGCAATGTTCAATGTTCAAAGGGCAACAACTCCAAAAGTAGGAAAATCAGAGTTACAGTTCATTTGTTCTGCATGTTGTCTCATGGTGCTCTACATGTCTCTGAAGTTTCGTGAAAATATCTCAAATGGTATCAGAGTTATGGAGCGGACACGAAACTATGAGGCACTGATGGATGGACGGACCGAGGGATGGACAGACACTCAAAGACTTCAGAGGGTATAACATAATACCCTGCCGTTGTTTGAATGGCGGGGCATAAAAGTGATCATTTATTGTCATTTTTCAACATAACCGACACATTTTCGGGATCCATCTTGAAACTGTGTTATTTCCATACTGTGTTATATTGAACCCTGTTATAACGAGGCTGTGGTATAGCTCATCATAAGAAATATTTAGGAATAATATTAATTTATTATCCGTGTTTGAGGGGATATGAAGATTTGTTCACACTAGCAGATAATATTGCCCGAGGGCAACAAATGATTTATTATACCAAATTCTGCCATCTAGAGATTCTTTCAGTTTTTGAGCAGTGATGTCAGAGGGGAATATTGCAAATGGAATATGATAATTTATGGCCCTGTGCGTGGCATGCTCTCGATCAATTAGAATTCTAGAATAGCTTCTGAATATTAATGAGTATAATAATTTTTCTTATTTTATCTAGAAAATTTATGTTGTATCTACTCATAAGGATTGACTCAACGAGGTGATTCCAATGAATACACACAACATGCAATTATTTTAGACCTTATCAAAAAGATAGTCCTACTTTTTCATGGTCTTAAAGGTTCAACTGTCCATAATAGTGCATCTGACCTAGCCTCATCTCTCTTATATACTAAGGTCTAAGGACCCCTATGCAAGTCAAGATCATTCACAAGGAAAACGCACATGATTGTGCGATTACAACAGGGTTTAAAGCTGGATCCTAAAAATGTATGGATTATGAGGAAAAAAAAATCTATTTATTACATACATTTTTGTTATGGCATATAACACTATTGTTTAAGTATTTCAGTTTCTGCTAAGACCCCAACCACAGTTTAAAGCAGTTGTGGTGTATATAGTTTGATTTTTTTTCTTGGTATATACAATGTTAGTGCTCACTAGAATTGCCTCACAGAAGCTGTTTCAATGAGTATCCATATTCTATATGTTTGAGCAGAAAACAGAAAAAATAATGTATACCCTTGTGAACCCCAGTCTTCAATTTCTAAAGTAGCTAGGATATACAAGAGTATTTATTTCACAGACTTGTTTTTACATTATGATAACACACCTATATAAATGCATTGTAAACTTTACCGCCAAAAAATCGAAAATTTTAAGATGAAAATTTGTAATATTTTTCTTATTTCTGCTCAAAATATAGAGTGTAGGTACTCGTTAGAACCGCCTCAATGGGGTGGTTCTAACGAGTACCCACAATCTATATTTTAGAGCAGAAATAAGAAAAATAAGGTTTACCCCTGTAAACCCCAGTTTTACTATATATTGTGGGGTTGAAGGGGGTCAAAATTATATATGCCTGTTTTCGTGATGATGATAAAAATGATTGTGTGTGCTGCTGGTAGAAGAAAACTATCAGTGCATACCCTTTTTCCATCACCAACAACTAAAGGAAATTTTAGATCATCTTCATTGGCTGTCTTCAATATCCTGTAATTTAAGATGTATTACAAAATATAAAATACATTCTTATATATCCGAAAGTTTAACTGTCCACACAGATTGTATACCTTGAAGTGGCTTTAACCCTCTTCCTCCTTATATACTGAGTCAAAAAAGTTCCTATACATAAAATTGCTTCTGTTACCATAGTTACTGCAAATGAAAAACACACAAAATTTGTTTTGTTTTAGTTAGAGGACTCATTGTACCATGTAAAAGTCCAAACTGTTTTTGTAAATGTAAACTCGCCAGCCTGGGCTATTGTTTTAAACACCCAGGGGGTCACTGTGACAATTTCGCAGAATAAATCATGACAAAGGCCAAAATTTAACACCATTAAAAATTACACTTCGTGCAAGATTTCTAAACTTTGCTACATGTAACCTTTTATTAGATATCCTGTGTGTCTATTTACAAAAGGTTTGTAACTTTAGTTCCATTCGCTAAGAGAAACAGACGATCGCGTATAGGCCTCCCATTCTTTGAAGTTGTGTGCAAAATGCTGATATCAATTGAAACTCCATAGAAAATTGCAATTGGTAGTGCTACATGCTACATGAATTTTCTACATTATTTTCCATCATGATTAACAGCAATGGTGGCAACAAAGCGCTTTTTAAAGAAACTGCAAAAATTGAATGACAGCTATAGAAATAGCAACAGTTTCAAAATTGCTAAATTTTTAATTGAAAGGGAAATAATCTGAGAATTTCACAAATTAAAGCTTTGATTGTAGGGCAAGATCATGAGATATTGGAAATGTAAAGTGAGTTTCGATGATCAGTGGTCATGATCTTTCATCTCTGACAACAAATGATCATCTGCGCATGCGCAATGCCAAATTCCTTGCAAAACCTTTCTAGGCACATAGTGCAAGACAACTCTTGAGCAGAATAGTATGGCAAATGTAAATGTATGCATTTTGTAGCTAAATGCCCGATTTGCATGTTTACAACCACTCTTAGCTGAATGGCTGCCGGATAGCTACTGGAATTTACCCGGAAGTTGGTATAGTTACTTTTTTGACTGGGTATATATTGCAGGAATCTATTTCGAAATTTAGGGGTGTCAGGTTGTGTTATCTTTAAATTTTATTTAGAAAATAGCTGAACTTTTAGCAAATAGTGTAGGCCCTGATCAGACGCCGCCTGATCTGGGCCTGCACTGTTTGCCATGGTACCTGTTTAGGGGTTTCTGGTACGAAATGGGTTAAACATGATTGAGCATTTTCCTACCCATTGAAAAACCATGTCCAATAGTGCCAAAATGAAATGGTGTTAACTTTGGCAGAAGTGCCCCCACCCACTGGGGGCTTGAAGAAATAGATGGTGCTTGGTGCTTCCATGCAGAGCTGAAACCAACCAAACTTTTGAGTACTGGTAAACTGCTTACAGGGTCTGAGCCTACCAAGGAAAAGTGGTATGTATGAGTCAAGTCTGTTGCTTAAATCTTAGCAGTTTCTTTGGGCAGTAGGGCTTGAGACAGCATCTGCTGGAAGAGAATAAATACCAGAGGACCAATGGTCCTGAAGACGCTCACCTGACAGCCTTAGGTCTAAAGGGCTAAGGGACATGCACCCAAGGTCCCTCTAGACCTCTTATGATCTAAGATCCATGTCACCAAACGTGTTTTAATGTTCTGTTTTTGTCCTCTGATAATGATATTTCGGAGATTCGTTATAGTAAACAAAGAAAAGGATTGATGATTTCTTTAGCAAAAGTTGCTTATAAATTTCTTGAAACATGTGCCACAAAAACTTTGAAAATCGGTTCACTATTTAAAAAATTATGACCAAAATAAGATTTGAATAGAGATTTTACATTGAAAGGGGAGATAATCCATGATCATAAAGTTTTGATTCTGGAATCTTTTTGACCTCGATTTAAATGTTTTGAACTTCATGATGTGTTTTGCATCATTTATGATTATTTCAGTTATTTAGTAACAGTGTATGAAGAAATTGAAAGTTTGCGGGGAAATATTTACCTCCCTTGCTAGCAATTTAACAAAGGAAATTTCCCTATTCAAATGTGTTTTTGGTTATAAAATCCTTATTTGTCAACAGATTTTCTAAATTATTGCAACGCTAGTTGTTTTAAACCTTGTTCTTTATCCTGATGTAATTTTTATTGAGTTTTTTCTGAAAACCCATTATCAAAAGAGAAAATGTCCACATTAGTATATAGAGAAAGAATATATATGATTAATGGGTGGGGAAATATTACGCATTTTATTAAATGATGTGGGTAGGGCATGCCCCCAGGGGCCCAAATTAAGGTCCATGTCACTAAATGCATCTGGCTGTATGACCAAGTGGTCCTTAATCACATTCCTGACTCTTGAAGATCAGTTGGAAAACTTTTGAGTTTGAATTTTCAGTTATATTTAGCCAAGATAAAGCCTTAGATGAGCTAAAAGGTCAGGAACAAGAAAATATATGGTTAATGGGTGGAGAGCTTAACCATTTCTAAAGGGACAAGAATAGATATGATTTAGTGGTGGAATATTGAACGGTTTGTTAGATATAATGCATTTTCACTTTTTCCCATACAAATGCATATGTGACTAAATTTTACCCTGGCATAAAATAGGTTAAGGTCATCCGAGGGTCACCATTTTAAGAATTTATGATGGGCCCGCGTCCCAGATTCTACATACCAAGTTTCATGAAAATCCGTCCAGTAGTTTCAGAGAAGAAGATTTTTGAAGGGTTTTAACCATATATGGGCATGGTGGCCATCTTGGTTATGTGACCCAACATCATCAACTTAATTTACATGTCCTTCTCCCATAAAGCTTGCATATGATATTTGGTCAAAATTGACCAAGTAGTTTCCCTGAAAAATAAGTTTAAAGTTTGACATATTAAAAAACTTGACCCAAGGTCACAGAATGACCTTGACCTATAAATCTCATATATACTTATTAACTCATTTAGCTGATGTCATCTACCAACTTTCAGGCCAAAGGCTGCAACAGTTTTCGAAAAATCCACCGTTTTCACTTTTTGCCATTCAAAAGCCTATATTACCAAATTTGACCTTGGCATAAAATAGGTCAAGGTCATCCAAGGGCCATTATTTGAAGAAACTATGATAGGCCCGAGTACCCAAGGCCACATACCAAGTTTGGTGAAAATCGGACCAGCGGTTCCGGAGAAGAAGATTTTTGAAGGGTTTTTACCATATATGGGCATGGCGGCCATCTTGGTCATGTGACCTGGACCCCGCGAACAAACTTTCGTTCCCCCATCCCACTGAGGCCCCACATGAAATTTGGCTTCAGTCTGCCCAGCGGTTCCAGAGGAGAAGATGTTTGAAAATGTTGACATACATACATACATACAGACAGCATGACCACCCTATAAGCTCACCAATGAGCCTACGGCTCAGGTGAGCTAATAATGTGTAGATTGAAATTCACACTTGATAGGAAATCACTTGAAACTATTTATTTGTCTTTTATTCGACCTGTGTTTGAATATGGCGATGTAATATGGGATAATTGTACTCAATATGAGAAAAATGAACTAGACAAAATTCAAAATGAAGCTGAATGCATTGTCGTGGGGGGGGGGGGGGGGGGGGGGGAACGATTTTAGTATCTTTTCACTCTTTATATCAAGTAGTCAGCTGGGAATCCTTGCAAGACACGATTAAAGCACAAACTTAACCTATTTTTTAAAATGCAGCATGATTTATCCCCGAACTAACTAACGTCTCTTCTGCCCCCTTTATTGAGTGAAACTTCACGTTATAACTTTCGAAACGCGGATGATTTTAGTACAGTTGTCGTACGCAGTCATATTCTTCATCTTTTTTACCCTCAACGGTAGAAAATGGAACAACCTACCAAGAGCAGCAAAACAAATAAGCTCCTTACATTCCTTTAAAGTGTTCCTGAATAAAAATAAGTTAAGGATTTCTAAATATTATTACCATGGAAAAAGGAAAGCTCAGATTCTTCACACAAGACTTCGAACAGGTTATAGTGCCCTAAATAATGACCTTTTTTAAAGGACATAAAAGCTGCCCCGTCATGTGAGTGTGGTGCAGCTATAGAGAATGCATATCATTTCTTCTTCAGCTGTGAACATTTTATAGTCCAAAGAAACGAAATGCTTCAAAACTTGGCAAGGTTCCCGTGTTTAACGAACCAAATTCTCCTCCATGGCGATGAAACTTTTAGTCTTGAAGACAATATTGAAATATTTACGGCAGTTCAGAAATTTATCGTAAAAACTAAACGGTTTGCAAACTAGGTGCATGATCACCATATTTTTGCACAAAAAGTTATTTCTTTTTAAATCACAAGCCAATAGGTGCATCTGGGATAGTTAGGTTTCCACTCATTACCCGATATCGCTTCTCATCATTTTTTTTTTTCATATTTTTTTTTTATTTCAATTGTCATAGTTAACTTCAACTTAACAAATGTAAGTATTATTGTCCAAGTTATTTATTTCAGTTTTCCCACTAAAACATGTAAAAACAGCATGCTTAAGGACATGAACTTTAAGCTTCCATTCAAATCCTTTCTAGAATGAACATACATGTATTTATATGTGGTTGTATATTTGTATGTACATGTATGTATTTCTACGAATAAATACGTTTAAACCATCTCAATGCCAGGTAAAAGTCCCTCAAAATTGGGAACAAAGTCTCCAAAATGCAAGTAGTGTTGACCGGGATGTAAAACCTCAACACATACAAACAACAAGAGGATGATCCTCTTGTTGTTTGTATGTACCATGATGGTGGTCCTATATTGCTCACCTGAGCGAAGCGATTTACATACATGTACATAATATTGAAGTTTTGTAAGGTAGATTGCTTCAACATGTATAAATTCTATGATCAAGAATTTAGCCCAGGGGCTATAAATTGAACATTCTTGGTAGCTATGTACTAAATATCATAGGACTGGGCTTTCTGGTTTCACACGAGAAGATTTTTAAAGGTCTTCCCATTATAAGTTTATGTAAAACATGTGGGTCCCTGTGTGGGGCAATTTTTGGCCAAAGGACTATAATTTGAACAATATTGGCAGAGGTAAACTAGACGAAGGTCTTTATCAAATATCAAAGGCATGAGTATTCTGGTCTCAGACAAGAAGATTTTTAAAGGTTTTCTGTAATATAAGCCAATTTGGGACCTGGGTGGGGCCAATTTTGGTCCCAGGTCTATGATTTGAATAATTTTGATTGAGGTCCACCAGACGAAGCTGTGAACCAAATAAGTCTATGTTAAACATATGGGCCCCGGGGTGGGGCTATTGTTGGCCCCACGACTATAACTTGAACAATCTTGGAAGAGGTCCATTAGATGAAGCTTCATACCAAATATCAAAGACCTTGGCCTTTTGGTTTCAGACAAACAGATTTTTAAAGGGTTTCCCTATGTAAAACCATTTTTGGCCCTAGTGCTACCATATGAACAATATTGCTTGCGGTCCACCAGATGAATCTTCATACCAAATATCAAAGACAGGAGCCTTCTGGTTTCAGACAAGAAGATTTTTAAAGGTTTACCCTATATAAGCCTATGTAAAACCAGTGGACCACCAGCGCGGGCCATTTTTGGCCCTAGGGCTATAATTTGGACAGTCTTGATAAAAGCTTCATACAAAATATCAAACACCTGGGCCTTCTGGTTTCAGATATTTTCCCAAAATAAGCCTATGTTAAATAGAAGTGCAGGCAATGATCAGGAATCAATACAATTAACCCACACCTCCAATCAGAGACACCAAAAGGGAAAGAAACACAAACATTAAATAACTGGACCCTAATGGAAATATCAATGGTGGAAAGACAAAAGGACAGTTACTTTCCCACAAAATGGCCAACTGGCTATCCAAAAGAAAGATATTAGCGATACACACACTCAAAGACAAACCATAACAAAAATAAACAGCGACAGAAGAACCGCCTTGAAACAGTCAGTGAAAAGAATTTCACTGGGGGCTTAAATAGTTTTTATGTGGCTGCAATCCTCGCCCTTGATTCTGTCATGATTTAGACAAATAATTTATTAAGTCCGCATGAAGGCTTCATAACTCATCAGTGCAACATGTCCGAGAACACAACAATCGAACAACCACAGAATTGAAACAATGGTGAGTAAAACCAGTGGGCCCCAAGCACGGAGCCATTTTTGGCCCCAGGGCTATAATTTGAATGTACAAATATCAAAGACCTGGGTCTTGTGGTTTTAGACAAGAAGATTTCTAAAGGTTTTCCCTATTAAAGCCTATGTAAAACCAGTAGGCCCCAGCGCAGGGCCATTTTTTAGCCAAAGGGCTATAATACCAGTATGAACAATATTGGTAGAGGTCCATCAGACGAAACTTCATACCAAATATCAAAGGCTGGGCCTTGAAGTTTCAGGCAAGATTTTTAAAGGTTTTCTCTTATTTTCCACTTTTGGTTGCCATGGCAACCTGAGTTCTGCATGGAATGGAATACTTTGAACCACTTTGAAAGAGGGCCACCCAAAGATCATTTCTACCAAGTATGGGCAGAATCTGTCTGTGGTTTAGGAGGAGATATCATTTAAAGGAACTGTGAACTGACGACAATAACTGACCGTCACCTAACACAATAGCTGCCCCAGGAACCTTCAGCTCAGGTGAGCAAAAAACATTGGCTGATGTGAAATCAGTAAACAAATGTTGAAGTTTTCTGGATTACCCATTTTATTTCATTAACAAGAGGCTCAATGAGCCTAAACCGCTCACCTGAGGAACTTAAGTTTTAACAATTCACAGACTTGACTACTAAATCTGCTAATAGAATCCAGCCCATTGACCCTTACAGGATATAAGTCATCATTATTGCATTGCATTCCAAGTTTGAGACTTCTAGCTTCTATAGTTCCTGAGAAATCTTTGACGAAAATTTAACATTGGTCAAAATGGAGAGAAAGAAGAATGAAAGAACAGATGAACAAATAAGCTGAGAAAGCCCAATGTCTCTTACACAAAATAAGTCATCATTATTCTATTGAATACCAAATTTGATGCTTCTAGCTTTTATAGTTCCTGAGAAATCTTTGATTAAAAATTTAACATTGGTCTATTATCTCTATATGGAGAGAAAGAAGAATGAAGGAACAAATGAACCAGACTAGCTCCAAAACCTAATGCAGCCTTTCCCCTTGCCCAATGGTGCTACACATAAAATTTAAACAAGATTGGTCGACTGCCTTCTGAGATATGCTTCATTGAAAGTGTGGACGACGGATGGACGGACGACAGACGACGGACTCCGGAGCCTTGGTATACTATCAGCTCACTGGAGCCTTTGGCTCAGGTGAGCTAAAAATTCAAGTCGCTATTTCTGTCACAACATTTTCCCTACGTTAAGTCTATGGGCAAATTTTTTTGTCTCTCAAGGTCACGTAACTCCGAGGTCAATATTCCGATTCGGCCCAAAATCGAACTTAACCGAGATTTTATGCCTGTCCTCGTTACCTGCAAGTTTGAAGCTGATATGAATAAAAATAAAGTTGCTATCGTGGTCACAACGTATTTTTTTATGCTCAAGGGCAGGTAACTCCAAGGCAAATATTCCGATTCAGCCCAAAATCGAACTTAACCGAGATTTTGTCTGTCCTCGTTACCTGCAAGTTTGAAGCTGATCTGAAAAAAATTCAAGTAGCTATCGTAGTCACAACATTTTCCCTAATTAAGTCTATGGGCAAATTTTTTGTCGCTCAAGGTCACGTAACTCCGAGGTCAATATTCCGATTCGGCCCAAAATTGAACTTAACCGAGATTTTATGCCTGCCCTCGTTACCTGCAAGTTTGAAGCTGATATGAATAAAAATAAAGTTGCTATCGTGGTCACAACGTATTTTTTTATGCTCAAGGGCAGGTAACTCCAAGGCAAATATTCCGATTCAGCCCAAAATCGAACTTAACCGAGATTTTGTCTGTCCTCGTTACCTGCAAGTTTGAAGCTGATCTGAAAAAAATTCAAGTAGCTATCGTAGTCACAACATTTTCCCTAATTAAGTCTATGGGCAAATTTTTTGTCGCTCAAGGTCACGTAACTCCGAGGTCAATATTCCGATTCGGCCCAAAATTGAACTTAACCGTGATTTTATGTCTGTCCTCGTTACCTGCAAGTTTGAAGCTGATCTGAAAAATTCAAGTCGCTATCGTAGTCACAACATTTTCCTTATGTAAAGTCTATGGGCAAATTTTTTGTCGCTCAAGGTCATGTAACTCCGAGGTCAATATTCCGATTCGAACTTAACTGAGATTTTATGCCTGTCCACGTTACCTGCAAGTTTGAAGCTGATCTGAATAAAAATAAAGTTGCTATAGTGGTCACAACGTATTTTTTTATGCTCAAGGGCAGGTAACTCCAAGGCAAATAATCCGATTCGGCCCAAAATCTAACTTAACCGAGATTTTATGTCTGTCCTCGTTACCTGCAAAGTAGAAGTAAAACAAAGATCAGGAATTGATACAATTAACCTACTCCATCCATAAAAGACACCAAAGGGAAAGAAATACAAACATTAAGCGACCAGACCATAATGGAAACCTAAACAAAGGAAGGCCATATGGACAGTTACTTTCCCACAAAATGGCCATATGGCCATCCAAAATTAAAAGACACAAGTGATACACACAGTAAGTAACAAACAACAACATAAATAAAACGCCACGGAAGTTTGAAACTGATCTGAAAAAAATTCAAGTCGCTATCGTAGTCACAACATTTTCCCTATGTTAAGTCTATGGGCATATTTTTTTGTCGCTCAAGGTCACGTAACTCCGAGGTCAATATTCCGATTCGGCCCAAAATCGAACTTAACCGGGATTTTATGCCTGTCCTCGTTACCTGCAAGTTTGAAGCTGATCTGAATAAAAATAAAGTTGCTATCGTGGTCACAACGTATTTTTTCATGCTCAAGGGCAGGTAACTCCAAGGCAAATAATCTGATTCGGCCCAAAATCGAACTTAACCGTGATTTTATGTCTGTCCTCGTTACCTGCAAGTTTGAAGCTGATCTGAAAAAAATTCAAGTCGCTATCGTAGTCACAACATTTTCCCTATGTTAAGTCTATGGGCAAATTTTTTGTCGCTCAAGGTCACGTAACTCCGAGGTCAATATTCCGATTCTGCCCAAAATCGAACTTAACCGAGATTTTATGCCTGTCCTTATCATCTGCAAGAATGAAGTCGATCAGAAAAAAATTGACGGAGCTAGAGTGATGACAAGCTTTTTCCTATGTTAAGTCTATGGGAGCTATATGTTGCCATGGTAACCAGAGTTCCACTCAGATCTGCATGAAAACCTTATGCAGTCTTTCCACTTGCCCAATAATGTTACACATGAAATTTGATCAAAGTCGGCCAAGTAGTCTTCAAGATATACATTTTTGAAATTCACATTAACCCTTATGCAAAAATGCACAAGGGCAGGTAACTCCTAAGTGTATGATCCGATTCTGCCAATTATCGAACTTGACCGAGATTTCATGGCTGTGCTGGTTATCTGTAAGAATGAAGCCAATCCGAACAAAATTGAAGCAGCTACAGTGATGACAACATTTTCTCCATGTTAAGTCGATAGGCAATTTTTCGGGCGCTCAAGGGGACGTAACTCTTGAGTGAATTATATGATTCGGCCCAAAATCGAACTTGACCGAGATTTTATGCCTGTACTGGTTATCTGCAAGAATGAAGTCGATCAGAAAAAAATGGACGGAGCTAGAGTGATGACAAGCTTTTTCCTATGTGAAGTCAATGGGAGCTAGATGTTGCCATGGCAACCAGAGTTCCACTCAGATCTGCCTGACCAGTTATAGAACTTGACCCAGATTTCATGGCTGTGCTGGTTATCTGCAAGAATAAAGCCAATCTGAAAATAATTGAAGCAGCTACGGTGATGACAACATTCTCCCCATGTTAAGTCAATAGGCAATTTTTTCAACGCTCAAGGGCACGTAACTCCTGAGTGAATAATCCGATTCAGCCCAAAATCGAACTTGATCGAGATTTCATGCCTGTCCTCGTTATCTGCAAGAATGAAGTCGATCAGAAAAAAATTGACGGAGCTAGAGTGATGACAAGCTTTTTCCTAATTCCCATTAACCCTAATGCAAAAACACACAAGGGCAGGTAACTCCTAAGTGAATGATCCGATTCTGCCAGTCATCGAACTTGACCGAGATTTCATGGCTGTGCTGGTTATCTGAAAGAATAAAGCCAATCTGAAAATAATTGAAGCAGCTACGGTGATGACAACATTCTCCCCATGTTAAGTCAATAGGCAATTTTTTCAACGCTCAAGGGCACGTAACTCCTGAGTGAATAATCCGATTCAGACCAAAATCGAACTTGATCGAGATTTCATGCCTGTCCTCGTTATCTGCAAGAATGAAGACAATCAGAAAAAAATTGACGGAGCTAGAGTGATGACAAACTTTTTCCTATGTTAAGTCTATGGGAGCTATTTGTTGCCATGGCAACCAGAGTTCCAATCCGATCTGCCCGAAAACAGTATGCAGCCTTTCGCCCTACCTGATAATGCTTCACATGAAATTTGATCAAGATTGGCCCACTGGTTCCGGAGATATACTTCTTTGAAAGTGTGGACGACGGACGACGACGGACGCCGGCTCGTGGTATACTAATACCTCACATGAGCCTTCGGCTCAGGTGAGCTAAAAATACTCCTTATTTCCTTTAAAGAAATTATTGAAAATCTATACAGAGTACAGGTTAGCATTATATACGCTTTATGCGCTTAGTCATAGTCTGTATTTGTTTTTTTCTATGTTCTTTCAGTTGATATACACAACAAGATGGCTGCTACATCACGTTAACAAGTCCCTGAATTGAAGACCCCCCAAACCCCACTTTATATAGAGAAAATGGGGTTTATGAGGAAATTTATTATCTGCCTTTTTAGCTCAAAACCATAGGCTATGGGTACTTGTTAGAACTTCCTCATTGAGGCGGTTCTAACAAGCACCCACAATCTCTGTTGAAAGCAGAAATAAGGAAGATATTATCATTTTTAACTAACACCATGTTGGGTGCTATTATTTCTATTATTTCACATGGACATGCAACCCTGCACCCAAATCTAGAGGTTGAAGTTTGCAACTTCTTTCAAAACATTTTCGACTGAATAAAGTTTGATTTTTCCTACATTTAACAAAGTAGATTAACCATCTCATCTAGTAAGATTTGCAATACTGCTATGGTTTTAGACTGGCCGTGCAGCTGGCATGACAATGAGAACAAGAGGCTCAATGAGCCTAAACCGCTCACCTGAGGAACTTAAGTTTTAACAATTCACAGACTTGACTACTAAATCTGCTAATAGAATCCAGCCCATTGACCCTTACAGGATATAAGTCATCATTATTGCATTGCATTCCAAGTTTGAGACTTCTAGCTTCTATAGTTCCTGAGAAATCTTTGACGAAAATTTAACATTGGTCAAAATGGAGAGAAAGAAGAATGAAAGAACAGATGAACAAATAAGCTGAGAAAGCCCAATGTCTCTTACACAAAATAAGTCATCATTATTCTATTGAATACCAAATTTGATGCTTCTAGCTTTTATAGTTCCTGAGAAATCTTTGATGAAAAATTTAACATTGGTCTATTATCTCTATATGGAGAGAAAGAAGAATGAAGGAACAAATGAACCAGACTAGCTCCAAAACCTAATGCAGCCTTTCCCCTTGCCCAATGGTGCTACACATAAAATTTAAACAAGATTGGTCGACTGCCTTCTGAGATATGCTTCATTGAATGTGTGGACGACGGATGGACGGACGACAGACGACGGACTCCGGAGCCTTGGTATACTATCAGCTCACTGGAGCCTTTGGCTCAGGTGAGCTAAAAATTCAAGTCGCTATTTCTGTCACAACATTTTCCCTACGTTAAGTCTATGGGCAAATTTTTTTGTCTCTCAAGGTCACGTAACTCCGAGGTCAATATTCCGATTCGGCCCAAAATCGAACTTAACCGAGATTTTATGCCTGTCCTCGTTACCTGCAAGTTTGAAGCTGATATGAATAACAATCAAGTTGCTATCGTGGTCACAACGTATTTTTTTATGCTCAAGGGCAGGTAACTCCAAGGCAAATATTCCGATTTGGCCCAAAATCGAACTTAACCGAGATTTTATGTCTGTCCTCGTTACCTGCAAGTTTGAAGCTGATCTGAAAAAAATTCAAGTAGCTATCGTAGTCACAACATTAAATTTTTCCCTAATTAAGTCTATGGGCAAATTTTTTGTCGCTCAAGGTCACGTAACTCCGAGGTCAATATTCCGATTCGGCCCAAAATTGAACTTAACCGAGATTTTATGCCTGCCCTCGTTACCTGCAAGTTTGAAGCTGATATGAATAAAAATAAAGTTGCTATCGTGGTCACAACGTATTTTTTTATGCTCAAGGGCAGGCAACTCCAAGGCAAATAATCCGATTCGGCCCAAAATCGAACTTAACCGTGATTTTATGTCTGTCCTCGTTACCTGCAAGTTTGAAGCTGATCTGAAAAATTCAAGTCGCTATCGTAGTCACAACATTTTCCTTATGTAAAGTCTATGGGCAAATTTTTTGTCGCTCAAGGTCATGTAACTCCGAGGTCAATATTCCGATTCGAACTTAACTGAGATTTTATGCCTGTCCACGTTACCTGCAAGTTTGAAGCTGATCTGAATAAAAATAAAGTTGCTATAGTGGTCACAACGTATTTTTTTATGCTCAAGGGCAGGTAACTCCAAGGCAAATAATCCGATTCGGCCCAAAATCTAACTTAACCGAGATTTTATGTCTGTCCTCGTTACCTGCAAAGTAGAAGTAAAACAAAGATCAGGAATTGATACAATTAACTTACTCCATCCATAAAAGACACCAAAGGGAAAGAAATACAAACATTAAGCGACCAGACCATAATGGAAACCTAAACAAAGGAAGGCCATATGGACAGTTACTTTCCCACAAAATGGCCATATGGCCATCCAAAATTAAAAGACACAAGTGATACACACAGTAAGTAACAAACAACAACATAAATAAAACGCCATGGAAGTTTGAAACTGATCTGAAAAAAATTCAAGTCGCTATCGTAGTCACTATCGTAGTCGCAACATTTTCCCTAATTAAGTCTATGGGCAAATTTTTTGTCGCTCAAGGTCACGTAACTCCGAGGTCAATATTCCGATTCGGCCCAAAATTGAACTTAACCGAGATTTTATGCCTGTCCTCGTTACCTGCAAGTTTGAAGCTGATATGAATAAAAATAAAGTTGCTATCGTGGTCACAACGTATTTTTTTATGCTCAAGGGCAGGTAACTCCAAGGCAAATAATCCGATTCGGCCCAAAATCGAACTTAACCGTGATTTAATGTCTGTCCTCGTTACCTGCAAGTTTGAAGCGGATCTGAAAAAAATTCAAGTCGCTATCGTAGTCACAACATTTTCCCTTTGTAAAGTCTATGGGCAAATTTTTTGTCGCTCATGGTCGTGTAACTCCGAGGTCAATATTCCGATTCGAGATCTTATGCCTGTACTGGTTATCTGCAAGAATGAAGTCGATCAGAAAAAAATTGACGGAGCTAGAGTGATGACAAGTTTTTTCCTATGTGAAGTCTATGGGAGCTAGATGTTGCCATGGCAACCAGAGTTCCACTCAGATCTGCCTGAAAACCTAATGAAGCCTTTCCACTTGCCCAATAATGGGACACATGAAATTTGATCAAAGTTGGCCAAGTAGTCTTTAAGATATACATTTTTGAAATTCCCATTAACCCTAATGCAAAAACACACAAGGGCAGGTAACTCCTAAGTGAATGATCCGATTCTGCCAGTTATCAAACCTGACCGAGATTTCATGCCTGTGCTGGTTATCTGCAAGAATAAAGCCAATCTGAAAATAATTGAAGCAGCTACGGTGATGACAACATTCTCCCCATGTTAAGTCAATAGGCAATTTTTTCAACGCTCAAGGGCACGTAACTCCTGAGTGAATAATCCGATTCAGCCCAAAATCGAACTTGATCGAGATTTCATGCCTGTCCTCGTTATCTGCAAGAATGAAGTCGATCAGAAAAAAATTGACGGAGCTAGAGTGATGACAAGCTTTTTCCTATGTTAAGAATGCTCAAGGGCACGTAACTCCTGAGTGAATAATCCGATTCAGCCCAAAATCGAACTTGATCGAGATTTCATGCCTGTCCTCCTTATCTGCAAGAATGAAGTCGATCAGAAAAAAATTGACGGAGCTAGAGTGATGACAAGCTTTTTCCTATGTGAAGTCTATGGGAGCTAGATGTTGCCATGGCAACCAGAGTTCCACTCAGATCTGCCTGAAAACCTAACGAAGCCTTTCCACTTGCCCAATAATGCGACACATGAAATTTGATCAAAGTTGGCCAAGTAGTCTTTAAGATATACATTTTTGAAATTCCCATTAACACTAATGCAAAAACACACAAGGGCAGGTAGCTCCTAAGTGAATGATCCGATTCTGCCAGTTATCGAACTTGACCGAGATTTCATGCCTGTGCTGGTTATCTGCAAGAATAAAGCCAATCTGAAAATAATTGAAGCAGCTACGGTGATGACAACATTCTCCCCATGTTAAGTCAATAGGCAATTTTTTCAACGCTCAAGGGCACGTAACTCCTGAGTGAATAATCCGATTCAGCCCAAAATCGAACTTGATCGAGATTTCATGCCTGTCCTCGTTATCTGCAAGAATGAAGTCGATCAGAAAAAAATTGACGGAGCTAGAGTGATGACAAGCTTTTTCCTATGTTAAGAACGCTCAAGGGCATGTAACTCCTGAGTGAATGATCCGATTCAGCCCAAAATCGAACTTGATCGAGATTTCATGCCTGTCCTCCTTATCTGCAAGAATGAAGTCGATCAGAAAAAAATTGACGGAGCTAGAGTGATGACAAGCTTTTTCCTATGTGAAGTCTATGGGAGCTAGATGTTGCCATGGCAACCAGAGTTCCACTCAGATCTGCCTGAAAACCTAATGAAGCCTTTCCACTTGCCCAATAATGCGACACATGAAATTTGATCAAAGTTGGCCAAGTAGTCTTTAAGATATACATTTTTGAAATTCCCATTAACCCTAATGCAAAAACACACAAGGGCAGGTAACTCCTAAGTGAATGATCCGATTCTGCCAGTTATAGAACTTGACCCAGATTTCATGGCTGTGCTGGTTATCTGCAAGAATAAAGCCAATCTGAAAATAATTGAAGCAGCTACGGTGATGACAACATTCTCCCCATGTTAAGTCAATAGGCAATTTTTTCAACGCTCAAGGGCACGTAACTCCTGAGTGAATAATCCGATTCAGCCCAAAATCGAACTTGATCGAGATTTCATGCCTGTCCTCGTTATCTGCAAGAATGAAGTCGATCAGAAAAAAATTGACGGAGCTAGAGTGATGACAAGCTTTTTCCTATGTTAAGAACGCTCAAGGGCACGTAACTCCTGAGTGAATAATCCGATTCAGCCCAAAATCGAAGTTGATCGAAATTTCATGCCTGTCCTCGTTATCTGCAAGAATGAAGTCGATCAGAAAAAAATTGACGGAGCTAGAGTGATGACAAGCTTTTTCCTATGTTAAGCCTATGGGAGCTATTTGTTGCCATGGCAACCAGAGTTCCAATCCGATCTGCCCGAAAACAGTATGCAGCCTTTCCCCCTACCTGATAATGCTTCACATGAAATTTGATTAAGATTGGCCCACTGGTTCCGGAGATATACTTCTTTGAAAGTGTGGACGACGGACGACGACGGACGACGGACGCCGGCTCGTGGTATACTAATACCTCACATGAGCCTTCGGCTCAGGTGAGCTAAAAATCTATGTAGCCGAGGCCAGTTAACCAACGTTATTTTGTTGCCTAGCAATGGAACATCTGTTGTAGAGCTCCTATTGAGGTTTTCAGGGTAAACATTATTTTTCTTATTTCTGCTCCAAGACATAGGTTGTGGGTACTCGTTAGAACTGCCTCAATTAGGCGGTTCTAACGAGCACCCTTAACCTATGTTTGCAGTATAAATGAGAAAAATATCACAGATTTTCATCAGAAAAGTAGCCATTTTGGTGATGTGAAAAAAATGCACTATGCCACACGGGTGTATTATCGTGATGAAGTCTTTTTTTCTCCAAATGGACAAATGCTAAATAATGCAGTTCCATTTTTCTTCTCCAAATGGACAAATTAAAAGTAGTTCTACTGTGAATAAGCATACTTACCAAGACAATATGCACTTACCTACAGGCACTTGCCTTTGGGCAGTATGAAAGAATATTGCCTGCTGACTACTTTACAAAGTAAATAGGACATTTTATGGGTATATAATAATCTTTCATATTGCCGGAAGTCAAGTGCATATCGCATGAAGTCAAGTGCATATCGCATGAAGTCAAGTGCATAATGCCCAAAGATAAGTGCATATTGCCCATTGGTAAGCATTCTTTTTCACAGTAGAACTACTTTTGGAGAAGAAAAAGCGACCTGCATTATATTTACTCTTTTAAACCATTTGAAGCTAAAGACAAATTTGAAGATTTTACTTTCAGATTTCTATGCCAGTCAATGTTGCTGTCTACTACACAGTCAAAATTTTAGTAGACAATAAAACGTTTTTAACTTTATATTTTGAGATATTTGGGGCTCGTTAATATGATGGAGACACACTCACAAGCCAGGTCCTTCGCCACATGTACTTCGCAATATAAAGTCAATAGCCTATACAAAACTTTTATTCAGTTAACTTTGCACTAGTAAAAATAAATACCTGGAATATCTTAAAACTGAACCCACAAAAACAGTTTTTTAAAACCCTAAATTGACCAAACTTAACTGTTAAGAAACACTCAGAAATTGTTGAATACATTTAATCAAGAGTTGCACCCGTGACAAAGAATAAAAAGCTTGGCATGATTTCACATTAGGCAATCAATCTAAAAGGTGCAGAAAAATCCACATCTAGACCACTCTAGACTCAAACTCTGCTACCTGGATGACAACTAAACAGTCACACCTTATGACAGTACCCCACTCAACCCAGGTGTAAATGGGTAGGTGTAAAAGTCACTGCCTCTCCCTTGCACGTGGGTGATAACATCCGGAGTGAGTGTTTGAGAGCAATTCAATAAGCTTGGAGCTTTCATCACAATCGCACTAAAATACATTAGTATAACCTAACTAAACAGTCTACAACTAAACAGCCTACCATACTGCAGCCCTGGAAGTAGGCACTACATGTTGTATGAGTATATAACTAAGATGACAGGAGTTGAAAAGTAATGAACAACTTCTTCCTAAATATAGCTTGACATAAACAGCAGGTTGCATTATCAGAGTTTGAGATTATCCAGTCTAGTGTATATTCAACATACTTTATATCATAGTTGCTTACCAGCCAGACCTTCCCGGACAACGACACACCACATGTTTACCAAGGTCTAGTTTATTCACACGATGTAAGAACTCATAACAGGTAAACTCTCCATGAAGTAGCTCTGGCTGGTGGAAACCCTGTCATAAAGAACAGCAATACACATAACAATTCTGGCAGTCATAATTTGTTTGGATTGTATCTTTATAATACTGTTCATTATAACACAATTTTAGATATAAAATGGTCTGAAGATGGATAAAAAATGTACACATAATATAGAAAAATGACCATAAATAGTCAGTTTTCTATATAATCTATATTTTATTTTTGTTTTGTTTGTTTGTTTTGAAACTGTGTTAGTTGAATAACAGTGTTATATCCAAACAAAAAAGAATAGATTATACAGAAAAATGTCCATCTACTGTCATTCTTCTATTCTATCTATACATTTTGGTGATCCATCTTTAAACAGTGTCATAATAAACAGTTTATATTATAAAGAGACTGATGTGTACCAGTTGGTTTAAATAGAAAATAAGGCCTAAAAAACAAATAGCTGTGTTTCCACTAACATACCAAAAATGGATATGGCTCGGTCGGTTGCAAAATTTGTTTATTTTTTGTCAAAATTTTATCAATGGAAAAAAGCAACAAGAGGCCAATGGGCCACTACGCTCACCAGAAGTCATGTGGTTTATACAATATACAGGCATGGCGCCTATCTTGGTCATGTGACAACAATCCCTAGAATAACTTTTCATTGCCTCATCCCACACAGGCTTTTCATGTAATTTGGTTTCAATCAGCACAGCAGTTTCAGTGGAGAAGAAGATAAAAATACTGAATACAAAGGCTAATAATGACCTTGACCTTCGGAATTGATTAACTTCCATTCAGCTGGTTTCAAGACAGAAGGAGATAAAAAAAACTACATCTGAGCCACCCAGGACAAAGGTCATTAAATAACCTCGACCTATAGAATTAATAAATTTCCATTCAGCTGATTGCAAATATCATTTCTGAGGCCACAAGCTACCATGCAATCAGAAAAATCCACTGTTTTGCCTTTTTTCCATACAAATGTCTAAGTGACCAAATTTAACCTTGCAATAAAACAGGTCAAGGTCAACCAAAGATCATCATTTGAACAAAATTGGTAGGGCCCGAGTCCCCGATGCTGCATACCGAAATTCAAGGTCATGGCCCGTTTGATCCTGAGAAGATTTTTAAAGGTTTTTACCATATATGGGCATGGCGGCCATATTGGTCATGTGACCCAGTCCTCATAAACAAACTTTCATTCCCCCTTCCCATAGAGGCTACACATGTAATTTGGTTTTAATTGGCCAGGTAATTTCAGAGGAGATATAGTTTGAAAATGTTGACGACGCAGACAACGATGACGAAGGAAGACGGACTTTAAGCTCCCCTGGAGCTTTTGGCTCTGGTGCGCTAAGAAACAATTTAAACGGCTATGAAATAATAATCAACTTTATTTATAGAGGGTTACACATTTAGTACTAATACTAATCTTCCATGTGTCCCTCTCTTTTCCTCTTCCTGGGTATTAACCAGTACTAAGCAATGTGGATAAAGTCTCTTGCTTAAGGAAACAACACAAGTCTAGGCTCTTGCAGGGATCAAAGATCTCAAAATCAAAGCTTTACCACTGCACCACAGTGCTCCATTATAACTATATTACCTGAAAACATTCAAATAACGAGGTTAAAAGCATCAAGGAAGCAAAAGAACAGGGTTTCAATTATTATTACATATAGCTATTTTGACAGTTTTATGAAATTTTAACAAAAGTGCTAGAAAATATTCAGGTCGGTATATAAGAAAATATTATTTTTTTCCTAGATGGCAATAAAAATTTCAGGGTGAGCACAAAACTTCAGGGTGAGCACAAAACATCAGGGTCGGTTGGGTTCGCCGAAACATGTCTACTTTCTCTTTCTTTTTTTTTTTAGACCTAATGCACTTTGTTAAGAGTCTGTCTATACATTATGACAATGCATGATGAAGCCATAGTGAAAATGATGTCAGCATTCAGTAACAATTTATACACTGTCCAAGACAAGGTGCCATTTTTCAGACTTAATTCTTTTAAAACATTCCTAAAAGAAAACATTTCATACCTGTGATGGCACTGCATGTACTTTATGACTTTATGCACTATGCCTCTTTCTATCATCAAATCTGTTTATATTATTTCAATCAACATGGATGGTAAGATGCCATTTTTTCTTCTCCAAATTAACAGAAATTGATAGTACTTCTGCTGTGATAAGCTTGCTTATCAATGTACAAAATGCATTTAACTACACATTCAAAATGCTTGACTATGTGCCTATCAATGTACAAAATGCATTTAACTACATTCAAAATGCTTGACTATGTGCAATATGCAGGAATACTGGTGCCCTGACTTCAATAGAAAGAACATTTCTGGTAATATAAAAACAGTTAATGCTGCCTCCCACATACGGTTTGTAAAATTTTTCTTACATTCTTTTCAATGAAATACATATTGAGATTTCTCAGTGAAATCGAAAATGATATTGTCACTGTTTCAAACAGTGAAAATACGATTTTTATTTTCACTGTTTCATGTATCATCGAAAAATTAACATATACTTTCTGTTTGTTAGATGTCAATTAACTACGGTAAATGTTATAAATGGGTGTCAGAAATTACGTCACATATGTTTTCACGTCATTCTGACGTTAATGTCAATTTTAGCACCTACGCGACGTAAATAATGCACGTGACACCAGACAAGCTTAGCAACTGCGGATATTATTTAAATACAAATTTCAAGAGAACCATTTGATAAAGTTACATTCCAAACTGTTTTCCAGGTGAAAACTTTCAGTTTACACCCAATATTATACCCAGATAAACAATGAACACCTCTACATCAACATGAAATCACCCTGGAAAAACTTTGTTCTCTGTGATGATGGCTGATGCTTTGAAATTGGGTTACAAATTTCAATTTAAAGCATGAAAGAAACAGAAAATTTAATGTTTTTTTTTCAGTGTAAGATCAATTTTTATTTCTCTCATGAACACAAAAAGATGTATTTTCACTCGTGAAAATACTTCTTTCGGTGTTCATTACACTGAAAAAAATCAAATATCGTCTATATGCACATGTATGTCTCCCATGGATTTAACTCAGATAACTTAGTTGAGCATGTTTGCCACTTTTGCCCTATCTTAGTTATCCCATTGTATACTAGTGGACTCTTCCATTGCTATATGTTAATAAGTCCATTTGTCATATAAGGGGTGATAGTCTAATTCTATTTTTGATGGAAAATTCTTCTGGCAATAGTGCAGGCCCTGATCAGAATGCATTCTGCAGCATCTGATCTGGGCCTGCACTGTTTGCCAAGGTACCCCTTTAGGGGTTTCCCGCCTACAATGAGTTAATACTGATCTTATAAAATACATTGCCAAGGGTAACTACCAGCTCATTAAGCCTCTGCTTCTCCGATTCTGCTGTAAAGTCTTTTGACATCTGCTTTACCTTGCCACCTTGACATAACACAGCCCTGAAAATTTCAGAAGGAAATGTTACAAACTTGACTTAAACATAAAATGTTGGATTAAAATATATCATAATTGATGGATAAACATGCCATAGTGTATTGAAACATATTTGGTTGAAACATGCCAATTTGATTGAAAAATGTTATAACCATCCACATTTCTAGAGGCAGGGATGAGGCGGCAGTAAACTTACTAAACTACATAAACAAACAGTGCAGATCCGGTTCAAACTACTCCTAAGGAGCAGACTGCTCTGTTATTCTGACTGTTTGTTATTCTACCAGTATGTTTTTGACACATTTACAGTAAAATCAACTCAATTTTAAAACAATAATTGAGCCCGCGCATGACAAAACCTAAAATAAGACATGTGTGCCCTCCGAAGACTCAGATGAGACTGCGCATCCATGCAGTCTGATCTGCATCTTCGCTATGCGCTCTAAGGATAGCTAAGGGCGCAATGCCTCTTCATGCAACAAGAGAAGTCTCTGGTTAGACTATATAGAAGCGCAGGCTGATCTGATTCTTCGCTGGGCACGCATGTAAGTTGTAGGAAATGCTGTGCCCCGGCTCAATTATAATCATGGGAAATATTCCAACAAGCTGATGGTGCGCCATCACATATCCATGTGCTTTGAAAATCATGTCACAATAAAAGGACCCAAACACCTACTGTTTGACCTCTGGTGACCCTCAGACATGCCCCAAGGTCAAAACGTTTGCACCACAGTATTCTACGCTTCATTACCTTTGATTTGATATCTGGTGCAGGGTCACATCAAACTTCCAAATATGTTCCTCCAGTTCTCCTTTATAGCACTATTGCTTATTACAGTTTCAACATTCTCGCTTTAAATGCCTGACAATCAAAATGAAGGACCGAAAACCCAACTTTTTTACCTCTGTTGAAACCCAGACGTGCCCCCAGGGCAAAATTTTCGCACCACTGTTTTCAACTCTTCATTATCTTCGATTTATTATGCAATATGACTATGTATAAAATGTTTTTTGGCCCTAGGGCCCAAACCTCCTTGCCCTATCACAGGGGTGAATTCAATTAGTTAACTGCATCTACCAATTTTCAGAACAAAGGCTGCACTAGTTTCCGAAAAATACATGTTTTTAACTTTCCCAGTTGGAATGTCTATGCAACTAAATTTGACCTTGGCATAAAATAGGTCAAGACCATCAAGGTGTCACCATTTGAGGAAACTATAATGGGCCAAAGTCCCCAATGCTACATACCAAGTTTCATAAAAATTGGGACTATCTAATGCAGAGATAAGCTTTTATATAAAATTTGACACAAACTGCCCAGAGCTTCCAGTGGAAAATACATTTTAATCTTCATATCTGAAAGACCTTAGAACAATATCAAGGAATGACCTTTACCTTGAATACTCATGTAGCTTCGTCCACCCATTCAGCTAATTGCATCAATCAATTTTTCAGATCAGATATAGTTTCCAAAAAATACACAATTTTGACTTTTTCCCATACAAAAGTCTATGTGACCAATTTGACCTTTGCATAAAATAGGTCAAGGTCATCCAAGGTCATCATTTCAACAATCTATGATGAGTTTGAGTACCCAATGTTACATACTAAGTTTTGTGAAAATAGGCCTTCTGGTTCAGGAGAAGATTTTTGAAGGGTTTTTACATTATATGGGCATGGTGGCCATCTTGGTCATATGACCAAACTCATTTTAATTAATTTCCATTTCCTTGTTCCTACAGGCGTTTATGTGTAATCTGGCTACAAATGGCTTAGTGTTTTCTGAGGAAAATAAGTTTTTAATTTTTCATACCTGAATGACCTTGGGCCAAGATCAAATAATGATCTTGACCTTAAATACTTATGCAGTTTCATCCACTCATTAAGCTACCTGCATCTACCAATTTTGAGATCACAGGCTGCAATAGTTTCTGAAAAATACACAATTTTGACTTTTTCCCATACAAAAGTCTATGTGACCAGATTTGACATTGGCTTAGAATAGGTCAAGGTCATCCGAGGGTCATCATTTGAATAAGGTATGATGGGCCCGAGTCTCTAATGCTACCTACCAAGTTTCATGGCAGTCAGCCCACTGGTTCCAGAGGAGAAGATTTTTCAAGGGTTTTTACCTTATATGGGCATGGTGGCCATCTTGGTCATGTGACCAAACTCATTTTAATAAATTTTCATTTCCTTGTTCCAACAGGCATTTACATGGAATTTGCTTACAAATGGCTTTATAGCAGTTTCTGAGTAAAATAAGTTTTAATTTTCATATCTGAATGACCTTGAGCCAAAGTCAAACAATGGCATTGACCTTGAATACTGATATACTTTCCTCATCTCTTTTAGCTACCTGTATCTGCCAATTTTCAGATCGCAGGCTGCAATAGTTTCCGAAAAAATACACAGTTTTGATGTTTTCCCATACAAAAGTCTAAGTAACCAAAACCATTGTTTGAACAAACTATGATTGGCCCTAGTTCCTAATGCTGCATACCAGGTTTCATGACAATCTGCCCACTGGTTCCGGAGAAGATTTTTGAAGGGTTTTTACCATATATGGGCATGGCTGCAATCTTGTTCAGGTGACCTGAACCCCACGAACAAACTTTCGTTCCCCAATCCCATGGATGCTCTACATTAAATTTGACTTCAATCGGCCCAGTGGTTTCCGAGGTAAAGATGTTTGAAAATGTTGGCAGAAAACAGATGACAGACAGACAGACAGACAAGGGAGCCTTCAGCTCAGGTGAGCTAAAAAGGGACCGAAAATCCTACTTTTTGTCAGACATGCCCCCGTGGCAAAATTTTTGCACCATTATAATCTACTCTTTTCATCACCTTCGATATGACTATGTTTGAACAAAATGGAGTTTTGAGACCTCAGACCCAACCCTCCATGGCCCAGCTCCCAGGGGTCACATCAAAATTTCGAATAGATTTCTTCAGTGTTCACCCATAGGGCTATCACCTGTGAAAGTTTCAAGATTCTAGCTTAAATGGTCTAGGAGCAATGATTTGACATTACAGACAGACAGATGGATGGACGGATGGATGGACGGCAGGACAGCGGTATCACATGATCCCCACTTTTTTCTACGAAAAGTGTGGAGAAAATTACCGCATACAAATGGTTTATTTGAAAGGTCATGTGTAAATAATAACAGAAATGCCTTTAAACAGAGTCCGTTTAGGACATTCAAATCTATGGTTAAGGATCAAATATGCTGGAATAAGTTCATATAGGTTTCTACAGTAACTGTCCTTCAAAGTACATGCTACAATCCCTTCTTCACCATTTCTGGGAATGCAGAAACCGCGTGAGTTATATCCAAACAATAGAAATTATATAGAAAAATGAGCATTGATGTGCAGTTTTCTATATGATCTTTATAGTTCTTGGTTCCAGCATTAATAATAATAATAATAATAATCGATCTTATTTATAGAGGGTAACACATTTAGTACTAGTACTAATCTTCCATGTGGCCCTCTTTTCCTGGGCAGGAACCAGTACTAAGCAATATGGATAAAGTTTCTTGCTCAAGGAAACAACATGTGGCGCTTGCGGGGATCGAACCGGCTACCTCTCGATCTCAAATCCGATGCTTTACCACTGCACCTAGGCGCTCCACCAAATTAAACTATGTCATATCCAAAAACTGTTATAATAACAGTGTTCTGAAAAGTTAAAATAGATTGATACCAAAGGACAGGAGCAGATTTTCAGAGACCTGGCTCTGGTATAGTTAAACTCTCTCAGATAATGACTGTATTTGAATGCCCAAAACAATTTATGCGATCTGCTGAGTGTGTGTTACAGTTTTATGGCCAAGTAAACAACTATGAACATATCAGGCTGGGCAGTTACATACACACTTCTTGGACAAACTTAGACTCTCTAAGTGGTTAACCAGTTCTCAATGAGATTGCCCCACGTCCATCCCCAACAGTAATTGACAACAGGGGGTCATTCAACGGTCGAGTCCTCAATCAAACTCAAGCTGTCTCCAAAGAGATTGGGCATTACAAAGGAAAGATTGGATAATATAATGACTAAAAAACAAACAACCCATTCTACACCTTGTCACACTATTGTTCAAAGAAGCAGGAAGCCCAGGTATTGTAAGCTATCCAGCAAAATCCCAACCACCCACCCACCCAGACTCCATGAATATCTAATGAATCCTTCATATTCTAGTGTTTCCCCCAGCCCTTTTTAGCATGGCAAGGCGGCATGCCCCTTTTCTCTGGTGCCATGCCCTTTTTTCTAGTGTCATGCCCTTTTGTAGATTGTGTTGTCCTACATTTTGGTACAAAAATCACTGAAACTGGCCAAAAAATAACAACTTGGTACATGAAAACTTCCAATTTTTAGCAGAATTTCTTATCATATGGGCCAAAATATCTGAAACAGAGTGAAGTAAAGTAAACTGGAGAAAATTGGCAAGATTCCTTTTAAATCATAGGCCAATGAAAGTATTACTGGGTTTCAAAATTGAGCCTAGTTTTGACTGAGCCTGGTTTTTTTCCGGGAAGCCCAAAAATACTGGCCTTCAGGGTCCAGTTGTTCAAAGCCTCATTAGCTTAACGAGCTTGTAAGTGGTCATATTGTTAACTGTTCTAGCAAGTACAATATCTAAATTTTGGTATTTTTGCTGAAAAAAATGTGAAAAGCTACTCACATTTTTCAGCAAAAATATTAGTATATTTACCGTATTAAATGATTAAAGATTTCACAATACATTAACTAATGATGTTGTTAGTTTTGAACAACAGGCCTTCTGATAGGTCTGGAATTGATGAACTGTTTACCTTGAGTCCCCAGCATTAGCCACATAAAGCTTCCCATCAAACAACAAGACCACCAGTGCTGTACAACCTCCTTTGATACGAAAGGTGGTTCTTTCTCGGTCCAGCAGATCATCCTATAGTCAAATTGGTACACATAAAAACAAATTATGATGTAGGTGAAAAATAAATATTAAGGCATCACTGATGGCTACGACAGAAGGCAACTGGAAATATTTGTTCTCAGTTTTAGAGAATATCAGGCTTGACATTTCATGTGAATCATCTGCCTTGCAAACCATCTGCCTTGCTGATGCGTTGCCATTAAACTAAATTTCCAACCATAAAACCGCCAATTTATCTCCCCTTATGACAATTTTCAATCAAGTTATCCCCTAAATTTTTGTAAACTTTTTAGATCCCCCAGGACAGTATGAGCTGTGACAAGAAGAAATGTGTCTTCAGACTTCTACACTCAGCAATGACTCAAACCAGTCTAGAATACAGTTACTTAATTACTGTTTGGACAATAGTCAGAACTATTGTCCTGGGGTGTTCTGGCCAACCTGAAGCACCATAGCTGAGGCTGAAGGCCGAGTGCAATAGTGTATCAGATTGTCCATGAATCACTACTGATTGAGGCTGAAGGCCGAGGGCAATAGTGTATCAGATTGTCCATGAATCACTACTGATTGAGGCTGAAGGCCGAGGGCAATAGTGTATCAGATTGTCCATGAATCACTACTGATTGAGGCTGAAGGCCGAGGGCAATAGTGTATCAGATTGTCCCTTAAGCACTACTGATTGAGGCTGAAGGCCGAGGACAATAGTGCATCAGATTGTCCCTGAAGCACTACTGATTGAGGCTAAAGGCCGAGGGCAATAGTGCATCAGATTGTCCCTGAAGCACTACTGATTGAGGCTGAAGGCCGAGGGCAATAGTGCAACAGGTCATCCACAATATCAAGGGGCATGATAGTTTTGACTATTGTCTAAACAGCAATCAAATTCACCTTTTTTGCATTATCTGCTGGTTCCTAGTCTGAAGGATACCAGTATTGGAAAAACAGGTAACCAGACCCACTGACCTTTCAAATGGTGAATAGCCTAATGGACAATTTCTCAAACGGAACAATTTCTCGAACCAAACACAGGTTAAACCAAATTATTGCTGTGTTAAAATATTTTCAGTCTCCATTTTGTATCATATATAATGTTTGTTTGGAAACAGCTTTCATTTGAAGAGCTCCAACTATGAGCCTTGTTCTAAAATTCATGTGTGTGATACAGGCTGACATTGTGCAAGTACCAATTTTCAAGGAGACATAATAGATAAACATTCAAATTATCTCCAGCCGTTTCACACACTCTTCTGCTATTTTCTTTTCAGTGAACTAGGTCTACTTTGACACTTTTCAATTAAGATCAAATAATTTCAACCTCTTTGTAAGGAAAGAATTTAGCATGAATTAGCTATACCCAATGATTTTGGAATTCATCATAAAAGTCACCAGTGAATAATGAATTATGAATAGTTTGTTGACTTGCTGTCTCCTCTTATGAGGGCTTACAGTGTGTAAATACAGCTGTAACAATATCAACAAGAGCTGTCGCCAGACAGCATAGCTCGCCTGTTTTACGCCTTCAACATAGAAGGTAAAATTACTGAACCATGAAATATAGGTCACACACACCTAGATACATTTTGAGGTCAGTGACCAGGTCGCATGGAACATATATGCCAAATATTACATTTAAGAATCACAATGTGTATGAATTATAAGGTAAAATCAATGAACCATGAAAATAGGTCACACTGACCTATATATATTTCTATGTCATCACATGGAACTTATAATTTATGACTGAAGTTTCTAAAAAAACAAAAAAATAGTATTCAATTTGGCAGAGTCACTGAATCATGAAATTTAGGTCACTCTGACCAAGATATAATTTCGAGGTTAATCATGGGGTCACATGGAATAAATAATCCAGGCATGATGTTTCTTCATGAAAAATTATTAAAGATAATAGGCAAATCACTGAACCATGAAATATAGGTCACAGTGACCTAGATATATTTTGAGGTAAATCATTGGGTTACATGGAACTAATAACCAAGGTATGACATTTCTCCATCAAATAGTAATAAAGGTAATAGGGAAAATCACTGAACCATGAAATATAGGTCACAATAAATTTATTTTGTGGTCAATAATCAGGTCACATGGAATAAATAATCCAGGTGTAACATTTCTTCATCAAATAGTATTCAAGATAATAGACAAAATCACTGAACCATGAAATATAGGTCACAGTGACCTAGACATATTTTGGGGTCAAGCATGGGGTCACATTGGACTAATAACCCAGGTATGCCATTTCTCCATCAAATAATATTCAAGATAATAGGCAAAATCACTGAACCATGAAATATAGGTCACACTGACCTAGCTATATTTTGAGGTCAATCATGGGGTCACATGGAACTTATAATCAAGGTATGAAATCTCTCCATCAAAAAGTATTCGAGATAAAAGACAAAATCACTGAACCATGAAATATAGGTCACACTAACCTAGTTATATTTTGGGGTCAATTATCTGGCCACATGGAACTTATAATCCAGGTATGACATTTCTGCATCATATAGTATTCGAGATAATAGACAAAATCACTGAGCCATGAAATATAGGTCACACTGACCTAGATATATTTTGCGGTCAATTATCAAGTCACATGGAACTAATAATCCAGGTATGACATTTCTCCATCAAATAGTATTCGAGATAATAGTCAAAATCACTGACCCATGAAATATAGGTCACAGTGGCCTAGATATATTTTGAGGTCAATCATGGGGTCACATGGAACTAATATCCCAGGTATGACATTTCTCCAACAAATAGTCTTCAAGATAAAAGGCAAAATCACTGGACCATGAAATATAGGTCACCATGACCTTCACCCTTTTACACTTGAACCAATGTCACTTGGTTGGCTGATGTATAACCAATGTTGTCTATAATTGTTAGCATAATGGAAAGGTATACAACAAATTACATAGTTGTCCTAGATTTTGACCTCTAGCTCCACCCCATCCCCACTCCCAGGCATGAACCCAGGGGGGTGTTGTCTTGGAATCCCAGAAGACCCTCTCAGGTATCCAAGTTGTAAATATGAATGCTTTGTGATGAGTGACTGCTGAGATATAAGCATTTCAAAAACTTTAACACAGTATTACATAGGTGTTCTAGATTTTGACCCCAAGCCCCAACCTGGGGCATGACCCCAGGGGTCTGTTATCTTTGAAAATCAGAAGACCCTCCCAGGTACTAAGTTCCAAATATGAGTGCTCTGTGATGAGTGACTGTTGAGATATAAGCATTTGAAAAACTTTAAAGCAGTGTGATGCGCACGCACAAGGGCACGTGCACGTGCACGCACACGTGCACGCCATCCGAGGTGACAACAATAGCTCTCCATGTACTTCGTACAGGCGAGCTAAAAATCACTACCATATAGGGATGAAATTGATACCAGCATTGCATTAGGTGCACAAGGTGTGAAAAACTGGAGTGTACAGTACCATATTTTGATCCTTAATTCATAGCAATCCAAAAGATGCATATAAAACTTTCATAATTATTTTGAAAATGAACATAATTTAAATGTCTGGCATGTTGGTTTAATATAATTTCTTGTGCTGTTTTCATACAAACGAAATACAGTTTGAGAAATGGTACCTACCATGTTTTACTGACTGTAAAACGAGTGCTCCTCACGCACAAATAAATGTTGTCATTAATGACAAATCTTACATCAAATATTCTCGAAGTGCACTCTTTAAGTGTAACTATTAAAAAAAAAGAACAAAGTTGCATTCTTTTGATTTATACATGGAAATATGTGCCAAACAGCATACAGACAGTTTTATGGGCTATTCAAAGTGACCTAAATCAGCCAGATGTGATGTTTATATGTCTGTGCGAACAGTCACCTATGGTTCCTGTTTCTACTGTGTTGCACATCAAAATGATGATAAACAGAGAACCATTCTGACAATCCAGTAGTCAACAATATTGGAGTGTGATAAAATTCACTCAGGTTAACATTACGATAACACACCCGTACGGTACAAGGTTGGCAAAAAAGCGGGAAATACTCATATTTCCCTGGACGGCGGGAAATACAGGGAATTCCCGGGAAATAGTGGGAAATATATATTTACATAGGTGGTACCATTTGAGACTGCTTAACATACCCCAACTACCTAGCTATTTGAAAGCAAAATTATTTTAAGTTATTGCAGGGCTTGAAGATTCTACTTGTCTGCTTGCAATGACAAAAAAAAAGGACAAGTAACAAGTTTGTCTAGTCCGTACTACATTTACCAAAGTTTACATGCACTTAGTCATGTAGGACAAGTGAAATTTTGAAGGATTTTCCAGCCCTTTTTTATTGAATAACTTGAAAGATTTATAGTCCCTTGCCTTCATATAGAATGTATATAATTTCTTTTCAAACGTGATTCTAAAATATTAGTTTTTAACTTTCAGCTATTTCCCTTGACTTGTAAATACATGTAATTTCAATACTTAGGTGAGTATCTGTAGATAATTTAAGAAACCTTTTATGCTTAAATAACTGTGTTCTTTTAATAACTGTATCAAACAAACAATTAAATTATCACACCTTTTAGCATTAGGAGTATGATTACAACAAAAACTTGCAAACAAACCTTTTCTAGTGTAGTGAGTGAGTGAGTTTTAGTTTTACGTCCCACCAACAGCTAAGGTCATACGGAGACGGGACCTCGGTTTAAAGACTCATCCGAAAGTCTGGAGAAGCCCGGGATCGATCCTGCGATCCCTGGTTTACAAGGCGAGTAGCGTAACCACTGCACCACGGAGGCTTCTCCTTTTCTAGTGTAAACATCCTTAAAATTCAAACATCCAAAGAGTTGTTGTAAATCTCAAAAAATTTGAACCATGTGGTTTAGCGTTACACTAAAGCATACAAAACATGTACATGTAGTTCCAATGGCAAACTCTCTATCTATCTATCTTCATATACTGAGTCGGTCAAACTTGGCCATTACCTCAGTTGGGTGGTGCGCTAAATTTAGAATTCAGCAAAAAAAAAAAAAAAAAAAAACACATCCACTGGATGAGTTTTTAAAACTATTTACAATCTGCTTTCAGAGGTGTACTAAAACGCACACCTCTGGATCCCAATCTACACCATGCGGGCTTTGAACTCCTCTGCAGTTTTGGCATTTACCACAGAGGAGGGAAGACTATTCCACTGAGGAATAGTTCTAGGGAAGAAAGAATTCTTCAGGGCATCACTATAGGCCTGGTACCTACGATATTGGCTGTTGTTTAGTTTTGATGCCCTTGTTTGAGTTGAAGTAGTCACAGGGGTCAAGTATTTATCTTTATTAAGAGACACTGTGTCAGAGTGTATCTTATAAAAGAAGGTTAAAGAGAACTGCTCGCGACGGGCCTCCAAGGATGGCCACTCCAGCTCATCGAGCATTTCACCAACACTGCTTCTGTTCCACCATCGCCTGCATGTCCATCGGGCAGCCGTCCTCTGAACCTTCTCAACCTGTTGAACCTGAGTTTTAACATGGGGATGCCAAACAGGTGATGCATACTCTAATTGAGGTCTAACCAAGGTTTTGTATGCAACATCCTTTGTCTGCCTAGGTGCAAAAGCCAAATTACGTCTAAGAAACCCTAATGTCCTAGTTGCTTTAGAGGTAATCTCAGAAATATGTTGACCCCAATCAAGATTATCAGTAATGGTGATACCAAGATATTTTGCGGATTGGACATGTTCCAAAGTATGCTGATGTAATGAGTAGTTGAATTTAATCTGCTTGTCTGGAGGGTGCCGTGACACCCTCATTGAATGACATTTGGCCACATTGAACTTCATTTGCCAATCGGCCTCCCAACGTGCTAGGCTATCCAGGTCATCTTGTAAGATAAGACAGTCAGAAGTAGTATATATGTTCCTATACAAAACACAATCATCAGCAAACAAGCGAACAGATGACCTGATATTATCAGGAAGATCGTTAATAAATATCAAAAAAAGGACCGGTCCAAGTACCGAACCTTGTGGGACACCGGACAAAACAGGGACTGGATCCGACGCTTGGCCGTCAAGTACAACTTGTTGAGTGCGTCCAGAGAGCCATGAGCTAACCCACTTAAGTGTGGATCCTCTAATCCCATAATGATCTAGTTTGTACAATAGCCTCCTGTGAGGTACCTTGTCGAAGGCCTTGGCAAAATCCATGATGATCAGGTCAGTCTGTTTGTGGCCACGATTAATGGCCCCATCCAGATTGCTCACTATGTCATGGTAGAACTCTCTAAAAGAAGCTAAGTGATTCTGAACTGGGTCTGCACTGTTTGCCCTGACATGTCTGTTCCAAATATTGGGATCATTATGGTATTTTATCTTCTTACTTAACCCTTGTTCTGCTGAGCCCAGATATCTTATCTTTCAAACAATGAAGATCCATCTGATCAGGATCTTCATTGTTTGCCACTCAGTTTATTAATTTGTTGCAATAATTTGCACCAAGTAATCTGGTTGGTTGATAATCAGTAATGGGTGTGGCATATTTAAATATTCAGCAGGGCAAGGGTTAAGCATATGAGTGATTTTAAATAAATCTCTGCGCCCTACATAACAACAGATCCCTTTATATTTATGCTTGTGTTTGGTTTAGTAAAAGCAGACTTATGACATAACATATGTATAAGAATGGGGAGGCTTATTGCAAAATAGCTAACTGTTCATTATTTCAATTGAATTATGCAAATATTGATAGTGTTTTTTTCATGAAATAACTAAATAAAAATCATATTCCCCACTATTTCCCAGTATTTCCCACTTTTGCTGAAATTTGGAGTATTTCCCAGGACGGTAATTACCGGTAAATACCAGTGGGAATTCCCGCCACTGGTATTTACCGACCAACCTTGGTACGGTATAGTGTATTTTTCACATTCCCAAAATGGCTATTTTTCTGTTGAAAATCCATGATATTTTTCCTTTAAATGCTCGCAGAAATAAGAAAAATAATGAATATGAATACACCCATAAACCCCAGTTTTCTCTATATAAAGTGGAGTTCAGGGGGGTCTTCATTTCACGGACTTGTTCACATAATGAATTGGTTAAAACTCATCCCATAGCCAGAATACATCAGCTTGGGTAATAATACAGTCTACACATTTTTGGCGGCACTATTTTTAATGTATCTCATTTGACTGTTATACACCACAACCTCTTTATAATACTGTGTTTGGGCCAGGGCTGGAAAATTCTTCAAAATTTCACTCTTCCTGCATTACCAAGGGCATGCAGAATTTAGTAAATTTCATAGGGACTAGACAAAACTTTTATTCTTCCACTAAAACTTTTACTCATCATGGTGAGCAGACAAATGGAATTTTCCAGCTCAGGTTTGGGCTCAAAAACAGAAAAAGTGATACTTAACTGCATTATATGCAAACAAAAATGTATAGATTATATCGAAAACTAACCAATTATGGTCATTTTTCTATATAAAAAGTAGAAGTAAAACAAAGATCAGGAATCGATACAATTAACTTACTCCACCCATCAAAGACACCAAAGGGAAAGAAACGCAAACATTAAGCGACCAGACCATAATGGAAACCTAAACAAAGGAAGGCCATAAGGACAGTTACTTTCCCACAAAATGGCCATATGGCCATCCAAAATAAAAAGACACAAGTGATACACACAGTAAGTAACAAACACATCATAAATAAATCGCCAAAGAAGAACCGCCTTGGAATGGTCAGTGGAAAGATTTCCACTGGGGGGCTTAAATCGATTTTAAGTTGCCACAATCCTCGCCCTTACTTCTGTCGCGATTTAGACAAATAATTTGTTCAGTCCGCATGAAGGCCTCCTAACTCATCAGTGCAACATCTCCGTCAACACAAATAATCAAAGAACCACAGAGGTGAGACAACGGTGAGGACTCGACAGCAAGAAACCACTGAAATGCTGGAGCAAAAGAAAAACAACAGTTAGACTCCGATGGGGCCGACCAGAGACACAATTTTGGGGCCCATTTTTAACTGTGTTGTATTGAAAACTGTGTTACAATGATAATGAGCTGTGTTATAGGGAGATTTATGTGTAGCCTGGAAACCCATAACTCCTTTCACCTTAGGTTGAGCAATTCTCATATCAAATTTCTGTTGCAAGAATAATTTTTGTAGGTATTTTTAAACATTTCACAATGCCTATGAGAATCCCAAGATTTAAGAAATTAAACATCACATCTTTAGATTCTACAACCCTCTACAAACAAAGGGGACGTTGTTGTAACTCTGTTCACTCAAATTTCTTTGATAATCATGAGTCGCCAGATTCATTTTATCTAGAATGTACCTGTGCTAAATTGTAGATACTGTTTATATTCAGTTACATGCTTGTCTCTGTTTAGAGATTGAGTTACCCCTGAAATATTAAGCATTTTGTGACTAATTATGAATTCTATGAATAAAATTGTAAGTCAAAATGATTTTCTTCAAAACCAGCTGCAACATTAGTTATTTACTATAACTTCTTATGCGACATAAATTTAAGAATGATTGTTTTTCATATCATTCATAGAAGAGGATGAACGGAGTTATGAGAGTGAACAGAGTTATGAAAAAAGGGGATATATCCAAACGGTGCCAGAAATCACAGTGTTGTAACAAGATTAGATAATTACCATGTTAATGAATGCTTCTTCTAGAGATCCAATGACCAGCTGTTCAACTGTGATATCAGTTGATTTATCTTTCCTCTCAGATAAATCTTCTAACATTTTGATTCTCTGTATCACACTCATACACAATTCTAGTTTCTCCTACAAAACAGAAAGAAAAAACAGGCATTTCAACAGTGCATGGCATGTTTTATTGTGAAGAACCTGATCAAACTGCATGTGGGCTGACTGGTCACCAGTCAAACACTAATGTCTTATATAGTTGTTTGATTTCAGGTTTAATGCCCCCTCAACACCATAAATGTCTTATGGTTGTAACTTCCTTTAAATTTCCAATGTGCTACAAAATAGGGCATATGAATCAATTGCTCATTTATCCAGGAAAGCAAAGTCTTCAATACAATCAATATTAGAACTTCACAGTGCAAAAATGTTTTGTTTGTTTGTTTGGAGTTTAATGGACATGTTAACACAATTTAGGTCATATAGAGTCAGTCAGTTTACCTATCCACAGTTTTTCTTGTGCAAGGTTACACATCTTCTTAAGTGGATAACAAGTATAGTCCATATTCTTTTGCCAGAGACTAAAATTGGCCTTCTCGAATCTGTGGGAGAGAATGACCATAAAAAATATTTCATGATAAATATCCATGAAACATATGGTGCTGACCTGTCAATGTTATGTTATGTGTTGTGGTTTCAGGGCCTGATCCACAGCTGAGATAATGTCTGGCTATGGTGCTGACCTGTCAATGTTATGTTATGTGTTGTGGTTTCAGGGCCCAATCCACAGCTGAGATAATGTCTGGCTATGGTGCTGACCTGTCAATGTTATGTTATGTGTTGTGGTTTCATGGCCCGATCCACAGCTGAGATAATGTCTGGCTATGGTGCTGACCTGTCAATGTTATGTTATGTGTTGTGGTTTCAGGGCCTGATCCACAGCTGAGATAATGTCTGGCTATGGTGCTGACCTGTCAATGTTATGTTATGTGTTGTGGTTTCATGGCCCAATCCACAGCTGAGATAATATCTGGCTATGGTGCTGACCTGTCAATGTTATGTTATGTGTTGTGGTTTCAGGGCCCGATCCACAGCTGAGATAATGTCTGGCTATGGTGCTGACCTGTCAATGTTATGTTATGGGTTGTGGTTTCATGGCCCAATCCACAGCTGAGATAATGTCTGGCTATGGTGCTGACCTGTCAATGTTATGTTATGTGTTGTGGTTTCATGGCCCAATCCACAGCTAAGATAATGTCTGGCTATGGTGCTGACCTGTCAATGTTATGTTATGTGTTGTGGTTTCAGGGCCCAATCCACAGCTGAGATAATGTCTGGCTATGGTGCTGACCTGTCAATGTTATGTTATGGGTTGTGGTTTCATGGCCCAATCCACAGCTGAGATAATGTCTGGCTATGGTGCTGACCTGTCAATGTTATGTTATGTGTTGTGGTTTCATGGCCCAATCCACAGCTGAGATAATGTCTGGCTATGGTGCTGACCTGTCAATGTTATGTTATGTGTTGTGGTTTCAGGGCCCGATCCACAGCTGAGATAATGTCTGGCTATGGTGCTGACCTGTCAATGTTATGTTATGTGTTGTGGTTTCATGGCCCGATCAACAGCTGAGATAATGTCTGGCTATGGTGCTGACCTGTCAATGTTATGTTATGGGTTGTGGTTTCATGGCCCAATCCACAGCTGAGATAATGTCTGGCTATGGTGCTGACCTGTCAATGTTATGTTATGTGTTGTGGTTTCATGGCCCAATCCACAGCTGAGATAATGTCTGGCTATGGTGCTGACCTGTCAATGTTATGTTATGTGTTGTGGTTTCAGGGCCCAATCCACAGCTGAGATAATGTCGTGCTATGGTGCTGACCTGTCAATGTTATGTTATGTGTTGTGGTTTCATGGCCCAATCCACAGCTGAGATAATGTCTGTCTATGGTGCTGACCTGTCAATGTTATGTTATGTGTTGTGGTTTCATGGCCCAATCCACAGCTGAGATAATGTCTGGCTATGGTGCTGACCTGTCAATGTTATGTTATGTGTTGTGGTTTCATGGCCCAATCCACAGCTGAGATAATGTCTGGCTATGGTGCTGACCTGTCAATGTTATGTTATGTGTTGTGGTTTCATGGCCCAATCCACAGCTGAGATAATGTCTGGCTATGGTGCTGACCTGTCAATGTTATGTTATGGGTTGTGGTTTCATGGCCCAATCCACAGCTGAGATAATGTCTGGCTATGGTGCTGACCTGTCAATGTTATGTTATGTGTTGTGGTTTCATGGCCCAATCCACAGCTGAGATAATATCTGGCTATGGTGCTGACCTGTCAATGTTATGTTATGTGTTGTGGTTTCATGGCCCAATCCACAGCTGAGATAATGTCTGGCTATGGTGCTGACCTGTCAATGTTATGTTATGTGTTGTGGTTTCAGGGCCCAATCCACAGCTGAGATAATGTCTGGCTATGGTGCTGACCTGTCAATGTTATGTTATGGGTTGTGGTTTCATGGCCCAATCCACAGCTGAGATAATGTCTGGCTATGGTGCTGACCTGTCAATGTTATGTTATGTGTTGTGGTTTCAGGGCCCGATCAACAGCTGGGATAATGTCTGGCTGGTCATTAAACCTTTGCTATCCTTAGACAGGCTTAGATCCACTAAGCAGTTTACCAGTACTTAGTGAGATCACCCCCGACAGCAGATTCCTCAAGCTGTTTCCCAAAAGGAAAATCTATGTAAAATCATTTTTCTCCAAAATGGGGGCTACTCTCAAAGCAAAGACTATGCTCCCAACGCCAGCAAATTCTCTCCATTAGGAGAGGCCCTATTATATGTATAAATGGAAAATGCTGTTATTTAGATGAGTTTTCTGTACTGCTAATAGTTTACATTATGCATATTGTCATGCTTCATATGTGTAATAGGCGCTATGCCAATTACTTTCCTGAGAAAATGTCATACAGCCCAGACCTAAATCAAAATGTGCCTGAAAGCAGTATCTAATCATACTGCACACTGCAGACAAATATTGTTCTGCTCAAAAAGGAGCAGTCTGATAAGGATCTGCACTGCCATTCTGTCAATTCTTTTAAGATACAACTACACAATAAAACAACTTTAAACCAAAAAAGTTATGCTACAATTAAGTGTTGAAATTAACCTTAAGAGGAATGGATACACCTTCAGGGGAGGCAACTCCTGCAAAAGTAGTTTTGTCTCCAATGTAAATAGGGGTCTACTTTTACAGCAAAGACTTTGCTCCTGAGGAGCAAATTCTTTCCTTTAAGAGGTGACCCCTTTTTCAGTGGGACAGGGCTTCTATAAAAGCCAACAGGAAGTCCCAAAACTTGTCTCCCTTTGAAAAATGGCAAAAACCTGCCAGGTGTTCCCAGTGCCCTTAAGCCAATAATTACTGACCTTCACCATCATGTGCAACAGTTTGGAGACTATTAGTGAAACACAATGACCAGCGTGTCCATCAAATATGCCAAAGTAGGTAGCAGACATACACTGAAACAAAATAAAGGCTAAACATACATGCCAAGTCAAAGCCCTCATCAAAACCTTTAATGTACACCACAACCTCATTATATCATGGTTTATTATAACACAAATTTTTGGATATATTTTTCTCTGTAAGTTATACATTTTGTTTCGATATTACATGGTTGTTTAAGCTAACACAATTTTTTGCTGTGAACCGAAAGTTATTTTTGAAAATGATGTGGAGGATATAAAAAAAAAATTAAATCTGTGTAGATGATTGCATTGGCTAACATACGGACCTGAGCCGAGCGGGTAACAGTGCCGACTCTTAATCTCTCACAACTGTGTTTCTAGAGCCTCGCTCGGGTCATATGTGAGACGCCAAGTTGTACAACTGAAGGTCAGGTGGTTTTTCTCTGGAGGTTTGCAGGGGTATTCATTATTTTACTTATTTCTACTCCCAGACATAGGTTGTGGGTACTCGGTAAAACTGTCTCAATGAGACAGTTCTAACAAGCACCAACAAACTATCTTTCAGTATAAACAAGGAAAATATTTCAGGTTTTCATCAGTAAAATAAGCATTTTGTAGATATGAAAGAATGCTTTATGTCATATGGATATGTTATCATAATGTAAGAACTTGACACGATACTCATAAAACTCAAGAGAACTCTTGATGGATTTTGTTTGTTTGTTTGATTTTAGGTTTAACATCCCCATCAACACTGTATAGGTCATTTTGGAGACGTTGCTTCCAATTTTGTGGGACTTTTACCCGACATTGAGATGAAATGGCATCTCAAGCCCTGTCGCCCAATGAAACCAATAGGGTTAATAAGCATGGACGGTCCAACTTGCACCGCTTTGCCTGGGCAGGCTTAGATCCTCTAAATGCATTACCAGTACTTGTGCGTGGTTGGTTTCAGCTCTGTGTGGAAGCACCCTGCAGCCCATCTATTTCGTCAAGCCCCGATGGGCAGGGGCTATAACTCTTGATTGAATGTCTTTACCTCTCTTTGCTAAGCAACCTTTTTACAGACAATCATTTCTTTCCTTGATATCCTTTCTAGATGCAATCCTATCTTAACCCATTTTGTACCGGAAACCCCAAAACGGGTACCCGGGGAAACAGTGCAATCCCAGATCAGACGCTGCAGAATGTGGTGTCTGATCAGGGCCTCCACTGTTTGCTTAAAGTTCAGCCAGTTTCCAAATCAATTTTGAAGAAAATACAACCTGCCCAAAATTTTGAAATGGACCCCTGCTTTATATAAGGAGGAAGATTCCATTCGGTTTTGTTTGTTTGATTTGAGGTTTAACGTCCCCGTCAACACTGTAAAGGTCATTTTGGAGATGTTGCTTCCAATTTTGTGGGACTTTTACCCGACATTGAGATGAAATGACATCTCAAGCCCTGTCGCCCAATGAAACCAATAGGGTTTATTGGCATGGACGGTCCGCCTCGCACCGCGGTTCCCGGACAGGCTTTGATCCTCTAAGTGGTTACCAGTACTAGTGTGCGGGCCAGATTCAGCTGTGCGTGGAAGCATCATGCAGCCCATATATTTCTTCAAGCCCCTATGGGCGGGGGCTTAATTCCATTCGGTACAAAAAGGGTTAATTAGGAAAGAATTCACTTCCACAGGTAAGCCTCCCTACCCTCTTTTAAAGATTGATTAAAATGTGTACATGATGTAAGATTAAGTCAAACATTTTGGCTAATAAAGGGATTTCTGGCCATAATTTGTGGTCTGAAATGAGGGAATCTCCTTTCAAAAGCCCATGACATACATGAGCCAGAAATATCCCTGATACATCACAAATGGAGGCCACATTGATTGATTGATTGATTCATTCATTCATTCATTCCTGGATCCATTGGATTCACTGGTTGAATGACTGGTTGATGCACTCACTCATTTATTCATCCATACATGCATGGATTAATTCATTCATCCAGCTGATTATTGTTCCATTCAGACATCTGGTTTGTTCATCTATTTTTTTTTTTTGTCCATTAATTTGTCTATTCAATCAATTACATGTATTATATGTGTGTGAGTGTTAGCATTGTGAGTGTCCGAGGGAACGATAATTGTCTTAAATACTAATACTAAATCTAATACTTTTGTCTTAAATACTAATACTAAATCTAATACTTTTCCATTTGTTGTATAATTTGTAAATATTGAGGGCCACAAGGGAGAGTAGTTATTGTACTAATTGTGTTACCCTCGTAAAGTAAAGTCTATTATTATTATTATTATCATTATTACAAAGACTAAAATCATTCATCAAAAGGAGAGCACTCTGACTAGGCTATAAGAAGAATGCACAATATTGCAATACTAAAGGAAGTATTGCAATATCATGCATTCTTATATCCTAGTCAGAATACCCTCCCTTTGATGAAAGATTTTAGACTTTGTGGTCTCCCTATGTGATGTATCAGGGATATTTCTGGATCATGTATGTCATTTTTTGACACATTTGGTCCAAAACAGCTACTCCAGTCCTCTTTACATTATAAAATGTGCCTATGCTTTTCAAAGATAGGGGCCTTTTTGGAAAAGCTATGGTTTTTGCACAGGATTATTCCTGTGTATTCATTCACCTAAAACCATGATTACTCCTGCCTTTGTAAACTCTGCTTCTGTGTCATTCAGTTTGTGAATTTAAATGAATACAATGCATCAAGTTATTTCATCACAAAAACACACCTATAAAATTTTGAACCCCCTTTACCCCACTTTTTTATGGTAAAAACTGAGGTTTACAGGGGTAAATGTAACATTATTTTTCTTATTTCTGCTGGAAACCATCGATTGTGGGTACTTGATAGATGCGGTTCTAAACAGTACCCACAATCTATGTTTTGAGCAAATAATGTATGAAACATATAAGAATTTTTATCTGAAAATTTTCTTCTTTTTTTCGGTGGTAAAACTTTTAATATATTTGAATAGGCATGTTTTCGTAATGTATTGGTTTGTAATCAAAATTGGTGTGGCAAAATAAATTAATTCAACAGGAGACGGGCTAAAGTTTTCTAATAAATAATGATAACATACCTGTTCAAGAAACCTTGGCTTCATATCATTCTGTTGATTTCCCATATCATGTGGTACTTCATGTTTGCTATTGGACTTGACACTCGGAGAATTAACACTGGGCTCAGTCTCTGTTGACACTGCTGTGGAACTCACAAAGTCTGACAGCTCAACTTCTGGTGCTAAGGGGATTCTGCTGTCCTCATCTAAAACTCTGTCTGTAGCCTCATCTTCTTGGTGAGCACTGGCAGAATTTTTTGGACTACCTACAATAAATGAAACGGTGAATTTCACCCATGTGATCATACAAACAGATAACTTAAAGGTGGGTATTTTGTGATAACTGATGGATAATTTTTGTCAACTCTCCATGAAACTCTATGGTGTGGGTATATACAGAGAAATAAGGAAAATTATCCTTCAGTTATCACAAAATGCCCACCTTATCTGTTGCTATGCATGTTATATATTTTTTGTCATGGCTATAAAATTATAGAATATTTGCTCAGTGAAAAAGTTGTGATTTTTTTTCTTATTTCAGCTTTTAACTTAGATTGTAGGCTTTTGGCATTTTGTTACCTATGTTTTTGAACAAAAATAATTTAAGCCCAAGCAAATGTCACTTTTCTCTTAATAAAGTGTGGTTTACAAGGGTATTTATCACATTAACTTGTTAAAGTGATACAAAACTTACTGAAAAATGCATAAAACTGTTGAAACAGAAATTTCGTTAGCATTTGCATAATGCCAGAATCCTGGAGTTCAGTGTAACAAATTATTTTGCCTCTGAAAGCATTTTTTTTTAAAAATACACTTCAACCATTTTTTAACACTATTGTTGGGGTTCAGAGCAGAAATCAAGTTAGTTAAACAACCAAGTTACATTCAAACAAAAATTATAGATTATATAGAAAATATAGAAAAATGGTCATTTTATGGTCATTTTTAAAGATAATCTACACTGTATACATTTTTGGGGATCCAGCTTCAAACTTTTTTTGGGGGGTGGGGGGTGGTTTTATGGCCCTTTCAAGATTATTTCACTTATTTCGAGTCAAATGTTAATCAGAGATGGGCGAAAACCAGAGAACCCAGAGAAAAAACACCTGACCTTCCCTTGCAGTATATGGTGACCCGAGCAAGGCCCAAACTAAAGCGGTGACAAAATGATTAAGAGTAAGTGTTCTTATCAACTAGGCCATGGAGGCCCATTCATCTTTAACCTTTATCCCGCTTCATAGATTAATTTAGCCACACCCATTTACAGTTCAACCAATCAAGTTAAATACATGTACTTGATGTCATTTTTTCATTCAAATTCACAAACTGAATGACAAACAGTGTAGACCTTCAGAAGCCATCTGATCTGGATCTACACTGCTTGTAAAGATAGGGATTGTTGTGAACAGTGGGGTAAGGGTCAAACTGTGTTGTATCTAAAACCCTATTATAATGAATAGTATTATTAACCCTTATCCTATTCATTTAAGCCACACTCATTTCTGTCTATCAACCAATCATAATACTTGGTGTAATTTATTGCTACAAATTCATAAACTAAATGCCAAACAGTGTAGATCCTGAACAGATGGCTTCTTCAGAAGCCATCTGATCTGGATCTACACTGTTTGCAAAGATAGAGGTTGTTGTGAACAGCAAGATAAGGGTTAAGACGTTTTAGTGTACCTGTGTCTTCTGAAAGATGATGTAGACATATCAGTCCATTTACCTGTATGATAATGTTGTCTAATAAAAATCAAATGACCACACATGTAATAACACTTTGGCGGGCTTAAGTAACGCCATGATAAGGTCCATGTCCACCATGCATTTTTTGTGGAAAAAATTGTCAAATTTACAGGCGATAAAATCCAATTTTAAGAGGATAAACAGAATCCTACACTCTTGGTCATTTCATATGAAATTTATGAAGTTCGCCAAAGGCTTGTTTCATAAATTTCACATGAAATCACCACTCTTGTAAGATCCTCCATTTATGTAATAGATAGCTCCGTAAACTCCACCTTATGAAAAATGCCAGGACCTTAACCCATATTGTACCGGAAACCCCTAAAGGGGTTATTGGCAAACATTGCAGAATGTGGCATCTGATCAGGCCTCCATTGTTTGCTAAAAACAGTCATTTTCCAAATAAATTTTGATGAAAACACCTGACACCCCTAAATTTTGAAATGGACTCTTGCTATGTAATAGATATATCCATTGTTTTTGTGAAATATTGGTAAATATTTGTACTGATTGATATCTGTACAGGATAATTTGACGAGCCCGCCAGGGCGAGTCTAATTATCCTGTACAGATGTCAATCAGTACAAATATTTACCAATATTTCTCAAAAACAATTGGATATATCTGTTTTAATCCACAGCTTATTGTAACTTCCACTTAAAGGTAATAGATAAAACCTATTAAAGCATATTTGTTTTATTTACTGTTAATTTCAATTTCTTTTATTTGACCTGATTTACCCCGTCTGGAAAATGGATTGTCCTGTCTGAAAGGACACTGTCAGCTTCTCTGCTTCATTAATATTCAATTGGATTTGATTGGTCTAAATCCAACTGACCACAGGTTATTTGATCATGCTTTTTTAACCTGATGTTTATCACTGGGACATTTTAATGCTGAACCTTCAAGTGTAGGACTTACTTTGAACTCAGATGTGTGTTTTTGCTGCATGCAAATGTTTCATAAAATGTTTGGCACCAGTAAATGGGAGTGTATTTTGTGATAATTCAGGGATATTTTTTTCTCCATAAAAAGGTATGTTGTGGGTACTCATTTTGAACAGCCTCATCCCACAAAAACATGTTGTGGGTACTCGTTGGAATTGCCTAGATGAGGCAGTTCTAGCGAGTACCCACAATTTGATTTTATGGAGAATTGGAGAAACTTAATCAGAAGAAGCAGTCTGATCAGGGTCTGCACTGATTAAGTAAAGGCTATTTTAAATGTGGGTACTCATTCAAATAACCTTGGCGAGGCTATTTTAATGAATACCCACAATGTTAATATTGTCATGCTAGAAGCCCCTTCCCATTTTAAGATCAGAAGGAGCAGTCTGGTCAGGGTCTGCACTGTTTGTCATTAAGTAAAAGCTATTTTAAATGTGGGTACTCATTTAAATAACCTCGGCGAGGCTATTTTTATGAATACCCATAATGTTAATTTTGTCATGCAGAGCTAGAGGCCCCTTCAAATTTTAAGATCAAAAGGTAGCAGTCTGATCCGGGTCTGCACTGTTTGCCATTAAGTAAAAGCTATTTTAAATATGGGTACTCATTCAAATAACCTCGGCGAGGCTATTTTAAGGAATACCCACAATCTTAATTTTGTCATGCAGAGCTAAAAGCCCCTTCCCATTTTAATTGTAGCTCAGTTGATTGGTCCATTCAAAACTGTACATGATATCAGTACATGATATCAGTACATGATATCAATACATTTATCAAAATTTATTAGTACTGCCAGCATCAAAGGAAAGTACTGGAAGCTGTGGATTAAGTAATAGATATATCCATTGTTTTTGTGAAATATTGGTAAATATTTGTACTGATTGATATCTGTACAGGATAATTTGACGAGCCCGCCAGGGCGAGTCTAATTATCCTGTACAGATGTCAATCAGTACAAATATTTACCAATATTTCTCAAAAACAATTGGATATATCTGTTTTAATCCACAGCTTATTGTAACTTCCACTTAAAGGTAATAGATAAAACCTATTAAAGCATATTTGTTTTATTTACTGTTAATTTCAATTTCTTTTATTTGACCTGATTTACCTCGTCTGGAAAATGGATTGTCCTGTCTGAAAGGACACTGTCAGCTTCTCTGCTTCATTAATATTCAATTGGATTTGATTGGTCTAAATCCAACTGACCACAGGTTATTTGATAATGCTTTTTTAACCTGATGTTTATCACTGGGACATTTTAATGCTGAACCTTCAAGTGTAGGACTTACTTTGAACTCAGATGTGTGTTTTTGCTGCATGCAAATGTTTCATAAAATGTTTGGCACCAGTAAATGGGAGTGTATTTTGTGATAATTCAGGGATATTTTTTTCTCCATAAAAGGTATGTTGTGGGTACTCATTTTGAACAGCCTCATCCCACAAAAACATGTTGTGGGTACTCGTTGGAATTGCCTAGATGAGGCGGTTCTAGCGAGTACCCACAATTTGATTTTATGGAGAATTGGAGAAACTTAATCAGAAGAAGCAGTCTGATCAGGGTCTGCACTGATTAAGTAAAGGCTATTTTAAATGTGGGTACTCATTCAAATAACCTCAGCGAGGCTATTTTAATGAATACCCACACTGTTAATTTTGTCATGCTAGAAGCCCCTTCCCATTTTAAGATCAGAACGAGCAGTCTGGTCAGGGTCTGCACTGTTTGTCATTAAGTAAAAGCTATTTTAAATGTGGGTACTCATTCAAATAACCTCGGCGAGGCTATTTTAATGAATACCCATAATGTTAATTTTGTCATGCAGAGCTAGAGGCCCCTTCAAATTTTAAGATCAGAAGGTAGCAGTCTGATCCGGGTCTGCACTGTTTGCCATTAAGTAAAAGCTATTTTAAATATGGGTACTCATTCAAATAACCTCGGCGAGGCTATTTGAAGGAATACCCACAATGTTAATTTTGTCATGTAGAGCTAGAAGCCCCTTCCCATTTTAATTGTAGCTCAGCTGATTGGTCCATTCAAAACTGTACATGATATCAGTACATGATATCAGTACATGCTATCAATACATTTATCAAAATTTATTAGTACTGCCAACATCAAAGGAAAGTACTGGAAGCTGTGGATTAAGTATAAGAAGGAAGATTCCATTTGGTACAAAAAGGGTTAATTGCATGTTAGTGTTATGTGATTTTTATTAGAGGCTTACTTTCAAGCAACATGGAAAAATGTTTGTATTTACACTGTACCAAGCTATTTTAATCACTAAATTAACATGCCTTTAAAAAGCTAGTAAGAACAGTTTTGCTTGTTCATGTCAATGAGATACCCTTGCTTGGCCATTGTCTGAAGCCCAAGTGTCACCATCTTTATCCAACCCACTTAATATGGTAAATCCTATAAAGGGACACAGGCAATCTAATCTGAATGAAGGCCTTCACAGTTTCAAAACAACTTCAGCCAGTTTTATGCCCCCAACTTTGAATGGCTGTGCATAAGAGTGTCTGTTACATTTTTTGATACATAGCATAACTTCTGAACCGAGCATGCTAGTGTTTTGAAATTTCATAAATGGATTCCTCATGAAAAAATACCTGACACATTTTTTTTTCTAATCAGGGCAATGCCCCTTTCCTGAGTTATGGCCATTTGAAAAAATAGGGATGAAATCTGGTAAGAACAAGAGAACTCATTCTTATTTCAACCTTGGGTCCAACTCTTCCAATATATCTCATCATGTGAACAAGTCCGTGAAATGAACACCCCCTAAACCCCACTTTATATGGAGAAAACTGGGCTTTATGGGGGTATACATTATTTTTCTGATTTCTGCTCCAAGGCATAGGTTGTGGGTACTCATTGAAGCGGTTCTAACGAACACTCAAAACTTATGTTTGCAATGTAAATCAGAATTTCATCAGAAAAGTAGCCATTTTGGAGATCTGAAAAAATGCACTACTTCACACGGGTGCTATCGTTATGTGAAAGCCATACAGATTACAATGTTATATTGTCAGGAGAGATAACTCAAATACTGTGGCACCCAGAGTTGTGGTTCTTGCACATAAGACACCTTCTCAACCTGATGTATAATATTCAAAGAACCATCATTATACCTCAATGGGTGTTGGTGGCGTTATTCTGTGAGGAGAGTTAACCAAACCACCATGACACCCACAGTTGTGGCTCTTGCTCATGAAATGCTATCTCAATTTCAAATATAATTAAACAAAGAATGGTCAATAGATCACAAAGGTTGTTGGAATTATGGTGATCACAAGTTTATATTGTAAGGGGAGATAACTCAAATATCACTGCACCAAGAGTTGTGGTTCTTGCTCAAGACACACCTTCTAAATTTGGTGTATAATTGTACAAAGTACCATCAATATATCTCAAAAGGTGTTGGAGTTACGTTGATCACAATGTTATATTAACTGGGAAGATAACTCAAATACCATGGCACCCAGATTGGTGGTTCTTGCACATGACATGCCTTCTAAACCTCATGTACAATTGCACCAAGTACCATCAATAAACCTTGAAGGGAATTGGAGTTATGGTGATCACAAGTTTATATTGTCAGGGGAGATACTCAAACACCATGGCACCCAGAGTTGTGGTTTTTGCTCATGACAAACCTTCTTAACATTGTGTACAACTGTACCAAGTACCATCAATATATCTCAAAGGATGGTGGAGCTACATCGAACACCATGGTATATTATCAGAGGAGATATCTCTAACACCATGTCACCCAGAATTGTGGTTCTTGTGCATGACACACCTTTGTACTAAGTACTATCAATATACCTCAAAGGGCATTGTACTAAGTATTGTCAGGGGAGATAACTCAAATACTGTGGCACCTAACATTGTTGTTCTTGTGCATGACATGCCTACTCAACCTCATGTACAATTGTACTAAGTACCAACAATATATCTCAAAAGGGTGTTTGAATTATGGCAATCACAAGGTTATATTGGCAGGGGAGATAACTCAAATACAATGGCACCTAGAGTTGTGGTTCTTGTGCATGACATGCCTTCTCAACCTCATGTACAATTGTACCAAGTACCATTTATATATCCCAAAGGGTATTCGAGTTATGGGCATCACCAAGTTTTGTATACAGACGGACAGATGTATGCCAGGTTGATCGTTTTATCCACATCCCAACCCCACACCCACCCCCACCCAACCTATTCGGTCGGGAAATCTCATAATCTCATTAACTATTTAAGCTAGAGTCTTGAAACTTAGTTTATCATATGACGTCGCGTCTGAGAGTGTAATAACGCCATGTAATATTTTCGATAATCCACTAGTGGATTAAATATGCAAATTAGCTAGATACGTCCCGTAACGTTACATGTACGACGTCCTTAACGACGTCGCGTTTACTAATGGCGGAATATTGACATTTCCATAAACAATCGTGAATAAAATGCGTTTTAAATGTCATATGATAAATAGAATCTTGCATTCGTGCCCATGCATTATTGAATTTATTAAACTCGTTGAGGAAAAGGAATAAAATGCTCGGCAAAGCCTCGCATTTTATCCCTTTTCCTCAACTCGTTTAATAAATTCAATAATACATGAACACTTATGTAAGATCCTCTATGAATAGATTGGTAGTGATAAGTAGTTTACCTGATTAGTTTTTTATTAAATTCTGAAAAAAGGTTCACGAGATATGGACGGCCCTTTGTAAAGTTGGGGATTTTTGCCAGCAAATATCCAAATATATATTGAAGCTAGAGTCTTGATATTTGGTTGATAGATGCGAGACCAGAAGTGGATGACCTGAATAACTTTTGAAAAAGATCTGTTTTCTTTTGGTTTTTTGTTGTTGTTTTTTTTTTTTGTTTTGGTTATTTTTGTTGTTGTTGTTGTTGTTGTTTTTTGTTTCGTTTTGGCCCTTTTGGATATTTAAACCTTGTAAGCAGTGTCTTGCAGTATGTAAGGTGGGAGATTCCATTCATGCAGTATAAAATGGGATAATGTGCTCTTGCCAAAGTTCAATACCTTGGGCTTGTTGCTCTGTGCCTCTTATCTCGGAACTGTCGGCTGTAGACGTTTTTCTTCTGGCAAGGTTGAGGTCGGGACTGGCTGGTCCTGGAGAAGCCTTTCCCTTATCACTGAGGGTAAGTTTGGTGGACAAGGAAATGTCAAGACAAGACATGGCAATATCTGTTCTAATATGACGTGTCAACTGCAGATTTGTGGCCGTTGCTTGGTCCTCATTATAATCACTTTTTCCACCATTAATACACCTGTTCAGATATAAATATACAGTAAATTACACTATTAAGACCAGCTGAAGTTAACCCTTAACCCTTTTAGTACCAAATGGAATCTTCCTCCTTATATATAGCTGGAGTCCATTTAAAAATTTAGAAGTGTCAGGTTGTGTTTTCATCAAAATTTATTTGGAAAATGGCTGAACGTGTTGCATATAGTGTAGGCCCTGATCAGACGTCGCGTTCTGTGGCATCTGATCTGGGCTTGCACTATTTGCCAGGGTACCAGTTTTGGGTTTTCCGGTACAAAATGGGTTAAATGCCAGGAAAAAAATCCATCTTTAACAGTCATCATTGTTATCTGCTGCATCTTCTTTTAAACTTTTCAAATATATTTTTGGATACAGCCAAACAGTGTTAACCCTGATCAGACTGCTGCTCTAGGAGCAGTCTGATCTGGATCCACACTGTTTGTAACAATGACTGAGCAGACCCTAATCAGACTGCTCCTAGTCTGGGTCCACACAAATCACTTTTACAGTACCAGCGGATGACAATTGTAGTGAATGGCATCTTAAGGTTTAAGAGTGATTTCAGTTAATCTTTCTTCTAGCAATTTGAACAGTTTCAAACATTTTTTCACATCTCTAAGTCTTTTTAGTGAGATCATTAATGGTCTGAAATGAGGACAGTATCTCAATGTGATGAATGCTAATATGCTCTTTGATTTAATTACTAGAATCTCACTAGAGGCAGAAAATTTTCATATCTGTTGACTCATTTTTTTCACACCAGGTACCAGCCAGAACATGCACAACAGTGGTTATACTGTGACAAGTCATCTCACTACAGTACCTTTATGACTCTGTCAACCAGTTGTAAGTGGATACCTTGAGAAATAGTAGGAGTGCTATGGTCTGATTAACCCTAAGCCCTTATGCTGCGGAATAATTAATTTAGCCACTATCCATTTCCGACTTTGGACCAATCAGGTTACTTGATGCAATTTATTCCTGCAAATTCACAAACCAAATGTCAAACAGTGCACCAGTAGATCCTGATCAGAAGCCATCTAATCTGGATCTACACTGTTTGCAAAGATAGGAGTTGTCGTGTTCAGCGCGATAAGGGTTAATATATATATTGCTCCAGCAATTCTGTTGTTGTATGCTGTCGAGTCCTCAACCTTGTTTCATCTCTGTAGTTTTTTTATTTTTATTTTCTCGGAGATGTTACACTGATAAGTAAGGAAGCTTTCATGCGGACTAAACAAAATTAGTGTATACCGCGACAGAGGTAAGGGCAAGGATTATGGCCATGTAAAATCGATTTGAGCCCCCCAGTGGAATTCTTTCCACTGACCGTTCCAAGGCTGTTCTTCTGTGGCGGTTTATTTTTGTTGTTGTTTGTTACTACATACTGTGTGTATCACTTGTGTTTTTTTTTATTTGGATGGCCATTTGGCAATTTTGTGGGAAAGTAACTGCCTTAAGGCCATCCTTTGTTTAGGTTACCATTATGGTCTGGTCGCTTCATGTTTGCGTTTCTTTCCCTTTGGTGTCTTTGATAGATGGAGTAAGTTAATTGAATCGATTCCTGATCTTTGTTTTAATTCTACTTAGATGCCAATCACAACAGTTGTCGTCGGCTTTGTTTTCTGCTAGTTACAATCATGAAAACAAGCCTATATAATTCTTACCCCCTTGAATCCCACTTTTATATCGTAAAACTGGGGTTAGCAGGGGTATACATTATTTTTCTTATTTCTGCTCAAAAAGTAGATTGTGGGTACTCATTAGAACCGCCTTGATGAGGTGGCTCTAACGAGTATCCACAATCTAAATTTTAAGCAGAAATAAGAAAATATTACAGTTTTTCATCTGAAAATTGTCGTTTTTTGGTGGTTAAGTTTACAATCATGTATTTGTATAGGCATGTTTTCGTAATGCTTAAAAAATCATTGTCTGATCAGAGTCCGCACTGATTGTCTGTGGGAAAAAAATATGCTTGGACATTTTGCAAGAAGATGCAGTAGATGATTTAATCAGACGACATCTTGTATATCCTGTTTAACCCTTTTTGTACCAAACAGAATCTTCCTCCTTACATAAAGTAGGAGTCCTGTCACGACAAGGTTTCTTATTTTCAACCCGAAACTTATAGGCATGTAATTACTTGTTCTCTTTCAAGAGAGCAATACTGACATGTTTACAAGTTAACCGAATTCTTATATTTTTGTGCTACGGTAGCTAGGCCTTGTCAAGAAAACTGTCCAATTATGTTTTGCTTGATAAACGTAGGTTTCTTCGTTCTTTTCGGACGGTTTCGGACCTGCACACACCTAAACATATGTTCTTGATAGAAGTTACGTCTGTCAAATCAGACAGATCTTGTTAAGAGGGCGTATTTTCTAACCAACTAACCTTCTTGAACCCTCTGTTATTCTCTGGTGGCTGGCCTATGTGGTCCTCCATACAGGTGGCGTGTCGATCAGGCGACCCGACTTTGCGAGCTATTGTGGCAAGGCCATCGCATGATCGTACACGTGTACTGACCATCCCTATATAAGTAACTGACCGCTCAACATCGGGTGTGGGACATTATTTCCAGAGCCGATGTTGCAGTATCGAGCATAGGCCGATAGCAACATCTACAAGGCTTTATGATCTACCAATGGCCTGTGGCCCGTAGTAGCATCTAATCGACTATTTTGTCAAGCCAAGAGGGTAATCCATACTTGACGAAGTCAGAAACGAATCTCTTATATGAAGGAAGAATCTCCAACATGAAGGACGTGTGAAGGAGGCATACAGGCGTCCCGTGTATCAGAGATCTCCTTAAACGTGTATGGTTCAAAACATGAACACATCTCGTATATGCCAAAATGGGAACAGATAAGGAATTAACTTATTGCTCCTAAGATCATTATGCACATGGCCATAATTAACTGTTGTTTTCCATAAGTGTGAGTGTATGACGTGTACTGTTTTATTGAAGTGATGTGTACTGTTTTATTGAAGTGATGTGTACTGTTTTATTGAAGTGACGTGTACTGTTTTATTGAAGTGACGTTGTAAATAAACATTTGTGTTACTTGGACCTTGTTCTTTCTCGATTAGACCACCCCTCGTCTATCTTGACGCACGCTGCCTTTGGGTGTGTGTGAGGCTGAACGGAGCCGCGGGCTAGCTCAACCTCCCACTCACCGGAAGTCACGTGACATTGGTGTCAGAAGTGGGATAAGGTCTTTGAAAGAAAGTGCAGGTCTTAAGTTATTAACGGGCTCATTTGCATGTGTTGTTCTCATATTCCAAGAGCCCATTCATTTATATGGATGTAGCGGTTTGTGATATGAAGCTACATGTATGTTCAAGTATTATATCACTGTGAAATCAAATCATGTGAATTATCATGTAAGGAGTCAGTAACTTAAGGGAATACTGAGATACAGCTTCATCCTTTTCTCGGATGGTGGTTAGAGTTTCCAATTATTAACGTCAGCCTAGTGTTACCGCTCAATGTTCCGTTGTGCATGTCCCTTATAGCTTCCCGTTGTCGTGGTGCTTTTTGTTGAGTTTTCCCCTTTTGAATTCTGTTTCTTGTCCGTGACGTCACGCAGGTCTAACGTCAATATTACGTCAGAATAACGTTGTTATTGACGTTCATCAGTGATATTGTGTTAATACGCGAGGCGTAGCTTCAATGGTAATGATCATTTGGAGTCACGTTCCTATTTGTGAGTTATGATAAACGTAACGTCAATTGTGACGTTCAAATTTTGACGTTTTTATGAATTAAGCTTGCTTAACAACATTAAGTAGCTTGTTTGATCAGTATTTTAACTGGTCTTATGCACAAGATATCTAACTGGTGAAATATTTTGCTAGTTTTATAGCATTTTGCCATTTATATTTTGTCCGACGTGTAATTATACGTCATTCCAAAATGGACAAGTTATTGGAACAAGGAACCCGCTTAGGTTATGAGGGGCAGGAACTCCAAAATTGGGTTAAGGAACAGCAGGCATTTGAAAGGGAGGAAAGGGTCCGCGTAAGGGAGTTGGAGTTGGCTAAATTAGCTCAGGTAGAGAAGGATAGAGAATTGGAGTTAGCTAAGGTAGAGAAGGATAAAGAATTAGAGATGGCTAAAGTAGCTCAGGTAGAGAAGGATAGAGAATTGGAGTTGGCTAAGGTAGAGAAGGATAAAGAATTAGAGTTTGCTAAATTAGCCCAGGTAGAGAAGGAAAGGGGATTAGAGTTGTCTAAATTGGCCCATGAGAAGGAAATAGCGGAGTTGAACATAAGGTTAGAACGCGAACGTTTGACGGCAAACGTTAAAATCGCGCATGAACAGACTGAGAAAGCAGCGCGGGCTAAGGATCCTAAGTTGCCTTACTTTGACGAGGCAAAGGATAAGATGGATAGTTACATTTCACGGTTTGAGAAATACGCGACCGCGAATAAGTGGGAAACGGATCGTTGGGCTATAAATTTGAGTGCATTATTAAAAGGCCGTACCCTGGAAGTTTATGATAGGCTCTCAAATGAAGATGCAAATGATTATGTTAAGCTCAAAGAAGCATTGCTGAAAAACTTTGACATGACTGAAAGAGGTTTCCGTAAAAAGTTCCGTTACGAGAGACCAGTTAAGAGTGAAACTTTTATACAGTTCAGTGGCAGACTGAGAAGTTATTTTGATAAGTGGTTGTCCCTTGGTAATGTAACAAAATCATATGACGCAGACTGTGATTTTATGGCAAGGGGTCAATTTTTGGAATGTTGCAATAGGGAATTGTACGTTCATTTGAAGCCTAGAGAATTTGAAAGTGTATCTGACATGGCTATGGAGGCCGATCTCTTTGCGGAAGCGAGAGGCGGTGTCCTTAGCTGTGTGTCGAAGGCAGCACAAGGCGGAAAAGGGGGCCTCAAAATAAGCCCAACGATCCTAACAAAAATAATGATACCACTTCCGGTAAGAAACCGGACATAAAGTGTGGTATATGCGGTTAGGCGCACTTAACATTTAAGTGCTGGAACCATCCCAGCCGTAAGATGGTTTCGAGCGCGAATATAGAGGAAAATAAAACAGTTGACAATACGGCTGACCATAATATTGGTCGTGGTGCTAAGGTCGAGGAGATTATCGCGGACGCGGTAGAGGAATGCATCAGAATCAAAACAGTAGTGCAGCTAAGGGAGATCATCAGATAAGCTTTTGTAGAGCAGATAGAAATAACAGTGACTCTATTATTGATAGTGATATACAGAGTGCTTATCCAGTGAAAGATGGTATTGATACTTCTTTGAGTAAGGATAAGGAAGGGGTTTGTTATTTCTTGAAGTCTAGGTTACCCACAGCTCCCGGTTTGGTGAATGGAAAAAAAGGTAGTGGTATTACGAGATACTGGTTGTACTGGTGTGGTAATCCGTAGATGTTTGGTATCTGATGATCAGTTGATTGATAAGGAATCTGAGGTCACATTGATTGATCAGACTTCCAATGTTTGTCCTATGGCACTAATTGATATAGATTGTGCCTTTTTCAAAGGTACTACTGAGGCATTATGCATGGATGGTACACTTTACGACTTGGTTATTGGTAATATTGACGGTTCTAAGCTGCCTGATATGTCACATTTCTCGGCAGATAATGCAGCTAGTGTGGTTACCAGGTCACAAGCTAGGAATGAAGAAAAAGTGTATAGAAAACTTAAGGTCCCGGAACAGATTTTGAGTGGTGACAGGGAAGCTTTCAAACTTGCTCAGCAGAGTGATTCTAGTTTGCACTTGATCAGGCGTAGGGTACAATCTGGGACAGTTTCGGTCACTAGAGGCTTGAATAGGGGTGAAGCTAAGTTTGTCAGTAAGAAAGACTTGATGTATAGGCAGTTCACTCTCGGCAATAAGACTTCATTACAACTTATTGTTCCTTCTGGTTATAGAGAAAAGGTTCTTAAGCTTGCCCATGAATCTTTATTGGCAGGACACTTGGGTATCAGAAAAACCTTGGACAGAGTTGTATCGGAGTTTTATTGGCCTGGTGTTTGTGGCCATGTATCTAGGTTTTGTAAGTCGTGCGACATTTGCCAGAGAACCATACCAAAGGGTCGTGTCCCTAAGGTAACTTTAGGTAGAATGCCGATTATTGATACACCATTCAAGAGGGTGGCTGTTGATATTGTCGGTCCCATTGAACCTCGGTCTGATCGGAAGTCCCGGTACATTTTGACCTTAATTGATTATGCCACGCGATATCCTGAGGCGGTGGCATTGCCTAGTATTGAAACTGAGCGGGTAGCGGAGGCCCTTGTCGAGATGTTCAGTAGAGTTGGTGTACCTGATTAGTTGCTTTCAGACTGTGGTACCCAGTTTACCTCTGAGGTCATCAAAGAGGTCAGTAGGTTGCTGTCATTACAGCAGTTAACGACATCAATTTATCATCCGATGACAAATGGTTTAATTGAAAAATTCCATGCTTGCCTGAAGCAGATGCTGCGCAAGTTGAGTGCTGAACGACCCAGAGACTGGGATAAGTATTTACCCGCATTGTTGTTTGCTGTAAGAGAAGTTCCTCAAGAGAGTCTTGGTTTCTCGCCTTTCGAACTGTAGTTTGGTCGTAATGTCAAAGGCCCAATGTCTATTTTGAGGGAACTTTGGTCAGAGGAGGTAGAGGACGAACAGGTGCATTTAACTTATCAATATGTTATTGATTTGAGGAATAGAATTGAGGAAACGTGTAAATTAGCACATGAAAACCTTAGGAAGGCTCAGATCAGGCAAAAAAAGTACTATGATACGCGCGCGAAGTCGCGCCAGTTTAAAGTGGGAGATAAAGTTCTCATCTTACTTCCCACTAGTAGCAACAAGTTGCTATTACAATGGAAAGGCCCGTATGTAGTTGAGGAGGTAGTTAATAAAATGGACTACAGAATTGATGTAGAGGGGGTAGTGAAGACATATCATGCAAATATGCTAAAGCAGTACGTCGAGCGGCATACTGCGTCACATTGCCTTTTGTCAGCAGAATCGGTTCCTTCCACTGAGGACGATGAGAGCGACGTACTATCATTAAATGATTGTATTTTCCCATTAGGAACTGATAATGAATCATTTGAAGAAGTCCAAGTTTCGGATAAGTTAACGCCGGAACAACAAGATGAAATTAAGTCGCTCATAAGTCAGTATCCGGACGTATTGACGAGTATACCGGGTCGTACTGACCTATTCAAACATGATATAAAACTGCTGACGACGGAACCAGCAAGGTCTAAGGGTTATCCTATCCCATATAAGACGCGTGACGTCATGGAAAAGGAACTTCAGGAAATGCTTGAGTTCGATGTTATTGAGCCCTCGGTTTCGCCATATTCCTCGCCGATCGTTCTTGTACCAAAGAAGGACGGATCGATACGGTTTTGTATCAATTTCCGTAAGCTAAACAAGATTACGGAATTCGATGCAGAACCTATGCCGAATATGGAGGAAGTTAGTAATAGAATGTCTGGCCATAGATATTTCACGAAAATGGATCTTTGTAAAGGTTATTGGCAGTTAGTCCTCGCCGAGGCGGCAAAACCTCTAACTGCATTTGAAACTCCTAAAGGGCTTTTCCAATTCAAAACCATGCCGTTTGGATTGGTAAATGTCAGTGCTTCTTTCTGTAGGCTGATGCGTACGGTTTTGCGTGACCTTCCCAATGTTGACAGTTTTGTTGATGATATGTGGATTTTTACACAAACATGGAGGGAGCATGTGACGTCTCTACGTCAGGTTCTTGACCGCCTCAGGTCAGCTGGTTTGACGGCGAAACCTTCGAAATGCATGATTGGCTTTGATAAGATTGATTGTCTTGGTCACAGTATCGTCGAGCAGACGTTAAGACCGCAAGAAGACAAAATTCATGCCATTAAGGAGGCACCCAGACCCAAAACTAAGAAGCAGATCAGATCTTTCCTTGGCTTGGCAGGCTTTTACCATTGCTTCCCCGTTAACTGATTTGACAAAGAAGGACAGACCTAACAACATCAAGGATTGGCAAGACTGTCATGAGAAAGCTTTTCAGACGCTGAAGAATAGGCTCACGTCTAGCCCTATTCTTCGCCTGCCCTTGTTTAATGACAGTCATCCCTTTATTCTTAGAACCGATGCGTCAGACACGGGCATTGGTGCTGTCCTTCTGCAAGAGTTTGAGGATGAGGATAAACTTCCAATTGCGTATGCTAGTAGGAAACTTCTACCTAGGGAACGCAACTTCTCCGTCATTGAGAAGGAATGTTTAGCCATTGTATGGGGAATTGAGAAGTTCCACAAATATCTTTTTGGTGTAGAGTTTTGGCTTGAAACTGACCATAAGCCTCTGTCGTACATGCAGTCCGCCAAGGGACTTAACCCTCGTATAATGAGATGGGCATTAAAGATTCAGTCCTATCGATTCAGAATCATAGCCATCCGAGGACCGGACAATGTAGGGGCTGATTATCTCAGTAGATCATGAACATAGTTCTATGTATATTGTTGTATATAGCTGTGTGCAGGTTAACAAGAACCTCTTGTCGATAGTTAAGAAAAAGGAAATCTTTCATATCCTTTTCCTCCCAAAAGGGGGACTTTTGTCACGACAAGGTTACTTATTTTCAACCCGAAACTTATAGGCATGTAATTACTTGTTCTCTTACAAGACAGCAAAACTGACATGTTTACAAGTTAACCGAATTCTTATATTTTTTGTGCTACGGTAGCTAGGCCTTGTCAAGAAAACTGTCCAATTATGTTTTTCTTGATAAACGTAGGTTTCTTCGTTCTTTTCGGACGGTTTCTGACCTGCACACACCTAAATATATGTTCTTGATGGAAGTAACGTCTGTCAAATCAGACAGATCTTGTTAAGAGGGCGTATTTTCTAACCAACTAACCTTCTTGAACCCTCTGTTATTCTCTGCTGGCTGGCCTATGTGGTCCTCCATACAGGTGGCGTGTCGATCAGGCGACCCGACTTTGCGAGCTATTGTGGCAAGGCCATCGCATGATCGTACACGTGTACTGACCATCCCTATATAAGTAACTGGCCGCTCAACATCGGGTGTGGGACATTATTTCCAGAGCCGATGTTGCAGTATCGAGCATAGGCCGATAGCAACATCTACAAGGCTTTATGATCTACCAATGGCCTGTGGCCCGTAGTAGCATCTAATCGACTATTTTGTCAAGCCAAGAGGGTAATCCATACTTGACGAAGTCAGAAACTTCAGAAACGAATCTCTTATATGAAGGAAGAATCTCCAACATGAAGGACGTGTGAAGGAGGCATACAGGCGTCCCGTGTATCAGAGATCTCCTTAAACGTGTATGGTTCAAAACATGAACACATCTCGTATATGCCAAAATGGGAACAGATAAGGAATTAACTTATTGCTCCTAAGAGCATTATGCACATGGCCATAATTAACTGTTGTTTTCCATAAGTGTGAGTGTGTGACGTGTACTGTTTTATTGAAGTGATGTGTACTGTTTTATTGAAGTGATGTGTACTGTTTTATTGAAGTGACGTGTACTGTTTTATTGAAGTGACGTTGTAAATAAACATTTGTGTTACTTGGACCTTGTTCTTTCTCGATTAGACCACCCCTCGTCTATCTTGACGCACGCTGCCTTTGGGTGTGTGTGAGGCTGAACGGAGCCGCGGGCTAGCTCAACCTCCCACTCACCGGAAGTCACGTGACAAGTCCATTTCTTAATTTAGGGGCGACAGGTTGTGGTATCTTCAAAATTGATTTGGAAAATGGCTGAACTTTCTGCAAATAGTGTAGGCCCTGATGAGACGCCACGTTCTGTGGCATCTCACCTGGGCCTGCGCTGTTTGCCAAGGTACCCATTTTGGGGTATCCGGTACAAAATGGGTTAAACCACCTGAGAATAGAATTTGTCTTGCTCATAAATATCAAAATGCAAAAGATTACAGGCATTTCAATACTCAAAACTTATGTGATAAATTTCATCCACATGCATGTTGAGCATGAAAAAGTTTCAAAATGTCATTGCCAGGGTTTTCTGAGATGAATCTAGGGCTTATCCAATTGACTGAGATGAAGGGGAGAATTTTTACAAGTCTGTCTCCATGAGGTACCTTCATGTGGATATCTCTGAAGAAGGCACAGTGATATTCAGGATATATTTTCTTTTCTTTTGGGATCATTGGGTCCATTCTGGTTACTTTGAAAATCTAATATCGCTTAAGCCGGTGCTAGGAGCCATATGCAGCCTTACAAACTATTGCTGTGTATGAAGAGGCTCAATAAAACCGAGTCTCTGATTTTCATTCTTTTATATGTTCTTTGTTTCCAAAGGCAACCTTTGTTGCTTTTTATTTTACCTCACTGCAGCTGGTGTTAAGTGCTGTGGCGTGGCCATAAAAAGTCTCCCTCTGCTTCATCATAGTGCATATTTTCTTTTACTTTGGGAATGTGCTGGTTGGAATGACCTTCATCCCTGCAAATGATGCCAGTGGAGCGTGTTCGGACATCGAAATTTTATCGCCGCCGCCGGGGACCAAACCCAGAACCTCCAGCCCCAGAGGCAAGTGCACTATAAACCACTGAGCTATCACGCTCCACTACAAAATACGATATACGGACAACTCGGCCCCTTACAAAACCGGGGCCCCATTCAACTCTGTCCCTAAAAACTCAGTCCCTAGCAGCATTTAGGTCCTAAAATACAATGTTTTTGTTTCCGAGAATCAATTTGGAAGGTGGATAGGTAGTTTTACAGAAAGTTTGAGCACATTTATCGTTTTCAATACGAAACCTTATCCACGATTAAAGATCGCGGAAACCGATGTTGTAATTGGGACCGTGTTGGAATTGAGAGTGGCATCACTAAAACATGCCTATATAATTTTGACCACCTGCAACCACACAAAAACTGGGGATTACAAGGGTTTATATCAATTTACTTTTTTCTTCTCAAAAACATAGATTGTTGGTTCTTGTAAGAACCGCCTCGTCGATGCCGTTTTTACAAGTACCCCAATCTGTTTGCTTAAAAACATAGATTGTTCGTACTTGTTAGAATTGCCCTGTCAATGTGGTTCTAACAAGTACCCAAAACCTATGTTTATAGCAGAAATAAGAAAAATATGTTCATGTTTCATCTGAAAATTTTCATATTTGGGTGGTGAAAAATTCACTATTTTAGAAAAGGCGTGTTTTTTTTTTTTTTGTGATATTAACATTTCCAGTGTAAAACTAAATGTAAACCTATAGAAAACAATATTTGCCCCCGCCCATAGGGGCTTGGAGAAATAGTTTGGGCTACATGATGTTTCCATGCAGAGCTGAATCTGACCACATAGAAGTACCGGTAAACTGCTTAGAAGGACTAAACAGAAGTAGAGGCAATGATCAGGAATCGATACAATTAACCCACAGCTCCCATCAGAGACACCAAAGGGAAAGAAACACAAACATGAAGCAACAGACCCCAACAGAAACATCAACAGCGGAAAGCCAAAAGGACAGTTACTTTCCCACAAAATTGCCAATAGGCTATCCAAAACAAGAGGCCCATGGGCCACTACGCTCACCAGAGGTCATGTGGTTTATACCATATACAGGCATGGTGCCCATCTTGGTCATGTGACAACAAAAGGTCACCATGCAGTCAGTAAAATCCACTGTCTTGCCTTTTTTCCATACAACTGTCTATGTGACCAAATTTGACAGTGACGTAAAAACAGGTCAAGGTCAACCAAAGGTCATCATTTGAACAAAATTGTTAGGGTCTGAGTCCTCGATGCTGCATACCATGTTTCAAGGTCATCGGCCATTTGGTTCCTGAGAAGAAGATTTTTTAAGGTTTTTACCATATATGGGCATGGCAGCCATATTGGCCATGTGACCTAGTCCTTACGAACAAACTTTCATTCCCCCTTCCCACAGCAGCTTCACATGTAACTTGGTTTTAATCAACCTAGCAGTTTGAGTAGAGAAGAAGATTAAAATACTGAATCTCAGCCATCCAGGACAAAGGTCCGCAAATGACCTTCACCTTTATTGAAAAACTTCCATTCAGTTGATTGCAAATATCATTTCTGATGCCACAGGTTACCATGCAATCAGAAAAATCCACTGTTTTGCCCTTTTTCCATGCATATGTCTAAGTGACCATATTTGATCTTGAGGTAAAATAGGTCAAGGTCAAAATACATCATTTGAACAAACTTGGCTGCCACTAGCTACCATGCAATCAGAAAAATCAACTGTTTTGCCTTTTTTCCATACAAATGTCTAAGCGACCATATCTGACCTTGGCGTAAAACATGTCAAGGTCAACTAAAGGTCATCATTTAAACAAATTTGGCAGGGCCCAAGTCCCCAATGATGCATACCAAGTTTCAAGAACATCGGCCATTCGGTTCTTGAGAAGAAAATTTTTAAAGGTTTTTACCATATATGGGCATGGCAGCTATATTGGTCATGTGACCCAGTCCTCACGAACAAACTTTCGTTCCCCCTTCCCACAGAGGCTCCACATGTAATTTTGTTTCAATCGTCTCAGCAGTTTAAGTTGAGAAGAAGATAAAAATACTGAATCTGAGCCTCCCGGACAAAGGTCCGAAAATGACCTTGGCCTTCGGAACTGACAAAATTCCATTCAGCTGAGTGCAAATATGATTTCTGATGCCACTAGCTACTATGCAATCAGAAAAATCAACTGTTTTGCCTTTTTTTCCATAAAAATGTCTGAGTGAGCATATTTGACCTTGATGTCAAACAAGTCAAGGTCAACCAAATATCATCATTTGAACAAATTTGGCAGGGCCCAAGTCCCTGATGCTGCATATCTAGTTTAAGAAAATTAGCCATTGGGTTCTTGCGAAGAAGATTTTTAAAGGTTTTTACCATATATGGGCATGGCAGCCATAAAGGTCATGTGACCCAGTCCTCATGAACAAACTTTCGTTCCCCCTTCCCACAGAGGCTCCACTTGTAATTTGGTTTCAATCCACCCAGCAGTTTAAGTTGGGAAGAAGATAAAAATACTGAATCTGAGCCTTCCGGACAAAGGTCCGCAAATGACCTTGACCTTCGGAACTGACAAAATGCCATTCAGCTGAGTGCAAATATCATTTCTGATGCCACTAGCTACCATGCAATCAGAAAAATCAACTGTTTTGCCTCTTTTCCATACAAATGTCTAAGTGACCATATTTGACCTTGACGTAAAACAGGTCAAGGTCAACCACAGGTCATCATTTAAACAAACTTGACAGGGCCCAAGTCCCCGATGCTGCATACCAAGTTTCAAGAACATTGGCAGTTCGGTTCTTGAGATAAAGATTTTTAAAGGTTTTTACCATATATGGGCATGGCAGCCATATTGGTCATGTGACCCAGTCGTCACAAACAAACTTTTGTTCCCCATCCCTAAGAGGCTCCACATGTAATTTGGTTTCAATCGTCTCAGCAGTTTAAGTTGAGAAGAAGATAAAAATACTGAATCTGAGCATTCCTGGACAATGGCCAGTAAATGACCTTGACCTTCAGAACTGTCAAAATTCCATTCAGCTACGTGTCAATATCATTTCTGATGCCACTAGCAACCATGCAATCATAAAATCCACAGTTTTGCCTTTTTTCTGTACAAATGTCTAAGTGACCATATTTGACCTTGACGTAAACCAGGTAAAGGTCAACCAAAGGTCATCATTTGAACAAACTTGGTAGGGCCTGCGTGTCCGATGCTGCATACCAAGTTTCAAGAACATCGGCCATTCGGTTCTTGAGAAGAAGATTTTTAAAGGTTTTTACCATATATGGGCATGGCGGCCATATTGGTCATGTGACCCAGCCCTCACGAACAAACTTTCGTTCCCCCTTCCCACAGAGGCTCCACATAAAATTTGGTTTCAATTGGCCAAGTAGTTTCAGAGGAGATATTGTTCGAAAATGTTGACAACGCAGACGACGACGGACAACGGACGACGGAACTTCGGCTCTGGTGAGCTAATAAAATAATAAAAGTGACACAAACACCCAAAGACAAACCATAACAAAAATAAACCGTGACAGAAGAACCGTCTTGGAAAGGTCAGCGGAAACGAATTCCACTGTGGGGCTTAAATCGATTTTACGTGGCCACAATCCTCGCCCTCACTTCCGTCACGATTAAGACAAATAATTTGTTCAGTCTGCATGAAGGCCTCCTAACTCATCAGTGCAACATCTCTGTGAACACAAAAATCAAACAACCACAGAGTTGAAACAACCGTGAGGACTCGACAGCAAGAAACAACATTAATGCTGGAGCAAAAGAAAACCAACAGTTAGACTCCTGCCCAGGCAAAGCGGTGTGAGTCAGATCGTCCAATGCATATAAGCCTTCTGGTTTCATCGGGCGACAGGGCTTGAGATGTCATTTCATCTCAATGTTGGGTGAAAGTCCCACAAAATTGGAAGCAACATCTCCAAAATGACCCAAATAGTGTTGACAGTGTCGTTAAACCCCAATTCAAACAAACAAAAACAAATAGAAAACAATATAGTTCATGGTTCTCCACAATCTGACGATGTTCATTACGAAAACACTCCTATACAAGTACATTGTCAATTTTTTGGCCAAAAATGGAAATTTTAAGATGAAAAATTGTGATATTTGTCTTATTTTGGCTCGAAACATAGATTACAGGGGCTCGCCGCGACGGTTCTATTGAGTACTCACAATCTGATTTTTGAGCAGATATAAGAAAAATAATGTTTCAAGAAAGAAACTTATTTTTTCTGCCGTTCATGAAAGTATGAATGACAGTGTAGCGCTAGCAAAGTTTATATGAACCTCTTCGGTGTAAAGTTACTTTGCAGGCGATCGATTGCTTTCATACTTTCATGATTTGTTAAGTCTTTGATTTCAGGTTTAACGTCCCCGTCAACACTGTAAAGGTCATTTTGGAGACGTTGCTTCCAATTTTGTGGGACTTTTACCCAACATTGAGATGAAATGACATCTCAAGCCTTGCCACTCAATGAAACCAATAGGGTTTATAAGCATGGACGGGCCGACTCTCACCGCTTTGCCTGGGCAGGCTTAGATCCTCTAAGCGGTTTACCAGTACTCATGTGCGGGTCGGTTTCAGCTCTGCGTGGAAGCATTATGCAGCCCATATATTTCTTCAAGCCCCGACGGGCGGGGGCCGTCATACTTTCATGAACAGCAGAAAAATAAAATTCATTTCTAAAATGAACACACCAGTACCTCATGGGTTTAGGTCGGGAAAAAGCCCCACAAAATTGGAAGCAACTTCTCCAAAATGACCTATACAATGTTGACGGGCTGTCAAACAATCAAAATCATTGGTATTAATAGAAAAAAAAGACTACTGGCTGCAGAATGGTCAAACCCTGCAAATGATAATAAAAACAAAATGGTTAAATTTTTGTAAGCGGGCAACAGAACATACATGTATTTTCAGTGGCAGAGATGTAATTACACGCCAATCAATCAATTAGTTTATGAATTACATCAGAAGGTGAGTGACAGTGGACCCACAGCAGCGACGAGCATGTCATACACTGGTTCAATCGGTTCCAGGACAAAATCACCACCCAGGACACAACCCCCCACCCGACAAAATCCACCCTTTTTGTAAAGGCGGACAAAATCCCCCCCCCCCCCCAACATTTGTTCAGGTGGACAAAATCCCCCCTGCTGTTTATAAAGGTAGACAGTATCCCGTACACCTCCACATGCACAATTACTGGATTTGAAAATCCGTCTATCGTTTTGAAAACTGCAGATTCCATATCAGATTTGGTGCAGTACTATCAAAACTATATTGGTGCTCATGGAGAAATTATTGCCCATCAACACTGTATAGGTCATTTTGGAGATGTTGCTTGTCAGATCAAAGTAAAAAGGGCATACAGTAGAACTTCAATGGCTCGAACTCCGATGGCTCGTTTACCATGGATGAGTCGAACCCGTTCTTGATTCCGCAGGGAGTTCCTCCAAATACGATAGAGGGGTAATTTAGGAAGATTTTCTTCATTTATTTTGCAAATGTATGCCGTGTGTACTCATTAGAATCGCCTCGATGAGGCGATTCTAATGAGTACACACAACATACATTTATAATACAGAAGACTGAAAAGATATCCACAATTATCTCCATTATGCCTCCTGGTATGGCACTAATAGTAACCCTCTATGGCTCGAACTATCGCTGTCTCGAACAAATTTTCATGGTCCCAACGGGGTTCGAGCCATCGAAGTTCGACTGTACTTGTATTAATTTTTGTAATTGTACATGTGTGCTTTGGAGTTTTATGGACCTCTCAATCCATTAGGATTATGTCTGGCATGATCAGTTAACCTAACCCAGTTCCAGGCACACTTAAGATTCCAGATCTTAGATTCCTGATCATAGCCTTCACTTCTATTTTAGAACCTCTACCATTACGAAAAACGCCTGTTCAAATATATTGAAAATTGACATATTCCAATATTTTTCATATTTCTGCTCAAAAACAAGGATTGTGGGTAGTGGAGGGATAATTAACTAGAACAATTTAGAGCAAGGGTGATTTTTTCCAGGGTGGTATTTTGTCCAACCTGACCAAGTGACCATACAACAAGGGGGATTTTGTCCGAGGGGGATTTTGTCCGCCTTGACAAAAAGGGGGGATTTTGTCGGGGGTGGGGGGGGATTATGTTCCAGGGGGATTTTGTCCGGCTATCGGTTCAATCAATGCATTAGGTTCATTTAACTCATGTGAGATGGGTTACTCATAATATCATCAAAATGAGTTCAAAAGGTAATTAGGCATATGTACATTAAAAATATGTGTAATAGTTTGATAATTAGTCAATTCCAACACTAATAAATACATGTTCTAATTTTAAGGGCCGAGTTTGTCAGGGGCCGAGTTTGCTAGGGACCGAGTTTTCCAGGGGCCGAGTTTGTTAGGGGCCAAGTTGTCATCTCACCCAAAATACTAGTCAACCAAAAATTTAATCGCATTTACAACTGCGATAAACGACATTTTTTGCCCACCACCAGTAAGTCCCGCCAAATATTATTATTGAGTGATGACATAGAGTTTGGATGTGTCTATTTGAATAGCAATTCACCATATTTGCATTATTTGCTGGCTCCCAGCTTGCACATTGTCAATATTAGAAAAACAGGTAACCAGACCCCCTGACCTTTCAAGTTCAGGGGGGTCTGGTTACCTGTTTTTTTCCAACACTTATAATCTTCAGACTAGGAACCAGCAGATAATGCAAATAAGGTGAATAGGTGTGTTTTCGTGATGAGACAGAAAAATACAAACTCTGCATATCCAGTTTGAAGTGGCAGCATGGAAAGATCTCTTGGTGTCATTATTGGCCGGAGGCCGAAATCCTTGGAGGCCAAACTCTCATCGTAATTTAGTCCTAGGAAATGTGGCCTGCTGTAACAGTATTTCTCTGGTTTATGAGTGGGCGGAGACCTCTCTCCCTCATTCCTGTTCTTCGGCGTAGACCTATTGACAGCATCTTTGAATTTGTTCAACATTATGTAGTAATCTCATAGTTTCTATACATCTACACCTCTGTAGTGAACTCCTCTAATCTTGACCCCGAAAACGATGTTTTTTATAGGGTTTCTAACGCGGAAGTAGGAGTCTTCGTTCGGAAAACGAAAGTAGAAAATCAAAAGTTGAGTTCCTTCCCTTAGACCGGTGGAACGGGAAAGTATAAAACCCGGGAGTAACAGCCGGGAGTAAAATCCGGGAGTAAATTTTGGCAATCGAATAAAGGTATTAAACATTAAAATATATGGATGAAATTTGGATCAAAAGTAGAATATAGACTCCTCTTTAAAATGCATATAAGTTTTATATTTATAATTGAGTACTTTTCAAGATATGAACCGAAATATATGACCATGTCGCAAAAATTTCGCCCGGGAGTAGCTTTTTGCGGTATTGACGATGTCAAGCATTTTGCAAAATATGTTCAGTCTGGGATTGCTACAAGAATAAGTTTGTGTATTATCAATTAAAAACATATCAAAGATTAAAAAAATACAAAAATAAAGTTATTTCAGCGCTCCGAGAAGTAAGTAATTGACCCGGGAGTAGGCCGGGAGTAATTTTTAGGTTGAAATCGGCGTTTATTTGCGTTATTGCCTATGTCACATACATTGTATTTATTAAACGTAGTCTTACTACCCTGACAGCAAATAGCAAAGGCACTGATCAGACTGCGGAGGTAATTGTGTCATCATTTCTACATTATACGGCCGTAAAAATAGCGCAAAATATAAATGTTCCGGGTCACATAAAATCATAGGCGCAGGAGCAGGGCGTGGGTTGGGTTGGGGGTTTAGATGTGTGTCGAGTCCCGATATGACAAGTAAATAAATTCATGTACTCAATGCTGAATCTCAGCTTTTCTTCCGACAAACGTTTAAGAAATGCATTGCATGTGATAGAAGCAATAAGGCCGAGAATAAGGCAAATAAACGCCGATTTCAACCCAGAAATTACTCCCGGCCAACTCCCGGGTCAATTATTTACTAGGCGGAGCTATGAAATAACTTTAATTTTGCATTTTTCTAATCTCTGACATGTTTTTAATTGATAACATATAAAGTAATTCTTGTAGAAACCCCAGACTGAACATATTTTGCAAAATGCTTGACATCGTCAATACCGCAAAAGTTACTCCCGGGCGAAAATTTTGCGACATGGTCGTATATTTCGGTTCATATCTTGAAAAGTACAAGATAATAATGTTAACACTTATATGCATTTTAAAGAAACGTCTATATTCGACTTTTGATTCAAATTTCATCCAGATATGTGAATGTTTAGTACCTTTATTCGATTGTCAAAATTTACTCCCGGATTTTACTCCCGGTTCCCGGCCGTTACTCCCGGGTTTTATACTTTCCCCGGTGGAACGAAATACCCAAACGCCACATAATATTCACCCGGTCCCGGGTCATTTCGGCCCACAACAAAATGGTAACGGGTCAACTGGAACCTTAGTCTGCTCGTACCTGTTTTTGGTCAACTCGTACCTGTTTTTTGGTCAACTCGTACCTGTTCTTTGGCCAACTCGTACCCCAAGTCAACCGGATGGGGTGGGGTGGGGTTACTCTAAATGTTGCCTGCTACATTGGGTGAGACTATTTGGGGGGTTCAAAATTTAAATTTTCGCATTGGGGTAGGTGGGGGGGGGGGGTGAGGGGATTTTTTTGTTTGTTTTTTTTTATGGGTATAGGGTATTTAGCAGGTATTTTGTGAAGGTGGGCGGTCGCTTCTAAAACTGACAATTTTTTGGGAACTTTCCAAAATTGTGGATTTTCTTTTCTTTAAATGCCTACGGGTAATTAGTATTTCTGACACATTATTCCACTCACATAAGATTAAATAAGTAAAAACACACATTTTTTAGATAACAGAAAGGAAGCCAATATAATTTGGGATAGATATATACATATTTTTGGTATGCTAGAATTTGCAGATATGGTTTGGGGTATTGATGATATCTTGGAATTTTTTGGTCGAGCAGTAGATACTGGGTTCCAGCCTATGTAGCTGGTAAAATTCAGAGTACCTCCATTCCACCAGCACCCAATCCCACCACCCCCGGGACTGGTAACTTGTAAAAGTTTATAGATATGAGCTCCCCCAGCCGCCATGAGCTCCCCAAGCCGCCGTCCGTCCGTCTGTAATGTCCCTCCATTGGTCCTAGACCAATTACGCTAGACTATCTCAACTTTCACTGGCAATAGCCCTATGGCTGATGACAACAGGAAGCTAAATGTATTCGGAATTTTGATGTGACCCCCCCCCCCCCCCAACCGCCACCCCTCCAAGGCAGGTGGTGGGGCCAACACTGCCCGAGGGTTCAAAATTCATTATGTTCAAACATAGTCACATTGCATTTCAAATATCAAATTGAAGGTAATGAAGAGTAGAATACAGATGTGCAAAAATGTCCTGGGTGCATGTCTTTGGTGTCTCCAGATATGAAGGAACGTATTCGGAATTTTTATTTGACCTGTCCCTAGGGCGAGGCCAGGGGTTGGGCCCAGGGGTCAAAAAGCTATTGTGTTCAAACATAATCATTTTGAATATCCGGCAAGTCAAAGGTAATTTTTAAAAGAGTAGAATACAGTGGAGAAAAGTTTGCCTGAAAAATGTCTTGGGGTCACCGGAGGTCAAAAAGAAGTAGTTTGGGTGCTTTTATTGCAACATGATTTTCACAGCGCGGGTATATGCTATAGCGTGCCATCGACCTGCTCTAGTAATTATTATTGCCATTAACATTCACCCTGAATTAACACAGTAAGTTAACACAGTTAATGTGAGTGTGAAAAAAAAAGATTATCGATACTAGCTTAATTGTCCTTTATTAAATGTTAATTTTAATTCCTTTGATTTTGTCGATGAGTGGCGGTTTTTTATTTGGCAAGACTTAATGGCACGCAGGAATTTTAAGATCAAATGCATTTGGAAAGGTTTGTTGGCGGACGTCAGCATGCCGTAAGTTGCGATATCTGCGACAGTTGGCATCATCGTTTTTGCGGGACATGTAATACAAAAAAAGTATCGCCTAGTGATCATTTATTTATTTATTTATTTATTTATCTATTTATTTATTTATTTATTTATTATGGCAAATAAAGAGGGGAAATCTGATCACGATAACACGCCAGTGTATTGAACACCCTTCTGAACCCCACTTTGTATAGAGAAAACAAGGGGTTACAGGGGTATGCTTTGTTAATACGAAAACAAGTGTATTCAAATATATAGAAAATTTTACCAACAAAAATGAAAATTTTCAGATGAAAAAAAAAACTGACATTTTCAAATATCTGCTCAAAACAAAGATTGTGTGCGCTCCTTAGAAAAGCCTCGACGAGGCGGTTCTAACGAGTACCCACAATCTACGTGTTTGAGCAGAAATGAGAAAGTAATGAATACCCATAGAAACCCTAGCTTTACTATAAAAGTGGGGTTTAAGGGGGGACAAAATTATAAAGGCGCGCTTTCGTGATGATTATTTTTATTTGATAGTTTGTCAGTTAAGCGTTTATAACAAGCGTTTAATATTTGCAATGATTATTTAAGTATTAAAATTATAGAAGTTAATAATAGTTCAGCTGACATTACTGACAATGGCCAATCTTAATCATATTTGAGAAATGTTACTACTTGTGCATTCTAAGATGGCTGATGAGACCGATTCTAGCTCTGAACTATCTGTTGCAAATACAGCAACAGAGGCTACATGAAGACAGCTCTGGCTTTGCGCTGTGCACGTTTCTGTTCAGCTTCACTGATTCTTTTTGTCTCATATTCATTGGCACCCCTTTTCATGAGACCTCGCTACTTTGCTCTGTCCTGTGCAATTTGTTCCCACGACTCTGTTGGATGAGGGAGGCTTTGAGGGTGTCCTTGTAGCGCTTCTTCTAACCGCCTTGGGAGCGTTTGCCCATTTCTAGTTCTCCATAGAGAATTTTGTTTGGCAAACGTTCCTCAGGCATTCTGGTAATATGGTCTGTTCATCTTAACTATGCTAATTTCAGAAGAGTATGTACACTTGCATCCCTGCCCTGTTCAGGACTTCCGTGTCTTGAACCCTGTCTTGCCACTTAATCTTTAACAGTTTTCTAAGACAGCTAGTATGGAAGTGATTCAGTCTTTTTGGCGTGCCTTTGATAAACTGTCCATGTTTCACATGCACACAATAGTGTTGGCAGCACCACAGCTCTGTAGACTTTCAGTTTTGTGTCAAGTCTGAATGCACTTCGATCCCAGACACTACACGTAGTCGGCCAAATGCTGCACTGGCTTTGGAAATCCTGGCATTGACTTCATCATCAATGTGCACGGCTCATGACAGTGTGCTCCAAAGGTATGTGAACTTGTATACCACTAATACAATCTTTGACCTTTCACTGTGATGGTGGGCTCTTTGTAAGGCTTACCAGGTGCTGGCTGATATACTACTTCAGTCTTTTTTATGCTGATTGTGAGATCATAGCTATCACAGGAGTCAGATACTTGATCTATACCTTTTTGCATATTCTCTTCTGTAGGAGCACCTTTTGCCATGTCATCAGCTTAGAGGAACTCATCTAGCGTCTCTGTCTGCACCTTGGATTTGGCTTGCAACCTTCTGAGATTGAAAAGCTTCCCATCAAATTGATACCTAATAGATATGCCATTGTCACCATCCTGGAAAGCAAGTTACTGGATTTACCTGTACATCTCGCAGTGTTTTTACCTATTTGTCCTTTCTACTAGTTCAGTTAACACGCCTATGAACTAGCCAGTCACGTCATGATGAGAGTAAACACTGCATGATCTCATCAAGAAAACATTCCTATACCCTCTCGAACCCCAATTTTACATATCAAAACTGGTGTCCGCATGGGTACATGTTACTTTCCTCACATCTGCTGTACAACATACATGTAGATCTTGGGTACTCGTTAGAACCGCATTGTCATAACAGTTCTAACGACTATACAACATTTATATTAGCGAACGTTTATATTTTAAGCATATATGAGAAAAATATAATTGTAGGACTTACATTTTATTTGCAAAGGAACTTAAAATGGTATTTTTCTCGATTTCTCATTTGCATATGAACTTACGGAACGTTCGTCTTACGTTGAGCATGGTGTTATGCACCAATCACGACCCCGGGATGTGGTCACTACCCAAAATTTCGATGATAATACGTGATTTCTATTATACTACATAGTGCCCAGGTTAACAATATGTTCTATAAAAGGGTTATCCTTTGGAAGCAAGGAATACACCACATAACTGAAAAATATGGAATGTGCATGTTTTCTGGGCCAGACTAGCTAGTTTCGGCCAATTAGGCCTCATCAGTGACCCCCAAATATTTTCAAAATTCCACAATGGAATCAATGATCCCAAAGGACAAGAAAATATAAACCGTATAAACCGTATTATGTATACCAATATAAGTCCTCATTGTGTACACCAATGTCTTTATATAGAGTGTTACGAGATGGAATAGGAAACCTCTCTGGTGCTTATGCACATCTAAATTATTTTAGTAGATATATGGTAGGGCGGTGCGAGTGAAATATTTTAGGTGAAATATGGTACGCAAACTGTGCGGCTCCATGAACAAGTCATGCACATATCATACGATGTATGCATGAGTGGTTTATAGAGAGCTGTTTTTACAATACAGGGGGCCGCTAAAAGGCCGAGTCCTATAGAATTTGCCTAAAAATCACCAACCGCCAAATTGTGCCATACATGATTTTTATTCCCGTCACGTGTTGTGTGGGTGTTCGTTTTGACAGGAGTCATGTCATTGATTATAGGGTCGTTTCATCAATTTTTCCTATGGGAAATATACTATTTGAACGCAAATCCATTATCTACTCGATTTTTGCTATCTGGCTTTGTTTGTGGCCGGTATCTCCACCTCGCCACGAATTGAGCAAGGTAATATGAGTAGGCATGATTTTCCGGTAGTATTCATAGATATATAAACCCTGAAAAAAGCGGACACTTTAGCAGCAGGTCAAGTTGTAAGAGTGAGCACAACATTGTGACGGGGAAATAGAAAGTATATTGAAAGGCACAACAATGTGTGACCTGCTGCTCCCTGCTTCATAGCAGCAGGTACTGGTACGACGCTAGGCGTTAGGGTCCAGCAAGGGCGGACAGACCGCCGTAATCAGCGCCTACCAGGGTAGAAGCAGAATCTAAATCATTGTTCGTTGTAAACAAATGTGAGACCATGGAAGAGGTCAACTTACCTGCAGGTTATTTGGACGATCGCTAAACCCCTGATCGGCAAACGTGATCGCTAAACCTAGGATTATCAACTATGTTGATAGACTAGTTCTACTAGTTCGCGAGAGGAAGTTTCACGCGAGTGGGGGATTCACCCTAAGTTATAAACTGGCCAGTCGCGTTTTGTGTTGTTTCTTTTTTTGTTTTTGTTGTTGTTTTTGTTGTTTGCTTCTGTAGGTATTCACGTCACCCGTTCCGAGCACAGAACAGTGTTTTGCCTTCGGAGCGGACGTCGTGAGTTGGCTACAGAAGCAACAAATTGTGATGTTTTGTGTTAGTAAGTGTTGTATGTAGATACTGTAAATAATTCATGTCATTCATTTAACATCTTTCTTGTGCCTTACCCCACAGCTGCCCGTACACCTGTCAGAGATCACGCTCGGTTGTCTTGTCAGCATGGGGGTTTGCGGGACGCCGTAAACCCACATGTAACATAGAGAATTATGGGGTTTACATAAATTATCATCCTAGACGTCGATAGAAAGCGCTATAGGACTTGTTGAGAATAGTGCAAAATAGAGTGTACGCACTCGTTAGAACGGTTTTGATTAAAGAGCACCCATAACCTCTGTCTATGATAAAATTCATAAAATAAAAATCATGGCTACATGGATATAGGTCCAAACATGTGAAAAGCGCCATTTTAGTGCATAGGTGTGTTATCGTAATGCACACACTATATATCGTCTTCCTCGTCCGGAAAAGGGATACGAGTCTCCATAGACTGTAACCTATAGTTCAACTTATCCAAAAAATATATGTATATTTCTGTAACTAAGGTACGAATTGACTTAGACACGAGTTGACTAAGGTACGAGTTGACCAAAACAGGTACGAGTTGATTTAGGTACGAGTTGACTAGAATCTCATGTCAAAATCGGCCCATAGCAATTTCGGCCCATTAATGATTTCAATGTTGTTGTAGGGGTCAGTTGTCAGCCAAAATATAAAAAAATTAAATGTATAGTTAACTATGATAAAATACATGTATAGACAATTTATTTCTACCCCTTTTCACCTCTTATTTTTTTTTCAATAATTACCTCCAACAGATGCAAACTTTGTAATGGAACAGATATGAACTAGAGCTGTCAGAGGATCTGACTATAGCCCCGCTTCAGCGCTGTCAGAGAAGAAAGTTATTTAAGCTGCAGAGAAAACAGTTATGAACAAGAAATAACTGTTGAAAATTTTACATTATCTGGAAAAACACTAAGAGTTGTGAGCCCTTGTCCCTCATTTCAATGAGCATGATACATTACCAGAATGTCCATGTTTATACTAAATTTCATCTTCCATTTTTCAATGTTCAAAGGGTAATAACTCCTAAAGTAGGCAAATCAGAGTCAGGGTTCCTGCGCTCTGCACATTGTCTCATGGTGCTTTACACTTGTGTGAAGTGTCATGAAAATATCTCAAATGGTTTGTGAGTTATGGAGCCGACACAGTCAAAATTGCCTTTTTAAATGTTCAAAGGGCAATAACTCCTAAAGTAGGCAAACCAGAGTTATGGTTCCTGCACTCTGCACATCATCTCAAGGTGCTTTTCATTTATTTGAAGTTTCATGAAAATATCAGAAACGGTTATGGAGCGGACATAGTTAAAATTGCCATTTTTTAATATTCAAAAGCCTATAACTGAAAAAGTAGACAATCCAGAGTTTGGGTTCCTGCGCTCTGCACACGTAATATGGTGCTTTACATTTGTGTGAAGTTTCATAAAATTATCTCAAACGGTTTTTGAGTTATCGAGCAAAGACGGCTAAAATTGATATTTTTCAATATTCAAAGGGAAATAACTCAAAAATTAGGCAATCCAGAGTTATGGTTCCTGCACTCTGCACACCATCTCATGGAGTTTAATGTTTGTGTGAAGTTTCATGAAAATATGTGAATGGGTTTTAAAGTTATGGAGCGGACACGAAAATTGTTAACAGACACAGACAGACACACAGACAGACACACAGAAAATACGAAAACCAGAGTTATGGTTCTTGCGCTCTGCACATTGTCTCATAGTGCTTAACATTTGTGTGAAGTTTCATGAAATTATCTCAAACGGTTTTCGAGTTATGAAGCGGACACTGTTAAAATTGCCATTTTTCAATGTTCAAAGGGCAATAACTCCAAAAATAAGCAATGCAGAGTTATGGTTCCTGCGCTCTGCACATCGTCTCATAGTGCTTAACATTTGTGTGAAGTTTCCTAAAAATATCTCAAACGGTGTTCGAGTTATGAAGCGGACACAATTAAAATTGCCATTTTTCAATGTTCAAAGGGCAATAACTCCAAAAGTAGGCAATCCACAGTTATAATTCCTTCGCTCTGAACATTGTCTTATGGTGTTTAACATTTGTGTGAAGTTTCATGAAAATATGTTAAGCAGATACAAAGTTATGGAGCCAACACAAATTAACGGAATCACGGAATTACGGAAAATGTTCAAAGGGCAATAACTCCAAAAGTAGGCAATCCACCAGAGTTATGGTTCCTGCACTCTGCACACCATCTCATGGTGTTTAATGTTTGTGTGAAGTTTCATGAAAATATGTGAATGGGTTTTAAAGTTATGGAGCGGACACGAAAATTGTTAACAGACACAGACAGACACACAGACAGACACACAGAAAATACGAAAACCAGAGTTATGGTTCTTGCGCTCTGCACATTGCCTCATAGTGCTTAACATTTGTGTGAAGTTTCATGAAATTATCTCAAACGGTTTTCGAGTTATGAAGCGAACACTGTTAAAATTGCCATTTTTCAATGTTCAAAGGGCAATAACTCCAAAAATAAGCAATGCAGAGTTATGGTTCCTGCGCTCTGCACATCGTCTCATAGTGCTTAACATTTGTGTGAAGTTTCCTAAAAATATCTCAAACGGTTTTCGAGTTATGAAGCGGACACAATTAAAATTGCCATTTTTCAATGTTCAAAGGGCAATAACTCCAAAAGTAGGCAATCCACAGTTATAATTCCTTCGCTCTGCACATTGTCTTATGGTGTTTAACATTTGTGTGAAGTTTCATGAAAATATGTTAAGCAGATACAAAGTTATGGAGCCAACACAAATTAACGGAATCACGGAATTACGGAATTACGGAAAATGTTCAAAGGGCAATAACTCCAAAAGTAGGCAATCCACAGTTATAATTCCTTCGCTCTGCACATTGTCTTATGGTGTTTAACATTTGTGTGAAGTTTCATGAAAATATGTTAAGCAGATACAAAGTTATGGAGCCAACACAAATTAACGGAATCACGGAATGACAGAAGGACATGGCAAATCCAATATAGCCCCACTTTTTCAAAGCGGGGCTATAAATAGAAATAATATTAAAGTTGAAAAAAAGTATATCTATGAACTTGGAAATTGTGGTTCTGGGTTATTGTTTATTTTTTGATATTGTTGGCACATGTCGGTATGCAAAATGATCAATAATCACTTTACGTTGTTACCTTCATAGACACGCGCCTTAACGCTTATCATATTACTCAAACCTCTGTCATTATCGGGGCATGTGCCAATCATCTCTATAACTCTAATGCGTGTCTTAAATTCTTTCTTTCTTGCTTTTGATTTCGTTTTATGATTGTTATTGGGCAGGGTCACATCGATAGCTATATGTGGGTCTTAGGCCTACCGCCGGGGCCCCAACGAAGACCCACATCAGCTTTTGCATCCGCGCAGTCTGATTTGTGTGTAACTATGAATCATAAAGTAGCCAAAGCTTCCTCATGCCTCCAGAGATCATGGCCATACTGTTCGGCTGAGCAAGTCGAGTTGTGTATGCTGGGCTCGTGAAGTAGCCAAAGCTTCCTCACGCCTACAGCGATCATGACTGTGCGGCTGAGCAAGGTGATATGTGTATGTTGGGCGAATTGCAGAAATTGCTGGGCCCTTGCTTACTTATTTACTTTGTGTTTCAATCGGCCTAATGTTCAAACGGCTTACTCGGGACCTGGCAAAAGTTAATGCACGAAAACCTATGGGTGATTTTTTGTAATAAAATGAAGATTTTCTACTGAAAACTTATCAATGTGTCTCTTATAATCATTTTTTTTTTTTTTTTTTGTTTGTTTGATTTGAGGTTTAACGTTTCCGCCAACACTGTAAAGGTCATTTTGGAGACGTTGCTTCCAACGGGACTTTTACCCGACATTGAGATGACATGACATCTCAAGCCCTGCTGCCTAATGAAACCAATAGGGTTTATAAGCATGGACGGGCCGACTCGCACCGCTTTGCCTGGGCAGGCTTAGATCATCTAAGCGGTTTACCAGTACTCGTGTGCGGGTCGGTTTCAGTTCTGCTTGGAAGCATCATGCAGCCCATATATTTCTTCGAGGCTGGATAAAATGGAGGGGGCGGGCATAGTGTCAGGAGACCCAGGTTGGGCTCTAGGGACGTGATTTATTCAGGAGACCACTAAACATTGCTACATACTTACTAAGTATGTTACTCCATGGGCCTCACGGTTTCAGAGAAGATTTTTGAAAGTTCTTTACCTATGTAGCTCTATATAAACAAATGACCCCTGGGTGTGGTCAGTTTGGCCCCCAGGGGCATGATTGGCAGGAATTATGCTGGGGACCAATACTAGTAAACAGTGTTACATGCTAAATATGTTAGTTCTGGGCCTTATGGTTTCAGAGAACAAGCTGTTTTAACGTTCTTTAGCTCTATATATAGCTCTATATAACGAATGACACCCTGTGGTGTGGCCAGTTTGAACCCCATTGGCCTTGATTGGCAGGATTTATGTAAGGGACCACTATACATTGCTACATACTAAATATGTTAAACCGTAGGCCTTTCTTTATTTCTGTATATACTGCAACACCCCATCACGAGGATACATTACATACACTCCAGATTTGTGGGATGAAAGCCTATACAGTAATCATGTAATTACGGTAGGGATCTTCTACCTGTACAGGGTATGGTTCTCCCTGCACAGGAGGGCCTCCAGTTAACGTCCCGATCCGAAGGACGGTGCACTTTGTGGCTTTCATCCCTGCAAATGACGCCAGTGGAGCATGTTCGGACACCGCGATTTTATTACCACTGCCGGGAGTCGAACCGAGGGCATCTAGCCTGATAGGCAAGTGTTCTAACCACTGAGCTACCACGCTTCATTATGGTCCTGTAAACATCACCACCAAAATTATATGGAAATTAATAGGAAAGCCGTATTAAATTGATTAAATTACAATTTTAGAAGAATGCGACAAAAAAATATAAGTTATTTTCAAAAAAAGTTCTGTTATTAATGAGGAATTAGATATAAAATTTGTAAAAATAAATTAACGACCTAGTTTTTCCATTTTACTTTGAAAAGTGGAAGTCGTATTCCTATTCATCTTATAAATCTTTTGGCAAAATGCACCTGAACCTACATTCCGATGCTAATTTAAAACTTATTACTTTCTCATTGATTTTTTATAAGTCATGACTAGGAAGAAAATATCTCAAAGATTGCAATGATATATACAATTTTATACTCAATTAAAAACATAGTTCTTCCATTTTGATTTGAAAATAAGGAAGTCAGCTTTTCGGCACCTGCATTTTCTCTCGTGGAAATGGCTAAGTCCATGAGCGCCAGCAGGACAAGATAGTCATGGGTAGAAATTTACTTTAGCACAGTCTCATAATGTTTATTTATTTATTTATTTATTTATTTATTTATTTGTGCATTTATCAATTAATTAATTCCATCTGTAGAAAGAAATCGGGATCTGCATGATAATATGTGACGAAAAGCTGTAAAACTTAGGAAAGAAAGAAATGAATGAATGAATGAATGAATGCGCTATTTCCCATTCTATGGGAGCTAATGGGCCCTGGGGTGTGGCCAATTCGGACAACAGGGACATGATTGACATGATTTATGTATGTGACCACTTAATGTTGCTACATACTAAATATCTAAGCTCTTGGTCTTATGTTTTTTTTTAAGTTTTCCCCATATATAAGTCTATGGGAGGTAATGAGCCCCGGGGCGAGGCCAGTTTGGACCCAAGGGGCATGACTGACAGGATTTATGTAGGTGACCACTTAACGTTGCTGCATACTTAAATTCTAAGCTCTGGACCTTATGGTTCCAGAGGAGATTTTTGTTTTGTATATTTTCCCATCATAAGTCTATGGGAGCTAATGAGACCAGTGTCGAGCCCATATTGGGCCCCAGGGGCATGATTGGCAGGAGTTATGTAGGTGACCACTTAACGTTGCTACATACTAAATATATAAGCTATGGACTTTATGCTTTCAGAGAAGAAGAATGTTGATGTTTTCCCCATTATAAGTCCATGGGAGCTATATGTTACCATGGCAACATGAATTACAATCCGATCAGCCCCAAAATTTATGCAGCCCATCCCACTACCTGATAATGATTCACATGAAATTTGATCAAGATTGGCCACGGGGTATGAGAGATATACTTATTTGAAATTGTGAACGGAAGACGGACGACGACGGACGCCGGAGCACTGGCATACTAATACCTCATATGAGCCTTCGGCTCAGGTGAGCTAAAATGTCTCTCTTAGACGATGTTTTTGGGGACAATCAAAGCGCAAAGCGCTAAAGGCACTTTTTTGTAATTGCTCGGAAAATGGTCCTGAACGAGGACTTAGGCTGTTTAAATAAATCATTAAATTCCTGGATTTTGTACCTCTCTATCGGTCACACATGACCATTACTCCGATTTATATACACACATTCCAAATTTACAGAATGAAAGCCTTATACAGTTATCGTGTAATTACAGTAGGGATCTTTAACCTGCTCCCTCCATGGGGGGGGGGGGGGGGGGGGCTCCAGTTAACGTCCCGATCCGAAGGACGGTGCAGTTTGCGGCATGTTCGGGCACCGAAATTTTATCACCGCTGCCAGGGATCGAATCGGGGGCCCGTAGCATCGAAGACAAGTGCACTAGCAACAGTTACTAAGATACAATGCTCCAAACTTTATTAAGCAAACAGTGTTGAATATAAGAGAAGGCAGTGATCAGGAATCCATGCAATAACCCCACACCTCCCATCAGAGACACTGCAAGGAAAGAAACACGAACATTGAACAACTAAACTCTAATGAAAACACCACAAGCGAAAAGCCAAAAGGACAGTTATTTTCCCATAAAAATGGCCAAATGGCTATCAAAAATCAAAGCGTCAAAGGCACTGAAATGACAGATTCTATGAGAAAATCATAACACTGTGAAAACTTACAGAAAACCTTTCTAAAAAGAGCTTAAATTTAGAAAGGTAGTTCTGCAAATTCCAATATATGATATGTTTGCAGATGTCTATAGACCGGTTGAACTGTGAAACGACATTCGATGTTTCAAATTTTTGAAGAAAAAAACAAACTATTTACGTTTTCAAAACCAAACATTAAAATTCAAGTTTTAACTATGCTACTGTCCATAAGTAACAGTTTTTGTCTGGTCCGTTGTGGACACCTCTACCCAAAGATACTCTATGGGAAAGAGATCGGAGGAGAAAAGCTGGCTAGTCCAGTACATGAATTCCATTGGCTTGAAGACATTTTTGAGTAAGAACAGCACTATGAACCCGCTCGTAATCCTGCTGGATAAGATATCCCGGATTCTGAGCGTAAACAATTAAATGGCACCATGTGAGGTCGAAGCACTTGATTGATGTAACGCCTCGCTGTTCACTCCACGTCTCAGCTATGATCTTGAATGTTCTTAATGACACTAAGCTGCGTTCGCTAACTACACGCAATAGCTCGCCACACAATTACGCTTATTTCACTCGATATGTCATGCTCTGTTACGCACGCGTCGCCTCGGCATACCTTACACACACCGGTTACCGCGGTACAACGTGACGCGACTGAGTACAACAAACGCTACTGTTTTTTTTTTGTTGTTGTTTTTTTTTGTTTTGTTTTTTTTTGTTGTTGTTTTTTGACGGGAGAAAAGTGTGAGCACAATGTTTCTTTTATTTTGTCGAACATATCACGATTTACGTTTTTCTGTTGGTTTTGCGATGACAACAGAATGTGTTTTTGTTGTCTTTCCAAATTTTAAGTTATGACACGGCCAGAGAAGGGAAATCAAAGCCACAAATTAGGCCAAAATAGGTAGAAACACAAAACTTCAAGTTTTAAGGGTCTATCAATGAAAAATAAATGACAATATGCATGAGCATACATGGGTTTTTCATGTCTCTAGGCATCGAAGTAAGTATACTATTTTTAATACTTCATAAAAATAGTTTAAATCAGAATCGTACCGATTTTTCTTGGCTCACTAGTCACTACCTTGAAACACGGGTACACCTTACCACGGATCATGTGTTGTGTTTGGGTGCACTAAACACGGAACAAATGGAACAACAAACACGGATATAGAAAACCGAACCTGGACGTTTTTAGCCATCATAAGCGCCATTTTCAAGAAATAGCCAAGAGGAACGATTCATATTTGCCCTTTAGTTGAAAAATTACAATATGTATAGAGTGCGCTTGGCCATTCCTAAAGCAAAAAAGTGTTTTGGGTTGTAAGGTGTGTTTATGACATGGAGACAATTTTTTACAACAGATGCCCAATACACAGTCATTATAATCCAAAAAAAAAAATGTCACATAAAAAATAACCTGTTTGTTTGTTTGTTTGAATTGAGCTTTGGCGTGCCCGTCAACACTATTAAGGTCATTTTGGAATTGTTTCCAATTTTGCAAGTCTTTTTATCCGCCATTGAGATTTAACGACATTTCAAACCTACCGCCCAAGGAGAATAATAGGGTTCGCATGTATATGAAGCAACGGTCGGACTCGCCCCATTTTGCCTGGAAAGAGAAAGACCTTATAAGTGTTTAACCAGTAGTCCTGTGCGAAGGGTTTCAGCTCTGTCCGGAAGTATCATGCAGCCCGTTTATTTCCCCAAGCAGCGGTGGATGTATGGGGCGCCGTTTTACTATTTAATCCGTATTTATAGATATCCATAAATCGAATTATGGATATCCATAAATCGAATTATGGATATCCATAATTCGATTAATGGATATCATTAATTCAGATCGATTTATGGATATCCATAATTCGATTTATGGATATCCATAATTCGAATTATGGATATCGATTATTCCTCTGATTTACGGATATCCTTAATTCGAATTATGGATATCCATAATTCGATTTATGGATTCAGATCGATTAATGGATAGCCATAAATCGAATTAAGGATATCCATAAATCACCGCCAAAGCTTTTGGTTTAATGATTTCTCTCTAAGACACGTGATTGTTTATTGTAAAAATCTTCAAAATCTTCAAGGTCTTCATCATCGCTGGAAGATGATGGCCAGTCAAAGGGAACTCTCTGTCGGACAGCCTGGTCATCACGTAAGGCTTCCAAAGCAACGGACGCCATACGCTGAACGCCCGCCAGTTAAATATCGGAACCAGCCGTAGGATCTGGAATTTCCGGCCCTCTGGAATCACCTCTATGAGGACTGCGCGCCTAAGGACACTGGAAGTCGGACGTCAGATTATAATGATCCAAATAGGCAATCCGTGCATGTTTTCTGGAGACAAAATGCACAAGGTCGTTCTCTTAATGGATATCATTAATTCAGATCGATTTATGGATATCCATAATTCGATTTATGGATATCCATAATTCGAATTATGGATATCCATTATTCCTCTGATTTACGGATATCCATAATTCGAATTATGGATATCCATAATTCGATTTATGGATATCCATAATTCAGATCGATTAATGGATATCCATAAATCACCGCCAAAGCTTTTGGTTTAATGATTTCTCCCTAAGACACGTGATTGTTTAATGTAAAAATCTTCAAAATTTTCAAGGTCTTCATCATCGCCGGAAGATGATGGCCAGTCAAAGGGACCTCTCTGTCGTGCAGCCTGGTCATCACGTAAGGCTTCCAAAGCAACGGACGCCATACGCTGAACGCCCGCCAGTTAAATATCGGAACCAGCCGTAGGATTTGGAAATTCCGGCCCTCTGGAATCACCTCTATGAGGACTGCGCGACGAAAGACACTGAAAGCCGGACGTCAGATTATAATGATCCAAACAGGCAATCCGTGCATGTTTTCTGGAGAAAAAAAATGCACAAGGTCGTTCTCTGAAGTATTAACATATATCCATCGGCCCCGCCTATCGGGGCTTGGAGAAATAGATGGGCTACATGATGCTTCCACGCAGAGCTGAAATCGACCTCACATGGGTACTGGTAAACCGCTTAGATAATCTAATCCTGCCAAAGGCAAAGTGGTGCGAATCGGACCGCCCATGCTTATAAACCCTATTGGTTTCATTGGGCGACATGGCTTGATATGTCATTTCATCTCAATGTCGGACAAAAGTCCCTCAAAATTGGAAGCAACGTCTCCAAAATGACCTATAGTGTTGAAGGGGACGTTAAACCTCAAATCAAACAAACACATATATATCCATATAATAGTCCTCTTGAGATGTATGGAGTACCAGGCAGATTCAGATATATCTCCTGGCCCCTGCCCATTTAGGGCTTGGAGAAATAGATTTGGCAGCATGAGCTGAGAGTACTGGTAACCCGTTGAGAAGGTCTAAGCCTGTCCCAACAAAGTCGTGCGAGTCAATGGGCGACAAGGATTGAGATGTTTGTTTGGTTGATTGTATTTGAGTTTAACGGCCCAGTCAACACTAATTTAGGTCATTTTTGAGCCGGTCAGTATACCTATCCACACTTTTCCTGGGCAGGCATATTCGTAAACAGTTAACCAGTACAGTGCACATTCTTTCGCCGGAAACGGACAACTGCCCTTCTTGAGTCAACGGAAGCGAGAGAATGACCGTAGAAAAGATTTCATGGTCAATCTCCGCGGAAGAATGTTGCCGACACTGGCAGGTATCGAAACCGCGTCCTCCTGATCACCAGTCAGACGCGCATCCGACTGAGCTATCGAGGCCGGCGGGATTGAGACGTCATTTCATCTCAATGAAGGCTTAATGCCCAACATAATGGGAAGCAATGTCTCCAAAATGACCTAAAAAGTATTGAAGGGGACGTTAAACCGCGAATCAAACAAAACATCTCTCTCCCACACCATAGGCCACCACTTAGCCTACCCTACATTACCTCAACCTCCATCCCGGCTTTTATTACACACCTAAATCGGAAACCTGACGCGAATAGTCGATATTTTTTTTTGCAAAGGGAGCAGTCATTATTCATTAGGTTTATTTGCAGAGGAGAATTATGCATATCCATAATTCGATTTATGGATATCCATATATCAGCCGAATAATGGATATCCATAATTCGAATTAAGGATATCCATAATTCGATTTATGGATATCCATATTTCGATCTGAATTAATGATATCCATAAATCGATTTATGGATATCCATAATTCGATTTATGGATATCCATAATTTGATTTATGGATATCCATAAATCAGGCGAATAATGGATATCCATAATTCTATTTATGGATATCCATAAATCGAATAATGGATATCCATTATTCGATTTATGGATATCATTAATTCAGTTCGATTAATGGATATCCATAATTCGAATTATGGATATCTATAAATAATTATGGATATCCATAAATAATGATGTATATCCATAAATGATAATAGATATCCGTATTTCGAATTATGGATATCCATAATTCGAATAATGGGATATCCATAATTCGAATTATGGATATCCATAAATAATTATGGATATCTATAAATACGGATTAAATAGTAGAACGGCACCCAATACTGATAAGACGCTGCATTCTATGGTATCTGATCTTGGTCGGCACTGTTTGCCAGTCACCAGTTTTTGAATTTCCGGTACAAAATGGGTTAATTGTAGTGAGGCAGCATAATAATTGGTTAACTGTACTGATCTATGAAGGATTCTTAATAAATAAAATGTGTTTAAACCAAAAGATTCTTGGTTGATGGAAGGGATTTTCTGGATCGGGTAATCAGCTTCCATTCCCGTTTTGAGACCGGTTTGGGGTGAAGCGTCTATGTCGCGAAACGTATCGTTACCGCGGTTGTCACAGGTTTTACCATTGGCGTGCCTTGTATTCTTCCGCAGATACGTCATCAATGCTTTTCATTGATAAGAATTCTTTTGAACAAAAAAAAAAAAAAATATTGAAAAATAAACGGTAGGATATGTGCGTTCTTGATGCTGATTAATAGAACATATACATTATAATATTTAGTTTAACTGAAAGCCTATTGTGAAACTTTTCAAACTGTTTTGAATATGGAACAATATTTTCTCACGGAGAATTTTGGTGGTTCTTCGGCCGTTTGCATTAGCGATCAGATTTCAGCTTAAGTGTTCCCTCTGGTGCGATTGTGAGACAATCGCGCCAAAAACCATGTAAAACCCAGGTTTACTACATAAAGTGGGGTTTAAGAGCGGGTTAAAATTATGTAGGCTTTTTTTCGGGATGGAGACAACAATGGCACTTAACAAGGAACTTCACCTTGACATGTACCCCGAAGGGGGTCAAAATAGTTGAAGCCCCAATCAGAGTCATGTGTGTACCGATCAGGGACCTTAAAGTTTTTGACAGAAAATAGTTAAATAATCAACTTTTGATGATCAATGACTTTTTTTTTCACAAAATCATTTTTAAACAAATAAAAAAACAATTCTGAACGGAAAAATGTTATTGCTATATACAAAGTTCAGAAATAAAATGTATGTTGTGTACTCATGAGAATCTCCTTATTGAGGCGATTCTAATGACTACACACAACATTCATCTGCAAGATAGAAGACGAAACTATCCTAAAATTGTCCTCACTTCTCATCTTTGCATGTTTGAATTGGGTTTAACGTGCCCGTCAACACTATTTAGGTCATTTTGGCGACGTTGCTAATGCAGAGAAATATCCTAGGTGATGCAAGAACGGGTTCGACTCAGCCATAGTTAACGAGCCATCGGTGCTCGAGCATTCGAAGTTCTACTGTATACCGAATGCATGCATGTTTTCAACAGGCCAATTTGAGTAAGCAACGTCGTTTCATTGGCGATGCTACGTCATGACAGGAAATGTAGACTGCATGCTCGTTCTTACAGTGTGTGTGAATTCGGGTTTAACGTCGCTTTCAACAATTTTTCAGTCATATCATGACGGTGTCTGGTTGCGACAGGGAGATCAATGCTCATTTTTATAGTGCTGCCTCACTGAAGTATCATGTCCCAGACACATTACATGATACCACACCCAGTCACATTATCCTGACACTGGGTCGACCAGTCCTAGCTCTACTCCGTAAATCTGAGTGCCAAGCGAGGAGCAGCTAGTACCATTTTTAACGACTTTGGTATGTCGCGGCCCGGGATCGAACCCGTGACCTCCCGTTCCCCGGAGCGGACACTCTACCAACTGAGCTATCGGGGCCGGTACTCGTTCTTACAGACCACTAAAAGAATTCGATGTAAAATCATCGATGCAACGTTACTGTACATGAAGACCGTCAAACGGCCACCCTCCATCAAGATTGGTCTGTTTGGTGCTTCCACGCAAGGCTGAAACTGACCGCACTTCTGGTAGACCGCTTAGAAGAACTAAGCCTGACCAGGTAAAGTGGTATGAGTCCGACTGTCCGCTGCTTATAAGCCTTTTGGTTTCACTGGGTGGTAGGGCTTGAGGTGTCATTGCATCTCAATGTCGGGCAAAAGTCCCACGAATTGAAAGCAACGTCTCCTATATGACCTAAATGGTGTTGACGGGGACGTTAATCCTCACTTAAAGAAAAACAACAACAACAACAAAAAAGCAAGATGTGTTTGTGAAACACTGATGCCCCCGGACAGTACAGGTGAAATAACGAAATTATGGCCAATGTTAAAATTAAAAAAAAAATAAGTCAAACGTAAAGATCTCGAGATCAAAATATAAGGTACCACTGGAAAGTTCTTGTGACAAGGACGGCACATGTGAAATATGAAAGCCCTATCAGTTACCAGTTATGCCCAATGTTAAGTTTTAGTTCGCGGACAGACAAACAGACGGGGAGACAGATAAAAACTATATGCCCTCGAATCTTTGATACCGGGGGCATAAAACGTTAACATGTTTTAACAGGTACACGACTAACAACGTCGTATCAACATCGATTCAGCTTCAAGACAGCATGTGCAAACGTGTGCATGCTTCCACCACAAAAAAACACGTCTGCCATAATTGTGATATCCTTCAAACCCTATTTTATGTAGTCAAACGAGTTTACATGGACATACACTACTTTTCTTATTATGGACATGTGCATCTCTTCACAGTTAAGAATATTGAATGGGAGAACTCTAGGGGACACAAGAGGTAAGGCAACGTTTCATGGATTTAATGGCTCTTCAATTGATGATTATTGTATTTGCAGTGCTACCTTACTAGGAGATGTAAATAATTTTTGTGTTAAAGATTTTGATGTTACTTTTTCTGATCATGCGTTGATTTTGGTCAATATTCAATCATACTTTTGTCACCAAGATAGAGAAGACTTTAGAGAAGCTCCTAAGTCTATATTATGGGATGATATTAAGAGGTTAAATTTTGAAAAACAATTGTCTGGCATTAATAAAAATGCTTTTTCTTCAGAGCTGACTAATACCTGCAATAATTCAACTCTGTCTGAAAAAGATAAGGTTAATCAGATTACAAGTAAAATTTCATCAGTGTTAAATTGTGCAGCTCTTTGACAACAAAGACATGGCCATAAGAAACGGGTAAAACGTAAACGAAAACAAACATGGTATGATTATGAGTGCGAGAATAAATATAAGCATTTGAATTTCTTAAGTCGTGAATTAACAAAAAATCCATGGGATAACCATTTCCGTTCAAAACTTTTTCATGAACATAAAGTTTATAAGCGGATAGTCCGAAAGAAGCATAGGTTATTTAAAAATAAATTACTTGATAAGCTACTGGAAAATGAGAAAAACAATCCTAAAGACTTTTGGAATACAGTTAACAATTTGTTGAAAAAAAATAAAAGTGATCCATCTCAAGATGTTGCGCCAGATGCTTGGATACATCATTTTAAATCCTTGCTGAATATGGAATACACAAATAACTTTCCGGTTGAAAATAATATCAACTTTTTTGGCTTGAATAACACTATTTTAAACGAACCAATCTCAGTAGCAGAGATACGAAAATCCATTAATAGTCTTAAAAATGGAAAATCTTGTGGTCTGGATGGAATTTTTAATGAAATGTTGAAAATTTCTTTTTAATTGAAGAATTTGCTGTATTATTTAACTTTATTTTAAAATCTGGGGAATATCCGGACGCTTGGCGCGACAACATAATAAAACCAATTTATAAAGGAGGGGGGACTCATGATCCTTCAAATTATAGAGGCATAACTGTTTCAAGTTGCTTTGGTAAACTATTCAGTAAGGTGCTATTTAATAGGCTTGATAAATATATTGACATAAATGAGCTTATATACCCAGAGCAAATTGGTTTTAGAAGAAATTGTCGAACTAGCGACCATATTTTAACATTAAAGTTATTGATTGATAAAGCTTTCAAGTCAAAGAAGTACTTGTTTGCATGCTTTGTGGATTTAAGTAAAGCTTTTGACACAGTAAATAGAGCTGCACTATTATATAAACTCGAACAGTACAACATTTCAGGACCGTTTTTGAACGTTATCAAGAACATGTATCAGACAGTTCGTTGCTCGGTTAAATTAGGTAGTCAATTAAATCCGAGTTTTGCAACTAAAACAGGGGTAAAACAAGGGTGCATATTAAGCCCAACATTTTTCTCGTTGTTTATCAATGACCTTAAGCAGCATTTTGATAAAAGTTGTGATCAGGTCCAAGTTGGTGAACGTTCTATTTCTTGTCTCCTGTATGCGGATGATATAGTTTTGTTGTCAAATAGCGCTGACGGCCTACAAAAGCTTTTAAGTAGGCTGTTAGACTTTTGCCAGAGATGGAACCTGACAGTAAATGTGGCTTAAACTACAGTAATTACATTTAATAAATCAGGAAAAATTCTAAAGAACATCCACTTTATGTATGACGGTCATTGTATAGAATTAGTCAGTGAATATAAATATTTATACCCCCACAAATGAAATTTGGGGGGGGGGGGGGGTATATAGGAGTGAGCTTGTCGGTCGGTCGGTCGGTCGGTCTGTCGGTCTGTCGGTCTGTTGGTCTGTTGACTTGGTTTCCAGACGATAACTCAAAAAGCGCTTCATCGATTTTTATAATTTTTGGTACACTGATGTAACATCATAAAATACAGGTCAAGTTCTATTTCCACTACAATTCGTCAATTTTCGACATAGTTATGGCCCCTTTCAAGTGAAAAAATTGCAAAATGGCGCTGTTGTACTATCAAGGCAGTTTTTGTGGGGGTATTCATCACCTTTAGTGATAGCTCTAGTTGGGTATTATTTTTAAACCGTCTGGTTCTTTCTCTGAGGCAATAAACTATCTTTGTAAGAAAGGTTCAAAAGCTCTGTTCTGCATAGGAAAAGCTATATCTTCTGAATGTATGAATGTTTCCATATTTATGAAATTGTATGAACAATGTGTATAACCCATTTTATTATATGGCAGTGAAGTTTGGGCTATAGAAAAAATAATGCATAGATGTTCAGTCTTGGAACAAAAATATGACTCACTAACAATTGAAAAAAAAATCAGTTGAAATTCTGTAAAATACTCCTTGGAGTACATAAATCAGCTGCCAATAATGCAGTAAGAGCAGAACTTGGCATGTTCCCTCTCGCAATATATTCTTTAAAATCCTGTATTAAGTTTTGGTTGCATATCACAAATATGAATGATAGCAAACTTGTTTATAATGCGTACAGGGATGCCAGTTGTAGGGAGGTTGGATTTGCCCATTTTGTTAAATCATTTTTGTCAAAGTAGGCTTTTCACATGTATGGGAAAACCAAGGTACATTTTCAAACGACAGATTATTACACGCCATTATGACGAGATTAAAGGATTCTTACATACTCTTTTGGAGAAAGTGTTTAGTTGACGATAGTTCAAATATTATTAATGGAAACAAGCTTAGGACCTACCGTACACTTAAATCAGTTTACAGTCTTGAAAAATATTTATTGTCCAGTAACAATCTGAAAAAAGAAGTATGCACTTATGCCAAAATACGAATAAGTTGTCATAAACTTCATATCGAAGAAGGAAGATACAGAAAATACCTTTGCGAGATAGAGTGTGCCAGTTGTGCCATACTGAGGTGGAAGATGAAATACACTTTGTTATGTCATGCTCTAACCTAGAAACTAGCAGGGAATTGTTTTTTGACAAAATTTGTCATATTTATCCATCCTTTAGTGGCATGACTAATATAGATAAGTTTAATTTCTTATGACTAGTAAAGATTATGACTTAAATGTACTGTGCATATTATTCATACATGAGCTATATAATGAAAGAAATGAGATTGTTAATATGCGTAATAGGGTAAACAGTAATTAGTTAAGACAAGTCATCGCGAAAGCACGACTGCATGATTTTGACCCCCTTCAGCCCCACTTTTATATAGCGAAACTGGGGTTTAGGAGGGTATACAATGTTTTTCTTGTTTCTGCCCGGAAGTGTGGATTGTGGGTGCTCGATGGGGCCGCCTCGTCGAGACGGTTCTATCGGGTCCCCGCGCTCTGTGTTCTGGGCGGGGATGTTTTGTTTGTTTGATTTGAGGTTTAATGCCCCCGTCAACACCGTCAAGGTCATTTTGGAGACGTTGCATCCAATTTTGTGGGACTTTTACCCGACATTGAGATGAAATGACATCACAAGCCCTGCCGCCCAATGAAATCAATAGGGTTTATAAGCATGGACGGACCGACTCGCACCGCTTTGCCTGGGCAGGCTTAGATCCTCTAAGCGGTTCACCAGTACTAGTGTGCGGGTTGGATTCAGCTCTGCATGGAAGCATCATGCAGCCCATTTATTTCTTCAAGCCCCGATGGGCGGGGGCGATGGGCGGGGGCGGTGGGCGGGGATGTGGGGAGATATCAGAATTTTTAGAAGAAGATCCTCATTTTTTATTATTTTTTTTTGTTGTTGTTGTTGTAAAAACTTTCAATACATTTGTATAGGCAGGGGACGGGAACCATCTGACCTTTCAAGGTCAGGGGGTTCTGGAGGCCTGTGTTCTGGCGCTGATTTTCTTTGGGCTGGGGGACGGCTGAAGGTGCCAAAGGGCTTTGGGCTGGGGGACGGCTGAAGGTGCCAAAGGGGTGAATCTATTTCAGAAATCTTATTGTCCGTACTACTACATGTACATATTAAACCAAATATAATGCCTAAGGCCATATTAAATGTCATAGTAGATCTAGTATCATATTGGTTAAAATAAGAAATTGTATTGTGTTTGGTGACAATCCTGTGGTTGGATTTTAGACCAATAAATTATTTGTATTTGTATTTCTACTTATAACAGACGTAGGCGAAGAACTTTAATTTTATGGTCAAACTCATTCCTTGAGAAACTCTTTTAGCTCCGAAACCCAGGGCTATGTTATATTAATTACCCCAAAAAAAGTCCTCAAAAATATCGGTGCCAGTTCTGAGAAAATTACAATTTAATCTGCAGAAAAAAACATTAAATCGGTAATGGCGCGATAATAGCACCGTACACTGTTTTGCTTGTTGCTGCGTAAAATCGGTGTAACCGGTGTCAACATAAACAGTAATATGTAAATAGGCTTAGCCTAAGAGCGAGCAAAGCATAGCATACACGAGTCTTTGCAACTAAATAATTCCACGAAACTGATGCTGTAATAACAAAGCATAGTAGCTCATAAAGATAAAAACTTTATTTAATTAACATATCTGATTCTGATATCTGTCAGAAACAAGTGTGTGTGTGTGTGTGTGTGAATTCGGGTTTAACGTCGCTTTCAACAATTTTTCAGTCATATCACGACGGTGTCTGGTTGCGACAGGGAGCTCAATGCTCACGTTTATAGTGCTGCCTCACTGAAGTATCATGTCCCAGACACATTACATGATACCACACCCAGTCACATTATCCTGACACTGGATCGACCAGTCCTAGCTCTACCCCGTAAATCTGACTGCCAAGCGAGGAGCAGCTAGTACCATTTTTAACGACTTTGGTATGTCGCGGCCCGGGATCGAACCCGAGACCTCCCGTTCCCCGGAGCGGACACTCTACCAACTGAGCTATCGGGGCCGGTCTCTGTCAGAAACAAGTAACATTAACTGTATGGCCGGGGATCGGGACCTAAGACCTCATCCCAAAGCGGATACTCCACCATCGAGCCATCAAAAGTCGGCCTCCGTGGCTCAGTCGGATGCGCGTCTGACTGGTGATCAGGAGGACGCGGGTTCGACTCCCGCCGGGGTCGGCAACATTCTTTCGTGGAGATTGATCATGAAATCTTTTCTACGGTCATTCTCTCCCTTCCGCTGATTCAAGAAGGGCAGTTGTCAGTTTCTGGCGAAAGAATGTGCACTGAACTGGTTAACCGCTTACGTATAAACCTGCCCAGGAAAGTGTTGATAGGTAAACTGACCGGCTCAAAAATGACCTAAATAGTGTGGACTCGGCCGTTAAACTCCAATACAACCAATACAACCAACCGAGCCATCAAAGCTGGTTACACCACAGAAGCTTAGTTACATCAGAACTAGAATATAGTAGGTTTTTTTTTTAGGTTTTACGGCCTTTTCAAGATTATTTCACTCATATCGATTTGATCGTTAACCAGAGGTGGGCGAAAACTGGGGTACCTGTAGAAAAACCACCTGACCTTCCGTTGCAGAACTTGGCATCTCACATGTAACCCAAGCGAGGCTCGAACAACAGCGGTGAGAGACCTAATGATCAAGAGTCAGCGCTCTTAAACACTTGGCCACGGAAGCCCGTAAATAATATGGTAGGAGTCATTGTCTTTGAATTTTTGGCTTTCTGACATTTTTAATTCTGACTTAGGTTCAGTCTGCTTTGGTAACCAAAAAGTATGGAATATTTTGGATCAGGGCACTGATTCTAAGCCGTTACAGGCTAGAAACAGGTAAATGCATCTCCTGTATATTCCCACAAATGGTTTGTTTTCAAATGCATTTTCTGAAGAAAAAAAAAAAACAACAAACAAACAAATAAAGAACATATATTAGATACTGGGATGCAGAAAAAATGTGCTGATTTTTAGTTTTCCTGTGTTTTGGAAGACACGAATCTCCTAGTCTCCTCAGGGTCCACACAGTTTGCATTGAATGCAGGAATCTGTGGATTGAGCAATGCTATCTCGTTTTTTCGCCCATGACTGTTTTCAAAGCTCAGGGACAGTCCACCCAGCAGTGCTGTCTTTGTTTTTACTTTTTCAATTATTCCATATTTTAACTTAAACCTTCTACCTGCGCAGGGTACTGAGATCTAAATCCATATTGTCCGCACAGGTCAGACTGGTTATTACACGTCATCTCTTTCACCATCCGCTTTTTTATATGTGTACACAACTCGTACCGAATGACCCAAAGGTACATCGCAAAGTGGTATTCGAAAATATTTGAAAATCTACCTCCATCGTTTTCACAACCTATCTGTTTTTCGTTTCGATGATAGGGGTGAAGACAGGAAGGAACAATATCTCCACAAAGGTTGCACCTTATATGTGGCGCTAACGCTTCAGCGCCGGTCGATGAAGCGATATGTTGGCTTAGTTCCCTTTGCAATAGACTCATTGTTTGCCCTTACTTTAAAAACTGCTATTTTGTTCTGCAAAGGGGCATCTGCCAGTGCAAGCCTTGACGGAGAACATGTGCATATGTGTGGGCTTGAAAAAAGGAAATCTACTTACAGTTTAATATCCTAATCCCACACTTGGAATTTGGGACCCTCCAGAGCAACAATGTCGTCAAGACATCAATGAATTGATGTTTTGACGACGTTGTTACGATGTAGGTGTCTACTCCGTGTTTGTGCACATTTTATGAATGAAATCTCTCTTCACGTGTGTCGCCCTCGGTTCAATGATTTCCAATAACCGGTTTATCGTCCCGTACTGACCATTGATTGGACCGGGCTTAGCACGCGCAGCTATTAAAACGGTATTTACTGTGATTTACAGCCTATGTTCTCCAATCTAGTACGCGGATAAGTCTAGGCATCCGCCCAGTCTGATCTTCGTCAAACTTGTTATTCGACTATTTTCTATTCCAGGATATGTCATGTCATGTGATTCCATGCCATTCCATGCCATGCCATGGCATGGGCCATTCCATGCCATGGCATGCCATGCCATGCCATGCCGTGCCGTGCCGTGTCGGGGCGCGCCATGTTCTGTCATGACATGACATGCTTATTTTATGCTAAGTTTCAATATACGCTACATCTCGATACTCTTCACTACACTGTACTACACTACACTACAATACACTACACAACTCCACACTACACTTTTCCTCTGCTCCCCAGATTTAAAATCTATGTTTAATTATTGAATATGATAACTCTATTTGCTAAGCCTCTTTTACACGTCTTATTTGAATATTATATTCTGTACACTTGTTAACAACCGCAACTGCAACTGTAATTGTATATTCCTCATATGTCATGTATATGACCTGAGAGAAATAAAGTATATGTTCTGTTCTGTTCTTCTCAATAAAGTTTCCAAACTGTAATAATGTGCCAACAAGAGACTCTACATGGCTCTCATAGACCAGGAGAATGCATTTAATCAAGTACCCTGGAAGATATCTGGTTGGCACTGAAAACTTGGAGTGGAAAACTGGATTTTGCAACCGGTCCAGGGGGTGTACATGTAGTCTAATGTGGGGAACCGTGTCCGATGGGGGGGGGGGGGGGGGGGGGTAGGAAGAACCTGGTATTTTTATGGGTCTGGCCATTTAGCATCAAAAGACAAGTCTATACCTGTATAGTTTGGGAATATTTTTGGGGTATGCTAAAATTTGCGGAATATTTTTTGGTCTGATACCGTATTGGGAAGTCCAAGGTGGACCTGGCAAGCTAGAGGTGAGGTAGCTTCCTTTTGCTACCTAGAAGACATACTCTCAATAACGGATGGATGTAATCTTTGGACCACATCACATGTGAAGCAGCCTGGAAGAAAATCAAGGAACTGGTACCAGTTCTCTCTTCCCCTCACGTCTCGTTCAAGACACGTTGCCGTGTGTACAGCTCTTGTGTGCAGAGTGCGATGTTCCATGCTAGTGACACTTGGCCATTGACAAAGCCAAACCTCCAGCGTCTCTGCAGCGGAATGACATGTCAATGATCAGACAGATCTGCAATGTCAAGCCACAAGACACTGTCACCATCAGGTCCAGTGAGCAACATTCGCAGCCTGCCATTGAGGACCTGACCTTATCCTGAATGAGAGAAGGCTCCGCTGGTATGGACATGTGAAACACTCCAACAGTGCATTCGAGGCTGGCTGTGACATACAGGTAGATGAAAAGCAGGGGCCTTGGGGGCCCAAGATGATATTAAAGCAGCTGACGGAGAGATTGCAGAAAGTGGAAGCTCTCTGCTACCGACTCTCAACATAGACAAACCTGGAGATCTGGTGTGAAATCTACCATGCGTGCATCAAGCCAGTTACCTGGAAATGGGCTAATTTATGTGGGTGTTGCCCCTGTACCCTCATGTTAATAAAAATCCAGTTTAGCAGTGCTGTTTGCCTGGGGGTTCTTGCTTCTCCTTTAAAGACCAATCTCTGTTTTTATCTTTTAACTATACTAACACTTTACAAACTCATCTTTCCCTTTATTTCAGCTAACACCTTTTTTCTATAGATAGGGTAGGATAAGATATGATAAAGATAAGGATAAAGATTAGATTAGATTAGATTAGATAGATAGATAGATAGATAGATAGATAGATAGATAGATAGATAGATAGATAGATATATAGATAGATAGATAGATAGATAGATAGATATAGATAGATAGATAGATAGATAGATAGATAGATAGATAGATAGATAGATAGATAGATAGATAGATAGATAGATAGATAGATAGATAGATAGATAGATAGACAGACAGACAGCCGGCCCCCGCCCATCGGGGCTTGAAGAAAAAGATGGGCTGCATGATGCTTCCATGCATAGCTGAAACCGACCAGCACACAAGTACTGGTGGTAAACCGCTTAGGGGATCTAAGCCTGCCCAGGCAAAGCGGTGCGAGTCAGCCTGTCCATGCTTATAAACCCTATTGATTTCATTGTGCGACAGGGCTTGAGATGTCATTTCATCTCAATGTCGGGTAAAAGTCCCACAAAATTGAAAACAACGTCTCCAAAATGACCTTTACAGTGTTGATGGGGACGTAAAAACTCAAGTCAAACAAAACAAACAGATAGATAGATAGATAGATAGATAGATAGATAGATAGATAGATAGATAGATAGATAGATAGATAGATAGATAGATAGATAGATAGATAGATTTAAATCAGATATATATATCATATATTTTACCTATACTAGAGTATTCCTCTATAGTCTGGGATGGTTGTTCTGCACAAGATTGCCAGACACTAGAAAGGCTCCAAAATGAAGCTGCACGAATTGTGACAGGACATACAAGATCAGTCTCTTTGGAAAATTTGTACACAGAATGTGGTTGGATACCACTAGCGGAAAGAAGAAACCAACAAAATCTTATGTTTATGTATAAAACCGTGAATGCCACTGTCCCATCATACATTTCGGACTTAATACCTCCTTTTGTCAGAGAAACTTCTAATTACCCTCTCAGAAATAGTAATAATATTTCGGTTCCCTTCACCCGTACAGAAATCTCACATAAATCGTGTATTCCTTCGTCAATAGCACTATGGAATTCTACTGACATGAGTATTCGTGAATCTAATACCTTATCTACATTTAAACACCATATTAAAAGATCAGGATCTCCTGTCAATAAAGTCCCGTCATACTATTATTTTGGTGACAGATACCTTTCGGTAATGCACGCTAGAATACGCAACAGTTGCTGCAAACTTAAAAATGACCTTTATCGGAATCATCTTATTCCAAGTCTTTCATGTGATTGTGGAGTCAGCCCTGAAGACGCAGAGCGCTACTTCTTTACATGCCACACATTCAATAGAGAACGGATACTTCTATTTCAGTCTACCCGAAATTTTCATCCTCTGAACCTTAACAAGTTACTGTATGGTGACGAAAACTTAGTCGATAGCGACAATACCGTACTTTTTGATGCAGTTCAGAGATATATAAAAGACACGAAAAGATTTACCAATGTCATCTCATAAACCTATCTTACATATATGTCACAAGTTAATGGTTGCTTAACTTCGCCAGAAATCTCGATGACAACACTTTATTTATTTATTTATTTATTTATTTTGTTTGATTTGAGGTTTAACGTCCCCGTCAACACTGTAAAGGTCATTTTGGAGACGTTGCTTCCAATTTTGTGGGACTTTTACCCGACATTGAGATTAAATGACATCTCAAGCCCTGTCGCCCAATGAAACCAATAGGGTTTATAAGCATGGACGGTCCACCTCGCACCGCGGTTCCTGGACAGGCTTAGATCCTCTAAGCGGTTTACCAGTACTAGTGTGCGGGCCGGATTCAGCTCTGCGTGGAAGCATCATGCAGCCCATATATTTCTTAAAGCCCCTACGGGCGGGGGCGAATGTATTTATTTATTTATTTATTTATTTATTTATTTATTTATTTATTTATTTATTTATTTATTTATTTATTTATTTATCTAACTTTTAAAATGCATGTAGTTTATCTAGCCATTTTCATGTGTGACCATGTAGGGGAAGGGCCGTAACTAATGTTGAGAGAACTTGTGGCCCAACCCCATTGCTTTTCTTGCAATAAAATATTATTAAACTAGATAGATAGATAGATTAGATAGATAGATAGATAGATAGATAGATAGATAGATAGATAGATAGATAGATAGATAGATAGATAGATAGATAGATAGATAGATAGATAGATAGATAGATAGATAGATAGATAGATAGATAGATAGATAGATAGATAGATAGATAGATAGATAGATAGATAGATAGATAGATAGATAGATAGATAGATAGATAGATAGATAGATAGATAGATAGATAGATAGATAGATTAGCATTATTGTAGTTATTATCTATCTATGTTCATACACTGATTTGGTCACATTTGGCCATTTTATTACCTAAGATGTTGTAAGCTCTATTCTACTCTTATTCTGTTCAGATACTTCTGTAAGTACATTTTGCTAGCTGCTTGTTTTAGGTACACCTCATTATGTACAGTATTTTATGGTACAATGAAAGTACTTTCAATGTGGACTAAACATTTAAAGATCGGAGAAATAATGAAAAATAAGCACTTCGGGATTTTTGTTTTTTTGGCAAGTCCGTTCTGTTTATTAAGTTCCGTTTCTGTTCATTTGTTGTCATACGCTAGACTTGTCTTCGGTAAAACTCTGAACATCATCCGAATGTTCTGGAAACACAGTATACCAGACTGTCAGACTCACTTTCTTCTCAACAACATAGATTGAAGGAATTCATTAGAACGGCTTCGTTGAAGCAGTTCTCACGAGTACCCACAATCTATGTTTTGAGCAGAATTCTTTTCTTATTTCTTCTCAAAAACATAAATTGAAGGAATGAGGCAGATCTAACGAGTACCCACAATCTATGTTTAGAGTAGAAATAAGAAAAAGAATGTATACCCCCGGTAAGCCCGCTTTACTTTCTAAAAGTGGGTATAAAGGGGTCAGATTGTATAGATATGTTTTATGATGAGATTAATTTGTCAAAGATAATCAAATTTACATTTTGTTTGTTAAGCTAAGGAGTGGTCACTACGCATTATTTGTAATCTCTCATAGACTTAAGTTGAGCGGAAATGCATTTTTAATTGTATCGATTCCTGATATTTGTTTTTCTTCTACTTTTATCTTCAAATTTATTATACAAACTATATAGATTTAACATCTTATAGGAATTATAATGCAGCGTTTGATTGGATAACGTCAAAAATTTGCGTGATGTGACGTCGTTTTTCATTGGCTGGCGTTTGGTCTTACGCAGCTCACAGCGCTATCGCTTTGTGCAAAATAATACAATTTTGAAGAAAACAAATAAGTAAGGATAATTGCATTGAAAATCATCATTCGAGGAGGTAATTCTTTGGTTTTTACAGTCGCAAATTCTGCTAACGCGTCTCTGTAAAACGAAATTTCCGACCGTGAAACCTCTGATTTACCTCCCGAAATGAAAAGTTTGAAAACAATTATCCTCTAATTTACAACCAGTATTAAAATATTTAAATGGTCATCATCATCAGTACCGGTATAGATTTAAGCTTTTTTTATCTCAAAGAACAGATGTATATGTATTTTACCAGTACATTTGTAAATTACTCACTACAAATTGTCCCATCCTGATTGAAAATCGAACAATATTTTCATTTTAATTTTATCTGTCTTTTTTTTTTAACAAATGAATGGAATGGTGTGCATCTTAGCAAATCTCGGGTTTAACATGTATGAAACAAGAGGCCCATGGACCACTACGCTCACCAGATGTCATGTGGTTTATACCATATACAGGCATGATGCCCATCTTGGTCATGTGACAACAAAAGGCCACCATGAAATCAGTAAAATCCACTGTCTTGCCTTTTTTCCATACACTTGTCTCTGTGACCAAATTCGACCGTTACGTAAAAACAGGTCAAGGTCAACCAAAGGTCATCATTTGAACGAAATTGGTAGGATCCGAGCCTCCGATGTTGCATACCAAGTTTCAAGGTCATTGGCGATTTGGTTCCTGAGAAGATTTTTAAAGGTTTTTACCATATATGGGCATGGCAGCCATATTGGTCATGTGACCCAGTCCTTACGAACAAACTTTCATTCCCCCTTCCCATAGAAGCTCCACATATAATTTGGTTTCAATCAACCTAGCAGTTTGGGTAGAGAAGAAGACTAAAACAATGAATCTGAGCCATCCAGGACGAAGGTCAGCAAATGACCTTGAACTTTGGAGTTGAAAACCTTCCGTTCAGCTGATTGCAAATATCATTTCTGATGCCATAGGTTACCATGCAATCAGAAAAAGCCACTGTTTTGCCCTTTTTCAATACATATGTCTAAGTGACCATATTTGACCTTGACGTAAAATAGGTCAAGGTCATTCAAAGGTCATCATTTGAACAAACTTGGTAGGGCCCGAGTCACCGATGCTGCATACCAAGTTTCAAGGTCATCAGCCATTTGGTTCCTGAGAAAAAGATTTTTAAAGGTTTTGACCATATATGGGCATTGCGGCCATATTGGTCATGTGACCCAGTCCTTACCAACTAACTTTCGTCCCCCCTTCCCATAGAGGCTCCAAATGTAATTTGTTTTCAATCGACTCAGCAGTTTAAGTTGGAAGAAGATAAAAATACTGAATCTGAGCCTTTCCGGACAAAGGAGTAAATGGCATTGGCCTGCGGAACTGGCTAAATTCCATTCAGCTGAGTGCAAATATCATTTCTGATGCCACTAGCTACCATGCATTCAGAAAAATCAACTGTTTTGCCTTTTTATACAAATGTCTAAGTGACCATATTTGACCTTGACGTAAAACAGGTGAAGGTCAACCAAAGGCCATCATTTGAATAAACTTGGAAGGGTCCGAGTCCCCGATGCTGCATACCAAGTTTCAAGAACATCGGCTATTCAGTTCTTGAGAAGAAGATTTTTAAAGGTTTTTACCATATATGGGCATGGCGGCCATATTAGCCATGTGACCCAGTCTTCACGAACAAACATTCCTTCCCCCTTCGCATAGAAGCTCCACATGTAACAATCGACCCAGCAGTTTAAGTTGAGAAGAAGATAAAAATACTGAATCTGAGCCTTCCCGGACAAAGGTCAGTAAATGACCTTGACCCTTGGAACTGACAAAATTTCATTCAGCTGAGTGCAAATATCATTTCTGGTGCCACTAGCTACAATGCAATCAGAAAAAAATCCAGTTTTGCCTTTTTTCAATACAAATGTCTAATTGACCATATTTGACCTTGACGTAAAGCAGGTCAAGGTCAACAAGAGGTCATCATTTGAACAAACTTGGTAGGGTCCGAGTCCCCGATGCTGCGTGCCAAGTTTCAAGAACATCGGCCATTCGGTTCTTGAGAAGACTTTTAAAGGTTTTTATCATATATGGGCATGGCGGCCATACTGGTCATGTGACCCAGTCCTCACGAACAATCTTTCGTTCCCCCTTCCCACAGAGGCTCCGCATGTAATTTGGTTTCAATTGGCCAAGTAGTTTCAGAGGAGATGTTGTTTGAAAATGTTGACGACGACGTAGACGGCGAACCAATGCCTATACTATAAGCTCCCAAAGAGCCTTCGGCTCTAGTGAGCTAAAAAACAATGCATTACGAAAACACGCCTGTTCAAATCTTTTGGAAAAAGGAAAATTTCCAGAGAAAAATTTCGATATATTTCTTAGTTCTGCTCAAAAACGGAGATTGTGGATACTCGATAGAACCACCTCGTACTGGGGTTTTAGAGGGTATACATTATTTTTCTTATTTCTGCTCAAAACATAGATTGCGGGAACTTGATTGAACGGCTTCGGCGAGGCGATTCTATCGAGTACCCACAATCTATGTTTTGAGCAGAAATAAGAAAAATAATGTATGTCCCCCACCCTAACCCCAGTTTAACTGTATAAAAGTGGGGTTAGATGGGGTCAAAATTATATAGACATGTTTTCGTGCTTTTGATTTTCCTTTCTGGTGTACCAATACCATAAAAGTTATTCAATCACTTTTAAACTCACCTGGGCCGAAGGCTCCAGGGGAGCTTATAGTATAATGGGTCCTCCGTCGTCCGTCCGTCCTCCGTCCGTCCACACTTTTGAGCAGCTGCAGCGTGCAGGCTGATCTCAATCATATTTCATCTGTAGCATGCCTCTGGTGGGGCATTGATGACAAACTTTTTTTTGAAATAGCACGAAAACTTTGGTTGCAATGGCAACTACAAGGTCCCATAGACTTACAATGGGAAAATGCTTGTCATCACCATAGAGCCTTCAGTTTTGATCGGATCTTTCTCAAACTTATATGTAAGGTGGCTTGGGATAATATCTCGAATGAGTTCGAAAACCGGCCAAGTTGGACCATTTATCATAGAGTTACGTCCCTTTGATTGCTGAAAATTTTTACCTTGTCATCACCGTAGCCCCTTCTGTTTTGACCGGAACCTTCTAAAACTTACATGTAATGTCGTTCGGGATAAAACCTCGGATGAGTTAGAAAACCAGCCAAGTCGACCCATTTATCATAGAGTAACGTCCCTTTGATGGCTGAAAATGCCGATTTTTGACCTTGTCATCACCATAGCCCATTCAGTTTTGATCGGATTTTTCTGAGACATGTAAGATGGCTGGGGAAAAAACCTCGGATGAGTTCGAATACCGTCCAAGTCAGCCCATGTATCATAGAGTAACGTCCCTTTGATTGCTGAAAATGCCGCTTTTTGACATTGTCATCACCTTAGCCCTTTCAGTTTTGATCGGATCTTTCTGAAACTTATTTGTAAGGTGGCTGTGGATAAAACCTCGGATGAGTTTGAATACCGGCTAAGTCGGCCTATTTATCATAGAGTTACGTCCCTTTGATTGCTGAAAATAACGTGTTTTCGTGATGTGGACAAAGCTGATCTTGCTGCAGGTGAGTCAAAAACTTAATTTTGGACCCGAAAAGAGACGGACGGACGGACAGGGTACCGCTATATCGATGATGTCATTCCTCTATTCTTTCTGATGGTAGGAGCTTATTTTACAACAACACACCCATGCGACATTGTGCATTTTTCACATCTCCAAAAATGGTTACTTTTCGGGTGAAAATCAGAAGTTTTTTTTTCTTATTTATTATTTATACTGCAAACATAGGTTTTGGGTGCTCGTTAGAACCGCCTCATTGTGGCGGTTCTAACAAGTACCCACAAGCTATGTCTTCGAACAGAAATAGGAAAAATAATGTATACCGCCGAAAACTATTAAGATTTTTTGTTGGGGCGTGTGGGGGGGGGACTTTTTCACGTGATGAAAGCGGCCATCTACGTACATGTAGGATGGCTCATTCCAGATAAGCATAGGGTTTACGATTCCCTGTACTCAACACGACTGTAAAAACCTACTTTGTATGGAGCTAGATGGGGTTTACATGGATAAACAATTCCTTTTTTTTTTCTCAGAACGTTCTCAATAGAACAACCACCTCATTGAGGCGATCGTAACGGGCACCCACAATCCATGTAAGTACAGAAATGAACAAAAATCGCAAATTTTCACTTAAAATGCATGAAAGCAATTTTACCGCATGTAGGTATTATCGTACATGGTAATGCTTCGTTAAATTCATGTATATTATATGTTATTTTTAGCTAAGTTACGAGACTCTAAAGGGCACAAACAGTATGACAACACTTCGTCTTGTTAAAATGGTATGTTTTTACAGTTAAAGAAAAACACTTTTCAAATGGATGTTCTTGGCAGTTTCCTTTTTTGCGCCAAACGTTGATTGTGGGTGCTCGTTAGAACCGCCTCATCGAGGCGGTTCTAATGGGTACCCACAATCTATGTGTTTGAGCAAGAATAAGATATTTATTGTAATCCCCTGTATGTCTCATTGTTCTCTTTATAAAGTGGGATTTACAAGGATGTTCATTACACGGACTTATCGTGATGGCTCGGATAACAGGTGAGAAGCCTTGGATACAAGTTGTGCTTTCAGGCCCGGTAAGAGGTGCATATAAGCCTGGTAACGGCCAAAAATAAAAGCCAACTAATGGAGAATTTTTGTGTTGGGATGGGAATGGTGGGGCCCGGTTTCGACCCATTCAAGCTTATTTCATATGTATCGAGACGTTCGTTAATCTGAGGTGGGCGAAAATCTGAGTAACCTGATCTTCCATTGCAGAACTTAACACATGAGTTACGTCTTGGTTTGTTCAAGGTGCAAGAACATTTGAAAGAAAGAATGGGGATTTCTTGGTTAAGGTTATAAGGTCCTTTTAAGATAATTCCAATTAGTTCAAGTCCATCCTAAATCAGGTTTGAGGAAACCAGTGATTCCGGGGCAAAATCACATGACCTTTAGTTGCGGAACATGGCGTCTCACAATCGTCATGTGGCTTAAACACAGTCGCGAAGAAAGAAAACGAAAGAATGTTGTAAATGTATATTTCATTTCATATTTGGAAAAGTACAATTCTTATAATGTTAAAGTGATACAGCTGTCTATTTAAGGGGAATGGTAACACCTGACAGATGCTTCCTCCATTTTACAAAGAGAGACAGCTTTGGGGACACCCTGTTCACTTTTCAATATGTCCTATTCCACTGAAAAAGGTATCTACTCTAAAAGGAAAGAATTTGATCACCATGAGCGAATTCTTTCCTATTAGAACATGGGAAACAAAAATACATTTGCAGGAGTTGCCTCAGTTGAAGTTGTTCCCATTCCCCTTAATTATCAATTTGCAAAGAATCAAAGGACACTAAAACATTTGCACATGCATATTCACCATATTTGCATGATTTGCTGGCTCCCAGCTTGCACATTGTCAATATTGGAAAAACAGGTAACCAGACGCCCCTGACCTTTTAAGGTCAGGGGGTTCTGGTTACCTGTTTTTCCAACACTTATAATCTTCAGACTAGGAACCAGCAGATAATACAAATAAGGTGAATAGGGAACCCCTTCTATCTGTGCTTGGAGAAATAGATTCGGCTGCCAGAGCTGAAACCGACCAAACAAGAGCACTTGTTAACCCCTTTGAGTGCCTCAGCCTGCCCAGGCAAAGTGGTGGGAGTCGGATTTCCATGCACATACACCCTACCGTTATCATTGGGTCGCAGGGCTTGAAATGTCATTTCATGTCTACATTGGGTACACATCCAACAAAATTGAAACAACGAATTCAAATGACCTATATCGTGTTAAGGGGCGTTAAACCTCCATTATAATACCAAAAGGTCACGTACCAACTATAGACGCCGACCTCAGTCAGATACGCGTCTAACTTGTGATCAGGAAGACGCGCGTTCGATTCCTGTCGGGAATGGCAGAATTCTTTCGTAGAAACTGATCATGAAATCTTTGATACGGTCATTCTCGCCCGCTGATTCAAGAATGGTAGTTGTCATTTTCTATCATTAACCGCTTACGTTTTTAGGTACATTTTCTATTTATTATCTCCCTTCCGCTGATTCAAGAAGGGCAGTTGTCAGTTTCTAGCGAAAGAATGTGCACTGTACTGATTAACTGCTTACGTTTAAACATGACCAAGAAGTGTGGATAGGTAAACCGACCGGCTCAAAAATGACCAAAAAACTGTTTTTGTTTGTTTGATTTTAGGGTTAACATCCCCGTCAACACTGTAAAGGTCATTTTGGAGACTTTGCTTCCAATTTTGTGGGACTTCGACCCGACACTCAGATGAAATTACTTTTCAAGCCCTGCCGCCTAATGAAACCAATAGTGTTTATAAGCATGAACGGTCCGACACTCGCACCGCTTTGCCTGGGCAGGTTTAGATACTCTAAGCGGTTTACCAGTACTCGTGTGCGGGTCGGATTCAGCTCTGCGTGGAAGCATCATGCAGCCCATCTATTTCTTCTAGCCCCGACGGGCAAGATAAAAACTGTTGACCCGGCGTTAGGCTCAAATACAAACAAACATTTTCTTGTTTTGTACAAATAGTGTGCCCTAGTTGAAGAATACTTTTGAACAAACCCAAAGGTGGTCTTAATATAGGATTTTTTACTGTAAATCCTTTCATGACGTGGACAAATTACGAAAAAAAATGCCTATTCAAATATATCGAAAAGTTTAACACCAAAATTCGAAAATTTTCAGGTAAACAAAAAAATGAGAGTTTTCATACTTCTGCTCAAAACATAGATTGTAGGTACTCGCTAGAAGCCTAGAACCACTTCAGACGGTTCTAACGAGTACCCACAATCTGTGTTTTTTAGCATAAATTAGGAAAAAAGGTATACCCCTGCAAACACCAGTTTTATTATATAAAAGTATGGTTTAAGGGGTCAAAATTATGTAGGCATCTTTTCGTGATGATATGACCTTTTTACGTCGTGTTCTGAAAACATCCTAGCAATCAAAGGGCCAAAGCTTTTCCTACGTAAAGCTCTGGCAGCCATTGTTCAGCATGGTGGAGCCATTTAACATCACGATAACAAGTCCGTGAAACGAAGACCCCCTAAACCCCAGTTTATACAGAGAAAAGTGGGGTTTACGGGGGTATACATTATCTGCCATATTTTTGCTCAAACATAGACTGTGGGTTCTCGTTAGAACCGCCTCAATGAGGCGGTTCTAACGAGCACCCATATTCTATGATGAAAGCAAAATACATGTAATAAAGATTTAATCATTTTCACCTAATATTTATCATTTTCTGACACCATGTTGGACGCCATTATTTCTTACGGACATGTTTTCCTAATGAGCAATTAATGTAGAAGGTTACCACCAAAGGCACATTTGTGAACTCATTTTAGTGGTTATTATTTTTAGGTCTGGTATCTATATTATTCAGTGAAACCCTCTCTTAAAATTTGGCTGAGCGTCACTCAAGAATTAGTTCAGACTTTCTTCTTTGCCTTTTTTTTAGCTCACCAGAGCCGAAGGCTCCGGGGGAGCTTATAGGATAGGCAGTTGTCCGTCGTCGTCGTCGTTGGCGGCGGCGTCGTCATCGTCGTCGTCTGTCCTATGACGTCAACATTTTCAAAGGACATCTCCTCTGAAGCCACTGGGCCGATTGGGCCCAAATTTTATCTGTAGCATCCTTGGGCTGGGGGATTGAAAGTTTGTGTTTTTTTATGAAAATCGGCTCATTTGTTTGGTTGCTATGGCAACTTGTAGTTTCCATAGACTTATAATGGGGAAAATAGAAAAATGGCATTTACTACCAAGCCTCTGCAGATATTTTTACAAAACTTGCATAGAAATGTTCCATAGGCAACCTACTATCTGCCATATGATTTTAGCCTTCTGCTCATTTTTATTGATTGCCATGGAAACCAAAATGCAAAAAATAGAAAAAAAATACTTAAAAAATCATCTCCTCATAGGAGGCTGAGACTTTATGAAAATATTCACAATATTTGCCTTTACAGGTTTTGTGTTTGTTATGAAATTTGGCCTTTTAGTTTTGTTGCTATGGCAACTTAGAGTTTCCATTTACTTAAAATGTTGAAAACTGAAAAATGGCATTTACTGCCAAGTCATTGCAGATATTTTGACAAAACTTACAAAGACATGTTCCTTGAGTAAACTTCTCTCAGCCATATGCCTTTATGTCAACCTTGGGGTCCCCTAGGCTGTGCCGGGGCCATGCTCCGCCCCCACCACTTCATAAAATGCCTTATATCTCAGAAACCTTACAGATCCCAACCCCTAAACCATATATATTCTTGTTCCTTATGATAAGATGCATTAAGTGAGACCAACCTGGGGGTCCCCCGGAATGTGCCGGGGACATGCCCTGCCCCCTCTATTTCATAAAATGCCATTTATCTCAGAAACCATTCAGATCCCCACCCCTAAACTATATATATTCTTGTTCCTTATGCTAAGATGCATTAAGTGACACCAAAATATTTTTACCGATCCTAGGGTCGTGGGTTCAAGTCTCCACAGATTTTTTTTTCCAGTGACACCAACTTGGGGGTCCCCCGGGATGTGCGGGTCCATGCCCAACCCTCTCCACTTCATAAAAGACTAAATATTCCAGAAACCTTACAGATCCCCACCCCAAAACCATATATATTCTTGTTCCTTATGATAAGACACATTCACTGACACCAACCTAGGGGTCACCCAGGGTGTGCCCGGGCCACACTCCACCCCTTGACTTCACAAAAGACCATATATCTGAGAAACTGTTCAGAGTCATTGTTATTAGACACATGCAGTCAACCCTGTCTTGCGGGATCAGCAGGGGCCATTTCGCTCCCTTCCCCTTCATAAAAGGGCCTCATATCTCAGAAACCGTTCAGATCCCCACCATTTAACCATATATATTCTTGATCTTTATGATAAGACATATTCAGTGACAACAATCTTGGGCGTTTCTGGGATCTGCCATGCCCGAATCCCTCCATTGCTTAAAAGGCCTTACGTCTCAGGAACCATACATATCCCCACAGCTAAACCATATATGTCTCTGTTCCATTTTATAAGACCCATTTAGTGACACCAATCAGGGCTCCATTGGGCAGTGCCCACCTGAGCTCTGGTTTACGAAATTTGGCTCTTTGGTTTGTTTGCTATGGCAAGTTAAGAGTTTCCATTGACTTATAATGGGGAAAATTGAAAAATGACATTAATGCCTCTCAAGATATTTTGTCAAACTTTCATAAAAATGTTCCTTAAATAATGTTCTTTTTGGCCTATTGCCACAGATGGGAAATTGTCAGTTGTCATCTGTTGTCTTCAAGCGACATCAGACCTCTGAAGCCACAAGTCTGATTGGGTCGAAATTTTATCTGTAGCAGCCTTGGCAGCAGGGCTTCCATGATTAATTAAAATACATTGCTGCCAGTGGGCAGTGGCCCCCTGAGCTCTGGTGAGCATTGTGGCCCATGGGCCTCTTGTTTCAAATCGGACTATTAGCCCAGGAAGATAAACCAGTTCGAGTTTTTTTCTTTTTAGTTATGCCGGCCATTTTGTTCAGTCGAGGAGATGTAGAGGGTCACCCAAGGATTATTTCTGTGAAGTTATTTTATTTCGTGGTTTAGGAGATGTGTCATTTGAAAGAAATTGTTAACAGACGGACTGACTGACGACGGACACGTAGTGATCACAATAGCCCACCTTCGCAGGTGAGCTTAAAATGATTAAGCGCTGCTTATTAGATGCCAACCGCAAGTTACTAGTCCACAAAAAGTGTTATGGGCACTAATGAATTACAAAGGGGAATAGCTAAATCAGCATTCCTATGTACCGGCGTATGGAACGAAATGTCTGATTGGAAAAAGTCAAAAGTTTGCGACAGTATATTCTGCGATATACTGTCGGAAACCCGACGTCATCACGTAACGTCGCTTTCATTGGCTAGCATTTGGTTGCATGCAGCTCACAGCCGTTCTCGCTTTGTGCAAAATAGTACAATTTTTAACAAAACATCCAAATACTTGCATTTGAATGGGGATAACTGTATTGAAAATGGTCATTTTGGGAGGTAAATCGTCGGTTTTACGGTCGCAGATTACGGTTTACGACTCTGCTAACGCGTCGCCGTAAAACGAAATTTCCGACCGTAAAACCCCCGATTTACCTCCCCAAATGACAATTTTCAATACAGTTATCCACTATTTGATTCATTGACCATTTTCAGTAGTTTTAACAACTCATGTATATCAACATATATGATAATATTCATAATATTATTACTTAAGATATGCACGAAAAAAGGAGAATATTAAACTTTGATGGTACTGATCCATGGAACCTTATATTTCTACAGCATAAACTGCTTATCCATTTCAACTGGTGTGTAAAATGTGATAAAATTCCTCCAATCATGACATTTTGCGTGCATGTATCTATGTATGCCTTTGTAATTTATTGCAAATAAATATTGTTTAAACCAAGTAATAAAATTTTGAAGGCAAACATCAGTGTTATTGGCAAACGGGCAGATGAACAACGTGAAAACAGTACACCCCTAAAACTAAGGGTGGGTTAATTTGAAAGCATTCGCTGCAGCTGTTTTCGATGCTGTGACATACAAGTCTATGGCTTCTTGACAATATAGATTTAATGTTAAGTGCACCAAAAACAACTGCACCCAGGGACTGGGACGAGGACCCTGCTTTCGTAGTCCCCCAGACAACGGATGCTGAAGCTACAAGAGCTAATGGCAATAGCGGCTACACGTGCCTGTGGAGCCTATAGCTTCACAGACACTGAGTAGCCAAAGACTGGTGGTATGCTTATCAGTCTAGTTCCTTGATGTTGTTCCGATTCACGGCTCTAACCTCAGACCTTGACGTAAGATAATGTCGTACGGCAAAGCGAAACCCTGACTTGTGCTATGACGCAGAGGTGACAGGTAGGGAATCCATCTGGGTACCCTACCGGCTGCATAACCTATTACAAAACCTTACTGCAGGCTTCGGCGAAACTGCTACTTGGGAAGTCGCATACAAAAAGCCAGCCTGTAAGCAGACAACCAGCCTATAGAAAAAAAAAGAAAAAAGAAAAAAGCTACAAAGGAAAAATACAAATTAACAACAAAGCAAAACAAAATAGAGGCTGAAAATCAAAGCAAAATAAGCAAGCTGAAAAGCACATAACTGATTAAGTAAATAAATAAATAAATAGCGCGACACGCGATGACACGAAGAAACGACGCGGCACACCACACACCACCACACCACACTTGCTGCAAAGCAAAGAACAAATTAACAACATACAAAGCAAAGCTAGTAAGGAAACATACAAATTAAAAACAAACCAAAACAAAACAGAGGCTGGAAAGCAAAGCAAAATTAGCAAGCTGAAAAACAAATTACTGATTAAATAAATAAATAAATAAAGAAAGAAAGAAATAGCGCGACACGCGATGACACGATAAATCGACGCGGCACACCATGCACAACCACACCACACGTGCTGCAAAGCAAAGAACAAATTAACAACATACAAAGCAAAGGTACAAAGGAAAAATACAAATTAACAACAACGCAAAACAAAACAGGCTGAAAAACAAAGCAAAATTAGCAAGCTGAAAAGCAAATAACTGATTAAATAAATAAATAAGTAGCGTGACACGCGATGAGACGACAAAACAACGCGGCACATCGCACACCACACACCACCACACCACACATGCTACAAAGCAAAACCAAATTAACTACATATAAAGCAAAGCTACAAAGGCAAAATACAAATTAACAACAACGCAAAACAAAACGGAGGCTGAAAAGCAAATCAAAATTAGTAAGCTGAAAAACAAATTACTGATTAAATGAATAAATAAATAAATAGCGCGAAACGCGAGGAGATGACAAAACGACGCAGCACACCACCACACATGCTGCAAAGCAAAGAACAAATTAACAACATACAAAGCAAAGTTACAAAGGAAAAAAAAAATAATAATAACAACAACGGAAAACAAAACAAAGGCTGAAAAGCAAAACAAAATTAGCAAGCTGAAAAGTACATAACTGATTAAATAAATAAATAGCGCGACACGCGATGACACGACAAAACGACGCGGCACACCACCACACCGCACATGCTGCAAAGCAAAGAACAAATTAAAAACATACAAAGCAAAGCTAGAAAGGAAACATACAAATAAACAACAAAGCAAAACAAAACAGAGGCTGAAAAGCAAAGCAAAATTAGCAAGCTGAAAAACAAATTACTGATTAAATAAATAAATAGCGCGGCCTGCGATGGCACGAAAAAAAAAAACGACGCGACACACCACACACCACCACACCACACATACTGCAAAGCAAAGAACAAATTATCAACATACAAAGCAAAGCTACAAAGGAAAAATACAAATTAACAACAACGCAGAACAAAACAGATGCAAACAGAAAAGCAAATCAAAATAAGTAAGCTGAAAAACAAATTACTGATTTAATAAATAAATAAATAGCGCAAAACTCGATGACACGACAAAACGACGCGGCACACCACACACCACACACAACCACACCACACATGCTACAAAGCAAACAACAAATTAACAACATACAAAGCAAAGCTACAAAGGAAAAATACAAATTAACAATAACGCAAAACAAAACAGTGGTTGAAAAGCAAATCAAAATTAGTAAGCTAAAAAACAAATTACTGATTAAATAAATAAATGAATAGCGCGAAATGCGATGACACAACAAAACGACCCGGCACACCACCACACCGCACATGCTGCAAAGCAAAGAACAAATTAACAACATACAAAGCAAAGCTACAAAGGAAAATTACAAATTAACAACAAAGCAAAACAAAACAAAGGCTGAAAAGCAAAGCAAAATTAGCAAGCTGAAAAACAAATTACTGATTAAATAAATAAATAAATAGCGCGACACGCGATGTCACGATCAAACGACGTGGCACACCACAAATCACTACACCACACATGATGCAAAGCATAGAACAAATTAACAACATACAAAGCAAAGGTACAAAGGAAAAATACAAATTAACATCGCAAAACAAAACAGGCTGAAAAGCAAAGCAAAATTAGCAAGCTGAAAAGCAAATTACTGATTAAATAAATAAATAAATAGCGCGACTCGCGATGAGATGACAAAACGACGCGGCACATCACACACCACACACCACCACACCACACATGCTGCAAAGCAAAAAACAAACTGACAACATGCAAGGCAAAACTACAAAGGAAAAATACAAATTAACAACAACGCAAAACAAAACTGAGGCTGAAAAGCAAAGCAAAATTAGCAAGCTCAAAACCAATAACTGATTAAATAAATAAATAGCGCGACACGCGATAAGACGACAATACGACGCGGCACACCACACTCCACCACACCACACATGCTACAAAGCAAAGAACAAATTAACAATTTACAAAGCAAAGCTACAAAGGAAAAATACAAATTAACAACAACGCAAAACAAAACAGAGGTTGAAAAGCAAATCAAAATAATAAGCTGAAAAACAAATTACTGATTAAATATATTAATAAATAAACAAATAGCGCGAAACGCGATGAAACGACAAAACGACGTGGCACACCACACACCACCACTCCACACACATGCTGCAAAGCAAAAAACAAATTAACAACATACAAAGCAAAGTTACAAAGGAAAAATACAAATTAACAACAACGCAAAACGAAACCGAGGCTGAAAAGCAAAACAAAATTAGCAAGCTGAAAAGCACATAACTGATTAACTAAATAAATCGCGCAACACGCGATGACACGACAAAACGACGCGGCACACGACACACCACAACACCGCACATGCTGCAAAGCAAAGAATTAACAACAGACAAAGCAAAGCTAGAAAGGAAAAATACAAATTAACAACAACGCAAAACAAAACAGAGGCTGAAAAGCAAAGCAGAATTAGCAAGCTGAAAAATAAATAACTGATTAAATAAATGAATAGCGCGACACGCGATGAGACGACAAAACGACGTGGCACACCACATACAACACACCACATAACCACCACACCACACATGCTACAAAGCAAAGAACAAATTAACAACATACAAAGCAAAGGTACAAAGGAAAAATACAAATTAACAACAACGCAAAACAAAACAGAGGCTGAAAAGCAAAGCAAAATTAGCAAGCTGAAAAGCAAATTACTGATTAAATAAATAAATAAATAGCGCGACTCGCGATGAGATGACAAAACGACGCGGCACATCACACACCACACACCACACATGCTGCAAAGCAAAGAACAAACTGACAACATGCAAAGCAAAACTACAAAGGAAAAATACAAATTAACAACAACGCAAAACAAAACTGAGGCTGAAAAGCAAAGCAAAATTAGCAAGCTCAAAACCAATAACTGATTAAATAAATAAATAGCGCGACACGCGATAAGACGACAATACGACGCGGCACACCACACTCCATCACACCACACATGCTACAAAGCAAAGAACAAATTAACAACTTACAAAGCAAAGCTACAAAGGAAAAATACAAATTAACAACAACGCAAAACAAAACAAAGGTTGAAAAGCAAATCAAAATAATAAGCTGAAAAACAAATTACTGATTAAATATATTAATAAATAAACAAATAGCGCGAAACGCGATGAAACGACAAAACGACGTGGCACACCACACACCACCACTCCACACACATGCTGCAAAGCAAAGAACAAATTAACAACATACAAAGCAAAGTTACAAAGGAAAAATACAAATTAACAACAACGCAAAACGAAACCGAGGCTGAAAAGCAAAACAAAATTAGCAAGCTGAAAAGTACATAACTGATTAACTAAATAAATCGCGCAACACGCGATGACACGACAAAACAACGCGGCACACGACACACCACAACACCGCACATGCTGCAAAGCAAAGAATTAACAACAGACAAAGCAAAGCTAGAAAGGAAAAATACAAATTAACAACAACGCAAAACAAAACAGAGGCTGAAAAGCAAAGCAGAATTAGCAAGCTGAAAAATAAATAACTGATTAAATAAATGAATAGCGCGACACGCGATGAGACGACAAAACGACGTGGCACACCACATACAACACACCACATAACCACCACACCACACATGCTACAAAGCAAAGAACTAATTAACAACATACAAAGCAAAGGTACAAAGGAAAAATACAAATTAACAACAACGCAAAACAAAACAGAGGCTGAAGAAAGCAAAGCGAAAATTAGCAAGCTGAAAAACAAATTACTGATTAAATGAATAAATAAATAGCCCGACTCGTGATGAGACGACAAAACGACGCGGCACACCACACACCACCACACCACACATGCAGCGAAGCAAAGAACAAACTAACAACATACAAAGCAAAGCTACAAAGGAAAAATACAAATTAACAACAACGCAAAACAAAACTGAGGCTGAAAAACAAAGCAAAATTAGCAAGCTCAAAAACAAATAACTGATTAAATAAATAAATAGCGCGACACGCGATGAGACGACAATTGACGCGGCACACCACACACCACCACAACACACATGCTGCAAAGCAAAGAACAAATTAACAACATACAAAGCAAAGCAACAAAGGAAAAATACAAATCAACAACAAAAAACAAAATAGAGGCTGAAACGCAAAGAAAAAAAAATAGCAAGCTGAAAAGCAAATTACTGATTAAATAAATAAATAAATAAATAGCGCGACACGCGATTACACGACAAAACGACACGGCACTCCACATACCACACCCCAACACACCACACAAGCTGCAAAGCAAAGAACAAATTATCATCATACAAAGCAAAGCAAATTAAATAACATTAATGAGACAAAACAGAGCGAAAACCTCGAGAAAAAAAAAAACAACAAAAAATATGCGACAAAAAAGTAAACAATTAACCAAACGACCATATACCAAAAAATAACAAAACGGTTAACCATCAAAAAAGCCAAACGACAAACCAACCGAAGAACCTACCAACCCAATAATCAAACGACCAACCCACCGAATAACCATCCAACCGAATAACCAAGCAACCAAGCGAATAACCCGACGACCACCAAACCAAACGAACAACAACTAACCGAATTACCAAAATGACTAAAACAACCGAATAACCAAACGACTTACAAACCAAACTACCAGCAATTCACCCAACCGAAGACCAACCAAAGAACCGAATCACTGAACAGCCAAACAACCAACCGAATTACCAACCATCCACAAACCAATAACCAAACGACCAACTGAACGAACAACCAAACGAACAACCAAACGACCAATTAACCAACCAAACAGCCTACCAACGGAGTAACCAAGAAACAAACCAACCACCAACCGAATAATCAAAACAACCATCAAACCAAACGACCAATCAACCAATGCAATAACCAAGGAACCAAGCTAGTTACCAAAAAAACAAGCCCACCTCGAATAACCAACAACCACCCAACCAATCAACTAACCGTATAATTAAACAATCAATCAACCGAATAACCACGACCGACCCACAAACAAACCAAATAACAAAACTATCAAAGAAACAACCGAAAAACCACGACCGACCAACCAAATGACCAATCAACCAACCCAATAACCAAACGAACAAACGAATAACGAAACGACCAACCAACAAACGGACCAACCACAAAACACAGCCATGACACAGATAGTACTGGCTTACATGGTACCAGTAAAGGGCTCGACCCGACCCCATCTGACTGGACTGTGCCACTGCAAAATATCGAACCATTCACCACATCATATACATGTACGAATCAAAATATGAAGCCTGTTAAGCAAACCAATGATAATTACAAATAACATTAAGTATTAAAGAATAAACAAAACAACACGTAAACACGTGAAACGCCTCAGCAACACAAAGGTAGCGACAGTACAAACAAATTTTTTAACCATAGAAAGCGAGAAAAAACAACCATATGATAAAAGAAAAACAGCAAAATAAGGCATGGAGCATTACCTAATTGTTAGTAACCATGTGTCATTGTCCCAGCAGGCACACGTCGCTAGGGCAACGTCAAATCAACGTCGGTACAACGTCACGACGTTGCACCGACATTGATGTGACGTTGCATGGACACCATGACGCTGCACCGACGTTTGCGTGACGTCACAATTACGTCATGTGCCTGTTGGGTGTATTTGGTCACATTTTGACATGATTTATCCACCAACTTATAACAGTCCCAAAGGTTAATAAAAGAGACTTACCGTAAAGATCCTAAGTAATGGGCCTAAACAAGCAGTGCAGACCCAGATCAGACTGCTCAGGGTCTACACCGTTTGCCATTCAATCTCCACTTTTGGGACACCTTGCTGGATTGAGACACAAACTTGTTAAAAGTCCTGAAGGTGTCAGATTTTTTATCAATTTTACAGTACAGCGTATTGTTATGCCTATTCATATCCCACTGTACAACAACAGTCAGCAACATGTCGTCGTGCCGGCCATATGTATCCGTACTGCCATTTAAACTCTTCATGCTGTCACATGGAAATCCACATCATAAGGCGCTATTATGACAAAATACAGTCTTCCCCTTTCAGTTTGTGAGGACTCTATAGTGCTGTGCCCATCTGCCTACAAATAAAAAGAGTGATGCGCGTCACCCGCCCAATGCATATCAACCTTTTGGTTTCATTGGGTGGCAGGGCTTGAGAAGTCATTTCATCTCAGTGTCGGGTAAAATAAAAATCAAAAAAAGACTCACAAAATTGGAAGCAACGTCTCCAAAATGGCCTAAATAGTATTGACGGGGACGAAAAACCTCAATTCAAACAAATTAACAAATGAAAAGAGGATCTTACACGAGTGGTCGTTTTTAATGAAATTTATGAAATGAACATTTGGTGAGTTTAATAAATTTCATGTTAAATGACCACAAATGTAAGCTTCTCTTTATCATAACATTTCTAAATCGGATCACATGCATATCGCCGAAGAATTTCAAAAGAAAACAATGGATGGTCAGGGGCGGCGTTATAACGTTACTCGTTAGTACCAATGTGTTATTACTCCTATCGAGGTTTGAAGAAATAGATTGGGCTGCATGATGCTTCCACGCAGAACTGAAACCGGCCGCACACGAGTACTGGCAAACCAGTTAGATGTTCTAAGCTTGCCGAGGAAAAGGGGTGCGAGTCGGACTGTCCAGACATATAAACCCTATTGGTTTCATTGGGAGGCAGGGCTTGAGATGTCATTTTATCTCGATGTTGGGTAAAAGTCCCAAAAAATTAGTAGCAGCATCTCCAGTGTGACCTGTATAGTGTTAACGGGGAGTTTAACCTCAAATCAGAATCAGAATTGTTACTGGTGACACGTCAAATGACATCCATAATAGGAAGTCAGTCCCTAGCTCTCGCCAAAGAGGTAATCTTAGCTACAATCCTCAGCATCTTCAGCCGTTGGAATAATCGAATCGGGAAGGGCATTCCAATCTCTAATGGTTCGGGGGGAGAAGGATTCTTTATAAATGTCAGTTCTAGCAGCAAGGGTCTGAAACGCCAATGAATGATGATTTCTACAGTGCCTAGCTGGGGGAGCAAGATCATCTGTTGGGATGCTGGCAGCACCCTTTAGACCTTTGTATAAAAGTATGAGCCTACTGTCTTTTCTCCTTTTCTTGAGAGACTCCCGTCTTAATTTTCGTAGTACTCGAGTCATGCTCCCAGTTTCAAAGCAGTAATTGCGTGTTACAAATCTGGCAGCTCTATTCTGAACTTTTTCCATTTCTTTTTCAAATCAAACAAACAAACAAATTACACGTGCTCTTGTGATCTATAATATGGCGTTAGTTCTTAAATGACAGCGACACAGTACAGTCAGTCCCAGATATTTCTTATCAGCAGTATATGATGTGGGTACTTGTTAGACTATCTAAATTAGTTCCCAAAGCATATTTTTATAAAGAGATGAAATGATAAATAAAACACTGAAAACTAGAATCTAGGTTTTACTGATACATGTCTATAGAGAAGTGTAATCAAGTAAGGTGATAACAAAACCAAACCACTTAAAGTTACTGACCCATATATGACACTGGAATCTTCCACTTAGTATGTTTGGAGTGGTCCATTTCCAATTATAGGGGTATCTGAAATTTGTTTTTGTTTGTAGCAATTTTTGTAGCAAATTTTACAAACCAAACATCGCAGTCCCAGATCAGATGCCTCAGAATAGATGCCGCATTCTGCGGCATCTGATTTGGGTCTTCATTGTTTTCCAATGTCTCAGGAAAGGTTCGCTATATGCCTATAAGTGTTAACCCTTTACTCGCCTAGAATTGTTTACTATGTCATCTGCTGAACATTCTTGCAACTTTTCAAAAGCAAATAGTGTGGACACTGATTAGACTGCTCCACGGTAACTATTGTGTATATCTGAAGACTGTTGAAATATGAATTAAGTGCGCTTTACCTTCCACAAAACTGCAAACTGGTTTCCCCGCTTGACCACACTTTCTTTAAAGCATTTTCCACTAGGTTTCCATGACCTGGAAAATACAAATCAATCAAGAAAGCACACATACCTTTTCATTTTTATCCCCTTTCACCCAACTTTGATGTGGTAAACCTAGGGTTTACAGGGGTATAAATACTTTCTAAATTCTGCTTAAAAAACAATATTGTTGGTACTCTCTATAACTGCCTCGTACCACAATCTATATTTTGAGCAGGTATACAAAGAAAAGCGGAGGTTTTCATTTTTTGATGATAAAATTTTGAATATATTTGAATAGGCGTGTTTTTGTAATGCTCAGTACATGACATTTACTAGGCTATGAAATGACCTGTTAATACCTGGTGTTTACACGGGTATACCCTGTTTGTTATTGCTGCTCCAAGACATGAGTTTTGGGTACTCATAAGGACCACCTCATTTCGCCAACCCCCCAAGACATGAGTTGTGGCTACTCATTTGAATCGCCTCAGTTTTGCCCAACTCCAAGAGATGAGTTGTGGGTATTCATTGTACCGCCTCATTTTACCACCTCCAAGATATGAGTTGTGGGTACGCATTAGAACCGCCTAATTTTTGTCCACCTCCAAGACATAAGTTGTGGGTACTCATTAGAACCCCTCATTTTCGCCCATCTCCAAACATAAGTTGTGGGTACTCGTAAGAACTGCCTCATTTTCGCCCACCTCCAAGATATAAGTTGTTGGTACTCATTAGAACCGCCTAAGTTTCGCCCACTTCCAAGACATAATTGTGGGTACTCATTAGAAACGCTTCATTTTCCCCCACCACCAAGACAAAAGTAGTGGGTACTCATCAGAACCACGTCATTTTTGTCCACACCCAAAACATACACTGTGGGTTCTGGTTAGAAATGCTTCAATCCCACCCACCTCTAGACATAAGTTGCTGGTACTCATTAGAACCCCCTAATGTTCGTCCACCTCGAAGGCATAAGCTGTGGGTACTCGTTAGAACCGCATCATTTTCTCCCAACTCCAAGTTGTTGGTACTCATAAGAACCGCCTAATTTTCTCCCACCTCCAAGGCATATGTTGTGTGTACTCATTAAAACCGCCTCATTTTCGCCCACCTCAAAGACATGTTGTTGGTACTCGTAAGACTTGCCTCATTTTCGCAAACCTCTGATCAACTGAACGATTGGATTTCTTTCAACAACAACACTTACTTGCTTTTAATGGGTGTTTTAATGAATACATCTGTCAGTTTGCGATATACGAGATGGAATCTCCTATCTTGTATTTATAGGACAGGTGCATTTCAAATTAGTGTGGTGTCAGAAATTTTGGTTATTGCAAGTTTAACAATTTTCTATGTACTTCAAGAGTACAGCATAATATATTAACATTTACAAAGGTATAAAACATGAAATTGTTACTACTGTGACTGTGGTGCTCAAGACACCCTGTGGTCTTTCCCATAACCTGGGTTTCCTCTTAAACCTACGTCTACAACATAACATATAAACATTTACCTAACGTAAAATTGGTACTGTGGTGTTCATGACACCCTGCTGTCTTTCCCATAACCTGGGTTTCCTCTTTAACCTACGTCTACAACATAATATATTAACATTTACACAGATATAAAACATGAAATTGTTACTACTGTGACTGTGGTGCTCATGACTCCCTGTGGTCTTTCCCATAACCTAGGTTTCCTCTTAAACCTACGTCTACAACATAGTATGTAAACATTTACCAAACGTGAAATTGGTACTGCGGTGCTCATGACACCCTGCTGTCTTTCCCATAACCTGGGTTTCCTCTTAAACCTACGTCTACAACATAATATATTAACATTTACAAAGATATAAAACCTGAAATTGTTACTACTGTGACTGTGGTGCTCAGGACACCCTGTGGTCTTTCCCATAACCTAGGTTTCCTCTTAAACCTACGTCTACAACATAGTATATAAACATTTACCAAACGTGAAATTGGTACTGCGGTGCTCATGACACCCCGCTGTCTTTCCCATAACCTGGGTTTCCTCTTAAACCTACGTCTACAACATTATATATAAACATTTACCAAACGTGAAATTGGTACTGTGGTGCTCATGACACCCTGCTGTCTTTCTCATAACCTGGGTTTCCTCTTAAACAAATATATAAACATTTACAAAGATATAAAACATGAAATTGTTACTACTGTGACTGTGGTGCTCATTACACCCTGTTGTTTTTCACATAACCTCGGGTCCTTCTTAAACCTATGTCTACAATATAAGATATAATATATAAACATTTAACAAGATATAAAACGTCAAATTGTGATTGTGGTGCTCATGACACCCTGTTGTTCATCCCATAACCTGGAATCCCTCTTACACCTAAGTCTACAACAGATATATAAACATTTACCAAGATATAAAACGTGAAATTGTGACTGGTGTGCTCATGACACCCTGTTGTCTTTCACACAACACGGGCCCTTCTTCCACATACATCTACAACATAAATTATAAACAGAAATCAATGTTTAAAACTTCCAAACTTTCACTGAAACAATCAGTGCAGGCTTGTTTGGGTTATGGGTCACTTTTCAACAGACATCTACAACAACATTCTAGATACACAGGTTTCAATGTACAAAAATGTTATATCTTGTACTGTGACACGTAAAAGCAGTCTTGTCTTTTCCGTAACCTTGGTCCCTCTTCAACATACATCTATAGTTTATCAACGACCTTTGAGAGTTCAAAGTTTAAGCGTGACAAGTCTATTCCATTTTTTAGGGGAAGCAGGTTTTGGTAACCTTTTTACTTAGGATTTTAAAAATGTAAATCAATGTTTTGATATTTCTTTTACCTAGAAGCCATGGCCGAGTGGTTAATGTGATGTGCTGCGTGTCACACTAAACATCTCTTAGACGAGGGTTCGAGTCCCAGCGGCACATTTTTTATATTTCTTTTTAATTTTTCATTTTTATTTTATCTTTTCATGTTTTAAGTTATTTTATATTTTACATTCTTTATATTTTGTTTCCTTTGTTTTATTTTCACCAATTATATTTTATGTCATTGTAAATCTTTAGATGCCGGCCTCGGTAGTTCAGTCGGATGCGCGTCTGACTGGTTTTCAGGATACCTGCCGGTGTCGGCAACAGTCTTTCCTGGAGATTAATCATGAAATCTTTTCCATGGTCATTCCCTCCTTTCCGCTGCTTCAAGAAGGGCAGTTGTCAGTTTCTGGCAAAAAAAAATGTACACAATACTGGTCAACCGCATACCCAAGAAAAGTGTGGGTAAGTAAACTGACCGTCTCAAAAATGACCTAAACAATGTTGCTTGGGCCGTAAAACCCCAATACAAACAAAAGAAACTCTTTCAGATACATTTCAACAGCGCATTTGGCTTCACTGACGGCTATGAACGTACGTTCACTCATTGTAACAATTTTGATAATACTTCTAGAATCCGAGTTGCAACGATTCGTTGTGCTCGTTCCATCTTTTTCAATAAAATGAATATACATCTTGTGTGACGGCCCCGCCCATCGGGGCTTGGAGAAATAGATTGGGCTTCACGATGCTTCCAAACGGAGCTGAAACTGACGGCACATGAGCTATGGTAAACCGCTTAGTAAGTCCGAGCCTGCCCAGGCAAAGTAGTGCGAGTTGGACCGTCCATGCTTATAAACCTATAAACCCGGTGGCAGGGTTTGAGATGTCATTCCATCTCAATGTCGGGTAAAAACTCCACAAAACTGGAAGTAACCTTTCCAAAATTGACGGGGACAATTAACCTCAAATCCATCAAACCAAAAAAAAAAAGACAAATCTCGTGTGATCCAAAAGAAACTCTTTCAGATACATTTCAACAGCGCATTTGGCTTCGAAAAAATGTTCAGGAAATGTAAAAATAAAAATAAAAAAAAAAGGAAAAAAAAATCTCCCCAAGATTCGAACCTAGATCTTCAAGATGGCAGTTGTTTTACTAAACTGTCTCGACCAGCCGTCAATCTGGTTACACAAAGCGTGAGATTAAGAATATGACAGTAATTAGCGCCCAGTATAGAAAATACCCACAACAGACGACTTACCTAAAACACGGACGAGTCCAAAATTAAAAGTGCAGTCGCGTCTCACTGCGTTTTGAAAGACTATACAATAAAACTTGTAAAATACATAATAAATAGACAACGCTTTTAAACATTAAAACTATCTGTGTGGCGGCACCCTGTTGTATTTCAAGTACATCATACAGCCTATAATAGAAATCAGCAAATAAATCTCAGCTTAAAAAATAGGAAGCTAGGTTTGTACAGTGGAATAGGTGATAGAATACATCATAATGTGTATTTGTATGTGACACGCGAGATAATATGATCTATCATAATCCCCTGCAATCACCCTTTTCCCAAAGAGTTTTTGAGTTGTTCTTAGAAACATGTCGCATGCGGTCGCATGTCGTGTCATATCGTGTAGCGTGTAAACATATAGAACGGTTTCATACGAAGGCACACATTATTTTTCTTCAGTTTTGCTCAAACACCTAGATTGTGGGTACTCGTTTCTTACGTTCTCGATGATAGTAGATGTAGATGCAGCATAGGCGTCAATAAACTCTGAAACAACGGTTTTGAAAAATACGTAAAACATAGTACAGGTCCAATATAGGAAATCATACCTAAAACCGTTTAAGAAAACTGACAATTTAAGAGTCAAAGACATGAACCAGATATAGTACACCGAAGTAATGGAACAGGTAGGCTTGAGCAAACTGCAGACCCAGAACAGACTGTTCCTGAAGAACTACATGCTGCATCGTGAAACAGATTTGTTCAAGTTTTAGATGTGCGTGAGTTTAGGATGCCATGAAGGCCGTCATTTAAATCATTATGAATTTCACAACATTCATCAAGAGAGGTGGGAGCAATAGCCAATCAATTTGAAATGCACATAGCAGTATTTTGTTCTGATTTTTACGGCCCTTTCAAGATTATTTCAGTTTCATCGAGTCAATCGTTAATCAGGTGCGTAAAACTGGAGTACCCGGAGAAAAACCACCCGACCTTCCTTTGCAGAACTTGGTGTCTCCCATGTGACCTGAGCCAGGCTCGTACCACAGCGGTGAGAGACCTAATGATAAAGAGTCAGCACTCATATACACTAGGCCACGGAGGTATATGGCAGTAAACAAATACAATAAAGTACCTTCATACAGTATCGGTTTCTTAATGTTAGTAGTTTCTAATATGCGCATTGATTGTAGCTTCTTTATCTTTATCCTAAGTCACGGGATTTGGCTGTGGTCACTGGTATGTATCAAATCGCATTTACTATCGCATTGTGTTTCACCAGGACCATCAGAACCTCCAGTCATCCACCCTTCTCTTTCAGTATAAATCCACACTGAAAACAAAAACATAATGCAAAGATACCAGTTCACACATATTGAAAATTTAATCACAAAAAAACTGGATTTTTTTCAGATAAAAAGTCCTGATTGTTTCGTATTTCTACTTAAAACACATTTATGAGTACTTGTTACAACCGCCTCGGCTAGGCGAGTCTAAGGGGTACCCACAACTTATGTTTTAAACAGAAAAAAACAACAAGGACTCCGCAAGACAAGCATTATACGCCCATGGTAAGCACTCGGCTGAAGCACATACAGCTATACTGACAAAAGTAGGTGGGGTTAGCCAAAAAAAGAAATTTCATGGATTAACAGCTGGAAATTATTCTGCTTATAACCTCAAAACAAAATGCACTGCTTCATATCATGTTCTTACTGTAAATTACCTTTCGACTTGATGGGATGTAAACTATAACAAGTGTCTAGGGGAATAACTCTGCTAATACTTGGCGGATTACAACCTCAAAATAGTATGCGCTCCTCCACATAATGTTTTACAATGTTTCAGCTTGATCTAAGGTAAACTATCGGAAGTTAGCTTATGAAAACTTCAAAGGGCCATTACTGCCGATATTTGATGGAATGTAACCTCAAAACAATATGTGTGACTATTATTCAAGCAGGTTCAGCTTGATCAGATGCAAACTGCAGGAGAAGTTTACAGAAGCTTTGTTTCTGGTCGGGCCCATTGGAGTCCAACTGTTGGTTTTCTTTTGCTCCAGCATTTCTGTTGTTTCCTGCTGCCGAGTCCTCGCCGTTGTTTCATCTCTGTGGTTGTTTGATTTTTGTGTTCACGGAGATGTTGCACTGATGAGTTAGGAGGCCTTCATGCGGACTGAACAAATTATTTGTCTTAATCGCGACGGAAGTAAGGGCGAGGCCACGTAAAAATCGATTTAAGCCCCCCCAGTGGAATTCGTTTCCGCTGACCGTTCCAAGGAGGTTCTTCTGTCGCGGTTATTTTCGTTATGGTTTGTCTTTAGGTGTTTTTGTCGCTTATATTACTTTATTTTGGATAGCCTTTTGGCCATTTTGTGGGAAAGTAACTGTCCTCTTGGCTTTCCGCTGTTGGTGTTTCCGTTGGGGTCTGTTGCTTCATGTTTGTGTTTCTTTCCCTTTGTTGTCTCTGATGGGAGTTGTGGGTTAATTGTATCGATTCCTGATCATTGCCTTTACTTCTATTTTTCAAAGGAGCATACCTCTGTTAATATTTGGTTAACTGCGTACTTGACAAAAAATGCACTGCCTCGCATTTTATCCCTTTTCCTCAACTCGTTTAGTAAATTAAATAATACATGAACACTCATGTAAGATCCTAATTTATTAAACTCGCTGAGGAAAAGGCATAAAATGTTCGGTGACACCTCGCATTTTATCCCTTTTGCTCAACTCGTTTAATAAATTCAATAATGTAAGTACATACACTATTTGCATGCTTATATTGTATTAACCCATATCCCGCTGAATACGAAAATCCACGACCTTTGCAAAACAGTGTAGATTCAGATCAGATTGCTTCTTATCATGATCTACACCATCTGTCACGTTATGTAATGAAAGAATGCGTTTTATTATATACCCAGAAAATATCTCGTATCTTTATTGCCCGTAGTCAAGTTAATATTGCCCGTAGATAACCAGTCTCTTTCACAATAGAACTACTTCCAAATCTATGCATTTCAAGTTGAAAAATCGGCAGCTATCGTGTCGTGCGTATCGACTGAAAGAACATAAAATAAAACGAATATAGGTTGTGACAAAGTGCAAAGCTGTCAAATGTACCTGTAACATGTTAAGATTTTCAAAACTTTCTTCTAAGAAATCAGGAGTATTTTGAAATAAATGTAGCTGACTCTTCTGAAAAATGGCGTCCAGCACGTTGGGAAACGTCAATGTGCTTAATGACGTCACACGCACCAACGTTAATGTCGACTTCACTTTGGCGCTGTTTGGCGTAGTTTTTCAAGGTGTAGGGAGACACTTAGCGGCCTTCATCATTTTCCATTTCAAATCACTTAAAACATATAAAATCTGATTTTACGTTCAGATTTCTATACCAGGCAATCCTGAATTCTAGTAGACAGTTCAAGTTTTGGGTACATGATAAAACGGTTATTGGCTTTATATTGTGAAATATTCGGCACTCGTTCAAATGGCGGAGACGCACTCGCAAGCTCGTGCGTCCTTCGCCATATGAACTCGTGCCGAACATTTCACAATATAAAGTCAATAACCTATAAATACTGACCAACCGGGCAAATGACGTTTACAAAATTTCGTATCAATGACCATGTAACGTCATGCCGTTGTATCGACGTTAATACAAGGTCGCCTACACATTGTGTGTCCGCCAGAAAGTAATTTTATTGGAAGACAGTTAAAAATTGGCGCATGTAGATACATTTATTCAGCAGGATAATAAATAACTTATCGTTTTGAAGCTGTACCTCATTCTCATAATTTTCCGATTCATTCTCACCGGTGACTAAAAGGTTTGGACTCGGAATAGGTACTTTTTAGTGACTTGGAGGTTTGGTCATGGCACTTCTTCGGTGATTGGAAGGTCTTTGAATGGTCATTTCTTAATTATTTTGCAGATCGCAGCCACGTGGAAGTTCCTATCTGTTCTGAAATAAGAAAACTAACCCTGAACTCAAGGGAAAAAGACTAGCATTGGCCAAGTGGCCCAATGGCCACTGTGGCAAATCTGCCAATGGGCGGTCAACGGAAAGACCAGAATCACCGAAATCTATCAAAATTACCGAAATCACCACAGAAATTACCGAAATCACCCTGGAAATAACAGCCATTGTATAGATGGTTGGGATGATATAGGGTGTGGTAGGTGTTCTTTGCGTCTGGGAGGGTTAAGATAGGGTGGGTAGGAGTAAAGGTAGGATAGTAGCATACTGAAATCCCTGTGGAAATCGCCTCAATCACCAATGTTTTTTATGCGCGGTACCAAAATAAAATTTTACTGTTGTGAATTAAAGTTCTTGACAGTCAGCTGAGAAGAAAGGAAAATGTAGAATGGTAACAAATTCAAAAGAATTTAATTTACATATATATTTGGCGGATGCTGAGCTGATGAAACTTAAAACTTGATTAATGTTCACAAAATCTGTACAATATCCATTTATTAACAATCAATTGACACATAAGTATAAACAGAAATCATTATTATTAAGTTATTCTTTAGTAATAATAGTACTAAATTTGATTAATAATACATTCTGCCAATGCTTAATGTGATTTCGGCGACTTTGATTTGCATGCTTAATTAACTGACGATTATTGATTATGCTAGAGTTAAATAATAAACATAAATAAATAAATAAATAAATAAATAAATAAATGTACAATTTAACAATCTATAACAACTTTACCGTAGTTTATATATTTACATTAATTTATTATAATGATAATTTCTTTATTGTATCCTACCCAACTTTGGTGATTTCGGTGATTTCCATGGCGATTCTCCGACCAAACCCGTCCCTTCCAAAACCCACCTGACCAAATCTAACAAACCCCCACACAACCATGTCTTTCCAAACCCTATCCAGTAATAAGCAAGAAGTAAGAAAGTTTATTTCAAAATGTCATTAAACCGTTATGGCTGGTCACGTCATTTTTATTTAAGAAATGAGATTTATTTATTTATCTATTTTTAATTTATTTTTTTATTTTTTTTTTTTTTCGCTGTTCTCGGAAACACGGTAATACAATGGTGGTTTCTGACCATCACAGGTTGATTTCTGTTGTGATTTCGGTGATTTCTGTTGTGATGTCGGTGATTTCGGTCTTTCCGATGACCCGCCATTGGGCATGATATTCAATCCACTTTCAAGAGATTTTTGAGAAAAAGAGCATTGGCTAAATCGCGTCTTCTGAAGAAAAGTATTTAGTCTTTTCCCCTGAATTGAACTGTTGCACAACAACGTTAAAGGTTTGTGTGTGCAATCAGGTCAGTGCAAATATTCATGTCCTTTAATGCGATTCTTGAGTTTCAAGTAAACGTGTAACATTTGCTGTGCAACAGTTGAAACCATGCCATGCCATGCCATTCCACACCGCATTTTTCAAAATAAGCTTTTTAAAGCAGGGAGCGCAAATTTTCAAAATAAGCTTTTTAAAGCAGAGTTTTTGTTGATTTTAGGTGGTCTTAATAGCGGAATGTTACTGTATTTTACAGGACTATATAACATGCTCATAAAAACATTTTGAAATCATGAAAGAAATAAAGTCACCTAAAAAATAAGACTGACAAATAACCGCCCCCTAACAAAACCTCCAGAAGACCAGACAGCACTAGTCAAGACCAGACCGCGTGAGACGCCAAGTTCTGCAACGGAAGGTCAGGTGGTTTTTCTCCGGGTACTCCGGTTTTCGCCCACCTCTGATTAACGATCGGCTAGATATGAGTGAAATAATCCTGAAAGGGCCGTAAAACCAAAAACAAAAAAAAAGACCAGACCGCACTAAATCTGAGAAAACCAGATAACACAACACAATTCGACACTTAACACAGACCAGAACAAATTACACTCAACACATACCAGAACAAACCACACACAAAACAGACCAGAATAAAACACACTCAACACAGACTAGAAAAAAAAACACCCATCATAGACCAGAACAATCCACACTCAGCACAGATTACACCAAACCGCTTTCAACACAGACCAAACCACAAGCAACACAGACAAGAACAAAGCACTCTGAAAACAAATCAGAACAAAGCACACCCAACACAGACCAGAACGACACACACATCACAGACCAGAACAAACCACACCCATTACAGACCAGAACAAACCACACCCATTACAGACCAGAACAAACCACACTCAGCACTGACTAGACCAAACCACTCTCAACACAACAGACCAGAATAAACTACATTCAACACTAAAGACAGACCAGAATTAACCACACTCAACACAAACCAGAACAAACCACGCTCAACACAGACCAGAACAAACCACGCTCAACACAGTCCAGAACAAACCACACTCAACACAGACCAGGAAAACCCACACTTAACACAGGCCAGAACAAACCGCACACCACAAACCATTACACAAACCACACTTAACACAGAAACACAGACCAGAACAAACCACGCTCAACACAGACCAGAAAAAAAACCACACTCAACACAGACCAGAACAAATCATACTCAACACAGACCAGAACAAATTATTCTCAACACAGACCAGAACAAACCAGACTCAACACAGACCAGAACAAGCCGCACCCGAAACAGACAGAACAAACCAGACCCAACACTCAACATAGATCGAACAATCCACCCTCACCACAGACCAGAACAAACCGAACACAAAGAGACCAGAACTAGCCACACTCAACACAGACCAGAACAAACCACACCCATCACAGACCAGGAGAAACCACACACAACACAAACCAGATCAAACCACTCAACACATACCAGACCACACACAACACAGACTAGACCACACCACAAGACACCATACCATGGCACAGGTTGAACATTTTTCATGTAGCAGGGGTGACCTGACCTGACAAGACAAGGCAAGTACCAGAGAGACTTAACCAGGTAACAAACGTTAAAACATACAATGTAGATCCAGATCATATTGACTGACGCCGTGCCACCCACACCGCACGATAAAAGAGCTGTCTTTATATAGGTTAAATATTCTTGAAGTGCCATAACTTTTGACTTATGTTAAACTTAAGATCACTGAAGGGCTGAATGCCCCGAGTGACGCCAACATTCTGTTAAATAGCCAAAACATACAGGAGTCTGAGAACATAGAAAGTGGTGCAACCAATAAAGTTTGAAATCAACCTGCTCACCAAAACGTCTATAATATGCAAACTGTATACTGAAACAGTAAATATTAAACCGTTGTAGCAACAACATCTAACATTAACAAGTAAACTATGTAGAATAAACCACGGTGACAAACAATGTGTATGCAACGTCGTATCAACTTCGATGTTGCATCGACGTTGATGCGACGTTGCTTAAACGTCATGAGCCAGTAGGAAGATAGATCAGTAAAGACACAAAATTATAGTTATGGTAAATCTCAATACCCATTGGTTTGTACAAACATTCGAGAAAGTGGATATACATATAGTGAAGTCGGATTATGGAATGAGACCTAAGCAAAGTTTGTCACAAATTGTTGTCATTTATATGGACGAATGGACCAACAAAGTTGATTATTATACTCAACATTACGAAAAACGACTGTTCTGTTGTCAAATGAGATCTTCAGATAATAATAAACCAGTTCCTTAATCATAAAAAGTTTGATTTTTCTTTATATTGTACTATGCCCAAGGCCTAGAGCTTCACTTTAAGGGTGAGTGGTTGCATGCATGATGAGTGAAGAGTGAGTTGAGCACTAGGTTTTGGGCCTAGCTAATAATCAGTTTTTTAGACTTCATCTATTCAGGTCACTATCTGAAGGCCATATAAGTTCTCTTATCCATTTAAGCGCAGGAATTTACTTTCTTCTATACAACCAATAATAAATATGTCTGGGAGTGTTCGACGCGTGTATCCCAGCAGGCACTCGTCGCGAGGGCAACGTCAAATCAACGTACTGGCATGGGGGTTGCACCGACGTTGATGTGATGTTGCATAACGTTGCATCAACGTTGATGTGACGTCACAATTACGTCATGTGCCTGATGGGTAAGCACATGTAGCTGGTTAGTCCATGCATCCGTATTAAATACAACAAATTATGTACACACATTTAAAGGCCTAACTTGAGTCTATATATATAACCTACCTTTAATAGGAAGTCAGTTTACATGAACACCATTCCCCATTTTCTCTAGTCTTTGCAGCTTTAAACCTGTAAATAAAAAATAACACTTAAAACATGAAGCAGATGATAGTATATTTGCTTTTGTCTATTTCAGAGACAATCAGCTTGACATGTCAGGTTAATCGTCGTAAACATTAACCCTTATCCTGCTGAATAATTAATTTAGCCACACCCATATATAACTATGAACCAATCAGGTGTCTTGACGTAATTTATTGCTACAAATCTACTAACTGAATGTCAGATCATGTAGATCCTGATCAGATGGCTTCTTCTGATCTGGATCTTCATTGTTTGCAAAGGTAGGGATTGTTGTGAACAGCAGGATAAGGGTTTAAGGGAAATGATTCATATTTGTTGCGTTCCTGTTTTCCCTTGTCGCGGATCGTCAGCTAGTGGGGTCCCAGGGAGCGAATCCATGCTGGCACTTCACCGTATCCATTCGGTTGTCCCCCTATTCCCCGTTACCGGAGGATAGAGAGACCATCGCTCGGCTCCAGTTCATAAATGATTCATATGAAAAGAACACGCCTTATTATATCTGGAAATAGAGGATCTTATAGGAGTGTTCATGTATTATTGAATTTATTAAACGAGTTGCGAAAATGGATAAAATGCGAGGCTTTGTCGAGCATCCTATCCTCTTTCCTCAATGAGTTTAATAAATTCAATAAAACATGCCGCCCCTGTCAATCGGAGCTTGGAGAAATAGATGGGCTGCATGATGTTGCCAAGGCAATGCGGTGCGAGTCGGACTGCCAATGCTTATAAACCCTATTGGTTTCATTTGGCGGCAAGGCTTGAGATGTCATTTCATCTCAATGTCGGGTAAAAGTCCCACAAAACTGGAAGCAACGTCTCCAAAAAATAACCTATGTAGTGTTGACGGGGACGTAAAACCTAAAATCAAACAGTTCCTACATTAGGGCGTAATGCGGAAAAAAAATCAGGGAAAAAAATTCCATTGAAGTTTAGAAGTACGACTAAAATATGATCAGTATGAAAACGTCGTGCCTATCCTTTCATATCTCTACGAGCATTTTTACATAGGATAACACGTCCATGTGCTGTAATAGGGTCTTTCCTGTCCGTTACGAACTAGCATTATTCAACCTAATTGACTTTAATCGCAGTCATCAGACAGCAAAGCTCGCCTGTGAAAATGTCTGCGAGGATATGGACATAGATTAAGAGAATGGTCTAATAAACCTTCGGACCTTCATCATCAAACTAAATATGTATCAAATTCATCGCATTGTTAGGATAATATGGACTCTAACATAAATTTTCCCAGATTGTGACCTTGACCTTGAGGTCATGGGCATGTGCGGGAAATTTCTGAATACAACATGAGATCTGTATCTTATTATCAAACTTAATAAGAACCAAATCAATCATATGGTTTGGAAAATATATCCGCTCTAACAAATTTAATCATATTTTTTCTAAGTCTTTGACATTGACATTGAAGTCATACTGAACAAAAGACTGGACCTATATCCATCATCCTGCCAAATATGAATTAATTCCATCAGATATGACCTGGTTAAACACTCTAGCATAACAATTCTCAGTCCATGACCTTGACATTGAGTTTATAGGCATGAATGGGGATATAGCTGTTTGAAGCTGTGGACCTATGTCTATAATCATGTCAAATATGGACCAAATCTATCAAATGTTTTGGCAAACATGAGCTGTTAGAAAACTGTAACATTAAACAGTTGTCAAAGTCTGTGACCTCGACGTTGAGGTCATGGACATAGGCGTGAAATGAATGAAAGTGTGGACCTATGTGTAAAACTTTAACATAAACGTTCACAGTTCATTCCTTTGACCTTGGAGCCAAAGGCCCGGGCGTGGGTATTGAAGAAAGAAATTTGACCTATATATCATCATACCAAACAATTGTATGATTTGGAAAACATGAGCTCTTAAAAATTATAGTGCGGATGCTACGTCAATGCCGACGCTGACGCCAGGAAAAGTGCAACTTAATCAAGGCGATCTTTGGTCTCGCACATCGCTGTTGTAAGAAATAGATGTGCTGCATGATTGTTCCATGCACAGCTGAAATCGACCCCACACGAGTACTGGTAAACCGCTTAAGAGGATCCAAGCCTGCCCAGGCAAAGTGGTGCGAGTCGGACCGTCCATGATTATAAACCCTATTGGTTTCATCAGATGGCAGTGCTTGAAATGTCATTTCATCTTAATGTCGGATAAAGGTCCCAAAAATTCGAATCAACGTATCAATATGACATATACAGTGGTTACTTGGACGTTAAATCTCAAATCAAACAAACATCACGGCAAGCTTAAAATAAAAATGTCTTCACTTGCATTATTTCTCCTTTTAAGCATATATTTCTGTCTGAATCCTAAACGTCTATGGTGTTCATTTGACGGACTTCTAACCTCATGAAATTTCTCTATCATCACGAAAACACGCCTATATAATTTTGACCCCCTTGAGACCTACTTTTATATATAGTAAAACTGGGGTTTGTAGGGTATACCTTATTTCTCTTATTTGTGCTCTAAAATATAGATTGTGGGTACTCGTTAGATAGGCGGTTCGAGGCGGTTCTTACGCGTACCCACAATATGTATATTATGAACAGAAATAAGAAAACTATGAAAATTTTTCATCTGAAATTTTTCGTTTTCTTCGGGCCAAAGTTTACAATGTATTTGTACAGGCGTGTTTTCGTAATGTACTGTTTTTTGGATAGGAACATGTGCATGCTTATACTGCGTTTACCCTTATCCCGCTTTGCAAACAGTGTAGATCCAGTTCAGATTGCTTCAGATCATAATCTATACTAGTTATCATACTGTTCATGGAGTGAAAGAATACGTTTTTTATTTGTACCTTATTACGTATACTTTTCTGATTCATTCTCACTGGTGACTAAAAGGTTTGGACTCGGAATAGGTACTATTTGATGACTTGGTGGTTTGGTCTTTGAATGGGCACTTCTTCGGTGACTTGAAGAATTGGTCTGTGAATGGGGGTTTCTTGATTATTTCGCAGGTCGCAGCTACATAGAAGTTTATATCTGTTCTGGAAAAAAAGAAAGAAAACTAACCAAAAATTCAAGGGGAAAAGCCTAACATTTGCCAAGTGGCCCCATGGCCACTGTCGCAAATCTGCCTAGCATGACATTCAATTCACTTTCATGAGCTTTTTGAGAAAAAGAGTATTGGCTAAATAAGATCTTCTTAAGAACTGTATTTAGTCTTTTTCCCTGAGTTGAACTGTTGCACAACAATGGTAAAGGTTAGTGTGTGTGCTATCAGGAGAGATTCTTACCAGCCAGTGCAAATATTATTGTCCTTTAATGCGATTTATGAGTTACAAATAAACCTGTACCATTTTCTGTGCAAAAGTTGAAACCATGCCATGCCATGCCATACCATGCCACGCCAAACCACACCACTGTTCATTAGCGTAAACAATTAATAGGCCATGAACTGTTTTAATTAATTCTTAAAATAACACAAAAAAATTGAGTGCATTTTTTTTCAAAATAAGCTCTTGAAAGCATAATTAGTGTTAATTTTAGAGTAGGTGGTCTTAATAACGAAATGTTACTGTACGCTACTGAACTATATAACATGCTCATAAAACATTTTAGAAACATGAAAGAAATATAATTACTTAAAAAATAAGGTGACAAATAACCGCCCGTAACAACCCCTCCAGAAGACCCTACAGCACTAGTCTAGACCAGACCACACTAAATCTGAGCAAAACAGATAACACAACACATACCAGACAAGTCAAGACTGGACCAAACAGCACATCACAAGAAAATCGACAGAATTATATTATTAGATTATTCATCGTAAACAACATAATCCGTGTGGGGCTAAATCAATGTAAGATTAGCAACTATATCTTAATGCATGCAAATAAATTTTAACATATATACTACATAAGTATGTTATATATATATTTCTAAGATATAAAATAAATTAAATAAAAAAAGTCAAATAAATTGACCATACCACATCAAACGCCAGACCACACTAAACAAGAATTGACGATACTTAACTTGGTTCGACCAGACCACACGCGACCACAATAAATAAGACTAAACCAACAAAAATAGACCACACCCTACGAACAAGGCTGAACAAGACCAACCGACCAGACCACACCAAAAAAAAAAAACAAGACCAGACCGACAAGTCCGGCCCCTTTCCAACGAACAAGATAAAACCAGACTATATATAACCAACAATGCTATGTCGACCAGACCAGACTAGACCAAACATTACAAACAAAACCAAACCGAAAAGACCAAAATGACCAAACAAGATGCCACGCTAGGGTAAAAAACAAAAAATCGACCATACCAGAAAACACCCAACGAACACGATCAATCCGACGAGACCAGAATACATCCAACGAACATGACAAAACCGACCAGACCACTGACCAGAACAAACCACTCTCAACACAGACCTGAACAAACCACGCTCAACACAGATCATTACAAATCAAACACAATACAGAGTATAACATATAAACCTTAACCTAAACAAGAACGAGCCACACTAAACCAAGACCAGAACAAACCAAACTTAACACAGAGCAGAAAAAAAAAACACAACACAAACCAAACAAACCCAATCAACACAAACCACACACAACACAGACCAAACAAACCACACTCAACACAGCCCATAACAAACCGTTCTCAGTACTGACTATACCAAACCTCGCTCACTACAGAACGAACCACATTCAACCCAGATTAGAACAAACAATACTCATCACAGATTAGAACAAACCATGCTCAACATAGACCAGAACAAACTATACTCAACACAAAACAAACAAACCACAAACGACAAGACCAGAATAAACCATTCTCAACACAGAATAGACCAAACTGCCCTCCACACAAACCAAACCACACTAATCACAGACCAGAACTCACCACACCCAACACAGACTAGACCGTGCTGCTCTCAACACAGACCGAACCACACTCAGCACGGTCCAGAACAAACAACACTCAACACGGACCAGAACAAACCACACTCAACACAGACCAGACAAACCACACTTAACACAGACCAGAACAAACAACACTCAATACAGACCAGAACAAACCGCATACATCGCAGTCCGGAACAAACTACACTTAACACAGATCAGAACAATCCACCCCAAACACAGACCAAAACAAACCACATTCAACACAGACCAGAACAAACCACACTCAACACAGACCAGAACAATCCACACTCAACACAGACCAGAAAAAACCGCACCCATTTGAGACCAGACAAACCACACTCAACACAAGCAAGAATAAACCACACACAACAAAATCAAACAAAACCACTAAACATATACCATACCATACACGACACAAACTAGAAAACACCACACAACACCACACCACACCATTGCACAGGTTTTACAGGGTTACATTTTACCTGTAGCAGAGATGACCTGGCCTGACGAGACAAGACAAGAACCGGATTAGACTAAACAAGTTCTGCTTAAGCCGGTGCTGGGGACGTGGCAGGTGTTGCGTATCAATTTGAAAATAGAGTTCTGCTTAAGCCGGTGCTGGGGTGTGGTCGGTGTTGCGCATTTCGGTGCTGGTCATGAACAGACTCAATAAAACCGAGTCTGCTATTTTCGTTTATTTGGTGAATTCCTTGCTTCCAAAAGATAACTTCTGAACTTATTAACTAGGTCATAAACGTTAAAACATACAATGTAGATCCTGATCAGATTGACTGACTTCGTGTCAGCCACACCATACGATACTCGAGCACCCTTTATATAGATAAAAATATTCTTGAAGTGCCATAACTTTCAAATTATGTAAAACTTAAGATCACTGAATGGCCGAATGCCCCGAGATATCCCATACTTTTTATATACACTAAAACATACAGGAGTCTGAGCACACAGAAAGGAACAACTTAACTTGTTGTCACCAGTAAAGTTTGAAATCAACTTGCTCACCATAATGTCCATAATATGCAATCTTAAACATTTCTATTGTGTCATGTATAGTGATAACATCTAACATTAACAAGTAAACTATGAAAAATAAACCCTGGCGACAAACAATGTGTATGCATCGACGTTGATGCGACGTTGCTTTGACGTCACGAGTCTGCTAGGAAGATAGATCAGTAAAGACATAAAATATTTAGTTAAAATATATCTTAGTACCAATTGGTTTGCACAAACACATGGATAAGCGGATATACATATAGTGACGTCGGATAATGGAATGAAACCTAAGCAAAGTTTGTCACAAATTGTTGTAATTTATATGGACGGATGGACGAACAAAGCGAATTATTATACTCAACATCAAGAAAAACGACTGTTCTGTTATCAAATGAGATCTTCAGATAATAATAAACCAGTTCCTTAATCATAAAAAGTTTATTTTTTCTTCACAGTGTACTATGCCCAAGGCCTAGAGCTTCAATTTAAGGGTATGTGGTTGCATGCATGGTGAGTGAAGAGTGAGTTGAGCACTAGGTTTTGGGCCTAGCTAATAAACAGTTTTTTTAGACTTCATCTAATCAGACTACTACCTGAAGGCCATAAAAGTGCCCTTATCCATTTAAGCGCAGGAAGCAACTTTCTAAACAACCAATAATAAATATGTCTGGGAGTGTTCGACGCGTGTATCCCAGCAGGCACATGTCGCGATGCCAACGCCAAACGACGTTGATGTGATATTGCATAAATACAACCAATAATAAATATAAGTGAAATGTCTTGGAGTGTTCGACGCATGTATCCCAGCAGGCGCACGTCGCGAGAGCAACGTCAAATCAAGGTACTGGCGGCGGGGAGGGGGGGGGGGGGGAGGGGGTGCACCCACGTTGATGTGACGTCACAATTACGTCATGTGCCTGACGAGTAAGCTATATGTAGCTGGTTAGTCCATGCATCCATATTAAATACAACAAATTATGTACACATATTTCAAGGCCTTACTTAAGTCTTTAAAAACTACCTTTTAAAGGAAGTCAGTTTGCATGAACACCATTCCAGATTTTCTCTTGTCTTCGCAGCTATGAACCTGTAAATGAAAAATAACACTTAAAACATGACGCAGAATGGGGGTAGATGATATTATATATGCTTTTGTCTATTTCAAAGACAATCAGCTTGACATTGAATCTTCAAAAACATTAACCCTTATCCTTCTGAATAAGTAATTTAGCCACACCCATTTCTAACTTTCAACCAACCGGATTACTGGATGTAATCTATTGCTACAAATTTACAAACTGAATGTCAGACCCTGTAGATCCTGATCAGGTGGTTTCTTCTGATCTGGATTTACACTATTTACGAAGGGAGGGTGTGAACAGCAGTATACGGGTTAAGGAGAAATAATTCATGAATAAGATAGAACACGCCTTATTATATCCGGAAATAGAGGATCTTATAGGAGTGTTCATGTATTATTGAATTTATCAAACGAGTTGAGGAAAAAGGAAAAATGCGAGGCTTTGCCGAGCATTTTATCCCTTTCCGCAACGAGTTAAATAAATGATTGCTTTACAGGAGCTTACATGAGTGTTCATATATATTAAACGGGATGAGATAATGGTATAAAATGCAATGCTTTGTCGAGCATTTTATCTGTTTTCCTTAACGAGTTTAATAAATTCAATAGAACATGAGCACGAATGCAAGATTCTGTTTGTCATATGATATTCAAAACACATTTTATTCGAGATTTTTAATAAAAATGTCAACATTCCGCCATTAGAAAACGCCACGTCGTACGTGTAACGTTACGGGGCGTGGCTAATTTAATCCACTGAGGGATTAAATACGGAATTTATTGTATGGCGTTATTACATTCTCAAACGCGACGTCATTTGAAAAAAATATGGTTTATGGTTAAAGATATGAACGGTTTCTTAGATATCTAGCCTGTTAGGAAGTGGAGGGATGGGGCAAGGCCACGACACACTCCGGGGAAAATTCGTCCGAACAAGATTTGGGCGGAAGAAAAATAAAAGTAAAATAGAAGTAATAATAATAATAAGAAGAAGAAGAAGAAGAAATAAGAAAAAGAAAGAAGGAAAAGAAACACAACAAAATCAAGTCTCCCAACGTCGTTTCGGAGACTTAATATTTATAATAATAATAATAATAATAATAAATAATAATAATAATAATAATAATAGCAATAATAATAATAAGAAGAAGAAGAAGAAAAAAAAAAGAAGAAGAATAAGAAGAAACGCAGCAAATACAACAACAACTAGAACTGTCAGATGATCTGACTATACCCCCACTTCCCTATGGAGAGAAATCAGAATGAAAGAACAAATGAACAAATAAGCCAAGAAAGCCCACGGTTTCTTACACATTATAAGCCATCGTTATTGCATTTGCATACAATGATTGAGGCTTCTAGCATCTACAGTTCCTGAGAAAATTTTAACAATGGTCTATATGGAGAGAAAGAAGAATGTTAGAACAGAAGAACGAATAAGCAGAGAAAACCAATTGACTCTTACACAATACAAGTCATCATCATTGCACAGTATACCATTTTGAGACCTCCAGCTTTTGTAGTTCCTGAGATATCTTTGACGAAAAATTTAACATAGGCCTATATGGAGAGAAAGAAGAAAGAAAAAAAAGATGAATAAATAAGCGGCTAATACCCCATTACACGATACAAGTAATCACGATTGCTTAGGATGCCAAGCTTGAGGTTCCTAGCACTCATTTTTTGAAAAATCTGACGAAAAAAAAAAGCGGACAGACTGACTGACGGAAGGACAGATGTAACTAGTCTAGCCCCCTTTTACAAAGTAAGGGTATAATAATAATAATAATAATAATAATAATAATAATAATAATAATAATAATAATTTCCCGCACTGTAAGCAAAGCGTGTAGAACCTGATCAGACGCCGCAATCTGTGGCATATGATCAAGGTCTCTTTAAATCCAACTCAAGAAGAAGAAGAAGAAGAACTGCAAAACCAGTAGGTCTTCCCAATTCATAATAAACTAGAGCTGTCAGTGAAACTGACCCGGGCCCCGCCAGCGCCATCAAAGGAGTTGGATTTTTTTCCAAGGACCATAACGATTCGAGTATTGTAGTTAGAGTTATGTAACTTGCCATGAAATTGTGTAATGATATTGTGATTTTTATTTCTAGTTTGAAGTTGATGCATTCGACGGTTTGTAAGTCATGAATAAAAAAGGAAAGGGTGTTACTACAGGGCAACTGTCTATAACTTCATTTGGATATCTATATTGGTTTTGAAATTAAGATGAAAAGACGAAAAAAAGTTATTTTTTGTTTTTCAAAGGGCCATAACTATCACAGTATTGTAGCTAGAGTTATGTAACTTGCCAGGAAATTGTGAAATGTTGTTGTGATCTTACGTTTAAAGATTCGACATAATGTGTTAGAAGGTTTTTAAGTTATTAAGAAAACAACATGAACAATGCGGATGGACAGATGGATGGACGGACAGATAGACGGACGGACGGACAAGGCATTACTATAGGGCACTGTCAATAACTATAGGAAGGTTCATTTGAATATCTATAGCGGTTTTGAAATAAAGATGAAAAAAGACTAAAAAACCTGATTTTTTTTAGTTTTTCAAAGGGCCATAACTGTGAGAGAATTAAAGCTACAGCTGCGTAATTCGTCAAGAACTTGGGTATTGATAGCGTGACCTTATTTTTAAAGTTTGATAGGTTTAACGGTTTGTAAGTTATTATGAAAAAAAAAATTGAAAAATGTGGACATTTTTTAAGTTTTTCAAAGGGCCATAACTCTGAGAGTATTGTAGCTAGAGTTACGTTACTTACCATATTTAAAGTTTGGAGTTGATGCGTTTGACGGTTTGAAAGTTATTTAGAAAAAAAAAAAAACATAAAAATGTGGACGGACAGGCGGACGGACAGACAGGGTGATTACTATAGGGCAACCGCAAATAAATTTGCCGGGCCCTAATCAAAGTAGTGAAAGGACTGGTAGGTTGATTGTCTCTAAGTTTAGGCTGGAAACTGGTCCTAACGAGAACGCTTGTGTTTCCATTAACCCTTAATATTCTGTAGGCCCACTGTGAGCAGTGTGTAAACACTGATCAGACGCCACAATCTGTGGCGCCTTGTCTAGGTCTACACTGTTCCCTAAATCCTACACGAGTAGAAGAAGAGGAAATGCTTCAAAACCAGTAGGTCTGCCCAATTCGTTTGGGAGACTTAACAATAAATCAAAGCACTGACAGGACTGATTGTCTTCGCGTGTAGGCTGGAAACGTGTCCAGAACGAGGACGCTTCTGTTTCGTTTTCTCCTAAATTCCCCGTACTGTAAGCAAATGGTGTAGCCTTTGATCAGACGCTACGGTTTGCGGCGTCTGGTCCGAGTATATACTGTTTGCCAAACCCAGCATATGATTCCAGTCTAGAAGTTCTTTAGATAACCCTCTTACTCAACATTCTGACATCACAGAGATAAGAATTTCACGGCTATACAACAAATTACATTTCTGAAAGTGACAGTTGCGATGACTTCAGCACTGGAAAGCTACTGCTCGTTATAAACAATCGCCAGTTGCAGTACAGACCAACTGATTCCTTCCACTATACTATGGAAGCCGATAGGGGACATTTTGACTTGTGACTTTTGAACTTGTGACTTATGACTTGCGACGTCGGAGTTGCATGCCTAATTTTTGCGACTTATGACTTTTGACTTTCGACAAATCTGACGCAGTGGAAGACGGCGGTCAACGACGGTTTCGATCCAGCGATTTTGCTGCTCCTGTATTATATTGTTTGATGAATGCCATTACGAAGACTTGTTTATGTTTTTTACTCTGTTTTTGTTATCTTTGTATGACTTATGACTTGCGACTTATAACTTTGACTTGTGATTTATGACTTGTGACTTATCACTTTCGACTTGTGACTTGTTGACTTTTGGTGCAAACCCGAAAAATATCGGGTAGCGGACAACGGCACCGACAATTCCGGTGTATATTGTTTAGAAATGCCACTTAGAAGACCCTGTTTCATGTATTATCAACTCTGTTTTAGTGACAATTTACTACCGCCTGTGTTGTTATGCCCTAATATGAAATAAAGGCAATGCCTTTTGAGCAAACACACTCATTTACACCATATCTATCTATCTATCTATCTATCTATCTATCTATCTATCTATCTATCTATCTATCTATCTATCTATCTATCTATCTATCTATCTATATCTTCATATATTGAGCTGGTGACTCAGTTAGTTTGCAGCGTGGACACTTTAAAGTACCCTGAAGCACTAGCGTTATAATATAGATTTGGGGCTTATCATCATTTTGTAAATCTTGGGAAGGTAGAAATCCACATGTAGCCAGATAGCTTATTGTGTCTCATACAACTCCCAAGGCTTTATTTTATACCCCTGAGTGATAGTTTGTGAAAAGTTTTAATTGCTTGGCCAGACGAGAAGCGCTTTCCAGCCTACCGAGAAGTTCCGGTAAATGCTTCGGCAAATGTTCCGGTTACCCGTTGGTCCAGTCGCGGTGCTGGGTTTTACCGTCTAACCTTTGCGGCTCATTGCGGTACGTTTCAGTTAATTTAAACGCGTGACGTAGTTTCGAAACTTTCCCGCGACAAAAACTCCAGCGTTTGATGCGGCATCGATCTTCGAAAAGAGCTTTTTAAAATTATTTCGACGCATTTTGTGTTTCTGTTTTAATAGGTCTTAACTCCTTTTGGTTTTGAGAAGCCATTTGTGGATAGGAATACAATTCTCATGAACACTGTAAAGATGGCGGATTATCGCGAGAAATTGAACGAGATTCCAGGCGAGATTTTGGTGCCTAAGTATGTTGTTCCAGTCTCTCTACAGTAAAGCAAACACTTCGTGTGTTTGCTATTACTTTAGATTCGCGCCAAGAAATTGTCTTAAGTTGCAAGTCAAAACTCAAAAGTCATAAGTGACAAGTCATAAGTCGAAAGTCACAATTCGAAAGTGAAAAGTCATAAGTGACAAGTCAAAACTCATAAGTCAAAATTCATAAATGACAAGTCATAAGTCTTAAAAATTCACAAAATCAGAGTTAATAACCTACCACATGATCTTTTCGGTGGCATTTTTCAAACAATATAAAACAGAAGGAGAAAAATCGCTTGCCTCACCGGAATCTATCCGTCGTTGTCCGAAATCGGCCGTTGCTTGAGGTATGTCAAAAGTCACAAGTAAAAAGTCATAAGTCGCAAGTCGGTAGTCACAAGTCGTTAGTCACAAGTCAAAATGTCCCCTATCGGCTTCCATACTATACACTTCAAGGTCTAATAAGGAAAACACGGCGCATCAGCACACAGCAGGCGATATCGCGCCGAAACAAAATAAGTTGGTGAAACAAGATGAAGTTGGGTAAAATGTTTGAGGAAGAATAAATATGGTATTAATTACCAAGATGTTTATCAAAAGGGCCTCGACTGAAAGCGTAGCTTGCCGATCCAAAGTTATTTAGCACAGGAGCTCCTCAGTGCCGATATCCACGTGACTACCACTGAATTGCAGGAAGTCTAGGTTGTGGTTATTTATATATGAGCCTCGCCAAGCGAATTTGTGTCTTCGAGCATTCCGTCATGACAAATTTTAACTGCGCATGCCCAGCCATTCAGAGGGGCCAGGGATATGGCTTTCTGTCTGAAGGTTCCGCTAGTTTCACTGCTTGTATGAGCGAGCAGCGAAGGTTCTGGCGAGACTGCGCGGATGCATAGGCGATAAGTACAAAAATCGCTTGACGGGGCCCATATAATATATGAAATCATGACAAGAAACACGTGTTGGATTTGGCAGACAGTGTAGACCGAGATCAAACGCCACAGAACGCGACATCGGAACAGTAGCTACACAATTGGTTTACAGAACAATAATTTAAGAGCAGAACTCGGCGTCTGATCACAGTCTACACTGTTAGATTTAAGGATTAAAGAAACAGTTTAATGCATTTTCCCGGCCTATCCTCAGAGACAATCGACCCACATGCATCAGTACCCTCAGTGTTTTCATTCTTTTCTTCGATCATGCATGCGGAGTCCGACTTCTCAAGTTTTCAACTGTCACAAGCCTTCTCATCTTCTCTACAAACCGGACTTTCCCGACACACTACTTGCCTAGCGACGTCACCAGTCAGCCGTAAGTAATGCCTCGGTCACAAATTCAGCGTACCCCAGCCGAGCTTTACTAGACGTGGCGGATGGCCCAGCTGTCCAAGTCGAGAAGGGGTCCGAAGTGGGTGTCTGGCTCGGTTTTGGCAAACAGTATGCCGTGCGGGGCCTCGGGCGGTGTCTGCCAGATTTTTGCGAAGAAGCATCCGCGTATACGGATGGCGGAAATCGGCCGTTGCACTGCAGGTTACCGGTCTTACGCCGGCCGTATACCTGACGGTTGTTACTAGCCGGCCGTGCATCGGTCGATGTTCCGCAAATGTCCGCCCAGTTCCGACCGGGCATGGCCAGATGCCGGGCGAGGATCGGGTTTACACCAGCTGGGAATGGTCAGTTGTCCAGAGGAATATAAATTGCATCTTCTCCTGTCTGTACAACAAATGGGTCAGCTTGGTTGGTGGATGAACATCCTTCAATTTGTTGACGTCGAAGGAAACATTCTTCAAAGAAAGCGGAACAAGATGCCTCTTATCCCTACTTTTCTGCTAGAAACTGGCCTGCATCGGAGATCGGGCCCTTATATAGTCGAGCGTCAATGCGTGGGACGCCTGCAGGAAACGGTCGGCGATCGAGCGGCGACAGCCGAAACAGGAATCATCGACTGGATTCTACTTGATTTTGTCAGGCGCCGGTCGGGCGTCGGCCGATTGCTACCCGATTATCTGATTGGTCGGAGCTGTGCTCGACTTTTATTCGATCAAGAAGTCAGTGAGAATTCGGTGAGAATTTTAAGTGCGAGTTAAAATTTCACCGGGCCCCTCCCGACCACCACGGACGCCTTAATATCCGTCAGGACGCGGGCCGGACTTCAGCCCGATATCACCCCCAAATAAGTCGCCAAATAGTCGGGCGGGGCTCGAATAGTGATTTGTGACCGCGGCATAAACAATCAAAACCAATTGACTTCATTCGCAGTTATCAGACAGTAAAGCTCGCCTGTGAAAATGTCTGTGAGGAAATGAGCATAGGTTGGGAGTATTGTCTAATAAACATTCGGACCTATATCTCTCATCATAATAAATACGTATCAAATCCATCGCATAGTTAGGATAATATGGACGCTAACGTAAAATTTCCTATATTGTGACTTTGACCTTGAGGTCATGAGAATTTCTGAATACAACATGAGATCTATATCGTATTATCAGACTTAATATTAGTACCAAATCAATCAAATGGTTTGGAAAATATATCCATTCTTACAAATTTAATCATATCTTTTCTAAGTCTTTGACCTTGACCTTTAAGGCATGGGAAGGGGTATTGCTGAAAAAAAAGACTTGACCTATATCTATCATCCTACCAAATATGAATTAATTTCATCGAATTCTTTGGAAAATATGGCCTGTTAAAACACTCTTACATAATAATTATCAGTCCAAGACCTTGACCTTGAGGTTATAGGCATGACTGGGGATATAGCTGTATAAAACTGTGGACCTATGTCTATCATCATGTCTAATATGGACAAAATCCGTCAAATGGTTTGGAAAATATGAATATGACCTGTTAGAAAACTTTAACATTAAACAGTTGTCAAAGAATGTGACCTCGACCTTGAGGTCATGGACACGGGTCTGAAACAAATGAAATTGTGGACCTATATCCAAAATTTTAACATAAAAGTTCAAAGTTCATTACCTCGACATTAAAGCCAGAGGCTTGGGCGTGGGGGTTGCTGAATAAAAAAGTTGACCTATATGCATGTATATCATCATACCAAACAATCATATGGTTTGGAAAACATGAGCTCTTAAAAAAACTTTAATGCAGACGCTACGCCAACGCTGGGCGAAGTGCAATAGATATTCCTGGACTTCATCAAGGCAAGCTTTGGCCCCCGCCCATCGGTGCTTGAAGAAACAGATGGGCTGCATGATGCTTCCACGCAGAGCTGAAACCGACCGCACACGAGTACTGGTAAACCGCTTAGATGATCTAACCCTGCCCAGACCATCCATGCTTATACATGTAAACCATATTGGTTTAATTGGGCGGCAGTGCTTGAAATGCCAATTCATCTCAATGTCGGGCAAAAGTCCCAAAAAATTGGAAGCAACGTCTCCAAAATGACCTATACAGTGTGGACGGGGTCGTTAAACCTCAAACCAAACAAACATCAATGCGAGCTTAAAACAGTCCACATCTGCGCGCCACGCACAGTATACGCTAAACGGAAATCTGTCATTATGAAACACGCCTATACATTTTACCGGGAAAACTGAGCGAACATTTATGATGAAAAATTGCGATATTAATCTTTTTCTGCTCAAAACATAGATTGTGGGTAGCCGTTAGAACCGCCTCGATGAGGCGGTTCTAACAAGTACCCACAATTTATGCTTTAGAGCAGAAACAAGAAAAATACGGTTAACCCCTTGTAGACCCCACTTTTACGATATAAAAGTGGGGTTCAGAGATATCAAAATTATAAAGGCGTGTTTTCGTGATGTTACGACTCGTACAATCGTTTGTTCTTTCTATCTGAAGCTATCCAAGCTGGTTCACAATGTCTATGGAAAGTCGTGTCAAAGTCGATGCGGCGTTACGGCGATGCATCGACATTGACACAACGTTCTACACCGATTTATGACTGTGTTATTTTTATCATCATGCTAACAAGTCCATGTAATGAAATCCTATCTAAACCACACTTTTTATAGATAAAATTGGGGTTCAGACGGGATGGTGATTATTGATTTTCTTATTTCTGCTCCAATACATATGCTGTGGGTATTTGATAGAACCACCTCATTGAGGCTGTTCAAGCCAGCAAACAACACAAATAAGAAAAAATAATCCCGTTATTGTGGACGTTTGAAAGAATGCACTATTTCACACGGGTGCGTTTTCGTGATGCAGTACAGTGTTTTTTTTTTGTTTTTTTTTGTTTTTTTTTTTGTTGTTTTTTTTTTCAAATAATATGTTTGTTTTGTTTCTAATTTATATCGTAAATATGGTTGTGTGTGCTAGTTAGATTTGACCTGTGGTAGTTTTCATGGTATATTTTTGTTCTTTTTCATGTTTTTGTTTGTTTGTTTTTTATGTCGTTAACATTGGCTGTGTGTGCTCTTTAGAACTAGTCTGTGTTTAAATCAACTATCCGAATATCATAGCCCATCTTTAAGCAGGAATCAGGGAATAGAGCGTATACCCATGTAAACAGCTTTTCTAAATATAAAGTGGGGTTTACAGGGCATTACTAAACAAAATTGATATTTTATAATTTCTTAAGTGGTTAAGCTGTTTTCCTGCAAGAATGAGAAAACTAACTTATGCCCATGTAAACCTCTTTTCTGCATTTGAAGTGGGGTTTACTGTGGTGTCCATTTGATGGACTTCTAAAGGCGATGAAATAATATCCATATCATCACGAAAACACGTCTATATAGTTTTGACCTCCTTGAACCTCACTTTTGTTAAGTAAAACTTTGCGTTGTATGGGTAAACCTTATTTTTCTTATTTCTGCTCTAAAATATAGATTGTGGGTACTCGTTAGAACCGCCTCGATGAGGCGGTTCTAACGTGTACCACAATCTATATTCTGAACAGAAATAAGAAAAATATGACTCAGAATAGGTACTTCTTTAGTTACTTGGTGGTTTGGTCTTTAAATGGGCACTTCTTCGGTGACTGGAAGATTTGGTCTCTGTGTGGACATTTCTTAAATATTTTGCAGATCGTAGCCACATAGAAGTTTCTATCTGTTCTGAAAAAGACAAAAAATAACCCTGAACTCAAGGGAAAAAGACTAACAATGACCAAGTGGCCCAATGGCCAGTAACTTTTGAGCTGTGACAAATCTGCCTTTTGGTATAATATTCAATTCACTGCCATGAGGATTTTGTGAAAAAGAGCATTGGCTAAATCGGGTCTTCTAAAGAAAAGTATTTAGTCTTTTTCCCTGAGTTGAACTGTTGCACAAGAATGGTAAAGGTTAGTGTGTGCTATCAGGAGAGATTCTTACCAGCCAGTGCAAATATTCTTGTCTTTTAATGCGATTTATGAGTTACATGTAAACCTGTACCATTTTCTGTGCAACAGTTGAAACCATGCCATGCCATGTCATGCCAAACCATACAACTGTCCATTAAAGTAAACAATTAACATGCCGTGAAGGGTAAAAAGTATCACAAAGAAAAATTGAGTGCAAAATAAGCGTTTTAAATATGAATTAGTGTTAATTTTACGAGTAGGTTGTACTACTAGCGGAATCTTTCTGTATACTACAGAACTATATAACATGTTCATATATACATTTTGAAACATGAAAGGAATATAATTACATAAAAAATTAATACTATCAAATAGCCGCCCGTAACAACCCCTCGAGAAGACCAGACAGCGCTAGTCTAGACCAGACAACACACAGTCTGAGCAAACCAGATAACACAACACAATAGCAGACAAGTCAAGACTGGACAGACAGCACATCACAAGAAAATCGACAGATTATATTGTTAGATTATTCATTTTATATCGAATAGGAAAACAACAAAACATAGCAAATCACACATAACACAGACAAGAACGAACCACACTTAACCCGGACCAGAACAAACCACACTCAACATAGAGCAAAACAAACCACACTGAACACAGACCAGAAAAACGACACTCAACACAAAACAAACAAATCACACACAACACAGACGAGAAAAAACACTCTCAATACTGCCTAGACCAAACCGCTCTCAACACAGAACGAACCATATTCAACCCAAAGCAGAACAAACCACACCTATCACGGACCGGAACAAACCATACTCAACACAGACAAGAACAAACCACACGCAACACAAAAACAAACACACCACACACGACGCAGGCCAGAATAAAAACATTGTCGACACAGACTAGACCTTACTGCTCCCAACACAGACCGAACCACACTCATCACAGACCAGAACTGACCAAACTCAACAAAGACTAGACCGTACTGCTTTCAACACAGACCGAACCACATTCAGCACATACCAGAACAAACAACAATCAACACAGACCAGAAAAAACACACTCAACACAGAACAAACCACACTCAACACAGACTGGGACAAACAGCAAACACAGACCAGAACAAACCATACTCAACTCAGACAAAAACAAACCACCCTCAACACTGACCAGAACAAAACGCACCCATCACAGACCAGAACAAACCACAGGTAACACAGACCAGAACAAACCACACCCATCACAGACCCGTACAAACCACTTTCAGCACAGACAAGACCAAACCAAACACAACACAGACCAGAAAAGAACCACGCTCAACACATAACAAACAAAACTCAACACAGACTAGAACAAACCGTACCCATCACAGAACAAAACAAACCACACTCAACAAAGAGCAGAATAAACCACACTCAACACACACCGGAACAAACCGCACACATCGACTCATGATGGTTAAAATTTCAACAAAGTAATTTCAAAAATCCATCCAGAAATAATAAAGTTATTGACTGTGTTTAAGTTTTAGACGGACGAACGAACGGACAAACGGACGGACGGACGGACAGGGGCAACGCTATATGCCCTTCCACCATTCTTTGAATGGCGGGGGCATAACAAACCACACTCACCTCAGACCAGTACAAACCACATTTATTACAGACCAGAAAAAAAACACAACACAGACCAAGACAAACCACACCCATCACAGACCAGAACAAAGCACAATTAGCAGAGACTAGACCGAATCGCACTCAACATAGGCCGAACTACACACAACACAGACCTGAACAACCCACACTCAAAATAGAACAAACCACACTCAACACAGATTTGAACAAAAGGCACGCATCACAGACCACAACAAACCACACTCAACACAGACCAGAACAAACCACACCCATCGCAGACCAGAACAAACCATACTCAACACACACACAACATAGTCTATGTGCTCTCAACATAAACCAAACCACACACAATACAGACCAGAACAAACAACACTCAGCACAGAACAAACCACACCCTGCACAGACCATAACAAACCACTCTTAACACAAACCAAAAGAAACCAAACTCAACACAGATTAGAACAAACAACACTCAAAACAGACCAGACAAACAACACTCAACAAAGACCAGAACAAACCACACTGAACACAGACCGAACCAAACCACTCAACACATACCAGATCACACACAACAAAAGACAATACCACACGACACGACACGAAACCACACCATACAATGGCACAGGTTGTACAGGGTTACATTTTACCTGTAGCAGGGGTGACCTGACCTGACGAGACAAGACAAGAACCGGGTCAGACTTAACCAGGTCACAAACCTTAAGACATACAATGTAGATTCTGATCAGATTTACTGACTTCGTGTCAGCCACACCACACGTTACCAGAGCACCTTTTATATAGATGAAATATTCTTGAAGTGCCATAACTTTCCAATCATGTAAAACTTAAGCTTATCGAAGGGCTGAATGCTCCGAGTGGCGCCAATTGTTACCTCCCGAATGTTGTTAAATAGCCAAAACATACAAGAGTGTGAACACATAGAAAGAAACCATTTATTGTGATACCACCAGAAAAGACGAAAATCAACCTGCTCACCCTAATGTCTACAATATACCAACTTAAACCTTTCCCTATGTATTGGCCCATGTATGTTAATACAGTATAAAACCTACGTATCAATAACATCTAACATTTACAAGTAAAATATGAAGAATAAACCCAAGCGAAAAACAACGTCCTATCAACGTCGATGTAACGTGATGACGTTGCATCGACGCTGATGCGACGTTGGTATAGACGTCATGAGTCCGCTAGGAAGATAGATCAGTGAGTGGTTGCATGCATAGTGAGTGAAGAGTGAGTTGAGCACTAGGTTTTGGGCCTAGCTAATAATCATTTTTTTAGACTTCATCTAATCAGGCCACTATCTGAAGGCCATAAAAAGTTCCCTTATCCATTTAAGCACAGGAAGCAACTTTCTTCTATACAACCAATAATAAATATGTCTGGGAGTGTAGGAAGCGTGTATCCCAGCAAGCACATGTCGCGATGGCAACGTCAAATCACATACTGACTATTTATGGGTTGCACCGACGTTGCATAAATACAACCAATAATAAATATAAGCGATATGTCTTGAAGTGTTCGACGCATGTATCCCAGCAGGCACATGTCGCGAGGGCAAGGTCTACAGATTCCTTAATCATAAAAAGTTTAATTTTCCTTGCATTGTAATTGTACTATGTCCAAGTGAGTGAGTGAGTTTTAGTTTTACGTCCCACAAACAGCTAAGGTCATACGGAGACGGGACCTCGGTTTAAAGACTCATCCGAAAGTCTGGAGAATCCCGGAATCGATCCTGCGATCCCTAGTTTACCAGGCGAGTAGCGTAACCACTGCACCACGGAGGCTTCTACTATGTCCAAGCCTGGAGCTTCACTTTAAGGGTGAGTGGTTGCATGCATGGCGGGTGAAGAGTGAGTTGAGCACTAGGTTTTGGGCCTAGCTAATAATCAGTTCTTTAGACTTCATCTAATCAGGTCACAATCTGAAGGCCATAAAAGGTTCCCTTATCCATTTAAGCGCAGGAATATATGTCTGGGAGTGTTCGACGCGGGTATCCCAGCAGGCACATGTCGCGAGGGCAAGGTCAAATCAACGTACTGGCTGGGGGGTGCACCGACGTTGATGTGACGTTGCATAAATACAACCAATAATAAATAATAAGCAATATATCTTGGAGTGTTCGACGCATGTATCCCAGCAGGCACATGTCGCGAGGGCAACGTCTTCGGATTCCTTAATCATAAAAAGTTTAATTTTTCTTTGCATTTTAATTGTACTATGCCCAAGGCCGAGAGCTTCACTTTAAAGGAGTGTGGTTGCTTGCATGGTGAGTGAACAGTGAGTTGAGCACTAGGTTTTGGGCCTAGCTAATAATCAGTTTTTTAGACTTCATCTAATCAGGTCGCAATCTGAAAGCCATAAAAAGTTCCCTTATCCATTTAAGCCCAGGAAGCAACTTTCTTATACACAACCAATAATAAATATGTCTGGGGGTGTTCGACGCGTTTATCCCAGCAGGCACATGTCGCGAGGGCAACGTCAAATCAACGTACTGGCTGGGGGGTTGCACCGACGTTGATGTGACGTTGCATAAATACAACCAACAATAAATATAAGCGATATGTCTTGGAGTGTTCGAGGCATGTATCCCAGCTGGCACATGTCGCGAGGGCAACGTCTACAGATTCCTTAATCATAAAAAGTTTAATTTTTCTTTGCATTGTAATTGTACTATGTCCAAGTGAGTGAGTGAGTGAGTTTTAGTTTTACGTCCCACAAACAGCTAAGGTCATACGGAGACGGGACCTCGGTTTAAAGACTCATCCGAAAGTCTGCAGAATCCCGGAATCGATCCTGCGATCCCTGGTTTACCAGGCGAGTAGCGTAACCACTGCACAACGGAGGCTTCTACTATGTCCAAGCCTGGACCTTCACTTTAAGGGTGAGTGGTTGCATGTATGGCGGGTGAAGAGTGAGTTGAGCACTAGGTTTTGGGCCTAGCTAATAATCAGTTCTTTAGACTTCATCTAATCAGGTCACAATCTGAAGGCCATAAAAGGTTCCCTTATCCATTTAAGCGCAGGAATATATGTCTTGAGTGTTCGACGCGTGTATCCCAGCAGGCACATGTCGCGAGGGCAACGTCAAATCAACGTACTGGCTGGGGGGTTGCACCGACGTTGATGTGACGTTGCATAAATACAACCAACAATAAATATAAGCAATATATCTTGGAGTGTTCGACGCATGTATCCCAGCAGGCACATGTCGCGAGGGCAACGTCTTCGGATTCCTTAATCATAAAAAGTTTAATTTTTCTTTGCATTTTAATTGTACTATGCCCAAGGCCGAGAGCTTCACTTTAAAGGAGTGTGGTTGCTTGCATGGTGAGTGAACAGTGAGTTGAGCACTAGGTTTTGGGCCTAGCTAATAATCAGTTTTTAGACTTCATCTAATCAGGTCGCAATCTGAAAGCCATAAAAAGTTCCCTTATCCATTTAAGCTCAGGAAGCAACTTTCTTATATACAACCAATAATACATATGTCTGGGAGTGTTCGACGCGTGTATCCCGGCAGGCACATGTCGCGAGGGCAACGTCAAATCAACGTACTGGCTGGGGGGTTGCACCGATGTTGATGTGACGTTGCATAAATACAACCAACGATAAATATAAGCAATAAGTCTTGGAGTGTTCGACGCATGTATCCCAGCTGGCACATGTCGCGAGGGCAACGTCTTCAGATTCCTTAATCATAAAAAGTTTCATTTTTCTTTGCATTGAAATTGTACTATGCCCAAGGCCTAGAGCTTCACTTTAAGGGAGAGTGGTTGCATGCATGTTGAGTGAAGAGGGAGTTGATCACTAGGTTTTGGGTCTAGCTAATAATCAGTTTTTTAGACTTCATCTCTGGCTCAGCTGAAGGCCATAAAAAGTTCCCTTATCCATTTAAGCGCAAGAAGCAATTTTCTTCTATACAACCAATAATAAATATAAGTAATATGTCTTGGAGTGTTCGACGCATGTATCCCAGCAGGCACACGTCGCGAGGGCAACGTCAAATCAACGTACTGGCTGAGGGGTTGCACCGACGTTGATGTGACGTTGCATAAACGTCATGACGTTGCACCAACGTTAATGTGACGTCACAGTTACGTCATGTGCCTGTTGGGTTAGCTGCATGTAGCTGCTTAGTCCATGCATCCAAATTAAATACAACAAATTATGTACACAAAATGCAAGGACTAACTTAAGTCTATAAAAAATACCTTTTAAAGGAAGTCAGTTTGCATGAACACCATTCCACATTTTCTCTAGTCTTCGCAGCTTTGAACCTGTAAATGAAAATTAACACTCAAAGACAAATGCTACCAATTCGCCATTTTTGTATGATCATCCAAAATGAAAGTCATGCAAGAGCAACATTTTACAGTTCTTGGATAAGGAAATGATTAAAATTTGTGGAATAGATATTGTGTTGGGTTCATTTCATTATTAACATGTTCAGCTTGGCTGTAAACTTCACGAAACCAGTAACATTGCGACTTTTTAAAATTTTATTTTTTCGGCATTTAGTCGAGATCAGATCAACCTAAATGGTTACAGATTTACTTAAACGATTTGCTGTAATGTACATTATGGCCAGCTACTATTTACAAGTACAATTCAAGTTATCTGTCAATGATTCACCATCTTTTCATAGAATTTATATGTGTATTTTCACCATGTATTTCCTCTTGGGGTTGGGGAACGGTTTGTTTAATTAAAACAGAAATTTGCACGGTGACCCCTTGTTTTCTTTTAATTTTCTATTCTCTGAAAACATCCCCTAGAGAAAAAATTCTTGATTTATTATAATTTCAATGAAGCATTTTTGGAGCGTAGCTCTTGCAGCGTAGCCCCCGTGAAATAAGAAGTGATTTCAGCACTACTTTTGGAGTTACTGCGTATGACCTAATCACCAGTGAGAACATAGAGCCCCGTGTGAACATAGTTGATTATTACGCCATGCAGTATCTTCTTATAGACTGCTTCACAGACCACCTATTTCAAACGGTATAGATGAATATTTTTAATAGATGAACTGTATAGCAGTCTAATCTTTTTATAGATCAGTTTACTGCCCATTTAGTATCGTAAAATCCCATACCTGGCAACTGGCAAACAGGACAAACCTAGATCAGATACCACAGAACGCGGAGTCTCATCACGACCTACACTGCATACTTACAAAAGGTTCAGCCATTTTTGCCAAATATTTCGTGGAAGCAACATCCCGACATCCCTGATTTTAAAATGAACTCATTCCATACTGATATAAGGTTGAGGATTCCATTCGTTTAAAATGGGTTAAAAGTACGCAGTGTGGGTCGATAAAGAAATTCTTTCCTTAAGTCACATCGTACTTATAGATGTGTATTGTAAATGTATCAAAGCTCGAAATAAAATATTGTATAAACCAAAGCGAATTATCAGCTCAGACGCCAGTTCGAAACCTGCCCGATTCGGCAACATTCTTTCCAGAAGATTGATCGTGAAATCTGTTCCACGGTGATTCTATCCCTTTCGCTGATTCAAGAAGGGCAGTTGTTGGTTTCCGGTAAAAGACTGTGCACTGTGCTGTATTGACATTACCTAACCAAAGAAATTGCCTTAATGTCAGATCACTTCATAAATGGCCTCGTCGAGGCAATTTATTTTTATATAATGATAACGGAGTATAATGTCTAAACCTCTTCAAACATTCCTATGGATTGATATTGACAATAGCTAACCCAAAGAAACTGTCGTGTGCAAGATCACTTCATAAATGGCCTCGCCGATGCAATATATATTCAGAAAAATGTTAACAGAGTATAATGTTCAAACCCCTCTGAATGTTCCGATCATTTTTGGCATTCGGATTGATAGTGACAATACCTAACCCATGAGGCATGAGGCTGTTTTATGCAAGATTACTTTATGAATGGCCTCGCCGAGACAAAATAATATATAAAAAATGAATACGGAGTATAACATTTAAACCCGGCTTTTGATCATTTTCGGTATACAGGTTGATATTGACAATACATAACCCGCAAAATTGCCTTATGCCAAATTACTTTACAAACGGCCTCGCCTAGGCAAACTGTTTGAAAAATTATTTCGAAGTGTAACTTCTAATCTACTTGGAATATCTTGACAATTGTTAGCATGCAGATAGATAATGTACAGATCTAACCAACGAGATTCCTGAATGCCCAATTTCTTTATTTTAGCCTCGGCAAGGTAAAAAATTCACCCACTGACACGGTCCTATAACTTTCAAACCGACGGGTATATTTTTTATAATGTTTTGCATGCAGATGTAAATTTACAAGATCAAGCTAATGATATTGTCTAATGCCAGATAGCCTTATAAACAGCCTCGCCGAGGCAATGTTTAAAGACTGATTACGGATGTATAACTTATAAACTGCTGGGAAAATTATGATAATTTTTCACATGAAGATAAACATCATATAGGCGTAACCAATGAGAATGTCTAATGCAAGATAAATAACCTCCCCAAGGTAATTTTTCAAAAACTGATTACATAAAATCACTTTAAAGCCGCCAAACAATTGCCCAAGCCGCAGTTATTGCACAAGCTATAGCTCAGCAGAAATATTCAAGTAAACTGTAGAACTGCATGGTTGCTATATTGCTCAAAAACATTGATTGTGGGTACTTGATAAAACTGTCTCGTCAAGGCGGTTCAATCAAGTCCCCGCAATCAATGTTTTGAGCAGAGATAAGATAATATCACAATTTTGTATCTTAAAATTTCCTTTTTTTTTCTTTGCCGAAAAATTGACAATGTATTTGTACAGGCGTTTTTCGTGATGGTTGTGGCGGGGTCTACACCTTAGCGTGAGTTAATTTCAATATAGGTCTTGTTGCTATAACACGACTTCTGGCCCGGAATAGCTTCAAACAGATACGTTCAATGGGTCTATATGAAAATCAAAAATGAGTTCCTTTAAGAGCAATGACAACATTCATAAGAAGGAAAATGGGTCATACTACGTAGTTTCGGCTAATAAAGCCTCATCAGTGACCCTGTAATGATCCGGCAAAGAAAGCCAGAAGAAACATACTGCAATTTTGCGAATTTCGAATAGGCAGTCGATTCAAAGACGATATAAATCAAAATGGGGTTCAAATAATTAAAAATATGTCTAGAATATGAGTCTAAACCAATAATTTATTTCCGGTTTCTCAGAATATTCACGCTGATCTCAAAGGACCAAAAGTAAAATATAAACTGCACTATGGTTGATGTACGGGGAGACGTTTTACGGCCGCCACACGGCACAGCACCAGCTGCAGTGAAGGCAAATAAAAATCAAAAATATGTTCCTTTAAGAGCAATGAAAACATTCATAAGAAGGAAGATGGGTCATACTACGTAGTTTCGGCTAATAAAGCCTCATCAGTGACCCTGTAATGATCCGGCAAAGAAAGCCAGAAGAAACATACCGCAATTTTGCGAATTTCGAATAGGCAGTCGATTCAAATTTAAAATACCAATCAGACGCTAAATTTGCCTAACGCCATTAAATTATCAAAGCTACGTTCCATCAGCTTTCTCAGTGATTTGATTCTATATGGTCCAAAATATTGCAGACAATGAATTATTTTAAAGATATTTTTATTGATGACAAAAGTGCTTTTGTCATTTTTTTTCTGAGCTTGAAAAAAGGCTAAAGATAGGCAGCAGTATCCTTTACTATATCATTCTGACTGAAATAAGTTTTTAAAAGCTAGGCAAAAGTCATTTTGACATGTTATTTACCAACATGCTTGTTTTTTTTTATACTTCTGGGAAAACAGTTTGGGGTGATCACCTTCTTGTTCAGATTACTCAAGATTCAACACGGTGACATATGTTTTTTTTTTTGTTTTTTTTTAAATGTGGTGAGCCAGTATATACAGACTCTTAAACAGTTTTAAATATAGCAAGTATTTCTTAAAACATGAAGCAGAATGGGGGCAGATGATATTTGTATTGCTTTTGTCTATTTCAGAGACATTCAGCTTGACATGTCAATGAGGTGAAGCGTCTAAAACCTTAACCCTTATCCTTCTGAATAATACATTAAAAAAACACGCCTATACAAATATACCCGGCAAACAAAGTTCTGCACAACTGGGGTTTTTGCCAATTTATTTTACTCGCATGTAGTATCTGTTTACATATTACATATCAGCTTTGAGCTTACCCTTTTGGAAACAGTTTGCTTTAAACAGAATCAAAATCGCACAAGAAATGCTGGAGATTTTGGCTTGACAAGCACCAGGGGTCGGCAGTCAAAAATGACAAATTATCGAATTCCAATGCGATCGTTTATTACCTGTCCGTCTGTTGACTTAAGACGTTTAAACGCAAATATAAGAAAAAATTATTTTAATGGGTCTTTGGTTAATTTTGGTAAAATGCTGCTCTTGTTGTTGCTGCTACTGCTGCTGCAGACATTGGCTTGTGATGTTCTGTTACCTGGCTTTTGTAATATTGGTGCTGCATGCGATTTAAAGAGTGAACATTTCTGTCCAAAGTCGCAATCAAATTTCTTATCCAATAACATGCATGGAATTAAAAGTGCTCACAAGGCTACATATCCAACTGCGTTTTTGCATGGTTTTTTTAAAGATGTTCATCATTTCATTAAATCAATTTTAATAGCCCATTATTAAGCATTTGGTTACAACAATGGCGAATGCTAGACCTTTCCGAGCTTTATGAAAGCTAACTGATGAAGAAAAAGCCCGGGCGCTTGTGCGTTTAGAGGCGGAGGCTCATCCGCCAGATGTTGCTAATCAGTTGAACGTGCATCGCAGCACTATTGTCCGCATTCGTCAGCGTCATCAAGCAACGGGGGCTGTTTCCGACCGACCCAGATCCGGACGACCGAGAGTTACCACCCATCGTGAAGACCGATACATTGCGGTCACTGTATCAAGGCGGCGTTTTGTTGATGGTCCCAGTCTGGAGAGAATGTTGAGACAACAACGGGGGCCTGGCGCACGTCGAATCTCGGTGCAGACAGTCAGGAACAGAGTTCGAGCCTTGGAGTTCAAATCCAGAAAACCGGCTAGGAAGCCCCAGCTTTCTCAACGGAACAGGGCTCTACGGCGGCAGTTTTGTGCACGACATGGCAGATGGAACCGACGGCAGTGGTCGGAAGTTCTTTTTTCGGCGAGTCGAGATTTTGTCTTCGGAAGATTGATGGTCGGATCAGAGTTTGGCGTCGCACTAGGGAGAGGCACCTTGAGCCTAATGTCCTACCAACAACAGCTTACAACGGCGGCAGTGTAATGGTTTGGCAGGTATCAGTTCTAATGGCAGAACTGCCCTTGTCGTATTGCCCGGAAACTTGAATGGTCGTCGGTACATTGACGAAATTCTAAGGCCCCATGTTGTACCGTATCTCAGACAGATGGGCCAGAACTCCATCTTCCAGGACGGCAATGCGAGACCACATCGTGCCAGGATTGTCGATGCTTTCCTGCAGCAGAATGGTGTGCAGGGACTTGAGTGGCCACCGATGTCCCCTGACTTGGCGTGCATTGAACATTTGTGGAATATTCTTGGTCGGGCTGTAAACAATCGGTTCAATCAACACACAAGACTTCCAGACTTGCAGAGACTTCTACTCCAAGAATGGGCTGCGATTCCTCAGCATTATATACAGAGACTGGTGAACTCCATGAGGAGGAGACTTGACGAGTGTCGTGTGACTCTTGGCGGCTATACCCATTATCGATTATTGAGTTACAGTTCAGAAACTAACTGTGATTTTGTCATTTTTGACAATCGGAGAAGCATTATTCATGACTCAGTATTGATATTCTTGTTGATTTCTGTTTATTATCAGGAATGAATTAAATTTTCTTGTGGTGTAATTATTTTTTCTGTATATTTATGTTTTAGGCAAACAGGTCGAAAAAACCCCAGTTGTGCAGAACTTTTTTGCCGAGTATATATTGGAAATTTTATCATCAGAAAAAGGAAAATTTTATGATGAAAAATTGTGATATTTTTCTTATTTCTGATCAAAATATAGATTGTGGGCACACGTTAGAACAGCCTCGTTGAGGCGGTTGAAACGAGTATCCAAAATCTACATTTTAGAGCAGAAATAAGAAAAATAAGGTGTACCCCTGCAAACCCCAGTTTTACTATATAAAAGTGGGGTTCAAGGGGGTCAAAATGATATTGGCGTGTTTTCGTGATGAATTTAGCCACACCCATTTCTATCATTTTGAAACAGTCAGATAACTTGGATGTAATTTATTGCTACAAATTAACAAAGTGAATGTCAGACCGTGTAGATCTTGATCAGACTGCGTCTTCTGATCTGGATCTGCACCGTTTGCAAAGTATACGGGTTAAGGGGAAATGATTCATATGAAAAGAACACCCCTTATTATATCTTGGAATAGAGGATCTTGTATGAGTATTCGTATATTATTGAATTTATTAAATGAGGAAAAGGGATCGTTGAGAATGCGAGGCTTTGTCCAGCAATTTATCCCTTTTCCTCAACGAGTTCAATTAAATAAATAATACATGAGCACGAATGCAAGAGTCTATTTAACAGATGACATTTGAACGCATTTTATTCACGATTTGTTTAATAAAAATGTCAACATTAAGTTAACGCGACGTCGTTAAGGACGTCGTACGTGTAACGTGACGGAGCGCATCTAAGTTGCAAATATAATCCGCTAGTGGATTACGGAATTTATTACATGGTGTTATTCCCGCCCATCGGGGATTGAAGAAATAGATGGGCTGCATGATGCTTACACGCAGAGCTGAAACCGATCCCCACACGAGTACTGGTAAACCGCTTAGAGGATCTAAGCCTGCCCAAGCAATGCGGTGCGAGTCGGCCCGTCCATGCCTATAAACCTTATTGCTTTCATTGGGCGGCAGGGCTTGAGATGTCATTTCATCACAATGTCGGGTAAAAGTCCAACAAAATCGGAAGCAAAGTCTCCAAAATGACATTTACAGTGTTGACGGGGACGTTAAACCTCAAATCAAACAAACATGGCGTTTTTAAATTCTGTAACGCGACGTAATATGATAACTAGATCGCGCAGTCGATGGCGCGCCATCGCAAATCCCCACGTTTTGACCTCTTCCAGGGACCCCTGGGGGCTGGTCCAAAAATTAATGTGCTCTTGCAGAAGCCATTCATGTAAGTAACTCACACACCAAATTTGGTTGAATTCCAATGAACGGTATAGGAGGAGATAGCCGGACAGACGGACGGACGGACAGACGGACGGACGGACAGACGGACGGACGGACGGACGGACGGACGGACGGACGGACGGACGGAGGCGATAACAATATCCCCACTTTTCTTCAAAAAACGTGGGGATAAATATGGGTGGGGATATGACTAGTGTCTTACAAATTTGGGCCTTCTAGGAAGTGGAGGGCTGTGGCTGGGCCACGGCACACCACAGGGGGCGCTTTGATTCCCCATTCCCAAACAACCTATTGCTATCTATCATGTACCCCGAATTTCAGAAAAACAAACATCATGCGGTTACTGAGAACACTTTCGGATAAAGTTCTGGCGGACGTCTGCTTGCGCCCAGGGGGACTTTTGGATCCGCGTTTTCGTGTTTGGGAACCCTCTTGCACAACTTCATATAGATATCTATCATACCTAAATATGTCAGAACAATCCTTCCAGTGGTTACGGATAATTCGTCCGAACAAAGTTTGGCCGGCGGAAAGAAAAACAAGTCACCCAGCGGGCAACGATCGATCACCTGAGAAATAGCAAAGGTTGTCTGATTCAAGGAAAATTTGAACTCATCTGAGATATTATGCTTGTCTTTGTTTGCTAAAAGTTTAAAAAAAAGATCCGATCGAAAACAGCTGAGAAAAAGTGGACACCATTTTCGCTCATATTTATACTCAAGGACAGGTGGCTCCAAAGCTGTTGATCCTGCGAGGCCAAAATTCTAACTCAACGTAGATGCCTCTCTTGGTTATCTGCAAGTTGGATAAAGATCAGATCAGAAATAATTGAGGACAGTTTTTGACGTCGTTTTGCCATTGTAAGCCAATGGTAAATCTTTTCACGCTCAAGGGAACGTAAATTCGAAACCGGTTGTCAGATTCGATTCAAATTCGAATTCGTCTGAGATATTACAGTTTGCTTGTCCTTGTTTTCTAAAAAGTTCAAAAAGATCCAATCGAAAACAGACCCAAGGGTAGGTAACTCAAAAGCCGCTGGCCCTGCGAGGCCCAAATTGGAATTCGACGTAGACTAAGACTAAATGCCTCTCCTGGCTATCTGCAAGTTTGATAAAGCTCAGATTAGAAAAGGCTGAGTAAAGTTGGAGACGTCGTTTCCATTGCATGCCTATGGTAATCAAATTTTCACGCTCAAAGGAAGGTAACTGCGAACCCGATTGTCAGATTCCATTGTAAGTCTATGGTAAACTTGTTCGCGCTCAAGAGAACGTAAATGCGAAACCGGTTGCCTAATTCGAACTCGTCTGAGATATTATGCTGGTCTTGTTCACCAAAAGTTTTAAAAATATCCTATCGAAAACAGTTGAGAAAAAGTGGAGTCACCATTTATTCGCTTATTTTTATGCTCAAGGAAAGCCCATGGTCCTGCAAGCCCCAAATTCGAACTCGACGTAGACTGTATGCCTCTCCTGGTTTCCTGCTAGTTTGATAAAGATCAGATCAGAAATGGCTTAGAAAAGGTTAGAGACGTCGTTTTCCCAATTTTAAGTCTATGGAACGTGTTATTTCCATGGCAACCACAGTTCTTATCAAAAAGGGTCTAACCACCCCCCCCCCCCCCCCTCCCAAGCAAGTGGTGCTTCACATAAAATTTGATCGATATTGACCAGCTAGTAAATGAGATATTGAAGTTCAAAGATGTGGACGACGGATGGGCGACGGAGCCTGCCTATTCTATAAGCTCACATTGTGAGTCTTCGGCTCATGTGAGCTAATAAGTGAGATAATAATAAGAAGAAGAAGAGGAAGAAGAAAAATGACGAACAAGAAGAAAATGAAGAAACACAGCAAAATCAATAAGTCACCAACGTCATTTGAGAGACTTAATATTTAGAAGAAGAAGAAGAAGAAGAAGAAGAAGAAGAAGAAGAAGAAGAAGAAGAAAAAGAAAACCCAGGAAAAAAACACAATAATAATAATAATAATAATAATAATCATAATAATCATACCACTACTACTACTAATAATAATAACTAGAAATGTTTTCGGAGGAAAACAATGACTTCGAATTTGATTCGAATCAGACAGTGTAGACCGAGATCAGATGCCACGGAACACTGTGTCTGAACAAGAATTTAAGAGTAGAACGCGGCGCACTACGTTAACACACCCGTGCGACATAGTGCATTTTCTCACATCCTCAAAAAGACCATTTATCTGATGAAAATCTGTGATATTTTTCTTATAAATACTGCAAACATAGGTTGAGGGTGCTCGTTAGAACCGCCTCATTGAGGCGGTTCTAACGAGTACCCGCAACCTATGTCTTGGAGCAAAAATAAGCAAATTAATGTATACCCCCGTAAACCCCAGTTTTCTCTATATAGAGTGGGGTATAGGGGGGTCTTCGTTTTACGGACTTGTTCACGTGATGGTCTGTTTATGGTCTACACTGTTTATGGTCTACACTGTTTAAGGATTAAAAGAAACAGTTTAATGAATTTTCCCAGTCTATACTCAGAGACAATCGGCCCACATGTACCAGTACCCTCAAAGCTTTCATTCTTTTCTTCGATCATGCATGCGGAGGCATAAAGAACATTCATTTCCGACTTCTTACGTTTTCAACTGTCACAAGCCTTCTCATCTGGGAAAGAGGAAACTCAATTCTCTACAAATCGGACTTTCCCAACACACAACTTGCCGAGCGACGTCGCCATACAGCCGAAACTAATTGACTTCAATCGCATTCATAAGTACGAAAGAGCATTAGGGCCACTTTAACTTTTATTTTTTTGACTCGTATCTCGAAATTTCGACTTAGTATCTCGAATTTTCGACTTATTATCTCGAAATTTCGACTTACTATCTCGAAATTTCGACTTAGTAACTCGAAATTTCGACTTAATAACTCGAAATTTCGACTTAATATCTCGAAATTGCGACTAAGTATCTCGAAATTTCGACTTATTATCTCGAAATTTCGACTTAATAACTCGAAATTTTGACTTAATATCTCGAAATTTCGACTTCGTAACTCGAAATTTCGACTTAATAACTCGAAATTTCGACTTAATAACTCGAAATTTCGACTGAGTATCTCGAAATTGCGACTTAATAAGGGCCAGGTATACTTTTTTCTTTTGATAGGTATCTCGACATTTCGACTAAGTATCTCGAAATTTCGACTTAGTAACTCGAAATTTCGACTTACTAACTCGAAATTTCGACTTAGTATCTCGAAATTTCGACATAATAACTCGAAATTTCGACTTAGTATCTCGAAATTTCGACATAATAACTCGAAATTTTGACTTATTATCTCGAAATTTCGACTTAGTATCTCGAAATTTCGACTTAGTATCTCGAAATTTCGACTTAATAACTCGAAATTTCGACTTAGTAACTCGAAATTTCGACTTAGTATCTCGAAATTTCGACATAATAACTCGAAATTTCGACTTATTAACTCGAAATTTCGACTTAGTAACTCGAAATTTCGACTTAATAACTCGAAATTTCGACTTACGAGATATTAAGTCCTATACACACAGTTAATGATAAACACCCCCGTAACATTATACCCCAGCTTTGAAAACAAGTTTACATCAAGCAGATTATGCAAATTATGTTATAACATTGTGAGAATATTGTCATTATCGGCTTACTTGTATCGTGTAAACGCCAATGACCTTTCTCGGTGTATTTTGTCACATGTTCTTTCATTCTTCTTTCTCTCTATATTGGCCAATGTTAATTTTATCAAATATTTCTCAAGAACCATAAAACTAGAGGCCCAAAACATATGTATCATGTAAGAGTCAGAGGGTTTTCTGTCTCATCAGGACGTCGCGCATTCAATCCCGTTTCACGGCCCCCGCCCATCGGGGCTTGAATAAATGGATAGGCTGAATAGTGCCTCAACGCAGAGCTGAAATACCGTCCGCACACGAGTACTGGTAAATCGCTTAGAGGAGGTAAAGCGGTGCGAGTCGGACCGTCCATGCTTATAAACCCTATTGGTTTCATATTGGTTTCATAAGGCGACAGGGCGGCCCCGCCCATCGGGGCTTGAAGAAATTTAGGGGCTGCATGATGCTTCCACGCAGAGCTGAATCCGACCCGCACACGAGTACTGGTAAACCGATTAGAGGATCTAAGCCTGCCCAGGCAGAGCGGTGCGCAAGAGTCGGACCGTCCATGCTTATAAACCCTATTGGTTTCATTGGGCAACAGGGCTTGAGATGTCATTTCATCTCAATGCCGGGTAAAAGTCCCACAAAATTGGAAGCAACGTATCCAAAATGACCTTTACAGTGTTGACGGGGACGTTAAACCTCAAATCAAACAAACTGTGCGACAGGGCTTGAGAAGTCATTTCATCACAACGTTGGGTAAAAGTCCCACAAAAGTGGAAGCAACGTCTTCAAAATGACCTATACAGTGTTGACGGGGACGTTAAACCTCAAATCAAACAAACAAATTCAACCCCGTTTCAGTAAAATAAAAGCGGGCTAAAAGTCATATTTGACAGCTTTTTTGTCGGTATCAAACTTTCTCATCGTGTGCTGTAAAAATCATGTATAGATCAAAGCACTGACAGCACTGTTGGGTCGATTGTCTTCGAGTGTGGATTTGAACATGTTTTGTTTATCCTTTAAATTCCTATACTATAAGCAAAATGTATAGATTCTGATCAGACGCCGCTCTTGGGTCGATTAATTATCAATTGACTAAAAGTTACTATCTACAGAAGCTTCCCGCCTTCTATTGACCTCGTAGCTATCACTGACCATGTTCAAAATCCAGGTCGAGCTATTTATAGCAGCGCTATAGTCTTTCCTTGTGACGTCAGTGCCCCATGTAGACTGGGCCGGGGAACATGGACATTGCAAACAGTGTAGGCCCTGATCAGACGCCGCAGAAGAGAGCTTCATTAAATAACCGGTACGTCCATGGTGTAGATGGTCAGCGATAGTCACGTGGACAATAGCTGTAGGTTGTTACTTTGGGTCGAATGAAAAAAAATCGATCCAAAAGATGGTAAACTATGCAACACAAACACCATGACTAACTTAACAAAGCAACAACCGGACAGAAAATGCGGTATCAGAATACGCTGCGTGTTCAAGATGTATCATTTTGACAGAGCAGCAGATTCCTAGACCCTTCGTTTCATCCCATCCGTCAGACGTCGAAATTGATGGCTGGTGAGCTCTAGCCACACGTGTGTGTGGTGGTGGGGGAGTGGGGGGGGGGTGTGGGTGTGTTCAATGCTCTGTATTCGACGCCCAAGAATCTCCCAAATATGTTCCAGGGGATTCAAATTCGGGCTTCTGGCTAGCCAAGCCAATGTCTCAATTCCATAACGACGGGGTCTAGCACACAGGTCCAGTGGCAAATGATTCGTTCTCAAAATGAGGCATGACTTCTTAACATGCAAAAATATCCAAACTCCATATTTAAACCATGATAATGAAGTTGTGGAAAGTTGGTTATGACATCTGAGGTCTACTTTCAACTCTGAGCTGACCATAACAAGATTTCTGTTATGGCTAATCCCTATTCAGAGTTGAATGCACAGCGCAGATCACAGAGTCATTTCCGAGCTAGTATGTAGACAATATAGTAAGTCGAAATTTCGAGTTAGTATGTCGAAATTTCGAGATAGTAAGTCGAAATTTCGAGTTATTAAGTCGAAATTTCGAGATAATAAGTCGAAAATTCGAGATATTAAGTCGAAATTTCGAGTTACTAAGTCGAAATTTCGAGATATTAAGTCGAAATTTCGAGTTATTAAGTCGAAATTTCGAGATAATAAGTCGAAATTACGAGATATTTAGTCGCAATTTCGAGATATTAAGTCGAAATTTCGAGTTATTAAGTCGAAATTTCGAGATACTCAGTCGAAATTTCGAGTTATTAAGTCGAAATTTCGAGTTATTAAGTCGAAATTTCGAGATAATAAGTCGAAAATTCGAGATATTAAGTCGAAATTTCGAGTTAGTAAGTCGAAATTTCGAGATACTAAGTCGAAATTTCGAGTTAATAAGTCGAAATTTCGAGATACTAAGTCGAAATTTCGAGATACTAAGTCGAAATTTCGAGTTACTAAGTCGAAATTTCGAGATAGTAAGTCGAAATTTCGAGATAATAAGTCGAAAATTCGAGATACTAAGTCGAAATTTCGAGATACGAGTCAAAAAAATTAAAAGTTAAAGTGGCCCTAATGCTCTTTCGTACATAAGACAGTAAAGCTCGCCTGTGAAAATGTCTGCGAGGATATGGGCATAGGATGGGAGGTTTGTCTAATAAACGTCGGACAAATATCTATCATCATGATAAATATGTATCAAATCCATCGCATAGTTAGGATAATATATATATGGACTCTTACATAAAAGGTCTTAGATTGTGACCTTGACATTGAAGTCATAGGCATGTGCGGGGCATTTCTGAATATAGCATGAGCTCTATATCTTATTATCAGACTTAATAAGAACCAAATCAATCATATGTTTTTGAAAATTTATCAGCTCTAACAAATTTAATCATATTTTCCTAAGTCTTTGACCTTGACCTTGATTAATACTGAAAAAAAGATTGGACCTGTATCCATCATCATTAACTCCCTCGTATTGTTGTGAAAATATGACCTGTTTAAACTTTCTAACATAACAATTCTCAGTCCATGATCTTGACCTTGAGGTTATAGGCATGAGCGGGGATATAAAACCGTGGACCCATGTCTATAATCATATAGCATTACACAATTGTCTAAGTCTGTGACCTCGACCTTAGGGTAATAGGCATGGGCGTGAGACGAATGAAATTATGGACCTTTATCTTAAACTTTAACATAAAAGTTCACAGTTCATTCCTTTGATCTTGAAGCCAGAGGCATGGGCGTGGGTATTGCTGAATAAAAAAAAATCGACTTATATATCATTCTACCAAACAATCACATGGTTTGGAAAATATGAGCTCTTAAAATAATAATGCGGACGCTACGTTAATGCCGACGCTGTCGCCAGGGGAAGTGCAATAGGTATTAGGCGAGCTTTGGCTCCCGCACATCGGTGCTTTAAGAAAGAGGCGTGCTGCATGCTGGTTCAACACAGAGCTGAAACCGACCGCACAGGCAAAGCGGTGCGAGTCGGACCGTCCTTGATTATAAACCCTATTTGGTTTCATTGGACGGTAGTGCTTGAAATGTCATTTCATCTTAATGTCGGATAAAAGCCCCACGAAATTGGAAGCAACGTATCCAAAATGGTCTATACAGTGTTTACTTGAACGTTAAACTTCAAATCAAACAAACATCACGACGAGCTTAAAATAAAAATACCTTCATCTGCATTATTTCTCCTTTTAAGCATATATTTCTATATGTATGGAACGTCGTGTCAACGTCGATGCATTGTCGTTGCGATGCTTGGACGTTGACACAACATTATGCACCGATTTATCACTGTGTTATTTTAATCATCATGTTAACAAGTCCATGTAATGAACTATCTATTCGGACACCTTATTTGCATTGTCTGCTGGTTCCTAGTCTTGAGGTTATCAGTGTTAGAAAAACAGGTTACCAGACCCCCCTGACCTTAAAAGGTCAGGGGGGGTCTGGTTACCTGTTCTTCCAATATTGACAATGTGCAAGCTGGGAGCCAGCAAATAATGCAAATATGGAGAATACGTCAACCATATTTAGGTCAATTTTGTGGGACGTTCTGAAATGACATCTCAAGCCCTGCCATCCAATGAAACCAAAAGGCGTATATGCTTTGACCGATCCGACTCGCAACACTTTGGCTGGGCAAATTTAGTCCTTCTTAGCGGTCTATGGTAAGTTTAAGTTCTGCGTGGAAGCATCGTGCAGCCCAGTCTATTTCTCCAAGCCCCGAAGGGCGGGGGCGAGGGGTTCAGTTGGAGTGGTAGTTATGATTTTCTTATTTCTTCTCAAAGACATAAGTTGTGGGTATTCGATAGAACCTCCTCAATGAGGCTTTTCTAGCAAGCACACAACACCCAATAAAGCAGGATGTTTTTGTGAAACACGAACATGTCCCCGGGCATGGTCATTTTTTTCAAAGTTGGTCACAGTTCAAGGTCAAGGTCACAGGTCAAGATGTTTTGTTTGGATTACACGCCCTTTGCACAAGGAACTTACATGCCAAATATAAGGGCTTATCGTAAATGGTTCAAAAGTTATGATCAATAATAACATCAGGGGCAGTAGTGCATAACCATGTAAACCTCTTTTCTAAATATGCCGGGGTGTTAAATTCAAACTAAACTGATATTTTATAATTTCTTAAGTGAAAGACGTTTTGTTGGTCAGACTGCTTTCCACAATCTTGTGGGTACTCGTT